>CM035846.1:222717473-223991640 GCA_020510985.1 Pholidichthys leucotaenia
TTTTGCCAGGAAACATCTTGATGATTTCCTAGACTTTTGGGAAAATACTTTGTGGCTCGATGAAACAAAAGTTGAACTTTTTGAAAGGTGTGTGTCCCATTACATCCGGCATAAAAGTAACAGCATTTCAGAAAAGGAACCTCATACCAACAGTAAAATATGGTTGTGGTAGTGTGATGGTGTGGGGCTGTTTTGGTGCTTCAGGACCTGGAAGACTTGCTGTGGTAAGTGGAAGCATGAATTCTGCTGTCTACCAAAAAATCCTGAAGGAGAATGTCAGGCCATCTGTTTGTGACCTCAAAGTGAAGCACACTTGGGTTCTGCAGCAGGACAATGATCCAAAACAAGCCAGCAAGTCCACCTCTGAATGGCTTAAGAAAAACAAAATGAAGACTTTGGAGTAGCCTAGTCAAAGACGTGACCTGAATCCGATTAAGATGCTGTGGCATGACCTTAGAAAGGCAGTTCATGCTTAAAAACCCTCCAATGTGGCTGAATTACAACAATTCTGCAAAGATGAGTGGGCCAAACTTCCTCCACAGCTCTGTAAAAGACTCATTGCCAGTTATCGCAAACGCTTGATTGCAGTTGTTGCTGCTAAGGGTGGCCCAACCAGTTATTAGGTTTAGGGGGCAATCACTTTTTCACACAGGGCCATGTAGGTTTGGATTTTTTTTCCCTTAATAGTAAACACTTTCACTTAAAGACTGTATTTTGTTTACTTGTGTTATCTTTGTCTCATATTTAAATTTGTTTGATGATCTGAAACGTTTAAGTGTGACAAACAAACAAAAAAAATGAGAAATAAGGACGGGGCAAACACTTTTTCACACAACTATATACACGGAAAAATTGTTTTAATTTTATGGTACAAAAATATTTACCTGTGTGTAAAGGTGGGATGTGCAGGCGTGGCGTTTCTTTCCATATATTTGTAATTTTTTTTGTCATTTTACATGATTTTGCAAAATGGAAAAAAAAAAATGGTCAGATCAGGTGATGATGACTTATCATCATGTGGGGTACTGACATGTGTTGTACTGCACTTCCAGGACATTTAAATTTTAAATCTCTCTCGACACAGACACACACAGACCCCCCCCCCACACACACACACGCTGTATATGTAGCTATATATAGATATTATAATATAAATATATAATATAAATGCATTATATATATTTGTAATTTTTTGTCATTTTACAAAACGGAAAAAAGTGGTCAGATCAGCTGAAGGTGTTGTCCACACAAGGTGATCTGCTCCTCTGTGTTGTTGTGGACAGGAACTGCTTTTTTTTAATTTGTCATCTTTTTATAACACGATTGTTTTGTAAATAGTTGTACAAAAAATGCCTGAGAACTGCCTGGATTTTCATGGAAATAGTTGTATACATCTTTGTTGTTTGCTAAATTTTTACATGAGTTTTTGAAATTTACAATTTCGGACCAGCGGTGGACCCACTTTAGTTTGCCTACCAGTATGACATCGGGGTGGAGGATGCAGTAATCTTCCTCCTACATTGTTCCCTGTCCCACCTGGATAAGCCTGGGAGCACTGTGAGGATCATGTTCTTTGATTTCTCCAGTGCTCTCAACACCATACAACCAGTGATCCTGAGGGACAGGCTGCTGTGTGCAGGAGTGGACCAGCACCTGTCATCATGGATCCTGGACTACCTCACAGACCAACCTCAGTTTGTGAGAACCCAGGACTGTGTGTCTGACACCATCATCTGCAGTACGGGGGCCCCCCAGGGGATCAGTTCTGGCTCCCTTCCTGTTCACCCTCTACACTGCTGACTTTTCACACAATACACCACACTGCCATCTACAGAAGTTCTCTTATGACTCTGCGATCGTTGGCCTCATCTCTGATGAGGATGATGTGGAGTACAAAGGACTTATCCAGGACTTTGTGGACTGGTGCCTGCGGAACTGCCTCCAGATCAATGCGAGGAAAACCAAGGAACTGGTGGTGGATTGCTGTAGGTGAGGACAACCCCCCACAGCACCGGTAAACATCCAGGGAACAGACATTAAGATGGTGACATCTTACAGGTACCTGGGTGTTCACCTGAACAATTAACTGGACTGGTCACACAACACCAACGCGCTCTACAAGAAGGGGCAACGCAGGCTGTTCCTCCTGAGGAGACTTGGGTCTTTTGGAGTGCAAGGGGCACTCCTGAAGACCTTCTACGATTCTGTGGTGGCATCAGGCATCACATTTGGGGTGGTCTGCTGGGGCAGCGGCATTACGGCAGCCGACAGGAAGAGACTGAACAGGCTGATCAAAAAAGCCAGCTCTGTTCTGGGGCACCGCCTCGACCCAGTGGAGGAGATAGGAGAAAGAAGGATGATGGCTAAGCTGTTATCTCTGCTGGAGTCCGAGTCCCACCCCATGCAAGACACACTGAACGCACTGAGGAGTTCATTTAGTGGTAGCCTGTGCCATCTTAAGTATTCGAGGGAGAGGTTTCGCAGGTCCTTCCTGCCTACGGCTGTCAGACTTTATAATCTAACTGATGCTGCACATACAGGCCTTATCAAACTTACTAAATGTCACAACTTTGCACAATAGAGATCATCCCTTCCAATACACAACTAAGACAATTACAATTATTAATGAGGGTGGCACAACACTTGTTGATTCAAGCGTGAAATTTACTGTCTGGGTACATATTTATATTTTGCAGGGTAATTTATCTAACTGTA
Source organism: Pholidichthys leucotaenia (assembly GCA_020510985.1). Taxonomy (NCBI): domain Eukaryota; kingdom Metazoa; phylum Chordata; class Actinopteri; order Cichliformes; family Pholidichthyidae; genus Pholidichthys; species Pholidichthys leucotaenia. The sequence continues at coordinate 222,720,189 of CM035846.1, forward strand.
ATGCTGTTGATACCATCTAGCTGCAATGCTCCTGCACTGTGTATTTATCTGTGTACATATTTATATTTATTTACTGCCTTGACTAACCACTTCTTATCTTATTTACTATTGCTCTGAGTGCTGCTATCCCTTTGCTGCTGCAATCCTGGAATTTCCCCACTGTGGGACTAATAAAGGCTTATCTTATCTTATCTTAACTTAACTTAGCATCCTGAGTTATAAACATGGTTTGTTAGACATGTTTGTGGGTTTCACAGTAAAAAAAATCAAACTTTCATACTTGAACTTTGTTTTTTGTGTGATTTTAGGTCCAGTGTCTTAATAAGTATGCAAAAATGAAAAAATAATTGTGAATTCACACATGTGAGGTTGTGCTGAAACAAATGACACCAAACAAGACAAGGTAAACAGTTTTTAATATGAAATATAAAGGTAAACTCAAAAGTATCAGACTCCCAATTACACCCTAGGTCCCCAATGCTGACTTATATTTTCATTCACAGTTTAAAATTCATATTTCACACTCTCCCAGAAGGACATTTTTGTCAGGTTTTTAGAATTATTATTTGTAGTGAGAAGATGTAATTAAAGATGTAATTAATGCAGCAGGAATAGAAAATGAGGTTTTGAGAAACTAGTAAAGCAGCAAAAGCAATAATTATTTATTTTCTCTCTGTCATCCAAAACACAAATAATAAAAAAAAAAATATTGTGCATGTAGAAATGGATTTATATTATGCAATAAAGTAATAACTTTAGAAAAAAGAAAGAGGCTCCTTAAGATACCATTCATGCCTTTTGCTGTGCTGCGGTTCTCAGGTCATTGAGTTTGATGACGGTTCGGGTTCTGTACTGCGGATCCAGCCACTGCGCACACACAGAGATGAAGCTATTTACGAGTGCACAGCCACTAACAGTGCTGGGGAGATCAACACCAGTGCCAAGCTTACAGTCCTTGAAGGTAAGATAAGTTCTTTTTTCTTTCTTTCTTACTTTTCTTTATTGCAGCTTTTCTCTTTTTTCTGCTGCTGGTGGGTTGTGAAGATTTTACTCCGGTCTGTCCAAAAGTTAATATGAGTGTTTTCCTTAATAATTCATACATAAACATTTGTAAAGTCTGTGGAAATGTCATGGAAGAGCAGTTAAACCCTGTGTGGTGATGGAATAATGCAAGGAAGGCAGTTTTAAATAAGATAGCATTCAGTCTGGCAATTCAGCAAAGCCGAGCTGGAATCTTTATCTTGTATTCATAAATGCTTTAAGAAATACATGCTGTTTTGGCTATAATGTAATATCTAGTCTGTCTCAGCAGCTCTTTTAGCCTTGTCTGACACTTCTACCACAACAAATAAGAGCCACAATCAGTTTTTCTGATAGTAAGATTGAAGCAATATTTCCCTGCCTGTCCAGAAACCTAGTGTTCTTCATATACAGTGCATCCGGAAAGTATTCACAGTGCTTCACTTTTTCCACATTTTGTTATGTTACAGCCTGATTCCAAAATGGATTAAGTTCATTTTTCCCCCTCAAAATTCTACACACAACACCCCATAATGACAATGTGAAAAAAGATTTTTTTTTTTTTTTTTTTTTTAGATTTTTGCAAATTTATTACAAATAAAACTAAGAAATCACATGTACATGAGTATTCACAGGCTTTGCCATGAAGCTCAAAATTGAGCTCAGGTGCATCCTGTTTCCACTGATCATCTTTGAGATGTTTCTACAGCTTAATTGGAGTCCACCTGTGGTAAATTCAGTTGATTGGACATGATTTGAAAAGGCATACACCTGTCTATATAGGGTTCCACAGTTGACAATGCATGTCAGACCAGAAACCAAGCATGAAGTCAAAGGAATTGTCTGTAGACCTCCGAGACAGATTTATCTCGAGGCACAAATCTGGGGAAGGGTACAGAAAAATTTCTGCTGATTTGAAGGTCCCAATGAGTACAGTGGCCTCCATCATCCGTAAATGGAAGCAGTTTGGATCCACCAGGGCTCTTCCTAGAGCTGGCCGGCCGTCTAAACTGGGCGATCGGGAGAGATGGACCTTAGTCAGGGAGGTGACCAAGAACCCGATGAAGAGAGGAGAACCTTCCAGAAGAACAACGTCTGCAGCAATCCACCAATCAGGCCTGTATGGTAGAGTGGCCAGACAGAAGCCACTCCTTAGTAAAAAGCACATGGCAGCCCACCTGGTGTTTGCCAAAAGGCACCTGAAGGAGTCTTAGACCATGAGAAACAAAATTCTCTGTTTTGATGAGGCAAAGATTGAACTCTTTGGCATGAATGCCAGGTGTCATGTTTGGAGGAAACCAGGCACTGCTCATCACCAGGCCATTACCATCTCTACAGTGAAGCATGGTGGTGGCAGCATCATGCTCTGGGGATGCTTTTTAGCAGCAGGAACTGGGAGACTAGTCAGGATAGAGGGAAAGATGAATGCAGCAATGTACAGAGACTTCCTGGATGAAAACCTGTTCCAGAGCGCTCTTGACCTCAGACCCGGGCAACGGTTCAGCTTTCAGCAGGACAACGACCCTAAGCACACAGCCAAGATATCAAAAGAGTGGCTTCAGGACAACTCTGTGAATGTCCTTAAGTGGCCCAGCCAGAGTCCAGACTTGAATCCAATTGAACATCTCTGGAGAGATCTGAAAATGACTGTGCACCAATGTTTCCCATCCAACCTGATGGAACTTGAGAGGTGCTGCAAAGAGAAATGAGTGAAACTGCCCAAAGATAGGTGTGCCAAGCTTGTGGCATCATATTCAAAAAGACTTGAGGCTGTAATTGCTGCCAAATGTGCATCAACAAAGTATTGAGCAAAGGCTGTAAATAATTATGTATATGTGATTTCTTAGTTTTTTATTTTTAATAAAATTGCAAAAATCTCAAAAAAATACTTTTTTCATGTTGTCCTTATGGGGTATTGTATGCCGAATTGTGAGGGGAAAAATGAATTTAATCTGTTTTGGAATAAGGCTTTAACATGTGGGAAAAGTGAAATGCTGTGAATACTTTCTGGATGTAATGTACACTGTAAACATTTTTGGATGTTTTCCAATTTGTCAATATATTGCCCATGGCTGCAGGCTATTTTGACCTCCATAGCCTTCCCCTTCCCCTCCGTAGAGTTAATGTATGTGATTTATGTGGACAGGGGATCTGCACCTCTTTCTGCACAGTCTTCCATATCACTGAGCACCAAGCATGAATTTCTTCTCTAATTGATTGTAATTTTGTCATGTGGGTGCTAGTCACCACAGGAGCTGATTTCATTAGAAACTATGAAGGCAAAAAAAACCTCCTGAGCTAGCCAGAGGGAGGATTAAGGCCATCCACAGCCATTACGCTGGCATTAAAGCAGATCCCCTCTCATTCAAATACAGCCTTTCCATCCCCATTTGAATCCCATCTTTCTTACACCCACTCTTCCTTTTCTTTCTGTCTACGCTGATTTGATGATATCATCGAACGGCCTTGCATAATCTTCCCGAAGGGACTTTTTATGAGAAAAGAGGTTTTCTTTTTACCCCTCTTTTTTACTTTCTCGCAAAGAATGATTTTAGCCTGCACAATCAGGCAATATGACACCAGTCTCATATGAGTAAGATGAGATTAATTTGTGCAAGAGTTGGGTGTTAAGGAAAGCAACTTTGGACTCCTTCATTTAGTGAAATATAAGACAATCAGCGTCTTACTCTGCAGTTATCAGATGTACTCACACCAACATGTGTTCGGAGTTTTTTTCTGTCTGTGATCCTGCTGTCAGTGTTTAGTGACACCGTACACATGTTGCTATGCCATATGATACTTTTTTAAATATAGAAGTTCACTCGTATATTCTACTGCAAGACGTTCTTTTGAGAAAATAACATTACAGTATTGGATTACATTTCAAGGAAGCTGATTATTTGAGTTTTAATCATTCAGTGACCTTTAAAACAACACTATGTAAGATTCTTTTTAACCTTAATTTAATGTTCCCAAAATTATTTTAATTGTACATCAGCATTTGTTTAATGTCACTTGCCTCATAGCCTGAGTGGGCATATATTGCCTGCAGCAGCTCTGTTCTTGGTAGGAACATTGAAAATATTGTGACTATGACCTCAGTCCCAACAGCCAATCACAGGGCACAACTGTAGCCACTAAGTACTCTGGGATTGGCCATTGGGACGGAGGTCATAGTCACCATAGTTATAGTCTTTTCCATGTTCCTACTCTGAAGAAGAACATTACATAGTGCTGCTTTAAGGCTGTATGTGGTTAAAGCTATGTGTGCATGATAGGTTTGGCAGTAAAGAGACCTTTTCTAATGTCACAGTTTTTGTTTAACCTGATTCATTAAAGATTTTCCAAAATAGAACTTAATATATTGTGCTTTTGCTGTTTTCAAACAGTAAATGTTTTTATTAGTATTAGGGTTGTACTAAATATTTGGTTAGCCAGATATTTATTGATTACACTGGTATTTGGTTTTCAATTTTTTGCTTGGATTTTTTATTATCTCCCACAAACGGCTTGATTTTAATAAAGGTAAATTGCAAATTTACTAAATAATCCCCTGCAAAGTTAAAGGAAAAATTTCACCAATAATAAGAAGAAAATGGAAAAAAGTTGCAACTTGATACATTTTTAAAAAAAAATACCACGAAAGTTACAAATTTACATGAATACCTGTGCAAATACAGTGGGGAAAATAAGTATTGAACACATCAACATTTTTCTCATTAAACGTATTTCTGATGGAGCCATTGACCTGAGATTTTCACCAGATATCAGTAACAATCCAAGTAATCCATACATACAAAGAAATCAAGGCAACTGTGTTCACAAAACAAGTTATATTTAATAAAGTGGAGTGACACAGGGAATAAGTATTGAACGCATGAAGAAAAAGTGGTGCAAAAAGGCATAGAAAGCCAGAAAACAGCTGAAATCCATCAGAATTTAGGAAGCAATCCCATCCCCTATCAGTGCAAATTAATTTGAGCTGGTTAAGTCCTGATTGATAGCCTTTAAAAAGGTCTGTAAATATCAGATTGTCACACCACAAAGAACTCATGATGGGTAGAAGCAAAGAGCTCTCTCTAGACCGGCACAACCTTATTGTTGCAAAATAGAATGATGGCATTGGTTACAAGCGCATATCTAAACTGCTGAATGTTCCAGTGAGCACTATTGGAGCCATCATTCGGAAGTGGAAAGAACATTATTTTACCATAAACTGGCCATGACCAGGAGCTCCTCGCAAGATTTCTGATAGAGGAGTCAAAAAGAATTATCAGAAGAGTTATTCAAGAGCCAAAGACCACTTGGGAAGAGCTCCAGAAAGACCTGGAGTTAGCAGGTACTGCTGTTTCAAAGAAAACAATAAGTAGTGCTCTCAACCGACATGGGCTCCATGCCCGCTCACCTCGCAAGACTCCATTGCTGAAGAAAAAGCATGTTGAAGCTCATTTAAAGTTTGCTGCACAACATTTAGGCAAGCCAGTAAAATAGTGTGAGAATATAGTCTGGTCAGATGAGACCGAATTTGCACTTTTTGGATGCCACAACACACAGCATGTTTGGAGGAGAAATGGAACTGCACATCTCATCATGGTGTGGGGGTGTTTTTCAGCACACGGTACAGGCAGACGTCACATAATTGAAGGAAAGATGAATGATCAGATGTACAGAGACATTCTTGATAAGAATCTGTTGCCATCTGCCAAGATGCTGAAGATGAAACGAGGGTGGGCATTTCAGCAAGACAGTGATCTCAAACACACAGCCAAGGTTACTCAACTGGCTCCAGAAAAGGAAAATAAAGCTGCTACAATGGCCCAGTCAATCACCTGACCTGAATCCAATTGAAAATCTATGGAACAAACTGAAGATCAGAGTTCATAGAAGACACCCATGGGACCTTCGCAAGATTTGAACACAGTTTGTGTGGAAGAATGGGCTAAAATCACTTCTGAGCAATGCTTGCGCATAGTTTCTCCATACAGGAGGCGTCTGGAAGCTGTTATTACAACAAAGGCTTTTCGGCTAAATATTAAAGGAATTTCACCAAATGTGTTCAATACTTATTCCCTGTCTCATTCCACTTTGTTAAATATAACTTGTTTTGTTAACACAGTTGCCTTGATTTCTTTGTATGTATGGATTACTTGGGTTGTTACTGATATCTGGTGAAAATCTCAGGTCAGTGGCTCCATCAGAAATATGTTTTATGAGAAAAATGTTGATGTGTTAAATACTTATTTTCCTTGCTGTATACGTACACCATGACAGAAATGGCAAATTTATGAGGAAAAAAATCTAAATATGAAAGAAGCTGCACATTTTGGAAAGGAAATTACAAGAAAAAAATGCATATTTTTTTTAAAAATGGCAAATTTATTTTAAAAAGGAATCAAATTGTCAAAGCAAGTGGCAAATTTATTGAAAAAATAACCATTTTATTTTAAGATGTTCAACATTATAAGAAAAATAATATTTCTGACAAGACATTGATGCCAGTGCGATCCCCTGAGGGACAAGAAAGACTGAGCCGAGTATTCAGATATTTTCTCTTGATTGCTCTCAGACAGAATCCAAACACTGGTATTCAGGACATCCCTAATTAGCATACATGAACTCATCAGGGAAAATGAAACAAAAGTATTTTGTTCAAAGTTTAAAGTTATCAGTTCTATTCCAATTTAGTTAAGTTATAAGAAATAAGTTTGTTATTGTGTCAACTTATTTCTTTGTCACTGAGTGCAACCGTAGAGGAAAAGGAAGAACAGAACCAGACATCATGTTTAATCAAAATAACTCTTTGAACTGCCCGTCTGCAACCCTGAGGATGAGCTGAACTGCTCATACATGCAAGCATTCATACAAATGTACAACTACACACATTCATGCCTGTTTGCTGGCATACACACTCGTTTTATCCACACATACGCTTATGGAGCAATGACGTCAGCTCTGCTCTATTTTTAGACTATTGTTTGTAGCCTAGTGATACATCAAGTTTATATCAGCAGCACAAGAAAACACAGGGGCAGCACCAAGCAGATGGAGACTAATGATCCTCCACCTTAATGGGCCAGAGGTTGCCCGAAGGTTTGAACAGTCTGTCACATCAAAATATGCATACAGTGCATCTGGAAAGTATTCACAGCGCTTCACTTTTTCCACATTTTGTTATGTTACAACCTTATTACAAAATGGATTAAATTAATTTTTTCCTCGAAATTCTACACACAATACTCCATAATGACAATGTGAAAATTTTTTTTTTGAGATTTTTCCAAATTTATTAAAAATAAAAATCTAAGAAATCACATGTACATAAGTATTCACAACCTTCGCCATGAAGCTCAAACTTGAGCTCAGGTGTATTCTGTTTCCATTGATCATTGTTGAGATGTTTCTACAGCTTAATTGGAGTCCACCTGTGGTAAATTCAGTTGGTTTGAAAGGCACACACCTGTCTATATAAGGTCCCACAGTTGACAGTGCATGTCAGAGCAGAAACCAAGCATGAAGTCAAAGGAATTGTCTGGAGACCTCCGAGACAGGATTGTCTCGAGGCACAAATCTGGAGAAGGGTACAGAAAAATTTCTGCTGCTTTGAAGGTTCCAATGAGCACAGTGGCCTCCATCATCCGTAAATAGGAGAAGTTCGGACCCACCAGGGCTCTTCCTAGAGCTGGCCGGCCGTCTAAACTGAGCGATCGGGGGAGAAGGGCCTTAGTCAGGGAGGCGACCAAGAACCTGATGGTCACTCTGTCAGATCTTCAGCATTCCTCTCTAGAGAGAGGAGAACCTTCCAGAAGGACAGCCATCTCTGCAGCAATCCACCAATCAGGCCTGTATGGTAGAGTGACCAGACAGAAGCCACTCCTTAGTAAAAAGCACATGGCAGCTCACCTAAGAGTTTGCCAAAAGGCACCTGAAGGACTCTCAGACCATGAGAAACAAAATTCTCTGTTCTGATGAGGCAAAGATTGAACTCTCTGGTGTGAATGCCAGGTGTCATGTTTGGAGGAAACCAGGCACCGCTTATCACCAGGCCAATACCATCCCTACAGTGAAGCATGGTGGTGGCAGTATCATGCTGTGGGGATGTTTTTTAGCGGCAGGAACTGGGAGACTAGTCAGGATAGAGGGAAAGATGAATGCAGCATTGTACAGAGACATCCTGGATGAAAACCTGTTCCAGAGCGCTCTTGACCTCAGACTGGGGCAACGGTTCATCTTTCAGCAGGACAACGACCTTAAGCACACAGCCAAGATATCAAAGGAGTGGCTTCAGGACAACTCTGTGAATGTTGTTGAGTGGCCCAGCAGAGCCCAGACTTGAATCCAATTCAACATCTCTGGAGTGATGTAAAAATGGCTGTACCGACGCTTCCCATCCAACCTGATGGAGTTTGAGAGGTGCTGCAAAGAGAAATGGGCAAAACTGCCCAAAGATAGGTGTGCCAAGCTTGTGGCATCATATTCAAAAAGACTTGAGGCTGTAATTGCTATCAAAGGTGCATCAACAAAGTATTGAGCAAAGGCTGTGAATACTTATGTACATGTGATTTCTTAGTTTTTTATTTTTAATAAGGTTTCCTCTCACATGCCAAAAACATCCATCCATCCATCCATCTTCTTCCGCTTAATCCTTTTTCGGGTCACGGGGGAGCTGGAGCCTATCCCACATGCGTTAGGTTAATTGGCATCAAAAGTGGGGATTCTAAATTGTCCTTAGGTATGACTGTGAGAGTAAAAAGTTGTCTGTCTCTCTGTGTTGGCCCTGCGATGGACTGGCGATCTGTCCAGGGTGTACCCTGCCTCTCGCCCAGAGATGCTGGGATAGGCTCCAGCCCCCCCGCGACGCGAAAAGGATTAAGCGGAAAAAGAGAAATTTGCAAAAATCTCAAAGCTTTTTTCACGTTGTCATTATGGGGTATTGTGTGTCGAATTGTGAGGAAAACAATTAATTTAATCTATTTTGTAATAAGGTTGTAACATAACAAAAGTGGAAAAAGTGAAGAGCTGTGAATACTTTCTGGATGCACTGTAGCTTTTTTTCATATCTTGGACCAAATCATAAAATCTAGAGAACATGACAAAGAAACATGCTTGGGTTCTGTAATTTGCTGTAGTGTCCTTAAGCAAGGCACATGCAGTAACCACTAATGCTTCTCAGAAAACGAAGGGCTTCCCATTGTAGATGTGTAAAAGGAAAATGAAGCTGAGCATTACTGAAACCATGCAATGTCTCAGTCAACCTTTACTGAATAAATTAAGTTGGAAAAATGACTTCATAAACAAAAACAGCCCATTTTTTTAATTCCAAAGGAAAAACTCGGACAACACCCCCCCCACATGCATTAAAGTGCATGTGACTTTGCAACCACATGAAATTGTCATTATACAGCAAACGCCTCATCCGCAGAGGCAGTGAGAATAGTGAAGTCATTATAGCTCTAAATCGATCTGGATTATGGGTTTTAGCAGAGCAAAGGATGGTCGAGCATTAATTATCATTATTTCATGTACTGGATCGTTATTTTGTTACGCCAGTCCTGTAAAATATGGATTATGAAAGTCATACCAGTTCAGACTCGCAGCTGTTGACTTGACAAAGAAAGCCCACTGTGAACTGTGAAAAGTGCAGTTAGGATTCAGGAATGAATTATTGGAGGGGTTTTTGTTTGTTTGTTTTTTTTTAGCCCAGGCCATTTTTAATTTTGCGTAATTTAAAAAAGTATTATACAGTAAGTTTATAAAAATGATTACTAGTTTGAATTTTATGAAACTTGGTGGCAGCAGAGGAACCATCTAAATCTGGTGTGAATCTGGATCACACCAAAGTATGCCTTGTAGTTATAAAAAATCTCAAATAAATGTTGCAGAACTTTGTATAAAGTGGTTATTTATGAATGTAGTACTAGAGCTTTTCTTGGAGATGTGTGCACAGATGTTATGTAATGGAGTGCTCATCTATGGGGAGTTGCAAAGGCATGTTTCCACAGTAGCCAAGCTGAGTTTTAACACTTTTGCAGTCATGAGTCTTGAGCCATTCTGTAGTTCTGTCACGCTGTAACAGCCCCGTTCTTTGTTTGTCACTGTTCTCATGCCCCTGCTTCAGAGGTCACACCCCTGAGACTTACATACAGGCCCAAAGTCAACCCAGTGATTCCTCATTTTGTCTGTGTCTAAATGAGAGACGTACACAGAAGTGTAAAATAAAAAGCATACAGATTGTATTTCTTTTCTTGTTACCACACTGTCATACGCCAGCTTGTGTGCATTGGTAGACCCAACTGTTCTTGTCTCCACTTTTCTGTTTTAAACAGTTGCATTACATCCAAATTAATTTCTTACGTGTACCAATGCGTGGGTGTGTGAGGAGAAAGAGTCAGTCAACTTTGTGTAGGTCTGACCTGTATGGATAAATAATGATGCAGACATTGTTGAGACCAGAGGGGGAGTTGTGATTGAGAAATATGATTGCAGTCTTTGCTCGTTGGTTTTCTCTCCCTCTCATTCATTCCTATTTGTGCCTACTCACCTCTATAAATTTTATCACTTTCTATTGAGCCCTTTCCATAGTCTCTCTCTGCTGATCTCTGTTGACTATAATGGACAGGATGGTGGTGTTTTAACATTGTAGTACGTAATAGATGACCAGAGGGAACAATGACTCATTACATGCGTAACGATGCCAGTGTTCTGACCTTCAGCACAGAACCCGCCCACCCCCACCCCAAATTGAACTGCCTCAGCAAATGTCCAGGTAAATGGTGCTTGTCTCTGTGATGTATGAAATAAACTACAGCGACCAGAGAAGACATCTTGGCTCACAACATCAGTCTCAAAAGGCTGCCACTTCTCCATGCCAGTGCAGCATTTCATTTTTGATTGCCATTAACATTTGATGATCATGTAAATTGTAAAATGCAATGACTCTGATCAAGAAACGACCAAGGTGGTGTCAAGACCAAAATGATGATGATGATGATAAAACCAATTTGGGTCTATGATGCACTTGATTGAATTTTACTATTGTCAAACACGTTTCACAAGTTGTAGGAAAGGCTTACAGCAATGGACACTTCCTCAGAGATAAAACGTGTATTTTATGTAAGCGCAAATTCACAAGAAGAGATAACAGTCAACCTTGACATGGAATTTGAGATCACTGCTGAACAAACATCAATACTGCTTATTAATTTTTTATTATTATGCACCTGTTTCTAAAGACGGGACATATTATGGTATGATGATGTTTGACAAGCCGTGTAACTTGCCTGGTGGATTCCTCCCACAGTTTTCAAGTTATTTTTTTTTTTTAATTTCACACAGTGTTTGTACATGTACTGAAGATGTGCATATTAGGGCTGGGCAATTTGACCTTAAATCAGCGGCACAGTTATTTGAACCTTTCATGTCGATTTCGTTTTTGTCATTTAATAAATTGTACTTGCGGAACTTTTGTATAAAAGCAATTTTACAATCGAGGTGGTGTGGTATCATGAATACAGTAACTGCAATGATGTCTTTGGCCCTCCATTTCACATCAGGCCTACAATGAATCACTGCAATTACTATGTTCATTGATACTGCACTCCATTTGATGTAATATTGCTTAAATATATCACTGCGATTTGGTAGTAAAGGAGGATAATACAATAATTTCAAACACATTTAACCATATTAAATAAATTCTTAAATCCAACCTCAGCTTTCCCATTTTATTATCTATTTCCCACTGTAAAACTGTTGAGCTTTTTTAAAAAAATATTGTGGAAAAAAAAACTGTTGAGCTAACAGTTGTTGAGCTTGTGGAGTGTGTCAATGAAGAGGCAGATTCATGACAGACAATTTATTACACACATCTCACAAGCACAGAATGGACTGACTGGTTACAGCAAGCTCTCTATATCACAAGTCACACTTCACAAGTTTCATGGCACTTCACACCACACAGCATGATATTTACACTACACTGCCTTCAACCCCCTCTGTCCTTCCTGGGCATTGTTCTCCCGTGCTTATTCCCTGTCTCTGTCTGAGGTGCTAAATAACCTGACTTCCCCAAGGTCTCAAACCGCCCCCCCCCCCCCCCCCCCCCAGCCTGTAAGACAGAACATCAGTCCACACTCGCTTTTGGCTTCAGTCTCCTCCCATATTTGCTGTAACTGGGGTTTACCAGTTTTAGTTTTAGTTTTGGGGTTTACAGCTGCTGTGCCGGTGGGGGGCTGCTGGGAGTGTGTCTGACTGTGGGTGAGCCGTGGTGGTGGTGGTGGGGGACTTCGCTCTGTCCGTGTGGCTGCTCTGGTGAATCGTTTCCCTGGGGAGTTCTCCGTGGGGGTCTTCCACGCCGAGGGGCCCTAGCCAACAGCACTTGCTCATCCACCACTACAAAGGCAGGTTTGAGTCTGTCTATGCCAATTTTCTCCCGTCTACCCCCCAAGTCTAGCACAAAATGCTTATCCCCTGTTTCCAACACTCTAAACGGTCCATCATAGGGTGGGTGCAATGGAGGACGGTGGGCGTCGTGTCTGACGAACATGAACTGCGCGTTCTTCAAAGTTTTAGGCACGAAGGCATGCGGAAAACTGTGGTGGGCAGGGCCCGGCAGCGTGCCTGTGTTTGCGCTATGCTGCAAAAGCTGAGACGGGCAGCTGTCCGGCGCGGGATTATCTGGTAGAAATTCCCTGGGCAGCCGTAGGGGCTATGCAAAAACGAGCTCTGCCGGGGAAGCTTCCAAATCCTCTTTTGGCGCGGAGCGCAACCCCAATAACACCCACGGCAACCTGTCTACCCAATTTGCATCCGTCAGTGAAGCCCTGAGTGCTGCTTTCAGTGATCTATGAAAACGCTCGCATAACCCGTTGGCCTGTGGGTTGTACGCGGTTGTGCGATGAATTGCAACACCCAGGCTGCGGGCCATCGCGGACCAGAGGTCGGAAACCAAATTGAGGGCCCCTGTCGGACGTATTGTCCGATGGGACTCCAAAATGCGCCACCCGTGCTGTTAAAAATGCGCGTGCTACGTCCGCGGACGTGGTTGCCGCCAGCGGGACTTCTTCTGGCCAGCGTGTGGTGCGGTCCACCACTGTCAGGAGGTGCGTGCACCCCTGTGATGGCGGGAGGGGGCCCACGAGGTCCACGTGCACATGGTCGAACCTTTTAGCCGGTACTGGAAACGGCTCCAAAGGAGGCTTCGTGTGCCCGTGTACCTTGCCTGTGCCTCGGCTCGTTCGCATGCCACGCAGGCTGCAGCCCACTCTTTTACTTGTTTGCGTAGGCTCAGCCACACGAACTTCTCTCCCACCATTTTGACTGACGCACGCACTCCTGGGTGCGCCAGAGTGTGAACCGTCTCAAACACGTGGCGGCGCTACGCAACCGGGACCACCGGACGCGGGTGTCCTGTGGAGACGTCGCAGATTGGGGGGGGAAGCGCCATCTTGCAGCACCCTGCTCTCCAGCCTTAACCCTGTTGGTCCAGACTGGAGTGCGCGCACGTCTGCATCGCTAATCTGCTCTGCGGCCATGGCTGCGTAATCTATCCCCACGTAGACCGGGGCCACCATGGCGCGCGAGATGCAGTCTGCCACCACATTCAGTTTACCCGACACATGCTGAATATCGGTAGTAAACTCTGAGATCGCGGCCAGCTGTCTTTGCTGCCGGCCCGACCACAGTTCTGAAACGTTGGCCATCGCGAACGTTAGTGGCTTGTGGTCTACGAACGCGGTGAAGCTGCGCCCTTCCAGCCAGAATTGGAAGTGCCGTATGGCCAGGTGGAGAGCCAGCAACTCTCTGTCGAACGCGCTGTATTTACGTTCGCTATCGCGCAAAGTTTTGCTGAAAAAGGCGAGTGGCTGCCAAGCCCCGGCGACGCACTGCTCCACAACAGCCCCTATGGCCACGTCTGAAGCGTTGGTGGTGAGCGCTATCCGGGCCGTCTGGTCCGGATGCGCCAGCAGTGCGGCGTTTGCCAGGGCTGCTTTAACCTCCGAGAACGCCCGCTCTCGCTCCGGGGTCCATTCAACTCCCATCCGCGGGTTTCTGTCTCTTGAGCGTGGCGTACAATGGTTGCATGAGCCGTACGGGGAGGGAAACGGTTATAAAAATTCACCATCCCCAAAAATTCCTGCAGCGCCCTGACTGTCTGAGGCCGGGGAAAATCTGCCACGGCGCGCACTTTGTCGGGCAACGGGATCGCTCCTTCCGGAGAAACGCGGTGCCCCCCAAAAATCAGTCTTCGTCACGCCGAACTGGCATTTCACCGGGTTGATTATCAACCCGTGCTCCTCCAACCTCCGGAAAACCGTCGTGAGGTGGGTTTCGTGTTCGTCTTCGGACGTACTGGCTACCAGGATATCGTCCAGGTAGACGAACATGAACGGGAGATCACGCAGCACTGCATCCATCATGCGCTGGAACGTCTGTGCTGCGCCTTTTAACCCGCATGGCATGCACAGGAACTCGAATAAGCCAAACGGAGTTATTACCGCTGTTTTGGGTACGTCCTCCGTGCGCACTGGGACCTGGTGGTAACCGCGGACCAGGTCTATCTTGGAAAAAACGCGTGCTCCGGCGAGGCTAACGGAAAAATCCTGTATGTGGGGAATTGGGTAGCAGTTGTGTGCTGTGGTGTTGTTCAGCCTGTGGAAGTCACCGCACGGTCGCCACGATCCATCAGCCTTAGGGACCATGTGTAGCGGGGATGCCCATGGCCTGTTCGAACGCCTGATGATGCCCAGCCTTTCCAGGTTGGCGAACTCCTTGCGCGCTATTTTTTTTTTTTTTTTTGTTACTTATTTGTACCCGTAGGTAGATTTGGTTTGCAGTCTGGTGACAAGCCACCGGCTGCCGGTCGCTGCGTGCGCGAGCGCCCTAAACCTACATGTTTTTGGTATGCGGGAGGAAACCGGAGAAATCCCGGAGTAAACCCACGCAACACGGGGAGAACATGCAAACTCCACACAGCTCACTGTTGGTCGGGGGCTGGGATCGAACCCACGATTCAATTCAATTCAATTCAATTCAACTTTATTTATATAGCGCCATTTCACAACAACAGTCATCTCATAGCACTATCAACTGTAGGGAGGACCCCCACAGTTGCAGAAAGACCCCAGCAATCAGGCGATCCCCTGTGAGCAAGCACTTGGCGACGGTGGAGAGGAAAAACTCCCTTTTAACAGGAAGAAACCTCCAGCAGAACCAGGCTCAGGGAGGGGCAGTCATCTGCTGCGACTGGCTGGGGGGTGAGGGGATAGAGAAGAAGAAAAGAACAGACATGTAGAGAGCAAACAGCACGATGGGGACTCAATCTATGGGAGAGAACAAACAAATGTTAATGACCAGCAAAAAAAAAAAAAAAAATATTTCATAGAGAGTGAGGAAAAGAGTGAGGCCCAGTGCATTACTGGAGGTCCCCCGGCTGACTAAACCTATTAGCAGCATAACTAAGGGAGGGTTCAGAAAACACATGATCCCTCCCTAATTGTAGGCTATATCAAAAAGGTAGGTTTTAGCCCTATTCTTAAAAACAGAGATCGAGTCTGACTCCCGAATCCAGATTGGCAGCTGATTCCACAGGAGAGGAGCTTGATAACTGAAGGCTCTGCCTCCCATTGTACTTTTGGAGATTCTAGGTATTACAAGTAAACCTGCATTTTGGGAGCGTAGTGCTCTGTTAGGATGATACGGTAGTATCAGATCTTTTAAATAAAAAGGAGCCTGATTGTTTAGAGCTTTGTAAGTAAGAAGAAGGATTTTAAACTTAATTCTAAACTCTATGGGAAGCCAATGAAGGGAGGCCAGAACCGGAGAGATATGATCTCTCTTTCTAGTACCTGTTAAAACTCTTGCTGCAGCAGTTTGGATCAGCTGAAGACTTTTTAAAGATGTTTTAGGACAACCTGATAATAAAGAATTACAATAATCTAATCTCGAGCTAACAAAAGCGTGGATCAGCTTCTCAGCATCACTCTGAGACAAGATGCTCCTAATCTTGGCAATATTACGCAAATGATAGAAGGCAGTCTTAGAAACAAATTTAATATGTGAATTGAAGGACAAATCCTGATCAAAAATAACTCCAAGGTTCCAAGGTACGATCTCATGATCCCCGCGATCCCCCGGCCGAGGGTAAACTGTGCTGCCACAGTGCTAAACCACTGCGCCACCGTGCAGCCTATGGCCAGTTTAGCTGCGTCCAAGCGCCGAGGTCTTGCAAAAACGGGCGGCCCGGTGGTGGTGATAAAGTGCTCCACCCCGTGTTTAGCGATGGCTGCCGAAAACGTCGGGACCGTGAGTGCTGGGAACTGAGTGAGCAGTGCATAGAACTTACCGCCTGGAGCTGTGACGCTGGCTTGTGCTGTTGGCCGGGTCCCTCGAGCTATACAGGGGAGAGATTCAAAGGACAGTGCATTAACCAGGCGCCTGTTAGCAACATCCACAAGTAAACCTTGCGCACACAGAAAATCAGCGCCCAGGAGCGGGCAACACAGTGCTGCTATGATAAAAGTCCACTCATACGAGCGGCTATGTAGGGATAAGGTCAGTGTTCTCTCACCGAACGTCTTAATCTCCGAGCCGTTTACTGCCACCATTCCGGGGCCGCAAGGTCCTGCCAGCCGGTCAGCGTAGGACAGCAGGATGACGCTCTTGTGGGCTCCGGTGTCGACGAGGAAGCGTCTCCCCGAGCGCGAGTCCGTCACGTAGAGCTTGTTCTCTTCACCGGCGGTTGCAGCTGCTACCGACTGCCGGCCTTGGTGTTTCCCGAGTGCTTGAACTGGCACGGTGGCGCACATCTGCGCGCGTTCTCTCCGAAGCGGTGGTGGTAGAAGCAGAGCGTGTCTCTCTGGTGCTCCTTGGCCCCCGCTGCCGCTACCGTCGGTGGCTCCTCGCCTCCCCTGGTCGTCTCGCTGGGCTTTGCTGCCGCCGCGTTGACTGTGATCGCCCTGGTGGTGAGGATGATCCTGTCTGCCTCCTGGGGTAGCGCACAGTAGTCACGCGTGGCCAGCAACGGCGAATTGGCCAGAACTGTTCTTGCCTCTGTTGGAAGGTTCTGGAGGAAAAGGTGGGCAAACAGAAAGTGCCCGTCGTCCGTGCCCATCAACGCCAGCATCTTCTCCATCAGGTCGACGGCTGACCCATCTCCTAACTCGGTCCGCGCCAGGAGCCTCTCCGCTCTCTCACATTCCGAGAGCGTGTAGCGCCAGGTGTGCGCAGCCTTGAGCGCCTCGTATTTGTTGCGGGCTGGTGGCTGATCGAGCAGGCTCGCTACCTGCTGGGCTGTGCGGGAGTCCAGCGCTGCTACCACATGGTAGAACTTGGTGTCGTCTGCTGTTACTCCCCGGAGGGCGAACTGGGCCTCGGTGTGGTGGAACCAAGAGCGCGGGTTGTGCTGCCAGAAATCCGGTAGCTTGACTGCAACCGCACACGCGTCGCTGGGGCTTCCCGACCGGGCCGGCTCCGGGGTTCTTGCCTCGTGTTCCATAATACGTCTTGGGTCACCAGTGTGGAGTGCGTAAATGAAGAGGCATATTCATGACAGACGATTTATTACACACTCACATCTCACAAGCACAGAATGGACTGACTGGTTACGGCAAGCTCTCCTCTCTATATCACAAGTCACACTTCACAAGTTTCATGGCACTTCACATCACACAGCATGATATTTACACTACACTACCTTCAACCCCCTCTGTCCTTCCTGGGCATTGTTCTCCCATGCTTATTCCCTGTCTCTGTCTGAGGTGCTAAATAACCTGACTTCCCCAAGGTCCCAAAAGCTAACTGTTAGCTTTGTGGCAGTCCTTGCTAGTTTCACTGACTTTTCTTGGCATCTTCAGATGAAATAGAGAGTCATTCATCACATACTATGTTGACAGACACTGCATTTCTCTTCGATACAAGCTATTTTAACTTTTCTGCCATGTTCTGCTGCTTCATAACATCGCTAACTGTACAGCTTCCGAGGTGTGGAGTCATGTGACCATGCACATTGAATGGGCAGGATATGAAAGCTCTCATACACACACAGACACAACAGGGAGAGGGGAAAAAAAAGGAAAAAAAACCCCCCAAACCATTACGTCAGTTTTGTGCCCTGAATAATCGCCCAGCCCTAGTGCATATTACTGGGATTTTGATTTTGGATCATTTTTGGGAAAATTACATTTTACAAGTTTTAATATACAGTATATATACTGTATATTAGGGGTGTAAAATCACGGTTCGGTACATACCTTGGTTTTAAGGCCATGATTCGGTTCATTTTCAGTACAGTTAGCAAACAAAATGCAAAACATAAAACTATTTATCTTTTTTATAAGTGGGAACAGCTTTGACAAAAAAAACCCTGCAAACTGCCAGCAGTCAACTCTCAAATAAATAAAATGTATACACTAAAACAAATGAATTCTCTTTTTAGCAAATGAGCAATGCAGACAACTGCAACAATAGAAGTTTGAATAGTCTTAATTATGCTTTCATTTTTAGGAAATTAAAGTTCCTTATTGCCTGAAGCAGTGTTTTTAACCAGGGTCCTCTGGTATGTTCAGGTTTCTGTGGGAAATTAATTATCAAATTTCACTTGTTTAATTGGTAAAAAAAATTGCAAATAATTTGTCGTTGTTGTGTATTGGTTCTGAAGGCACCCATGCACAACAACAGCAAATTATTTCCAATTTTTTGGACAATTAAGAAGTTAAATTAAATCATGTCCCACAAAAACCTCAACATACCAAGGCACCCTTGAAAAACACAGGCCTAAAGTGCAGCATTAACAGATCTAGCTTTTTCTTAAAAGGATGGTATTAGTTTCTGGCTGAAACTAATACCACTACTACTGGTAGTCTACTGGTCACGTAATTATCTTTTTTTTTTTTTCTTTTCAAAACAGTTATCACTCTTAAAAAAAACCCACAGTCTTTCTCATTTTTCTCTCCCAAGAAAAGGTAAACCTTAGAAGTCAAGATTAGAAAAGCTAATCCACTCCCGTCTTTGAGACCCGCCCACTGCTCTATTATTGACCCGCCTAGCTGTCTGTCATGTAGATGGAAGGGGTGGCTAAAGGTAGTCTATTAGCCCCTGAGCTAACACTGATACCAGGAGCCTTGCACCAAGCATGGCTTATGTTGTTATTTTCTTCAGATCTTAGCCACCCTAATAGCCATCGTTGTTACCACCTGGTTTGCCGGGGGTGCCTCGCATCACTCCGGCCCATCTCCCAGTGGTTTTGTCGTGATTCTGTGGTGGATCACTGGTACCGGAGGCTGGTGGCGGTTGGCTCTAGCGGCCAGCTTCCCCACCGTCCTCTGGGGCTCTGTGCGACTCTGCTCTCATGTGCATCGTAGGAAAGCCATCTCATGACGGGGTGCTCCCCAGCTGGCTGTGGGAGCAGAGTGGAGTCCCACAGAGCGAGACACTGCCCTTTGAGATCCCTTGGCTTGGTAGCTCGGGTCATGGGCCAGGTCTTGGCTGCGGTGATTGGGGGGGCCACTGGGCACACGGTGCTAGCGATTTGTTGTGGAATCACAGCAAAATTCTTGGGAGATGGGCTGGACTGATGCAAGATACACCAACTATGGATTAGTGAACCAGCACTGCTCATCCCAGCTAGAAGGAGGCTATAAGCTAGTCAGCTAATTGCTAACTGATGTAAGAGGAGGGTGGAGTTGAACAGCTGAAGAATCGTTCTTAAAGTAATAGGTTTTAAATCAGAGCATTTCAAGAAAGCCAGGAAAAATACAAAACAAATTTGCTTCAGTAATTAAAAAAATTATAGAAAATGTGAACAAAATGTCACAAACACTTCATTAAGACGTGTGAGCTGTTAAAATGTGGAAAAAGTGCAGTCAATGACCCCTTTAAGGTAAGACGTTGTCATTTCACAGTGTTTGTACATGTATTGATGGTTTGCATATTGTAGGGGGTTAAATTGTTTTCTGATATTTTCTCTAAATTATTTCCACTTTGCTAACAGTCTTTGCAATTACATGGTTATTAGTTTAATTACGGATCTACAACATATTGAATCATGAATTTGTAATCTGTATTCCAGTTGTTGGTGTGCTAGGTATACACTGTCGATGACTATGGGTGGGCGTATAATGTACCATGTACACTGCTCTTTTTAAAAAAAATGTATTTATTTAAACTGGGACAGTACGTATTAATTAACACTATCACCATTAGGTAGTTCATGTAAATATGCCATATTTTCATCTATAGTCCCACGGCAGGTTGATATTTCTTGTGGTGAAGCAGCCGAGGTTGTTGTTTGGTCATCATTTGTTCTTTGTTTCCAAACCAAATACAACGGAGTATTTAAAGCTTCAGTTATTAACCTGAGCCAGAGTCCTTGGAGTCTACTGTGTAAATCAGAAATGTCAAACCTCTCAGGGAAGTGAAAATTTTTAATACAGGTCCTGTCAATTTTCAGGTCAGCTTTCCCAGTTGATAACATGCATCAAGATTTTTTTAAAATGTATTTTCTACTGTATATGTTTGAATATGCTTGTACCGCAGTATGAAAAATATATACAGTTGTGTAAACCTCATGGCTTTCCTGAACAAAGACCTTAGTGATAGATAAAGACAACCTGGGAATTCTTGTTTTAGTCTGATGACACTTGGGAGTCATCACCACACAGAAAATGCCACCACCAGCAAGAAAATATCAATTTCTGCCACATCTTTAGTTAAAAAATGGAGCATTTTAACACATGCTCATGAGTCAAATTGAAACCAACCTCAGAAGTTGGTTTTAATGAAGTAGACATTTCTTGCACACAGTATAAAAAGGAGCATTCTTTTGACAAAATTCGCCAATTCTACCCTCTCATATAGAGAACTTCAGATGTTTGTTTTTTTCATTTGTTTGCTGTCCTTATATGGTACATTAAACATACTCTTACTCATCCATTTATATCGTGGATATTCACCCAAATATCCGTAGATTCCTCATTATCACAGAGAAGGATAAACTCTTAGCTTACCTAACAAACCGCAACTGTGTTCTGCTGCTTTGATAAATCATTTTAATATGGAGTTGTGTGAGTAATATTTTATTCTTTTTTTAGCATTGAAAATTAAATTAACGTTGTTCTTATGGTTCATCAAGATGGTTGTTATTGTATTTTTAAAATATTGTGAAGTAGTTTTGCTCAAGTACACAGAATAAATAGACTAATGAATATGCACTAATTTGCCTGAATGCCCAACAGTGCGTAAGATGCATGTTTTTTGTAATTTTTAGATTAAATATGGATACAAAAATTAACAGAATTAACTGGATCATGAAGTAAATATGGTTTGCTTTTATAATTTCTCCTTAATATTTGGCAGAAAATGAACATGTATATCCTGCAGCTTTACTATTTCCTCCATCCTGTAAAACATTTTCTTGTCCTTTGGGAGTCAGCAAACCTTTTTCTAGAATGGAAGGTTTTCAAATGGTATCAGATCAAAGCAGCATTATTACCAGAATCCTCTGTCAGAGCAGTCATTAGACATGGTCTCTTTTTTTTTTTTTTTTGTCCACAAGTGTTTTGAAGTTCCCAGGCTACACATTTCTCAACATGTTGCATCAATGAAAGGCATAATTTTTCTGGAAAGGTCATGTGAGAAATATACAAAGATTCAAAACTTTTGTAGTTCTCCCTTGCATGGCGAAAACATGCCAAACATCAAACTTTGGAGTGATGTAGCTTCTTGTAACATTAATAGAGTTTTCCCCTTTGAGGTAATTTTCTGGCTCTCTAATTTTAAGATGGGGAAAGGAGGCTGCAATTATACAGCAGTGTTGAAACCTCATTAGTTTTTCTGCGCAGTTTGAAATATTTTTGTAAAATGTAACTCAGTAGCGTATCCCAGCTTTAGTGCACTGACTGTATTTAGTGGTTCA
The DNA here is from genome assembly GCA_020510985.1 of Pholidichthys leucotaenia. Classification (NCBI taxonomy): domain Eukaryota; kingdom Metazoa; phylum Chordata; class Actinopteri; order Cichliformes; family Pholidichthyidae; genus Pholidichthys; species Pholidichthys leucotaenia. The sequence continues at coordinate 222,742,117 of CM035846.1, forward strand.
GTGTTTGGTGGCAGTAAACAAATTACAGTCTCACCGGTTAGAAAAGGGCTTTATTTGCTTGCAATGCATTATAGTCCCTTGTGCAGAGGCAGAAAATGACTGCGACACAATGCCAGTAATAAATATCTCAGGAGCCAGGCAAGTGCGGACAACAAACCTGACTGGATAAACAGCACAGAAATCTCATTGCGCCTCTTCCCAGGCAAGATAAATACGTACAAAAGCCATATTGGAATGATTTAATACTGAACCCTGCTCCCCCAACAACTTAATTCTCTCCTTTGCTGTGTATTCAGATCATCCACAATGACCGGAATAAGGTTTGTTGTGTAACGGCTATTCCCTGCTTTGCTTTGCCTTTTTTTTTTTTTTTTAACTTTTTTTTAAAATGCTAGTGGGTTTCCCTTACCAATTTTGCAGTTTCTTTGTGGTGTTGCTGAATGAGGTTAGTGGTCATTTCATATTTAATGCTGCCAACTCTGGGTCATTAAAAAAGGTGGTGAAGAGTGTGGAAGTTTAGGCTACAACTGGTTTGCTGTCCGGTTTAGTCCAGGCTGTTATTTGTCAAACCCTCCAGCAGCATATAGTGACACAGACCTGTGTGTACACAAAACCATTCAGGGCCACACTCACTCAAACACACTTTCACAAGCGCCAATCTACAGGTGTGTCCTCCACCCCCTCACCCTAACCCACACTCAAAGCCACAGACACACGCACACAAACACACCTACACACACATACACACTGTATTTTTGAGCTCCAATGTGACAGCCTGTGTCACAGATTTAATTTCTCCCACCATCTGCTGGCTGGAGGCCCGGCATCGTAGATCATATCCAGGCCTGACAGATACAAACTGCATCTGTCTATGCATGCTTCTCCCAAGGACTCACACAATATGGCAGGGTGGAATCATTCTCCCAGCCACCTATTCTGCACCCTTACATCGTTGCTTCCAAGGACGTGGACATCATAAGTAGCGCATGTAGATTTGGTGGGCTGGCTTTTAACAGTTCACCTGAAATTAAGGACCACAACAAGAATGTCGTTTTCCTGTATAAAATGAAAAATGTAATAATATGGAGACAGGGGGAAACTGCCATTTCTACATTGTGGTCTCTTTCCTTCCAGGTTCAACATTGTTTACTCATTCCACATGCATACAGTTCCATGGTATACAATTCACTTAGTATAGTACATGCTTATGCAAACTACAGTGACCCAGAAAACTTATCTCCACAGAGGTTTTTACTCTGCATTGTTACATTGACTTTCATCAGCAACAGCCACTGTACTGTAGTGCCCTTAAGAAAAATGTTAAGACTCCAAGAATCCGTGACATCTTGGTTTGTATATACTGTATATTTGTTTGTCTCAGTTTTTGTGCTTGAAAAAATAATTATGGCAACATTCAGTTCCTGTGTTAATTGATCCTGTATATCTGATGAGCCCACGAGCTTTCTTTAATTCAACACTGAATTTCTCCTGTCATATGTGAGCCATCTGGATAGAGTCACTTTTGCTTTGCAGTAACGTTTTATCATCTGTACTTGTCCATCAATTGTTCCATGCTTTTGGCAAGCTGTATCTGCAATGTCTGCCATGTCTGCACCATCGCTACTGATCATATCTATGACCTCAGGGAATGGAGCGAGAAAAAGGAGAGGCCGCGGAGAGAGGTAGTCTGTTTATGCTTTGTTGGTAGTGGTGCATTTAAACACTACTTGTTCATTTTCGGTTGGAACCGCTTCCCACCACTTTTTTAAGTGCAAAAAGTATGTCATTTTTTAATTGAAACCTTAAAAATGCATTTGTTTCCCTAATCATTCAGTAACTAGTTTACATTTTTCTGATTTGCTGTAAATCATCATACTAACCCACTCATCACGAAAGATGTTGAGCAAACCCTTCTATTCATTTATCTGATTTTCAAGAAGTGTTTAATATGCATTAGGTTTCCACTCTCTTTGAAAGAATGCACAACATTGTGTGCCCTTGAACTGCCAAATAAGTCAATAACATTCTTCTCGTTAGTATCATCTTGCTCTTTTAAGATGTTGATTGGACCTGTAGCTTTCATAGAAGATAACAGTTTTTTACTCTTGTGAAACTTACAGCTACCAGTAGGTTATCATAGCAAAGTGTATTTGTTGAGAGAATAGCAAAGGAAAACATGGAGAACCTTTTAATTGGTGCATCCCCTTGTTTTTATCGTCATGTCTGATGTATAATCCAAAGCCATATTATGCTGAATCTGATAGGGCTTTGTTACAATCGCACACTGGTTTCACACCATGCCTCATGGCTAAAAGGTTCTCAGTTTGAGTCTCCTGGGTTTCCTTCCACAGACCAAAAAGTTGAACGTTAGGTAATTGATGAATGTATTGGACATAGGTATGGATGTTTGTGTGTGGTTAGACAGACTGGCCAACTCCCCCCCCCCCCCCCAACTCATTGTCAGCTGTGACAGTCTCCAGATCTCCACTCTCTGGTGGAATAAGCAGTCAAGAAGTTTGATGGATGGATTTGTGTCCACAGTGTTCAGGACAACTTGGTCATGTTCACTAAAACTTTGTTCCATCTGGATGCTGTCATACACAGACCAGAACTTCCTCCTGTCGCATGGAACTATGGCCTGTTATGATTGTCAGGACTTATTTGCGGACCTCATCTGGACATTTTCACTGGATTGCAAGAGGTATTGGAGATATGACAAGACATGCTCATCCGCTTGTCTGTACATTGTCAGGAATGCAGAGGGATATCTGTAAATTGTCATCTATTAAATATCTGCCACAAACAGCTGCATCAGGCTTTTATCATTCAATTACAGACTTAACCAAAGACTTGGTTTTTGACCATGGGCAATAACAGGGCTTCCTTGATTAGAGTATTAAACTAATTAGGTGGGTATCTTTATTTTTAGCCAGGGAAGTAAATTGCTAGATTTATAGGGTGTTTTTTTCTTGTTACTTTTAGCTTTTATGCCTAGAACTAAACCAGATAAGAACCCATCAGGGTGACTAAGTCAGGCATCAAAATGGGAAGATGCAATGACATTTTTCCAGAAATACAAGCACTCGCACTGAATATAAACACACAGGTTGATGGAAACTGTCACTCGTATGCACTCCTGAATCAAACTGATCAAAGGGGCAACTGCAGGTTAATGTATACTTACACTTGAGTGCTTAGAGTCTGCAGACGCCTACAGTGTAATTTTGCTTCAAATCAATTTGTTCAACACTTCATGCTGTTCATCTTGCATTAGTAATAATGGTTTTAAACAAGGCAGCGGTACAATAACATGGAGAAGTTTGATATTCTGTATTTTTACTAGTTGATTGGCAGCTAAATGTCTACTTTAATTATTCTCTCCTTGAAAATGTCAAACCATTACATTAATTTTAAATGAGATGTGTGAGATGTGGACATGGGCAACTGCATTTGTTTTACTGATGTTGTGTAGACCATAGCAATGAGATCTATTGATTTCATAAATGCTTCATTATAATCCTTAGTTCTTAATTGTCTGTTAAATGTGGTTGGCTTAGTTAGTGGTTTGGTGACATTCCAATGCTTTATTGTTGGTAACAGTGAAAATGCCTGTTTCTGTCTTTGCCAGTCTGTGAGTCATAAACAGCTGATGGTCACCAACTAAAACTGCAAGAGGTGCAGTAAGTTACTCCTTCTCTCCAGCTGAGGTCTGAACTAGAGGTGTGACTCTTTAGGCACCATGATTCAATTATGATTCAGGGTCTCCAATTTGATTCTAAAATTATTCTTGATGCGTCTTTTTTTCTAGTCTTCCACTGTGTGACAGCTTGGTACTTTAAAGCAAAGTGTTTGTAATGACCCATGAATTCACTTCCAAAATTTTTTAATAAAACAAATGGAAGAGAAATGTGGCAAGTCAGATGGACAAATTTACCTTAAAATGTGCTTTTAAAAACTGCCATCCTTTCATGGACAGTCTTTCAGAAGTCCACAGCTGTCTGCAGGCAGACCAGTGTCATTTGCTTTTACACATTATTTTATTAAGATGTTTTTAGCTCTGTATTAATATTTTTAGATTAAAAAAATCAAATAAATTCTTTGCACAATGCACAAGAAAATGTGTAATAATTTAATCATAGCAATACAGAAGAACACTAAATGTGTTTGTCGACCCCAAATAAATAGCTCTAAAATTCTAAAATCTACAACTTAAATCCTAAAAATGTAAAGTTTCACAGGAGAACACATACTAAATTACTTGGATTTAAAACAAAAACCTCACAAAGTCCACCTCTACTATATTTTCAGTATAGAAACACTGTTGCAAACTGTAAGCCTAAAAGTGGGCATAAAATATAATTTCACATCATAGAATTCCTCTGAGTTTTTTTTTTTTTTTATGTCAACAGTGTTCTTGTCTTTCTGACCTGTTTGTGTGCGTTTGGGTGACACTGTCACAGCAAGAGAGGAGGTGGATGTGTGTGGAGCTTTTCGTGTTCAGTAACACACGGAGCATTATTGTTTTTACATGATATCTGAGGGTCACGGAAATCACATCCATAACTGGCATCATGTGAGCCCAATGTTTATGTGGTCCTGGGGGACATGACCTCCCCTTGCATCCCGGTACAAACTGCTCTCAACAGAATTGCGGAGATGTGGAGGAGGTGCGGGGACCTTCCATCAACAGATGCCTAGGTGGACATGTACCATCGGAGGCAGCCAGAGCGGCGGTAGATACAATTTCAAAAGAGCCCTTCATTCCGTGGGCACAAACTGGGAAGGAAGCGTGTCTTTCTGTTGTGGATAACCTGGCTGTCCACCTTGTGTGATGCCCGCAGGGAACGGTGATTTTGCCTCCCCTGCATCCTCGTTCTAGCCCAGAGCGCCCGAAGTGTCGCATCACAAAATGTCCAGGCGGCTGCCGATACAGCGTTTTGGTTCTTCTTTTTTCTATCAAAACAAAACCGTATCATTTTGTTTTCCAAATTGTATCAAACAGCTTCAGGGTCCAGACGGAGGACTCTCAGGGTCCGGACCCAGACCAGAGTCCGCCAGTTGGTGACCCCTGCCCTAGCAAATACTAAGTCTTTGTACATTAAAAACAAGTAAGACTCTAATGTAGAAAATCTGCCAATTATTTCTTTTGTCTGTGTTAAGCCACAGTTCTTTCAAAATGTGTTGAAGTCCATTTATAAGTCATGCATCCTAATGTATTGTCTGCTTCATTTATTTAGTGCTACACACTTCCTGAGCAGTCAGAAATCAGAATTCACCTACAAAAAGTGACACATCTTTTGATTTCTTTTACATTCTCTTACATTTTCATATTGTACCTTATTGTATTTATGGACAGAACAATGGAAAACAATCAGCTCGGTGCACCAAAATAAGTCCCACCTGACACCTGCCTTCCCTTTAATGTTCTAATAACGTCACCAAACTTAACTGTTGCAGGTAAAGGGCAAAGTCCACCTTACAGCGCTGTAGGCCATTTGAGTCAACAGCTCCCCAGGTCCTGACTGACTATGGATGGATGGCCCTGCTGCATGTCATGGGTTTCCAATGAGCTGGCTAATGGGAGTCCTTTCACCCTGACCCCTTTTCCTCACACATTTACACACCAAGCCCTGTTGGCTTATCCACTAGGCCACACAAGGCAGGGGGAAAGGGCTTGACTCACTATTAGCCTATAGCCATGTTTTAAGCTTCACATTTTTCTCATGTTTATGATGCATAGTGCCATTTTTGCAATGTTCCATTTTCTCTGAGCTGCTAAGCTGTGTTTTTTGAGGTTGTAGTTGATCAGTCTGCTTACAGCTGTCATAGGCACTGCTGGCTTTGCATGTATTACACCAGCAACTATATTTTTCAACCTGTTTTGCAAGAGATGGTTGACTGAGCAAGCATGCTCAGACTCAGGTCTGCCGCGTTTAACGCTCATAGTGTCAGGGCATGTTTGCAAAAAGTAGGAGAACGTACCTGTTCTTTAATTATATTGGGGTAAATATCAATTCTTGCAGTTTTTTGTGTTCTTTTATGAAGTTGAATATAGTTAAGCCACCCTTGAAAAAGTAAGTGTATGTAAGCTTTTGTAAGAAATTTAATTATTTTCATTCTAAACCTGCTGTGCAAATCTGATTTTATTAAATACTGGTTTCGCAAGCCACCTTGTTTTATCCACCAATAATCAAAATCTTGTCATTCATCTTTGCAGCTGTTGACCAATGATAAAATGATTGCATTTTCCTCTTCTGAGGCAAGAAGTTAGCAGGTCTTGCCACAATGTGATATTTTTGAGCACTTCTGCAAGGTTCTACATAATCAATGTTGAGCCTGTCTACACTGACTCACAGACTCTGTGTATTATTCATTATCGCTGACTGAGAGAATAAGTAAAGGCTGTCACAGGAGCCCAGTCGGTGAGGATTTAATTAACAGAACCTGCCACATTCCACTACATCCACTGCCTTTCTCAGAACTCATAAAAGCCATCCCTATCTGCGATAATTACACTAAACATGCCACTATAAAGCTCTGCCAATGATTAATTTGCGTTTTGGAGAGGATCAATTAATTCATTTATTTGCAAACCACCACTGTGCTTCTTTTTGTCCAGCAATTTCATTAGCTGTCATGCTTTCGGATATTTGGTCCTGTCCTTGTTCCATTACACCTGGAGGAATAGCCTGTCCTATTAGCCACGTCACATTACCTCAGAAATTTACCATGAGCCCCCAGGTTTTTCCATCTTGGAGTTGCATTAAAATGAGTAGTAAACCACAAACCGTGTACTCTGCGCTACCATAATCTCAAGGGTCTTCAATCAAACTCCTGTTAGTGGGACCACAAGGCAACGGGAAGAGCTGTAACAGCATAATGAAAGCCTACAGCTGTGCTACTCACATAGCATTCTTAATGGAGAATGCAATTCTGGGCAGTAGCGCTTGTCCCACAAGGTGACTCGGTCAGCATAACCCTGTGAATTCAGACGACCACCCTTGGGTTGCTGTAATGGGTCAGAGGCCGGGTTGATGTACTAACTGGTGTGGCGCAGCATAAATAACAGGCACAGGGCATCTGGCAGGGCTGTAGATCATACAGACGACAGAGGAAGTATGATATCAGATGGGAGACAGAGGCAGAGATAAATAGGAAAAGTGGAGCGAGAGATGATAAAAAGAGAAAAGGAAGGAGGGAAAAGAGTTGGGTAGGAATTAGATGACTGTTATTGATTATCTGCCTGTAGGCAAGGAAGTAAGGCCAAATGTTCTGCTCAGTGAGACAAAAAAGTGTATTATTTCAAAGGTCATGGCATGCATTACAGTCTTTTTACTTGAGTACACTTGGATAAACAGCAGAATAACTACGCACTGATATACTACCACTGGCTTCTAGTGTGTATTAGCAACTGCATTAGCTGTGTTTTTGTTACAGCTGTAGTTTTGTGATGGTCCGTTTCATGCAGGTGTGTCTGTGGCGCAGCTCACATGTCCTGAGGACTGTTTGCTTGATGCGCTGCTATCTCTATGGCAACTACCATAAAACCTGCTCTAAGAGATAGCGTGCCAGAGCCACAAGGTTTGAAAAGATGTTCACTTGGGTTTTAATGCCTATTTTCAAAGCACATTGTATTTATATCCCTACTCCCTGAGCAGAACTCTAGTAAACAGACTTATTGTATCTTTCTATCTAGTAAAGCTGTGGTGTAATCACTCATTGTTACTTATCACACTAACTCATGTCCGACTGTGAAAAATATGTTTAGTTAAGATTTGCATATTAATTCCTTTGTTTTCCCTCTTTTCTGAAGAGATTTTTCCCATCCCCATGTCATTACAAGAATGTTAGATCAGTGGCCTCCTTGCCAGGTCTTTGATGTTGGGGTGTGCAGTGTCATCCCTGCCGAGGAGACCTCTGTTGTGGGAGCTCTGCCAGGTAGTATTTCTCTAAAGAGTAGGAAAGCCCTGCTCACATGCCCTTCATGGCAAAACATGTGAGAGAACTCTTTGCCCTCCAATGTTTGCAAGTCAAAAGCACAAAGGCAGTTACATGAATAACAGGGAAGTAAGTGTGTCTTCCCCATTAGTCACTGTCTGCTCTTCACACAACACCTGTGTGTATATAGCATTAGTTTTCAAAACCATGCAAGGAGAAAGTTGACTAAATCAGAGGTGGTTTCATTGAGCAAAAAGTCTGTTGGTGCATTGTTACTGTGCTGTAACTGGAGACTTTGTCATGTATTACTGATGTTAACGACTCGATTACCTTTTCAGTTTAATGTTTTCCTGCTGGGCTTGTTGAATATTTTACACACTTTCTGCAATAGAGCAATTCATAGAGCACTTTCACTTGAACTCCTGATAGCTTTGGCTTTCTATTTGCACCTCCTGCTGGCACTGACACCTCTCGGAGACTTCCGTGTCTCAGGCAGATGCAAATGTCTGTCTCTACAATGTTCTTGGCTAGAAACAGCTGCAGGCCATGTGCTTTGTTTCTGCAGACTGCTCATCTGACTTTCAATGCCAAATTGACTCGAGTAGTCGAGACATAGACAGCACTATTTTTTATTTTTACACACAGCTTGGCCTGTCTGGAAAGGTATTGGAAACGCACAGACTGTAATCTTGGTTGCTTTCGTGCCAAAGAAATAAAATAGAAGCAATGAAACAACTGGCTACCAGTTAAGACTGAAATTCTGCACAATTTTACTTGGTGAAATCAACAGCCAAAATGACCATTGTATTCCCCATGAAGCTAATGCAGTGATGTATGTTTAAAGAGGGTAGATATTAGGGCAGTAATATTTCATGAGGAAAGTGGCTGTGTGGCTGCCACCATGGTCCTTTGGTTCACAGTATCAAAGGAGACATCACCTTTAATTGTTGTCATCCATCATTTGGAAACAGAGACACATAGAGATCATAAGGCCATATACTTCTTGTTAGAAATGAGATCAGTTCCAGTGTATAAAGACTTTGCCCTTAATTTTTGAAGGCAAATATTCACACTGTTAGATCAACTACAGATACAGTCCATATTGACACAGCTCTTGCTCTCATTGTATATACGGACAACAAATGGAAATTAGCCACTGGCTACAATCTAACAAGTTTACATTGATTTATATCAATGTTCATCAACTTGCACTGTCCTTAAAAAAACAGGAATATATTCTTATGAATATTACTAGCTAGATACTTCCCTTTTATGTTTCTTTACTTTGTGAGAACACCTCTCTTAATGCATTAATATTAGTGCTTGGCAGTTACCAGGTTTTTGTACCCAACACTAAACAGGAAAGATATACCAAGCCTGTAGAGAAATGGAAATGAGGCAGGCATTTTTGTGTCTTCTGTCACTATGTCAGGACTCCCCTGTTACAAAGGAAGTGGGGTGTCTGAAGTGTTTTCCCCCATTGAGATGAGTGTGTTTGGGTTGTGGGAAAAACGTTGGTTGATGTGAGTGTGGGATTGAGCTCCAGCAGCCTCCCAGTGGGACAAGAGGACAGGGATGGGTCTCTTTCAGCGGGGCTCTGATTAGACCCATCGCCCTAGCTGCCACGCTCTACTCACACTGGTAATTGGAGCTGGCAGGAGGTTGGCATGCAACCCTCCCCTGCTCCCTTCCACTCCTCCTTTCTTCCTTTTCATACCTAAATCTTTTCTCACCTGCCTATGACTGCTACACAAGCATACCTCCTTCACCCAACTGTTTATGATTACTATTCTCTTAATTTTGCTAATCACCACAGTACTTGTGCCTCTTCTCTTAATAAATGGCGTTGGCACTGTTTCCCAATGCCTTTGTGTATAATCAAGGCTCCTACTGCTATTCTAATTGAGTATTACAACCACAAAACCACATTAACCCTCCCTCTTTTGCCCATTTTCTCTGTGCTGTGCTGCTATAAGCACCATAAACTGTAAGTTCACCTGCTAAGCTGTTCACACTGCAGCCTGACTCTGTGCGTGATAAACGGCTGTTGAGAGAACAATGGTCTTATTTGTTTTCACAACATGGAAGAACCTTTTCATGCGTGTTTAGTTTTATGTCTTACGGCTCTCTGGTACTGCCTCTGACCTCACTCCTTTAGTAAATCTGGTGTGTTTCTGCTGCTTATTGATGCAATTAAGGCTTTATAGAAACTCTTTTTAAATCAAACAATTTTTTTAAAGCTTTCATATAGATTGGTCTTTTTTTAAAAAAAAAAAGAAAAAAAGGTATCTACTCCAACTCTCTTATGTCAGTGACAGAGTAAAGGTTTCCATCCAGATAAAAAGTGTATACAAATGGAATATATTACAAGAACACATTAATCTCTTTGTTTAAGCTTTTATTTTTTACTGCAGCATTGTTCATTTTGATTTTGAATCGAGCAACAGTATGACATTATCATCAGATTTTTGCCTCATATTTTGTCTCTTGCACCAGACAGAACAGTGGAGATTTTCTTGAGGGATAACACCCCAGCTCAAGAGAGCCTTTTTATTAAAAATTCCCTCTATCTTGACAAACATCAACCTGCATTGCCCACACCGTTTCATTGGTTTTCCTTCAAATTTCCCCATCCATGTTCTTTTCCCTTCAAATTAAAGAGGATGGAACAAAGGCATGTCTTTGTCTTCCCAGGATGACAAGTTGGCAGACAAGGCCAGCCGCAGGAGGGGCAATAATAGAAATAGACAGACAGGCCTCAAATCTTATCCAGTGCCTTGATATGATCTTGGATGAGTGTAGAGAAAGAACTTTCAATTATTTTTTCCCTCTCTTTTTTGCCAGAAACCAAGGACATATGCATTTTTGTCTTAGATGTGGGATGAATGAACTGGTAGCCAGTATAAAAATGTTCACCTTGCCATTGTCACAGTTATGTATAAACCAAATTGAAATGGTCATTAAGTGCATTTGTGAGATATTTTCAAACATTTCAGAGTTCTTTGATGACACTTCATGACAAAGAAGCTAAATTAACAGAACTATGTCTTGAATTTTCTCAGGACTTTTTAAATGTTTTTTGTGTCTACAAATAAATATGATTTATTTATTTTACTTTCAAGACTAATGATACCAAGTAGACTGTGTTAAAAGCTCAACCATGGTCTGTGTACAGTTGTAAGAAAAAGTATGTGAACCCTGTGGTATACCCTGGTTTTCTGCATTAATTGGTCATAAAATGTGATCTGATCTACATCTGCGTCCCAAGTATATACAAATGTAATGTGCTTAACCTAATACCACACAAACAATTATAACATTTCATGTCTTTATTGGATACATCCATTAAACGTTTACAGTGCTTGTGGAAAAACTAAACCCTTAGATTTAATAACTGGAGGTTCTCCTTTGGCAGCAATAACCTCCAACAAGTGCTTCCGGTACCTTCTTATCAGATCTGCACAATGTTCAGAGGGAATTTTGGATCATTATTTCTGACAGAACTTTATGAGTTTGTTATTCACAAGAAGGATCTGCTGATGTGAACCATGTCTTGCAAAAAAAGGGGATATACTGGGGATGGAAATCGGGTCGCATTTTATGACCGGTTAATGTAGAAAACCAGGTCATTCAATGGGTTCACATACTTTTTCTTGTCACTGTAACTAACTTTGGACAAAGAATGGATCACTGGTATGCAGCACTAGAATTAAGCATTTTTTTAACCTTATGTACTTTTTACACAGCCTGACAAGTCTACCATTTAAATATTACTCATTTGGAAGTGTTACAACATTGCACCTTCCACTAATCAGACATGGCGCTGTATTACAACAGCGCAGTCCGTCATCAGTTGTCACTGATGCAGAATGTGTTTATGGGCATTTCCAAGTTAATTTCCTTATCACAGCAACGCATATATGAATTTTCCACTGGGCGCATGGTGTAAAAGAGGCTGGTCTAATTATTCAGAGGTGTGTTTTGGTTAATCAAATCCAAAGTGCTTTTGCCCACCTCTTTAATGCACAGAGGTGCATTATCAAAAGTGAACTCTGATCATGATGGCTTGTTAAAGATGGGCTTTGCGCTGGCCAAAAGGTGTGTTTGTGAGTGAAAATGCACGTGATAGTAATGCTGCTTGGTAATAAGGAAGACATCAATCACAGTTGATGCCCTGTTAGTTATTTTAGAGAGAACAAACAGGGAAGAAATAATCCTGGGCTGAAAAAATAGCTGAATGGTTTAACACAGTGTGCACAGATGCAACACACAGACATGAATGGGCTTGAAACTTCAGGAAGACAGGATGATGCCTGTGCAAACTTTCATAAAGGGATCATTAATGGTGGCACAGAAATCGCTCCTGGCTCATGAGGAGATGGAGGGCTCCCTCTCCTGTTGCTTTCGCCAACTCAGGGTCTCCCCCATCTCATGCGAAGGTCTACCGAGGTTTGTGGCTCTCTGTCCCAGTCCCTCCTGGGCAGAAGGGAAGGAGGCAATTCGGCAGGGCATCCTGTCTGCTGCTGACCCCCACCACAAAGCAATCCCACTCTCGGTGGCCCCTCCCAGGAGCTGACGGGTGGCTGTGGGAGGTCTTGCACGCAGCTCAAGAAACTCAACCATAGTAGCACGGTGCGGGCAGCCTCAGCTCGACTGGAAATTGGGGGGTGTGGGGCCGCAGGCAAATGTGGACACATCTCCTGTCTCTCAGGGGAGTTACAGTGAAAAGTAAAACCCTGTTCATTAATTCCTTCAGTCATTCCTTCATTTCCCTAAAACCCATTAAAGAGGACATGGAACGCTCCATGTAATGGTCATAATTCAAAACATGGACCTTTAACCCAGTGACTGGCACAGGCGCTCTGTTGTGCCATAAGCTCCTAGTGGTCAAGATTTTTTTCAAGAAAATTTTCAGTTCAGATGTCAGAGATTTCCAAGGTTATAACTTGAAAGTGGTAAGAGATAATGGCTTACTGTCAATTAGGAAGATGTAGAATATGATCCAGAGTTTGAGATGGGAGTAAATTTATGCATCTAATTTGCATAATGCAACAGCAGCTATATCGAATTACATAACTTTCGGTCAAAAATGGACTTTTGGAGATATTTACACAAAGAATGGTTTTGGTTTTGTCACCGTTTCTTGTTTTGGGCTTTTTTGTTATCTTTTCTTCAAAGTATATGAACCAGAACATTAGTAGAATGTCAGCAAACAAAGAAATTCATCAGACTTACAGCTGGCTGGGTGGCTTGCTCGCTTCGTCCTTTTGCGGTATCCTGGTCGTTATTTTCTCTTCTGTCATTTTATTTTTCCCCCTCACATCCAGAAACTGTTATGATTATTCCACCTCAATTTTGCTTTTATTCCGCCGCTATTTATCGTATATGACAACATGGAACCGGCGCAATTGTTTTACCCAGTCACATGGCAATGGCGTCGATAGCAGGTGAACATCAACCAGCTTCGCCCACCCTCTGTTATAACAAAATGTAGATATTTACCTTCATAAGCTAAATAATCTCTTTTTAGAATCATAGTTGGCAAATTCAGGAGCAAATGCTTCCTCAGTCTGCTTCCTCAGTCTTGCGATCGAGTAAGATCTAGATTTGTTTCCAAACTCTTCTTCTCTGGTGAGGTTTCAGGATGGTTCTATGTCCACCATAAGTCCTCCAAGGCAAGAGCAGTAAGTTATACCTGTCTGCCACCTTGTGAGGTGGAATCCTTTGTACAACTTAAATCAATTGGGGAGTTTTTGTCCATGTCATATAACATCACATGACAGGCGCCGCACTGCGCCTGTGCCAGTGTGGGTGCTATCTGTCCATGAAATCTTGCCACAATAAGAGTTAAGTCTTAAAATGTTTTCCTGGTTTGACTCTAAGTTTAACAGCATTTGAATAAAATCTAATTGAAATTAGGTTTTTGAGATTTGAAAAACACTATATTTTTCTGTGACATCACTAGGGTGGTTAGTGCTCAGAGGTCTACATTAGCTACTGTAGAGAGTTTTTGCAGACACCAGGTTAATGGATGATTGTTAGACCAAAACTAAAAACAGATGTAAGGGCGGCCATTATTATATTACCCTGACTGTAGTGGTATATTTTACATGGACAAAATGAGGAGAGATCGCCCGCTTTAATTTATGACATCCTCAACAGCTGACTGATGTCTGTATTGAAATTACGGAGCTGCCGTTAGCCACTATGCTAACGTGTGCAACTATCTTTTATATTAACAATGTGACAGTTTTTTTTTGAGTCACAGGGACTGATGGTTCATCAGATAAAAGGGTCTCAAGTCTGATCCTACTGTTTTCTGATTGATTTTTTTCTCTGATAAAGTCTGGTGTCCACAGATCACTGCACAGGCTGTTGGCACAGAGGTAGTGAATGCTAACGTTAGTTCAACTCTTCAGCTAAACTCCTTAGGCTGAGCAGAAGGTACATCCTCAGTGGCGATTTATGCAGAATAGATCACCACTGTTTTATATTCTTTACCTCCGCCAAGGAGGTTATGTGATCATCGGCGTTGGTTTGTCTGTTTGTCTGTTTGTTTGTTAGCAAGATAACTCAAAAACTTATGGACGGATTTTCATGAAATTTTCACAGATTGTCAGAAATGGGGTATCCTACAGATGATTACATTTTGGTGGTGATCCGGATCACCGTCCAGAAGAAAACCGTCATTACAGAAAATGCCATTTTCGTGAATAACTACTGAACCACTAATCCTATCATTGTCAATCCAATTGCTAGTCATATGTTTTCGTGGTCAAGGAATCTGAAAACATACACACAAACACTGTATGGGGGGAACTGTGGCCGCCATTACGGAAAATGTCATTTTCGTGAATAACTACTGAACCACTAATCCTATCATTGTCAATCCAATTGCTAGTCATATGTTTTCATGGTCAAGCAATCTGAAAACGTACACACAAACACTGTATGGGGGGAACTGTGGCGCTTGGCGGAGGTCTGCGCTCTCCGAGTCCTTTTCTAGTTTTAAATGTAATAATTAGCTCATTTCATCAGTTAATAAACAGCTTTCTTATTTTTGAAGAGGACCCCTAATATCACCCTAATATCAGTGCAGTCTTTAGGATTAGAAAAAAGCTTTTTCTCCCGCTGGTAAAATCTGACTATTTTAACAGGAACTTGGATTTTACTTCAATCCAGATAAATGGATTAATTAAAAAAATACTTCAACTAAATCCAGTTTACCAAGAACACAAATCAGTTTTTTTTTTATTGATGTTTAAAATTCAAAGACTAGCACATAAAAATTACAGGGCTGAATATGATAATGGGAAGCTTAAAATATTCAAAGGTGAAAATTTGTGTAAAATATACTACAAATTTAAAAAAAAAATTGAAGAAAAGAGTGAGAGAAGACAATTAAAACCCATTGTATTTATCTTACAGGAGAAAAAAATATGTCCATTACAATTTGAATGACCATAGTTTGTTTGGCTTCAGTTATCAGTTGAAAGATTGTCATGAGCTGAGTCTGGAGATCTCTCCAGACTCGACCTCATGGCTTTTTCTGCTCATTTACTCATCTGTTGAAATTTTGGGTTTATGTATTATTGTCTACTTGCCATTTTTCTGTTTGTGTTTGTTATAATTTTATTTTTTGTACTATTTAGAATTATACTGTGACATGTTATTTTGATTCTTTATCCCAGCATGATCCTTTTTACTGTTGACAGCTGTCAGGGGCGTGAAGCTTCGTATGGGCATACCTTGTCAGTTGTCAGTGTGGTTTTGCTTCCCTCTCACTGCCTCAGCTGATCCCAATCATGTATCATCCCTTTCTCCTGCCCGTTCAGGTACCCACACCTGCTGTTTGTTGTGTTAATAGGTTCTTATCCCTATTTAAGGGGCTGCGCACGTTTGTTTAGCGCAGCACCCTACTTCAGCTACTATCAGCTACTACTACTATTACCTACTTTCAACTGTCAGCTCCTACACGTAAGTCCTTTTGTTTTTGTGCTACTTGTATGCCTATTTGTTTCCAGGTTTAGCCGGCGATGCCCTTGTCTTAGCTTGGCTATTTCTGCTTGCCTGTTGCTCGAGCTTAATCTCCAGGTTTAGCTGGCAATGCTCTCGCCTTAGCTTGGCTATTTTTGCTTGCCTAATAATAGACTGCAGTAGTAAAGTACTAAATAATAAATATTAAAGCACTGAAAGAACTCTATCAGGCTGTAAATGAGACACAAACTGCACATCCAGATGAATTCCTCATCACAGCAGGAGACTTCAACCATGCAGATTTAAAGGCCCTCCTACCAAACCTACATCAACATGTAGACTTTCCAACAAGAGGAGACAATTTGCTGGACCTGGTGTACACAACTCGTAAGAAAGCATACAGACCCCCCCCCCCCCCGCCCGGGTCTCTCTGATCACATCACCATCCTGTTGAGGCTGGCATACAAACCCAGAATGAAAATCAGGCCAACAAAAAAGCAGGTGTATGTGTGGCCAGAGGGGGCCTCTGATGCTCTGAGAGACTGCTTCAGCATTACAGACTGGGACACTTTTAAGCATGCAGCCACTCACAATGGACACACAAACCTAGAGGAGTACACTGAGGTCGTTGTGGCATACATAGCGATATGCATTGATGATGCCACTCACTGCAAAACTGTCACTATTTGTGCTAACCAGAAGCCATGGATGACAGCAGAGGTCCACAGGCTCTTGAGGGCTCGGTACACAGCCTTCAGGGCCAGTGACACTGCAGGACTAACAACAGCTAGGACCAACCTGTCCCGTGGTATGAAGGAGGCAAAATGACAGTACAGCAAGAAAATATCTGGACACTTCAGCAACACCAGAGATGCATGTTCTTTCTGGCGTGGCATACAGACCCTCACCAACTACAAACCTCCACCTCAGACCTGTATGAGTGACACCACACTGCTCAACAGCCTAAACAACTTCTTTGGCCACTTTGAAGCATGAAACAGCACATCAGCACAGAAGACCACTACTCCTCCGGACAAGCAGGCCATGAGTCTGGATTCAGTTAGAGTGAAGAGGACCCTCTGCCGGATCAACCCACGCAAGGCAGCTGGCCCAGACAACATACCGGGTCACATCCTGAAGGACTGTGCAGAGGAGCTCAAGAATGTCCTGGCTGACATCTTCAGCATCTCCCTGACTCAAGCTGTTGTCCCCACGTTTCAAAACTGCCACCGTAATACCAGTCTCAAGAAGCCTGTCCCATCCAGCTACAGTGATTACTGGCCTGTAGCCCTGACCCCCATTATAATGAAGTGCTTCAAGCGGCTAGTCATGCAGAACATCGAGTCCATCCTGCCTCCCTCACATGACCCATCCCAGTTTGCATACAGGTTAAACCGATCCACAGAAGATGCCATCGCTGCTGCTCTCCATCCAGCCCTCACCCACCTGGACTCAAAAAAGTCCTACGTGCGAATGCTGTTCTTGGACTTCAGTTCAGCATTCAACACAATCATCCCCAGCACCTGATACAAAAACTCAGACACTTGGGATTCAAAACCTCTCTCTGTAACTGGGTGCTGGACTTTCTCACAGGGAGGCCACAGAACATGCGGGTTGGCAGCAACACCTCTGAGACCATCACACTGAGCACAGAGGCCCCACAAGGGTGCATGCTAAGCCTGCTGCTCTTCACCCTGATTACAATTGACTGTGTACCAGCCTGCAACACCAACCGCATCATCAAGTTTGCAAACAACACTATGGTGGTGGGTCTCATCACCAACAACGAAGAGGCCATCTACAGAAATGAGGTGAGCCAATTGGTCCAGTGGTGCAAAGACAATAACCTCTTCCTGAATGTGGGAAAAGGCAAGGAGATTGTGGTCAACTTCAGGAGGGGTCACACACAACACCCCCCTCTGATCATCAATGGTGCAGCTGTGGAGAGCATGAGCAGCACCAAGTTCCTGGGGGTGCACATCTCTGAGGACCTCTCCTGATCCAACAACACCACATCACTGACCAAGAAGGCTCAAACTTGCCTCCATTTCCTCCGCAAACTGAGGAGAGCACGAGTCCTGCTGCTCTTCACCCTGCTGACCCATGACTGTGTACCAGCCTATAACACCAACCACATCATCAAGTTTGCGGACGACATGGCGGTGGTGGGCCTCATCACCAACAACAAGGAGGCCAACTACAGAAATAAGGTGAGCCAACTGGTCCAGTGGTGCAAAGACAATAACCTCTTCCTGAACGTGGGAAAAAACAAGGAGATTGTGGTCAACTTCAGGAGGGGTCACACACCACCCCCCTCTGATCATCGATGGTGCAGCTGTGGAGAGAGTGAGCAGCACCAAGTTCCTGGGGGTGCACATCTCTGAGGAATTCTCCTGGTCCAGCAACACCACATCACTGGCCAAGAAAGCTCAATCTCACCTCCATTTCCTCCGCAAACTGAGGAGAGGACGAGTCCCACCCCATCATGTGTTCTTTCTACCAAGGCACCATTGAGAGCATCCTCACCAGCTGCGTCACGGTGTGGTATGGCAGCTGCACCGCCTCCTGCTGGAAGACAATATAACGCACAGTGAAAGCACCCAGCAAGGTCATCGGTGTCCCTCTGTCCCCCCTCTCAGACATCTACCTCACCCGCCTCATCCGCAGAGCCATCAACATCGCAGGCGACATCTCCCACCCCTCACACTCCCTCTTCAGCCCCCTGCCCTCGGGGAAAAGGTACCAAAGCCTCCGGGTCCGCTCCACAAGACTGCATAACAGCTTTGTTCATCAGGCCATCGGGACCCTGAACTCTGTCCACTTCCTGCCTCTCGGACCATAATGGAATCACCCACACAATAACTACCTCAGCTGTTGGCATAGAAAGACTGGCACACCAACAGTAATACATTTGCTGCTGTATGTCTCTGCACTTTAACTGCAACCATTTACACAAATGCCATATCTGCTGCTGTCTGTCTGTCATTGCTATACTGATCTTGTGAAGTCCTATCTGCTACTATCTGCACCTACACTCCTGCGTTGAACTGCAACTATGGGTATTGCATCTCTAGTTGTGTGTATATAGGATTGCTGGGTTTTATCATCGTTAATCGTTTATCTCTATTTGCACTATGGGAGGTCTGGGTCTGTCTTTTGTCGCCATTTGCACTGTGGGTTGCATTACTGTACATAGATTGCTATTGTTGTTGTTTTCTTTTTTTTCCAGCCTTATTTCTTTTTCTTTTTATATTATGCACACCAATGAAGCGAGAGAGAAACGCCATTTCAATTCTCCTGTGTGTCCTGTACATATAGTAGTACTGACAAATAAAATCTTTGAATCAATACATTTGTGAAAAAGGACTTCCCATAAGGATTTATTAATTATTACTAGCCCAACACTCATCCTCAGGCTGCTTGTAAATAGAAGGCTCAAATCATGAGTAAATTAAAAAAACAAAAAAAACAAAACCATGAGTGAATAAAGTTTAAAAACCCTTTCAGTTTGTGTCTGTCTCTCTCCAGTTTTTCTTCACCAGTCCCCTTGAACACCTGGATCTGCTGAATGTTAAAACATTTCTGTAGCTACACTAAACTTCACAAATCCTAAAGTGTTGTAGAAGGTTTTAACCCTTTGAGTGTGAGAATTTGCATGCCCCTAGTGGCAGAGCGCGGCACTGTGCCTGCCTTCTCACTCTGACTTTGTCAAAAGTAAGTGAGAAATTTCTGTTTTTTTTTTTTAAATGTACTGATTTCTTGTTCATATACTTTGAAGATAAGATGATGAGGTACCTCTGTACAAAAAACGGTGTCAAAAGACTGAACCATTTTTTGTGTAAATACGTCCAAAGTCCAGTTTTGACTGAGTTATGGAATTTAAAGAGGTGCCGTGACATTATGCAAATTAGATACATAAATTTATTCCTATCTGAAACTTTGGATCACATTTTACATCTTTCTAATTAACAGTAAGCCATTATCTCTTACCACTTTAAAGTTATAGCCTTGGAAATCTGAAATATTTTATTGACAAAAAATATTTACCACTCTTGACCACTAGGGGGTATGTCGCAGTTTGGCAACATACACACTCATAGGGTGTAGTCCTTAACAAAATTTAACAGATCAAGTCTGGTCGTTGTTCTTTGGTGATTCATAAGGACTGAACCTATAAAGTGGAAAACATAAAAACAGGACAGCTTGGTGGCACAGTGGTTAGCACTGTGGCAGCACAGTAAGAAGGTCACGGGATCGATTCCACCCCGGCCATCGTGGGTTCAATCCCACCCCCTAACCATCGGTGACCCTTCTGTGTGGAGTTTGCATGTTCTCCCCGTGTCTGCGTGGGTTTACCATGGATACGCCAGTTTCTTCCCACAGGCCAAAAACATGCAAGTTAGGTTAACTGGAGACTCTAAAGGTGCCCTAAGTGTGAATGTGTGTGTGAATGATGAAGGGATTGGCGCCACACAGTGGCTGCCTCATCCATCCAGGTGGATGCCCTGAATTTCCCTCTGGGATTAATAAAGTATACAAAAAAAAAATCAATAGAAACACCACATTTTTTTCAAATTTATTATATGAAGATCATCACAAAGCTTGTCTCTATGATGAGGGATGGAGTTGTCTTTGGATCCTTCTTGTTAAAAAGAAAATAGACATTAAAAAATGGAACATACTGCAACTGTGGTATTCACTAAAATAAGTAAGTACAGGAATAAAAGTTACTATTGCAGATTAATTTTGTGTAGTGTTAGACAAAAGCAACCACATTATTGAAAATCTGATGCCACATAAGTGTAAAACCACAATTATTGACACTTATAAAAACATACAATGTAATGTTAGGCTGTAAAACTGTCAGATTGAAATGGGTTATCTAAACATTTATCTCATCAGCTGATTGCAGCTCTTTAGCAACGGCAACATTAGCAGGCTAGCTAGCTTAGTCTCATTTTATCAGACGGACAGCTGCTGTAACTACATTCTCCAGCTTTCATTCTCACATTTTCACAAGTGAATTTGCTCCCGTGTTGACACTGAATAGCTAACGTTCGCTTCATTAATTACCTTCATTAGTCTGCTTCGGCTCAGCTGAACGTCATGGAGTAGAATCGTCTCTCTCACAGAAAAACACCCGGTTCTTGAAACATGGATTATGTAGGAAAAGTCCCCAAACAAGTGGTTCACATTGATGTCCTGACAGCAGGATCACAGTTAGCAGCAGCACTGATCTCTAGTCTCCACACACCTGAATGAAGGAAGTGGCTGCTGTAAAACCTCCAGCTTGCTGCTGTTCTCATCACTGATTTAAAGACACAGTGTATCGAATGTCTCTAAAACTCCTCACCATATTTTTAACTTAGTCTATCTTCACAGTTTAACTCTAAATATTAAAAATAACTCTCCTCTTGATGGGTTTAGCTAATAGACACAGCTCCTGCAGCAACCAGCCCAGTGACGTCACGACCACTATGGCAAGTTTCATTTCTGAAAAACATAATTTCAGTTAGATTTTTATTCCAGTACTATTATATTTACAGGGTCAAACTAATTAAATATTTTAAGACTAAGTGTCCATGTTTTGAATTATGATCATTACATGGACCGTTTCATGTACTCTTTAATGCCTAATAAGTCTGTGATGAGAATGAAAATGTAGATGGAATAAAAATCTTCTGACTGACACCCCCCCTCCCGGTGCACCACATCCATACCAGAACGCACACAGGCTCTCTGTTCATTCATTCATTCCCCTAAAAAAAAAAAAATCTTACATTAATGCCTAATCTGTAGACTCCGAAAGTAGGTCTACAATTAAAATGAGAATGTGGATTGAATAAAAACTATTTCATGTATCATCATATAAACTAGAAAAGCACTCGGAATGCATATCTCCACCAAGGCTCCTCCCTTCCCCCCCTTTGTCCATCCATCTGTCCATACCTCCCTACTTCCATCGCTTCTTATATTGCAAGATAGGGCCTTGGTAGAGGTATGCGTTCATAGATCAGTTCCAAAATCTAACAAGTTTTTCTGCAGCCCAAGGACCATCTCTGGTGAAAATTAAAATCAAAATTAAAATCCATCCAGTAATTTTTGCATAATCCTGCTCAACCACTGTTGGACGATTGAGCCTTGGTGGAGGTATGCACTCATGGATCACCTTCAAAATGTAATGGCTTCCTCTCTAGCCCAAGAACCACCTCTGGTGAAGATTTCATCCAAATCTATTCAGTAGTTTTTGTGTAATCCTGCTGCACAAATACAAACAAAGCTTGTGGTGGAGGTATGCACTTTCAGA
Source organism: Pholidichthys leucotaenia (assembly GCA_020510985.1). Lineage (NCBI taxonomy): Eukaryota > Metazoa > Chordata > Actinopteri > Cichliformes > Pholidichthyidae > Pholidichthys > Pholidichthys leucotaenia. The sequence continues at coordinate 222,764,339 of CM035846.1, forward strand.
TCATCACCAAAATCTAATCATCTGTTCCCCGTGCCATTACACACCTTTCCTGAAAAATTCACCAAGATCCATTCATAACTTTTTGAGGAATGTTGCTAACAGGTAAACCAACAAACAAACCAACGCCAACAAAAACATAACCTCCTTGGTGGAGGTGATAAAATGATGGGTGATTTATAACTGTTACAATTCTCTCCATTAAAATAACAGAAAATCCCAGCACATGTTGTTTTCTCATGACCTCCGGAGCTGCATGATTTTAAAACACACCACTGAAAGTGCATTAAACAATGCACTTATGACAACAGACCTTTTTCCCGATCAAAAGTGCATTGTCATAACATGCATCATAATACCAGTGTGCATGAGATTGCGTGCCACCACACCTCTTTAAAATGGCTCTCCTCCTCCCAGCACAAAGCAGGTGAGCTGTCTACTGGTAATTAGATGGCGTGATGCAAAACGTAAGAAAAAAAAAAAAAAAAGGCTGACAGAAACTAACAAAACACTGGCGTATGGCAGGAAATCTGGTGCAAAAGTCCACTGATGACCGTCAAAATAGGGCCCATGGTGTGTGTGTGTGTGTATGTGGGGGGGTGTAATCCACCAATTGTAATGACAGTTCACCTGCAATGCAAACATTAAGAAGGAGTTGGAGATACATTAATGTTTTAGCTTGGCAGAAGCTTTTAAATTATTATTATTTGTGCTGCTGGAATGACAGAGCTGCTGACTCTTGTAATAACTCCTTTGGGGTTTTTCAACCATTTTCTCCAATGGTTTGCATTTTTCACAGCCCAGTAACCTTTGCCAATAATTTTAATCATAAATATTCTATAGGCAGCAATACAACAGAGCTTAAAGGGAAATATCTTGTTTCTTTTCAAAAATGCACACTTTCAGAAATTACCAGAAAAGTAATAGCTTTTGCTTCAGCTGCCAAAAACTGTTTTGTCCAGCTATATTTTAAAGAAGTTGAAAATGTGCTATATAGGTAGAGTTCTTATCACTTTTTCTTTTGGTGTTGAGTTTTAATTGACATTACAGGTTAAATTTTATACAATGAATTTTGCTGTGATTTAGACTATTTGAAGATCCAATAGGGCTGCACAATTAATCAAATTTTAATCGTGATCACAATTTTGGCTGCCACGATTAAATTAACATGATCATCGGCGATATTGACATATAAAATGTGGGCTCTGCTGCATATCAAATCAAGCATTTTCTTAACCAGCAATCAGCTGACCACCAGGGGGCGAACGAACGTTAGGGCAACATTAAGCTGCAGAACTGACAAGTGAACGCACCCTGTAGCGGCAGTCTTATAGCGGACTAGTGTGATGGTGAAGCATAAACCAGATGTTGGGAGCAGAGGGTGACAGTACGGCAACACGTGGAAGCGAGGAGCTAGTCCCTCGAAAGGATCATCATCTGTTGTCTGGACGTGTTTTGGATTCAGGGCAAGTGATACTGACTAAAAAGAAATTAATGCAGAAAGTGCCATAGAGTTGTGTCTGTGCCACAGGGCAACACAGCTAACTTATTCAACCACCTGAAAAAAACACAAACACAAGTATGATAAATGCATGAAGGCTAAAGCGAATGTCACTTCACTAAATCACAGTCTTGTGTCCAGCACCAACCCAGGCAACCATAATATCAACCATGCACAGAGCTTCACCGTATCCATCCGCCTCCTAAAGACACGCTAAAGTAACTGATGCAATAACGTTTTATTTGGTCGGAAGACATGTGTCCAATAAATACTGTGCGAGCAACGAAGGCTTCAGAAACATGGTCAAAACACTGGACAAGAAATATGTGATCACAATTATTTCTCCAAAGTTGCATTACCTGCATTGTATGAAAAATAGAGATGGATATCATACCTGTCGAGTACTTTGCAACTACAGTATGACTGACCTATGGTCAAGCAGAACAGCGGAGCCGTACCTGTCCCTGACAATTCACTACATTGATGGAGATTTTAAAATGAAGAGTCAATGCTTGCAGACATCATTTTTCCCAGAAGACCACACAGGAGAAGCTATACCCCACGGACTGAGGGAAGCGCAATCATCTTGGGGCCTGCAGGAGGAGTGACTAGTCTGCATAACAACAGACAGTGGATCTAACGTTGTCAAGGCAGCTTCTCTAAATAAATGGACGAGGCTCCAATGCTTTAGCCACAGGCTTCATCTAGCATTTGATGAATAGGACGAATAAAAAAACATTAAAAATGTATACATACAGTAAGTGAAATCTGTGTTTTTCCTAAAGTTAACGAATAATCGTGAGTTCAATACTGATCAAAACTAATCGTAATTATAGAATAGTATAGGGTTTGTTGTCATTGTACAGTTGTACAGCACAACGAAATTGTGGGTACTCCACCAGGCTACTGCACAATAAAGTAAGAGAGAATTTGAATAAAACACAGTTATAGAACATGCAGTTAGCGATACAACTGAAATAAAAATAAAAGTAAAAATAGCCCATAAGTATATACACAGGTATGATAGTGGCTTCACGGGTGGAACTATGTACATAAGAGTGCGGAGTGTAGAACACATATTTGAGTAAAATGACCCAAGGATTGTGGAAAATATGTACAGTAGTGATTTCACAGATGGGTCAATATACATGAAAGTGAGGAGTGCAAAGACAGGTGAGTTATAGTGATATTTAAAAGGTCCTCAGTTCTGTGCATGTGAGCATTTGGAGGGAGGGGGGTAGGGCCTCTGACTGTTTGCAGTTTGGATGGCCCAGGGGAAGAAACTGTCAATCTGGAAGTGTGGGACCTGATCGATCTGAACCGTCGTCCAGAGGGAATCGGGTATCAGGTTAAACAGGTGGTGGGCGGGATGTGGGGGGTCTCCTGTGATGGCCTTGGTCCTTCTGAGACAAGGAGGATCTGGAGATGTCTTCCAGGGAGGGCAGAGGGCTGTCGATAATTGTTTGGGTGATGTTGATGACCCTCTGCACAGCCTTCCTGTTCTCGGCCGTGGAGCTGGCGTACCCAGACAGTTGGTGAGCACGCTTTCCACTGAGCAGCAATAGAAGGCCAGCAGAAGCTTCTGGTTCAGGTCGTGCTTCCTCTGGAAACGGAGGAGGTGCAGCCACTGCTGGGCTTTCTTCACCAGGGCTTTGGTGTTGACAGTCCAGGAGAGGTCAGAGGAGATGTGGGTGCCCAGTAACCTGAAGGCGGGGATGTTTTCCACGCGATCGCCATTTATTGGGGGGGGGGGGGTCCTGTCTGTTCTTCCTGAAGTCCAGAATGACTTCTTTGGGTTTTTTTAGACATTAAGTTACAGGTTGTTTGCTTGGCATAACAGCAGCAGCAGATTCTCTACCTCCGCCCTGTATGCCTTCTCATTGTTGGTGATGAGCTCAACCAAGGTGGTATCGTCCACGTATTTCACGATGATGGTGGTTGGGTGGGTTGGAATACAGTCAAAGGTATACAGGGAGTACAGTAGAGGGCTTAGCACGCAGCCTTGGGGGGAGCCAGTGCTGAGGGACAGTGTGGAGGAGTGGTAGAGGCCAAGTCTGACTGTTTGTGGGTGGTTGATGAGAAAGCTCTTATATCCAGAGGCAGGTGGGGTGGGGGGGGTGGATCTGGAGGAAGTGCAGTTTCTTGATCAGGATGTGCAGGATGATGGTGTTAAAAGCTGAGCTGTAGTCCACAAAGAGCATCTTCACGTAGCTCCTTGGGTTCTCCAGGTGGCTCAGCGCTCTGTGGAGAGTGTTGGCGGTGGTGTCTCCCTTAGACCGGTTCTCCCTGTAGGCGAACTGATGGGGTTTGGTCAAAGGAGAGGGGAAGACAGTCCCTGATGTGCTGGGACACCGGTTGCTCAAAACACTTTTTTTGAGTGAGTGCTATGGGTCTGTAGTCATTCATGCTGCCAGTTGTGGTCTTTTTGGGGCTGGGGATGATGGTTGAGCCCTTGAGGCAGGAGGGGACAGTGGTGTGTGTCAGGGAGAGGTTGAACATCTTGGTGAGTATCCCTGCCAGCTGGTCTGCACATGCTTTGACCACCGCTCCTGGGATGCCGTCTGGATCAGCAGCTCTGCGGGGGTTCACTGCTCTCAGTTGCCTCCTCACCTTGTGCACCTGTAGAGGGAGGGGCGGGAGGGGGGCACAAGTTTGGTGGGGGGGTGCTCAAACTGGGCAAAGAAGCTGTTAAGCTCCTCTACTAGAGTGAGGCTGCTGTCTCATGCTGGGGGGCCCTGGTCCCTGTAGTTGGTGAGGGCCTGGATGCCTCTCCACATCTGTCGGGGATTGTTGTCTGTGAGGAAGCCCTCCACCTTCCTCCTATAGGCATTTTTAGCGAGTTTTATCCCTCTCCTCAGGTTAGTTCTAGCAGCCCTGTACAGAGAGCTGTCCCTCTTTCTGAAGGCTGACTTGCGGGCTCTGATCAGAGCCTAGATTTCACTGGTCATCCAGGGTTTGTGGTTTGGAAATACCCGGATGTGTTTGGTGACCATCACATTTTCTACACAGCATTTGATGTAGAAAAGGACTGTCATTTAGAAAAGGATTATCATTTTGGCCATAATCTTGCAGCCCTAGCATCCAATCACTTGTGCACTGAAAAATCACAGAAGGATATGGATTTTATGTTCCTTCATGACTGAATATTTTGATTTCATATATTTGTTACTCCTTAACAAGTAACTCTGCTAAAGTACATCCATAGGAAGATTGGGAAGATTCTTAGGAAGACTGATGCATTTTGAACATTTTCCAATTAACTGGAGTTAATCCCTCTAGGTTCAATAATTGAGATTTATCATATTTGTACATTAAATGAAAAAAAAACTGATTGTCATCTTTTTCTTACCCAACAGTGTTGCCAGGTTTCATGAGAGAAACAAGCATCCAGCTGTATGGAAACAAGGCCAAAAAAAGCCCAACAGGCAACTTACCACATTGTGTAAAAGAGAGGATTCTTGATAACATATGTCGATGTATAGATTTATTTTTGATTGCAGTGAATTGACTGTAAACAGTCAGCATTGAATAATGGAATTTTATAAACTCTAATTAAACACATATGCATTCTGCATAAGCAACAGCAAATTTATAGTAAATACAGTCAACATAAAAACTTTGAATAAAATTAATTTTTAAACTCTGATCAAAAGAAAAGACATGTGCATTCTGCATAAATAACAGCACTAAGCACGATTACAGTTTAGTGATGTAAGATGGGAGTTGTTGTCCGCTAGTCTTTAAACAAAAACTAAATATTACTCTGTTATTTTACGACAGCCGACAACTTTAATTATGTGGAAAATCATCTTTTAAATTCACAAACATCATATATGTAACTCATGGCAAAATTTGATCAGGATCAAAAGATAATTTTGCTCTTACTATTCATTTCAGTGGAGAATTTTTTTCTATTTAAGCTCCCATATGCACTGATCTGTATAAAAGAAAAAAACCTGGATAACTCACACCCCATTAGCAAGTACAGAGCCGAGTGGAGTTGGGCAGGCCACTTATCTCTGTAGAAAAACTGGATGGATCATTGGCCGCCAGAAGTGAAGCCCCTGGCCAGCCGCTTTACCTCAGTAACTTCCCCAAAGATTTACAGATTTTGAACTTCTTGGTATGGAGACAGCTTATAATCTTGTGCAAGCGGTGAACTATAGAAATCAAGTTATGTTTAGCGGCCGTCGACTTGGATGTACTAGTGTTTTGGGAGTACTAATACGGCGACCAGGTGGCTTCACTTCTGGCGGCCAATGATCCATCTAGTCTTTCTAGAGAGATCAGTGGGGCGGGCATGGTAACCAGGAAGCAGTGGTGTGGATGGGTCCTGTAAACAAACTAACTATTGTGCTCGTGTTTTGTGGGGAGCTGGGAGAGCTGTCACACAGACAGCAAAGCAAGCCCAAATAAGCAAGTACACGTTAAAAAAACAAGCCCAAAAACCCGCGACTAGAGAAAAACAAGCCCAAAGTCGCTTATAATAAGTGGACTTGGCAACTGTTACCCAGCAGCTTGGCAACTGTTACCCATTTTTCTAAGATTTGACCATCTTAGAAAAATGACATCTGTAAATGCAGCATTTCTCTGTCTGTGTCTGTGTATCTTTTCCACGCATATCTCTTGAACTGTTCATCAGACTGACCTAAGGTTTTATACACGTTTTGCTGAAGTTACAAGGTTGTGCATCCCCGAGTATGGAGACGCTCAGTCAAAATATGTAATTTTTATCAATAAAAGTTTAGTCACCGCTCTGTGTCTCTTCATGCCCTGGCTTCAAGAAGTGTGGGTGGGGTTTCGGATTGACTCCGTGCTGATTGGATAATACATAGTACCATGACCATGCTGATTGGATAATACATGGCACCACGACCTGTCAGTCACCACAGTGTTCCCTGGACAAAACAAAGAAGTGAAAAATGACAAATTTGACTAGAAAAACAAAATACTGAAGATTTAATGCTTAAAAAAATTATACCATAAAGTTGCTGTGATTGCGTAGGTCTAAAGGGTAATTCACCATTTGTGGAGAACATGAGGTGTGCGAGCAGACTGGGCAGAGTGTCAGCGGAACCGGGTCTGACAAATCAACATAGAACATGCTGGGAGAAACAGTGGCCAGACACGACCTGGCTCAAAGGCACGCTAACTGATGGTAATAAAAAAAAAGTTATTTTCAGTGAAGTGAAAAAAAGATAATGCATGGAATGTGCTTTTGCCCAGAGGCTGATTTATCATGGAAAACAGCTGAGCTCTGTGGTTCAAGTGATCATGTGATTGGATCCACCTCCTCTGGTGTTCTGACATTTTGGCATATCTATCAGAACAGCTGATATACAGTATGTACAGGACCAGCAGGAGAATTGAAATGACGTTTCTCTCTCTCTTCAGTGGTGTGCGCAATATAAAAAACAAAAGGAATAAGGCTGGAAAAACAACAGCAGTCCATGTACAGTAATGCTACCCGTAGTGCAAATAGTGACAAAAGATAGATTTAAGGTTTAATGCTTAAAAAAAAATATACCATAAAATTGCCATGATTGCGTAGGTCTAATGGCTAATTCGGCATGAAGAGTACGAGGTGGGTGGGTGGCGAGGAAGCAGCAGCTGAACCTGTGGATCGCAGTCCTTTGCAGGCACACCAGTAAAGCAGCAGCCAATGGGTCTCAAATATTTATAAACGTGTCCTGTTATAGTACTGCATGAGTTTATTGACGATCCACAGAAGAAATTCAATATTACACTGAACTCTATCACTGAACAGTGATATAAACTCAACTAAAATAATTATAATGATAACTGAACAACTCCCATTCCCCAAAGTGCAAGATACACTATTATCTTGAATATAAGTGATAAAAGATCACACAAGTCAGTGATCTGACAAACAAATAAACAAGGGATCTGAAACAGTTGCTAATATTGGATGTCCCATTCATTTTCAATAATTAGGTAGTCTGTAATTAATATTCTCACAATCAAATAAATCTTAGTGCCATGTACTCCCTTTTATATTTGTCAGTCTAACATGTGATTGCCTACATATAGGCTACACCTCTTTGTATTCCACTTTCAAACGCAGCCTACATTTGGGCCTCTAAAGCCCGATTGGGATACCTGTTTCAGACAAGAATACTTGTGTTCTACGGCCAGTGCACTAGTTTAATTAATTTTTGTTTTTCTCCATCTTTCTTTTTCTTCCCTTCACCCCTTCCTTTCTCTAATTTTGCCCTTTCCTTTCTCTTTGAAGGTTGGGAAGAGTAAACCACAGAGGAAAACAGGGTTCTCCAATACCATTACCATTATTCATACAGTGACAAACTGTGTGGTATTATTTCATTGGGGCACATTTGTCTCTTTCATAGAGGTATCCTCTTTTGTAGAGGTATCGGCTGCAATGTCTGAAAGCTAATTCTAAATCGTTAGACAGGAAATAAGCTTTGCCGCAAAGATAAGAGGCCATGCAGAGATCTGTCAACTACATCTGAATATGAGACGATCTGGGCTACAGGCCAAACACAAGAATGGAAGGAGCAACAACTACTTTCCTGGGGATCAAAACCAAAAGAACATGTGTATATTCAAACCCAAGCTTTTTTGCGCTTGTTAACTTGGAAAATTCCAGTGAGGGGTTACACAGTCTTGTTGTTAATGTAAGTTTAGTTGCTCAGAATGATACTGAAACATGCCCTAAATCTACATTGTCTGTTTAAAGTAGACCTGATATAGTTTTCCATGGGGCAGATGATAGGGCAAATTACTGGGTTTTAATCCAACATCTTTGCTTTTTAAGGCATATTGTTGGTCATTCAGTTAAAACAAATGTAACATGTCCATTGTCCTTTTCCATTCACAACATTAGATTATGTAGGAGACAGACACCATCCTCTTATATCCACAAGTAACACCAGTCACTGTGCACTTTGGAGCTGGGGAGACTTCTCTGTGGATCACACGGTGGCACTGTACAGGCCGACTGCTTCAAGTTCTGAGTAGTTGGTGAGATGGAAGGCATCAGCCACAGTGCTCTCTGCTGGGGACTTTTGGACCAGTGTACTCGGCTGTGGTGCTGCAGACACTAAACGGATGCACAGGACCTCATACATTTTTTTCTTTATCAAGATGCATTTTTTGGTTTTGTGGACAGATATAACTGAGAGAGTGAAACAGAAAAGTGGCCAAAGAGCAGGGAAGAGACATACGGCTGGGGTAGCTCTGGCCAAGAATCGAACCAATGATTCTGCAGTTGAGCAAATCTCCAAAATAATTGCTATCAATGATATTTCTCATGGCAATCATCAAATTATTATTAAAACTTTGAAATCATTACTGAAACATAATGGAATCACTTTACAGTTCATTTTGTTGAAAAAACAATTTTATTGCACTTTGAGTGTTCATCCTTTTATGGGGAAAAGTGGCTTGAAATATCATTAAAAACATCAATTATAACAAAAAAGTCCAACTGACATTGTGGTATTAAAATTAACTACTTATTTTGGACCTCATCAAGTTCAAATGAAAATATAATTAAATAATTGTTTTTTAACTTTAAGGATCTTGTGTTACGGCCTGTGACAGTGGTGAGCATGTCCACTGGTAACTTTTCAATTAACCCAATGTGAGCAGGAATATGGTCCTGTCACCGAGGCTGTATAAAGTATAACTTACTATAGATCACTCATAGATGAGACTTAAAAGCAGTTTCTTGTATTAAAGTTGTTCATCCTTGAAGAGCTGATTTTTTTTTGCTTACTAATCGGAAAGCCTGCAGTTAGGTGTCTTTGCATTATAAGCCAAACGAAGGTTATAATCCTTAGCGCATAATTTAACTTAACTCTTTGCCTGCCCCAATAGCAACCATTATGTAGATACAAGTCAAATAGATCGCTGACTAAAGAGCAGAAGTTCTGTCAAGAGCTATCATGTTTCCTCTGTATCACTGTTGCCTCAAGGTAAAATTAGAATTATGAAATTATGAGGTTAAAAATTTACTCAAACACAGTGACATAGCTTGTCTTTATAGAGTAATATGGTACAGAAGTGGCATCTTGAGAGGATAAATTGAGAAAGAAATTAGCTAAGCAGCTGCTGAATCTCATGGCTGAACTTAAACACATATTTAGCCTTTCATAAAAATTGTATGGACTCAGGCTGAAGCTGACATCCTCTAAAACTATTAGTAGTTTGAGCTTTATATTGATATATCTTATGTGATGTAGGCGTACAGTGAAATGAACCAAGTCTTTATTTTGGAACTCCAAATTACTGCTTTAAGACTGATATTTTATTTACTGTTTTGCCATTGCATACATAATGATGAGTTGGATTATTTAAATCAGTTTGTTTGGTTTGCTGAGCCTAAGGCAGCTCATCTATGCATGGGTACCCAGAGGCAGATTGCAAACTATCCTTCTAGTAAAAACTCTGGACAACATACACCAGATAATAAGCCTGCTATAATAATCAATCACACCTAGTTTTTTTTTCCAGACCTCATCCAAATCAGTATCAGATCTTCTGTTCCCAAAAGTATTGATGGTCTTGCGCTAATTTGTATGAGTGTCTTTGTTCTATTAACTGTTAGGTTTGTGGCATCTAAAATTCATTAACTTTTTTCATCCTTTTTTCTCTGTCCTTGCTAGCTCAACAGCTTTGATGCACTCGTCTCACAGCAATTGAAATTTTATTCTGTCTTTTGTCAACATGTTTTTCCTCTTGCTTTTTTCATTCTCTTTGCGTCTGTGCTCATTTCAAAATCTACCTTTGCTAATTTTGCAGAGAACCAGATCCCCCATGGCTTCCCCACCATCGATATGGGGCCCCAGCTGAAGGTGGTTGAAAGGACCAGAACAGCCACGATGCTGTGTGCTGCCAGTGGAAACCCTGACCCGGAGATTTCTTGGTTCAAAGACATGCTTCCTGTGGACATCAACAGCAGCAATGGGCGCATCAAACAACTTCGCTCAGGTGCGTTTTGATTTTGTCTGATGCAATTTATGGTTTTACTGTACATGAAATACTTGCATAAGATGTAACAACAGTGAAGGCAAGTTGCGAGATACACCAAGTCATTGTATCCAACTGATATTCACCGTGTTAGACATGAGGCTGTTGTGAAGAAACAAAAGGTCTTTGTTTCCTTGAGTGATTTGATCATGCCCTTTCATCAAGGACATAAAAGTTTTATTCAGCTTGTCGTTGCCACCTTTATTACTTGGCGGAGTTCTTACACATTTTTTTTTTTCTGAAAATGGCACAGCACAGCAGCCTCTTACAAACTCACGCAGAAGTCTGATTGATGTTGATCCAACGTTCCTACAGTCTGTGACAGAGATGCGAGCTTGTCACCTTTTAGAGTAGAGTACAGAAAGATGATTTTCACTATATTAAGTAAACCGTAATCTTTCCTTAAACATATTGCTGGGTCACAGTGTGGCTAGCAGCTGATGCATTAAGCTGAATTTAACCTTGGGGGGGGGGGGGGGGGGGGGTTTAAGGAGGTACTCATCTGTTTAAAGTTGGAACTCTGTTGATAATTAAACAGTGTTCGCCTGAGGTGGATTAGATGGACAAGGTGCAAATGGATAAATGAATGGTTTTTGACCATAACTAGTATTTTAATTTATGGATTTTCTGTGAAGATTCTGACATTTTATAAAAAGCCTCTTGGAAACCCTTTTCAGACAAAAATGAGATATTGGGTCATGGGAACATTCTGTCCTTCAAATATATGTCGCTTTTGCATTAATGTCCCCATGGCATCATACAGCCACATACAGAGCAGTGACTAAGACAGTCACCATCACACCATTTAGTGCTTAAGCAAAAGATGCATTACCCTTATGAAAACGTTATCTGACTGTAGTAAATAGTAACCACATATCAGAACATCTGGTTCTCTGCCATTTTGATTAAAAACACGGTGCTGGAGTATGTGAGAGAACTTTGCTGCCCTCACAGGCTCAGTTTGATAAAAATGTGTCTTATTGCAAATTACAAACACAGTTGGTAAGAGAAGGTAACATTACATCCATTTATTGTAGTTTAGGGCATTCTCCAAAATGGTCATTTCATTTGGTGGTTTGAGCTACTTGCAGTAAGGACGTGTACAGCAGTCATCTTGTGTGTGCATCTTGGTTTCTGTGACTTTGTGTTTGAGTTTGTACTGTGTTAAAACTGATCATTCTCTCTAGGACCAAATTTTAGCAAACTTTGCTGTAGTGACTTAATGGAAAAAAGACCAGGAATCTAATTCAGACATAAAGCAAGCATTTTGATATCTAGTTATGAATAATAGATGGGAGACTCAGAACACAGGTTGAATAGAGTAGGGTCCATCTCTAGCTCTGATGACCTATTGATAAAGATAAAAGCTTCTTCAGTAAAAGTCTAGAGTTGCCCAGTGCAAGCCAGATCACCTGGGCATATGCACTTCAATTTATGATTATGGTCTTTGGCTCGATTACAAGCAAGCCATAAATTATTAGATACAGATATTTTTCAAATTAAATAAATTATTTGGTAATATGTTTAGTGCAAGAATAAAGTTGCCAAAAAACATTTGTTTTGTTTATCCTTTCAGCAGCATTTTTCTTTTTCGTAGATATTACATTGAGTGCCTGAAAATGTGCTGATACATAATGCCCTTAAACTAACAATCCTTTTTAATCCACCATCCTTTTCTTGACATCTTCTGCTCTATCAGGAGTTTTGTTGCTGGATATGATGTGAACAAGGCCAATTTTGCATTTTCAGGGGATAGAAACACATTCATTTGCTGCTACGCATTAACTGAAAAGGCAGAACCCACCCTTGGCTGATTTTCATTGAGTGCTCAGGCACATTTTTTTCTTTTAACACTAACCATTCATTCTGTAGTGGTACTAATTTATTTTCTGTATTTAATCTCTCTGATGCTAATAGTTCTTGCTTTCCTTTACTACATCTACTGTGTATGACTGACTAATTGCAGCTACCAATTCTACTAACTGCCATCAGCACAGAATGTGGGGCCATTTTAAATTTGAAAGTTTTGGTGAAACCTCTCCTTAAATGTCTGTCTATAGATTATTTTAACGCTGCTGTGAAGGAAGTTCAAATATGGTTGCAATTGTTGTATGTAAACTCAAAAAAATAGAAGTGTTCTCTTTAAAAAAATATATACATTTGTCACACAGATAGCATCCTCAAAGGCTGTATTATTTTACAGACAATACATACTGTACAATCCAAAGATTAGACTGCCTTCATAGCATTGATGTAATGCACTAAAGTGTGTTACCTTTCATTTAAGTGGCTTCTCCTCTGTCAGTCTTCTATGTATGGCATGTTAGAAGCCATGTTGCTTTTTTGTTTTATAATCCTACTGTTGGTAGTAGATTACTAACTAATCTTTCAACCTTTTTGCATTAAAATTTACTCCCACATAGGTGGTACACCAATTAGAGGTAAGGATGATGAATATAGTGTGTTGGAAAACGCATCCACACCATTCCCTCACGCCCACATCAGACCCCGGCATTCCCACAGCCCCAGGTTCATTCATGCTGTTAATGAACAGTCGCCTTTTTCCACTTTCCCCTTCATCGTCTCTTTTCAACATGTTCCGTCTCCTGGCTGCTCCTTCACAGTCACCAACCTTGATGTCATGAGAGTGGAAATGCAGAAGTTCTGTGTGTTTAATATTTTAGGTTTTTCCCATGTGTTTAGAAAAGAGTGGCTTTTATGAGGAACCACCCACTAATTTATGTGGACGCAAACAAAACTCTTCTGTCTTTTCAGCAAAAATGGGTGATGAATTGCATTTTAAAGGCTGCCATTACCAAAAGAGGATCTGATTTTCTCCTCATACAGTGTATGTACGAAGGGGGGCTGAAAGGTTCATAGTGGTCAAATTTGACCAAATGTGGTTTATTTTTCAACCGTAGGGATCCAAGCGCTGCAACACTGATGGAGGAAGTGTGTGGACCAAAGGGCAGACTATGTTGAAAAATAAACCACATACCCCGATAGTGCCATGGGAACAAGACGCCTGGTTTGGATGGTTAAAGTGAAAGCTTAATTTTTTTTAGTGAAAATCCTCTGCTTTTCTTCAGTCTGAAAATTATGATTTCCCTTTACAAACAGTGAAGTAAATGGTGGACAGCTACACAGTTTGAATTAATTTCATATTGTCTGTAAATTCATGGGTCTTTACAAATCCTACATTCAGTTGGATGTTTAGAACTTGAGGTAGTATTTTGACAGTCCCTGTGCCCTGAGGTAGTTTGTGCTCTGTGAGCCACTCAGATGACCTTGTTGAAAATCCACCAGTGTTTGAGTTGCAGGAAGTAATTGAAGTGGTTGACAAGTGCAACAGCAGTAACCTTCTACATTTCTGTAATATCCCATTTTCTCTCATGGGAGCACTGGCAGATTGACAGATTGGTGACATCTGCATTGCTATGCAGGTGCATGTCAGTGCTGAATCAGTCACCGATGAGCTCAGCTAGCTGAGCAAACACCTTGGAGGGATGTGTTGTCATGAGATCTGAGGTGGTGTTATCACATGTCACTGCCCCGCCCTGTTTCTGTTTTTTTGGTCTTGTCTTGATTCAAGTCTTCCCCCCATGGTGGTGGTAAACCTGTTTGTTACCTTCATCTCATACTGCATGACGTGTTTAACGTATTCTGACATCATATTATGCTAAGAATATCTGTCATTTTCAAACTGCATGGCGTCTGGCTGACTTTGGCGCTGGTACCATGTTGATTTGGAGATGTGCTAACTGTTAGTACTCACTACATGTAATATACAGGTGCATCTTAATAAATTAGAATGTCATCGAAAAGTTAATTAAATTCAGTAATTCAATTCAGAAAATGAAACTCCTATATTATATAGATTAATTACACACAGAGTGATGTATTTCAAGTGTTTATTTCTTTTAATTTTGATGGTTATGGCTTACAGCTCAAGAAAACCCAAATTCAGTTTCTCAAAAAATTAGAATATTTCATAAAATTAATTTTAAAAAATGGATTTTTAATAGAAATGTTGGCGTACTGAAAAGTATGTCCATGTATACACTCAGTACTTGGTCGGGGCTCCTTTTGCATGAATTACTGCATCAATGTGGCGTGGCATGGAGGTGATCAGCCTGTGGTACTGCTGAGGTGTTAAAAAGGCCCACATTGCTTTGATAGCGGCCTTCAGCTCGTCTTCATTGTTGGGTTTGGTGTCTCTCATCTTCCTCTTGACAATACTCCATAGATTCTCTATATAGTCGAAGTCAGGCTAGTTTTATGGCAAATAAAGCACAGTGATGCCATGGTTATTAAACCAGGTTTTGGCACTTTTGGCATTGTGGGCAGGTGCCAAGTCCTGCTGGAAAACGGAATCAGCATCTCCATAAAGCTTGTCAGCAGAGGGAAGCATGAAGTGCTCTAAAATTTGCTGGTAGACGGCTGTGCCGACTTTGGACTTGATAAAACACAGTGGACCAACACCAGCAGATGACCTCTTTTCAGATGAAAGTAGATTTTGCATTTCATTTGGAAATCAAGGTCCCAGAGTCTGGAGGAAGAGTGAAGAGGCACAGGATCTAAGTTCCTTGAGGTCCAGTGTGAAGTTTCTACAGTCAGTGAGGATTTGAGGAGCCATGTTATCTGCTGGTGTTGGTCCACTGTGTTTTATGAAGTCCAAAGTCAGTGCAGCCATCTACCAGAAAATTTTAGAGCACTTTATGCTTCCCTTTGCTGACAAGCTTTATGGAGATACTGGTTTCATTTTCCAGGAGGACCTGGTGCCTGTCCACACTGCCAAAAGTATCAAAACCTGGTTAAATGACCATGGCATCACTGTGCGTGATTTGACCAGAAAACTAGCCTGACTTCAACTCCATAGAGAATTTATGGAGTATTGTCAAGTGGAAGATGAGAGACACCAAACCCAACAATGCAGATGAGTTGAAGGTCACTATCAAAGCAACCTGGGCCTCCATAACACCTCGGCAGTGCCACAGGCTGATCACCTCCATGCTACGCTGCATTGATACAGTAATTAATCCAAAAAGAGCACCGACCAAGTATTGAGTGTGTACATGGACATACTTTTCAGTAGGCCAACATTTCTATTAAAAAAAACATTTTTTAAAATTAATTTTGTGAAATATTCTAATTTTTTGAGAAACTGAATTTGGGGTTTTCATGAGCTGTAAGCCATAATCATCAAAATTAAAAGAAATAAACACTTGAACTACATCACTCTGTGTGTAATGAATCTATATATTATAGGAGTTTCATTTTCTGAATTGAATTACTGAATTGAATTAACTTTTTGATGACATTCTAATTTATTGAGATGCACCTGTATAATACAGCTATTATCTGTTTTTGGACATTTATTTTGATGGAGGTAAGTTTTCACATTATTTTCAGTTTGCTTGTTGAATGACTCGGTCCTTTGCAATTTAGCAACAATGATTACATGATGGTTTGGGCATGGGGGGTGGGGGGTCTCTTGGGCTTTTATACTTCATTAGAAACAATATGTTAGCCTTCTCTCTTGTGAAGCGTCTACTGAGGATTGTGAATGCTAATCTAAGATATCTGGAGGGGGATTATGTAGTGACCTCATTGCTTAAAGCATTCAAAAACTGAGAAGTCACCAGTTTTGTTTACCCTTTTATTACATACTTTTGTGTATACATGATTACAGTTGCATTGTATTTCAACAGAATATATATGTATTATTCTTTAAGCTGTAACAGAGCTACTCAATAAGAGCAGTTTGCAGTTACTTCTTTAATTTCAGCATTGTTTTATCTTTAATGTGGTTATTCTGCAGCATAAAATCCTGCCAAAAAGGATAACCTTCCATAACACAATCACTTGGGTTTATCAGTTATTAGAAGGCCTAATTAGGCTGTGGTTTTTGACATGTTATTCACAGGATTAACTGGTCTCCAGTCACTTACAAATTAGGCAAATATCCCTTTAGTAGTTTCTTGTACTTGCCAGATCCGCTAAATACTTCCATTGCCTTAAGTATTTTTCTTGACAAAACTGCATCCATGTCTGAGCATGAACTGGGTTAGACTAGCTGACTAGAGGCTCCCTTGCGAGTCATTGTGCAGATATCTGCTGTGGTTTTCATGCCAACTTACATCTCTTATTCCACAACTGTCAAATCAGCTAAATTTGTTAATCCTCTATGCAGGAGCTCTGCAAATTGAGAACAGTGAGGAGTCGGACCAGGGGAAATATGAATGTGTTGCCATGAACAGTGCTGGGACCCGTTACTCTGCTCCTGCCAATCTCTATGTACGAGGTAAGTCATGTCTCTCTCAGTTGAGAAGTTGATCAATCATTAACATCATTTAACCCTTTAAAATATCTGTGGCTATGGTGTGGCACCATTTAAGATGGTCTTTATAAGGCACAGTTTGATAAATTTAGAAAAAGGGAAAAAGTCTTACATCCCTTTTATCTGTCAAACTGGGACAGCTGATTGTTTCTTAACTTATTTTTCCGTGAATTCTTTTAACTACATTTATACAACAATTTCTGTCACTTTCTGTCCTTCAGCTCTCTGTATTTTATCCTTGTACAACCATGCCATTCCTTCCTTACCAACAAGCTGAACTAACCTCAACCTTCTGCTTGGCTGCAAACTCAGCCAGGTGCAGACCCTGTGAGAAACAGCTGCATTGAAACTGTTTCCTCTGCTGGCATTGATGCCAGGCCTCTTCGCTTTTTTATTTTGACTGTATTGAAGGGCTCCATTATTCCCCTCCCGCACTACCCAGAGCTCTAAAGGCACGGATCAGTCTGGACTTTCAGGGTTTGTTTTTGTTGGGACATTTCTGTGAACAGAGACTAATGCAAGGCAAGGGCAGCTTTGTGCCTATCCTTTCAGAAAAGCTGGTATATGGGAGAGAGTTGTCTAGGTCAGCCCCGCAGATAGCACCACCATGTGTGATGTACATGGAACACAAAAGCTGTTTCAGTTGTTACTGAGAGAGGGAGTGAAAGCGGTAAGAAAAAGACATGCTCATGCATGGCCTCAAAAATACACTAACTGATAATGTTATAATAATGTACATACCATGTAATTTGAGTCAGTTATCTGGCTGCTATTCCACAAGCCATTAAGAACGATTGCTCTTCTTATACTGTTATATATAATATTTACAAAAGCGTGCACAATAAACAAAGCTAAAGATCATTTTGACTTTTCTTTGACAGATTATTTTTTTTTTTTTTTACCTTTTTATTGCTGCAGAGGCTATCTGGTTGTTGATCCCTCCACAGTTTGTGAGAATTGCCACTCCTTCCTATTGCCTTACATGCTCACAAACCTCACACACTATGATCCTCAAGGGGGTCTGCATCCAATTTTTACATCTATTAGGCTTAAATGAGTGACTCTATAATTAATGGTCTGGTTCACAGATACCGTGATAATACCACTATCATGTTATTTTGGGGTCACAGTAATTGTGAAATTCTGATATTGTGACAGCCTTAGTATGGATGTTATCCTCTAATAACTGTGAAGTGCTGTGAAAGTCAGGAATAATCATTTGCATATCTCACCATAACTAAAGTTAACATTTTCTCTTTTCTACCTTGGTTCATTTCTCATGTGGTCATTCTGTTGTGGAGGTGGACATAGGCATGGTCAAAATGGCCCTGTCAAAGGTTGAAGGTCACCGTAAAGTATATACTCACTGGGACCCATAGACGCCCTGGGGGATGTCCACGTTATCAGAACGTGACCATGGGGGACTGTTTGACCACAGTTAATGGTCAAAGTTCAAATTCAGTTTTCTAATGTGTAGAATGTACTGGGAAGTCCAAAATAATGTTAGGTGAATCCTGGAAGGACCATGTGAGCAGTGGTCAAACATTCATCTTGGGTGACTTCTTGGTCTAAATTTGAGGTCACAGAGCAGTATGCATGTTTTCACTGTCTTGTTAAAGCAAACTTCCACAGACAGCCAGGGGCAGCATGTCAGTAGGATAATGACATTCATGACAGTGAAACAAACCAATTGCACTTTTTATTAACTTTTTATGACATCAAATCATTCCTTAAATTAATAGCCTGGCAGCGTCTGTATTTTTATAAACAACGCTTTGCATATTTTTGTGATCATTTATTGCATTCTATATTCATCCGGTGTCCCTCCTAGGCATTTCATAATTTTGTTAAAGTTGTACTGGAGTTTATTACACTGGGTATTTTGTGAAATAAGAGAATTACTTTAATGTACCAAAAACCCAGCCACAGCGGGTGCACAAGCCAGTGTACTCCTAGTGCCGGTCCCAAGCCTGTGTAAATGGGGAGGGTTGTGTCAGGAACGGCATCCGACGTAAAACCTTTGCCAAATCAAACATGCGGATCATGATGAATGAGACTTTCATACCGGATTGGTCAAGGCCCGGGTTTACAATGACAGCCACCGGTGCTTTTAACCGACAGGGTGCCGGTGGAAATTGGGCTACTGTTGGTCGAAGATCGAGGAGGAGGAGAAGGGGAAGGCGTGTTAGGAGGGAGAGAGAGAAAAGGAAAGGTAGAAGTGTGGAAGTGAGAGCAGGGACGTTAAATGTAGGAACTATGACTGGTAAAGGCAGGGAGTTGGCTGATATGCTGGAGAGAAGAAAGGTAGATATACAGTACAGTGTGTTCAAGTAACCAGGTGAAAGGGAAGCAAGGCTAGAAGCATTGGAGGTGGAGTTAAACTATTCTACCATGGTGTAGATAGGAAGAGAAATGGAGTAGGAGTAATCTTGAAGGAAGAGTATATGAAGAGTGTTCAGGAGGAAAAGAGGGAGTCGGACGGAATCATGAGTTTGAGTCAAAGGTGTGATGTTGAATGTTGTCAGTGCGTATGCCCCACAAGTTGGATGTCAGGTAGAAGAGAGAGAGGAATTCTGGAGTAAGTTGGATCAAGTGGTAGAGAGTGATCCCAGGGGGAGAGAGTGGTGATTGGAGTAGACTTTAATGGGCATGTTGGTTAAAGGAACAGAGGTGATGAGGAGGTTCTGGGTAGGTATGGTCTTAAGGAGAGAAATGTGGAAGGACAGATGGTTGTGGATTTTACTAAAAGGATGGAAATGGCTGGGGTGAACACATCCTTTAAGAAGAGAGAGGAACATAGGGCGACTTACAAGAGTGGAGGAAGGTGCACACAGGTGGACTACATCTTATGCAGAAGGAGAAATCTGAAAGATAGGAGACTGCAAGGTGGTGATCAGGGGAGAATGTAGCTAGACAGCATCGGATGGTGGTCTGTAGGATGACTTTGTAGAGCAAGAAGAGGAAAACCGTGAAGGCAGAGCCAAAGATTAATGGGGGAAGTTGCAGAAGGAAGAAGGTCGCATAGAGTTCAGGAAGGAGTTGATACAGGCTCCCGGTGGTAAGAAAAAATTACCAGATGACTGAGTACAGCAGAAGTATTGAGGGAAATGGGTAGAAAGGTATGTGGTGTATCCAGTGGACAGAGAAAGGAAGACAAGGAGACTTGGTGGTGGAATGAGGAGGGACAGCAAAGTATTCAAAGGAAGAGGTTAGCAAAGAAAAGGTGGGATAGTCAGGGAGATGAAGAAAATAGGAGTATTTGGAATCTTGACGCATGGCAGAGAGAGGTGGAAAAGGAATATAGTAAGTTGTGTGAGAGGCTAAACACTAAGGAAGGAGAAAAGGACTTGTATCGATTGGCTAGACAGAGAGATCGAGCTGGAATAAATGTGCAGCAGGTTCGGCTGATTCAGGACAGAAATGGTAATATACTAACAAATGACAAGAGTGTGTTGAGAAGGTGGAAGGAGTACTTTGAAGAGGTGATGAATAAAGAAAATGAGAGCGAGAGGAGAATGGATGAAGATAGTGAAAAAAGAAATCCTAAGGATTAGCAAGGCGGAAGTGAGGGCAGCTTTGAAGAGAATGAAGAATGGAAAGGCAGTTGGTCCAGATGACATACCAGTGGAGGTATGGAGATGTTTAAGAGAGATGGCAGTGGGCTTTTTTTTTTTTTATTTAAGTTTTTGTAAAGGATATACATGTCATTACAGCATTGCGTTGTTTACATTTTCATCACATGTTCCCTTATTTTTTGTTATTTGACAACATTGGAAGAATAATTAGGCCGTGGGCTTTTTAACCAGATTGTTTAACATAATCTTGGAGAGTGAGAGGATGCCTGAGGAGTGGAGAAGAAGCGTTTTTGTACCAATTTTCAAGAAGTAGTAACTACAAAGGCATAAAGTCGATCAGCCACACTATGAAGATATGAGAAAGAGTTGTTGAAGCCAGGTTAAGAGGAGAGGTGACAATCAGTGAGCAGCAGTACAGTTTCATGCCAAGAAAGAGTACTATAGAGGCAATGTTTGCTCTAAGAGTGTTAATGGAGAAGTATAGAGAAGGTCAGAAGGAGTTGCACTGTCTTTATGGATCTAGAGAAAGCATATGATAGGGTGCCAAGAGAGGAAGTGTGGTACTGTGTGAGAAAGACAGGAGTGGCAGAGAAGTATGTGAAGGTGGTGCAGGACATGTATGAGAATAGCGAGACAGTGGTGAGGTGTGCTGTAGGAGTGATGGATGGATTCAAGGTGGAGGTGGGGTTACATCAGGTATCGGCTCTGAGCCCCTTCTTGTTTGCCATGGTGATGGACAAGCTGACAGATGAGGTCAGGCAGGACTCTTTATGGACCATGATGTTTGCAAACCACAGTGTGATCTGCAGTGAGAGTAGGGAGCAGGTGGAAGAGAACCTGGAGAGGTGGAGGTATGATCTGGAGAGAAGCGGAATGAAAGTCAGTAGAAGCAAGAGAGAATACATGAGCGTGAATGAGAAGGAGGCAGATGTAATGGAGAAAATGGAAGGAGTGGAGGTGGTGAAAGTAGATGAGTTTAAATACCTGGGGTCAACCATCCAAAGCAATGGAAATGCACAAGAGAAGTGAAGAAGAGAGTGCAGGCAGGGTGGCGTGGGTGGAGACGAGTGTCAGGGGTGATTTGTGACAGAAGTGTAGCAGCAAGAGTGAAAGGGAAAATTTACAAGACGGTAGTGAGACCTGCTATGATGTATGGTTTGGAGATGGTGGCGCTGACAAAAAGACAGGAGGCAGAGCTGGAGGTGGCAGAGTTGAAGATGCTAAGATTTTCATTGGGAGTGACTAGGAGGGACAGGATTAGAAATGAGTACTGTATATCAGAGGGGCAGCTCAGGTTGAACCGTTTGGAGACAAAGTAAGAGAGGCAAGGCTGAGATGGTTTGGACATGTGCAGAGGAGGGACAGTGGGTACGTTGGACAAAGAATGTTGAAGATGGAGTGACGAGACAGGAGGAAAAGAGGAAGACCACAGAGAAGATTCATGGATGTAGTGAAGAGAGAAAGGTTTGGTGTTACAGAGGAAGATGCAAGGGATAGGGTGAGATGGAGACAGATCCGCTGTGGTGACCCCTAAAGAAGAGGAGGAGGAGGAGATAAAGAAAATACAGTCAAGGAAAAGTACAGTTTGTATTATATGTACTTTTAGACAAGTTCTTTTGTAGTCAGCAGTGCAGTACTGATGTTTAACATCAGAACTTTCTCTGGATTTAGAGGAATCAAATGGAAAATTATCCTCAAGACTAGAGTGGAATCAAATTTACAGAATGAACCTTGTGTATCCCAGAAGGTTTAGATCTTTCTTGACAGGAGGAGGTAGGCAGCCAAACAGTAAAGGTGAGGAATGGATGTAAGTCTTGTCTATTAATCAGGACATGTCTGTCACAGGTGCAGACGCTGCCTTTTCCCCCCTCTAAGGTAATTACAGTAGTTGTGTGAGGTGGCGCCAGCAGAGCCCTCAGGCCCAGCAAGCCTGTTACACCACCCAGGTAGCTGTCAACCTATTGGCCTTAACACCAAACTTTTTCCGCCAGCCTAACCACACCAGTGGAGAGATAGAAATCAAACCAACCGTAACCTTTTAAGTGTGCTCGTCTGAAATGGAGGACAAAAGACCCGGTTCATGTTTTCTCCGTCTCTGTTGCCGCGGCAAGAGTGAGGGGATGAGCAGTGCAGCTGGAGTCGAGTCACATGGCATTTGACTTGCAGCTGTTCCCTACCTCTTTTAAAATAAAGAGATAAAAGAGAGATTTGTTCCCTCAGAATGTCAGATAGTTGTTATAATAGTTGTTAGAGAATTATTATAATAACTGTTGAATTTTACAGACTCCACAATCATTGAGTGACACTTGAACAAATACTTATGGTCATTGTTAATACTGTTAAAAATGCAGTAAATCCATACTAAGATCAAATATTTTATCATTCTTAAATTCTAGTTCATCTGTTATGATTAAGAAAGATTCTCACAATATGTAGCTTTGAAATGTCGAGAAGGCCGACGATGGCATGTGAAATAATTACCGCCAGAAAGAGATGTTATTTTTCTTTATCAACACCCTTGTAACACACGCCCACAAGTGCTCGCACGCTCTCCTGTCAGACTTGCATTAAGTGCAATTGTTATAGCTTCGTGTTTTGTGTCTACAAATGTGTTTGTGTTTTTTCCACTCACTGTCGCCACCTGATCCAATTCCTGTCTACAGGTACACAATACGCTGCCAGCACCGCCGCCACCATCATCACCACCCTTGTCTTGACATTTTAGAGCCAACCGAGAGTGATGTGCTCATATTTCTGTGTGGGTGGGGAGCAGGAGGTGGTTTTGTGGATAAAGGGGTCTGCTCATGGATTGTTTTTCTCCCCCCCCCCCCATCCCCTTCGTGTGTGCCCATCTTATTTACGTCCTTTCACTTCTCTTCCATTAAGAGTGTGTGCTTGTTTGTAGGTGTGCAAATGCACTCTGTTTTGTTATGGGTCACTTTTTTGGTGACCCTGCTTCAGAGGAAGACTCCATCAACGTGGGAAGACTCGCAAGCATGCTGTGATTGTGCATGAGTGCTCATTTGTCAAGCGCTTATCCCACAATGGAGGAGGGATGTCAGCTTCTGTCTGCTGGCACTCCTTCATATATCCATGTGACATATCAATATGTCACAGAGGATGAAGTGCAACAGCTGGGCGTCTCTTTCACCAAAGTATTTTCATGCTGTTCTTTGTGTGTATATTTGTGTGTCAAAGAGAGAAACTTGCAAAATCATAGTCAGGTTAGCTTTTTTGAACAATTTCATCAAATTACTGGAGCTCTTTCCATCATCCCTGACTGTATATACTGTAAACAATCTAATTATCTGGCAAATGCTCCTTTACTGTAATGCAATGTAACTGATGTTAAAGGGGATCTATTATGCTTATTATACTTACAGTATTTCCAGTTCTAAGTCCTTGGTGTTTGGTAGTTCATGAGCCACAGTTCATAGCATTCATTATTTATCTTATACTTGCCATAGTGCAGCCTTTCAGTTTACCACCTGCTGGACAACAAGCCATTTTTGCCCAGCTTCCTTAAAGGTCAGTCTCCTTATGAGGTTCTCAAACTGTGGGGCGAGCACCTGCTGGTCTGGCGTAAAGCTGCTGCAGGGACACAAAAAAAACAGGAATAAAATGTGAATTTAAAATAATATAATAAAGGGATTTCTCCAGAGTAGCTAGGCTTAAACCCAAGTTATTTAAACTCACAGAACTGTCCATTTTATAGTGATAAATTGTTTTTAAAAATGTGATGTAAAGGGGCACATGCTAGATAAAGGACTTCTACTTGTCTGGGATAATTTTAATAGGGCAGTCCTCCACTTTGACTTCATTTAGATCCCAGTGTAGTTTCTGTCTTCTTCTTCTTCGTTGATCGCTAGATGGTCACATCAGCTGCCCTGACGAATTCTGCTGTCCTGCGGAGGTCCCCTAGGTCCCCGTGCAGCTTTTGGTTCAGCGATGTGGGGGTCAGGCCACGTAGCTCGTCTGAGTGCAGTTTCTGTCTGAAACAGTGCATTAAGAGCAGTCTTTAACATATTTTCTTCTTAAAGGGTTTACTTAAGTAAAATGGTGTTTTTTTGTGTTTTAACCTTCTAAAAAAACCACTATGGCTCACAAACTTCAAAGAAATACATGCTGAGTTTAGTCAAACTCTGAAAAGGGCAGTGTGTTAACTAAAACAAAGGTTGCTAAGGAAGAAAAAATTGAACATACTATTGACAGCTATGTTTCTATTACTATTCAGTCACTTTGCTATATGAATTATGTTTTTGTTCTTTTGGCAAGAACCATTTATATCTATGTTATGGTGGGTCCACATACACTAAGGAACGGCCATATTTGTGGCGCCATTTTAATATGGTAAGTCTAAATGGACAACCAACTCTGTGTGCCTAGTGAGAGCTCTTTGGGTTTTAACACTGCAGTATAAAAATGCATATACGCTGTTTAGACATTCATCAACAGTGGTGTGAAAAAATATTTGCTCCCTTCCTGATTTATCATTTTTTTGTATATTTGTCACACTTAAATATTTCAGATCATCAAACAAATTAAAGTATTAGACAAAGACAGCACAAGTAAACACAAAATGCAGTTTTTAAATGAAGGTGTTTATTATTAAGGGTAAAAAAATATCCAAACCTACATGGCCCTGTGTGAAAAAGTGATTGCCCCCAAACCTAATAACTGGTTGGGCCACCCTTGGCAGCAACAACTGCAATCAGGTGTTTGCGATAACTGGCAATGAGTCTTTTACAGCATTGTGGAGGAATTTTGACCCACTCATCTTTGCAGAATTGTTGTAATTCAGCCACATTGGAGGGTTTTTGAGCATGAACCGCCTTTTTAAGGTCATGCCATAGCATCTCAATCGGATTCAGGTCAGGACTTTGACTAGGCCACTCCAAAGTCTTCATTTTGTTTTTCTTAAGCCATTCAGAGGTGGACTTGTTGATGTGTTTTGGATCATTGTCCTGCTGCAAAACCCAAGTGCGCTTCAGCTTGAGGTCACGAACAGATGGCCGGACATTCTCCTTCAGGATTTTTTGGTAGACGGCAGAATTCATGGTTCCATTTACCACAGCAAGTCTTCCAGGTCCTGAAGCAGCAAAACAGCCCCAGACCATCACACTACACCACCATATTTTACTGCTGGTATGAGGTTCCTTTTCTGAAATTCTGTGTTACTTTTACGCTAGATGTAATGGGACACACACCTTCAAAAAAGTTCAACTTTTGTCTCATCAGTCCACAGAGTATTTTCCCAAAAGTCTTGGGGATCATCAAGATGTTTTCTGGCAAAACTGAGATGAGCCTTTATGTTCTTTTTGCTCAGCAGTGGTTTTCGTCTTGGAACTCTGCCATGCAGGCCATTTTTGCCCAGTCTCTTTCTTATGGTGGAGTCATGAACACTGACCTTAAAGGCCAAATGTCACGTAATTTTTTTTTCTAAATGACAACGAATTTAGATAAAATACACATAGCTTAAACCAAATATTCATACCGGAGACCATATCACCCACCTGTATTTACATAATTGCACAAAATACACCAGGTGAAGGCCCCACCTTGCTTGCTGGCTTGTGACAGCCAGTCCAGACCACGCCCATGTTTTTGACATCACCAGTTGTATCCTGGCTGCCCTGCCTATCCACATTCACACTTATCAACATTGGACAATCATGACGGAAAGTGACAGCGATTGTGAACAAATTAGTTTAGTTTTGTCTTTTTTTTTGTCAGTGGTTCAGACAGTGACAGAGGCATAGAACCTTACAGGTTCGAGCCGTCCGAGACGGAATCGGATGCTTTGTCTGATGACAACAGTTCCAACGATGACCAGAGAGCAGAACCAGTGGAAAATGTCATTGAACTGGACATTAATCGCCTCCAGAATTGCGAAGCCGAAGGGGGTCTGTCCAGGGCGCCCCATAAATATTGATTTTTCGGAAGCCATTATTATTACAGTGGAGGAGAGCCGCTGCTGTCAAGAAATTGACCAGATCAATATGAAAATGGAGGCGCATACCTGTCAAGTGAGACGTTTTCGCCGTATTTTGGTGCCAAGCGCAGCTGTGGGAGACAGCGGAGTGGTTTGGGACACTTTTCTGGGAAATGTTTTAAATGTAGTTCGTGTTGTTATTGTCAAATATTTTAAGGAAAATACGGGGAAAATGCAATTTTAGCAAAAACGGGCGTATTGCCATTTCTGTACGCCCAAAAGAAAAAATATACTTGAAAAAAAACTGAGTGTGTTGAGGAGCACTCCTGTGTGTGATCACTCACAGCTGGTGCTGTCAGATCGCTCAGCGGGAGCTATTCGCACTACCATGAGAAGTGTGGAGTCACTCATTAGTTTAATTGTCTGGGCGGGCTGATCACTCAGCTTGAGCTGTTCTCACTACAATGAGAAGTCATTAGGACAATGGTTTAACATGTTGAGCTGTGCAGCGGTTGCGGAACAGACAGAGATCGCCTGACAAATACAGAATTCTGCTTTTTTTTTTTTATTTAGCGCCGGACGCTGAGTTGTGTTGTTATTGTCAAATATCCATGAATCCTTAAAATATTTGACAATAACAACACGAGTTGCATTTGTGGAATTTCCCAGAGAGGTGTGCCTTGTTGCTCCGCCGTTCCTTATAGCCGCTTTTTACGGTGTTGAAGTACGGCGAAAACGTCTCACTTGACAGGTATGAAAACATTTCCCAGAGAAGTGTCCCTTATTACCCAGCTGTCCCTGATAGTTCCGTTTTAAGGTATGGGTGAAATATCCAATTTTTTCTTTCTTGTTGCTCACTTCAACCTTCCAGTTTCCATATAAACAATCAATTGAAATACCCCAAGCATCAAACTAGGGTACAATCGATTTCGTCACTTCCGCCTTCTTCCCCAGGCGATTCCAGGGGCTGTGTCAGGCCAAGCGCGGCAGTTTTAAATTAACGAATATTCCGTTGTTACTGAAGCATATGCACCAAGACCCGAACGGATCGGTTCCCTTTTATATCTAGTTTCAAGATATTTAAAGTACTCTGTTACGTGACATTTGGCCTTTAACTGAAGCAAGTGAGGCCTGCAGTTCTTTGGATGTTGCTGTGGGGTCTTTTGTGACCTCTTGAATGAGTTGTCGCTGCGCTTTTGGGGTAATTTTGGTCGGCTGGCCACTCCTGGGAAGGTTCACCACTGTTCCATGTTTTCGCCATTTGTGAATAATGGCTCTCACTGTGGTTTGCTGGAGTCCCAAAGGTTTAGAAATGGTTTTATAACCTTTTCCAGACTGATAGATCTCAATTACTTTGTTTCTTATTTGTTCCTGAATTTGTTTGGATGGCAGCATGATGTCTAGTTTTTGAGGATCTTTTGGTCTACTTCACTTTATCAGGCAGGTCCTATTTAAGTGATTTCTTGATTGAGAACAGGTGTGGCAGTAATCAGGCCTGGGTGTGGCTAGAGAAATTGAACTCAGCTTTCCAAAGATGTGATAAACCACAGTTAATTTATGTTTTAACCCTTTGAGTGTGAGAATTTGCGTGCCCCTAGTGACAGAGCGCGGCACTGGGCCTGCCTTCTCACTCTGACTTTGTCAAAAGTTAAGTGAGAAATTTCTGGGGGGGGGGGGGGGGTTTAAATGCACTGATTTCTTGTTCATATACTTTGAAGATAAGATGATGAGGTACCTCTGTACAAAAAACGGTGTCAAAAGACTGAGCCATTGTTTGTGTAAATATGTCTAATGTCCGGTTTTGACTGAGTTATGGAATTTAAAGAGGTGCCGTGACATAATGCAAATTAGATGCATAAATTTATTCCTATCTGAAACTTTGGATCATATTTTACATCTTTCTAATTGACAGTAAGCCATTATCTCTTACCACTTTCAAGTTATAGCCTTGGAAATCTGAACTATTTTATTGACAAAAAAATATTTACCACTCTTGACCACTAGGGGGGTTATGTTCCAGTTCTGCAACATACACACTCAGAGGGTTAACGGGGGGGGGGCAGTCACTTTTTCACACAGGGCCATGTAGGTTTGCATTTTTTTTTACCCTTAATAATAAACAACCTTCATTTAAAAATTGTATTTTGTGTTTACTTGTGTTATCTGTCTAATATTAAATTTGTTTGATGATCTGAAACATTTAAGTGTGACAAACATACAAAAAAATGAGAAATCAGGAAGGGGGCAAACACTTCTTCACACCACTGTATAGTGTAGTCATGGTGAAAAGAAGGCTACTGGATCCTGGCACAGATGAAGACATGTTTGCCAGTTTATGTTTGGAAGACTCCTCCATGGTTCGCCACCTTATCGTGGTGGAGGGGTTTGCATGCTCTAATGATCCCAGGAGCTATGTTGTTGGGAGCAACTTGCCCCAGGTAGGGTCTTCAAAGACAAACCGGTCCTGGGTGGAAGGAAAGACCAGGAACAGTCCAGCAGATCCGTCTGAAAAAAGTTACATCAAAGACTCAATGTACCCAACGGAGCCACGTGGATCTGCCTTGTAGTGGGTTTATCACCTGCAGGAGGGGCCATGGTGCTTTGTGAACCGGGTGGCATTCTGGGCTATTCTTTTTGGACTGCTGCCTTCATGACTCGGACTCTGGATAAGCAGTAGAGGACTATTAGATCTCATTAACTAGTGCACTGTACCTTTAACCCCTTACCATTCCAGCCAGTTCCCCTAAATTTAGTGTACGCAAAGAAAATCTAATTCTTTCTTCACTGAGTGGCAGTAGAAAATTTAACGTCCCCCAGGCAG
Organism: Pholidichthys leucotaenia; assembly: GCA_020510985.1. Classification (NCBI taxonomy): domain Eukaryota; kingdom Metazoa; phylum Chordata; class Actinopteri; order Cichliformes; family Pholidichthyidae; genus Pholidichthys; species Pholidichthys leucotaenia. Next base: position 222,793,517 of record CM035846.1, read on the forward strand.
ATCGCCGGCATAAGAGGTTAAATTTGCAACTTCTTTTTCTCCTCAATTTGCAATTTTTTTCTTGTAAATTTGCAACTTTTTGTAATTTTTTTTACTTTTTGTCTCAAAAATTTGCAACTTTTTTCAAATAAATTTGCAACTTTTTTCTTTTAGATTTGAAACTTTTCTTTTAAAGAATGAGTGGGTTGCATTTCCTGGGTTTTATGATATCAGAAATCAACAAGCCTCACCTTCAATTCTGTTAAGTTAGAAAAGCAAACACACCATGACTGTCTTGTTACTTGTGATTGGCCCTCAAAGCAACCATTTAACCAGGCAGATTAATGTCTCATTAGCTAGCAGACTGAAAACTGTTTCAGACAGAGCTTTAAAGACAAGAGTTGTAAAATAACAGAAATGTTATTTGGTTTTTAAAACTACTACATACTATATATGACCTTGAGGGTGTCAAAACTTAAACAATTCCCTTGAAAATACAAATTATGGCACCTTTAAATTAAAATCTATAATGATCACATTTCTTCTTCTTTTATACAATAAATGTAGTTATTTGGAATGGTAACAAATGAAAGTGTGACTGTTAAAAGCAAAATTCTCTCCTTGATACTGTTTCTGTTCATACATTGCCTTTCTGTGCCATTTCACTAACCACCACTTTGTCTATGGAAACACTGGTCTGTTCACCATTTTGTCTTTCTCTTCACTTTGTGTCTTTTCATTCCATTGCTCACCTCCATCAAATAACCTCAATCGCATACAGATCAGCGTGAAGGTTGGTCCTTTTCACTTCTTGTCAGTTTCATGCAGGTTTTTGGTGAGGTCAACCGTCCCTTCCACCCCTTCTGATGACAACAAAAATTTTAGGATTGCCTCTACCCTAATCCTTGTTTGCATGAAACCCTGAATAGTTCTCGCATGCCTTCCTGTGCCACTCCCCAAGATCCTGTTTTGATTGAGTGTCACCTAAAACACACAAAGGAGTCCCGGGCACTTAGCTTAAGTCATTATTAAATCTCTCTTGTCATGTTGCTGTGCATTCTTACCCTCCACGCCCATGTTGTCCTTGATGAATGCACCCACACAAAACTATAGCTGCTTTAACCCTGACTTTCCATTTGCCTCTGTAGGCCCATCAGAGGTAGTGCGATGGATTACTCCGGTATTCAGGTGGCAACTGGATTTGTCAGGTATTTAGGCAGCAGCGCCCCTGTTTTCCCACAGAGCGACATGGGTATCAGGACTGACAAAGCCGTTCTCAGGGGATTAGGTCTGTTTTACTACCATGGGCATCCTCTGCCCAGAGAGCGACGGATTTGATAGGCACATGTTATAACGAGAAGACAGTCGTGTCCCAGTCTAAATGTGATTCTCCAGTTGATCCTACACAAATGGAGGGTAAAAAGTGTTGTTGTAGTACTCGGAAATAAACTGTACATTAAGGAAATTAGATCATATTTACTTAATTTACTGTAAACAACAAGATTAATGGAAATCAGTGTCGTACTATTGTTCCATGATCAAAAATTATCTCTTCATGCGTACCGTTCATAAAGCTGCTGTGTAAAGAGCTGACCTGTAGAATATTTAAGAATGAGCTGGCAGTGTGCTGACAGGGGGGATGGTCAGCCATCATAGTAGCCCAGTGCAGCTGCCAGGAAGCCTGAAGGCTTGCTGACTTCGTGCCAGTTTGTGCCAGATATTGATTGACTGAACAGATTTTGCTATCCTTGGGCACTTTGTCAGGGCAGTTAAATTTATAGGTATCTAGCAAGCAGGCAGGCAGAGTGGAGACAGCGCTTATTTTGTGGTTTTGATAGAGTCCCGGAGCCCATCTCTCCAAAGCCGCTCTCAACAGGAGAGAGGCTTCGGGGGAATCGATAACAATTACCTGCCCTCTAGTCATTTTGTTCCACAGCACCTCTCCAAACTTAACCGCACGCCATGAATTATTCACAACATTAAGTGTTCAATATACGCCGGCCCCATTGACAGACTGCTCTTAGCACTGTTTAGTTTTTGGAGTGATGAAAGAATAACAGATACTTGGAGCTTAATGGTTTTACATTAGGCACGCTTCTCTCAAGTTTCTCTTTTTTGTAAGTATATGAAAAATAACTGGATTTGAAGAAGGTTACAGTTGTGTGAGAAGATATACAGGTGGCCACCATGAATTGAATACCTACTTCCTTCAACCAGTTCCGTGGAAATTAATTGTCATTAATAGGATAAACTGTATCATCATCCCCCTTTATCCTTTTCTCCTTTAGTTCCTATCCCAACCCAGATCTTTCCCAAGCTCCTCTGCATGCTTTTCCTGACAATGTCATACCCATCCAGATCCACCCTTTTAACAGCACTTAGTCTGCCTCATCTTTGCATGTAAAAAATTAGCCAAAGTCCCATAAGTCTTCCCCATCAGAAGGTGTAAATCTTATAAGCTTTTAAATGTATGCTTTCAAATGGAAGTCTGTTGGACATGCATTACTCATGTGCAGTCAGCATTACCTTGCTCCAGAGCTTGATGGATCTCTTCCTGGTGTCATCTGGGTAGCAACACAATATACATGATCATTTTATGGCTCAGAACAGGAAAACAAATATTTTGGGATACTTCAAGTAGTTTAGGCACACAATCATTGTGTTGATTAAAGCAGCAGAAGGTCTAAATATGCAAACCTCAGTTATTACAGAAGATATAGATGAACATGAACCAGGTCCCCCTTATTATAGTGCAGTCCAGAGAAGCAGCCATTTCCTGACTGGAATCCCCGAAGGTGTTTTTTTGTTTTTGTCCCCCCCCCCCCCCCCCATTTCACTACATATTGAGGGGAATAACAAACATGGCTGTGATGACGTTCTGGTTCATATTAGATTGGGGAGGGAGGGGTAAAGGCACAGTGGGGAGGCTCATATTTTGGAAATCCATTTTCATGTAGACCAGTGCAAAAGACCAATTACAGTAAAGGGCTTCTTCTTCTTTTTTTTTCAAGGGAGACACAGAGATGCTGTAGCGCAGTAGGGAAAACTAGCAGCACAAATTCTTTAGGCATAGTTCCACTCTGTTGTCTTAAGAACATACAACCAGCAGTAGTGGGGCACCAGTGATAGGTTCTCAGTGGAGAGCTAAATGTTTGGTTGGCTTTACTTTCTATATAATAATGAAGGTTAAAGAAGTCAGAGCTTCCCTTTCTCGCACTTAGCACAAACCATGGTAATATGAAGCATGTCATGAGACGCTTGATGGATGTTCATAGTTTTGTCAGGTTTGTTGCAGGTGACAAAAATTGCCAGAAAAAGATCAAAATTTTGTGACTATGGAAGACATTTCTTCTGCATCTTAGATGGAAAACAAGTCGTATGTAAATGCTGACTGCCTGTTTATTCTAGGCTAGCTTTTCAGCATTGCATGGAGGATCTGCATTGGTGTTTGCCTTATCCCTGGCGACGTCAGCTGGCCCTTCTTGTCTCCATGGGAACCCCTTTTTAATGTCAGCCTATCTGCATATCAGAACTGCACAAAGAGGGAGAGAGAGTGGCAGAGTGGAGCAGAAGGAGCCAGAGTGAGAGACTGGGAAGAGCAATCAAACAATAGCATCTCCACAGGGTCCCTCAATGATGCAACTCTCGCCACCATTTGACACTGACAAAAGAGGACCAGACATAGTCTCCAGCAAAATTGAGCTATTTTTGCTTATATTCCCTTTTGTAGGCAAGAGGATAAAACACTCCCTCAAAGATTTCTTGTGAATTTTCAGAGCCATTTTGTGACAACCCTTTTATTCCCATTGTGCTCGCCTCCACATGCGGACAAAACCGATCAGCTTTGTGCTCTCTTAGCTTTTTCAGAGTTAGCTCTTAGCCTTCTGGGGTTGTATGGGGCAAGCTCATTCACGACATCACAAATAAATCATCATATTCCCTTTACATTCCCTACCTGTTCATTCCTTTCTTTTCTTTCTTCTGCTAAACCCCTCAGTGCGAAGAGTCCCACCCAGATTCTCTATTCCACCCACCAACCAAGAGGTGATGCCAGGGGGCAGCGTCAATCTGACATGCGTGGCAGTTGGCTCCCCTATGCCCTATGTCAAGTGGACCATGGGCGTTGTAGAGCTGACCAAGGAAGAAGAGATGCCATTGGGACGCAATGTGCTGGAGGTCACCAACATTCGTGAATCTGCCAACTATACTTGCGTGGCCATCTCATCTCTGGGCATGATTGAAGCCACAGCACAGGTTACTGTCAAAGGTGAGAGGTGTCTGTCTGTCTGAACTGAGCTGTAGATAATGATTCATCTGCAGATGCATATACAGGCAAATGTTTTAAAGCAGAATAAGTTATTTTAAATTAAGTGTTAATCATCTTTTCTTGATACAACTCAATAAAAAGCAAAACATGTTTTTAGTATGTACTGCTGCATGTCCATGTCCCTTTGTCCTGTAAGCAGTCACAAACTGCAAACGTGTCTCAAACCAACTGTTTACATGCGACTTTGTTGACTGTCTGCCTCCCTTATCAGTTTTTGTCTGTATTGATTTTGCTTTTCACTCAGCTGGTCAATACACTAAATGTCACTGTTGTTAGAAGACCCACACAAAACGGCCCCCTTTCTTCAAGGAAGCCATAATGCAGACATTGTGATTTTGGTGCACTGGCAATAACAGTGGCTTAATTTTCTTGTATTGTCAATAATGGCCAAGCTTGTTATTTAACACTAAACTGTGACTGCATTTTTCTCATAATTTGTGCTTATGTCACCTCTATTTTTATTAGTTCTATTATGTTGGCAAATGGGTCAGACAGTCAGTATTTATTAAATTGTAATTATCTCCTCTCATGAAAGAAAATAACTGACTTTTCTCTGCTCAGCCTTACCAAAGCCCCCAACCTCACTCATGGTGACTGAGACCACTGCCACCAGTGTAACTCTGACATGGGACTCTGGAAACCCAGAACCTGTGTCCTACTATATGATCCAATACAAAGCCAAGGCCTCTGACAATGGCTTCCAGGAAGTGGAAGGTGTGGCTACCACTCGTTACAGCATTGGTGGACTTAGCCCTTATTCCGAGTACGAGTTTCGAGTAATGGCTGTCAACAACATTGGCCGAGGGCCTCCCAGTGACCCTGTGGAGACGCGTACCGGCGAACAAGCCCCCTCCTCTCCCCCTCTGCATGTCCAAGCACGAATGCTGAGCGCTAGCACAATGTTGGTCCAGTGGTTGCCACCTGAGGAGCCCAACGGGCAAATCAGGGGATATCGAGTCTACTACAGCTCTGACATGACGGCACCGCTGAGTGCCTGGCAGAAGCACAACACAGATGATAGCAGCCTCACTACCATCTCCGGGCTGACTCCTGATATCACCTACAGCCTCAGGGTGCTGGGATTCACCTCTGTAGGTGATGGGCCTCCTTCTGAAATTCTGCAAGTCAAAACTCAGCAGGGAGGTGAGCATCCAGCTACTGTGTGTGCATGGGTGTCTTGTGAATGTGTGAGTATTATGGTTTGAATTATGCCTTGCATGGGTTTAAAAATCTTCTGGTGTATTTAATTGAATGATTTCTGCTGTCATTTGAAAGAAAATTAAACATTCGTTTCTGTTTTAGTTTTTTTGTGGTGTGTTTTTTTATTCTTCAACATTCACTCTCTTACCTTTTCTGCACTAGTCCCAGCCCAGCCATCCAGTTTTGAGGCTGAAGCCGAGTCCGACACCACGATCTTACTGACATGGTTGTGGCCAGTACAGGACCCTATCACTAAGTATGAGCTGCTGTACTGGGAGGCAGGCTCAGACAAGAAGGTTAGAATAAAAACTCAAGGTTATACCATTTTTATTACAAGGTTTTCTGTCCTCCACAGCATCTCATCCATTTATCTTTCTCTGTGTCTGTTTCTTCATGTGTCTCATATTTTAAAGTGAGACTGCAGAGTAATGAATCTTGATGTTTATGATGCAATTTCTCTGAATGGGTAGTGAAGCTGAAGCTTCGTCCTAATGCCGTGAGCTAGCCAGCTGATGATGAAGACTTACTCTAGCAATATACTGCACAAGTTCTGCCTCTTTGGCTTGTAGTCTTGCATTCAACTGTGTTGTATCATTGAACCACCAGTAAATCAGAGAGATATTTTTTTGCATGGGTTGTTCTCAGATGTCTATTTTTTCCTGCATATACAAAGGGGGAGAGCAGTTCAAACTGTGAGATTTAAGTAGAAGATGAATCCATTATATTAAAGCAACAAAGCTGAACATATGAAAAGTCTTGTGTGGCTGTCTTTGAGGTTGATTTGCATTTTTGACATTTTTCTTCTTCTAAACCCTCCAGATACCCATGTCCTTTGGCCCAGCAGGTTCCTATGCTGTGGATCACTTAAAACCTGACACCTTATACCGCTTCTCCCTGGCTGCCCGTTCTGAAATGGGTTTAGGTGTCTACACCCAGCCCATTGAGGCCCGCACTGCTCAGTCCAGTAAGTAGGCCACTTTTTTCTTCCCTGTTGTCATTTGTCTTATGTACTTGTTCCTCACTAACTAGTGATTTTAGAGAGTCACCCACAGCTGGCTTCAGCAGGTTTAGTATTTTCTTCTAGGCGGGGAGTGAGTGAATGAGTGAGACACAAGAAGAGTTTCATAGAGCTTAAATCATAGTGTGGGCAACTTGAATGTCAAGTCAATTTCTGTACAGCATAAAATGCTGACAGTGCAGCCATCCCGGTCAGCTTCACGCTTCCACCACCTCCCCTCTGTCACCAACACTAACCCTCCTGTCCATCTATCTGAGGGCAGGCCCTGTGTCAAAGGTACGTTTAATGTGTCCTGGTCCAACATTTGTGAGCTGTGCTGTGTTTTTTCCCCCCTGCTCATATCATTATGTGCTTTTACAGCACCAGCACTCAAAATGTCACTCTGCCAGCTTGCTGGTTTTTTTTGTTGTTTTTTTTTTTGCAGAGGTTGTACAATGGAAAAGGAAGCTTGGTTTTAGTGAATGTGCGCTTCTCACAAAAGTAACAGAATATTTAACATATTTACCTGTAATGTTAATGGAAGTTTAAATCTATAAATATGACTTGAAATTGATGTAATGCAGTCTGAGAGAAGATCTCTCAGTATGCTAGAACTGGAACAACAGAAATACTTAAATATGTGTTAAAGGGGGCATATGATGAAAATGTTTTTTCCCCAGTGTGTAAAAGAAAAGATAAGCCTTTATTAGTCCCATCCACCCATCCATCCGTCCATCCATCTTCTTCCGCTTAATCCTTTTTGGGTCGCGGGGGGGCTGGAGCCTATCTCAGCATCTTTGGGCGAGAGACAGGGTACACCCCGGGCAGGGGTGGGACTCGGGCTCCAGCAGAGATGACAGCTTAGCCACCATCCTCCTCTCTCCTATCTCCTCCACTGGGTCAAGGCATTGCCCTAGTACAGAGCTAGCTTTTTTGATCAGCCTGTTCAGTGTCTTCCTGTCAGCTGCTGTGATTCCATTTGCCATATTTGCCCCTCTGGGGCAGGGAAGCAAACCCAGGCGCTGAATTAAGTTTGTGACATTTATTAACAAAAAAGAACAGAAGTTCAAAAAACTGTGCAAAACATACAAAAATACAAATGAGGAAAGACTTACAATTGGTGTTCCAGAGCCGGCATCGCTCTGCGAACGTGGAATAATGCAGAGGAACATACGTGGAGACATTGAATAGTGCAGCAATGAAACAGTGAACAGACAGTCCTTAAATACACACAGATAACAACGTAAATGATCACGGGTGCTGGAAAAGAGGAAATCATCATAGTGATTGGGATCAGCTGGTAATGATGAGAGGTAAGGGAGGAGTGGCTAGACTGACACCTTGTCACTCAGAGCACAAACCCGGAAATAACGCCTGACAGCTGTCAGTCCACAAAATAAATACAAACATAACCAAATACAGATTAGATAATAATCACAAATGAAGCGAGACATGGCCCGTACAAACTGAAACATAGAGAAATAGGAAGCAGTGTGACAACTCAAAAAGGCGTAAAAAATAAAACAAGTAAATATACAATACAGAGGAGGAGCCACGAGACTGGGTCCAGCAGAACCTCCAGAACCCAGCTCATGACACCACTGCCCCAGCAGACCACTCCATACGTAAAGGCTGATGCCACCACAGAATCATAGAAGGTCTTCAGGAGTGCCCCTGGCACTCCAAAAGACCTGAGTTTACTCAGGAGGAACAGCCTGTGCTGCCCCTTCTTGTAGAGCACGTTGGTGTTGTGTGACCAGTCCAGTTTATTGTTTAGATGAACACCCAGGTACTTGTAAGATATTACCATCTCAATGTCTGTTCCCTGGATGTTAACTGGTGCTGTGGGGGGTTGCCGACACCTGGGGCAGTCCACCACCAGTTCTTTGGTTTTCCTTGCATTGATCTGGAGGCAGTTCCGCAGGCGCCAGTCCACAAAGTCCTGGATAAGTCCTCTGTACTCTGCGTCATCCCCATCGGAGGTGAGGCAGACAATCGCAGAGTCGTCAGAGAACTTCTGTAGATGGCAGTGCAGTGTGTTGTGTGTAAAGTCAGCAGTGTAGAGGGTGAACAGAAAGGGAGCCAGAACTGTTCCCTGGGAGGCCCTGTACTGCAGATGATGGTGTCAGACACACAGTCCCAGGTTCTCACAAACTGAGATCGGTCTGTGAAGTAGTCCAGGATCCACAATGACAGATGCTGGTCTACCCCTGCACAGAGCAGCTTGTCCTTCAGAATCACTGGTTGAGGAAGATCACTGCATCCTCCACCTCGATGCCCTGCTGGTAGGCAAACTGAAGTGGGTCCATCGCTGGTCCAACCAGGGGGCGAAGGTGGGCGAAGAGCAGCCTCTCCAGGGTCGTCATTAGGTGCGGTGTGAGGGCCACTGGTCTGTAGCTGTTCAGGTCCTTGGGGTGTGGCGTCTTTGGCACGGGTACCACGCAGGATATTTTCCACGGCTGTGGTACCCTCCCCAGCTTCAGGCTCAGATTGAAGATGTGCTCCACTATCCCGCACAGCTGGTTTGCACAAGATTTGAGGAGCCTCGAACTGATGCCGTCTGGACCTGCAGCCTTCCTCTCTTTGATCTTCTTCAGCTCAGCTCTCACCTGGGTCTTAGTGAGGGGCATAAATGCACATCAATTCGGGTATCTGGAGGGAAAAACTCTGAAAAAACACCACTCCACCACTTCTTATGATCCACCTTTGTTTCAGTACCACTCTCTAAACAAGCAATTTTAATTTTGCTCCATCTGTGATGTAGTGGTAGTGATACTATGCCCCTTGCTTCATCTTCACCCATTTGAATGATGGTGGAGGATCAGCCCACCTAGAGCTAGCTCAATGGTCAAATTGCAGTCGGGGCTTAAAGCTCTTTTCACTTTCTATCTATCCTCACTAGACATTTGTGTTCCCGCCTGGTTCACTAATCCACAATCAATAATATTTGTGTCATTCTGACTTTTTTCATTATATTTTGGCTGTAATAGGCCGGTGCATCAGTCTGCTAGCACCTTGACTAGCTGGCCATTGTCAGTCTGTCGATCATCATGGTGGAGAGAGGTCTATAGATTAGCCTGCCTAGCATTAGCAGAGTTAGCCATAAAGGTTCCGGTTCTGCCGGACCGGTGGCGCCACACGAGTAGGCTGCCCGTTGCAACAGCCTTTTTTTTATCTTCCTTCTTCTTTCTACACCTTTCACTCTGTATATATATCACGGACGCACGGATCGCCCCGGGGGTCTCCCAGGTCGGCGGACGGAGCCACGGTTTGCAGCGGGAGACGTTACAGCGGGGAGGAGCTAGTGCTAGCTAGCACTTGGCCGCCGCCCGGTGCTAATGGGAAACTCGACATACCGGGAGCTGTAGCGAAAACGACGCGGGTGCCGGGCTGGAGTTTAGGCGGCGTGCAAGAAATATAAGACAGAATAATAAAGAGCGATGGCAAGAACCAAGCAGACCGCCCGTAAAATCTACTGGAGGAAGAAGCCCCCCAGGAGACAGCTAGCCACCAGGGCTGCTCGGAGAGGCGCTCCGGCCACCGGCAGAGTGAAGAGGCCTCGCCGTCACAGGCCCGTGACTCTGAGAGAGATCCGTCGCTACCAGAAATCCACGGAGCTGCTCATCCGTAAGCTGCCCGTCCAGCGCCTGGTGAGGGAGATCGCTCAGGACTTCAAGACCGTCCTGCGTTTCCTGAGCTTCGCCGTCATGGCTCTGCAGGAGACCAGCGAGGCCCACCTGGTGGTCTCTTCTTCGCTAAGGGGGTCACCATCATGCCCAAAGACTTCCAGCTGGCCCGCCGCATCCGCGGAGAGAGAGCTTAGACTTTCTGCTGCACATTCACCAACCAACCATAATGCTCTGCACTGTGTGTCTGTATATATACATTTATAGTAATATGGACATATGTTTACTAGATGTTGTTTTTTCTTGCCTTCTGATTGTTGCTCTGAGTGTTGCTATCCCTGTGCTGTTGCAATCCTGGAATTTCCCCATTGTGGGACTAATAAAGGCTTATCTTATCTTATCTTATCTTATCTTAAAGTCATTCAGGGTTGTTTTGGTGCTCCTTGTATCCCAGAGATCAATTGTATCCTTTTGACCACTCACACCACACACCCCTGTCCTCAACAATGCTTTCTTTGGGCTTTTACATACAGGTGCAGCTCAGTAAATTAAAATGTCATTGAAAAGTTGATTTATTTCAATAACTCAATTCAAAAAATGTCACTCCTGTATTATAGAGATTCATTTAACAGAGAATGATATATTTCAAGTGTTTATTTCTTTTAATTTTTATGATTATGGCTTATAGCTAATGAAACCCCCAAATTCAGTGTCTCAAAAAAAAAAAAAGAATATTACATAAAATTAATTTGGGGTCTGGTGTCTCTCATCTTCCTCTTGACAATATCCCATAGTTTCTTTATGGGGTTTAGGTCAGGAGAGTTTGCTGACCAATCAAGCACGGGGATACCATGGTCATTAAACCAGTTTTTAGTACTTTTGGCAATGTGGGCAAGTGCCAAGTCCTGCTAGAAAATGAAACCAGCATCTCCATGAAGCTTGTCAGCAGAGGGAAGCATGAAGTGCTCTAAAATTTCCTGGTAGGCGACTGTGCTGACTTCAGACTTGATAAAACACAGTGGACCAACACCAGCAGATGACCTCTTTTCAGGTCAAAGTAAATTTTGCATTTCATTTGGAAATCAAGGTCCCAGAGTCTGGAGGAAGTGTGGAGGGACACAGAATCCGAGTTGCTTGAGGTCCAGTGTGAAGTTTCCACAGTCAGTGATGATTTGGGGAGCCATGTCATCTGCTGTTGTTGGTCCACTGTGCTTTATCAAGTCCAAGGTCAGCATAGCCATCTACCAGAACTTTTAGAGCACTTCATGCTTCCTTCTGCTGACAAGCTTTATGCAGATGCTAATTTCATTTTCCAGCAGGACTTGGCATCTGCCCACACTGCCAAAAGTATCAAAACCTGGTTTAATGACCATCGTATCACTGTGCTTTATTGGCCAGCAAACTCTCCTGACTTAAACCTCATAGAGAAACTATGGGGTATCGTCAAGAGGAAGATGAGAGACACCAGACCCAACAATGCAGACGAGCTGCAGGCTGCTGTAAAAGTAACCTGGGCCTTCATAACACCTCAGCAGTGCCACAGGTTGAGTGCCTTCATGCCACTCCGCTGCGATGGAGTAATTCATGCAAAAGAAGCCCCGACCAAGTAGTGAGTGTGTTCATGGACATACTTGTCAGACAGCGCACATTTCTATTAAAAATCCATTTTTTATATATATCATTATATTTTAATATCTTGAGAAACTGAATTTGGGGTTTTCATGAGCTATAAGCCATAACTATCAAAATTAAAAGAAATAAACACTTGAAATATATCACCCTCAGTGTAATTAATCTATATAATATATGAATTTCACTTTTTGAATTGAATTAATTAAATAAATTAACTTTTTAATGATATTCTAATTTACAGAGATGTACCTGTAATCACTTTCAGCCCTTTGTTACATTACTTAACAGAGTCTGTCTTTGCCAACCAGAGCTAATAGCTAGCACGCTAACATTAGCCTCAAAATGGTACATCCCTGCCTCATCCAAAATTCTCATAGTTACAAAAGATGGAGGGTGGGGTGAACAAATAAGCATTTAAAGAAACATACACTGAAATGAGTCATTCTGAGGTGGTTAAATGTATACAAAATGGTGCTGAAATAATTTAAGTCTAATGTATTGTAACTAAAGCATGTCACAGACATTAAGACCCCTGGGAACTGTGTCAACATGTGGAAAAAATTGCTTAATATGCCCCCTTTATTATCATGGAGTTTGTTCCTTTAACCCCAACCCACCCACCAGAAAAAAAAAAGAACTCTCTCTCTCTCTCTCTATATATATATATATATATACAGTACTGTGTATATATATATATATATATATATATATATATATATATATATATATATATATATATATATATATATATATATATATATACAGTATATTATTAAATAAAAATTCTTTAGTTTTGCATTCAAAACATTCTTGGTATGTGCAAAAAACCCCTGAAAATACGTTTACAAAATGCAGCAAGTATATATTTGGTTTATAGAATACATTGCTGCAGGAGTCCTAAAACTGTTGCAGAAGCAAATAGACAAGTAAAGTTTAAGTAAAAGAGTGCCAAACAAATCAGATTTTGATATTTTAAAGCATATTGGAATAGTCCTTCAGTCAGTACTTAAGATCAGTTCAGGGCGTCTCTAATGCTGTTGATACACGGTTTTACTTTCCAAAGATCACCATTTGAACCAATTCATTTTAACTTTTAATTCATTAGATAGAAAATTTGTTCATTTTTGCCCATTAGAAGAGATGAGATGAATGAAAAATCTAACCACACTCAACTGCAGTTATCTATTGAGACCATTTGTGGCAATGGTCCTTGTGCCTCCTTTTGACAGGAGACATTAAATTAGGTGGGAAGAATTTGAATTTCATGCACTGGTAGGATGGTGTGCTTGAAATAAGCAACAGCCCCAGGAGGGATCTAAGGCAAGCAGGCGGTGGGAAAGTGTGACATTTTCCAGTGCTGCATTTAAATGTTTAGTATCTTTTTTAGTCAGAGAAATTAACAGAATTGAGCTCAGTTGATATTTTTCTGATCTGTATATATTTCAAGGCTTGACAATCAATAAATTAGGTAAGTAAAAAATATTTACGATCTTCTTCTTCCTCTTTCGGCTGCTCCTTTTAGGGGTCGCCATAGTGGATCATCTGTCTCCATCTCACCCTCTCCCTTGCATCTTCCTCTGTAACGCCAACCCGCTCCACGTCCTCCTTCACTACATCCATGAATCTCCTCTGTAGTCTTCCTCTTTTCCTTCTGCCTGGCTTCTCCATCTTCAACATCCTTTGTCCAATATACCCACTGTCCCTCCTCTGCACATGTCCAGACCATCTCAGCCTTGCCTGTCTTACCTTGTCTCCAAATGGCTCAACCTGAGCTGTCCCTCTGATATACAGTACTCATTTCTAATCCTGTCCCTCCTAGTCACTCCCAATGAAAATCTTAGCATCTTCAACTCTGCCACCTCCAGCCCTGCCTCCTGTCTTTTTGTCAGTGCCACCATCTCCAAACCATACATCATAGCAGGTCTCACTACCGTCTTGTAAATCTTCCCTTTCACTTAAGCTGCTACACTTTTGTCACAAATCACCCCTGACACTCATCTCCACCCACTCCACCCTGCTTGCACTCTCTTCTTCACTTCTCTTGTGCATTTTCCATTGCTTTGGATGGCTGACCCCAGGTAATTAAACTCATCTACTTTCACCACCTCCCCTCCTTCCATCTTCACTGTTGCACCTGCCTCCCTCTCATTCACACTCATGTATTCTGTCTTGCTTCTACTAAATTTCATTCCTCTTCTCTCCAGAGCATACCTCCACCTCTCCAGGTTCTCTTCCACCTGCTCCCTATTCTCACTACAGATCACAATGTCGTCTGCAAACATCATGGTCCACGGAGACTCCTGCCTGACCTCGTCTGTCAGCCTGTCCATCACTATGGCAAACAAGAAGGGGCTCAGAGCCAATTCCTGATGTAACCCCACCCCCACCTTGAACCCATCTGTCACTCCTACAGCACACCTCACCACCGTCTTGCTGTCCTCACAGATGTCCTGCACCACCCTCACATACTTCTCTGCCACTCCACAAAGACACAGTGCAACTCCTTCTGACCTTCTCTATACTTCTCCATCAACACTCTGAGAGCAAACATTGCATCTGTAGTACTCTTTCTTGGCATGAAACCATACTACTGCTTACTGATTGTCACCTCTCCTCTTAACCTGGGTTCAACAACTCTTTCTCATATCTTCATAGTGTGGCTGATCGACTTTATACCTTTGTAGTTACTACAGCTCTAAACATCACCTTTTTTCTTGAAAATTGGTACAAAAACACTTCTCCACTCCTCAGGTATCCTCTTACTCTCCAAGATTGTGTTAAACAATCTGGTTAAAAAGTCCACTGTGATCTCTCCTAAACATCTCCATATGTCCACAGGTACGTATGTCATCTGGACCAGCTGCCTTTCCATTCTTCATTCTCTTCAAAGCTGCCCTCACTTCTGCCTTGCTAATCCTCGGGACTTTCTTGTTCACTATCTTTCCTTCATCCATCCTCCTCTTGTTCTCATTTTCTTTATTCATCAGCTCTTTAAAGTACTCCTTCCACCTTCTCAACACACTCCTGTCATTTGTTAGTACATTACCATTTCTGTCCTTAATTAGCTTAACCTCCTGCATATCTTTTCCAGCTCGATCTCTCTGTCTAGCCAATCGATACAAGTCCTTTTCTCCTTCCTTAGTGTTTAGCCTCTCACACAACTCTCTGCACCTTATCCTTTGCCTTTGCCACCTCTCTCTTTGCCATGCGCTTAGATTCCAAATACTCCTGTCTGCTTTCTTCATCTCCCTGACTATCCCACTTTTTCTTTGCTAACCTCTTCCTTTGGATACTTTCCTGTACCTCCACATTCCACCACCAAGTCTCCTTGTCTTCCTTCCTCTGTCCACTGGATATACCACATAACCTTTCTACCCGTTTCCCTCAATAATTTTGCTGTACTTTCCCAGTCATCTGGTGATTCTTCCCTACCACCCAGAGCCTGTATCATCTCTTTCCTGAACTCTGTGCGACCTTCTTCCTTCTGTAACTTCCCCCACTTAATCTTTGGCTCTACCTTCACTGTCTTCTTCTTCTTGCTTTCCAAAGTCACCCTATAAACTACCATCTGATGCTGTCTAGCTGCATTCTCCCCTGCCACCACCTTGCAGTCTCCTCTTTCAGATTTCTCGTTCTGCATAGGATGTAGTCCACCTGTGTGCACCTTCCTCCATTCTTGTAAGTCACCCTATGTTCCTCTCTCTTTTTAAAGTATGTGTTCACCCCAGCCATTTCCATCCTTTTAGTAAAGTCCACAACCATCTGTTCTTCCACATTTCTCTTAAGACCATACCTACCCAGAACCTCCTCATCACCTCTGTTCCCTTCACCAACATGCCCATTAAAGTCTGCTCCAATCACCACTCTCTCCCCCCTGAGAACACATTCTACCACTTCTTCCAACTTACTCCAGAATTCCTCTTTCTCTTCTACCTGACATCCAACTTATGGGGCATACGCAATGACAACATTCAGCATCACACCTTTGACTTCTAGCTTCAAACTCATGATCCTGTCTGACTCCCTCTTTACCTCCTGAACACCATTCACATATTCTTCCTTCAAGATTACTCCTACTCTATTTCTCTTCCTAGCTACACCATGGTAGAACAGTTTCAATCCACCTCCAATGCTCCTAGCCTTGCTTCCCTTCCATCTAGTTTCTTAAAAACACAGTATATCTACCTTTCTTATCGCCATCATATCAGCCAACTCTCTGCTTTTACCAGTCATAGTCCCTACATTTCACATCCCTACTCTCGCCTTCATACTTCTACCTTTCCTTTTCTCCCTCTCCCTCCTAACACACTTTCCCCCTCTCCTCCGCCTTGATCTTCAACCAACAGTAGCCCAATTTCCACCAGCATCCTGTCGGTTAACAGCACTGGTGGCAGTCATTGTTAACCCAGGCCTCGACCGATCTGGTATGAAAATTTAATTCGTCATGATCCTTATGTTTGATTTGGCAAAGGTTTTACGTCAGATGCCCTTCCTGACACAGCCCTCCCCATTTACCCAGGCTTGGGACCGGCACTAGGAATACACTGGCTTGTGCACCCGCTGTGGCTGGGTTAAGTAAAAAAAAAAAGTAAAAAACATTTATCATACAGATGACAAAACGGGATATAGGATTAATGTATGCTGTTTTTTACCTTATTAGTCAAAATTGAACATTACATGTTTTATGCAATCTTCAAAGTGTATGACTCAGTGATATGAAAAGAAAGTTAATCTCTTCTTCCAAAAATTTAAGATTCATCTCCATAAATAAAAAAAGAAAAAGTTCATAACAGATTCAGTAAACAGCAAATAAGACTGAACAAATCATTTCAGAGGCAGATAATCAGCAGTGACTAAATCTTCTAGTTTGCTGCATTCTGATAGAAAAGGAGTGCTGTGTTTGGAAGGACAGTAGGGGTTAATGGTTATGGGATTGCTTTCTTGATAAAGCCAAACACATTCCTCGTTACAGCATTTTGTTCTCTTCATATTTACCTTTGCCTTTACTATCCTGTCCTTTTTGTTTGTACTGTAAAAGGAAAATTAGACTTTGTATTTCTTTAGTTAGTGTCAAATTGTTGTCCAGTATCTCTGCCAGATGTTTTTTGAGAACCTTCCTTTTATCATAGAAAAGAAAAGCTTATTATCATTTATTTTTAATACACGCAGTGTTGTCAAGTCTTTGTAGTTTTCTGTCCACTTCAGTGAATCAGGGACCACCTGACGAGACTTGCTTCTCTTTAGCTGAGCCCCGTTGTGGAAAGTTGAAGTTTCATGTTCTGGCATTAGTTTATTGGATTTATATCTGAGCTCACTGTTCATCTCTCTGCTTATTAAAGAATAGATTTCATGGGCATGCTTTGCAAAAATATCATGCTTTGAATTTATGTGGTTCATTTTTATTCCTTGTTCAAATGCCCCCCATTTTTAGAGTTGAAAATGTTCACAATTCAGTTTGATGCATGAAATATGGGAATGCAATTGATGTTTTCTGTTTTGTTTTTGTTTTCTCTTTTGAAATAGTTTGGATTTAATGGATTTATGTTTTTTTTACCTCTAGACTTGAGAGCTGATATGCTTAAAAGTTTAAATAATTAAAATGTATTCTTGTCAATGAAGTTATTATTCCAGATGGGTAGAATATTTTAAGAACAAACTATTCTTTATGCATGCTAGCAGAATGATGTCCTGTTGGCCCCATAGCTCTAAGACCAAACCCTGTTATCTTTTTATATTGCTGACTAAATTTTAGCCATTGTGTTTGAGGGTTAATGAGCCCTGTTTTTTGTCTTCAACATTTTGGATTTTGATTTCGAGTTCTACATACTAATTGCTTCCATTTGCTGAAAAGTTCCTTATGTGTTTAAAGCTTTATATATAATGGTGCAGTGTGTCTGAGCTGTAGCCAGCCACTGTAATGAAGAGCAGAGATTCTGCATAAATGTGCAAACACCAGTCAACACTGTCAAGCACTGCTCACACGTCTATGGCCAGTTTTATTGCTCCCACTGCTTACAGCAAGAGGCTGCCCAGAGGGCAGTTAAGGACAAATTACGACTTTATAAAAACATCGCCTTGTGGACTTTTGGCAGATTTTATATTCAGATCACCTCACCCTGTAGTTTCATGGCCTCTTGCATAAATGTAGTGCCAAACACAGCTTCAGCAGGAGCATGATGATGTGTTTTTAAAGCCCTCTCTCAGTCTGGAGGTAGCATCCTTTGTAGCATGGAAGCTTTTTGTATTCAATATAAAGCATGAAGTTTCATACTCAGTTGTATTGTTACACTAATAAACATATCTACTAAAGTTGAAGTAAAGATGGCAAAAGTGATTTTAAGAAATAGTTTATTGTAATACATAATGCAGTTGGAATTTTTCTTTGTCCATTACAGCCAGTTTTGTTTATTTTTGAGGACAAAAAATATCATTAATGGTCACACATAAAGTACTTTATTCCAAGTTTGAAATGTGTTTCATTATTAGATGTATGATGCATTTTTCTTTCGTGGTGCAGGGCCAGGGGGGTGGCACCATCTAACTTACTCTTGTTATACCTCTGAGCACTTTATACTACTATATAGAATGCCCCAGTGAGGAACAGACCTTGAACATTGCCAGTCACTGCACCACCACAGTATCAATATTCAAAACTAGTACACAGCAGAACTTTTTCATTTAACTAATAAGCAAATGGCAAAACATTAAAATCTATTGGTACAGTTGGTATTATACCTGATTTGTTTATTCTGGCAAAAAGTTTAAAATCTAGAACTGATAAAGCAAATAAGTAACTCTTTCACATCAAATTATATATGGTTATGCGTGCCAATATTTAGTTCATGTAATCGATACCCATAGAGACAACACACGTTTACTGTCCCCTTATATGTATGCTTTAATTTTAAATAAGAATGATATTCATCCATGGGAAATGTGACGGATGAAGGAAATAACATAATTTGAGACCTCATTTGTAAACTAATAATATAAAAAAATGTAAATTAAGTATTAACTTGTCATTTTGAGTGTGACACTTTTATATTGACCACTGTACAAAAAGCTTCCACAGTTTGTGTTTTAATTTGTCCTTTAGTTTATTTTTTGTTTGCTTTATCCATGCCCTTCCTTCGTGTGGTTTTGCCCTCCCCCCTCCACAGCCCCGTCAGCCCCCCCTCAGGAAGTACATCTGGTTAGCCTGACCTCCACCAGCCTCAAGGTGAGTTGGGTCGCTCCGCCTGCTGCTAGTCGCCACGGCGCCATTGTGCGCTACACAGTCAGCTACCAGGCCCTGGCTGGAGAAGACACGGACCGACACGAGTTGACTGGCATCGGTGCAGACGCCACCAGCTATGTGCTAGATGGCCTGGAGAAGTGGACTGAGTATCAGGTGTGGGTGAGGGCACATACAGATGTGGGCCCGGGCCCCGAGAGTGCCCCGGTGAGGATGAGAACCAAAGAGGATGGTATGTTGACACTTACCTTCAAGGTGTTCTTACTCTGTAGCTTTCTGCAGCCTGGCATTACTGTTTTCACTCTGAACCTTTCTTTGTCACTTTGGATCGATTGGGAGTTGATATGTTGGTGGTGGTAGGAGAAGGGTAGGTCACCATTACTTTTTCTTCTCTTTCCAGCTTGTTCTTTGTAACATTAACACTTCACTGTCTATGCAGGCTAAGGCTCACTATTCCTGGGCCCATGTTCTACACCATTTTTCTCAGCTTCCTGTGTGTAAATGTTTACTTGTTTTCCTTTTCTGTTCTTAGAAGTGAAAGTGGAACCAGTCTCACCCTCTCCCTTCCATTGCTCTTGCCTTTATTTCCTCATTCGTTCCTCGTTTTGTTTGCTGTGTGATGGAGGGCGCCTTCTCCTGAGAGAGCGTCATCTATAATTAATGTGTTTGAAGTCTGCTACAACACCGCTAATTTCATACTGGAATTAAGGGCAGTACAGACATGGCTAGATCACATGCTGTCCTGCATAGGGTGTTTTGGGGGCAGGTCTGTCTGAAGTGATGATGAGATGATTCGATTCATGGCCAGATCAAGTATCACTTGCTTCTACACAGCACCCAAGTCTATTAAAAAACTCAGGAGTCAGTATTTTGATAGTTTTTGGCTTCACATCACTAAACAAGTGAACTGGGCAAACTCACTTGCTCAGCATATTTTGAGTTTTCCTTAATGTGCCTCTCTCTTGTTCTCTCTCTCCTTTCATTCTGGCCTCCATCCTTGTCTGGTTTCCAGTGCCAGGAGCACCCCCTAGGAAGCTGGAGGTTCAGCCCATAAATTCCACAGCCATCCGAGTCACCTGGAAGCCACCGCTCCAGGGGAAGCAGCACGGCCAAATCCGGGGCTACCAGGTCATCTTCTCCCGGCTTGAAAATGGCGAGCCACGAGGCCAGCCTAACATCATGGATGTTGCTTTGCCAGAGGCGCAGGTACTGGATGATGTCTTACTCTTGTCCAGGCTTTCTGAATCTTTTTTCTCCTCTGTCTATAGCTGTCCTATGTTCACTTTCTATTATTTTCATTCTTCACTGCTCCCATATTCCCTTCCACTCTTCACACTTCATTTCCCCCGTACAGGGTGGCACACATGAAATTTTCTATCTGTCAACTGCAGTTTCAACTCTCCCCTCTTTCTTTTTAATCTTTCTCCACATATGACATTTGACTCTAAATTGGTACCCTGCTCCAACAGCTTTGGATTAGCTGTCGTAACAAGATCCGCTTTAATTCTACAGTAATAGCTATTAAATATTTTATATGTGTTACATCAGGATGTGGCTTAGTGGAATCAATGCACCTCTCTTTGTGGTTCTAGCAATAATACATATGCACTGCCTTGTTACTATGTTTATAAATGAGAGTTAGTTTTCTGACGCCGCCCTTTACACATTAATGCAGGCGGCGGCGAATGGCCCAAAGCTGTGCAACACCACGAGATGGATGAGAGATTGTAATCCTTAAGAGGGATTCAGAGATTCATGAATATCTTAAACCCAGAAACTCCACTCTCACTCTTTCTTTGTGTTTGAGAGAGGAGAGACCAGCTTAAGAACCTCCTTCTGATTGTTTGCCGGGAGTAACATTTGCACGAACACGCATTCGCTCCCTCCCTCCTTGGTCTTCAACAAATGCATCTAATTTGAACAAGCAAGTGCTCCCTTGCCACAGGAACACCGCAAAAAAAAAATCTCAACTGTCTTACGTGTGTCTCCAAGCTGTGTTTGCTGATAAAGTGTAGCAGTAGCACTTAGGGAGACCGGCAAGTTGCTGGTTTAGTTCCCAGGCAGTGCACACTGCTGTGCCCTTCAGTGGAGCTATTAACCCTCATTTGGTTCGGCAAACACTGCTGTCTTACATCTTATCATAACAGAATAGGAAGTGTTGGTAAAGTCACCTTGATATGACGCATCCAGTGTGCTACATCCCAAGTGATAAGTAGGAACTTCTGGGTCCCAGTTTTGTAACAGGGGATTCTGTTGTAAATACAAAATGATTTTTGGCTCAACTTGTGTGGGAATTTATAGCAGTTTGCTGGTATGGAGGAAAAAATGCAAAGAGGACATATTGCTCATCCTTAATATACCCCATATACGTATATCAGTACTGTTACAGTTATGGATCCTCATATAAAACATGGCTGAAGTTTTTTTTGTTTAAATGAACTTATAGAACACATGCATATGATAAATTAAAAAAAAACAAAACAAGATAGAGCTTTCTAACTAATATGATCATTACAGACTGAAGCTCTGGCAATGACAGCCAATCAGAATAAAAGTTTGAGAATGGTCCCTGCTTGTCAAATCAGGCTCTGACCTCTGTTCCACAACTATCATTGAATAATAATCTTGTAAGGCTATCCAAACTGATGGACCAACCCTGACTGTGAGAACAAAAGTCTGTTTAATAGAGCTAAAACTTCATGGGAGTCCCACCAAGGACCAGTATGCAGTAAATAAGGATTATTTTGAACCAGAAATGGGGTTTGATGTAAGCACCGACCTGCTAACCAATGTGCCAGTGGCCTTTGTCACCATCCCCATTACTAGTCACTTTAGCAGGTAAGATATAATAATCGACGTGCTGCATTTATAAGAAAAAAAGTAGTAGATTTAGAATGAAAGCAGCAAATTATTAAGTCCAGTAATTAACCCCTTGCACTCCGGTCAATTTCCCTAAAAACGCCAAAAAATAACATGCCCAAAGTAAATCGAAAGCTGTTCTTCAACCCTTTGCAGCATCCTCATGGGGTTGGTCTCATTTAAAAGAAAACACTTTGAATTTTTTGGCAAAACGTCATAATCTCTCTAAGTGCTCCGGCCACTGAGTTACAGTCATCTAAACATACTGAACTTGAAGAAAATAAATTTCGCCTGGGTGTTTTTTTGGATACAAATGCTTGCAAATAACACACAGCTTCAGATCCGGGCTGGAAAATGCAACAGAAATGTAGAACCAAGTGTTATCCAGCTGAGGTCAAAATTTTGTAACAATACCACAAAAAATGAATATATTACACAGCTTTTTCCTCAGGTAGTTCCCAGGCGTTTTTGAACTGTGCCAAATTGTGCCAAATGGCACAGTTTGGAAAAACGTCTGTAACTTTTGAATGATTCAATATAGAAGCTTCATCTTGGGCTCTTATGAAAGGTGACACTCAGGGCTGTGTGTGTGTGTGTGTGTGGGGGGGGGGGGGGGGGGTTGTCCCCCCCCTCGCTATAGAGGACGGACATCGGCCATCGCTACATGACGGAATAGTCATGTGGCGACCGCGGCGCTGTCACTGCGGCTCCCCCCCCCCTCGCTACAGAGGAGTAGCGGGGGGGGGGGGGAGGCGTTCATGGTCCGGACGCGGCGCACGAACCGTGTACCGCGGCGCACGAAGTCCGTGATTACAATTTTCAGGGATAAAGAATAATTTAGCTTATAACACCTTACCTCTTCACAGCAGCAGTGTCCTGGTGAACTTCTCTTCCTCATTGTCAGACGAACGCGACGCTGGTCCCTTGTTACGGACTCGTGGCTCTGGTCTCGCGACCCGGTCAAAACATAATTCCATTATTGCGGTTTTGCACTTCCATGATTGCGGTTTTGACGAATGATTTACGACCTTCGTCGTCGGCCTCCGTCGGTCTATGATGACCATGGAAGAGAATCCTAAACGTCTATTCTGCTGGAATAAAAAAAAAAAAAAAAGCACCGCCTGTGGCTGAACAGGCCGATGCGCGAATGGCAGTCCCTGTCACACAGGTCGCACTTGTGGGTGGTCTCCGTGCTGCTGGGTCTGTGGTAGGTTCTTCCTGCGGGTCCTTTTTTCATCTGCTGCAGCAGTCAGTCTGTATTCATCCAGCCTTACACAAAACAGCTTGCGAACTTCTGTGCTTCAATTGGCTCGCTGCATTCACAGCGTTGGTAGGCGGGTCCTTCTTGCTAGGTTTTCAGTCATTGGTTCTTCAAGGTTTCAGAAACTCAATTCAAGGCTCTTATTAGTCGAATGAGAGGTCAATCATATCTGATCTGTTCGCGGCTGTGTCTGTAGTGGAAGAACGGAAATGCAGCTTTTTTTTTCAGTGCGCTCTTGGCACAGCGCCCTCGTGCGTCCTAGAGTGCATGAGAGCGCCCTCGTGTGCTCTAGGACGCAGAGACGTGCTCGTCCGCGGTACACAGGAGTGCAACAGGTTAATTACTAAATCTATACGTCACAAATTTACTATAAGCAAGATGCAAACTTAAAAGGAAAAAAAGCACAAAGATGCAAATTGGTATTAGGCAAGTCATAAATTTATGCAAAAAAAATGCTGATTTCCATCCATCCATCCATCCATCCATCCATCCATCTTCTACCACTTTTCTGGAGGTCTGGGTCATGGAGGCAGCAGTTCAAGCAGAGAAGCCCAGACTTCCCTCTCCCCAGCCACCTGCTCCAGCTCTTCAGAGAGGATACCAAGGCGTTCCCAGACCAGCTGGGAGACATAGTCTCTCCACAGAGTCCTGGGTCTGCCCCGGGGTCTCCTCCCAGTGGGACGTACCCGAAACACCTCAAGTGGGAGGTGTCCAGGAGGCATCCTAATCAGATGCCCAAACCACCTCAACTAACTCCTTTCAATGTGGAGGAGCAGCGGTTCTACTTTGAGCCTCTGCCTGATGACTGAGCTCCTCACCCTATCTCTGAGGGTGAGTCCAGCAATCCTACGGAGAAAGCTCATTTCAGCCGCTTGTATTTGCGATCTCGTTCTTTTGGTCATTACCCAAAGCTCATGACCATAGGGGAGAGTAGGAACGTAGACTGACCAGTAAATCAACAGCTTTGCCTTAGAACTAAGCTCCCTCCTCACCACAACAGACCGGAACAACGTCCGCATCACTGCAGATGCTGCTCCGATCCGTCTGTCAATTTCTCGCTCCATTCTCCCCTCACTCGTGAATAAGACCCCAAGATACTTAAACTCCTCCACTTGGGGAAGGAGCCTGTTCCCAACCCAGAGAGGACAATCCACGTTTTTCCAGCTGAGGACCATGGACTCAGACTTGGAGGTGCTGATTCTCATCCCAGCCGCTTCACACTCAGTGGCAAACCGTCCCGGCAAGAGCTGTAGGTCATTGCTGGATGAAGCCAACAGGACAACATCATCTGCAAACAACAGAGATGAGATCCTGTGGTCACCAAGCATGACACCCTCCATTCCCTGGCTGCGCCTAGAAATCCTGTCCATAAAAATTATGAACAGGATCGGTGACAAAGGGCAGCCCTGGCGGAGTCCAGCTCTCACTGGCAATGACTCCGACCGAGTGTTGGCAATACGAACCAAACTCTCACAACGGTCGTACAGAGACCGAATAGCTCGTAACAACAAACCCGATACCCCATACTCCCAAAGCACCCCCCACAAAAATCCACGAGGGACGCAGTCAAATGCCTTCTCCAAGTCCACAAAACACATGTAAACTGGTTGGGCAAACTCCCAACCAGTTTACATGTGTTTTTTTTTTCTCTCTCTCTCTCTTATAAATGCTGATTTATAAGAGAAAAAACACAAATTTACAACAAAATGTTCCAAATTTATAGGGACAAATAGCACAGATTTGCAAGGGGAAAAGTCACAATTTCACAAGAATATAATTATAAACTCTTTCAAGAAAGAAATGGCAAATTTTCAAGTAAAATATTGTAAATTCACATGAAAAATGGTGCAGTGAAAAAGGCTGTGAAAAACTGACTGTAAATCATATAAATCTACTCCAATCCAAGAATAAGAATTCCACAGTTGGTCCAATTTTAGGTTCTTCTGGTTACAGGATAAAAGTACAGGATAAAAATATGTTCAGAGTCTAAAAGAAAGGCTTCTGCTGTCTATGACTGAATAGTCTGGCTTTGTCTTTGACTTGTGGGTGGCACTCTTTCACCAGGTACAAACACAGTCCGACCTTTGTTTTACTGCAGTAGATTCTGGCGGCAGCTGCTGACACTTCATTGTTATCTGACTGTGCACTTGAGTGCTTGACAGTCAGGATAGCACCGTTTGGTCTGGAAGAGGATGAAAACATGGTGGCTGCTTGTCTTCCTGGAAGCGTTTTCCTCACGTCGACAAGTTCAGCCTGATTTTGTTTTGCATTGTGAAAACTGAACTGAACATGACCCTACTTGTTATGCAAACAATACTCCCCACCATGTCTCATTTGTGCCATGTTCACACAATAAACACAAAGACAGACTGTAATTTGGCACGCAGGATAGTTCTCATGTTCCAGTTTTGAGTTCAGGACATATCTCATCTGCCCCCCAGCACATGGCTGTTTCTTCTCACACCTTCTATGTGTTTCTTCCTCGTCTCAACCTTCCTTTTCTGTTGTGACCTCCTTATGCACTCCTCCTGCCTCAAAAGCTGGTTGAGTAATTACTAAAGGCTTGCGTGCAGGTTGGTTGCCCATGATTGAGTCATCTTAACAGATTGTTTTCAATGAGGCAGCAATGAGTAGCCAACCTGCAAGGACCTGCCCAGACATCATTAAAGACCACACAGTCAGCCAACGGTCCCTCATCCGCATTCGCCCGTCTGGTTTTAGAACAATCCCTCCTTTTTCACACATTTTTTTTTCCATTCACATACCTCAAGAACTGGTCAGAAAGGGTAAAAAAACAAAGATAACATGAGCAAACATGCTCATCTGTAAGACAAACCATATAGTAGGCGTTCCAGTTGGCTAAGAGCAGTTCATGACTCATCCGGGAGTCATGCAAATCCCTCATTCGCACACCTGTAATTGATGATGAATAAAAGGAGAAAAAACAATATTCTTCTACTCTGGCTCATCCCATAGTGTTTTCTCTTATGAATTTCCTTAATGTGTTGTGAAATCAGCTCCATACCCACCTTTCACCTGAATTGATGCACAGGAATCTTGCCAGAAGGAAGAGAAAAATCCAAATTTCCCGTGTCTTTCACAACACAGCTCAGCCTTACCTTCAATCACAATTTTAAGGCGACTGATTGAATCGCAGATCGTGTCAAAACAGCTGTCACCTTTCCTCTTCTCTTTGTCTCTGTGTTTCTCCTCTCCTCTTGTTTGCAACCTCTCTCAGGGTTAGCTGAAATGCTGGGAGGAGAGCTGGGAGAGCTTGGCTGTTCGTGGGCGGCTTAAGCGCCTCTCTCCTTTTCAAGCAGGAGCCCACACAGCGCCCTCATTTCCCTGCTAAATTTAAACCAGAGGCCCTGTTAACAGTGTGATGTTATCGACCCCTTTGCTAATACTTCTGTTGGAGAAGTGGCCTGAACCTGAGTTGGCAACTCCATCACGGAGCTCTTACAGAAACCTCTGTGGTTGTGTTTTTCATATTCACATCTATAAAAGTGTGCAAAAAGTGGAGTGATAGTTTGAAGCCATGAGCCACCGTCTGTGTTTCCATACCTTTTCTGCCTAAGTTTGCCTTCCTGCACAAGTTTGCCTTTATTCAGCACTACTTTCCAGGTTCATTTTGTTTGACCACTCATGCGTTTTTGTAGTTTGTGTGAGCGAGGCAACGCTTCACTGCTTCTATGGCCTTCGCTGCCTCAGATTGGAGTTGAATGGGACTCGGGGAGGAGAAAAAAGGAGAAAAGAAGCACCTCAGCCCGTTTCACTCCATCAATCATGACAGCTCCTTCTCTTCCACATCACTCGTTCCCCTCTCGCTCCCATTTTTATAGCCGCACATCTCAGCCCATGTCATCACATTTGCATTCACCCGCCTGCAAATTATATCGCTCCGTTTCCACAAACGACGCTTATCAGCAATGATGTGTTTTCAGCTTGCGTTGGCATTTGAAATATAAATGGGGGATAATTTATAATTCTCTCATGGATTTAAGCAGAAAGCAAAAGCAGTTCTGATAGAAAGGGATTAAGCCCAAGATGAGATAGGAACTCTTGCAAACCTTAATGTGTTCACTGCTCTGTTGACATACTGAGTGAAGTTGACAGTAAACAAATTAAGCAATTAGGAACATTGCAAACTGTTATTCATGGAGTTAAGCAGCAGCTGTTCTTTAATAGTACTCTTTAGTGCCCCGCTATGTCAGGGGAGTATGAGGCATCAGTTTTTCATGTGCCATGTGCCTCGACCAGTTACAACTGGGATCTCGCAGAGGCCTAGCTCATGCTTCACTTAACTGGTTGGTAATAAAAAACCATCCAGAGGGAGGTGGAGAAGTTGGGTCTTTTGTCTTTTCATATGCCAGCAGCCAATAGGGAATGATGAACATCGTCTCTTGACTGCACAATAAATCAGCAGCGTGTGGGGCTCGTTCCCTTTGTTTGTGTAAGTCTGGAGATGCAAGAAGAGAATGATGGGTGAGCAGGAGGGCAGGTAATACCAAATTTAGACTTGAAGGCATTCCTCTGCTGTGTTGACTGGCTCACTGTAATTATACTAAATATATATTTTTCTTGTTTACCACTGTTGCCATCTGAGAAATTCATAGCAAAATTTTCCTGATGCTCTCCTTTAAACCTGTTAGCTGCAGAGAGTTAGTGTAGCTATAAAGTTTGGGGATATCCAAAATTCAGCATTTTTAAAGCAGCACTGCAGTGATATTTATCAATATCAGTAGCTTCCATAATATTTACCAGAGATTTAAACAAAAACAAAGCATGAAAATATGTGAAATTTTATTGCTTCATTCATTCTCAGTAGGTATTCATAACTGTCTCCTTACATTCATATTATTTTTTCCAAGAATGGATGTGATGGAAATGTAGCAAATGAACTCAATGCTGTAATACAGGGGTGTCCAACCATGTGCCATGGAGAGCCAAGACCCTGCAGGTTTTCTCTTCTACCCAGTCTCTTCAGCAGATGTTTTCACTTATCAGCAATCAGTGGGAAGAAGTTCACAGAAATCTGCTGTTGAAGACACTGGTTGGAGGTAAAACCTGCAGGGTCTTGGCCCTCCATGGCACATGGTTGGACACCCCTGCTGTAATAGATGAATACAGCTGATGGAATTTATTTTTGTTGATTGATTTATTTAACAGGGGCAATTCACATTTATAGACATTAAGATAAGATAAACCTTTGTTAGTCCCACAATGGGGAAATTGTTTGGTGTAAATATGCCAGAATTTGACAAAATATTCATTTGTAATATGCAGTTCCAGGAGTTGTACTATATGTTAACAAGTCCCCCTAGCAGAAAAAAACTGTCAACAAAACAAAAATTAGTAATGCCTTAAAATGACATTAAAATCAAAAACACATTCTAATTCATAGAAAAAAATAGGACAAAAACAGGAAACAAATGCCTTAAGATAAATACAGACAAACCAAGATAATAAGTAACAACAGGTGACTGTATACTTTATTTCTAATTCTGAAATAGCAGACGGTCGTAACTTTGTGATGTCCACAGGAAGTCGTAAAGTTAACTTCCTTAAACCTGCAGATGCCTTGCTTTAAATAATCATTGTGTGTTAAATTCCCTAATATGAGTCAAAGTGGTCTTCCATCCATGTGTATCTTTGACAGAAAGTATTGTTTTTGCTGAAATTTAGTGAATTTATTCTTATTACTGGCATTGTTACTGCTGCTGAAGTTGTGGGAATTAAGGTCCAGGTTTAGGTTTCCATAGATCTGGAGCAGTCTTGGTATGCTTCACTACCAACTCTTGTTACGATACGTATACATAATTAAAATGAACTTTACATGCTTTCACTTACTTTATATTATATTAGTATTGTATGATCCCTGTGGACCCAAAGCTAGGGTTTTAGACTGTTTAAAACTGGGTCTGGCATTTCTCCCTGTCTCTCGGACATGGCAGCTCCCCTCGTGTTCTGCTCAGACTCACTAGGAGTAACTAATCTGAAGAAGTGGCTGAATCATCCTGTTTCAGACTGTGGGTTAAATGAAGGGCTGCACCAAGGGAAAATTATCTACAGCCAAAATCAAAAAGCAGCGTAATGTATGCATTTAGATGCTTTCCCCCCTTTGCTGCCACCTGTAATCCTCTCATGTGCCAGCTTCATCATGTGTCTTTTCTTCATCCCTTCTCCTCAGTGATACAGTCTGCTGGCAGCTGTTACAATCATTGTGCACCCTAATGGTGAAATAAAACTATTTCCCTAACGGCATTCTCCCTCACCATTCCCCCACAGCCCACCCCCTTTTCTGCTCATCACATTGTCCCTCATCAGTGTCATCTCTCCTGCCCCTCGTCAGCTGGGCCACCCATCACTGAGCTCCTCTGCAGTTATTGAACTGTGGCGCGCATTGCTGGTAAACGCCAGCAGTTGCGTTCTGCATCAATGGGGTTTGGTGTCACAGGGCTAGCATAGCGGCACTGGTAATAGGATTTCATGCTCAGCACTGAAGGAGCCCCGCGGCACGAAATGGGGCTTTCTCTTCCCCCTGGAATCACTTGGGCAAACACAGCAAGCAAGGAGAACATTTGGAAAACATATTGAAATGTAATGAATAAAAAGGCCCTCCCCCTAGTTCTGTAAGGACCAAGGAAATGCTTCACAGATTCTGCACTGGAAATGAAATAGTCATCCTAACAAATAGAGGTGTTCTGATTAAGAAAGAGAGAGATTTTTATTGGATTTGTAGGCAAATGAGAAACAAGGCAGTGCATCATAAACAGTTTCACAACTATCGCTCAATTCTGGTTACACAATTTGTTTGATGTCATTCAACTTGTCTTAATTTCTTTTTGTTACTCCCTCTTTTCCATCACACTCAATCACCCTGTTTTTTTCTAACGCACAACTCTGCTGACACCTACATTCATCTATCTGCGAAAAAAAGACCAGGGCTTTTTTTCCTACGCCTGTTGTGTTGTTCCTGACTCATTTCTCTCCCCGCCCTGTGTCCCGTGTCTTCTCT
Source organism: Pholidichthys leucotaenia (assembly GCA_020510985.1). NCBI lineage: Eukaryota > Metazoa > Chordata > Actinopteri > Cichliformes > Pholidichthyidae > Pholidichthys > Pholidichthys leucotaenia. The sequence continues at coordinate 222,823,650 of CM035846.1, forward strand.
TCCATCAGTGGAATATTGAGGAATCCACCGAGCATGTGAGTAACCCACATGTGTGCTGCTGGGATGGCTTGGGATGGGCAGACTCTCTTCCCCTCTGCAGTTTGCGGGTGCTGTGTGCGTGTGCGTGCTTGTGTGTTTGAATCGTTGTGATCAGTGTGGGGTTTTTTTTTGTGCTTGTATTCCAGTTATTATGAGACCATAGCCCCTTCATAACTGCAGTCAGAATTTGTTTCCGTTTTGGATGTGTCCTGGGTTTATAGCATCTAAGAGATGCTATAATAACAGAGTAGATTAGATTTTTGTTGTTGGTGTTTGCATACGTGTCTGCAACAGCTGGGCACTTAAAAGCAAACTTGGATACAGTGCATATGGAGCACCACACCTTGATGAAGCGTAGGGAGGCAGTCAGAGGCTTCATGTCACTATCCTGGCAGGGTGCTGACATTAATCAGGATCCCCTAACCTACCGCCTTCCCTACTGTTCCAGAAGACATGTCTGAGGGGTGGAGCTGTGTGCTATATCAGCTCTACATATCCCAGAAATTGGCACCAGCCTTTTCATGTTCTTTTCATTTTGCTAGACTGCAGCTCTCTACTCCATGGCTGTCACTGCAGCCCTTTGTTATGGCTTATTACATCCTAGATGTCATATTGCACCCACATGAATGCAGAAACGCTTAAAGAAAATTCAGTAGAAGCATGACAAATTAACAAGTGCAAGGAGAGTTAAATAAATAAATATTTGAAGAATATGTAAAATATTGAGCTAATTTAAGTGCTGGTTTAATTTTACATTGAATATAGAAATCAGAAAGAGCCTATTTTCTTCAGCCGTTTATCGCCAAGCTAGAGTTTTTATATATAAATGTGGCAGCCTGAAGTGTGTGTTGCATTCCTTTCATAGTACTAAATTCAACAAAAATCTAGCTGCACAGCACACAGACTCCTACAGCCGCACACACATGCTGTGAGTCACCCCCCCCCCCCCCAATGTGTTGATTAACACCTGACAGACACAGCTAGATGCTGTCAGAGGAAGACATCTGTTCGCACATCTTTATTATTTTTTCCACAGCCATGTTTAGGCCACAACAGTCGCCGTGTGCCAGGTAGCTAATGTTGTATGAGACAGATGTCAGCAGAGAAAAACAAGAATGTGTTGCTGACCTATGGCTTGTTTCCATGGGATAAGAGAGTTTTCAATTAATTACAGCCTTTAAAAAGCAAACAGCACTTTTAGATATTTTTGCCTAAGTAAAAAGTTATCCAAAGTAATTTATTTTGACAGTGTTGGCCATTTTTTTTCTTAATATTTTCCACTCTGGTGAGGACAGTAGTGTTGGGAAGTAGTGTTAATCTCTCTAATGCCCTTTGGTGCCGCTCTAAGCACTTGCTCTGAATGAAACTTTGAAGCCTTGCTTTTTCTATTTTCTGCTGAGTTTCAAAAGTGTTACTAGACCTGAATTGACCTTGCCAGAATAGAGGGAAAAATGATCTCCACAGCTGCCACTGCTGAAATTGTTAAAGCCATTTTGTATGATTAAAGTAATGAGACTTCCTCCATAAAGTTAAAATGGTTTTATGATACAGTAATTTAGCATTTTCCCCCCGTCTCTCTTAAAGGCTTGTATGGGAGCACCAAATGTCCCTTAAAGAGAATGGCAATAAAAAGCATTGTCAAACAGAGCAGGCTTATATGGTCTGTTAAATGTTCTTCTATGGTTGGGAAATTAAAACTTCATTAGTTGGAGAAACAGCATTAGGGCAAAGCCATATAATATTCCAAGAGTCTGGGAAGTTTGTGAGGAGATCCGGCAGGAAGGCTTCAAGGCATCTGTGTGTCCGTCCTCTCAGTGGCCCCACTCCGAAACAGACAACTGCAGTAATTGTGTTGTGGCTGCAGGCATTAACTTGTTCTTCAGTGTTTATGTCTGTGTGCGTCATTGTGTACGTGCTTCTGTATTCATTTTATGTATGTGTACCTGCACATGCGTGTGTTTGTGTGCGGTACAGTGGTGAGTATCTACATTCACGTGTGTTTGTGTCTGTTTGCGTATGGGCTTTGTTCAAGCTCAGATTGTTTAATTCCAGTGTGTGGGTGTGTTTTATTCACATTGATGCAGTCTGGTGAAGTGAGTGCCAGCACTGCAGCAGGTTACCAGTAACAGTTTGTTACATCAGTTGTTTTTCTGTCTGTTTGTTCCCGACTACTGAGTTACTGATTTGTTCAACCACCTTAGTGTGTCTGTGTTGTTGTTTTTTTTTTTTGTGTGTGTGTGTAGTAACCATTTGGGCATTCACCCAGAGGACAAGAAATAACCAAAACAATAGATGCAAGAAAATAATTCTGTGATGTTTATTTAGCGAAAAAATAATTCAGTACATTTTTAACAATAATCAGAAGTGTACTGTTTTGTAGGCTGTAAAAACCTGCAATGTAGTGGCAATCCTAACCTCCTCTGGGTTCTATCTAGTGCTTATCCATGCAGTGGGCACGAAACACTGACACACTGGTGATGTACTGGTTCATTTTGTTGGCTTGTTAGAAAACGGGTTCAGTGTGTACAGGAATTTTTCTTGACTAAGAAAGGTTCCTGGTCCTTTTTGTGTGACTTAAAAAACCCTTGTGTGCTGATGGTTTTAAATGTTTTGTTTATAAGTAAATTGATCCAGAAACTACAATTGGATGGCGAGGGGGGTTTCAATCTCACTATGGTTTCTTTTGGGTGCTGTGTTATTTGTCAGGGAATGGGAGCTTGTGTGATGGGGGGTTGTGCAGAGAGGTTTCACTCAGCCTTACAGATTCCTTTTAATGTCTGACTCTGTGATTTTTTTTTGTTTGGTTTGTTTTTCAGGAGGCTGTCATTGGTGGACTGCAGTCTGAAACCACTTACTCTGTCACTGTGGCAGCATACACCACAAAGGGCGATGGTGCACGTAGCAAAGCTAAAGTCATCACCACAGCTGGAGCAGGTCAGAATCCTTCTTTTCCTAGTTTTCATGTCAAAGATGATATGTGATATAGAATACCCATCTACAATAAATGCACAGTATTACCTTTAAGGGCTAAAAGGGTTATAACCTTGGTTTGGAACACTGCTGACATGACTTGAATGTCCTGCTCATTTTCATGAGGTGGTATATTATTGAGAGTTAATTACCAAAATGAGTAGAACTTAATGTAGTAAAGTACAGCTGATTTTGATGCATGTAGTCTTCTTTTCAGTGGAATTTGGAGTACTGTATAGAAATGTGAAGGTTGGTTAATAATGTTGAAGATATTTAACCTACATGTGGTCCCTTTAATCTTTGTGGTATGATGTGGTAGTCACTGATTGTTTCTTGTATGCAGTAGTACGTACTTGGTGATATGAGATTGTCTGTTAGAATAGAGCAAGATCTATGATATCTTAGATTGATAGATTCTGGCAGTAAAGTAAGAGGTGGCTGGCAAATACGCAGCAACTTCATTGACCCTAACATAAACGACTTAAACTGCAAACTTTGCATGGCTTTTATAATGGAAGTTTATTGAAAATGTATCAACTTAGTCACTACATGACTACTGGCATTTAAATCCACTGACCTGTCAGCTGGACTGTCACGGAACAAACACATCTGCCACAGGGGGGTTCCATTAGCATTAGTTAGCCTTTTCTAATCCTACTGAAATTTTTAAACTGATGGCGAATGAGCCAAAATAAAGCTCTTAGGAATCAGTCCTATTTGGCTGTAATTACTACAACCATTGTGCACTGATGGTTAAGTTTATCACAGTCAATGCAGTTTTAAACAAACTCCCTGACTTGGTGAGTACTGCAGCTTGAATGCCATCTTCTGATAAAATTACCACTAATAAAATGCCACAATGAAATTATGACAGAAGACACAGTGATTGGCCAAAAAGTAGATCGATGCAGGCCAATTTGATGCTTTTCCTTGGTGTCTCAAATATTTGAAAAAAATCTGTAACCTCTTTCAAATGCATTAAAACTAACGCCTGTTTTGGCAAAGTTAGGAGTAGAAAGTATAAATATTTGTGTTAAAATGTAGAGAGTAAAAAGTCATCAGAAAAATAAATACTCAAGTAAAAGTACAGCTGTCTGAAAATTCTGCTTTAGTACAGTAATGAAGTATTCTTCTTTACTCCCCCTCTGGTCAACTTAAGCTCGGTGATGGGCAGCACTGTTGCCTCACAGCTTGAATGATTCAGGTTTGAATCCCCAGTCTGGCAGGGTAGGAACCTTTCTGTGTGGAGTTTGCATGTTCTCCCTGTGCTGTGTGGGTTTACTCCAGGGGCTCCGGTTTCCTCCCACAATCCAACGACATGCATGTTAGGTTAATTGGTGACTCTAAATTGTCCCTAGGTATCTGTCTCTAATAGGCACTTAGAACAGAGGGTTAATGTAGCTACTAGGGATGAGCTGATCCGATCTGCCGTATCAGTATCGGGTTTGATCCAGGCAAAATGGCCGGATTGGTATCGGTAAAGAATAAAAGTAATTTACCGATCCGATACATTAATAATAATAAAATGAAGGCATGATCCTGTTCTCAGCCGCGCTGTGGCACGGCTTCTGTAAACGGAGGCATCGAGCGTCACATCACTGGAGCCTGTCTGTGGGACTCGCCTCAGTATGTTGTGTGGTACCAGCATTTACAATTTTGCACCACCAACTTGATAAAACACTTGCAAAAGTATCATGGCAGCAAAAAAGTAGGCTGAATTCTCTCAAGAACCAAGCAGAAGCAAGTGTGTGGTGCAGCAGCAGCCACTGTTTTACTGCTGGAATACACTAAAAGTGAAACTAAAAGAAGGAAACTGAAAGTAAAAAACAGAGGAGCAGGAATCAAGACGTAACATGGGATTACTTTTAGATGGACAGTTACAGCTGATGAGAGGTAGGTGACGAAAGCATAAATAGCAAATTATAACTGGTGAATTGGAAGCAGGACTGTACTGTACAAGGACTAACAAGGCTACATGAAATAGAACAGGGATGACTTCAAAATAAGAGCAAACCAAAGTACTATGGACAGAGAATAAACTGCTAAATAAACTGAACTCCAGGAGAATACTTATGATGATGATAATAATAATAATAATAATAATAATAATAATAATGGATGACAAAAATACATCTACAGCATTTTTTACCTCATGCACAGTGGCACTTTGAATTTCATCTGAATGTTTACTTAAATACTCAGTTTTAAAGTTTTGCATAAACTTGCACTTAAAACTTCAGAATGCATGTTTACATAGTGCTGACCAGTGCAATGCTGCCAATGTTGCAAAGTTTAAAATTAAAAAAAGCAGCAGCGTTGCTGAAATGAGTAAAATTTATAATATGTTCTTTGACTTATAAATTTATGTTTTTATATATATGCAAAATGCAACTAGTCATTACCAAAGTATGTTCTGTACTGTTATTTTAAATAAGAGGGACGGTATTGGGTTTGGATCGGTATCGGCTGATACTCAAAGTCACAGTATCTGTATCGTTATCGGTCTTGAAAAAGTGGTATCGGCTCATCCCTAGTAGCTACTAGTTAAACGGTTTGAGTGGTCTTTGTGACTAGAAAAAGCGGTATACAAGTAGCTACAGGTTCTTATCCCTTATCCTTGATGTATGTTTAGCATGAACTTTTCAATTAAAGACACTGTTTTTGTCTGTTCTCTAATCTTGCAGTGCCAGGTAGGCCCACCATGATGATTAGCACCACCATGGGCAACACAGCACTGATCCAGTGGCAGCCCCCCAAGGAAATGGTGGGTGAGCTGATTGGCTACCAGCTGCAGTACAAGCGCGCTGATGAGGAAAGCTACACTTCCCGTGAGCCAAAAAAGACTGAAGACCACTTCACTGTCACCGGACTGCACAAAGGCGCCACCTACATCTTCCGCCTCAGCGCCCGTAATCGTGCAGGCCTCGGAGAGGCCTACGTAAAAGAGATCACCACTCCAGAAGACCTCCCATCAGGCTACCCAATCAATCTTAAAGTTACAGACCTGACCCAGTCCAGCACTCAGCTGACCTGGGATCCCCCGCTGCTGGCAGAGAGGAACGGCAAGATCGTATACTACCTGGTAGTTTACAGGGACATCAATAGTCAGCAGAACAACACCAACCGCACAGCTGACACTCAGATGACCATCCAGGGCCTTAATCCTGACACCACTTATGACATCCGGGTACAGGCCTTTACCAGCAAGGGCGGCGGGCCCCTCAGCCCCAGCATCCAGAGCAGGACCATGTCGATTGGTAGGATAAGTGGTAGGACAACTAGCATTTATCCATAAACACCACAGGAGTGTTTGATTTCAAAACAGAATATCAAGGTTTATTACATGATTATATAAACACTGGAACCCTTAGGTTTTAACAGATCTGTTTGAATTCATAACGCATGTACAGTGGTGATGTTTGTCACACTTAAATGTTTCAGATCATCAAATTTAAATATTAGACAAAGATAACACAAGTAAACACAAAATGCAGTTTTTAAATGGTATTTATTATTAAGGGGAAAAAAATCCAAACCTACATGGCCCTGTGTGAAAAAGTGATTGCCCCCTAAACCTAACAACTAGTTAGGCCACCCTTAGCGGCAACAACTGCAATCTGATAACTGACAATGAGTGTTTTACAGCGCTGTGGAGGAATTTTGGCCCACTCATCTTTGCAAAATTGTTGTAATTCAGCCACACTGGAGGGTTTTTGAGAATGAGCCGCCTTTTCAAGGTCATGCCACAGCATCTCAGTCGGATTCCATTCAGGACTTTGACTAGGCCACTCCAAAGTCTTCGTTTTATTTTTCTTTAGCCATTCAGAGGTGGACTTGCTGGTGTGTTTTTGATCATTGCCCTGCTGCAGAACCCAAGTGTGCTTCAGCTTGAGGTCATGAAGAGATGGCCGGACATTCTCCTTCAGGATTTTTTGGTAGACAGCAGAATTCATGGTTCCATTTACCACAGCAAGTCTTCCAGGTCCTGAAGCAGCAAAACAGCCCCAGACCATCACACTACCACCACCATATTTTATTGTTGGTATGATGTTCCTTTTCCAAAATGCTGTGTTACTTTTACGCCAGATGTAATGGGACACACACCTTCCAAAAAGTTCAACTTTTGTCTCATCAGTCCGTAGAGTATTTTCTCAGAAGTCTTGGGGATTGATCAAGATGTTTTCTGGCAAAACTGAGACAAGCCTTTATGTTCTTTTTCCTCAGCAGTGGTTTTCGTCTTGGAACTCTGCCATGCAGGCCATTTTTGCCCAGTCTCTATCTTATGGTGGAGTCATGAACACTGACCTTAACTGAAGCAAGTGAGGCCTGCAGTTCTTTGGATGTTGTTGTGGGGTCTTTTGTGACCTCTTGGATGAGTTGTCGTTGCGCTCTTGGGGTAATTTTGGTTAGCCGGCCACTCCTGGGAAGGTTCACCACTGTTCCATGTTTTTGCCATTTGTGGATAATGGCTCTCACTGTGGTTCACTGGAGTTCCAAAGCTTTAGAAATGGCTTTATAACCTTTTCCAGACTGATGGATCTCGGTTACTTTATTTCTCATTTTTTCCTGAATTTCTTTGGATCGCAACATGATATCTAGCTTTTGAGGATCTTTTGGTCTACTTCACTTTGTGAGGCAGGTCCTATTTAAGTGATTTCTTGATTGAGAGTCCATACAGCCAATCCTGTACAGTAGAACGAAATTACGTTTCTCCTATCTACAGTGCTAATCACATGCAGAATCAGAGGGGTTGCTGCCACACAAGGCGCCGCCACAAACAACTTCTCCTTCCCCCATTCTATTACACTGAGCACCAAGCTAGAAGGCAGGGAAGTACCATTTTTATATGGTCTTTGGTATGACCCGGCCGGGATTTGAACCCACAACCTCCCGATTGTGGGGCAGATGCTCTACCAACTAGGCCACCACTCCAGTATCTACATTTAAGTATGACAAACATACAAAAAAATAAGACATCAAGAAGGGGGCAAACACTTTTTCACACCACTGTAGATGAAGATCAAGTCACTCACTTGTGCTTTAAACTGGGTCTGTTTTTATCAGTGTTACGTCTTTTTCATCTACCACTCAGCTTACTGTACTGCAAGAGTGTGTTTATTGATTTATAGAGTAATAATCTCATTACATGCTACAGTCACATTACCATGCCTCCTCATCTTCCCTACCATTAGACACAAATCTTACTCGCTCAGCATGTAACTACTGAGGCTTTTTTTTTTTAAATCTTATAAGTGTAAGATATGCTATATATAAGCATGTATGATGCCTATTTTAAGGCACATGTTGCCACTCCCCATGTCATATATATTTCTTGGTAATCACAGAGATCTTGGCCTCTTGAGTGTGTGTCATTGTGAGCATGGTGTAATAAATGGAACAGGCTTAGGGAGATGAAGGCTATTTTTGTGTAATCCTTAATCAGCCGTGAATGTGATGGTTGATGTTCTTTGAACACCCCCGTGGTTTTTCAAGATGGGTCATAAGGTATCACTGCTGAATGTGTTTGCATTGTTTACTGAAGGTTTTACTTGCTTTACAGTAGTGTGAAATGAAATTACACATAGAGACTGCATTTTGGCATGCAGAGAAAGATGTCACTAAATGCATTAATTTTCCTATTCTAGATTTCCCAACCCTGAATTTTGGTGTCAAAGCTGTCATGAAAACATCTGTCCTCCTCACCTGGGATTTGCCACCAAACTACAAATCCCAAGCTAATTTTAAGGTAAGTGGGAACAGGTAGAAAGACTAATTAATTATACAGTTATAGACACATTGGTTTGTGACATCACATGTTGGATGCATTATGACCTGGATGCAAAAGGTTGCCAAAAGACTGGGCAGTCTCCATTTTTCTGTTACTACAGCATGAACAGTATGGAAATTACATACTAGTAGACTAGTTATTGTGTTGAATCTTACACAGACACACAACTTGCTGACAGACTGTTGATTCCAGTGCTGCACACAACAATTTAGCAAACATAGATTCTGTTTTATCTTAAACACCAAACCCCACCAAAACCAGAATGACTGAAGTGTAATACAGAACTCCTAGGCTGCAGTAATATTCTGCTCCTAATACCAGAGCACATGCTAATTAATTAGCCTCATCCTGCGGGTTTTTCCCAGACACCCTACAACACCTCCATAAAATCTTTTCAATACATCAGCAGGCTGTTCAGCCTATAAATGACTAACTTCCAAACATGTAATCAACATAACCACAACCCAGAGAAGCTGCGGTAAAGGTTGCATTAAATGTGCAGCAGTTAGTAGCAGCCACACACAGTAAAAAGCCACACACAAGATACTCTAAAATATCTACCTACAGTACAAATTACACATAATGTTTCTAGCTGGCTAAACTTTGTTCTGCATTTATTTCCCAGCCTTCCTGTACCTGGCAGGTGACTGAATCGTAGTTCATACTAGCTCTCACAATCTAAGCTATTTTTACTTGTTTACCTTCACAGATTTATTTGGTGATCGGTACCTATTACAGACACACTCTGGTGGATATAAATCCCCTATAAAAACAGATCTGCATAGTCTGAAATGGCATCTTATGTTTTTTTTTGCTAAAAAAAAACAAAAAAAAAAAACAAACTTTCATTATCTTACAGTTTTGTGTCAAAATCTTCTCACTTTTCCTCCTCCATCAAATGCAAAGATCTGTGAATAGGCTCACCCATATCCCACAAGGCTAATGGTAGCTAGCGCTACAGTAAACAGAATAAATCCTGTGATATAAAAGACTTACCGGTTGAAGGACATGCCCAGTTGTATGCACGGTGGCCCAGGATAATGACTGAAACTGCATCAGTCCTTAAAAGCAGGTAAAAGTGGTAAAAATCCATCTTAATTTGGGTCAAGTTTTCAAAGCAGCTGTCCAAAAATGCTAACTAACCATGGGGCGGCTAACTTCAGTCAGGCCAGAGATAGTTCTTACATCCTAATTGGCTTAACACTACGGACCTGTTATAGTTACATCACCAAAAACTTGCCTTTTTCAAAGGGGAGGAGCTTAACTGAAATTTCACAGCAAAAAAAAAAAAAACATGGACATGATACGTTTGAGTGATTTCACTCTTGATATGTCTTGTAAGTCATAAAAAACATATTACAGACATGTTAACAAGAAGAAAAAATAAAACCTCGATTTTTGGCAGAGTGTCACTGTAAGGCATGAGACAAGCTCAAGTCCAAATCCAAATCCAAGGGCTGTAGATGTGAATCTTGCCAACATTTAATATATTAATCCAGTTAGCTTGTTATCCTGTTGATTTGACGCTGCAGCAGTTGTTCATCTCCCGCTGTAAACTTCTTTTTCCACCTTAAGTTGCAGTTTTGTCCAAATTCATGAGTTGTTCTGAAGACAGGACTGTTTTCTCTATTTAGTCCTCTAAATAGAGAAAACTTAGTCCTACCGGAGTGGTGGCTCAGTTGGTAGAGCATCCGCCCCACACCTGGGGGGCAGGGGTTCAAATCCCAGCCGGGTCATGCCGAAGACCATATAAAAGTGGAACTTCCTGCAGTCCAGCTTGGTGCTCAGCAATAATGGAATGGAGGAGGGAAATTTGTGGCGGCACCTTGCATGGCAGCGGCCCTCTGATTCTACCCTTGGGGTGTGTGTGATTAACACAGTAGATAGGTAAAACACAATCTCGTTCTACTGTACATGATTGGTTGTACAGTTGAATGACAATAAAGGGTGATTTAATTTTAATTTAATTTAATAAAGGGTGATTTAATTTTAATTTAAATTTTAGGCAGCTAATCTAATGTGCGTATGCATGTCAACTAAAGTGCTTATAGTTTAATATATGTTACATATTGTCATGGTTTATTTTATACACACATATATATATATTAGCTAATATTCATGCGATGACTATTGAGGCAGGGTTAGATGGAGCAGATGATCTGCTGTGGCAACCCCTAAAGAGAGCAGCTGAAAGAAGAAGCCAATATTCATACAGCAATATAAAGGCACAGTACAATACTGTAATAGTTATCAGAAGCAAAGTTATTTTAATCTAGTGCTGTATAACATCATGTACATGCATTTTTGACATGAAAATACTATTGCCTGTTGACGCTTTCTACAAGATGTGGTCTGCTGCCTCCCCTTATTTGCGCTAAAAATATGAAACTGTGATTTTCTATTCTTTTATTAGGTGTAATAATATGTCAGAATAATATTATATCATTTCCAGCCCTGAGGTAAGGCAGCAAAGACAATTTGAAGTGTAAAGAAAACATTGGCTATGCACCAATGGGCAAGTGTGACTCTGAAGCAGGCGAAATGATGTGTCAGATTATTTGGGCACCTCCCTTAGGTCAATACTGCCTTTTTTTATATGTGTGTGTTTAGAAGAGCTAGCAGAAACAGAAGTGCATTTTTGTGAACAATGTGCATGCTGTGTATGTATTCTGCCTCACAACACAACTGCAAGTTATTCCCCTGTGTGCTTACAGATCTTGTATAACCAACAAAGCGTGGAAGTGCAGGGAAACCTGAAGAGGAAACTCATCACACAGCTGAAGCCAGACACAGACTACTCTTTTGTACTGACAAGTAGGGGCAACAATGCTGGAGGTCTTCAGCAGCAGGTGTCCATCCGCACTGCGCCTGACCTGATTGGAGAAAAACCCACCATACAAGCTCAAGATGGCAAGACGACAATCAGGCTGCCAAAGATCCAATCCGCTAAACGTGTCAGGTAAGGTTAAATAGGTTTGCACAGGCTAGGTCTGGGTCTACAGTATTCACCAATACAGTATATGACGAGATTTGATAGCCAGCAGATGCAATCACGTGTTCTTGGCATCGCTGCAGAATGAATTGTAGTTAAATTAGGGCGGTGCGGTGGAGCAGTGGTTAGCACTGTGGCAGCACAGTAACTAACCCTTGGCCAAGGGATCCCGGGTTCAATCCCAGCCCCTGACCAACAGTGATCTGTGTGGAGTTTGCATGTCCTCCCTGTGTCTGTGTGGGTTTACTCCGGGATTTCTCCGGTTTCCTCCCACAGGCCAAAAACATGCAGGTTAGGTTAACTGAAGACTCTAAAGTGGCCCTAGGTGTGAATGTGTGTGTGAATGGTGAAGGGATGGCGCCGTACCGTGGCTGCTTCATCCATCCAGGTGGATGCTCTGAATTTCCCCTCTGGGGATCAATAAAGTTCAAAAAATCAAAAATAAATTATTTTGCATTATTTTACTTTAAAATTATACTGCATTATTTAAATTTTACATTGTATAGTTTGATTGTTTTGTAGTCGGCAACATGGTGAAACATTAGTTAGCAGGGTTTCTTCTGGTAATATTTCTGGGTGGCGGCCTGCCACCCCTGAAAAATTTCCGCCACTCTTATGAGGAAATATAAATTTAAGAATAATATATGAAGCAATGACAGTCCGCAAGCACGCACACAAACAACATGCGTGACCGTCATCCGTGCAAAGTTCAGAAGCGCCCCGCCCACGTGAGCGTTCCCAGTCACCGGGCAGAGTATCGCACTAGCATGACTGTCTGAGAGAAACATAAGTTTATTAAAGTACTTTAAACGTGGAAAAAATCAGAAGACGTATGTAAGCACTGGAGGCATTTATCATGGTTTTAACCCGCTGGTAACGGGAGCAATAATGGAAGAGTCACTTTGCTAACAGATGTGGTTAGAATTCATATGCAGCCGGCTTCATATGAAGGGAAAGGCAAGGGGGACTGAAGAATTGCTGAGGATATATTTTACCAGCCCCTACAATATTAAGTTATGTTCGCTATTATGTACCTGGCAAGTTAAGATGACCAAAATTCACCAAGTCAATGACATTAATCCGTCAGCAGCCTTCAGATAAACTAAACATGCCAATATTTGGATTTCAAAATAAGGGAGGTTTTTTCTGCTGTCTGGGTGATGAGGAGATTTCTAAATAAAAAAACGTACTATAAATATACAGTCATAACAGAAATAACTGCATCTTTGGTCATTTAAGTTAATTTATTTCATTAAATACAATTTTATTAATTTTTTTTCTTTGAAATCAGAGTTAAATTGTTGTTCTGTTCTGGCTCTGAAAACCAGCAGGATGAAGCTGGCTGGGAGTAGGAGAGGGAAGGAGCTGGGTGGTGTCTGACCGGGTGGTGACAGGTAGCTGAAGCGGGATGAGGATGATGGAGCAGGTGAGCGCACAACAATCCCCGAAGATGCACTGCACCGATGGCAGCAACCTGTGAAGGAGAGAGGAGAGAGGAATTTAATATAAATCCTCTGGACATCGAAACGTTTGTCACTTGCTTAAGCTGCAGGCAGTATATCCAATGAGCCAGCGTTTAAGTCTCCACTTGATGGTCCTTTATACACTGGCGAGGAAGGAGCGGCAGGTGCATCTAATCACATAGGTGCGTTGATAACCTGAGGAGTCGGGGAATCCATAGCAGAAAGGAGGGGGTGTGCACTCACCTGAACATGACACCCCCCCCCCCCCGCCCCAAAGGAGCGGCTCCTGGCGGTCCACTGGGTTTCTCAGAGTGGGCCTGCTGGAAGGCCCGGACCATCCCTTTGTCATGGAAATGAGACTTCGGGATCCACAACCGATCTTCAGGGCTGTAGCCCTTCCGGTGAACCAAGTATTGCAGGCCTTGGCCCCGGAGGCAAACGTCAAGAACTCTCTGGACCCTGTAGGTGGTCTGGCCATCGAGAATCCGAGGAGGAGGAGGCGGCTTAGGGGGAGAGGAGAGAGGAATTTAATATAAATCCTCTGGACATAGAAACGTTAGTCACTTGCTTAAGCTGCAGGCAGTATACCCAACGAGCCAGCGTCGAAGCCTCCGTGTCATGAACCGAGTTTGGACTTTCTCCCAAACTCAGTTTCATGGCTTTTCTCTGTAATTATATTTATCTGTTGTATTTTTGGTGCCCTTTTTGAGTTGTTCCTGCCTTCTATTGGCCTGTTTATGTTTTAGGTTGTTTTAATTTTTTCTTGCCCTATTTGTAGTTATTCTCTAGTCTGCGTTTGGTTTTGTTTATATTTATTCTGTGGGCTGGAAGCGGTCAGGTGCATTTCCGGGGTTGTGGGTGCTGCCTGTCAGCTGCCAGCCGCTCCTCCCTCTCATTACATTCAAGCTGATTCCAATGATTAATTGTTATTCCCTTCTCCTGCTCAGGTGATCCCACACCTGTTATAACTTATGATGTTACTCCACTCACTAGTTAAGCTCTGTGTGTTCCCTGGCTCCTCACCTTTACATTACATTGTCACCTTACATCTCCACCAGAGCTCTATCTGCTCTGGTGTGTCATTCTGTAAGTAATGCTTGTCTCGCTCGCCAGTCAGTTTGTTGGGAGTGCTCTATAGTTATTCTTTATTTTCCTTTAGTTGCTCGCCAGTTAAGTTTGTTGGAGCGCCTTGTGTTAATTCTTTTGTCAATTAAATGAACAACACTATTCAGCGTCTGGGTTTGTTTGTTCTACCCCAAAAGGGCAAGCATGACAGAATGTAACGGCCAGTGAAACCCAGCTGTGGTGTCTGTGTGTTTTTCCATTTTTTGTGTTTTTCACTCACCTGCTTCTGGAGCTCATTATGTCCCCGGCGCGGCGTTCTCACACCAGCAGAGGAGGATTGGCAGCGGGTTCTCCAACTGTGGAGGAAAAGTGGGTGGCGGTCTTTATCTGAGATTTTATGGATGAAGCCGTCGAAGCCCGAGGATCCAAGAAGAAATGGAGTTGTTTGGATGGAGCTGTGGGTATTCTGGAGCACATCCTGGCCTCTGGAATTATCCGCAGTATGCAGAGCTGTTATCTTCGGTCTGCGCGCTCAAGCGAGCATTTCGTGATCTGAGGATGGGGACGTTTCCTGCAGAACTGAAGTGGAGGCGCTCTCCACAGCTGACGACCATCTCTCCTCTTGCTTTGCCACCCTTACCTCCAGTTCCAGTATGTCCGTCGCCAGTTCCACGGCTGCGGCGAGTCCCGGATCGCTGGAAGGATGCCATTTCCTCCCCGCCAGCAGCTCTTCATCCATCGAGCCAGACTATTCCCACAGCTGATTTCTCTCCTCATTCTGTTTCTCCGGCTGTCACGTCAGCCTATTTTTCCTCCTCAGCTGTGGCTACTCCCATCTCCTCGATGACTCCTCCCGCTGCCACAAGGCCATCCATGTCTTCTCCGGCTACTTTCGTGTCTGTTTCAGTGACTACAGGGGCAGCTCTTAAACAATCAATGGAAGGGCCCAATATCACCTTAGCCACAGAGAGGGACGACACTCCATTTACAGCAGCAGGCAACCTCCACATCCGGGAAAACAGGCAAGTTAAATTTCATTCAACTCCTATTTATGATGAAATGTCTTGCCTGATTCCCGGTAGGGAGGCTTAGGGAAAGCAGTCCCTTGAGCTCTTCCACCTGCTGCTGTCATTTATTGCCCACCTGTCTTCTCTGTGTCTCCTCCTTTTTCTTTTGAGTGTCCGCTGGCCCCAGAACAAGACCGCTGGACGACGGAGGAGATCATGGTCCTGGAAGTCCGAGTTCTAGCACCAATGGTGGGCCGAACCACAGTTGTCATGCCAAGAGAGCCACTAGCATGGCCCACTTTGCCTGGGGTTTCTAAGATTGCTATCACCATCATGCCTGCTGTGGAGACCACTGCAACAGAGTGGGAACTGGAGCTGGACGTCCTGGAGGCCGAGCCCAAGATGACATTGTCGCCTGGATTGTCGGAGTCCTGGACGGCGGTGGAGCTTGAGCTAAGGCAAGTGCTCTCCTTTGTTTTCCTCTTGTCTGTTTTAGCGCATTCTTGCCTGGCTCTTGGTGAGGAGAGCTGGGTGCAGCCACCCGCTGCATCTGAGCTCGCTTCGCTGGGCTCCACCGCTGCCAGTGACCCTGATCCCTCTTCTCTGTCCTTGTTATCTGAGCTTTCTCTCAGGGTCACTGGAGACATTCCAGCTCAGCCAGAGGTCTCCATGGGTCCAAGCTCGCCTCCGGAGGACGTCGTGGTTCCAGCTCCCCCTGCCAAGGTCATCATGGACTCTTCCCCTTCGCCCTCGCCCGGGGTCCCTTTGATTGACTGCATCCTTGGCCTGGTGCTGTCACGGGTTGGCCTGTTCACAGTGGGAGCAGCTCTGGCCTGGTCTGGGTCCGCCATGGGTGCAGCATTGGCCCAGCCAGGGCCCAGCATGGGTGCAGCATTGGCCCAGCCAGGGCCCACTGCGGATGCTATTAAGCTCCATCCCGGAGCCACTGCGGGTGCTGCAGAGCTCCAGCCCAGAGCCACTGTGAGTGCAACACTATCTCAACCCGAGACCCGAGAATCTTCTCGGACCAAGATGGCGGCGCGTGCACAACGCGAGGCTCAGCGTCCTCTCAGATTTTGTGGATTAGCAGTGTTATTTCTGCTCATTTCGGGTATGTTCATTCAGAACAGCTTTGCTTTTACATCTTACACCCGAGATGAGCTTTTGGACATTGGATTACAAAGCAACGATAACGATCTTTTTATCAGCAACCTACGTCTCATCCCTGAGCTCCGGAGAACACCCGACGCTCGGCAGGCTTCCCGGCTGACCGGAAGTGCTCGCAGGCAGCGTAGGGACCGTAAACAAAGGCGGGGTAAGCGCGGTGGGCTAAGGGCTAAGCTAAAGCTAACACCGTACCGGCTTTCTCTACCCAGTATTTTCCTTGCTAATGTACGGTCACTGGCGAACAAAATGAGTGAACTACGGCTTCGGATCACCAACAATAAGAGACTTATGAACTGCAATATCATGATTTTCACGGAAACATGGCTTCACAGTGGAATACCCGACAATGCTATCGAGCTAGCCGGCCTACACACGCTCCGGGCAGACAGAGCAGCAGTTGACTCCGGTAAGACAAGGGGGGGGGATTGTGCATTTATATTAACAAGGCTTGGTGCACGAACTCTGTCACTGTTGAGAGACACTGCTCAGCTAACCTGGAGTTTCTCATGGTTAAATGTAGACCTTTCTATCTGCCACGCGAGTTCACTTGTACCATCATAACAGCTGCTTACATTTCTCCGGATGCTAATGCTAAGCTTGCTATGAAAGAACTGCATGCAGCTATTAGCAAACAACAAACTGCACACCCAGAGGCAGCATTTATTGTGGCGGGTGATTTTTAACCACTCTAACCTCAAGACAGTGCTTCCTAAATTCTACCAGCATGTCTCCTGTCACACAAGAGGGGACAAAACATTGGACCATGTTTACACCAATATTGTGGGAGCCTACATAGCAACTCCCCTCCCCCACCTAGGTCAGTCTGATCACTTATTCAATTCAATTTCAATTCAACTTTATTTATATAGCGCCATTTCACAACAACAGTCATCTCATAGCACTATCAACTGTAGGGGGGACCCCCGCAGTTGCAGAAAGACCCCAGCAATCAGGCGATCCCCTGTGAGCAAGCACTTGGCGACGGTGGAGAGGAAAAACTCCCTTTTAACAAGAAGAAACCTCCAGCAGAACCAGGCTCAGGGAGGGGCAGTCATCTGCTGCGACTGGCTGGGGGGTGAGGGGATAGAGAAGAAGAAAAGAACAGACATGTAGAGAGCAAACAGCACGATGGGGACTCAATCTATGGGAGGAACTTATCTTTGTTCCTTACCCCCCAAGTATGTACCGCTCATCAACCGGGTGAAGCCATCAGTGAGGACCATCAAAGTGTGGCCAGAGGGGGTTGACTCTGTACTCCAGGAGAAGTTTAGGAACACAGACTGGAGTATGTTCACCTCTCAGGCTACCTGTGGCTCCCACATAAACATCGACTCTTACACCCACTCAGTCCTGGACCATATCAACACCACTATTGATAGTGTCACCACAGAAAGACAGATCACCACGTACCCAAATCAGAAGCCGTGGATGAACAGAGAAGTGCGGCTTCTGCTAAAAGCACGTAACAATGCCTTTAGATCTGGTGATGCACAGGCCTACAGTTCATTCAGGGCAGATCTGAAGAGGGGCATCAAGAAGGCCAAGCACAGCTACAAGCTGAAGGTGGAGGAACATTTTGGGGACTCTGACCTCCGACGTATGTGGCAGGGCATTCAAGCTATCTCTGATTATAAGCCCAGCAACTCCATACCTATAGCCATGACTGTGCCCTTTCTCAATGAGCTAAATGACTTCTATGCTTGTTTTGACAAGGACAATAACGAAAAGAACATCAATTTCCCACCCTCTGACGACCTCCACCACCTCACACTCATCCACACCGACGTCCGTAACGCACTGAGTCATGTCAACGTACGTAAGGCTGCTGGCCCTGACGGCATTCCTGGGCGTGTGCTGAGGGCATGCGCTGAGCAGCTGGCAGGGGTCTTCACAGACATCTTCAATCTGTCCCTGGCCCAGGCCATGGTACCAGCGTGCTTCAAGACCACTTCAGTAGTACCAGTGCCGAAACATTCAACACCATCGTGCCTAAATGACTGTCGCCCTGTGGCACTGACGCCCATAGTCATGAAGTGCTTTGAGCGACTGGTCTTGGCACAGCTCAAAAAATGCCTGCTCCCTACACTGGACCCTCACCAGTTTGCCTACCGGAGCAACAGGAGTACAGAGGATGCGGTTTCTACAGCGCTGCACTATGTACTCTCACACCTGGATGACAAGAACACCTACGCAAGAATGCTGTTTGTTGACTTCAACTCAGCATTCAACACAGTTATCCCCTCCAAGTTGCTCACTAAACTTGGGGACCTGGGAATCAGTACCTCCACCTGCAACTGGATCATGGATTTTCTGACCAACAGACCCCAGCATGTTAGGTCAGGCCCCAACCGTTCTTCTGTCATCACACTCAACACTGGTGTACCACAGGGCTGTGTGCTCAGCCCATTCCTCTACTCCCTCTTCACCCATGACTGCAGGCCTATGTATGGATCCAATTCCATCATAAAGTTCGCAGATGACACCACGGTGATTGGACTCATCAGGGGCAACGACGAGTCAGATTACAGGGCAGAGGTTGAGCACTTGGCTACTTGGTGCGCTGACAATAACCTGCTCCTTAACACCAGCAAAACCAAGGAGCTCATAGTGGACTACAGGAAGGAGAGGGGAGAGACACTTGACCCCATCCATATCAATGGCATAGCTGTTGAACGTGTCCCCAGCTTCAAATTCCTGGGGACCCACATCTCGGAGGACCTGTCCTGGTCAGTTAACACCACCAGCCTGATCAAGAAGGCCCATCAGCGCCTCTTCTTCTTGAGGACACTGAAGAAGAACCATCTGTCAACTGACATCCTGGGCAACTTCTACCGCTGCGTGATAGAGAGCACCCTGACCAACTGTATCACAGTCTGGTATGGGAGCTGCTCTGTCGCTGACCGTAAGGCGCTGCAGCGGGTGGTGAAAACCGCCCAACGCATCACAGGGACTCCACTTCCAGTTATAGAGGACGTCTACAGGAAAAGATGTCTGTGCCGGGCACGCAGCATTCTTAGGGACTCCAACCATCCTGCTCATGGACTGTTCCAGCTTCTCCCCTCCAGAAGACGTTTCAGAAGCCTTCGGACTAGAACCAGCAGGTTTAGGAACAGTTTCTTTCCAACAGCTGTCACGTTATTGAACTTAGTTCCCCGCTGACTCTCTTACCATCATCTCTTACCATCCTCACCTGTACATAACTGCCCATCTAACTTATTGTACATTATTTGCACATAACAGTACTCTTAACTTTCTGCACTGCTGCATATATTTGCATATATTTGCTTAAATTGCACATACTGTTAATTACCGTATATACTGCACTGCTGTCCTTTGCACTTTTGATTGGATGCTAAACTGTGTTTCGTTACCTTGTATTCATACATGTGTAATGACAATAAAGTTAAATCTAATCTAATCTAATCTAAACACTATCTCAAGCCGAGACCTCCGAGGACATTGTGGTCCTCTCTCTTTCTCTGCTAGATGCCGTTGGGGTCTCCTTTCCCTCTCTGCCGGATAATGTTACGATTTCCCCTCCTCGGTTCTCCTCCCTTATTGTGGGTCTTCCTGTGGGGGAGCCACCTCCCGGGTTGCCTCTCCTGTGCTGGTGGCTGAAGAACTCAGGCTGGCCGCCTGATAGACTGAGGCGCTGGGTTGGGTGGCCCATATACCCTGACAGGCCACCTGACTCCTTTCACCTGGCTGTCCGGCTGGTCTGGGACTTCAGCAGGCCACCAGACTGGTTACATCATGCTGTCACTGGGCCTGGGTCTCTGGTTCCCCCCCCCCAAAAAAACTTTCGAGCTCCTTGACCCGGGGGGCCTGAACTGTGTTTTTTCTGGTGTGGGCCCTGAGCGGGGTTTTTGTTGTCTTCCCTCCCAACCTGTTTCCCCCCACCACCCACCCGGGGTGGGTTATTGTTGTACCTCTTCTGGGGGAAGGGGCTCTTTTTTTTTTGTTCTGTTTGATGTTACTCTGGGGGTGTCTGGAATCCACCCCTTGAGAGGGGGGCTCTGTCATGAACTCAGTTTGGACTTTCTCCCAAACTCAGTTTCATAGCTTTTCTTTTCTTTCATAGCCCTCTTCCGGCGCCACATGAGTCGGCTGCCTTTTGCAACAGCGGCTCAATTCTGAGTCTTTTTATCTTCCTTCTTCTTTCTGATCCGGTGATAACTTTCTGATCCGGCACACCTTTTACTCTATATATATCACGGACACACAGATCGCCCCAAAGGTCTCCCGAGTCGGCGGACGGAGCCTCTGTTTACAGCAGGAGACGATACAGCAGGGAAGAGCTAGCTAGCACTCAACCGCCACCCGGTGCTAACGGAGAAACTCGACATACCGGGGAACTGAAGCAAAAACGACGCGGGTGCCGGGCTGGAGTTTAGGCGGCGTGCAAGAAATATAAGACAGAATAATAAAGAGCGATGGCAAGAACCAAGCAGACTGCCCGTAAATCTGCTGGAGGAAAAAGCCCCCAGGAAGCAGCTGGCCACCAAGGCTGCTCGGAAAAGTGCTCCAGCCACCGGCGGAGTGAAGAAGCCTCACCGTTACAGGCCCGGTACCGTGGCTCTGAGAGAGATCCGTCGCTACCAGAAATCCACAGAGCTGCTCATCCGTAAGCTGCCCTTCCAACGCCTGGTGAGGGAGATCACTCAGGACTTCAAGACCGACCTGCGCTTCCAGAGCTCCGCCGTCATGGCTCTGCAGGAGGCCAGCGAGGCCTACCTGGTGGGTCTCCTCGAGGACACCAATCTGTGCGCCATCCACGCCAAGAGGGTCACCATCATGCCCAAAGACATCCAGCTGGCCCGCCCCATCCGCGGAGAGAGAGCTTAGACTTTCTGCTGCACATCCACCAACCACAATGCTCCGCACTGTGTGTCTATATATATATATATTTATATTAATATGTACATATGTATACTAGCTGCTCTTGTTTTTTCTTGCCTTCTGATTGTTGCTCTGAGTGTTGCTATCCCTGTGCTGTTGCAATCCTGGAATTTCCCCATTGTGGGACTAATAAAGGCTCATCTTATCTTATCTTTCTCTGTAATTATATTTATCTGTTGTATTTTTGGTGCCCTTTTTGAGTTGTTCCTGCCTTCTATATGTCTGTTTATGTTTCAGGTTGTTTTGATTTTCTCTTGCTCCATTTGTAGTTATTCTCTAGTCTGCATTTGGTTTTGTTTACATTTATTCTGTGGGCTGGCAGTGGTCAGGTGCATTTCCGGGGCTGTGGGTGCTGCCTGTCAGCTGCCAGCCGCTCCTCCCTCTCATTACATTCAAGCTGATTCCAATGATTAATTGTTATTCCCTTCTCCTGCTCAGGTGATCCCACACCTATTATCACTTATGATGTAACTCCACTCACTATTTAAGCTCTGCCTGTTCACTGGCTCCTCGCCTTTACATTACATTGTCACCTTACATCTCCACCAGAGCTCTATCTGCTCTGGTGTGTCATTCTGTAAGTAATGCTTGTCTCGCTCGCCAGTCAGTTTGTTGGAGTGCTCTATAGTTATTCTTTATTTTCCTTTAGTCGCTCACCAGATAGTTTGGTGGAGCGCCTTATGTTAATTCTTTTGTCAGTTAAATGCACAACACCATTCAGCGCCTGGGTTTGTTTTTTCTGCCCCAAAGGGGCAAACATGACACTCTGCTTGATGGTCCTTTATACGCTGGCGAGGAAGGAGCGTCAGGTGCGTCTAATCATACAAGTGCGTTGATTACCTGAGGAGTCGGGGAATCCATAGCAGGAAGGAGGGGGTGTGCGCTCACCTGAACATGACAAATAAGTTGTTATAAGGAAAAAGTAAAAAAATTACCACAGTGTTTCAAATTTATTAAAAAAAAACCCAGTAATTTTATTTTAAAAAATAGACAAAATTAGCCATAAAATAATTCACAAATTCATAATAATGTAGCGAACTCAATATGAGCACCCTACTTGGCTTGCCAAGTGGGTTGACCCTATTGGCGACACAGGTAGAGTGCGGGACTCCGGAGCGGGAGGCGTGAGTTCGAATCTCCCGGTGGGACGTCGCCATGTCGAGCAGCACGTTACATTGGTGTCAGAAGTGGGATCTCCTGTCCAAAGCAGTAATGGGGCGCTGACATCGGGACGATGTCGAGAACCAGAGGGGAGTAGTGTAGTGAACTCAATATGAGCACCCTACTTGGCTTGCCAAGTGGGTTGACCCTATTGGCGACACAGGTAGAGTGCGGGACTCCGGAGCGGGAGGCGTGAGTTCGAATCTCCCGGTGGGACGTTGCCATGTCGAGCAGCACGTTACAATAAAGTCTCAAAAGTACAAGAAAAGTCAATTTTACAGGAGGAAATTACAAATTTGAGGAAAATTGTTTCAAATTTAGGTAAATTTACAGAGAAAAGTAGAAAACTATAAGAAAATTGTTATAAATTTTGGAGAAAAACCTCAGTTTTTAAGTAGGTGCTCTTTGTACCCTTAACTCAACTGGAAATTTTGGGTTGTCTACTTTTAATTATTAATTTCAAAGCACTGCTTTTACATGAGTAGAATTTCTGGCTACTATACACACCTCTCATCATATAATTTAAGTATGTATGAGTAAATTACTATTATTAGTGGGGGGTTTTTTCCCTTCCCTACTCTCTCAATGGGAAAAAAGAAACACTAGAATAAAAATACAAAAAAATACACATATTTTTGTCATTTATATAAACCATGACAAAAAAATCCTGCAGGACAAAACATGACACTTGCTATTTTTTAACCTGTTTGTATACCACCATAGACAGAGAAAGAACCTTAATTAGACAGGGCTCAGAGAGGGAAAGATGAGACAGAAGACAGGACCCAGTGAGAGGAAAGTGTTCAGGCACAGGGTCCAGGAGAGGTGAGAGCAGAGGAAGGAGAGAAAGATGACACCACTAAAAAGTCCAAACACAGGACATCTGGGTGGGACCCCAACTGGCCCTTTATTCCAACATTCGAGCCTTGGTTGTACAATACTTCTAATGGTAAGTTCCATATGCAAGTTACTGTGCAAAATTTTAAAAAAGAAATAAATAGTATAAAATTAACGTATTCCGGTTACAATAGTATCATGAAACACTGGTTAGTGTTCTTGCCTCACAGTTAAAAGGTTCCTGGTTCAAATTTCCGGACTGGCACAGGATTTGAACAAGCCTTTGTATGTGAAGCTTGCATGTTTTCCATGTGCTTATACAGGTTCATGCCAAGCACTCCAGTTTCTTCTCATAATCCAAAGACATGCATATTAGGTTACTTTGTGATTCTAAACTGGCCCTAGGTATTGGTCTCTGTTAAGCCCATAGAACAGAGGATTGAAGTAGTTACTAGTTAAGTTCTTTTAGTGGTCTTTTGAGGTTAGACCATTTATCCTTATCCCTTAATATAAAGAAAACATATATGGCATAATGTATGAGCTACTGTATCTGCAGATCAGAAAGATGTCACACACAGCAGCACACTTTTTGTGATCAATAATACAGTGATTTTTAAAATTAATAAGTGCTTCTTTCACAATCAGTCATTTTATGATGCATCGACTGATGACAGTTCAGACTTCAGGTTGTCTTTTTGCTCAAATTGTTAAGAACAGAATTGTCCCTGACCCTTGCTAAGTAAAGCCTTTCATTCAGCAAGACTTGTGCGGAGGGTGTGCTCTGGGTTGATTGGTAAAAAAGATTATAGGGCTGTCAGAGATGGCCAAGGCCAGTGCAGACTGACAGGCAAAGAGTGCAGCTGATTGGGGATGTGTATGTGTGGGGGTGAGGAGGGGTGTCTAGCTATATGCATCGTGTTTTCTCTCACCTAGCAGACTGGAGTGACTGTTGAATCACAGAGCCAAGACTTAGAATGAAGGGAAAAGATGCAGCTGCTTTTACTGTCAGCAGAAGCTGGTTTTACAAATCGCTAAATTGCACAATATGGGGAAAGAAGAAAAAAAACCCTCATAGCTGAGATGATGTAGTGTAGCAGCAACAGCAAAAGAGAACCAACACAAACAATAGGAACACACGTTTGTACATTGTGTACACACAAGTATCTTCCATCCTTCCTTACCTAACTCCCTACCAGGAACCAGATGTTGATGGACTCTAGATTCTAGGCTAAATCTGGTCAGCCAATCACATCCCACAAACTAGAAAAGCACTCGGAGAGCGCAGACCTCCGCCAAGCGCCACAGTTCCGCCCATACAGTGTTTGTGTGTACGTTTTCAGGTTCCTTGACCATGAAGACATATGACTAGCAATTGGGTTGACAATGATAGGATCAGTGGATCAGTAGTTATTCATGAAAATGTCATTTTCCGTAATGGTGGTTTTCTTGTGGACGGTGATCTGGATCATCCCCAAAATTTAATCAGTTCTTCCTTGTACCATTTCCAACAACGCCTGAAAGTTTCATCGAAATCCGTCCAAAACTTTTTGAGTTATCTTGCTAATCAACAGACAAACAGACAGACAAACAGACAGACAAACCCTGGCAAAAACATAACCTCCTGGCGGAGGTAAAGATTACAGCGGGGTAAAAAAGTATTTAGTCAGCCACCAATTGTGCAAGTTCTCCCGCTTAAAAGATGAGAGAGGTCTCAATTTTCATCATAGGTATACCTCAACTATGAGAGACAAAATGAGGGGAAAAAAATCCAGAAAATCACATTGTCTGATTTTTAAAGAATTTATTTGCAAATTATGGTGGAAAATAAGTATTTGGTCAATAACAAATGTTCATCTCAATACTTTGTTATATACCCTTTGTTGGCAATGACAGAGGTCAAACGTTTTCTGTAAGTCTTCACAAGGTTTTCACACACTGTTGCTGGTATTTTGGCCCATTCCTCCATGCAGATCTCCTCTAGAGCAGTGATGTTTTGGGGCTGTCGCTGGGCAACACAGACTTTCAACTCCCTCCAAAGATTTTCTATGGGGTTGAGATCTGGAGACTGGCTAGGCCACTCCAGGACCTTGAAATGCTTCTTACGAAGCCACTCCTTCGTTGCCCAAGTGGTGTGTTTGGGATCATTGTCATGCTGAAAGACCCAGCCACGTTTCATCTTCAATGTCCTTGCTGATGGAAGGAGGTTTTCACTCAAAATCTCACGATACATGGCCCCATTCATTCTTTCCTTTACATGGATTAGTCGTCCTGGTCCTTTTGCAGAAAAACAGCCCCAAAGCATGATGTTTCCACCCCCATGCTTCACAGTAGGTATGGTGTTCTTTCTCCTCCAAACACGACAAGTTGAGTTTTTACCAAAAAGTTCTATTTTGGTTTCATCTGACCATATGACATTCTCCCAATCCTCTTTGGAGCTATAAGGATAATAAACAATGTAGGATATAGAGACCATACCAATTCGTTGTTTTTAAAGTCACATGTCATAAAGTTAATCGATTTAGTTAAATTTAAGACAGCACAAGTAATGTACAGGGCAATTAATAATCAACTCCCAACTAATATACAAAAAATATTTAAAAAAAGAGACAATGATCATAATTTGAGAGGAGACTTAAACTTTACAAAACCCAAGATACGAACAACCAAGAAAAGTATGTGCATATCTGTCTGTGGGGTGGATTTGTGGAACAGTCTGGAGCCGGAACTGAAACTATGTACAAACAGAAATCAATTCAAAAAGAGGTATAAACATTATTTGCTGAAAGGATATATGTTAGAAGGGTAGTATTTATATGTACGATTCATTATGTTCACTCTGGGACATTATGAGACACTATGGAATGGTGGGTGGGACAGCACTGTGTATATCTGTGTTGTTTGAGGCTGGTTTTGATGTATGGACATCAATGTATGTTAGGATGGATGAGTGTTAATGTTGATTTGTAAAAAATACAGTAAATTGTTTACTTGGGGTCTTAAAGGTGGTAATTTTTATATAATTCACATGGGTGTATTTATGGAAAAGAGGAGATGGAATTAATAAGTGTTCACTTCTTCCTTCTCCCTTTCGAACAGTGTATACTGTTACTTTATTGCATTTGTCATTTGTTTTGTTTTTGTTATACTTTTTTTGTTCGAAATAAAATATCTATCTATCTATCTGTCTCTTCTGGATCATCCAAATGCTCTCTAGCAAACTTCAGACGGGCCTGGACATGTACTGGCTTAAGCAGGGGGACACGTTTGGCACTGCAGGATTTGAGTCCCTGGCGGCGTAGTGTGTTACTGATGGTAGCCTTTGTTACTTTGGTCCCAGCTCTCTGCAGGTCATTCACTAGGTCCCCTCGTGTGGTTCTGGGATTTTTGCTCACCGTTCTCGTGATCATTTTGACCCCACGGGGTGAGATCTTGTGTGGAGCCCCAGATCGAGGGAGATTATCAGTGGTCTTGTATGTCTTCCATTTTCTAATAATTACTCCCACAGTTGATTTCTTCACACCAAGCTGCTTACCTATTGCAGATTCAGTCTTCCCAGCCTGGTGCAGGTCTACAATTTTGTTTCTGGTGTCCTTTGACAGCTCTTTGGTCTTGGCCATAGTGGAGTTTGGAGTCTGACTGTTTGAGGTTGTGGACAGGTGTCTTTTATACTGATAACGAGTTCAAACAGGTGCCATTAATACAGGTAACGAGTGGAGGACAGAGGAGCCTCTTAAAGAAGAAGTTACATGTCTGTGAGAGCCAGAAATCTTGCTTGTTTGTAGGTGACCAAATACTTATTTTCCACCATAATTTGCAAATAAATTCTTTAAAAATCCTTCAATGTGATTTTCTGGATTTTTTTTTCTCATTTTGTCTCTCATAGTTGAGGTATACCTATGATGAAAATTGGAGACCTCTCTCATCTTTTAAGTGGGAGAACTTGCACAATTGGTGGCTGACTAAATACTTTTTTGCCCCACTGTATATGCCCCAAGTGGAATGGCTGTTTTGACCACATAGTCTTAACATAGCAATGAAAGGGAGGAGAAGACGACATCTCTCTTCAAAAACTGTTTGATTTGTTTCTAGAAATCATTTTAATAATGGGAAAACTATTTTGATGTTTAACTTTTCACCCAGTGCACAAGAGATTGAAACAACTGACTGGTTTTGGTGCTGGGTGGTTCTCTTAAATTTGTCCCAAAGTCTTAAATGTCTTTCTAATGTCTTTCTTTCCTTCTATTTTGGTCTTTGATGACGACAATAAAAGAACACACACGAGTAGTCACATAGCTGATTCTATTAACCCAAGGATTCTTTTGGAGATTTCTATTAGTTGAAGGCTCCCCCCACTGGGATTGTGTTTGTTCCAGTCTACATGGCAGATGTTCTTAGTGATTAGCCATTAATTGGAGAATGGAGTGCCAAGCTGCTGGTGTATGACCTTGGTTGGAGCCACATGTGTTGCACTCAAATTTTGAATTCAGCCCAACAAGCTTTACAGTGAAAGTATGTCTTCTTCAATGTCATTAGTGCACTTTGCTCATTTTGATATCAGCGTGTCTACAGTCTGTCTTAACACAAGCTTTATATGTCGTGGCAGGTGGTACTACATCGTTGTGGTGCCTGTATCCCCGGGAACACGGCAGTGGAAGAATCCAGACGAAATGGACCTGGATGAGGTGAGTGCCAGCCGGTGGCTGATTGGCTAATGTGCGGGGTCAAAGGTTACATAGAGCATCTTCCGTTCCAACTGGGTAGGAAGCCACTGGTTGTAGCTAATTAGCTCTACCCTCCTGGGCTTGGGAGGAAAGAGGCAACAGGGCACAGAGATTTTAAACAGTGACTCACTCGGGTAGGTGGGGAGCATTATGATTGAATGCCAGGCCTGCTAACTGTGCCCATCTGTTGAACATAGCAGTTCTCATGCACAGGGTTTAGTCTAATCTTACTTTAATTGTTATTATTGGTGCATTTGTTAAGCACTTAAACTCTGTTTATATTGTACTTTTCTCTAAATACTTAAGGTTTGCCAACTGGAGCCAAGTTTTACATGAGTTATTCAAATGGGAATAAAGATTTATGACTGTCTCATTATTCCTTTGAATAAAGGTCTTTCCTGTCCATGTGGGAATTTAAGCTAAATGACATGACTAAATATTAATAGCATAATTTTTAAGTAAACTGCGTGGCTCGTTGGTTTGAATCACTATTGTTCAAGCTCCCTGTAGAAATAACAGAAGAGACTGGAAGGGAGAGCGATGGGACTCCCTGAGTCATTAAACACAGAGCAGGCCATTGTCTCCTCCCTTCGACATAATGATTTAATAAAGCTACATCTGGAGCAGCACATGAGACATCAGTGACAGAAAACAAAATGCTGCTGAAAACACAATGCTGCAGTTCTCAATGCCCCTGCTCATTTATTAACCAGGCTGGCAGTCATACTGAGATTGTGTGCTACAGAAAGTGCTAATTGCTCTTGTCATTGGTTGGCTGCATCGTTTGCAGTTATATCGCTGTGCAAAGGGCACTTTAGATGTGCAAAATCATTATCTGTTATTTGGAGGCATGCTAAGAAACAAACTGGACATATAGTGCCAACACAATTGCTTTATTGTTGGGAGATTTTAGCAACTTGGTAAATTTTGAACATTCAGATGCATATAAATTGTTTTTTTGCCCACACATAACTCACAAGGATACTTTTGGATCAGTCAGAACATTATCCTTTGAGCCCCATATCCCAGTGTGATTTGGCTAATTTTGTCTTTATTACTGAACAATTTTGTTTTTCCTCTATTTCTGTTTAACAATACCCAATAGAAGACAAACACAGATGATACGAATTACACCAATTTACACCATGTACAGTACCTTGATGGAAAAGAACTTCAGTTAATGTTTCAAGGGGTACTAAAGTGACTGCTGTGAAATGGGTCTAGAAGATGAGGGGCTTATTCTGTTTTTCTAATTGTGACTGAAAGCTTTGCACTCTTCTTTTCCTCAGCTGCTCAAATCAAGTGAAAGCCCAGTTCTGAGACGCAGACGTCACCTGGATTCCTCCAAACCTTATATCGCTGCCAAGTTGACTTCACTTCCAACCAGCTTCACACTGGGTGATGAGAAAAAGTACCACGGCTTCTACAACAAGCCCCTAACCAATCTGCAGCAGTATTACTGTTTTGTCCTGGCTATACTTGATTCTGAAGGTGCTGACAGTACTGCTAATTATGTAAGTAAATTTGCTGAATAAATACATTAAATTTTCCTTCATGCCATAATTAGTTTTTCCACTTCAGAGTGTGAATTTGTTCCATTAAAACAGTCTTTATTTAGGGCCTGAGCCACTGACGTCAGTTGGCGAAAGCCCTATTGTAATTGTTGCTCTGTTTATTTTCTCCCGCCTAAACGATCGCATTTTTCACCCTCTGAACGTTAACCAAAACGCGACTTTTTTTGTCAGACCCCTCAGACCCGGTAAAAAATTCGATAAACTAGAAAAGATATGTGCCCCCCACCCCTAATTTTTTATGGGCGGGGCCAAACGTACAAGGTCTATGGACACTGGCGACTGTAGACTTTGCCGTAGAGACATAAAATTTGGGTGAGCTGTGCATCACCTCAAGACATGCAAAAAACATAATTGTGGCCCTTACCCACCGCCAACAGGAAGGCCGCCATCTTGCCTCAAAGCTGCCCCACCTCCAATTCGGCCAAAAACCACCCCTGGCATTTGAATGAACTAGTCCCGGGGGCCTGTGCCGATTGAGTTCATTTTTACGTGGCAACATCTATAGGAATTGGCCATTAAAAGTTCTATAACGTAAGTCAAAATCTCAAAAGGTGTGGCCAGGGCACCATGGCAAAGTTTGACTCCTTCCCTTACAACATCAAACAGCTGTAACTCGGGCAAATCTTGGCCGATGTCCACCAAAGTTTCCATGATGGAAAATAGTCCTGCCCTGAACGCATCTACATAAAAATAGCTGACAAAAGATATAGCACCACCTAGTGGTTAAAGGAAGAATTGATGAAAACTGTTTTATTTATTACTCAAGTGCCACGTGCCAGAATGACGTGAAATTTTCTGAGATTCATGAGACCACAGGGTTGATCATAACTGCACATCAAATTTAGCATGACGTCAGTCTTGTTAACATGGACACACCCTCCTCGCCATTCAATCCGTGATCTTGTGAGGAGGGTTGGGAAGGTCTTGAAGTCATGAAATTTGGAACATAGGTAGAGGTGATTGTCATTTGTAGTCCTATATAGGTGAGCAACACATTACTGATAGGTAAGTGTTACCATGGCAACATGGCGAAGGTTGACTCCTCACCATGGATCATCAAAAAGTTGCAACTTGGACAAACTTCATTCGATTTTCCGATTTCCGCCCCAAACACGTCTATATAAAAATAATAAAAGTTATAGCTCCCCCTAATGATTAAAGGAAGAACTGCTTAAAACTGTTTTCTTTATTTTTCTCAAACCAGGTGAAAAAATGACATGAAGGAATGGCTAGGGCTCATTGACAGTTCATGTACATAGTACAGAACTGTTTCCATGGCGACCGGCATGCTTCAGTGGTTTCCTCACCATGCAAAACATGACAGTTACAGCTTAGACAATCCTGGTCTGATTTGGACCAAACTTTGCACAAATCATACTAATCCCACTCTGAACACGTCTGTATATCAATATTCACAAAACTGTCACACCACCACCTACTGCTGACATGAAGTACTGCACAAAATTGTATCAACTTTCGCGCAAAGACCAGTAGTCAGAATGACATGACATTTTCAGTGGTTTTTCAGAGCGCATTGGATTACCCTCAGTGGAAGTCACTTTTGTCCTGCGATAATCACAGTTGCCATGGAAACCCACTCCTTGCCATTCAATATGTTTTATACTTTGGAGGGTTCGGAAAGTCCAAGGGTCACCAAATGTGGAACGTAAGTCAAGGTGACTCTCTTCTGTAGTTCTGTACGGGTCTGCCACATGTACCTAAAATGTAAGTGTTGCCTTAGCCATAGCCACATGTCCAAGTTTACCTTCTCGCAATACATTGGACAATTGTAACTTGGACAAACTGTGTCGGATTTTCCCCGTAATTGCTATGATGGAGTTTAGTCCTCCTCCGCACGCTCCTACATAAAAATATTTGACAAAAATTATAGCGCCACTTACTGCTCACAGGAAGTTCTGCGCCAAACGGTTTACTGCATTATTCATGCAGTGCTTGCCACGACGACGGGAAATTTTCCGAGCCAGCAAGGTACAACGGGCGCCGGGTTCCACGGGCACGCGGGGTACGAAGGCCTGCTTACAGCTGCTTGCAGCTTTAATTGTATTTGTACTTGTCACCTTTTCTTAATAAGTGACAGACTATTTAAGTTTATTGCCAGCCCTTTAACTCTAATGACCCTGCCCCTCAAGTGTTTCTAAAATGGCACTGGGAAGCCAAATTGTTTTTGTTTTTAATGGCATTTATCTTTTAGAATGTTCCTCTAAAAGTCAGTGCAGCTTGTCCTGATACAGTGGGTATAGAAAAGAATCACCCCCTTCAAAATAATCACATTCTGTTGCTTTGTAGCCCGAAATGAAGACAGATGTAATTTTTGTTTTATCCAACTGTGTTTAACTTACAACATCCAACTGAAAGATGTGACAGCAGCAGGGCAGGAAGAAAGCAGAACACTGAGGTGGATAAAGGATCGCTACATCCTAAAAATGGTTGTTAAAGTCAGTCTCAGTGGTACACCAAGCCATTTCACTTCCACGTATGATCACCTGTGGTCATTTTGATTAGTTCAGCATAGGCTTGTAATGATGACAAATGTTGATGGACGATAAATTTGCCCCCAAATTATCACAATTAATGATAATATCGTTGATGTAATGAAGCCCATTTTATGCCCCGGATATAGTGATATAATGTTAAGTCTGTGTACAACTTTTCAAATAATTTTGAACTTTTATTTATGAATAATATTAAACACTGGAATAGAAATGTGGCAAAATATCTAAATTAACCTAAATAAATAAAATAGAATAAATAAATGAAATTGTTTCGTCCACTGCGTTGCCACGGACAACCAAGACAGTGGCTTTACATCATTGATAGGTGCCGTTTGTGTACAATATGCGCAGTCTCAGAGACCGCTCAATACATACAGCAGTACATAGTAAAACTTCAACTTCATGAAGCTTACCGTCTAGTTTGACTTTTTTCCCCAGTAGCACTCTCTAATACAGCTGCTATGTTGTAAAATGACTGAGGATAAGAACGGTCACACCAATCATACATCATACAAGCCTAGCATAAACACAATCGTGCCAGTTGAAGCTGACTTCTCCAATTGGGGCAAAATTAGGGCTTTACTGTACAAAGCAAACACACTGTTAAAGAGGAGCAGACTTTTAGGCTCAATTGGGACAAACCTTATATTGTGAGCGGACCCCAGCTCTCCACTTTCACTTTTCCAACTGTCCCCACTTTGTGAGCATAATGAGTGTGGCCTAGCTCTGCATAAAAAGAGCTATTTTTGAAGCATTTCAGTCCTTGGTAGTACAGCTGAAGCAAACAATTGAAGACGGCTCTAAAACCACCTCAAAAACCAATGTTTATTGCCCAAAATAGTATATTGTGGCTTTTTATATACAAAAAAAGCTTTCATTACCTTAGAATTGCTTGGAAAGAGCTTTTACGTCTTCCACCTACTTAAAGTATGCACAGACCTATGAATATTCTAATTAGCTCCACCCATACTCCCACCCACCAGTAGCTGGAAGAAGATGAGGACATTGTATAAGGCTCCAAGAAGGCAATCCAACTTGAGGAAGTAAAAGTCGTAACTGTGGTCTATATTAATCATATATCCCATAACCTACATATGTATAAGCATGTGAGAATGTTTGGTGATTACATATGTAAAGCGACTTCACACCTCAGAACTGGACAAAGAGGTCTCAACCGCCAGTGAAGATCAAAGAGCATCCGAGGCACTGCGGTGGAGACCGGATAGGTCGCCCTGACCCCCCAGGGCCAGGTGGAGGGGTACGAAGACAAAAGAGGGGATTAAGATAGTGAGGGATGTCAGCTTTTGATATGCATGTCTTTTGTTATGTGCGAGTATAAGTTCGTAGAGCCGAAGGTGTTCGCGCTCTCACTTCTTCTGCTGCTGCACCTAGATGAGACTTGTTAGAGGAGCTGATAATAAACTTTGGTTTATGAATCACATCGCCTCATTATTTTAAGCTCTTCTACGCTGGTGACCCTGACGCGAGGATGGACCAGAGGCGTTCCCCCGCGATCGACTCATCTGTGGCGACCCAGGCAGACGCCGGCGCCCATGCAGACAGGGGAACAGATGGACGACATTCCCCCACGGCAGAAGTGATAGAGGGGGCTCAACCGAGCACCAGCACCGCTGAGAGAGCCGAAGGAAGGCACTCTCACCTTGCGGACACATCAGTGACGGTCCACGCAAACGGCGTCACCGTCAAGCTGCCGGACTTCTGGCAGGAAGACCCCGCCTCGTGGTTTCAGCAAGCTGAAGCCCAGTTTGCACTTGCGGGCAATACGGCTGACGATACAAAGTTCTATCACATCGTCGCCAAACTCGACGCCGCCACTTCGAGATGTGCGCGGAGCATAATCCAGCGGCCGCCAGCCCAGGACAAATATAAAGAACTGAAAGCGACCATCGTGGCAAATTTCGTCCCCTCAGCCAAGGAGAGAGCCGAGAGGATCCTGGCGGTCTACGGCCACAGAGGAGGCAGACCCAAGGCTCTCATGGAGGACTTGCTGCAACTTAAAGAAGAGGACAATGACAACTTCCTCTTCCAATTCATATTCCTCAGTACGCTGCCGCCACACATGAGAGGGACGCTTGCCAACATGCGATGCAGCAACCAGCAGGACTTCCGCACGCTGGCTCACGAAGCTCAACGGCTCGTCAACGCCTGCAGGGAACAGACACCCACAGCAGCATCCGCAGACCTTAACGCTGATGTCCGGAGCCACGGGGAGCCACAAACCACCGAGCAGAATCAGCCCGCGGTGACAGTGACACGGCCAAGACGTAACAGACGGAGCGACGTTTGTTATTACCACCACCACTTCGCCGAGAAGGCTTACAAATGCGTTCCCCCCTGTAAATTCACGATTTCGGGAAAACGCCAAAGCCGAGAACCGTTAACAGCGGCGGTTCTTGGCGAAAAAAGCAAGCTTTTATATGTGACGGACGGACACACCGGCAAGCAGTTCCTTATCAACACGGGAGCTCAACTAAGTTTTGTCATGCCCTCCCAAGCAGATCGGGCCATGGGCACCCGGGGCAATGAAGCGGTGGCAGTCAACGGCTCCATCATCGACACTTTTGGTGAAAAGAGCCTGCCCCTCCGCATCCACGGCCGCAACTACAGATGGACATTTGTTGTAGCGGCGGTGAGTTTTAACTTGTTGGCCGCAGATTTTTTGTGTGCACATGGGTTATTAGTTGATCTAGCGAACAGACGCTTGGTTAATGCACTGTCCTTTGCTTCTATTCCCTGCTCAGCTCGAGTTTCTCCACCACCCGTGCAAGTCAGCGTCACCACAGCAGGAGGTAAGTTTGATCAACTCCTCACCCAATTTCCAGCACTCACAATTCCCAAATTCTCAGCCACAGTGGCTAAACACGGGGTCGAACACTTTATTCCCACAACGGGCCCACCCGTATTCGCCAAAGCTCGGCGCTTAGACGCGACCAAGCTCGCCATAGCTCGGGACGAGTTTACCACCCTTGAAAAATTAGGCATTATCAGGCGCTCGAAAAGCCCCTGGGCGTCACCACTTCACATGGTCCCGAAATCCGACGGTTCTTGGAGACCGTGCGGCGATTACCGCAGATTAAACAATGCGACAGCGCATGACCGCTACCCAATTCCTCACATTCAAGATTTTTCACTACATCTGGCGGGTGCGCGCATTTTTTCAAAAATAGACCTGGTCCGCGGCTATCATCAAGTCCCAGTTCGAGCAGAGGACATTCCTAAAACAGTTGTAATAACCCCCTTCGGTCTTTTTGAATTTTTGCGGATGCCTTTCGGCCTCAAAGGCGCCGCTCAAACCTTTCAGCGGATGATGGACGCGGTATTACGCGACCTCCCCTTCGTGTTCGTCTACCTCGACGATATGCTGGTAGCCAGCTCGTCTGAGGAAGAACACGAGCAGCATCTCACTATGGTTTTTCAGAGACTAGAAGAGCACGGGTTAATAATCAATCCAGCCAAATGCAAATTTGGCGTGTCTCAAATTGATTTTTTAGGACACAGAGTTTCACCGAAGGGGGCAGTTCCACTGCCAGACAAAGTTCACGCAGTAAAAAGTTTCCCACGGCCACAAACGGTCAAATCGCTGCAAGAATTTTTGGGAATGGTTAATTTTTACAACCGTTTCCTCCCCCACGCAGCTCAGCTCATGCAGCCCCTATATGACGCACTCAGAAAACAAAAACCTTCCAACGCGGTCGAATGGACCCCGGAGCGCGAACGCGCCTTTGCGGAAGTAAAAAGTGCCCTAGCTAATGCCACATTGTTGGTTCACCCTGATCCCTCGGCCCACATTGCGCTAACCACAGACGCTTCAGACCTGGCCATAGGGGCAGTTGTAGAACAACACGTCAGCGGAATCTGGCAACCTTTGGCATTCTTCAGCAAATCGCTAAACCAAACTGAGCGTAAATACAGCACTTTTGACAGGGAGCTGCTAGCGCTTCATTTATCCATCCGCCACTTCCAGTTCTGGTTGGAAGGGCGGCGTTTCACGGCTTTTGTAGACCACAAACCGCTCACCTTTGCGATGGCTAAAATTTCCGAACCGTGGTCAGGCAGGCAACAGAGACAGCTAGCTGCGATTTCAGAGTTCACCACAGACATTCGACATGTGGCAGGCAAACTTAACGTGGTAGCACTGTCTCTCTCGCGCTGTGACATCGCCAGAGCACGAGGAGACAGATTATACTACCTCAGCTGCAGAACTCTTCGCCAACGCGGACACATACGCGGCCCCAATCCATGCAGGGATAGATTATGCAGCCATGGCGGAGGAGCAAAGTAGTGACGCGGACGTGCACGCACTCCTGTCTGGACCAACAGGGTTAAGGCTGGAGGAAAGGGGGTTTACGCGACGGTGTGCCCCCCCTAATATGCGACATCTCAACCGGCTGACCTCGCCCGTTAGTCCCAGCTGCATGGCGCCGCCGTATTTTCGACTCGATTCACTCCCTCGGTTAAAATGGTCGCCGAAAAGTTTGTGTGGCCTGGCCTGCGCGCCAAAGTACACAAACACACAAAAGCCCCTCTAGAGCCTTTTCGAATCCCTGCTAGAAGGTTCGACCACGTTCATGTCGACCTCGTGGGGCCACTACCTTCCTCCCAAGGGTTCACACATCTGTTAACAATGATAGACCGCACCACGCACTGGCCGGAGGCAATCCCTCTGGCGTCAACCACAGCGGAGGAAGTCGCTCGCGTTGTTTTGACAAACTGGGGTGGCACGTTTCGGCGTCCCATCGGACATCACGTCCGATAGGGGGCCTCAATTTGTCTCGGAGCTTTGGTCAGCCATGGCCAGCAGCTTAGGGGCGACAATTCACCGCACCACCGCTTATCACCCTCAGGCTAATGGGTTATGCGAGCGTTTTCACAGACCTTTAAAGGCCGCCCTCAGAGCCTCACTAACGGATACAAATTGGATAAATAAACTTCCCTGGGTTTTATTGGGGTTGCGTGCTGTGCCTAAAGAGGATCTAGACGCCTCCCCAGCAGAATTAGTTTTTGCACAACCTCTCAGGCTCCCAGGTGAATTTTTACCAGAGAACCCAGAGCCAGGGCATCTTCCAGCCCCGAGGTTTTTAGGCAGCAACGGACCGGACTCTCTCTCCGGACCGGCACATCACTCTTTTCCACGGGTTTTTGTACCCCAAGCTTTAAAAAACGCTGAATTCGTTTTTGTTAGGCATGAAGCTTTAAAACCAACTTTCTGCCCACCATACGATGGACCATTCAGAGTGCTGGAACCTGGTGATAAGCATTTTGTGCTTGATTTTGGGGACAGAAAAGAAACAGTCAGCATTGACAGACTTAAACCTGCCTTCTTGTTGAGAGACGAGCCTGCACGGTTGGCAAGAGCACCTCGGCGGGGTAGACCCCCCAAGAGAAAAGACTCAGCCCCCCTGCAGGGACCAAATAATCACTCTCCTCCCCAAGCTGCAGATTCCTTACAGGAAGGTCCCACCAGGACGCCCAAGCGGACCCACAGCAGATTCGGGAGAAGATTAAAACCCAGACGGCACAGGGACTGATGCAAACTACTCAACAGTTGTTCACTAATTGTGCTGTAACAGTTTAGGACTGACTTGTGATATTACTATGCTGTTATGATTACCACTGAACTCTCTTAGGAGCATGGCTGCTGGAAAGTTTCTTCTGTGTCAAGAGGCGTAGCAGTTAGTATGTCATAATAATTATCTTAAACTGTGAATTTTTCTATTGTCCTTTTCTTAGTCATTTGGGGGGGGGGGGGGCTGTGGTCTATATTAATCATATATCCCATAACCTACATATGTATAAGCATGTGAGAATGTTTGGTGATTACATATGTAAAGCGGCTTCACACCTCAGAACAGGACAAAGAGGTCTCAACCGCCAGTGAAGATCAAAGAGCATCCGAGGCACTGCGGTGGAGACCGGATAGGTCGCCCTGACCCCCCAGGGCCAGGTGGAGGGGTACGAAGACAAAAGAGGGGATTAAGATAGTGAGGGATGTCAGCTTTTGATATGCACGTCTTTTGTTATGTGCGAGTATAAGTTCGTAGAGCCGAAGGTGTTCGCTCTCTCACTTCTTCTGCTGCTGCACCTAGATGAGACTTGTTAGAGGAGCTGATAATAAA
This sequence comes from Pholidichthys leucotaenia, assembly GCA_020510985.1. Taxonomy (NCBI): domain Eukaryota; kingdom Metazoa; phylum Chordata; class Actinopteri; order Cichliformes; family Pholidichthyidae; genus Pholidichthys; species Pholidichthys leucotaenia. The sequence goes on from CM035846.1 coordinate 222,861,983, forward strand.
CTTTGGTTTATGAATCACATCGCCTCGTTATTTCAAGCTCTTCTACAGTAACAAGGTTTCCATAGGTGAACCTGTGGAAGGATATTCTCGGTGGAGTGGAGAGTCGCTGCCCGGCCCCACGTGTCCCCTGTGTGTCCTCTCCGGTATTTTAGTAGGGACACTGAGGTTTTTCCAAATAAAATTAATCATTGCTGTTGTATTTTCATGTCTGTGGGTAAGACATGTAATTTAAAGAAGAGGATTTCTTGCTACACAGCCAAAAACTGAACACGTATAATCTGCCATCTTTCCCAGCTTGTAAGAGGTCCTGCTGCTCCTCGGCTCCTCCTTCTTCCCCCGAGGCAGTGAACTCAGGTCTGTAGCCATGCCCAGTGCTTAGCCTGATTGGTTAATGTTATAACCAATCAGGCTAAGCAGGAATGCTTACGTAGCTAGAAACGCTCTGTCCAAACTCATATTTTTGGGGAAGGGCGTTGCTTAACTGGAAATTCACAGGAGAAAAACACTGACTTGAGAGTTGGGACTGATTTTGCTCTCAGTATGTCTTGTATGTCACAAAAAAAACATGTTACAGACATGTTAACAACAGAAAAAAATTGATTTTTTTTGCGGCGTGTCACTTTAAATATGGGTGGGAAGGCACCGTCAACAGGTATCTGGGATAAATTTATGGACAAGCACAAGTCAGGAGATTAGTATAAGGAATTCAAAGACTTTATCCATCCTATAAGTACAGTGAAGTGAAAGATGATTTTTTTTTTTTTTTTCAACTGAGACCCTCCCTGGATCAAGACGTCAAACTGGATGAAAGAGTGAGGAGGAAACTGGTCAGAGAGGCTACCAAGAGGCCTACAGCAACTTTGAAGCAGTTGGAAGAATTTATAACTAAGATTGGTCATTGTGTTCAAGAGACAGCAATATCAAAAATTCTCCACAAATGTGACTTGTATGGGAGGGTTGCAAAAAAAAAAAAGCCACTTCTTACAAAAGGCCACATGGAGCTTTGTCAAAACACGCCTTGAAGATTCTAAGGCCCAGTGGAAAAAGTTTTTATGGTCAGATGAGAATAAATTGAATTACAACCCCAATTCCAGTGAAGTTGGGATGTTGTGTAAAACGTAGATAAAAACAAAATATAATGATTTAAAAATCTTTTTCAACTTATATTCAATTGAATTCACTACAAAGACAAGTCATTTAATGTTCAGACTGATAAACTTTGTTTTTTGCAAATATTCACTCATTTTGAATTTGATACCTGCAACACGTTCTAAAAAAGCTGGGAAAGGGGCATGTTTACCACTGTGTTACATCACCTTTCCTTGTAACAACATTCAATAAGTGTTTAAGAACTGAGGACACTAATTGTTGAAGCTTGTAGATAGAATTCTTTGCCATTTTTGCTTGATGTACGACTTCAGTTGCTCAACAGTCTGGGGTCTCCATTGTTGTATTTTGTTCTTCATAATGCGCCACACATTTTCGGTAGGAGACAGGTCTGGATTGCAGGCAGGCCAGTCTATTACCCACACTCTTTTACCATGAAGCCACACTGTTGTAACATTTGCAGAATGTGGCTTGGCATTCTTGCTAAAATAAGCAGGGATGTCCCTGAAAAAGACGTTGCTTGGATAACAGCATGTTTTTCCAAAACCTGTATGTACCGTTCAACATTAATGGTGCCTTCACAGATGTGCAGTTACCCATGCCATGGGCACCAACACCCCCCCCCCCCCGCCCCCCCGTACCATCATGGATGCTGGCTGTAGCGATGAACTGTGTTAACTGACAGTGGTTTCTGAAGTGTTCCTGAGCCCATGTGATTATATCCTTTACAGAATGATGTTGGTTTTTAATGCCGCCTGAGGGATCAAAGGTCCCAGGCATTCGGTGTTGGTTTTCAGCCTTGCCGCTTACAGGCAGAAATTTCTCCAGATTCCCTGAATCTTTTGATGATATTATGGACTGTAGATGATGAAATCCCTAAATTCCTTGCAATTGTATATTGAGAAATGTTGTTTTTAAACTGTTGGACTATTTGCCCACGCAAGTGGTGAACCTTGCCCTGTCCTTGCTTGCGAACAACTGAGCCTGTCAGGGATGCTCCTTTTATACCCAATCATGACACTCACCTGTTTCCAATTAATCTGTTCACCTGTGGAATGTTCCAAACAAGTGCTGTTTTTATGTTTTACATAATATCCCAACTTCACCGGAATTGAAACAATATAGTATGGCTGGGGGAAGCCAGTACAGCTCACCATCCAAATTACACCAATCGTTCAGAAAAGTATGGAGGTGGTAATTTAAGAGATTTCACACGCTCAACCAGTTTTAAAGATGAAGACCGGTGCTCAAACAGAACAGGACTCAGGCAACATCAAAAGGGAGATAACTGGACCACAAGGGATAATCTTAAAAAAGTTTATTGAAGTGCAAGTAACACTGATGTTTCAACTACATCTACATCTACATCTGCCCTCTAACACTCTGAAGAAGACAATGCAGTCAAACCGTCAATGTTATTTGCACTTTTATAAACTTTTTTAAGATGATTTATTGAGCTCCAGTTAGCGCCCTTTCAATAGAGATGCTGATATCCTATTGTGGGGGTGTTTGTCTGCAGCATGAAGGGGTGCCCACACTTTTTTGGCTTGTGAGCTACTTTTAAAATGACCAGGTCAAAATGATCTACTGTACCTACATTTAAAAAAAGCTAAATATATGCAATATATGTTGGCATACATTATATAACTGCGTGAACCCTTATGGCACAATACAATTCAATACATTTACGGTCATTACCTTACGCTGATGACTTGCGCTGGATGGAGTTAGCCAGGGTTGCGTAGTCCGGACAGTAGCTGCTGGTAGCCAGTCTCAAGCAGGCTTCCAAATGATCATCAGTCATGATGGAACGGTATTTGAATAAAATAAAATCTTCCTCCCATTCCGCATGGAAGTGGTAAGTTTTTGTCTTCTTACTGGGTTCAGCTCCCCCACTCATTTTTAATATTCCTTCTTTAGTAGATAGAAATTGGAGGCGCTAACACGGTCACAGCTTGCTGGAGTTTAGCAGTAGCTAGCTAGCGTGTTTGACTGCGCATGCAGGGTGACCTATGACCCATAAAGAACAGGAGGTCTCCTGATTGACTGCCCTGTACATCAATCAAGTGGCAAATGCCAATGAGAGGACAGATGGGAGGATAGGTAATAGAATTAAAAACATTTTTTTTTTTTTATGTCACACGATCTACCCGCAGTGCTTTTGTGATCTACCAGTTGATTGCGATTGACATATTGAGCACCCCTGGACTAGATCATTTGTCAGAACAGAAGGAAAAATGGATCCGGCAAATTCTTAAGCAAAACCTGTTGCCCTCTGCCAGAAAGTTGTCAATGGGAAGAAGGGTCACCTTCCAACATGACAGCAGAACTGGTTGAAGGTAAATGTTCCCCATTGAATATCTATGGAATGACTTGAAGACTTCACTCCACTGATGGTCGCCATCAAATTTAACTGAACTTGAGTAACTCTGCAAAGAAGACTAGGCACATATTGCAAAGCCTAGACATGTAGAGTTAGTAGAAATGTATTCCAACAGACTAAAGGCTGTAATTAAAGCAAAAGGTGTTTCAGCAAAACGCTGGCAAAGGGGGGAAGCCTTTAGCCTCAGTGATTTTGTTTTGTTTTCTGACCTGTTGCTGTTATAACTTTCATTCCAATGTGAGTTGCACTGTGTAAAATACAGCTGGATAAAACAAAAAGTTTTCTTCATTTCAGGATGCAAAGCAACTAAATGTGATTATTTTGAATGGGGTGATTCTTTTCTAGACTCACTTTAACTCCCTTATCAGTTCAGAATGACATCAGAGATGCTGCATTGTCATTTTGACAGCTAGCAAAGCCCAGAGCAGATCTCTTTACACTGCAAATACAAAGCTGTTGGCCTTCTAAGTGGAGCCGCTGTGCACTCTTCAAGCATCACTAACACGGAGGCCAAGCTCTCCATGGGATGGTCTGGAGTAAACTTCACTGCAGGAAGAACGAGAGTTTGCGATTGCTCTGAGCTTCACCACTGCCCGAGACATGCATATTCAGTAGCTGTGTCCTGAGCAAGTGCTCCTCATCCAAAACCAAATCCTAGACTTTTCACCTATTTCCTTCTCTTGGCCCCCTCTTCTCAGCTGTCTTTCTTCAGCTCTTGCCCTGTTAGGTTCCCTCTCCTTCTCCACAGCAGGGGAGATTGATTAGTGTGGCTGGAGTTAAGAGGGAGATGAGGGTCTGGTCTCAGGGTCTGGGGAGTGCGCAAAGCAGGTCTGATTCCCTTGAAATGCTACTTTACATGTCCTCGAAGCCCCACCACCCCTCTTCCCCTGTAATCCTCCCTCTCCTTCACTCAGAGGAGAAGGAACATGCAAAGAAGGCTATAGTGGGCAGCCTGATATACTTTACTTCAAAGGAGATACTTAAATCCCATCACTGCACAACGCTCTCACCATACCTGGAAGATTTCTCTCTTTCAGTGTATTTCTCCTCCTTGAATTGTGTCGCACCCACCCACATTTAAACTTAATGCTTTGGATCAATCAGACTTCACTTGCTGGGTGAGTCAATCATGTGTTTACCTTCGCTTAAGTAGCCAGGTTATTCACAGCCTTTTTGCCCATAACTTGATTTCTTAACGTCTGTGCATACAAGACAGGCAGGTTGAAATGTGGATTGAAGAACATTTTAATAGGACTATGACATAATTTTGGATGCTATGAACGCAAAAGGGTTTTTAACATAATTTCCACATTAGCATGGCTTTAGAGAGAAAAAGGTGATGCTGTGACAAGGACTCAGAAAAAGCGTTCATTCCAGAAGTACACTACCGTTCAAAAGTTTGGGGTCACCCAGACAATTATTTTGTGTTTTCCATGAAAAGTCACGCTTATTTACCACCATGAGTTGTAAAATGAATAGAAAATATAGTCAAGATATTGACAAGGTTAGAAATAATGATTTGGATTTGAAATAATAATTTTTTCCTTCAAACTTTGCTTTTGTCAAAGAATCCTCCATTTACAGCAATTACAGCATTGCAGACCTAACATGATTGTACAAGGGTTTTCTAATCATCCATTAGCCTTCTGACGCAATGAGCAAACACATTGTACCATTAGAACACCGGAGTGATAGTTGCTGGAAATGGGCCTCTATACACCTATGTAGATATTGCACCAAAAACCAGACATTTGCAGCTATAATAGTCATTTACCACATTAGCAATGTATAGAGTGTATTTCTGATTAGTTTAAAGTTATCTTCATTGAAAAAAAGTGCTTTTCTTTCAAAAATAAGGAAATTTCTAAGTGACCCCAAACTTTTGAACGGTAGTGTACATTCTCATATCCAAAGTGAGTGTTCAAGTATAGCTAAAAATGAAACTGAAAAGCTAAATGTTAGTAAGCTGACAACCATTGAAGAACATTGGGGCTTTTGTAGAAAAAAATCAGAGGTGTGCACCCAGAAAGGAAGCAGAACCTTTTTTTTTACTACAGTGTGTCCTTTTACTGAACTGTTAAAAAAGCTCAAGAAAAAAATCTTGTGGCATCATGGCGTCTCAAAAATTCAATTTTTGGTTCAAAAATACAATAGAATATTTTTTTAAATCCCCCCCCAAAAAATCATCCACTGTATATAATAAGCCCAATGTTCACAATCCCCACATTGTTATTAAATTCCATGTAAATGCTTTGTTTTTTTCATTATTCCTATTCTGCTTTCTTGTCTGCATCAAAACACACTGAACTGGGATGTGGCTACTGCAGTGCTGCACAAATCCCCTGTCTGCATTCGTTGGGATTCTCAGATAGCATAGCACTGTTTGTTTTTGTCACCCCCAACGCGGCACTTGGAAACGTTTATTACTAAACACACAGGTAGAGGAGGTAAAGCATGCGGCAGGATTGAATAGTTGGCAGAAGCAGCCTCAAGCAGGATCCTCACCCAACCCAGGAGAATAAGACAACAAGTACTGGAATAAATGACTTTACCACACTTCCTCAACACCACCTAGACTCCCCCAGTGTAGATCAAACAAGACCGCCAGGGTTTAATAAGCCCTCGTATATCAATGGCCACAAGCAGCCAGCAGTGGTTTGAGGGAAGAAGTGAAGGAAGGAAGGCAAAGGGGGGAAAGGGAGAAAGACAGAAGGAGAGAGTGTGTGCCTTCATGTCTCCCCATCACCCAAGGCGGATAAACAAGCCGGGGGAAGTGTGAAATGGGATGATAGATGCTGGGTGTGTACAGTACCATTTAATGCAAGCACAGAGTAAGGGAACGGTGGTAGCATGAAATATTATGTGATGAGAGACAGAGAGGAAGGATGGTGTTTGGGGGAGGAAAAGAGGATAGCAAAAAATTTTGTCCTTCATCTGGTCCAGTCTGTGAAGATTAGATGAGAGGAAGTGAGCTGGTGGTCGAGCAGAAGCTTGAACTAGTGTGTCCTTTTCTTTGGCAAAGGAATGCTCCAATTCTGAGAAGTTCCTGCCTAGATATTTACCATAAATATTCAACTTTGTCTTGACAGAGAAATCGTTTTGTGGCCCTAATTCTGTTTGTGCTCTGAGTGAAATCTGGTTTCTGTCAAAAATTAAATAGCTTTGACAAACAATATCAAGATGAAATTATGAAACTTGGGAGGCAGCATGACAATACTGAGATCCAACTTTTCACCAAGGGGGTAAGAATGAAGTCATGGATGGAATTCTGTTCTGCTGTGCTGTGTCCCTTCTACTTCTGGAGGTGGCCCCCTGTAGCAGTGCCTCCAGATATCTAGATCCTTGGTATTCAGACAGCTAGCAGTCAGGGATAAATGCAACTTTTGGTTGTGAATGGGGCATTTCTGAAGAAAAAGGAGCAGAGAAAAGTATGAAGAGTACCATAGAGAGGGGTCATCGTACAGGGTAGACTACACCCTGCAGCCACATTTCTCTTCCTCATTGATAAAGGCATATTCATGCATACTGTAATCTTTCCCTCTAACTTTTAGTGCCTCTCTTTTTTGTCTCCCTCCCTCCTTCCCTCTGTCTGTCTTTCGCTATGTCATACAGAGATGAGGAGCGAGTGGGCTCCTCAGCCTCCCTGGAGAGGCAGCGGGAGAGAAGCAGATATATAATAGGCATCTTTGCATGTTTGTTTGTTTGTTTGGTGCACACCCTGCAGCTTATTTAAGCCACTTTTGGACATCTGAGAAGCTAGCAGGGTCAACGGCAAGTTAAAACAAATGTAGCTGTGCTATGCATAGCAGATTCAGTGCTCAGGGGATGGTGGAGCAGTGGCTGTCTGGGGAAGCTGAGTAGCCTACGGGCCATACAACAGGCTTGATATACCGCTAGTACCATAACACCTCTTCCTTAGTCTCTTCCTCCCCCCCACCCGTCTCCTCTCTGCCATCTCGCATCACCCACTTCCTCTCTCTTATACACTCACTCTGTCTCAAACAAAAACTTGCAGTCATACAGACGCGCACCCTTTCAGCGGCTGTGACCAAAACAAACACGTTGTGAAGCCTTCACGTTGTGAAGGCTCTGTGAAGTTTGAGAAAAGGCTCAGCAAGGCTGAGGCTCCCATGTGCTCGCATACACGTCTGCAATCTTTACACACAATTATGCTCCTCTCATGAATAAACACATACACACATACTGACTCCACCAGAAAAAAATTAAGGCAACTGATTGCCTTAATTTACTAGCGCTGATGAACTTAAGTCAAATGTGTAAATATTTTGATTAGATGCCATATGCAACTTTTAATTACATTCAGACTGAATTGCTTACTGTGCAAATGTGAATCAAATATTTTAAGTTACTTTTCAGTGGCTGTGCTACCTAATTTTTGTATTCAAGAAAGATAAATTCTGGCCTCTCAGTTAGATACTACAACCACTGATACACTCATAGAGAACATACTCACTTTTTATGGTGAATGCATGTGTCATATTTTCACTAGCATCCATAATTTACTAATTAAAATCCAGAACACCATAATGATAATAGACTCAGGACTGAAATAAATACAAGATACAGTATGAGTAGCTGTCTTATCTGCAAAATAGTTCAAGTTTTTCAGAAACACAAAATGGGAAGAAAATGTCAAAGAAACTCAAAGTGCTAGTAGAATTTTAATGTTTGTACTAGTTTACATTGCTTTAGATATTTTGCTTAAGAGTTTATATATTTTATAAGTGATAATACTGCCACATTCCTACAGCCATCACCTGTATATGATTTTCTGCTTGTCTTTCTCTACTGTAAAATCTGCACCCACCATTTGATTCATTCATTCGTCTTCTTAACTGTCTAATCCTTTTTGGGTTGTGTGTGTGTGTGTGTGTGGGGGGGGGGGGGGGGGGGGGGTTGGAGCCTCTCCCAGCATCTTTAGGTGACAGGTGGGGTACACCCTGGACAGATCGCCAGTCCATCGCGGGGCCAACACAGAGGGACAGGCAACCATTCACCCAGTTGATGCCATTTAACAAAACATACATGTTTTTGGACTGTGGGAGGAAGCCTTCATACCTGGCAAAAACCCATGCAGACACAGGGAGAATTTACAAACTCCACACAGAAAGGTCGCCATTTACCAACGGTGGGATTGAACCCACTTCTTGCCTTGAAGGCGACAGTGTTAACCACTGCTGCACCGAGCTGCCCTTCACCCAATACCTTTTTTTAAATTTGATTCATTTATTAAATCTGCTTAGCGTTTGTGCGTGATATGTTCAGCTACACCGTGCACTGACTTTGCTCTTTCATATTTGTTAGAATTACTAAAGCAGGATGAGTCTTTCCAGTGCTCGTATTTAAAGACCTCTGTGCATACAGTGGTGTGAAAAAGTGTTTGCCCCCTTCCTGATTTCTCTTTTTTTTTGTATGTTTGTCACACTTAAATGTTTCAGATCATCAAACAAATTTAAATATTAGACAAAGATAACACAAGTAAACACAAAATGCAGTTTTTAAATGAAGGTGTTTATTATTAAGGGTTAAAAAATATCCAAACCTACATGACTCTGTGTGAAAAGTGATTGCTCCCCCCTGTGAAAACATAAATGAACTGTGGTTTATCACATCTTTGGAAAGCTGAGTTCAATTTCACTAGCCATACCCAGGCCTGATTACTGCCACACCTGTTCTCAATAAGGAAATCACTTAAATAGGACCTGCCTGACAAAGTGAAGTAGACGAAAAGATCCTCAAAAGCTAGACATTCAATAGAAATTCAGGAACAAATGAGAAACAAAGTAATTGAGATCTGTCAGTTTGGAAAAGGTTATAAAGCCATTTCTAAAGCCTTTGAGACTCCAGCAAACCACAGTGAGAGCCATTATCCACAAATGGCAAAAACATGGAACAGTGGTGAACCTTCCCAGGAGTGGCCAGCCGACCAAAATTACCCCAAGAGCGCACTGGCGACTCATCCAAGAGGTCACAAAAGACCCCACAACAACATCCAAAGAACCGCAGGCCTCACTTGCCTCAGTTAAGGTCAGTGTTCATGACTCCACCATAAGAAAGAGACTGGGCAAAAATGGCCTACATGGCAGAGCTCCAAGATGAAAACCACTGCTGAGCAAAAGGAGCATAAAGGCTCATCTTGATGATCCCCAAGACTTTTGGAAAAAATACTCTGTGGACTGACGAGACAAAAGTTGAACTTTTTGGAAGGTGTGTGTCCCATTACATCTGGCATAAAAGTAACAGCATTTTAGAAAATTAGCATCATACCAACAGTAAAATATGGTGGTGGTAGTGTGATGGTCTGGGACTGTTTTGGTGCTTCAGGACCTGGAAGACTTGTTGTGGTAAATGGAAGCATGAATTTTGCTGTCTACCAAAAAATCCTGAAGGAGAATGTCCGGCCATCTGTTTGTGACCTCAAGCTGAAGCACACTTGGGTTCTGCAGCAGGACAATGATCCAAAACACACCAGCAAGTCCACCTCTGAATGACTTAAGAAAAACAAAATGAAGACTTTGGAGTGGCCCAGTCAAAGTCCTGACCTGAATCCCATTGAGATGCTGTGTCATGACCTTAAAAAGGCGGTTCATGGTTGAAAACCCTCTAATGTGCCAGAATTACAACAATTCTGCAAAGATGAGTGGGCCAAAATTCCTCCACAGCGCTGTAAAAGACTCATTGCCAATTATTGGAAACGCTTGATTGCAGTTGTTGCTGCTAAGGGTGGCCCAACCAGTTGTTAGGTTTAGGGGACAATCACTTTTTCACACAGGGCCATATAGGTTTGGAATTTTTCCCCCTTAATAATAAACACCTTCATTTAAAAACTGCATTTTGTTACTTGTGTTATCTTTGTCTAATATTTAAATTTGTTTGATGATCTGAAACATTTAAGTGTGACAAACATACAAAAAAAATGAGAAATCAGGAACGGGGCAAACACTTTTTCACACCACTGTATAAAAACACTACCAGCAAAACAAATACACAAGTCAAAACATTTGAAAGAATAAAGCCTGCTGCAGGTTTTCACACTCTACATATCCACCTGCAGAATGTGTTTATTGAAAAAATAATGTAAAATTAACATCCACATGAAAATGTTGACCTAAAGATTTCCCAGCAGAATATTGTGTAACATTATAATGAATCTTGCACACTATGCCTGTTCATGGTTTTAGTGTTGTAGCTACCTGATGTACTCAGGTGTTACTGAAAAAAGAGTGAGGATTGTTATTGCAAGATTTATACCACTCGCTTGAGCCGCCGTGCACACAAACACACTGATCCAGAGCTGTAAGAGATGCACTTATGTCTCTCACTGTCTCTGACTCACTCTCAGCCTCATGCATTCCTTCACTGCACTATTGCTCCATTGTGATATCGCTCTGCGAGGGCAAGGGCATTAGGAGCTGCGTGACTGAGCTTTTATCAGATATTACGGCCGTTCAAATGGATGATCACACTGCTTCACCGTGACGAACAGACAAAAAGCCCTCTCTTTTTGTTCAGCCCTCTCCACTGCTCCTGTTCTTCCTCCCTTATCCTTCTCTGAAAGCGCAGCTGCAGTTATTTGTTACACCAGCAGAAATTTTTTTTTCCCCCCAGGATTCCCTGCAGGGCCATATCCTATGGCCTTTTTGGGATCCTCGGGAAAGAAGAGGGAGCCTTGTGGTGTCGTCGCATCTTTGGCGTCCCATAGCAGTGTTGCTTCTCTTTGTTCCTGGATAATAGGTTCTTCCCAAAGGCACACAGAGCAGGAGAACGGTGGTCTCATGTGGCCACTGTGTGCATCTGTGTTTGCATGTGTGTCAGAGAGACAAAGACAAATGGAAAACCATCACCACCATAAACTATTGCTGTCAAATGAAATTGTGAATGTTTTCACTCTTTTGCTTCAGTTGTCATGTGTCCATGCCTAATATCACTGCATGCTGTTTTTGCATGTAGAAGATTAAGGCACGCTGTAGCGCACACACTCACAGTTCAACTTTTAGTGGCAGTCACTATGAGTATGAGTGATAACAGAACTATCTGACAGAGCGCAGGACTCTTTGAGCTCATCTTGGCTTATCTTTCCAATTAATATCTGCCTGTGTGCTGAAGAGCAGGCTGCTGTGCAACTAATGACGCGGATTACTGCTGCCTGCCGCCCCACAACTCCCGCTGCGTGCTGGGAGCCCAATTCTCTTAGAGGTCTGCGATCTGTCACCCATACCCCTTCGCACCCACTGAACTCCCTCCTTCCCCAACCTGCGTCTCCTGTTGTCACTCAATAGAAGCCACGTTGAGCACTAATGACAGATTTTTTGTGCCTCCCTCTCTTTTCTTTCCCATCTATCAGTGCGCTCTCCTGTAGTTGGAATCCCGCTTCTTTAGACACTTTTTTAAATGCCACACCGCATCCTCCTGAGTACCCACTCCTCAGGTGCACACTGGCACACACCATCATTTGAAAATGTGCAGTAGAAAGACGTCTCATTTACAACCAAGGTGGAAACGCACCCTCACCTTCACCTCCTCCTCCTCCTCTTCCTGCTCTTCCGTCACGGTGTGAACACTAATGAAGAAGAGATGAGTCCTCTCTTGTGCCCCCATTTATCTCAGCGACGGAGGGACATGCACACTTATCCCCGCCTCACTGTCTTTACCTTTCTATTTCTCCCTTGTTGCACTTGCTCCGTCATCAGCTTGAATTGGTTTCATTTAACAAAAAATGTAGAAATACAGAAATGTAATTATTTCTTTAAGCGAGATGATCATTGTTATGTCATGTAAGTTTGTTCTATGGCTTTATGAATTGTTTTGGTGTATTTTTGATTTAAAATAATATATGCATGACAAAACTTTGCCAGAAATGAGGCTCTTTGCGTAATTTTGAACTCATTTTAGCAAAGTGTTGACTGATGCTTCAGAGATTTTTATCCATTTTAACATTTGAGTTTCTTTTTTTTAACATGAAGCAGCTTGAATCGTCCTTGAGAATTCAGATTATATTTAAATAAGATAAAAGAAGACTTGCATATGTATTGTAGGTGTGAAGTGTCTCAGCTCTCATGCACCTCTGTTTTCCCTCTTTTCTTCTTTTTTTTTAACAGATGACATTTTTAGCAAGTCCCTACTCGGATTTGATCAACGTCACAACAAATATGGCTGCAGCTGCAGTGACAGATCAGCTTGAAATGCTGTGGGTCATGGGGCCGGTGTTGGCTGTAGTGCTCATCATCATCATTGTCATCGCCATCCTGCTCTTTAAGAAGTAAGAGTCTGTGCTCATGTTAATCAGTTATTCTCTTTTTGAGAGGGTTGAGCTGCAGTGACAGTTATGATTGGAGCTTTCTTTTGGTTGCATCAGGGTGGTAATGAGACATGCCCCCTTCTGCCACTTGCACCAGACTGCTCACAAACTACTATAACTGTCTGACTGGTTATAGGAGATAAACAAAAAGTGCAGTGACTGGTGTTTTGAACAAAAGATTTTGGCTCACTTGGCAGTTTTCAATAGCTATGTGAAGTGTGAATGGCAGCTGTCAGTTCCTTCCTAATACAACACAGCTTGGCTGTCAATGTTAGTATTTAGGAGTGATAAATGTGTTTTGGCCGACACCATTGGTCATTTCAAACAAGAATCAGAAGGCTGTAACTGAGGGCTTAACTAAAAGCTCAGTCAATATCTCTTTAAAGCAGTTCAGCTGCCCCTGAGCAGCAAAGCATGATTTCATGCAGGCCAATGAGCTACTGCAGAGGGAACAGAAAAATGGCAATGCTAGTGCTTTTAATCAGCACTACTTTGATAAGAAATAATTATTTTAGGTGTTCTATTAAGCTGAAATACCATAAATGAGCGTGTGCCTTCGAGCTTCTACAGTTTTGTTTATTCTGTAGCTTGAACATCTTTGAGGTTTGGAATGTTGGTGAGATGTAAATTTAGTTTTATGGAAAATAGTAATGGCTGTGATTTTACTTTTTTGCTTAACATGTGTATTTGCAACAGTAATACAATGATGAAGCAGCAATTAAGGATATTTTATATACACTACTCACAAAAAGTTAGGGATATTTAGCTTCCAGATGAAATTTATGGAAAATGTAAAAATTCATGCTACAGTGATATTATATCATGAAAGCTCACAAGTCGACTTATTGTCTGCTGAGGCATGGCATTCCACTCTTCTTGAAGGGCGGCCCTCAGGTCATTGAGGTTGTGGGGTGCAGGGTTACGAGCCTCTACACAGCAACTCGACTGATCCCATAGATTTTTTTTGGAATTCAGGCCTGGAGAAAGTGCAGGCCACTTCATTTGAGGTACCCCATCCTCTAGCAGCCGTTCCCTAATGAGGTGACCTCCATGAGCTGGAGCATTGTCATCCGTGAAGATGAAATTAGGCCTGTGTTGTTCATGCAAGGGCACAAAGACTGGATTAATGATTTTATTCAGGTAGTATCGGCTTGTCACTGTACCATTCACAAGGTGTAAGGCAGTTCTGTATTGACTAGACACACCTTCCCAGACTGTAACACCACCACCACCAAAGGCTCATCTGGTGACAACAGTGGCTGATGCATAGCGCTCTCCTTGACGTCTTCAACGTCGTTGGCAGCATCATTTCTGCTCAGTGTGAATTGCCTTTCATCAGAGAACAACACTGAGGCCCACTGGTCCCTTGTCCAATGTAAATGCTCCCTGGCCCATGCAAGACAATGATGGCTGTGCCTGGTGGCACAGCCATCATTGTCAAGGCTCAAGTACCCTTGCAGGTCGTCTAGCACACAGACCACACTGATGTAAACGGTTTCGAATGGTCTGACGTGGCACTCTCACCTCTCTTAAATGTGCCTGGAATTGAGAAGCATTCATCATCCAATTCCGCAAGGCACTGTTGACAATGAAGCAGTCATCAGCATGGGATGTGGCCAAAGGATGTCCACTTCTATGCCTTTCTGTGACTCTTCCAGTCTCTCTGTATCTCTGTTGCAACCTGCTGATGACACTCTGTAACACTCTAAGCTCAGTGGCCCCTTCCCACCGAGAACATCCTGTTTGAAGCCTTGCAGTGGTGAGGTACTCTTGATCAATTATGAGGTGTCGTCTTGGTCTCATGATGTCAAAATCTGAACAGCATGATGAAGCAGACTGTTTAAATACCAATTCTAATTGAACTAGAAAGTTCATTGGTCGATTCATGGATCAAACACCTGAATTTTTCTGTGAAGCATCTTGTTAGAGAACAGCAAGTTATGCAAAAGTTCTGACACATTGAACAGTTGAACATGTGTATTCAAAAGGTTAGAGAAGGTCAAATTAAGTTCACCTGTAAAGGTTATAGTGCATTTTAGGTGCATCCTAAAATTTCACCCGAAAGCCGAATATCCCTAACCTTTTTTGAGTAGTGTATATTTATTACTTTTTAACTACTCTTCTTTTGGCCGTTGAATTTGTTGAAAAACTTACAGCTCTATAACTTGATGTCTGTGAGAAAGCGCCCTAAAACTTCATTCTTTCTAATGGCCTGTGGGGTGCCTTCTGCTGGTTTAAAAAAAAAAGTCTGGGAAAATTCTGCAACAGCTCACTTAACTTGGGACATCAAGTAACACCTCCTGATGAGTTTACCCATTTTATTTAACGCAATGGTGATTTTGTGAAATGTGGTTGGAGATGAATTTGGACAGACAAAAAAAGCAGGGCTAGTTTTAGAACGGACCTATCTGGAGATTGACAAGTAATGGAGCAAGTACATCAATGACACCATAGTGTCTGACTCCATTTTTGTATATTCAGTCTGTTATTTATTATATATTTATATATTTGTGTGGTAATATAAAATACACTTAATACATAAATGATGTGGCTTCTGCATAACTGTAAATATCGATTTTTTTATGTGAATGTATTAGCGCCCACATTTACTTGTCTCACTTGACTTCTTCCTGATTAAGTTCCACTGAATGTCTTGTGCTCATGGCTCCATTATAGAATCTTAATTTCACATCATACCTGTTCTCTAACCTGTCATCACAGCCGTGCAAACTGCTGTGTGCCCGCTGTCTCCAGCACACTAAGAAATGGACTGGTTAATAATAGGCCTTGAGACGGCTCACTGCTGAGCAGCACATACTCTGTCTGGAAGCCCTTTTTCCATGTAGACACAGATTGACAGGAGGACTGTGGGAAGATGGCTGGGTGCCCTTTTCACTGCAGTCTGACGGTAAATGTGCAAAGGCATAATCACACTCTACCTGGGGTTGTTTTTGGTCCCTGCAGGGTCGCCAAGACCAATTCTGGCAGCGAACAAGGACTTTGAATGTTCTCAAGTTTCCAATAATTAAGATCATTTTTATATCCTTTGCTTTCACCATTTGGCATTTTTATTTCAGAAATTAGTACAGCATTTAACAGATTGTCATTAAAAAAATCATTGGTAACAATTACCCCTCCTTCTTTTTTTGTCCATGTGAATGCAGCAAACAGGAAAGGTGGGTACTGTCACTGACACATTAATCATAGCTTCATCTCTCACTGCCCAAGTCTTTTTCATTCGTATTGTTTTTTTGTTTGTTTTCCCTTTTTTGATATTAGGGTTATAGAGTCTGCTACCTCTGTGTTTCAACTGAAGTGATGTTATCCCTCAATAAAATGGTGTTAAATAAGTATATTGAAACTGTTGTCCCTTATATGTTTTGGTCAGCTTAGCTACATAGGTGAAGTAGCAGACTCTACAGCCTTTGATATTTGAGGGCAACGGATCTCCTCGGTCACATCCACGTACCAGTGCATGTCCCGCAGTGCTAGTATTCCTCTTCAGATCTCCCCGGTTTTTCTCCATCCTGTTTCATCATCCAGCTCATGTCAGTGTGCCCCTTCAAGATTGGCCCCATCTGAATATGCCAAGGCATCACCTGCTGCTGAATGGGCCATTGTGAAGTAAATGCCAGACAGAGAAACTGCTGAAAAAGAAATGTTCCCATCGTTTAAGCTGACATTTTCCACCAAGACCCATTCCTCCACTTTTTGCCTTCTTTTTTCTTCCCTCTTCTTTCCTGGCTTCCTCTTGGCGGGAGACTCAGCAAAGGGTCCTGTTCTACCCTCATTAAGCACACTCTGTACTGCAAACACACTCGTACAGTATGAGTGTGTGTGTATGTGTGTGTGCACGCGCGCTTACATACTTACACATTTCTACCCTCACGTTGGGCCTGAGATGAGTAACCCCATAGAGGTTGCTGCCATCTTTGCTTTAGGCCAGCTCTAAAGTGTCATGTACATCTTATTGGCATCTGATTTGGTGAGAGGAATAGATTAGGGGTGCAGAGAAGATACAGATTGCACAACCCTGACACCCCCTCTCTCGGCCCAACCTAGCCCTAGGAGGGATCTCTGGGAAATCCAGCTACAGTCGGCCTCAGCTCTCGGCTGGAGAGGAAGTGATGCTTGTCATAGATTAGCCGTCATGCAGCTAGCATTAAGCTAAGCTCCTGCAGCACAAGATAACAGGTGGCAATGAGGTCCTAGCCCCAGCGGCTGTGGTGGACAGGGTTAAGGCTTTGTGTGCTCCACCAGCTTTGTGTATTCCCACCATACTGGGCTTCAACAGAAGGCCCTGCTTCTTCCTAAAACCCACGCTCGCCACTTGCAAATGGAGTGCAATGAGTTGTGAAATTTCCACAGGGCACCCTGATGCTTCCTTCCACCCATTTCCATTTGCAGTCAGAAGGCTTGTGAGTCTGCAGCTGTGTGCGTGTGCATGTGTGCCTGTGTGTAGTTGTAAAAGTTGTAGAGATGGGAAAGTGTACATCTGTGTGCCTGTTTGTGTGTGTATGTCAACAGATGCTTGCTGTCGGAATACATGCAGGCTGCGCTTGCTTTGCTGTTCAATGGTTGACTGGGCTGATCTTGTCCGAGCTGTGCTGTACTGTTCTGTGCTATGCTAGACTCAGCTAGGCTGGGCCCGGCAGCACAGGTGCTGCAGAACTGGTCTAATTACCCTGTGTTGTGCCACCCAGCTGATGAGCTAATTACAGCAGCCGCCTGTTTTCCTCTCAATCTGGAAAGCCAGTAAACACAATGTGTTGTTAGCACATGCACACATACACAGCAGTGAAAAGCACACATTTAAATCTTTGCTACACTCAACCGCATACTCGTGTGCACATTCCCACACAGCAGCTGTCACCTATCCAGCAGCAAACAAGCCTAAGCTAGGCCACTCCAGGAAAATTATGGTGTTTCTTCTAACACATTAAACTCCAGTTTTTCAAAGTAATGGGGATAATGCCCTGGTACCTACTGTCTGTTGAATTGCTGGTGCTCAGAGCTAGCTTGGAGAACCGTCAACTATACCATTAACCTCATCAAGTGTGCAAGTATCTAAGTGTGTGCATTTTCTTCATTTCTGTTTTCTAACTGTGTATAGACTTGGCACCGATGTCATTTGAATTCATCTTGTCATTTGTACATTTCACAAAGCTGAAATGGGGAACTGATGTGAATAATGGACTTTTTAAACTAATGATCACATATGTGGTGTCAGCATGACACGTAGTAGTTAATTCATGACGGTCTGTTTCTGCTACTTCAGGAAGCGAGCGTCACCCTTACCTAAAGATGAGCACTCAGGCGGGGTGAAAGACTCGCTGCTGGCCAACTCCTCAGACCCTGTAGAGATGAGAAGACTCAACTACCAGACCCCAGGTAATAAACAGCATTCTATGTAAAGGCTTTATGTAAAGTTGGAGAGTCACATTAGAAATGAAAGATAAGCAATGAGCATTGCATCAGCTCACACTTTCTTCCCTTGATGTGTTTTTGCTTAAATAATATAGTTAGTATAGATTGTAATTGGTACTTTGCTGAGTGGTGGTCCAGGTTTGCTTGATGTTTCTTTTGAAAAATGAGGGGAAAAAAAGGTATATTGGCTTTTGTGGCTGAGAATTACAAAGGGTTTAATTCTAGTCCTCCTCAGTGAATTGAACTACACAGTATCATAATATTTAGAACTGAAAGGAATTTCATAGAAAAATGACTTTCATTTTTGAATGTGTCATATTTTCAAGTATTTCCCCCAAATGGCAGATACTGAAAGGATTGTTATTTTCATCCACACTTCCTAGAAACTCTCTACTTTGCGAAGAATGTTTTCACGTGTTTTGATGGATGTCTTATTTATTAGCGTTTGTGACTATAACTCTGAAGAAAGTAAAAAAGAAAAAAAATGTGAACCGAAAAAATCAAGCTGTGGTGCCATCACACCCAGCTGATGGCATCAGTGGAGTCCGGGGTGAAGTCAGTGGACTGAGGATGGTGTAGTGTAAGGGTGACCACCTCAGCATCCACTTTCTTCCTCCTGATCTTTTTCCTCTTCCTTCTGGTCCTTGCTCCTCCTCACTCTGTGAGCTCCTTTCATCCCCCCCCCCCCCAAGCTGGTAATGAGTCCTGCTGCCTCTGATGTCAAGGTGAGCCAGGCAGAGGGAACAATGGAGCTGAGAGAAAATGTCAACCCCAGTGCACGCTCACATGTGTGTGTGTCTGTCTTGTGTTTTTCTTGTGTGCGCGCACGAATATGTGTGTATCTCTTCTCACGGGTTATTAAAGATCCCATTTGCCATACACACACACACAGCCCCTTTGAACCCCTGCAGAGGAATTAAGCAGTGCTGTCGCTCTGAACGAGCCCTGTTCTCCCATCCTCCCACTCCACCTCTTTCGTCTTTTGTCTTCCATTTCCCCCTGCAGGGTAATCTCTTTCTTTTTCTCTCATTCTCCTTCCTGTCTCTCTTTCTCTCTATACATCAACATTTATCTCCAGCTTTTTCTCCCTTTCCACCTCACTGTTTTGCTTCAAGAGTGGTGATTATCAAAAATTATCAAGGCTGCATCTAGCTTGTGAAATCGTATAAGACTCCAAGCCTGAGCTGAGTGAATATTGAGCAGCCCATTTCTCTCTTCGCCTGCTCTCTTTCTCTCTTTGATTTGCCCCCAGCAGGTGAACATTCCTCCTCTGATACTTATTGTTGTTGAAATGGTCCAACCGATTGCAGCTAGCATGTCTCCAGCACGTCGGTTTGTTCAACAGACCTTTGGCTGCAGGCTTGTGGTTCTATGAGTAAATGTCCTGGTTTATCCTCAACAGACCAGGTTTAGATAGTATTTGCAATTACTCAATTTAAATCACCAGTATTTAACACCATGAATTAGCACTTCACCACTCAACTGCAATATACAGGAGACACAGGTGGTTATATGAATTCTATCTTCAGATAACCTGGGCTGTAGTTTTTGTAATAATAATAATAATAATAATAACAACAATGGATTGCATTTAGATTGCACTTTTACAACGAGTCCATTATTCATTCGCTCCACTGACAGACAATGGTAGTGGTAAGCTACTGTAGCCACAGCTGCCCTGGGGCAGACTGATGGAAATGTGGCTACCAGTCTGTGCCAACAGCCTCTCCGACCACCACCAAACATTTATTCACATTTATACACCAGTGTCAGGAACACGCTGGAGGCAAGGTGAGTAAAGTGTCTTGCCCAAGGACACATCGGCAGGGTGGGTAGGAGTGGGATTCAAACTGCCAACCCCTCCATTTATTGGACTACCTGCTCTACCTCCTGAGCCACTACCACCCCGGTGCTTATATTAGGTTAAGTTATTCCCATGCCAATTGCGTAGGGCGGCACCTATCTCCGTTTCATGATCCTAGGCCACACAGCTACTGTAAGTAGTGAAAGCTACAGTGGTGGGGGGGTCAGTTCTCTGGTAGCACTGTGTGTTAACTTTCCTTTCCCCATTCTATTATTATGAGCACCAAGCTAGAAGGTGGAAAGTACCATTTTTACCTGGTCTTTGGTATGACCCGGCCGGGATTTGAACCCCGACCTCCCAGTTGTGGGGTGGGTGCTCTACCAACTAGGCCACCACGCCAGCTAACTATATTAGGTGCTTAACCTAATATAATGTGACTGCGCTC
Source organism: Pholidichthys leucotaenia (assembly GCA_020510985.1). NCBI lineage: Eukaryota > Metazoa > Chordata > Actinopteri > Cichliformes > Pholidichthyidae > Pholidichthys > Pholidichthys leucotaenia. The sequence continues at coordinate 222,882,468 of CM035846.1, forward strand.
ACCAAGTTAATACCTGATGTCTGTGAATGTGGTGACTTTGCTACAGAGAAGTTCCAGCAATGAGTGACCATGAAGAAAAAAGTCTGTTGTTAAATTATTGTTTAAAGACGTTCACTTTTTAGACATTTGCTTTGGAAGTGGATCTGTTATACCTTTCCTTAAAGTGCTTTGTTTTAGTTATAAAATACCAAACTTCCAAGTAAAGTGGTTAACATACACTGCCCATTCAAAAAAAAAAAGTCACACACTCTTCCATTTCATTGGACTTTGATGGTAGCATATATTAGTCATGGCATTGCTTCTGTAAGCTCATGCAATATCCCAACATTTATTTCCACCCAGAGTTGTATTAATAACGCACTGGGCCTTTATTAACCCAATTTTTTTTTTTTTTTTTTTTTTGTTACTTATTTGTACCCGTAGGTAGACTTGGTTTGCAGTCTGGTGACAAGCCACCGGCTGCTGGTCGCTGCGTGCGCGAGCGCCCTAAACCTACATGTTTTTTGGTGTGCGGGAAGAAACCGGAGAAATCCCGGAGTAAACCCACGCAACACGGGGAGAACATGCAAACTCCACACAGCTCACTGTTGGTCGGGGGCTGGGATCGAACCCATGATCTCATGATCCCCGCGATCCCCCGGCCGAGGGTAAAAATTTGACCCTTCTGAAACAGAGTAACATCCTTTCTAAGGCCATGAGATTTGTCTTCATCATGTTTATTAGTCCGGCTGTTGGTTGAACCTCAGATTCAGGGAGAGCAATGTGGTTTTCGTCTTGTTCATGGCACATTGGACCAGCTCTTTACCCTCTCAAGAGTCCTTGAGGGTTCGTGGGAGTTTGTCCAACCAGTCTACATGTGTTTTGTGGGCTTGGAGAAAGCATTCAACTACATCCTTTGTGGTTTCTTGTGGGGGTGCTTCAGGAGTATGGGGTATCATGCTTGTTGCTCCAAGCTGTCTGGTCTCTATACGACCATTGTGAGAGTTTGGTTGGTATTGCCAACAATCAGTCGAACTCGTTTCCAGTGAGAGTTGGACTCCGTCAGGGCTGCCCTTTGTCACCGATCCTGTTCATAATATTTGTGAACAGGATTTCTCGGTGCAGCCAAGGAATGGAGGGTGTCATGTTTGGTAACCATAGGCTCTCGTCCCTGCTGTTAGCAGATGATGTCCTGTTGGCTTCATCAAGCAATGACCTACAGGTCTTGCTCGGATGGTTTGCTACTGAGTGTGAAGCGGCCGGGATGAGAATTAGTATCTCCAAGTCCGAGTCCATGGTGCTCAGCCGGAAAAGGGTGGATTGTCCTCTCCGGGTTGGGAACGAGGTCCTGCCCCAGGTGGAGGAGTTCAAGTGTCTCGGGGTCATCTGCAGTGACGTGGACGTTGTACCAGTCTGTCATGGTGAAGAGGAAGCTGAGCTCTAAAGCAAAGCTGTTGACTTGCCGCTCAGTCTATGGTCAGCCTCTGGTCATGAAGTGTGGAAAATGACCAAAAGAATGAGATCATGGATGCAAGCGGCTGCAATGATTTTTCTTTGTAGGATTGCTGGGCTCACCCTTCAAGATAGGGTGAGGAGTTTCAGTTATCCAGGAGAGGCTCAGATTAGAGCCGCTGCTCCTCCATACCAAAAGGAGCCAGTTGAGGTGGTTTAGGCGTCTAAGAAGGATGCTTCTTGGAAGCCTCCCAGTTGAGGTGTTTTGGGCATGTCCCACTGGAAGGAAACCTGGAGCAGATCCAGGACACACTGGAGAGACTATGTCTCCCAGTTGGCCTGGGAACACCTTGATATCCCCTCCAAAGTGGAGGAGGTGACTTGGAAGAGGGAAGCCTGGGCTTCTGTAACCCTGCAAAAGCAGTAGAAGATGAATGGATGGATGTTTTTTAAGAAATGAGAAGCTACTCAGTGCATCAATTATGGTTAAATATGTTCTTATCAGCTAAAACATAATCAGTAATTGTCCAGTGGAAAGCGCTTACATGTTGCTTAGTTAGTGACATTTTTGGAATGGGCAGTGCATGTAAAGGTAAACACTGCGAGCCAAAACCTCAGCCTTAAAACTGTGAGGTCGGCATAGAAACATAACCACTTATAGGCATGCATGAGGTGCCCATTATGGCCGTACTCTTCTAGACAATGGATTGTATAATTACACCACATAACAAAAATAATTTTTTTGTGAGTTGTCTGTGTTTTTTCAACTGATTTAAGACAATTTTGTACCGTTGAATCTGAAAATGACATCTGTTTCTCTCCATCAGGTCAGGTTTTTATGCTAAGTTGTAAGCAGCTGTACAGTTGTACTGTAAAATGAATAGTAGACACTGATAAAGGTAAGTACATGTAAATTGAATGTTACGTCGTCATTGTTCAAAATTCAGAGAATTTCAAGAAATAAAAAAGAATTTTGCATCATATAAAGCGAAAATACCCGTACATGTAAAGAAAAACGTAAAAAAGATGTGGCCATGGTTCAAAAAGTTGACCTGATTGAGCAAAACCAATGTGATTTTTGGATTCATCACATCAAAATTGTCCTAAATCAAATAAATTTGGTGTTGACCAGTGTTATGATATAAGACACAGCTGGAAAGGGAACAGAAACCAAAACTGGAAACGACGCGATCACAGGAGGCTCATGCCAATCTGAAGAAGGTTGGGTTGAAGTGAACAAATCCTGAAATGGCTTGTTTACAGGTGGCATCAATAAGATAAATGGGGAAGGATGTACCCTGCCTCTCGCCCAAAGATACCGGGATAGGCCCCAGCCCCTCTGCGACCTGAAAAGGATTAAGCAGAAGAAGATGGATGGAAAGGATTAATTTGAATCATCAAAAAGACAAACCTACTCACTAAAGTCCAGGAATAAAGAACATAGATCAAGAAATAAGTATTAGAGGCTCCTTTAAGTTGTGGAGTGCTCTTGTCAGCAGTGCGCTACACTGAGTTTACACACAGTTGCAGGAGAGTACTTAAAAGGCAAACTTTGTATTCACTTTTGTTTAACGATCTAAGCTGCACTACTTGAATTATCTCAAAAGGACAAGCTTCTTGTTGAAGATTCCCAGCTAGTCTGAAAGGTTATTTGCAGATACTGTTTGGCCCGAGTCTGATCACAAATCGCCCCTATTGATCGAGTGTTCTTCCTTCCTCCTTCATTCTCCTCTCTCCACAGGTCCCAGCTCTCATCGCTGCCCCAACACTCCAAGTTAGTCTGCTTTATCACCTACTGTGCATTTCCCCACATGTGCGGTCTTTCTTCCTCACTCACTCCTGAACCCATTCCCCTGTTGTGAACCTGACAGACATCACAAGCCCTACAAGCTTATAGTTACTGGCATTTAAAGGATGCAGCCTTGTCCTCTTTTGGCTGTGAACTTCCCTCAACACCTTTACGATGTTGTGCAAGCAGGAGCCTAAGATGGTTTCATGGCTAGTTGGGCACCACAGACAATTGCACATGCTGTAGACATTAGACTTCTGTGGCTTGACTCTCCATTTAACCAAAAACAACTGGCTGAATCTGCACAAACACATACACACCAATGTAAATGTGTTTCCCTGTCCGTCTGTGGCCATAGTTACCAATAACAAAAATGAGACATCTGAGGGCATGACCCATGACTTTACAAGTGTGTTCAGGCAAACGCAGTTATGTTAAAATATGTTATCTACCTTTTGAAAGTGTCTGACCTATGACTTCAGGGCTATAAGTAAAGGTAATGATGGTTTGTCTGACTTTAAAATGCCTCCATGCATTGCATACAGTTAACTTTTAACTCACAAGGCAAGTTCTCAGCAATCCCTTTAAGTACATAGCCTTGCCAAGTTCAGAGGCGCAGGGGGAATTTGTGTCGGTAGATTAGCAATAAATCATCCAATAACCCGACGATGAGAAATCTAGAGAGCGGCAGGGGGGTTGTTTGAAATTAATCCAGCCCGAGTGCTCCAGGCTGGGCCGAAAGATGGTCTATTGTAGGGAAAAGGATTTTCAAAGAAATGAGTTTTGGCTGGTGACCAATCTTTTTTTTTTTTTCCTTGGTAGGAAGTGACAGTGTGACTGATTTGTAGAGACTCTGTGGTTCTTGCTCTGAGCCCACCTTTGCCACCAATTGAGCTTTGTGGAGTCAGAGAGATGCCTGTCTCCCTCTTCCTTCCAGGAGCATGCTCACCCAGTGCATCGCCACTCATGTGCATCTCCGTGCCAGCCGCACATCTCTCCTCCTCACTTAGCATGATGATATCACCAAATGCCACCAGCCTGTTTCAACTTGTGCTCGCTCGCTCTCTCTCTCTCTCTCTCTCTCTCACACACACACACACACACACACACACTGTACCTCTCTCTTGTCTTCCTCTCCTCATACATTGTTGAGCAAAGTGAGCAACACTCACTGTTTCACAGCCACCTCATGGTCCCACTGGCAGCCTCACTCACCCTGTGGTTCAACTTGTGCTTGTGTAAGTCCACATACATGTTTGATGTAGGAACAGCCGGGTCTCACTCTTTGTCCCTTTCCCTCTTTTTCTCAGGAATGAGGGAGCACCCACCCATTCCTGTCATTGACCTGGCTGACCACATAGAGAGACTGAAAGCCAATGACAGCCTCCGCTTTTCCCAGGAGTACGAGGTGAGAGCAATGCATTAATGCTGTCACACAGTCTTAGTTTAAGTCTCACCGACTTTGTTTACATGTACAGCAATGCTCCAGTATTAACTCACATAGGATCACAGTCGAGATAAGACAACAGCAGCTTCGGGACTTGATATCCAGAATAAGGTTGTGTTCAGGATAGGCAGTAACTGGACTAAGACATGTGTCATGATAATCTTATTCTGGTTATTCAGACATGTAAACACCTTACTTGGATTAAATATTTCTACCTACATCTTTGTAGCATTTTTCCACACCATAGTTGCCAATCCCACTTACTTGCAACATTTTAGGTTTTTTTAATTAATAGGAGGGAAAACTGAAAGAGAAATAGTCTGTCCTCACATTATTTTATTGGTGAAATGGTTTAATAATTTATTCTTTTTCTGTATATTTTAATTATTTTCTTCTTTTAGAGTCTTTTCTGCCAGGTTCAAGTATAAATCTTAATAATTGGCTTTAAGTTTGCATGTATTATCTACTTATATAGATGTTTATTCACTGTCAGGTGTTGTTTTTTTATATTTTTTTTTATTTTTATTTTTATTTTTTTTTACAAATAGAGTTGTTTATTTGTCAGGCCACATCTGGCAACCCCACTAGTAGTGGTTTAGTTGGAATATGCTTTACAATGTGAACATGAATTTCCCATAGTTGCTGTCCACTTTATTTCTTATAATGCCTTAACCAGAATATGGATCTGAACTGGAATATGATGTGCATGCAAATGTAGTCAGTGATTCCCGTATGTGTCTCTTCATTATATTTATGGAGAGATTTTTTAATCCCATATGCATTTACTCTAATGGATTACTAAAAGACTTCTTTTAATAGACATCAGTCATTTTACAGCTCTATTACCAACTCCACCAGGAAGCCAACACTTACATGAAATGCTGTGAGATGTCTTTTTCACAAAAATTAGCAGGTGGTGAATTGCTTAAGCAGTCTGTGTGTGTGGTGATGTTTTCCAGAAGAATGTTATTTTGCAGGCAGGCTCTCCGATGCAACTCTGTGAGGGATTATCTCTTGTCAGTGTCCTTTCTGTTTGAAAAAAGAGGGGTGCAAATTTGCATTTAAAGTGGCACATTGGTTTGGGGAGTAAGGAAGGCCAGATGAAGTAGGGAGGTATCCTTGAATACAGAAAAACAAGATGTACCTTTTATTCATTTGCTGTGATTGTGTTATCTAGTTTTGTTTCTAATCAGCTCTGTCCCATCCGCACATCCAACATGGCTGTTGGAATGATTGTGGATCTTTGTGTTTATCGATCTTGAAGCCCAGTGCTTGTCTCTCTTAGGTTGTCTGTATACGGTTGCTATATCAGGAAATTTGATGCAGTTTTTTGCTGACCTTTTACCCATTTTTACAACCTTTAACCACAGTGACAAATATTATATAGCTTTTTTTATTGCACATATTGTCTGACTGTTCTGTACATAAATGTAGAAGATTACTGTGCCTTTGGTGACTTTAAAATACATAAACAGTCCTAAGTAGTGTGAGATTTTTCACTTGTACTTTTAATGATCTATGCCATAGAAAGTCTCAGCTGCTTCAGCAGTAGTGGAGATGTCAAGTCCAAAATTCAAATCTGTCCTTCTTTGAGACTGCCTCAGTCTCAGTTTCACAGGCTCACAGAGGACCAGAGTTGGTTAGAGCAGCCTTTATTCAAGTATAAATAATGTTATCTTGTGGTAAAAATGACCAAAGTCTCTAAAAATGTTACTTGAATTAGGGTAGGGAAGTATTGACTAAAAACGTTGCTTGAGTAGTGAGTAACTTTGATCAGGTTTACTTTTTCAAATAATGAAGAAATCTTCAACTTGTTGTAAAATCTGTACTTTTTTCACGTAAATTTGTGAAGTTATTTTCTATCAAACTCTTAAGAGAACCACTGAATATGGGCCACAGAGCTGCATGTGGCTCTGGAGCTTCAGCTGGCAGATGTCTTTTCTAAATTAACAGTGTGAAAAAGGAAACATAGCACTGCTTAATACTGGCTAAGATTAACTTGGTTAACTACTGTCACTGTTCTGTTATTGTTTATCAAATCATTTTTCCCTGGTGAGTCAGAAAAAGGCTTTTGTATTTAGATTTCTTAGACGTGTCTGTTGAAGTAATTCCAGCTAAACCCAATTCAATCTAATACAGGAACTAAGTAATAAATCCCTTATTTAAAAAAAAAAAAAAAAAAACTAGTGTCAAGTCTTTGAAGAAAATATTTAAGTGCACTTTGGAGACTGTAGTTTCAAGTTAAAATTTGCTTGACATGATTTAAAGATTTCACCACTTTAAAGTGGTGGAGGGATTTGATTGTCCTATTGATCCCCGGAGCTATGTTGTCGGGGAAGACTTGCCCCTAGTAGGGTCTCCCAAAGCCAACTGGTCCTGTATAAAGGGCCAGACCAAGAGTGGTCCAACAGATTTCCATTTTTTAAAAAACTTGCATCAAGGACTCAGTATAGCCAAAGGAGGCACGTGGGTCCTCCCCCCAGTGTGCTATGTGACCTGAGCGGCAGTCTGCCCCCCACGGCCCTGGCCCACAGATAAACAGTAGAGGATGGATGGATGGACATTTAACGATTTGTACCTACTCTAATGAAATTAGTACAACATAAAAAACTACAAAGTTTGATATTTTTTAACAGGAAAAACACTGCTTCAATTTTTTTCTGACTCGCTGTGAAATTAAGAACAAACTGGGGAGATAATTAGGCCCTGTTAAAAATCTGCACTCAATTAAGTCCTTCCTTGTGTTGCTCAGTGCCTCTCTAGAACATCGCCCTCCCGGCCTGTTGAGTTGGTGTAAACGAATCAAGCCAGAGAAGTGGCTTGTATGACTGCAGGCAACCAGCCCAGCCCCGCTCCCATCCTGCACCAGCCATTCCAAGCCAGGGAAGACCCCCCTCTGTCGCCCGGCAGATGGCCATTCGTCTCTGTGCCAGCCATGGCGCTGTGGCAGAGCTCTCGGCGCTTTGTCACAGTCACGTTCGCCGGCTGCTCCCGTTGAGTCTTATCCCAAGGCTCAGAATTTGTAGAGGCTTCACCACTTCCTCTCATCACACTGAGCAATGAGCACACTGGGTAATGAGCAGATTTTGTCAATCAGGCATGCCGCAGCTCCCCTGACAGTCTTTTTATCGCAGGAAGCAATATCATGCCGCAGTCGTCATGGCGCTATCATTACGTTCATTTGAAGGTATTTCCAGCGTGTCATTGAGAGTACCTTGGGCATTTGCTTCTCACCTCCTTCCACCATTTCCACCTAACTTGTTTGGTAGTTGTCATCAGTCTACTGCACCCGCTGTGTTCACTGAGCTCTCAAATAGATGTGACATGTTTTGACTGCAAATAAAATCTTCCTCTTCATACTAGCGGGCACGGGCAGAGAAATTGGCAGCGCTGAGCTCATCAGCAGCAATAGGCCCATGCCCCCATGACACTCACTGTTGAGCAATTTTGAACAGCACTGGAAGATTTTCCTGCCTGTGAGCACTCTCCATTTGTGTACCTTGTTCAGGAATAAATAACCCTTCCATCTTTTCTCTTGGTAACAAAAGTTGAGGAAAAACACAACTCCTCACTGCTGCAACAAAAGATTATCTCTTCTTGTAGGAAAATTAAAGGGAAGCACAATTATTTGGACCTTCGACTCATCACGACGCATTAGGGCAATATTTAAAAAGCGGTTTCTTTTAACGTTTAATATGTGCAGGTCTTTATTTTATTTCTCTCCAAGCCCCAAGTTGCCCCCGTCACTTTAACCCATAATAATAATTATTGCATTACCCTGGCATTGTACAGGTGTTACACGAACCTCTAATGGTATAATTAATGCTTCAGTTAACATTAAATAAGTGGAGAAATCTTGAAGCTGCCATTCCAATGTCTGCCGGAGGCAAAAGGCCTGGGGAATTACTGGACATGGTTCCGGCATGGGCTGAGGGAGGGATCGATATGGAATAACAAGAGACTCTGTGACATTATCTAGCAGGGCATAAGAGGCCATCACATATCTCCCCAGATCAATATGTATGCAGTCTGCTGTCGTCTTATCCCAGGAGACAAATGACGTAAGAGGGGAGAGGGTTAGAAAGAGAGACAAAAGACCAGGCTGTAACAGGCAGCAGGAATGGAAGATGAGAAAAGAAACGAAGACAAAAGATGAGATGCATGGTTACCGCAAGAAATCCTACATCTGACTTCTCAGAATGGGGTAATTCTATAGGATCATCAAAAACAGAGGAGAGGTTGTGTTTCTGACCCGCCAGCTGCAGCCAAACCTTGATCCAGTTACAGAGAAATACAGACCTGTTTGTGTTGGGTTATAAGTCTCCACATCTGTAAATGAATGTTGACTGTTCTGCTTCATTAAACCCAGGCATGATGCACATATATGCAATATGTACAGAATATACAACCACTACAAATATATGTGTATTATTCCTGTAAATGTCATTGTCACTTGATGCTGCGACACAATAGGTGCTAGCAGGGCATTACACCCCACCTCTTCACATGTGTACTCAATATCCCTTTTTATTGGCTTCGCTTTGCTCTTCATCCAATAGTTTATAATCGTGCTCTCTCACTCTTTGTCTTGTTTGCCTTCTCTCTCTCTCTTTTTCTTCACCACCCTCTCTAACAGTCCATTGATCCAGGACAGCAGTTCACCTGGGAAAACTCCAACATGGAAGTGAACAAGCCAAAGAACCGCTATGCAAACGTCATCGCCTATGACCACTCCAGAGTGGTGCTCACCTCTGTTGATGGTAAGAGTTTGTGTAACTTCACATCCACACTGATGGACAAACCACCTTGTACAGCAGGATCTACAGCACTAGAAATTCACCATATGTGTGATTTTTTTTTTAAACAAAAGCCAAAAATGTAAGAGTTCATTAGTCTGTCCTAATATGCTAAATCTTAATCTACAAATTATTTTTACTTCACTACTATATATCTAACATACTATATAGTATGAGGTCCAGCACCACCGCTTCTCTTTGTTCCAGCTGTTCCAGGAAGTGACTACATAAATGCCAACTACATCGATGGCTACAGGAAACAAAATGCCTACATCGCTACTCAGGGACCTCTGCCTGAGACGCTCAGTGACTTCTGGAGGATGATTTGGGAGCAGAGATCCAGCACCATCGTCATGATGACCAGACTGGAGGAGAAGTCGAGAGTAAGGAGAGACACACCGTCAAATTTATCAGATATCCACTTTATTATTTCACTTATTATATTGGTGCAACATTAAGTTATTGATGTGTGCACATTCAAATCAGAATTTACATCCATTATGCAATAAACATCATCAAGGCTCCATTACAGTAATTATTCATTACGAATAATATATAGAAAATAGTGAATACAATAATATGGCAACTAAAGAAACACTGAATGCATCAAATTCCAGTGGTGATCCTGGATCAGCCGATCCACTGATGGTTTGTGTGCTTCATGCTGGGGTTCTGCTACTGCTAGTCCACACTATATGATTAGATGACTGTAGGTAGGCACCTTGTTGTAGAGGCTGACTGCCAAAACACCCGACTGGAGGGACATTTCTGGACACTTGACACTAAATGCTGCAAAGACTGACTAGGTGTGGGCTCTAACCAGGTGTCTAGCATGTCAAATATTTTGTGCCTGTCCATTTTAAAACCTCTGTATAATTTACAGTCGTTTCTCATGTCACTGTGCTGTTTTGGAGAACGTGCAGGCCAATAGTCAGTCCCTCCAGGATTTCATGGGATGTTTTTATGATTGTTGCGGCCCAAAAACCCTGAATTTGTGGGAGCTTTTTTTAAAAAAAAAAAAAAAAAAAAAGTTGCCATGTTTTGAGAGTTTTTTTGCACTAAAAGTTGTAGGAAGAATTCCAAATTTTAAAGCAGATGCTTTTTCCATAGTTTACTGCAATGATATTCTATAACACAACAAGAACTGAGCCACCGGAGTGGTGGCTCAGTTAGTAGAGCATCCACCCCACACCCAGGAGACAGGGGTTCAAATCCCAGCTGGGTCATGCCGAAGACCATATAAAAGTGGAACTTCCTGCCGTCCAGCTTGGTGCTCAGCAAAAATGGAATGGAGGAGGGAAATTTGTGGCGGCGCCTTGCATGGCAGCAGCCCTCTGATTCTGCTCTTGGGGTGTGTGTGATTAACACAGTAGATGGGTAAAACACAATCTCGTTCTACTGTACATGATTGATTGTACAGTTGAATGACAATAAAGGGTGATTTGAAAAGCACAGGATTGTCAAAAATGTCATATTAAACAGTGATTTGTAAAATAACCAAAAACTTCTGCTTAATTTACAGAAAAACTCTTTTGTGCAACAGCAAATACAAACTTTAACACAATATCCATTACAACAGCTAAATTGGATTGAATGCATGTTAAAGTGTAGAGATTTGGAAATCACGGCAGCAGCTTCATTTGAAAACTCCCTTACCGCAGCAGTCCCGTCACTAACCACTCAGTACCAAATGCAGAGAAAGAAGAAATCATTTATTCTGTTGCTCTGTATTGTTTATTGAAGTCTGTGTTTTTCTGAAAAAAAAAATTACTGAATATTCTCTGTCTTTCTGTGCCCGACTCCTACCTGTCTGTCTGCGCTTCTTGACACGCACCAGGAGTTGTACCTGGAGGAGGGGCTCTCCTTGGGGGTTTGCCGCGGGTGCATTGTTCCGTGTCCAGACCAGACATTCACAGTTTTAAGATGTAATAATGATTTTACCTCTAAAGATGATATAGAACAATTAGACACTGGCTGGAGTGTTAGATTTGCTCGATTGTTTGTGGTTTTACGGTGTCTCTCCTCATGCATACTCTGGTGATTGGGTGGTTTCAGGCAGGCGGACTACTTTCAACACAAACCCAGCACTTTGTACACGTGAAATGTCAAAGAAGGTTTTGTAGTTTGACCTGAACAACCATTCCGACAAGTTTTGTTTTTACCAACTATCCTGTGACAGAGTTACTGTTGGATACTTGAGTAATATTAATTTCTTCCTTTGAAACATCAATATTGTGTTTGAACTGAATTACTGTCATTGTTATTCAAGCAACAAGTGACTGGTGTGATGAAAACATAGTGGGTGTGGCGCATCAGATTGGAGAAGTCGGCATTAGTGCCTCATCTCAGATGTGGTCAGGAGATGGCCAGAGATGGAGATTCCTGACAGAAATGTATGGAGGTCTACAGTGAGGAAACGTTACACCCAACAAAGCCTGAAGGCATATAGACACCCAGTCCTACTTTAAAGCTGGATTTGTCAGCCTGATCAAAGTCACGAGGACTTCAAAGGATAATTTGGTTGTCTGTGGACAGTATCGCCTCATGTTGCTGCTCTGCTTCTTCTTCTCAGTCTTCAGCAGTCTCTCCAAACGTCTGTGTGAATCCTGTCTAAATCTGTTTGGGAAGTAACATTGCACAGCATTTTTTTCCATTTTCCTGTTTGTTGCTTATGATTAAGTTACTGTGGCAACTTTGCACACAGGCTATCTTTTTTTTTTTTTTTTCCACAATATCTTTATTGAACCTTTTTTTTTTTTTTAACAAACATGATACAAACAATCAAACACTAACACTAAAGTACTACAAAAAAAAAATGCACTAAAAACACCAACAACCACCAACAAAATCAAGTCTTCAACAATGCTCCTCTGTTTAGTCTAGACAATCCAATACATAAGTATACATATTATGTTCACCAGTTTGGAATTTACAAGGTCCACACACATCATTCACCTTCTTCTTCAAGAGTTATGTTTAAATTTTTTACATAATCAATAAAAGGTCTCCATATATTCTCAAACACAATTTCCTTTGATTTCAGTATATATGTTATTCTTTCTAATGGAAGGTTTGTTAACATCTGTCTTAACCACTGAGTCACATCTGGTCTATGAGTCTTTTTCCATAATAGTGCAATACATTTTTTGGCATTAAGCAAACTGAGGTCTATGAATGTTCTTTCACTTTTATTAAAATTATGCTTTTCTGGGTACAGACCCAACAAAAACAGTTTAGGATTCAATATGATTTGTTTTGAGATTATTTTTTCAATTGTTACCCTCACCTCTTCCCAAAACATTCTTATTAATCTACATTCCCATAAACAATGAAATAGGGTTCCTTTACTTTCCATGCATTTTGTGCATGTATCTGGTATATTTTTGTTATATCTATTTAACTCCTCCGGTGTAACATACATCCGCATTAACCATTTGAAATGTATCAATTTAAGGCGTACATTTATTGATTTGGTTTGAGCTTCTGTACAAGCCAATTCCCATTGTTCCTCTGAAATTTCAGTTTGCAGATCTTCTTTCCAGTAGTTTAATCTTTTCAGTGAATTTTCACTTGAAGATAGTGTCAATGAGTTATAAAACTCTGAAATAATACCCTTTCTTTTACTATCTTTCATCATCATTTTTTCCAAGGATGAGTAAATAGGTCGAGTGAGAGCTTTATTTTGATTTGATCGAATAAAGTTTCTAAGTTGAAGATATTTAAAAAAATGTGTTCTATTGAGATTAAATTTGATCCTCAGCTCTTCAAAAGACATTATGTTATCTGCACATGGCAAATATAAATCCTGAATCTTTTGTATCCCTTTTAAATTCCATACTTTAAATACAGCGTCCGCTCTCCCTGGTTTAAAATATTGATTACCCCATATTGGACTAAATTGTGACAATAACTGTGGTTCTTTTAAATAGTTTATAGCTTCACACCATATTTTGATCATATGCTTTACAAATGGATTTTTAACTTGTTTTTGTAATTTTTTAGCCGAATCTGAGTATATGAATATGGGAAGAGGTAAAGGTAAATTGTATGATTCCATTTCAGTCCAGTGAGGGAGATCATTTGATGAAAAATAATATGTCATAGACCTCAGTTGTGCCGACCAATAATACAACATAAAATTTGGACATTTCAGACCTCCACGATCAAATGGTAAATATAATAAAGACAGACGTAATCTAGCCCTCCTGTTGTTCCATATAAATTCCACTAACTTTTTTTTTATTCTTGAGAATAGATCTAAAGGTGGTGATAAGGGAATGTATTGAAATAAATAAAGTATTTTAGGTAAAATATTACTTTTAAGTATATTGATTCTCCCGATCATCGACATTGGTAGTGACATCCATCTCTGAGTTAACTCATTGATATCTGACATTAAGGCTTCATAGTTGACACTGGCGACTGATTCTAGCTTAGGCACAATTTGGATTCCTAAATATTTAAACTGATTTACAACATTGAATTGATTTACCTCAGGGGCTGGGTAATTTCTCTGGGTCTCATTTAGCATTAATATTGAAGATTTAGTTTTATTTATTTTATATCCTGATATTTCCCCAAAATTCTTTATTAAATTCAACAAGATTGGAATTGATTTTTTTAGATTCGACATAAACAAAATTATGTCATCGGCGTACAGGGAGATTTTATGTTCTGTTGGTCCAACTTTAATTCCATATATTTGTGAATGTAAACGTATCGCTATCGCTAAAGGTTCAATTGCCATAGTAAACAGTAAAGGTGAAAGTGGACAGCCTTGTCGACATCCTCTATTGATTTTTATTGGTTTTGAAATATTATTTGTTAGGATTTCTGCTGTAGCATTATTGTATATTATTTGAACCCATTTTATGAAATTATTTCCAAGTCCAAACCTTTGTAGGACTTCAAAAAGAAAGGGCCATTCAACTCTATCAAAGGCCTTTTCGGCGTCCAGTGATAGGAGAGCTGTATCCGGTGCTTCTTTATTAAAATAAATAATATTAAATAGTCTTCTTACATTATGGAAGCCTTGTCTACCCTTTATAAAGCCATTCTGATCTCGATTAATAATATTTGGTAAAATTTCTTGTATTCGTCTTGCTAAAATTTTACAGATTATCTTAAGGTCGGCGTTTAATAGGCTTATTGGTCTCATATTTTCACATTTATTAGAGGGCTTACCTGGTTTTGGCAGCAGTATAATTAAGGCATTATTTATGTATGATGGTAAATTATTATTTTGAAATGCTTCTAAAACCATTTCCAAAAAAGGTTTTATTAATTTATTCTTAAATTTTTTATAAAGGTCAACTGGAAGACCATCTGGTCCTGCACTTTTTCCTGATTTCATATTATCAATGGCTAGCCCAACTTCTTCTTGACTAATTTTAGACTCCAATATCTCCCTGTTTTCATTTGGAATACACGGTATAGATAGTTCGTTCAAAAACCCATTTAGTTTTGTTAAATCAGATTCATTTTTGGTATCATATAATTTTTCATAGTAATCTCTAAAGGCTCTGTTAATTTCTAAAGGATCTATAACTACCTGTCCATTACTTATAATACTGGTAATTGGTGTTTTAATTTCTAATTGTTTAATCTGCCATGCTAATAATTTTCCTGATTTTTCACCTTGTTCATAAAAAGATTGTTTCAATCTTAGAAGACTCGAGGCAGCTCTATTCGCTGATTTTTTGTCGTATTCAGCTCTCAAAATCAGTAATTCATTCTCCAACCTTGGGTCACTTCCTGCATACACTTTTTCCTGAAGACTTTTTATTTTATGTTCCAATTTAGCTCTCTCCTCTCGAGTCTTCTTAGATTTTGATCCTGTATAACTAATAATATGTCCCCTAATAAAAACTTTGAAAGCCTCCCACTTTACACATGCTGATGTTTGTGTAGTATTGATGTCAAAGAACTCGTCTATCTGTTTTTCTATATACTTGACAAATTCCTCATCCTGAAGCCATTTATGCTGAAATTGCCATCTACCTGATTCCTTTGTCAATTTTTTATCTACATATATTAGACAACAGGGTGCATGATCAGAGATCACGATGTTATCATAAAAGCAGTTTTGAATCTTGGACCTTAATTCTGTGGAAATCAAAAAATAATCAATACGTGAGAATGTCTTGTAGGTACTGGAATAACAAGAATAGGCTTTAACTTGTGGTTTCATTTCTCTCCATATATCTAACAATCTCAATTCTTTCATAAAATGATTAATAGTCATCCTACATCCAATGTGCGTGCAATCCAGTCCTGTTGATCTATCTATACCTGGATTCAATGTACAATTAAAATCCCCTGCTATTATATGCTGCCCTGTAAGTGATGATAAGATAAGAAATAAATTAGCAAAGAACTTCTGATCATCTATATTGGGACCATATAAGTTCACAAGATTTATATTTTCTAATAGCAAAGAACCTTGAATGATTACATATCTTCCAAATTTGTCTCCAATTACATTTTTCACTTGAAAAGGAACTGATTTATGTATGAGAGTCATAACTCCCCTGGCCCGGGATGAGAATGATGAGGTGAAGACACTTCCTTGCCATCTACTCCTAATTCTTTTTATATCCTCCTCTATTAAATGAGTTTCTTGTAAAAACACAATTTTTGAACCCATGTCTTTTATTTTATTCATAACTTGTTTAAGTTTTTTTAAATTTTGTAGACCTCTGCAATTCCATGAAGTTAAATTAAGATTAACACTTTGGTTTATGATCAATAGAGAGTTTGGGATTACCTTGCAGTGTAAACATGCTCATACAGAGAAGCAAAAACATGAGTGGTTGAACATTCATCCTACAAACTACACACAAACAAATTTCCCCTTCCCACACTTGTGGGAAACCCCCCAAAATCAAAAGAAAAATTCCGTCTCCCGATATAGCCATCGACCGCTCCACACCCACGGGGAACAGCCTAAGCCACTCCTTCTTCATCCTCCCAATCACCCTAACTCTACTGCTTTTAATGACGTAACATTAACTCTCCTCTGTAGTTTTCCAACTTAACTCCAAAATTTTTAACAACTTTGTACATCATAGTTTTTTTTTGTTTGTTTTGTTTTTGGTTTTTTTTTTAAATATATAATACAATCTATATTTTATAAACTTACTATTTACTTCAAGTCAGTCAGATGCCTGTGCAAATGCTTAATTATTCTACCTTATATTTTGTTCATGCTTAGCTCCCACCAGTCTCTTCTTCTTCTTTGATCTTCTTGATGAACTCCTGCGCCTCCTCCGGGGTCTTGAAGATGTGGGTTCTGCCCTCATACGTGGTCAGCAGTCTCGCAGGATAGATTACACCATGACGAATCCCAAGGTTGCGCAGCTCCTTACGTATGGGATCAAACTGCTTCCTCAATTGTTGGATTCCTGTGGCCAAATCTGGGTAGAACCGCACCTGCTGGTCCTGGTGTTTAATCTCTCCTTTAGCTCGTGCAGCGTTGAAGATCTTCATCCTGTCTCTGTTGCTAAGAAACTTCATAATTAAGGTCCTCGGCGGTCCCTTATCTCTCCGTGGGCCAATACGATGTGCATTTTCCAGAACCACTGCTGATTGCAACTCCTCGCTGCCCAGCACCTCCGGAATCCACTTTTCCAGAAAGGAACATACGTCCCGACCTTCTGATTCCTCTGGAAGACCCACCAGCCTCAAGTTATTCTGTCTCGACCGAGATTCCAAATCCAAAATATTATTTTCCAGAGATTTATTTTTTTTTTCCAAAGTGCGCACCTTTAATTGAAGACGGGTGACGTCATCTTCAGCACTAGCGAGACGGAGCTCCATCTGCGCCGTTCGTTCTACACAGTCACCCAATTCCTTTCTTATTCCTTCCAACGCTGTCATAATCCCATCAAATCTAGAGGAAAAGTCCGCTCTCATTGAACTCATGGCAGCCATCAGCGCATCTGCGCCTCTCCCCGCAGACATCGCACCGTTGCCAGCCTCCTCCGCCATATATGGAGTTTTATTTGCTGCGTCACAGACCTGAAAGTCCGTTAATTTGGACTGTTTCGGCGGCTCGCTTTTTCCTTTACCTGGTTTTCCAGCCTTAGGCTTCGCCGACATATCCTCGCCCAGACGCTGGGATACGTTCTGTCCCAAATGAGAGAGTTATTTGACGATTTTTTTTCTCCAGGAGCAGAGCAGAGTGAGACACATCCGTCCTACGTGGCAGCCATAACCGGAAGTCCAGGCTATCTTTTACATTCCTTTCATGGAGCCAAATGATGCACATATTGACAGTGTGGATGTATTTAGGTGTTCATGACAGTGGAAGCTCATTATTTTAAAGCTGCTCAGATACGTCTGTGCTTGACTTGTTCATATTTATTTTAGCACCACCTAGCCAAGCATCCAAAGATTTATTGTCCCAGAAAAGAAACACAATGATGAAGTTTCTAATCATGGAGTCAGAGAAGATTATATTCTAATGATATACATTTGTTGCTGAAGTGCATCTATGCTAATAAAAGCAAAGAAATAAATCGGAAAAAGAGCACAAGGCATTTTGAGACGTGAAACTGAAAGGGCTTTTATTTCATTACCATCACAAAATCAGTCTTGTGAATTCCATGGAGGCATAAATACCCAGCGTGGAGCCCCGCCAGTATGTGGTGCTTTATTAGAGTGTGCATGAAAAAGAATGGCCAGATTAAGAGCTGAGTAACAGGCAGAGCAATGAAAGTTTTCCCAAATCCTTGACAGTTATGTTGGGGAGAGGATGCTCATTCCTTGAAGCTCACTTCATGTACACCAAGTCTGTGTGAGATTGTTTGGTCTGGTGCGCCAGATGACGCTCCGTCTTTCAAAACAAATCATGTTTTAATTCTGAACTATCAGCACAATCAATCACTTAGGCAAACTGTAAAAACACAATATGTCTGTTTCAGCCAGGATTCATACCTCAGAGAGGATCTTCAGCTTGATTAGATGGTTTTATTACACATTCACTTGATGGCGAGGACACACTCATATTCTCCAAATGCCTTTCTGTCCATTTGGCTTGTCTGACTGCTAATTTCAAGACTCTGACAGATGAGCGGGCTCTTCTACTTTAGTCCCCGAGCAGGAGCTCCACGATGAAAAGAATTTAAAACAGTACAGCATAAAGAAACTTAAAAAGAAATGAAACGGCTTCAAAGCCTATCCCCACCTCCTACACTCATTTTAAAATTAACTGGCTTGCCAACACTGTGAAAGGAGACACGATGAAGTGCACCAGCCTCCCACCAGCTGGGGGTGGGATCATTTCCCTTCCAATATCAAACTATTTCCAAATCGCTTTGTACGACATCACTAAAGGGGCGGGGGTAAGGTCTGGAAATGCACTGTCATCTCCAGACTAGCCAACGGTGACTAAAATAAAGCTCTACAGATCTGAATACCGCAAAAACAAAACTATACTGCACAACAGTGAAGTCTAATGGCCGCTTCACACTGCATCTTTGGGGGACTACTGAGAGATCAAAAATTAGCCCGATCTCTCAACGATGTCCTAAAACCACAAAAAAGCAGTTTCTCTCTAAATGTTTGGGAGATCACTGTGCAGTCAAGGAGTTCTATAGAAATCTTTGAAAGATTCTTGAGAGATCACTGAGAGAGGAGGAGATATTACTGAAGGATCATTGAGAGATTCTTGGTTGACCAAGGGGGTTAGTGAATGGTTGAGAGGTTTCTAGTGCTCTTTTACAGCCTTTATACAGGGGTGGAGATTGTTGGGAGGTCATTGAAAAATGGCCAGATTTTGCAGTGATCTTTCAATGATCTTTCAGTGATTGCCAAGATCTCTGTGGTCTCTCAATGATCTTCCAGTGATTTCCAAGGTCACCATGGTTTCCTCAAAGGTTTGACTGAGTCCAAAACAATCTCTCAACTATATCACAGGGAAGCGATCTCTCAAAGAACTCTCAAGGAGCACTCAGTGATCTCATCAATCTCTTAATGATCTCTTAGCAATCTCCTCAGTGGTCTTCCAATGAATGATCAACAATCTCTCACTGATTTCTCAGCCATCTCTATCCTCAGGGTGGAAAATTTTGACATTCATTGAAAGATTGCCAAGAGAGCACTCCTTGACTGCTCAGTGATCTCATTGATCTCCTAATGATCTCTCAGCGAGCTTTCAATGAACTCCAAATTTTCCCACCCAGAAGGTAGAGGGAGGTTAATGGCTGAGAGATCAGAGAGGAGTTGCTGAGTGTTTGATGAAAAACCAATAGAGTTCATCGAAAGACTGCAGCGGAGATCCCTGAGAGATCATTGGGAGATCGATGAGATTGCAGAGTTGGAGAGATTGCTTTCCTTTGGTGATCACTGAGAAACTGTTTTGAAGTGAGTCAAAACTTTGAGGATTGTGGGAATCAGTGAATATTATTGAGATCAACTGAAAGATTGTTGGGAGACGTCACCATTTTTTCATCACTCAATGATCTCCACTCCTGTGTAAAGGGGAGTTAAATAAAATGAAATATTGTAAATCAAGGATACATGTGCTGCTTTTTTTGTCTGACAGAACGTTTCTTCTTCCTGTGCAACTTTTATGTAAGAGCGTTTACCATGCTTTAAGATTAATTTGCTTGTTTGAAGAAAGAACTTCATGGGAAGAAGAAATATCTTGTCAGATAAATAACGTGCACATGTGGACCCTTGAGTTAGGATATTTCATCTTACTAATTTATTCAATAGTTGCACTGTTTTATTCTTGCAACGGAATATTATGATTACATTCTTCAGTACACAAACGAGTGAATTTATTACATGGCAATTGGCAGAATGTGCATTATATAAAATATGTGGCACTTTTGACTCTGGTGTTTTCTGAATTAAAATGAATTAATTACATTCACTTTGAGAGCATCATCATTTAAAAGTGAAATAATCCTGGAAATTCAAACAGCTAACTGCATCAAACAAACAGTGTTGCAGTTTGATAATGAAGAGAAATGTATTACAATAACTGCAAAATGCTCCCTGTACTCCTAATTACACACACAGCTTTGCTAGACTGTAAAGGATGTTTTTCCCCCTTCATGCCATTTACATAAATACAAATTCTTCATTTGTCCGTTTCTCACAAAAATACACTCAGACACATATGGGTGGGTGAGTCAACCTCCCACTGCCTGGCCAGACTCGCGTCTCCTGCCAAGCAGAGCAGCAGCCTGACGAATGTGACGAGATCCGGCAGCAGGAAAATTCCTGCTTCCTTTTGCGCCATCATTACCAGTTAGTAAAACCCTAAAAGGTCAAAGCTTGAAAAGAGACTGGCGGTATTACTCATTTGCGTACGTGTGTGTGTGTGTGTGTGTCTAGATAAGAGGCACGCCTGCTGCAAAAAGGCCAGGGGAAGGCAGGGGAGAAGGAAGGTTCAAAGCAGAAGGAGATGGTAGTAAAGCCTACAGATGGTGTGTGTGTGTCAGAGAGAGAGAGAGAGAGAGAGAGAGAGAGAGAGAATATGGCGTCCAACCCCAGGCAGCACAGAGATATTCATTACAGTGGTGACTGCTAATCCATATGTTTGTACAGCGACCAGCTCCCCATCACTCAATTGAGTTTCTCCTGCAAGGTCTGCCTCTGCCTCTGAATGGGAGCTGTCACCAGGGGAGGTGAAATGTGAGGGGGTGAGTTTTAGTGCGTTTTGTTTGTCAATTGGCAGCGGCTCTCAGAGACAGCCAAAGTGCCTCCAAAATGTCAGCTGTGTACTGAAGTATCAATATGATTAGCTGGCCCGCGCCGCAGCTCTTCCTCGCTCATGCTATCCAAATCAATAGCGGTAAGTTCTAGTCCCAGCAGTTGTGACATTAAAACAGCTTCTGCGCTTTGTTCAGTTTCTCTGCAGAAAATTAGAGCTTAGCGGCATTTTGGTGTCTCTCTGAAATTACAGATTTTACATGCTGCTAGTCAATGCTTTTAGATGATAAGAAATAAACTTGTTCTTTAGTACAAGTTGCACACTCTGACTGAAATTGAAGTGTTTTTTCTTTTCAAGATTTTAGTACTGGAAAAAAAAGAAAATCAACTGAGTGCAGAAACTCAGCCTCAGACCAGTCAGTTGGGTATGCAGCATGTTTAGATAATGATGTGACTCATCCCCGGGCGGCACCATGCTGCAGGGATCAGAATATCACCTCAGAGCTTCAAATTTTAGAGTATTTCTGTCTGTGGTGTGTGTGTTCTCTGAGGTCCTGTATGGGTATCCTCCCGCTGCTCAGTTTTCTACCCACAGCCCAAAGATGTGCATGCTTGGTTTAATTAATTCTGAGGGCTGTTTCAGTTTGATCAGAGCCATTACAGGTGTGGAATCTCCACTGGACCGAGGTCAGGACCCCACTGCTGAAATCTGCTTAAATTATTGAGCAGAGATAGGTGGTCTCAGAACTGATCACACTGATCCTTGGTCCAGTTTGTTTCTAATGCAGAAGCAATTTTCAGAAAGGTTCAGAATTTGGACCAAGTACAGGAAGTTTCTGAGAAGCTATCAGACATGGATAGAGCAAAAAAGACCAGCCAGCCAACAACAGATGGCTTATTCCAGCCTGATGAAACCACCAGACAAGCAACCAGATCTTCTTCTTACAAGCACATCTCCGATGCAGGCTCATTACGGATCGTTGTGTGTGATTTTGGTGAGCATCAGGTCAGTGGGCTAGGACAGACAGACCTGGTGGAGTCTTCACCGTCCAGACCTTAGTGCAAACTATCAGGTTTAAAACCCACTAGACTGAGTCTCATCCCTAATCCGTAAAAATCAAGTGATGCTTGGTATAACTCTTATTTGACTCCTTTTTTCACTAAAGTGGAACAGACTGTCCGTACCCAAAGTTTAGAGCGCAGACACCTTATTACAGCAGTTTGAAAACCAGACTCCGGTGACACTCAGTAGGGAATTGAGTTTCATCAGTCTGGTGTGACTGGGCTGAGTGAAGACCATCATGAACTTTTTTTGTTGCAAATTGTAGCCTGCCAAACCATCAGGAGTAAAGTCAGAATTGTGGCAAAAGGCAGTCTCCCATTTTCACGGCCTTTTCCACATGCTGGTGGAGAATCTTTTTCCTCATCCACACTAAAGTTTGTTTTGTGCACACATGGAGCCAGGTGGCCGGGCCTGCTGTCCTCTCACTCCAGGCCAGAAGAGGCTTTTAGACACATCTCCCTCCATAATGCAGCACCCAGTCATCACAAATGTGCCAAAAGCATGCACGACAAAGGGGTGCGAACAAGCTGACAATTAGCTAATTGAAAATGATCACAGGCTGGTAAAAGACAAAGTGGTCTTTTTCATGCTCTTCTGAAGCACACTTCAAATGCGGACACACATGGATGCACATTCACAAGCATGATTCAGTGGTGTTCATTTTTAGTAGCGACCGGAGCTGACAGCCAGTCTTCAGTTTTTAATTAGAGCGTGGACGACGCCTTTGATCTGACCTCTCTAATGCTCCCTGCTTGTTAATCAGTGTGATCCTACACGCCACTAAATAGCTCGGTGGTCCACGTTAGCTGCAGTTCACTCCTGATGAGTCAACCCCTCTCTTTGGTTGGCAGGTGAAGTGTGACCAGTACTGGCCGTCAAGAGGCACAGAGACCTACGGGATGATCCAGGTCACCATGCTGGACACTGTGGAGTTGGCTACTTACAGCGTCCGCACCTTTGCCCTCTACAAGGTACCACACTGCCTCTGTCATTTGCAGTTTCAATGCAATTTCTCATTTTTCTGATGACATTTAGTTGCTGTTACTCTGCAGTAATTTTTAACCAATGTCATTTTTTTTTTTAAACTTTGATTCATGTACTTCAGTTCAGCGAGGATGTGACATTGTCCTTTTATCTCCTCTTTCATTTCTTTTCCCATTGTTTTAATTTCTAACATTATTATAATTCCTAATTAAATGTGAGTCTCTAGCTGGAGTGATTACTTGGGTTCAGTCAGGGATTGTGACAATACCAAGACAGTCCTTCAGAGCAGTTTGGAGTTCAATTTCAAAGTTACACATTTTATCTACAGCTACATGATCACAGCCCTCAAACTACAGCATACAGTGGGGCAAAAAAGTATTTAGTCAGCCACCAATTGTGCAAGTTCTCCCACTTAAAAGATGAGAGAGGTCTCCAATTTTCATCATAGGTATACCTCAACTATGGGAGACAAAATGAGAAAAAAAAAAATCCAGAAAATCACATTGAAGGATTTTTAATGAATTAATTGGTAAATTCCTTGGTAAAATAAGTATTTGGTCACCTACAAACAAGCAAGATTTCTGGCTCTCACAGACATGTAACTTCTTCTTTAAGAGGCTCCTCTGTCCTCCACTCGTTACCTGTATTAATGACACCTGTTTGAACTCATTATCAGTATAAAAGACACCTGTCCACAACCTCAAACAGTCAGACTCCAAACTCCACTATGGCTAAGACCAAAGAGCTGTCAAAGGACACCAGAAACAAAATTGTAGACCTGCACCAGGCTGGAAGACTGAATCTGCAGTAGGTAAGCAGCTTGGTGTGAAGAAATCAACTGTGGGAGCAATTATTAGAAAATGGAAGACATACAAGACCACTGATAATCTCCCTCGATCTGGGGCTCCATGCAAGATCTCACCCTGTAGGGTCAAAATGATCACGAGAACGGTGAGCAAAAATCCCAGAACCACACGGGGGACCTACTGAATGACCTGCAGAGAGCTGGGACCAAAATAACAAAGACTACCATCAGTAACACAATACGCCGCCAGGGACTCAAATCCTGCAGTGCCAGACGTGTCCCCCTGCTTAAGCCAGTACACATCCAGGCCCATCTGAAGTTTGCTAGAAAGCATTTGGATGATCCAGAAGAGGATTGGGAGAATGTCATATGGTCAGATGAAACCAAAATAGAACTTTCTGGTAAAAACTCAACTTGTCGTGTTTGGAGGAGAAAGAACACCATACCTACTGTGAAGCATGGGGGTGGAAACATCATGCTTTGGGGCTGTTTTTCTGCAAAGGGACCAGGACGACTGATCCGTGTAAAGAGTGAATGGGGCCATGTATCGTGAGATTTTGAGTGAAAACCTCCTTCCATCAGCAAGGGCATTGAAGATGAAACGTGGCTGGGTCTTTCAGCATGACAATGATCCCAAACACACCGCCTGGGCAATGAAGGAGTGGCTTCGTAAGAAGCATTTCAAGGTCCTGGAGTGGCCTAGCCAGTCTCCAGATCTCAACCCCATAGAAAATCTTTGGAGGGAGTTGAAAGTCTGTGTTGCCCAGCGACAGCCCCAAAACATCACTGCTCTAGAGGAGATCTGCATGGAGGAATGGGCCAAAATACCAGCAACAGTGTGTGAAAACCTTGTGAAAACTTACAGAAAACGTTTGACCTCTGTCATTGCCAACAAAGGGTATATAACAAAGTATTGAGATGAACTTTTGTTATTGACCAAATACTTATTTTACCGAGGAATTTACCAATTAATTCATTAAAAATCCTTCATTGTGATTTTCTGGATATTTTTTTTTCTCATTTTGTCTCTCATAGTTGAAGTATACCTATGATGAAAATTGGAGACCTCTCTCATCTTTTAAGTGGGAGAACTTGCACAATTGGTGGCTGACTAAATACTTTTTTGCCCCACTGTATACGTGTCTTTTTTTAAACTTATGAGTTAACGTCAGGTAAATTAAAATAGCTCAATTTGGACTTAAATGATGTGATTTTCAGATTTTATTGCAGAAATTCATCTTCTTTATCAAAACAGCATGACCTTTATATATATATTTTTTAGTTTCTTTTTACATCAGTGTGAAAACTTTCTCTTTGAAAAGCAGCCAGTTACAGTCCATTATGCCAGCATATCCTGCTAAGCTGCAGCTGACACCTTTCCTGTTTCACTGACTCTGCTGCAGAACGGCTCCAGCGAGAAGAGAGAGGTGAGACAGTTCCAGTTCATGGCCTGGCCGGACCACGGGGTGCCCGAATATCCCACCCCCATCCTGGCCTTCCTTCGGAGAGTAAAGGCCTGCAATCCCCCAGATGCAGGGCCCATGGTGGTGCACTGCAGGTGGGTAAATGAGAAACCAGGTGACGTACTGGCAGCCCAGTGAAAGCCCTGTTTATTCTGTATTTAAACATTTTTGTGTTGCAGTCATTTCTTACTTCTCTTTTACACTTTTACATCAGCTGGTATCTTAAAAATTTACTAAATGTGCTTAAAAAACCTTTCTGATAATTATATCCTGAAATAATCTCTGTCTACTGGAATTGGTGGAAAATATGGGATTAAAAGGTCTGTAAACTGACTACATTTAAAAGAAATGATCATGGCCACTGTGACACTGATTATGAAGCCAAGATTTGAAGCACTGATTTTAGCTTCCTTTAATTCATCTTGGCCTTTTTGTTTGTTTGAGCCAGAAGTGACCATATTTATGTGTATTTATGAAGTGCTCAGTTTTGTTATCAAAATGCTACCAAGCATGGTTAGCAGCATACTTTGATAGACTTTATATTCACATTGCACAGATACACCAATATCTGCTCGACAACGTTGGGAAACATGCTGAAAGATCTTTGGTGGAAAAGCCCAGCAGAGAGTTAATGCATGTTTTTATTCATGTTAGGCCCCAGGACGAACAGCCACTGTTTATGCAGGTACTAACAGGGATCTCAAAGAGGAAAAATAGTTGTGCTCTGTTTTTAATGTCGGCCTATATGGAGCTTCAGATGGTAATTTGTCCAACAGTGTTTGTCTCTTCCCTGTCGTTTGGATTTTATGTTTGAGTGCAGCACGTTGCAGCATCTCTCAGGATCGCAGACTCAGCCTGCAGGAATAAGGTCCAGTTCATTATCGTGACCATTACATGTACACGCTGTTTGATTTAGTTATTTTTCTGTTTCCCGCCATCAGCGCTGGCGTGGGCAGGACTGGCTGTTTCATTGTGATCGATGCCATGCTGGAGCGCATGAAACATGAGAAGACTGTAGACATTTACGGCCATGTCACATGCATGCGCGCCCAGAGGAACTACATGGTCCAGACAGAAGACCAGTATATTTTCATCCATGAAGCCCTACTGGAGGCCGCCACCTGTGGCAACACCGAGGTCCCAGCACGCAACTTATACGCCCACATCCAGAAGCTCACCCAGCCCCCGCCTGGAGAGACAGTCACAGCTATGGAGCTGGAGTTCAAGGTGACCAATGGAGTTTAACACTTTCTGATGAAAGATGTATTAAATTCTATGTATTATCTACTAGTATCGGGTATTTCTCAAAAGGTTGTGATGACAGTCGGTATTAGGGCAGAATAATACTGGTTTCACTGAACACAGAGGAAAAAATGAATCAGTGTTCTCACAGTACTGACAAAGAAAAAAATCCTTCACACAGAGCCATAAACATTGTAGAAATACCCAATCATAGACCATGACTTTAGCAACCAAGTAACAAAGCTCCCTGTGGCTGGCTATAGATGCTCATGCTGTAAAATGTGGTAGTTGTAGTCTTCAGTGTTCCTTCTACAAATGGGAGAGGTACGTAGTGTCATGAGAGCCCCTCCGGGGTGAAGAAGAGCAGGACCCAATTGCAAGGCGAATATGATTAACCATAATTTATTGCAAGACTCAAACAGGAACAGAAAGTAAAGCAGCACCTGGGCTGAACAAAAACACAAGCTAGGCTTGGCAAACAGGCTGACATGAATTCTCAGGCAGGACAGGCAAGACAGAAGCGTGTGTAAGACGCCAAGTTGACTCAAGGTCGCCACACACGACAGACTGAGATGCATGTATATAGACAGGAGAGTAATCACGACAACACAGCACAGGTGAGAGCAATCAGGGGTAATCAGAGACAGCAGGGAGTGGCTATAGGGACGGGAAACAGGAGGGACTGAGACAAAAGGTAAACCAGAGACATGAATACAGGACCAGAGAATACATGACCATGACAAATAATGATAATAATACTAAACAGCAAATCATGCAACACTAAACTCAAACCCCAGACCAGAATAAAGAGCATAACATGACTATGATAATGAATAATAATAAATACAGAGAATACAAACTAACAAAGAGCAAGGACATGACTGAACTCATGTCCTGAGAATAACGGCTCAAATATGAAGATAAAGTGAGGACATGAGCACAGCCATGTCCAGACTCTTACACATAGTGCTGCTTCAAACAGTAAACACATCCAGCTTTCAAAGAGCAGACGTCAAAGTTATATATGAACTGACTGAAATCTTTGAGTGAAGTGGGGCAGTGAAGTCACTATTCTACATGCAGCTGCCAGTTCACACAGCGCTGGTGTAGGAGACGGATCAGAAATGTTTCACTCTGGACCCTGGGTACCAATTCTCACACCCACCAAAACCCAGGCGTTGTATGAACAAAAGGTGTGACCCCAACAGAAGTCTGTGGATTTGGACAGGATGGGAGGTTGTGTGAACAGGGCCGAGGATTTTACCATTCCACTGCTTCACTCGCATCATGTGATTTGAATGATGCAAATTGCGCTGACTGCCAATGTTGAACTTTGTCAAAACTGCAGAATGCTGCAGATGCAAAGTCTGTGTCACATGTCATTGTCAGGAATAATCAATTCACAAGGCAAGCCAAAGCATAGGACTTTATCTCAGTGACATTGGTGCTGAGACATCATAGCAGCGTGTGCAGACGCACAGGCACACATGTGTTTTAGGGATAAACACACCAACCCAAATTCGCATAAACACAAAAGCACATCGACACACTCACACACATAGAGTTCCAAAATGACTGACACGTGCATACACACAGCTGGTGTTCAAGGTCGCAGTCACATGCACGCACACCTTCTGTCAATAGCCATTGACTGTGACGTTATTGCACGCCCTCCTCCCAACACAGCTCTGCCATTAGCCCTCTTATGACCATGATCCATTCTGTTTGAAGTGATAATACCAGCTACACTCTTGCCAACAACAGGGAATGAAAGAGTGAGAGAGTGATTGCCATGTACGTGGGGGGGGGGGGGGGCACAGCCTCCATGTCCACACACTCTGGCCACATGCTCACAAAAATTCTCCTGGAGTACCACGGTGGTGCGTACACACTCCTGTGCTGTCCATCTGTGCTCCGTCCAGCGCCAGCAATGAGCATGTCACACCCACAGTCCTCCAAGCAAAGTCTGGGAAGACTGTCCGCTGCACTTAGTTTTTTCAGTCAGCAATATCTGAAATATCCACTCTTCTCTAATACGACTGTTTCATGCTGCTTTGTTTACTTCAGGTCTAAATCGTTTTCTCTGCTGGTTTCTTCCCACTTTTTACTAAACAGAGACTGGCCAACTCCAAAGCCCACACATCACGCTTCATCAGCGCCAACTTGCCCTGCAACAAGTTCAAGAACCGCCTGGTCAACATCATGCCTTTTGAGTCCACACGTGTCTGCCTGCAGCCCATCCGTGGCGTGGAGGGCTCGGACTACATCAACGCCAGCTGCATTGATGGATACAGGTCAGCACAGGACTTTATCTTTAAGATATGAGCCGAACTCTGTGCCTGCCACCTTACAGAGCTGACCTTCAGCTCACTCTCCAAGTCAAGTGTGACATTATTCTTCATTTTATTCTTGTCAACAAATCCAGTGAATAGTCCTCTTGGTTTCACAACACGTACTACAGTACCTTCAGGTGCTTGATGTGTTTCTGTTGCAAATATGTCGTAATAATAGAAAATGTCAATTTGACATTTCAGAGTTTTAAGGCAACATTAATCGAACATTTGCAATACTTTCAAATAGTACAGGTGTCACCACATTCACTATATATCCACACCCTGAGGTGGTAGGCATGTAAAGCCCCCCCCCACACACACACACACACACACCATGCACACTCTTCTGAATCCTATTTTAAGGTTTTATTTAGTTCAGTGTAGCCCACAATGTACCCTGCCTGCTGTAAATCTGAAGAAAAATGGTCAGATATCTCCTTTATTTGCTCCTATGGCATATGATATACCTAAAATCCTGAAATGCTAAGACCTGTTTCAGAAGTCCTCCTGTGGGAACTGAGGTAACACATCCTCATCAGCAGCCACTGTTGCATGTTTAGTTAGCCTGTATTTCAGCCCCTTGGTTCTGCTTTTCTCACTCTCAGTGAATTCTCCTTTACATCTTTTACTGTTCCCATCATGGAAAATTGTTTCAGAAAACACATAGGAGGTCATTTTTTGGCCATTTTGTTGTTGGCAGTAGTAGGCAGCCCAGGTGTTGGCAAAAAAACTGCAAGTCCTGCCTTGGCACAGACCTTAAATTTGCGTTCAGCTCAAAATAAACTACGTTTCAAATGTTCATAGTAATGAAAGAACATGTCGACCTGGATTTGTTATAATTTTGGACAAAAACAATAGATCTGTTGTACAGAAAATAAAGCTGGTTCAGGCTTTGGCTGCAGTCAGAAATAGTACTGAGCACAATTCATTCATTGTTGGCATTGGTTGTTTTATTGTAAGAGATGTAACCATTTATGGCTATGTGAGAGTGTTAACGTGGTTTGTGGCAACAGTAGAGGACTTTTTAGGAATTTTGAGGCTTTACAGACATGGACAAAATTGTTGGTACCCCTCTGTTAATGAAAGAAAAACCCACAATGGTCACAGAAATAACTTCAATCTGACAAAAGGGTAATAAATAAAAATTCTATGAAAATTAACCAATGAAAATCAGACAATGCTTTTGTGGTTCAACAGAATTGTTTTAAAAAACAAACTCATGAAAAAGACCTGGACAAAAATGATGGTACCCTTAACTTAATATTTTGTTGCACAACCTTTTGAGGCAATCACTGCAATCAAACGATTTCTGTAACTGTCAATGAGACTTCTGCATCTCTCAGCAGGTATGTTGGTCCACTCCTCATGAGCAAACTGCTCCAGTTGTCTCAGGTTTGAAGGGTGCCTTCTCCAGACGGCATGTTTCAGCTCCTTCCACAGATGTTCAATAGGATTTAGATCAGGGCTCATAGAAGGCCACTTTAGAATAGTCCAATGTTTCGCTCTTAGTCATTCTTGTGTGTTTTTAGTTGTGTGTTTTGGGTCATTATCCTGTTGCAAGACCCATGACCTGCGACTGAGACCAAGCTGTCAGCACATTTCTCTGTAGAATACCTTGGTAGTCTTGAGATTTCATAGTGCCCTGCACAGATTTAAGACACCCTGTGCCAGATGCAGCAAAGCAGCCCCAGAACATAACAGAACCTCCTCCATGTTTCACAGTAGGGACAGTGTTCTTTTCTTGGTATGCTTCATTTTTGCGTCTGTGAACATAGCGCTGATGTGCCTTGCCAAAAAGTTCCAGTTTTGTCTCGTCTGTCCATAGGACATTCTCCCAGAAGCTTTGTGGCTTGTCAACATGCAGTTTGGCAAATTCCAGTCGGGCTTTTTTATGATTTGTTTTCAACAGTGGTGTCCTCCTTGGTCGTCTCCCATGAAGTCCACTTTGGCTCAAACAACGATGGATGGTGCGATCTGACACTGATGTACCTTGACCTTGGAGTTCACCATGAATGTGTTTAGAGGTTGTTCTGGGCTCTTTTGTTACCATTCGTGTTATCCGTCTCTTCCATTTTTCATCAAGTTTCCTCCTGCGGCCACGTCCAGGGAGGTTGGCTACAGTCCCGTGGCTCTTAAATTTCTGAATAATATGTGCAACTGTAGTCACAGGAACATCAGACTGCTTGGAGATGGTCTTATAGCCTTTACCTTTAACATGCTTGTCTATAATTTTCTTTCTAATCTCCTGAGACAACTCTCTCCTTTGCTTCCTCTGGTCCATGTTTAGTGTGGTACACACCATGTCACCAAACAGCACAGTGCCTACTTGTCACCCTTTAAATATGCCGACTGACTGATTACAAGTTTGTAGACACCTGTGATGTTAATTAGAGGACACATCTTGGTTGAACATGTCCCTATGGTCACATTATTTTCAATCTTTTCTAGGGGTACCATCATTTTTGTCCAGGCCTGTTTCATGAGTTTGTTTTTTAAAACAATTCTGTTGAAGCACAATTCAAAAGCATTGTCTGATTTTCATTGGTTAATTTTCATAGAATTTTTATTTATTACCACTTTTGTCAGATTCAAGTTATTTCTGTGACCATTGTGGGTTTTTCTTTCATTATCAGATGGGTACCAACAATTTTGTCCACGTCTGTAAATGGTCAGTCAGAAAGCAACTCATACCGGCTCGGTCACCCGGGTTAGGACAGAGCTGCGTGGAAGAATCTGATCAGACCTAAATGAAACAGTCATTGTCGCCCCTGACAGACTGCTATGATGATGATGATGATGTTGATGATGATGATGATGATGTTAACCCAGGGCAGAAAATGAAGCTGGAGTCCTTGATTGTTGGGTAGAGAAGAGGCAAAGTGTCCTGATGTTGTTAAAGCCAACCACACACAAAAAAGATAATCTGGCCTGTGTTGGGTCTGATTCTCATCTTTAAACCATCATAGGGGAAGTCTCAATCATCTTGGTGGTCACACCAGTTACGTTGTCAGATTTTCCCGTGGTGTGAGGTGTGTTACGAGTGATCCAGTCTGCCTGGAGGAACGTCAAAGCTGCTCCAATCTCAAGTTGTACACCTACAACTTCTTATGTGGGAGTCCCCAAGGACAGATGAACAAGCAGTCTGTGGATTGTCATGTGAACAAAATATAATCAAAATGTGAAATGACAGAAGACAGAAGCTTGTCTGCTATAGCTGTAACTCTGAAGTCATGTTTGACTGGGGGAGATTTTGTGAGATTTCTCTAACCTGAGTTGCCAGTTTCACTCATTTCCCACTATTTTGGGCTTGTTTCTTCAGAAAGTTATTTGTAAAGTTCAAGAGTCATGGACTGGGTTTTTTTATATGACATGTAGCGCTAAAAATGGATGCACACAAGAGATGTATTATGCGGGTTTGTTTCCACAGATAGTTGGTTATTTGTCATGCAAAATCTGGCAGCACCGGTGAGGACTCGTGTTGTTTGTGAAGGGAATCTGTTAGTGTGTGGTGTCTTGCTGACATTGCTGCACTTTTTTTATGCAATATTGGAACAAAACGATTAAATTGGCTGTGCTTTTTTTTCTTTTATTGTCATCTGTGGTGTCTCTCACATTTTCAAAATCTATTAAAATGATAAAAAAAATCTGCTTGTGCGGGTCAGGCCTATCATAGAGTAAATTTTAAAAAATAATGATTTAGGTTTAATTTTTGGTTGAACTTTTCACCTGCCCTCTGTCTGCTTAGAAAGTTTTCAAATTTCATTGACAGTGATTGGCTGAACACTGTAACCACGTCTACATTCCTGACTGCACTGAATGTAGCAGAGCTGCATCTGTTTTTGTTTTTTGACTCAGGCAGGTGTGAAATGTACTGCAGGTATGCACAGTGGACTTGATAAAAATGTATGGGGAGGGAATTGACGATGGGACAGCAGTGTGGACTATCCACTACTCCCTGCTCTGTCGCTGTAGTTTTCATTTGCTGAGCCTCTGCCACCTTTATATTGAAGTTGCTGCAGGATCCTGTGAGCTCACTGAGATCAAATTGCTTCCTAGAGGGAGGAAGATGAAAAAGTAGCTCTGTGTTTTCTATCTATATAAGTGTGGGCAGTGACAGACAGAGCGGACCCTTGTATGGTTTAAGCGAGGGATAGATTTAGTGAGTGTGAAATGCCATTTAGTCCATTGGGCTGCTGCTTTGTTGTGGGCTGTGACAGAGACAACACCTTCCAACTCCCCCCTCTTTCTTCAGTCATGTTGCTAATGAGAAGATGCTCCACGGAGGCCGACTCTCCATTGTTGTTGTGTAAATAACATAATTGCAGCAGGAGCGTGTTATTATGAAATGCATTTTCCAAAGCCTCCTTTCCCTTCTCTCCACCACATTCCCTGCCTCCTTCTCTCTTTTTTCTCCTTTATTATTTACTCCTCTCTATGTCTGTCTCTCTAATGTCTCCTCCTTAATTTGTCCCCTCAGTTCTCCTCTCTCCTCCCACCCTCTGCACTCACTCGCCATCTTAATTTGCCATCCAAACATCATGGCAGAGACAGACATCCGGGTGGGGACCTGTTGTCTGCACCAGCGGCACTGTGTAATTAAGCCGCTTTTAAAACACGGGCATAAATAAAAACTAAACAGGGGCCTCCAGTGCCCTTCACCCCAGCGCCTTCAAGAAAAGCCAATAATATGCTAAGCTAATGAGAGGCGAACCATTGATTCCAGCTTTGCTATCAGGGGCACAAGCCCTGGTTATGCTCCAATGCAAGCTGGAGTTTTAGCATTGTAATGAGGTTGAAATGAAACACTGTGTCCTCAAGCACTGCAGTCATGTGGGATGATGCACAGAGTGCTTTGTGTTGTTTGGCAGCGCACTCTTTGGGAGACTGTGTAGAGAAGTCGGTGTTATGTGATATGCTCAGAATTGTTTTTGTTTTGGCTAGGGGCTGTTTTATGGGGAGGTTAGAGGGGTCCGCCCTATCAATTTAAATTTCAGCATTCATCCCCAGCTTAGCTTTGCTGTTATTTCTTCCTCCTTTCCTCCTCTTCTGCTCTCAAATCTCCTTTTGCTGCATTCTCATTTTCTTCCCCTCTTCTCTTGTATCCCCCTCCTCTCTTCTGCTCATCCTCAGAGTCCTACGGTGCACTCTGATGGCCAGCTGGAGAGTGCGGGTGCTCGCTCCTTTCATTTCCTCTCCACAACCTTTCAGTACTTGGTGCATCTCTTCTCTTTAGTTAGGTTTTTCTTTTACTTTTTCACCCCCTTAATTTGATTCTCACTCTGTTGCCTCCTCCTCGTTGTACATTTTCCTCTTTTCCTCCAATCTGTTGTCCCTGTGTCTGTGTGAGCAAGGCCCTGGGCATATTCTAATCTCCCAGTTCCACATTAGTGCTTTCCCTGCAGCACCTTCATTAGCTGTTCAGCTGTGGCTAAGAGTGTGTGTGTGAGTAGTGTCGTGATCGAAAATACATGCAAAACTACTGCAAATGGCTACACCTGCATCCCAGTTTACATGTGCTGCAGACATGCGAGTGTGTGTTTGTGTGTTGGATTGCTCTGATCCCTCCTGCTCTGTTGTTTGGCGCGCTGCTGCCACCTGCCGTCTGACAGAAGTACTGCTGAAGCAGAACCAAAGTCACGTAGGGTGCCGGCACAACTCCGGCAGCTCAGTGGATGAGCTCACGTCTAGTTTTGTGAGCATATCAAGTGATCTGTCGATCTAATTCTCGCCGTGTTACAGAGAGGACAGAGGAAGACACAGAGGATCTATAGGCCTGAATGACTCAGGGATTATGATAGCTGTTATTATTTTACCATGTACATTAAGTAGGCAGGACATTTCTTTTTAATGTCACATTTTCAGAGCATGTAAAGACTACACAGACAACAGGATGTATTGTGACACCAAGGTTTTGATTATTTTTATTAAAGCTCATTGTGTATGCATACTGTATGTATACAGTAGTCCATCCATCCATCTTCTATCATTTATCTGGGAGCCTTGGTCACAGCGGCAGCATTCAAAGCAGAAAAGCCCAGACTACCCCCAGTTTACATTACACCATGATCCCTTCTGCAGGTGGTCAGCCCAGTGGAGTGCAGAACCATGTGGCTCCTCTGGGTACACTGGGCTATTGGAATCATTAGGGCACACAAAACCCTCCACCACCATAAGGTGGCAATCCACGGATGGGTGTATACAGTAAATGTCCTTCAAAATGTGTCATTTTAGTTTCTTTCAAATCTTAATGGTTCAGTATGTAACAATTGCTGACATCTAGTGATCAAATCAGAGATGGAAATGATCTCAAATGCCCTCCAGCCACCTCCAAGCGTGATTGTGAACTGTCAAGTACCAAAATTCTTCCAAACATAAATTAGCAAATATGTCTTCATTTGAGATTGAAGCCAGTGGCCTTCTTTTTTTAGCAGTGACTACACTACAGATGAATATTTCAGCACTGTATATGTGATTATTCTACTGCAGCATTGAGACCTCAAAGGTTACCTCTTGGCACACAGGGTTGTTTGTCTGTTTAGCGCTACCGTAGTAAGATGACTGCACAAATATGGCAGTTCCTTAGTGTATATGGACCCGCCACAACATGGATATAAAGGGTTCATTTTGGGAAGAAAAAGAAATAGTCATTATAAAAAAAACAGTTGAACTGAAATTGGTCCCAGATGTATTTTGAATTTGCAGCTGTAGTCTCCTGATGCCACACAACTGGGACACACCAGATAAATATCAGCCAATACTGATCAGTCAACAAGGCAAATATAGACTGATATCAATACATCGGTTGATACAGTAGTGTGAAAAAGTATTTGTGCCCTTCCTGATTTCTCATTTTTTTGTTTGTCACACTTAAATGTTTCAGATCATCAAACAAATTTAAATATTTAGACAAAGATAACACAAGTAAACACAAAATGCAGGTTTTAAATGAAGGTGTTTATTATTAAGGGTACAAAAAAAAATCCAAACCTACCACTGTATATTGTTGCATCCCTCATTTATAGGATGTGATTTTTTTTAAAACCAGTTATAATACCGCAGCAGTTTTTATTAGCTCATTCAGGCAAAGGGGAATTGAGCTATTACCAAGGTGCTGTGTCTGTCTGTCAGCATTTATTGAAAATCACTACTCCTGCCCAGATAGGCTCATACACAGGGCATCCAGGTTGTGATCAGGGTCAAAGGCCTCAGGATATAAGTAAGTGTAATTTCAAGTTTGAGCAGACGTAGACTATGCACATGTTTACATAGAGAAAGGAAAGTGAAGTGTCTTGGTGACCTTGAGGTGTGTTCATCAGTCCAGAATGAACTCCTTAATCACTGACAGTCTGACTAGTGTTTAAGTTCTTCACCGTCTGTGTCCTTTGTGTGACTTCATCTCTTCAGACAGCAGAAAGCCTACCTGGCCACACAGGGCCCACTGGCAGAGACCACTGAGGACTTCTGGAGGATGCTGTGGGAGCACAACTCCACCATCGTTGTCATGCTCACCAAGCTACGGGAGATGGGGCGGGTAATGCACAGACACATACTGCGCTTGAACAGGACCACTGGGCTGTTTGGGGTGGATGACAAGAGTCCTTGTGCACTTAGCTCAAATATTAGCTCATTCCTAACAAGAACAATAACCTCAGTTAAAAGTTAACTTCCTTAACCACCATGACTGGAATATTTCTGGGTTTATAAATGGGCTCCTGTGTCAGGCTGGCAATGATTTTTTTTTTTTTTTTGGTGTGTCTTACTTTTGACGGTTTAAAGTTTTAGCATCACAACAACGACCTTTAAAAAAAACTCTACAAAACTAGTTGTTATATGATGCCTACCTTCATCCTTTCCTGGCCCTACAGTGCCAGTGTAGGAGTATTTTTTGGGTGGTGCGTAGACTTAATTGCTAGTCATCCACACTACCTCAGGCTGTTTTCTTTCCTCATGGTTCCTTCTGTGTTTTAACTCATCATATGTAGTCGTTTAAATAAATCAGTGTTTTTATGCACTCTTTACCCCACTTTATGCTGCAGTTCTTTGAAATTTCAGTGAAAATTTTGAGAAATAATTTTACTCTGTCTTGCTGAGACTTTTTGCTACGAGCCTGCAGACAACAATCTTAACCCCCCCCCCCCCCCCAAAAAAAGGTAGAAAACTAGCTTTTCAGACACAGACATTGTGGGTGTGTTTTACTAAACATCTGAAAAGGGTCAATAAGCTCATGTGCTGAAATTCCAAACCAGCCTTGAAGGTAAAAAAAAAAAAAAAAAAAAAATCCGTCCTCATTTTGGTACAATTGGTATTAAATGTATAGCATCTTATCCTGAGCTGTGTCTGTGATTATGCAGGTGACTCTGACAGCACTCCACCACATTTTACAGCTGTTATCACCTTCTTAGCCATAATCACCACTGATGAAAAAAAGCTGTCATGCAAATCATCACCATAGTTAAGAACGCAAACAAATTATGTAAATATTTTGCCACCTAAGATGAATTTGATAATATTTCAAAATCGCAGATTAGCCTGTTGGGATTTTCTCTTCTAAGAGAGACGTTTCTCATGACTCAAAATGATAAATAACCTGCAGTAATCTATCTGCACTCAGCAGTCATTTCATTTTTCCCCCACAGTATGTTTTTTTTTTTTTTTTTTTTTGGAATGGATTCTTCAAATTTGAGTGCTGAAAGTTTCTTCTTTTGCTTTCACCTGCAGGAGAAGTGTCATCAGTACTGGCCAGCGGAGCGTTCAGCCAGGTACCAGTACTTTGTGGTGGATCCAATGGCTGAGTACAACATGCCTCAGTACATCCTCAGAGAGTTCAAAGTCACAGACGCCAGGGTACGTTGGGTTCGCTCCGTCTGTGAAATCCTCCGGCTCTGCCCTTCAGTGTGTGTGTGCGTTTGTGTGTCTCTAACAGTGGTGGTGGTTGCTGGAACAAGAAGATGACGGGGGGGGGGGGGGGGGTGCTCATGGAAATTTTACACAAATGCAACCAGCGCAGCCAAATCTATCTTAATTTTAGGTCTTTATACGAATGCTGACAGTCACACTAAGTGTTAAGAATTATCCCGACTGTAATTTCAAGGTAGAGATGATCAGAATGAGCTCTGTGTTATTTCTCCTGACAGACTGACATCAAGTGAATGTGCCATCAAACATTTTTACTCTGGATTTAGTTACAGTGTGCTTGTTCTATGGATTGTGTGTGTTTCTGTGCCTCTGGACGCACGAGTGTGTATGTGAGCGCATGTGTGTTTTGAGCTCGCTGTGAAAATACATGAAAAGCATAGCCTTCAATCCCCAAGGGCCAGTGCTGCAACTCCCTGTGATGCAGTAGTTTCAATGAGCTATAAATATACTTTACTGTCATCTGAAGGCTCCCAGCACAGCAACTCTCTAATCCCACTTCCACTCTTTCTTTCATGTGCGCCCCTCCATGCAGCTGTGTTCCCAAACGTTTGTCTAAATGTACGTCTTTGCTTTGTGAATTTTGTTCTATGATCCTGTCTGTACTATGCAGCCAGAAAAAAAGTGGCGCTGCTCTTGTTGGACCACATTGTGTAAATAAAGATTAAATAAATGATTTGGTGAGTGATGCACGTTAAAATGCACTCATTTAACTAAAATACACTGGCACCAAAGTGTGTCCAAATGTCACACCTGCAGTTTTTGTCTCCTATCCAGCTTATTCTCATTGTAGCTCAGAGGCAGTATGGCCGCAGTAATCCTTGTAAGTCTGTGGGGTTTTTTCCGTAACCAGTGGATCTGCGTTTCATATTTATGGGGGGAAATCAAACACGCTATTGGTGCTGGGCAATAAATTGATTTTAAAAATACATTTGGTTTTTATTTTTCTATTATTATTATTACTATTTAATGAGAAATAGTAAATTGTTTTTCAGGCATATTTCTAGTCTTCTGTTTAGCACAGAGTGGTGGCCTAGAGGTAGAGCTCCACAGCTCCACAGCTGGAAAGTTGTGGGTTCACAACTGGGTCTTGCCAAAGACCATATAAAACTGGTACATCCTGCCTTCTAGCTTGGCGCTCAGCATAATAGAATGGGGGAAGGAAAGTTGGTTACCCAGCAACAGGGGGAGCACAAGCCAGTTTACATCTTTGCCAGTCCCATGCCCAGGTGAATTGAGGGGGCTGCATCAGGAAGGGCACCTGGTGTAAAATCCTTGCCAAATGAAACATGCAGATCATCATAATATCAGATGATGATACGCTGTGGCGACCCCGAAAGGAAGCAGCCAAAAGAAGATGGTTTCTAGTCTTGCTTGGTTGCATTATTGGAGTTTATTAATTTCAAAAAGGGAAAAAAATATAGTTCACCTTTGCTTGTTATTAAAATAAAAGCAAAAAGTGAGTTTGAATAATTTGACATGAGTAAGGGGGTTTATTTTTCTTAAAATTGAAAATCAGAATTGCTTTTGAAAACAAGTTAAATCTGAAAGTTTGTTTTTTGGCACAGTTGCTCAGGTCTGTGTATGAGGGGAAAAATAAAATCTTGTTTTTTTGCCTGCAAATTTAAGTGAGAAGAAAACAAATTTACATGAAAACATTAAAAAAGTGATGTGTAAAAACTCACAAATTTAAAAGAAAAATGGTGCATATTTAGAAGGAAATAGTCCAAGTTTGCTGGAAGTTACAAATAATAGAAAAGTTCAAATAGAAAAAAATCACATATTTCTAACGCTGATATTTCTATCTTAGCTGTTTTACCTTTATTTTACACCTGCTGTGGCACAGGTGTAGTGTGGCCAACTACTGATCGGAGGGTCAGGTGTTCGATTCCCGCTCTGTCTGCAGTCTGCATGTCGAAGTGTCCTTGAGCAAGACACTGAGCCCCCAGTTGCTCCTGGTGGGTCAGGCCAGCGCCCATGTATGGCAGCTCCCCGCCATCAGTGTGTGAATGTGTGTGAATTGGTAGGTAGCAGGATCTGTAAAGTGCTTTGGTCATCTAGAGATGAGGGGGGAAAAAGCGCCATATAAAGTGAACGCCATTTACCATTTTTGCTTTATTTTTGCTGCTCCACAAAATATCTATTTTTTTGTCCAACAATTGTTTGAAAATCCCTCTCTCCATAGCAGAGGCTGGCAACCTCTTTTATATTTGATTGAATGGCCACAGTAAAAATGTACATTGTTACTGGGACTCAAATCCAAACACCAGAGACCCTCCTGCTCATACATGCACGCACGCGCGTGCGCACACACACACACACACACACACACACACACACACACACACACACACACACACACAGAGAGCTCTGGAAAAAAAACCCCACAAAGTGCAGATACAGCTGTTATTTTACTTAAATTCTGCCTTTACTGCCCCACAGGATGGACAGTCCAGAACAATCCGCCAGTTCCAGTTCACCGACTGGCCTGAACAAGGAGTGCCAAAAACTGGGGAAGGCTTTATCGATTTCATTGGACAAGTGCACAAAACCAAGGAGCAGTTTGGACAGGATGGACCAATCACTGTACACTGCAGGTAAAAAGGAACACTGCTCCAGGTTAAGTTTACATTTAGGATTGTGCTTCTACACAGCGCATTAAAAGTTATTTCCTTCAAAGAAGTTCATCATCCAGATAGTGGCTGTAATAATATGACTATAAAAACATAATAATGAATCTATGCATTTCCCAGTGCCGGGGTGGGCAGGACCGGCGTATTCATCACCCTCAGCATTGTGTTGGAGCGGATGAGATACGAAGGTGTGGTCGACCTCTTCCAGACAGTAAAGACACTTCGTACCCAGCGGCCCGCCATGGTGCAGACAGAGGTAAGGTCGACATCTGGACTATATTGTTCCGACACAAAACAACACAGTGACAGATTTTTGAATATCAATGTAGTAGTGTCCTTTTGCAGGAAAGTGCAATAAAAACAAAGACTTGGTGACAATCCTTCTTTAATAGAGGATTTAGCGGTGCTTCAGAAACCCCACAGATAACTCTAGTGTGGTATTACACTGGTCAGATAAGAAAATTACACGACAGAGAGGGAATGTTTAAAAAGAAATACTGTCATGAGCTGAGTTTAAATTAGCTGGAATTATAAAAATTATTTTAGGATTTAATGATTCCAGACATGCACTATACACATAAAAGATGGAAACACAACTTTCACAATGTCAAGAAATCCCTTAAATATTAATTCTTTCTAATGGCCAACAGAGAGTAACTCCTGATTATACAGTTGAGGACAGAATTGTGAACCCTCTATGAAAATTTCATTTTTTTAAGTATTTCCCAAGTGTTGTTAAACAGCACAAAGAATTTTTAACACAGCTTTTCCAAACAATCTCGTTTTCTTTAGAAAGCATAAATTATTTAGCTTTGCACACACAAACAGAATTATTTCACAAAGACCAAAACCTACCAGGGTCAGAATTACTAGCTCCCTGAAAAACTGACCTTTTCATTGAGCCAGCACACAATCCACTGTTGTGCAATGATGTGTTTTAACTTTGTAATGCTCAAATCTTGTAAAATCAAGTGAAAACTGGGGGTTATCTTCCAATTTACACACTATAAAACTTCAGCAAGAGTTTGCACTGTCTCTTGAAAAAGGATCGTACCAAAAACAAAAGAAATCAATTTAGACATGAGAAAAAGAATCGCTGATGCTCACAAAGCAGGAGATGGATATACAAAGTTATCACAGTGTTTCCAAGTGTCAAGAACTGGAGCGAGACGTACCTTCAAGAAATTCAAAAAGAGCTATAAAGTACAGAACAAGCCTGGCAGAGGTAGGAAGCAAAAGATTTCAAAGACTGTGTAAAGAAAACAACTGCCAAGACACTAGTGAATGACTTAGCCAAGTCAGGAAGTGTAGTCTCAAAGAAGATATTCACTAGAACCCTGTACAGTAATGGACTGTGAGATTACAGATCAAGAACAGCACTTCTGCAGAAGAGACACCTTCAAGCCAGACTGAAGTATGCTAAGGACAACCTGGAGAAAGATCATATACTGTATATATATATACAGTATACACTGGAAGGGCATGGTTGGGTCAGATAAGACAAAACTAGAGCTCTTTAGTCATAGAGATGCTGCTGATCCATGATCCACTGTGGCAACCCTGAATAGAGGGGATGCATGAGAACAGAATTCTTGGCAGTTGCAGGACATTTACCATAGCAACACAGCACTGAGTGGTAATCACATGGGACAGCTTTATTTTTTATGCAGCAAAACATGTTTAGTCACAGCAGTGTACAGAGTACTTTTTTTAACTTTACATGTTAATACCATCCCATGTACATGTAGCACATGGGAAGTGAAGAATTGATTCAGAGCGTTTAATTATTTATTCATTTAATTTTTTGCCAATTAATCAAGATAGAATAATAAGATTAACTCTCCACAATGCAAGCAGGTACTCTGTGTACTGCTGTGATTGAACACTGTGTGTATTTTTTGTGTTTTACTGCATACACCCTAATGCTGCCACTCATTTGTGCCACTCAGTATTTTTAACTGACATGAGTTCTGTTCGGTAACATCATACGCATACCCTCTATAAGGAGCAGCCGGAAGAAGAATCTATTGCTGGCCAATAGAGAAAGACATACAATTGTGTGCAAGAATTTGACCACCCTTGGATAAATAGTATGTTTCAGTTATTTTTTAAATTGGTGTGTTTAATTAAATGAGTAGGGTGCCCAAACATTTGCACATGCCACAAATGTGTGTGTATTTATTTTGGTTGCATTTAAAAATAGAAAGTATCTACTCATTAATGTTTGTTGGTAATACTGTAATTTTTAGCTCATTCCAGCGAAGCTGAGGAGCTAATGCAATGACGTAGTGTCCGTCTGTCCGTCCGTCCACATTTCTCAAGAATTACTCCTCCTCCTAGACATTTGCCCTGAGGCTCACCAAACTGACTCACAAAGATCCTTAGGTGGGCCTGCATCTACATTGTGCTCAATGTCAATGTCAAAGGTCAGGAGATCTGGGCACTTATGATTTCATGAAAAATGTTACTCCTTAGGCCATTGACCTTGACTTTAAGCACATCCTAGATGGATCTGTATCTAGACTGTGCTTAAGGTCAATGGTCGGGAGATCTGAGCACTCCCAGGGGGATTACGTCAGGCTGGAATGAGCTACTCTGTCATTGATGGTCTGTTTTCTTCATATTCTACAGAGACCGTTTGCTTCATTTCTTTAAAAAAATATGCTATTTGTCAAGGGCTACCCAAATGTTATGCATATAATGGCAAATCACAGTAACATCTTTAGATTTAAATTCATAAATTTGCTTTGTTCTTAAACAGCAAAGTTAAGCCTTAAATATTATGTTACAGTATTTGTCACATATCACCTTATTTGGTCTGGTGTCTTAAGAAGTTAACAGCACTGATTATCATTTATGACTGTGCAGTAATCCTTACCAATGACATCAGACTAAGAAGGCAAATGACACAGAATGCTCTCCCTTTTGTTCCTCTTGTATAGGACCAGTACCAGTTGTGTTACCGGGCAGCGCTGGAGTACCTGGGAAGCTTTGACCACTATGCAACGTAACCACTCCCAGCAAGCAGCTTCCCTGGTCAGACCTCTCAGGAGTGTGCCAAGTGTCCCATCTCAGCCGCCATCCACTCACTTGACCCCCAGCCCCAAACCTGACCCCTCTTGCAGCTACCAGAGGGGTGGAGAAAGGGACGTGCTTGCAGACCCGTTGACCGTTTTAATCAGTCACAGAGATATACGAAGAGTTATCCAACCACACACAATTTTGCTTTAAAAGTAATAACAGACTAAGACATCAATGACATCTCTTGTACAGATCCGACAGCGCAGAGTGACAACTCGTCTCTCTGCTCCGTCGAAGCCAAACCTTCCTGATTGTCAAAGGCTACTGGTAGCACTAAGAAAGAGTTCTCTGTTTTGTTTTTTTAATTATGTCAAATATTTTTTTTATTATACTTTTTGGTTGTTTTTAATAATCCTTTTTTCTGTCTTAACCCAGCAGCCTCGGGTATGCATTATTTTGTTTTTAAGGTACTTTAGCACACGGGACATGTGTTTTTAACATGTCCTTAGGTACTAATCCAGGAGGACCACTGTTCTCTGAGCTGCTGTAGGATTTGTTGTCACATGACCTTGTTTTTACTCGTTTATAAGTCATAAATGTTGTTTTTGGTCTTCCTCAGTTCAATAACTCATTTTGCCTTTTTTTTACTTGCCTTTTTCAATTTGGAAAAAGAAAATCAGCGTTGAGAAGATTGATTTCAGAGCACAGATTTTCTGTATTTGTCCTTATATAAACATGGTAGCTAGATGAAAACACGAGTGAATTACCTAACAAGAGACTAAATCAAGGTGTACAGAAAAGGAAAGCACATTGTTTCTATATTTTTTGTTGGTTTTGTTTC
This sequence comes from Pholidichthys leucotaenia, assembly GCA_020510985.1. NCBI lineage: Eukaryota > Metazoa > Chordata > Actinopteri > Cichliformes > Pholidichthyidae > Pholidichthys > Pholidichthys leucotaenia. The sequence goes on from CM035846.1 coordinate 222,926,893, forward strand.
TCATCAGAAGCCTATGGCATTGAGGCCTTCATGCTCCACAGCGGAGAACTTAACTGAGGGGGGGGGAAACAGACGTTTATACCCATAGGGGTAGGTGACAGAAAATAAACTCCCAATCTCTGAATAAAGATGCTCTCCGAGTCTGTCTCATCTCCTTGCTCGCTGCTAACTTGGCCAGTTTGCCAGAGTGGACCCGCAGAGAGCAGACGAGGTTCAAATGGGCCGAGGAGCAGAGTCATCAGCGTGGGTACCTGTACAGAATCAACCATTCCTACCAGAGGGAAAGAGACTCAGCCCTTTGGATTGATATTATTTTATACAGAAATAGATATAAATCTATATATATAATTATGATTGATTATATATATGTACAATTACACATAGATATATCCACAGCTTCAAAAGTATATTGTTAAAAAGGATTAATTCTGCTGATCTACCTAGAGACGCTGCAGAGAGCCTGCTGTCCTAGTGTGTGTATTAATGGAAACACCGTTGTATCTACTGTACTACCATTGTAACTTCGACAGCTGGCTGCTCATCTGAATGAGGAAAAACAGCACAACCTACCCCACCCATCTAAAGGGATAACTCCTCCTCACTCAGCACAGGCCGCCGCACCACTGAAGCACACATCTACCCCAGAGGGACAGCAGGAGGGTTTCTGATCCAAGAGGCCTAAGGGGTGTGGTGGTGGTGGGAGGGAAGGAGGAAGGGGGGACTTGAAAAATGCTGGCAAAAAAAGCAAAAATGTCATTTTTACCTTGTGAATGCTTAGTGCTGTAGGGGTTCGATCTGTTGTACACACAGTCTGTTTTCTATTTGTTGATAAAAAAAAAACTGGAATTTCAAAAGAAACTGTTGATGAAAAAGAAAAAAATTGATGTTAATAAAGTTAAATAATCGGGTTTTTGTACAAAAATGGGTTGTGATGCATTGTTTCTTAATCCTTAAATCCTACAACTTTGCTATTATACACTTGTAATGTGGTTCTTATTCCACTTAAAACTAGAATGCACTTAACCAAGATGCAGACCCACGCCTTTTGCAGCCCCGTAGATTTAAAACCTTAACCTTTGACCCCAAACCCATAGTCAGGTCTTGGTGAACCAGTGTACCAAGTTTGGTGACCCTAGCTTTTGCTGTTCTTGAGATATAGTTTAGATGGCATTTTGACCTTCACCTTTTACCTTGCAGTCCAAAAATGACAGTTACAGTTCAGGATTCCAAGGTGAACCTGTGTACCAAGTTTGGTGACCCTAGCTTTACATGCTCTATAGCAATACGGCATAGGGAATGCAAACTTTGACCTTTTGACCCCAAACCCACAGCCAGAGGTCAGGGTCTCAGGGTGAACCTATGTACCAAGTTATGACAGGCAAGCTGAGTAAAAAAATGTAATGCATTGAAAATGGAACTTTGAAAATGGAAGTATTGTTTCTGTCGGAACAGATGTGTAAACCCCAATTCATGGCACAAGCTCCTCATTTTTATTTATTTATTTTAATTTAGTTGTGGGTGTTCAAATCAGTTTGTTAGAGTATTGCCAGGGGTGGACTGGGATAAAAATTCAGGCCAGGAATTTGACGCCATCGCAGGCCACCCCATTGTTATGAACCACAAATGATTGCTACTATATTTGTACACCACCATATATGTAGTATATCAGGTGTCAGACTAGTTATAAATGTGGTTACAGTCTTTAGGTGGGAGGATAAATAACCATTTTTTTGAATATTTTTTTAGTCAATCATTTTTATCCCCCACCAGACGAAGCCCAGAGGGGTTGAAAAGCCCTTTGGGCAAAGGCCGACGTGGGATTATGTTGTGGGTCTGTCCGTCCATCTGTCTGTCCCACTTTTGTGTAATCAACTCCTCCTACAGTTTATTCTGATTGTTTTGAAACTTGGTACCATGGTTTGAGATACTCTGATGATGCACATATTGCAATTTCACTCTCATTGGATGACCTTGACATCAAAGGTATGATTTTCCCTAAATCTTCTAAACACAATAACTACTGAAAGAAATGATGTAAGCTTTTCAAATTGGTACAGTAGTTGTATCTAATACACATCTTGGACGACTTAACACCCTCACCGAACTATGGGTTTGGGGTCAAGGGGTCAAAGTTCAAAGTTAACATTGCAGTTACACTATGGTAAATGCTACATTTACTATTACTATAAAATGAGTAAAGCTAGGGCCACCAAACCTGTTACACGGGTTCACCTTGGGATCCTGACCTCAGACTGGATTTGGGGGTCAATAGGTCAAAGGTCGAGGTTAACATTCCCTATGCCTTATTACTGTACAACTAGTAAAGCTAGGGCCACCAAACTTAGTACATAGGTTCACCCTGTGACCCTGAAGTGTGACTGTGGTTTTGGGATTGCAAGGTCAAAGGTCAACATCAAAATGCCTTATAAAGTATATCTCAAAAACAAAGAAAGCTAGGTTCACCAAACCTGGTACACAGATTCACTCTGAGACCATAACGTCTGACTACAGGTTTGGGGTCAAAGGTCAAGGTTGACACTCCCTGTGCTCTCTTACTATAGAACGTGTAAAGCTCTCTAGGGTCACCAAACTTGCTACACAGGTTCATGCCGGGATCCTGCCCTGTAACTATGGGTTGTATACTTTGTTGTATATTCATAGATGATGGGCTTACCATAATTTGATTCTGCCACAATAATTATATTGAAAAGTTGACAACTGCTCTCCATCAGTAAGTATTAGGATCTTCAAAGAAAACAGAAGTTGGGGATATTGCACTCACCTCAGAGTGCTCTTGTCTTATTTTGTTCTGGGCTCTAGACCTCTTTCCCTATCTCTGAACATTTTGTTACTCTGCAGAATGAGATAAAAATGTAAATAACCTAAACTTAAACATGCACTTCTTGAGCAGTCAGTAATTCTATGTACCCTGATCTCATTCCATCTAACAGCACACCTGCATGTTCAGGACTGTGGGTCTAAGTCGTACCTGAAAGTTCCTGCTCTGTGTCCAACTCTGAACTCTGCACCATCTCCTCTTCTGGACAAGTAGCACTGCTGCTGCTGTTTCCTTCTCCACCTTGTCAGATAAACAAAAGCGATATTTTCAGTTTACCTGACTGCTGTTTGCATTCAACCAATGGCTAAATATAGTATGTTCTAGAGAAAAAAAACCCCATAATATTGTTCCATAGGCTACATTAAGGTCCAAAATAAGATGCAGTCTAATAGCTGAGATGGTAAAGTCTGGATTTCTGATCCAAAATGTTCCAACTCTTCTGAAAATGGGGTATGTACTTGTTTAAGTAAAAGAAACATGGCATTGTAAAAAGCAATTCTCACACAATTGTATTGAAAAAAACAACAACATAAAAATGCTCTGAAATAAATATGGAAGGACTTATGAAAATGTGGCTCCTATAACTGTATTCAGTGCATGGTCTCTAGCAGAGCCAGGGTCTATTATAATCATACTGTATATGATTTTGATGATTGCATGCATTGCCATATGTGAGCCACCATCTCAATAATAGTTTGCTACCTTTCTAGTTAAAACAATTTAAAGGTCTAAACAACTTTTAAAAATCTCTACACAAAAATGTACACATTAGACCAGAAAGGAGAAACAGTGATTAAAAAAGGAATATACCATCCATCCATCTTCTTCCGCTTAATCCTTTTCGGGTCGTGGCGGGGGGGGGGGGGGGCTGGAGCCTATCCCAGCATCTTTTGGTGAGAGGCAGGGTACACCCTGGACAGATCACCAGTCCATCGCAGGGCCAACACGGAGAGACAGACAACTTTTCACAGTCATACCTAAGGACAATTTAGAATCCCCTGTTTGATGCCGATAATAAAATTTTGCATTTAACTCAGCCACAGGGGTCCACAAGCCAGTGTACTCTTAGTGCCGGTCCCAAGCCTGGGTAAATGGGGAGGGTTGTGTTAGGAAGGGCATTGATGTAAAACCTTTGCCAAATCAAACATGTGGATCACAACGAATGAGACTTTTATACCAGATCAGTCAAGGCCCAGGTTAACAACTGCCACCAGTGCTGTTAACCGGCAGGGTGCCAGTGGAAATTGGGCTACTGTTAGCTGAAGATTGTGGAGAAGGAGAGGGGGAAAGCATGTTAGGAGGGACAGAGAGAAAAGCAAAGGGGTCTACCTTTGTGGAGATGAGAGCAGGGACTTTAAATGTAGGGACTATAACTGGTAAAGGCAGAGAGTTGGCTGATATGATGAAGAGAAGAAAGGTAGATATACTGTGTGTTCAAGAAACCAGATGGAAGGGAAGCAAGACTAGAAGCATTGGAGGTGGATTTAAACTGTTCTACCATGGTGTAGATAGGAAGAGAAATGAAGTAGGAGTAATCTTGAAGGGAGAGTATGTGAAGAGTGTTCAGGAGGTGAAGAGGGAGTCAGACAGAATCATGAGTTTGAAGCTAGAAGTCAAAGGTGTGATGCTGAATGTTGTCATTGCGTATGCCCCACAAGTTGGATGTCAGGTAGAAGAGAAAGAGGAATTCTGGAGTAAGTTGGATGAAATGGTTGAGAGTGTTCCCAGGGGGGAGAGAGTGGCGACTGGAGCAGATTTTAATGGACATGTAGGTGAAGGGAACAGAGGTGATGAGGAGGTTCTGGGTAGGTATGGTTTTAAGGAGAAAATGTGGAAAGAGATATGGTTGTGGATTTTGCTAAAAGGATAGAAATGGTTGTAGGGAACACATACTTCAAGAAGAGAGAGTAACATACAGTTACATCTCAAAAAATTAGAATATCATGAAAAAGTTCAATATTTTTGTCACTCATTTCAGAAAGTGAAACCCATATATTATATAGATTCACTACACAGAATGAAATATGTCAAGCCTTTATTTCTTGAAATTTTGATCATTATGGCTTACAGATAATGAAAACCCAAAATTCAGTGTCTCAGAAAATTAGAATATTACATAGGATCAATTTAAAAAAAAGGATATTTTAAACAGAAATGTCAGGCTTCTGAAAAGTATGTTCATTTCTATGCACTCAATACTTGGTTGGGCCTCCTTTTGCATGAATTACTGCATCAATGCGGCGAGGCATGGAGGCAATCAGCTTGTGGCACTGCTCAGGTGTAATGGAAGCCCAGGTTGCTTTGATAGCGGCCTTCAGGCCATCTGCATTGTTGGGTCTGGTGTCTCTTATCTTCCTCTTGGCAATACCCCATAGATTCTTTATGGGGTTCAGGTCAGGCAAGTTTGCTGCCCAATCAAGCACAGTAACACCATGGTCATTGAACCAGCTTTTGGTACCACTGGCAGTGTGGGCAGGTGCCAAGTCGTGCTGGAAAATGAAATCAGCATCTCCATAAAGCTTGTCAGCAGAAGGAAGCATGAAGTGCTCTGAAATTTCCTGTTAGATGGCTGTGTTGACTGTGCACTTCAGAAAACACAGTGGACCAACACCAGCAGATGACATGGCAGCCCAAATCATCACTGACTGTGGAAACTTCACACTGGATTTCAAGTAACGTGGATTCTGTGCCTTTCCACTCTTCTCCCAGACTACTAACCTGTACAGCAGGTTAGGTTGATTAAGGACAGAAATGGTAATGTACTAACAAGTGACAAGAGTGTGTTGAGAAGGTGGAAGGAGCACTTTGGAGAGCTGATAAAGAAAATGAGAGAGAGAGGAGGATGGATGGATGAAGGAAAGATGGTGAACAAAGAAGTCCCAAGGATTAGGAAGGCAGAAGTGAGGGCAGCTTTGAAGAGGATGAAGAATGGAAAGGGGGTTGGGCCAGATGACATACCTGTGGAGGTATGGAGATGTTTAGGAGAGATAGCAGTGGACTTTTTAACCAGATTGGTTAATACAATCTTGGAGAGTGAGAGGATGTCTAAGGAGTGGAGAAGGAAGTGTTTTGGTACCAGTTTTCAAGAACAAGGGTGATGTTCAGAGCTGTAGTAACTACAGAGGGATAAAGTTGATATGCTACATTATGAAGATATGGGAAAGAGTTGTTGAAGCCAAGTTAAGAGGAGAGGTGACAATGAGTGATCAGCAGTACGGTTTCATGCCATGAAAGAATACTACAGATGCAATGTTTGCCCTAAGGGGCAGATTTACTAACGTGCTGCGCCACCACAAAACCCTGTTTTGGCATTAAAAACTACTGTTGAGATTTACTAAGGGGTGCAGGGTAAAATTTGTGGTGGAAAGGCGTGGACTATGTTAATTTTGTGCCTGGCCTCATTGCATATGTATTTGTGGGAGTTGTCGTGAACACGCAAATTTGAGGGAGGGGAGTATTTAAATGACTGCCGAAAGGTGTTTTATTAAGGTTTGCGGTTGTCAGTCTCTTGCTAAATGCTCCAGGATTTAATGCCCCAAAACAGCTTGTCTTAATTCACCTGCACCTGACATGATAGTGATTGTTGCTGCCAGGAGGAGACACTGGAGAAAACTGAGGGTGTGTGGCAGAAGCTTCTCTCTGCCCGTACATTTATTTGGCATGACAGAAAAACAGATTATATGAATATCAACGGTCTCACAGAGATCGGTGTTATGCTGAACTGGACATCAGCCGGCAGTTTTTTTTTTTAAATTTCATTTGTTTATACTGTATGTAGCCTTCTGCATGAATTTGTATCCATAAAATAGGATACAATAGGAGCCCTTATACCTGCGGCGGACATACAGATGGTGTCAGCTGATAATGACTCTTTTCTTTTCTGCGGAGGTTCAGACTGAGATCTGGAGTTTCCCTATCAGCTCCCCCTTGCACTTGAAGCAAAATCTTCCACATTGTCAATTTCCTTAGTTTTTTTCCCCCTCTATCCCTTTTTCTATATTTACAGTATTTCTTTTTCCTGTGCATAAAACGGTAATTCAGTTCCCTCTTTTATTTCTGTCTCCCAGTTCAGGATACACAATACAGGAGGAAAACAACAATGGGATTATTAACAAAAAGAGCGCACAGATCCATAGAAATGTCCCCTGAAATTGCAACACCATAACTCAGTGGTATTTATAAAAAATTGTGAACTGGGATACCTGTGGATTTTGTTAAAACAAAGTTATTCACATAAAAAAAACCAGAGTCTCCATCAGACTATCTTGATGGTTCTAGTATTAATAAAATAAACATGTTGGTTAAATATTCATGAGTAGTCCTTTTTTTAAATTGGATACAAATGCTTCATTTATACATACTAAACCAAAAAGTTTGTCATGTTAAATGAAAATCTAAATTTTGAAATATAATGAACAAAAATAAACTATTTTAGTGGGGTTTGCACTTAAACAAAAACTTAAAAAAAAAAAGCTTTATATATTCTGCTCCTCCAAACTGGCTGTGCCTGTGTTGATGACCTGCTTCCTCATCAGGTGTACCTGTGCGCAATTTTGTGGTGCTCTTGGTGGATGGGTGGGCATTATTGAAATGAAGTGACTGCGTCTGTGTTTACAATTTTGCGTGTTTTTAGTAGATCACTGGCAAAAATTGGCCACTCTCTGAGGCGCTCTGTCTATTTTACGCACTCGCTAATTTGCACTGCCTTAGTAAATCTGCCCCCTAAAAGTGTTAATGGAGAAGCATAAAGAAGGTCAGAAGGAGTTTCACTGTGTCTTTGTGGATCTAGAGAAAGCATATGTGGTACTGTATGAGAAAGTCAGGAGTGGCAGAGAAGTACAGTGGATATAAAAAATCTACACACCCCTGTTCAAATGCCAGGTTTTTGTGATGTAAAAAATGAGACCAAGATAAATCATTTCAAAACTTTTTCCACCATTAATGTGACCAATAACCTGTACAACCCAATTGAAAAACAAACTGAAATCTTTTTAAGGGGAAAAATAAAAAACTTATAATAACCTGTTTACATAAATATGCACACCCTCTTATTACTGGGGATGTGGCTGTGTTCAGAATTAACCAATTACATTCAAACTCATGTTAAATGGGAGTCAGCACACACCTGCCACCATTTAAAGTGCCTCTGATTAACCCCAAATAAAGTTCAGCTGTTCTAGTAAGCTTTTCCTGACATTTTTGTAGTCACATCTTACAGCACAAGCCATGATCTTCAGAGAGCTTCCAAAGCATCAGAGGGATCTCATTGTTCAAAGGTATCAGTCAGGAGAAGGGTACAAAAGAATTTCTAAGGCATTAAATATACCATGGAACACAGTAAAGACAGTCATCATCAAGTGGAGGAAATATGGCACAACAGTGACATTACCAAGAACTTGATGTCCCTCCAAAACTGATGAAAAGATGAGAAGAAAACTGGTCACTGAGGCTGCCAAGAAGCCAACAGCAACATTGAAGGAGCTGCAGGAATTTCTGGCAAGTACTGGCTGTTTAGTACATGTGACAACAATGTCCTGTCTAGGGTGGGAAGACGGAAGTCTCATCTTCCGAAGAAAAACATCCAAGCCCGGCTACATTTTGCAAAAACACGTGAAATCTCCCAAACGCATGTGGGAAAATGTGCTATGGTCCAATAGCACATTTATGGCCCAAGGTTGAACTTTTTGGCCATAATTCCAAAAGGTATATTTGGCACAAACACAACACTGCTCATCGCCAAAAGAACACCATACCTACAGTGAAGCATGGTGGTGGCACCATCATGCTTTGGGGCTGTTTTTCTTCAGCTGGAATTGGGGCCTTAGTCAGGGTGGAGGGAATTATGAACAGTTCTAAATACCAGTCAGTGTTAACGTTCAGGCTTCTGCTAGAAAGCTGAAGATAAAGAGGAACTTCATCTTTCAGCTGATTACTGCCACACCTGTTCTCAGTCAAGAAATCACTTAAATAGGACCTGCCTGACAAAGTGAAGTAGACCAACAGATCCTCAATGTCATGTCCACTGCGTAACTTCGCAACAGACAATAGAATTAGTTCGAGCCCAAAATGCAGGTGAAGTGAACGCGTTTATTAATAGAATGGGACAACTCAAAAATACAGAAAAATGTTCAGTAGGAAGATACAGTCTGGCACACCATCGATGGACACCCGAGCTCAGTTGGCAGGGAACGCTCCCAGGGCGGAACTGGGCAATTCAATTCAACTTTATTTATATAGTGCCATTTCACAACAACAGTCATCTCATAGCACTTTCAACTGTAGGGGAAACCCCCACAATTGCAGAAAAACCCCAGCAATAAGGCGATCCCCTGTGAGCAAGCACTTGGTGACGGTGGAGAGGAAAAACTCCCTTTTAACAGGAAGAAACCTCCAGCAGAACCAGGCTCAGGGAGGGGCAGTCATCTGCTGCGACTGGCTGGGGGGTGAGGGGACAGAGCAGATGAAAAGAACAGACATGTAGAGAGCAAACAGCATGATGGGGACTCAATCTATGGGAGAGAACAAACAGATGTTAATGACCAGCAAAAAAAAATATTTCATCGAGAGTGAAGAAAGGAGTGATGCCCAGTGCATTATTGGAGGTTCCCTGGCTGTCTAAACCTATTAGCAGCATAACTAAGGGAGGGTTCAGAGACACATGATCCCTCCCTAATTGTAGGCTATATCAAAAAGGAAGATTTTAACCCTATTTTTAAAAACAGAGATTGAGTCTGACTCCCGAATCCAGATTGGCAGCTGGTTCCACAGAAGAGGAGCTTGAAAACTGAAGGCTCTGCCTCCCATTGTACTTTTGGAGATTCTAGGTATTACAGGTAATCCAGCATTTTGGGAGCGTAGTGCTCTGTTAGGATAATAGGGTAGTATCAGATCTTTTAAATAAAAAGGGGCCTGATTGTTTAGTGCTTTGTAAGTGAGAAGAAGGATTTTAAACTTAATTCTAAACTCTGGGAAGCCAATGAAGGGAGGCCAGAACCTGAGAGATATGATCTCTCTTTCTAGTACCTGCTAAAACTCTTGCTGCAGCATTTTGGATCAACTGAAGACTTTTAAAGATGTTTTAGGGCAACCTGATAAATAAAGAGTTACAATAATCTAATCTAGAGCTAACAAAAGCGTGGATCAGTTTCTCAGCATCACTGTGAGACAAGATGCTCCTAATCTTGGCAATATTACGCAAATGATAGAAGGCAGTTTTAGAAACGAATTTAATATGTGAATTGAAAAACAGACCTTGATCAAAAATAACTCCAAGGTTCCTCACAGAACTATTAAGAAAAAGAGTAACCGCATCCAAACTAAGAGTTTGATTTGGAAAGGTATTTCTAAGGTTTTTTTGACCAACAAGAATGACCTAAGTCGTATCTGAATTTAATAGCAGGAAATTACAAGTCATCCAAGCTTTGATTTCCTTAAGACAGGCTTCTAACTTGGCTAATTGATTATTATCATCTGGCTTCATTGACAGGTATAATTGTGTGTCATCTGCATAACAATGAAAATGTATACAGTGCTTTCTAATAATGTTGCCTAAGGGAAGCATATATAAACTAAAAAGAGTAGGGCCTAGCACAGATCCCTGTGGAACTCCATGACTGAGCTTTGAGTTGAAAGAAGACTCATTATTGACATGAACAAATTGGAACCTATCAGATAAATAAGATCTAAACCACTGCAACGAAGTTCCATTAAGTCCAGCATAGTGTTCTAATCTATCAAGTAGAATATTATGATCAATAGTATCAAAAGCTGCACTAAGGTCTAAAAGGACAAGTACAGAAACAAGTCCATTATCAGATGCAATAAGGAGGTCATTAGTGACCTTCGCTAAGGCTGTTTCAGTACTGTGATGGATTCTAAACCCAGATTAAAACTCTTCAAATAAACCATTTCCCTGCAAGTGGTCAAATAATTGCGTAGCAACAACTCTTTCTAAGATTTTTGAAATGAAAAGGAGATTCGAGATTGGTCTATAGTTAGCTAAAACTCCTGGATCCAGCGTTGGCTTTTTGAGTAAGGGTTTAATTACAGCCGTTTTAAAAGCCTGCGGTACATCGCCTAATTGATTATTTGAAGAATAGAGCTACCAATAAATGGGAAGACTTCTTTAAATAACCTGGTAGGAATAGGGTCTAAAAGACAAATTGAAGGCTTGGATGAGGAAATTATTTTATCTAACTCTAAAAGGTCAACTGAAGTAAACTCATCCAAACAGATATCAATTGAAGGAGTTGTAGTAGTTACTGTATTTAAGTTAATGGTGGGAAGAATCTGACTGATTTTATCTCTGATAGATGAAATTTTATTATTGAAAAAGTTCATAAAGTCCTGACTAGTAAGCTCTAAGGGAATGCTAGGATTGACCGAGTCCTGACGCTTTGTCAGCCTGGTTACAGTGCTGAAAAGAAACCTGGGATTATTCTTGTTCTCTTCTATTAATGCAGAATAATAACTTGTTCTAGCTTTTCTAAGAGATTTTTGATAAATTAAAAGATGATTTCTCCAAGCTAAATAGATTTCATCTAAATTTGTGGAGTGCCATTTTCTTTCTAATTGACGAGTCTTCTGTTTTAAGCTACGAGTTTCTGTGTTGAACCAAGGAGTTAGAAATCTCTGATTAGACTTTTTCTTTTTTTAAAGGGGCCACCATGTCTAGAGTCTGATGCAGAGAAGCCGTAACACTATCTACCATGCTATCAATTACAGAAGGAGCAAGTTGTCTGCAGCTTATTTCCATTGTTTTGACACATGGCGTAGAGGAGACAATCTGCATAAATTTGGTAACAACATCATCTGAGAGGCATCTGCTGTAGTAATGTTTTTCTTTAGGGGCCAAATAGTCAGAAATAGTAAAGTCAAAGGTTAACAGACAATGGTCTGACAGTACAGGGTTATGAGGAGACACTACCAGATTTTCTATTTCTATGCCATATGTCAGAACAAGGTCCAATGTGTGGTGGAGATAATGGGTAGAATTTCCTACTTTCTGAGAAAATCCCATTGAGTCTAATATTGAATTAAATGCCATATTAAGACAATCACTATCTACGCAGTTGGGTACCAGGAAATTTTAGAGCACTTCATGCTTCCCTCTGCTGACAAGCTTTATGGAGAAGCTGATTTCATTTTCCAGCAGGACTTGGCACCCCACCCCCCACCCCCCCCCACACACACACACACTGCCAAAAGTATCAAAACCTGGTTTAATGACCTTGGCATTACTGTGCTTGATTGGCCAGCAAACTCTCCTGACCTAAACCCCATAGAGAATCTATAGAGTATTGTCAAGAGGAAGATGAGAGACACCAGACCCAACAATGCAGATGAGCTGAAGGTCATTATCAAAGCAACCTGGACCTTCATAACACCTCAGCAGTGCCACAGGCTGATCACTTCCATGCCACGCCACATTGATACAGTAATTAATCCAAAAGGAGCCCTGACCAAGTATTAAGTGCGTACATGGACATACTTTTCAGTCGGCCAACATTTCTATTAAAAAACTATTTTTTTAAATTAATTTTATGTAATATTCTAATTTTTTGAGAAACTGAATTTGGGGTTTTCATGGGCTGTAAGCCATAATCATCAAAATTAAAATAAATAAACACTTGAAATACATCACACTCTGTGTAATGTATATAATATATGGGTTTCACTTTCTGAAATGAATGACAAAAAATACTGAACTTTTCCATGATATTCTAATTTTTTGAGATGTACCTGTAGGTTTGGATTTTTTTCCCTTAATAATAAACACCTTCATTTAAAAACTGCATTTTGTGTTTACTTGTGTTATCTTTGTCTAATATTTAATTTTGTTTGATGATCTGACACATTTAAGTGTGACAAACATACAAAAAAAATGAGAAATCAGGAAGGGGACAAACACTTTTTCACACCATTGTTAGGTCTTTATTACGTCCGCCAAGGAGGTTATGTTTTCATCGGCGTTGGTTTGTCTGTCTGTCTGTTTGTTTGTTAGCAAGATAACTCAAAAAGTTATGGACGGATTTTCATGAAATTTTCACAGATTGTCAGAAATGGGGTATCCTACAGATGATTAGATTTTGGTGGTGATCCGGATCACCGTCCACAAGAAAACCGCCATTACGCAAAATACCATTTTCGTGAATAGCTACTGAACCACTAATCCTATCATTGTCAATCCAATTGCTTGTCATATGTTTTCATGGTCAAGGAATCTGAAACCGTACACACAAACACTGTATGGGGGGAACTGTGGTGCTTGGCGGAGGTCTGCGCTCTCCGAGTGCTTTTCTAGTTTTAATCAAGTGGGGTTGGAAAAAAAATCCTACTTTTCAGAAGCTTGGGATCACTTGGAAATGTCCTTGTTCTTCCACGAAAAACACATTTTTCTCTATTGCAAAACTTGAAATATCAGAGAGACATGGACAATGATATTTGTAGTTGAAAAACTGATTTTTAAAGAAAGATCCAAACAGAAACCTTTTTATCAGCAACCTTCAGCCCCGTGTTTCAGGGTTATGTTATGTTTGCTAATTCAGGTTTATTATTTTGAAAGGCTAATTAATTATTTACCCTATTTCTTTCATGGAAAAAGATGAAAACTTTGAGGTGATCTGAAACATCTGGCATACAGTAGTGTATCCTTATACCTGCAAATGCCCTGGAATAAATATGTTTAAGCTGTGGTAGGTATATTGTACAGTATGTATTAGGAAGTGGACAGCTATAAATTTATAGTTTAATTTCAACAAAGAGTACATTTTAATATTCTGTCATTTTGAATTATAGAGAATAGTATTCTGGCTTTGTGTTCAGTTGTTTAAACAAATCATGAGATTTAAGAGTCTTTTATCCTGCTAGTGTTTCTCATTACTATAAACTGCTTTGGTGAAATTGTATATTTATGTTTGAAAGTCTTTGTCCCTCACGTGTGACCATTTTTTAAAAGTTTACATGCAGTTGTAGTTATGATCTGGACTGACGATGATAAATACTGTACATGACTCACTACTATTAAAGTCTGTGATATGGAGTTGAGCCAGTGAGGTCAGCAATAAAGGCAAATTAAGCATAAATTATTAAAGCAGAGAAACATCTTAGTTTTCATCTTCACTTATTAACTAGTGACCACTAGATAATTCATCATTCTACTCATTTATCTTTTGGCCACACAATAATAAATTCTGGTGTTGCAATATTATTCTGTGGCCACTGAATATTTTTTCATTCACGTCAACAGAGGGGCGCCATATTTTCCCAAACTTTTATTTGCAGTTGATTTTGCAGTTAAAAATCATAAAAGTGATGAAGCACAGAGCATGAAAGGAAAACACACACTTCTGCCCACAGAGCTTCCTGTCTGACCAGACACTGTTACTTGATGAATAAATGAGAGCCTTTCTAGAGGCAAGTTTTGCCATTCAGCTGTCGCCGTAGTAATGTCTCTAAAATGAATCTGTCAAAGTTACATTTTTTATTTCGTTTTTAAGATAACAAACTTTGCCAAAAATCACTGTTAAATAGGCCGTTTATTCACCTGGAAGTTTCTTTTCACCATCTTTGCTGCTACAGATTCTCCCATAAATTTAATTTCTGTTCCATGAGTGTTGTCTCTTTCTCTGGTCAAACATCATTAAAGTGATCTTAACCATCATACTGAGCTTTTTCGGTCCCAAGTCAACACCAGCGGATGGATTTTCAGTTGGGTTTTCCACAGGATTGATATATCACATGAGAAACAACTTGTTGCTCTTAATTTTGCTCTAATTGCTGAAGTGGGCAGGGCTGGCAGAGTAAGGTGATGGCATTTATTTTCAAAGGCCAATCAGAATTCGACTGTTTAACTAATCCGCGCTGGGTTTGGTGTTCATGTTGCCATGGAGACATAAAACCGCAGTTCCAGTGAGGCATGTTAATCACAGTCCTCCTGAATTAACTGGGTCTGTATGCTTCAAACTCTGTTTCTTATTCATCTTCACGTAGCCACTGGGGCAATATTAACATCAATATCTATCTGACTTTTTTTTTTTACTAATCTAAAATCAAGGTCCTCATATTGACTTCTTCTGTGGCTTTCAACTTCCCTGAAATAATTTAACATAAGATATTTTGTCTCTTTGGCAAAATTTAGACAATTCCACAATGAGTTGTGTGATTATCCATGACTGGAGATGATGATGATTAACAAGTGTCTGGATTCTCTGTTAACTGCACTGCTCTGGTTTATAGCCTTCACGCAGGCACAGTGACGTTACCGTCTTTTTCCCAAACCCATTTTCATATTCCAGGATAGCACCGCGTGGGTGGCAGCCAATTACTTAAGCTGTCATGTATATTAATGTCAAAGTACATGTGTGCTTGACTCACAACCACTGGAGAGCACATCTGTGCAAGATGTATTTATATAGTGAAGAAAATATACTTTAAAATCTTTAATCATTTTCTGCTAGGATTCGTAGAGTTCCAGCTTATCTCCAAGGCCTTGATTTTGTTTTACTATCATTACCTAGCTTAGCTTTGTCAACACAGTTTAATCACAGTAACAAACTAGAGGGCGCTCAGAGAGCCCATATCTCTGCCATGGCCCTACCTCTCTATGTTAGCTTTCTGGTCTGTCTGTCTGTCTGTCTGTCTGTCTGTCTGCTTTTGTTCAGGATTATGCAAAAACTACTCGACAAATTTTGATGAAATCAACCAGTGGTGGCCCTTGGGCTATGGATGAACCTGTTAGGTTTTGGAGGTGATCCGGTGTTTTAACATTTTAGCAGGGGCAGTTGTAGGATCAGAGCTTTAGGGGTGCTGAGCACCCAATGAGCTCCACCACCACCACACACCCACCCTTTTTACACACACGCGCATGCACACACACAAAAACCAACCTGTATATTCTAATACAGTTTGGGATTATTATTATTAGTAGTAGTATTATCTCACCTGGTTCTTCCTTCACTCTCTGCCTCTCTCCTCTCCTTCTCCATCCTTCTCTCTTCCTTTTAGCACTGACAATCAAACACAAATATACTGTGATCAACCAGAAAATAAAAAGAATAGAATAGAATTCGTGAAATTCAGGGCAGGAGAGATGAGGTCAGTGTGTCTTGTCACAAAAATGTGAATAATTTACGTAGATTGAAAACAGACACTGATAATCTTTTCTTGATGCCATGGAGACCATTTACAGATTCCAGGGATATGATCTGAAGACACACACAGACATGTCATTCTAAAGATGTTTTTCAGCTGATAGAATGATCATTATATTGTTGGGCTTATGGACACAATAATTTTGAAATCAGAAATTCTTTTTACAGGACAAGCTGTATTCTCCTTTGTGGGTTTAAAACACATAAAAACAGGAATCATTTCCTCCATCAGTAATTTGATACAACATACAGACATTTCTCCTCATAGCTTGCTTATGCTGTCTGCTACTATAGCTTCACACTTTTCAGAACAAACCAGACAGAGTTCATTATGGACTGGCCTGAAATGTTTTGAAGGAAACCTGCTCACCTACTGTGGACAGAGAAGTCCCATTATTTTGACCTCAGTCTCTCAGCGGAACCTGGCTGTTTTCTCTGAAAAAGCCAGATGATGGGGGACTGGCAGGGGACACGCACGCGCGCACACACACACACACACACACACACACACACACACACACACACACACACACACACACACACACACACACATTATTACATCTCCTTCCTGGATTCTAGTTAGTGAACATGGTACGTGATAATACATACAAACAGTGACAGCTTGGCTTTAATATTTCTTATACCAAAATGACAACAGCTTCTTTCTCTTGAAATCAAACAGCGCACAGTGGTTGATTGACAATGCAACCATTAAAGAAAAACATCTGCTACTAGCTGTCTTAGCTAATTCCTTCCTAACAATATGAAAAGTAATCTATGGTTTGGTGCAGTAAAATGAGAAGTAGTAATCATTATAAAATGTTGGTAACACCGGATAAACGTAAAGAAGTGTGAGACATCCTTTGAGCTACTTACTGGATGCACCACAGCGTCTCAACTCTGTATGTGTTCGTCAGACTGGCTGCAGGCAGGGCTCCAGCGTGTGCAGCAGGTACAGGGGAGAGAATGTGTGAGAGGAGGGACTAGGGCTGGACGATATACTGAATATACAGTATTTGTTGTATTGGTACATTTGGCCCTCTGTGATATATAAATGATTGTATCGTGTATATTTGAATATTTATCACGTTAATATGAGGTGCCGCTGCAAGACAGGTCCGTCTGTAGCTTGGCTGCTGCTAAAGTCTGAAAGTAGAAGCTCACTAGCTCCGAGCTGCAGTCAGTGTTCTAACATTTTACCATAATTTCAGCATACACCGGTAGACTTCAATACAGCTGACGGAAGGTAAGCAACGCGCATGCGTATAACAGGAGAGGAGTGGGTGCTGCACCGTGATTGGCAATCATTCATTCATTCATCTTCTTCTGCTTAATCCTTTTCGGGTCACAGGGTGGATGGGGAGGGGCTGGAGCCTATCCCAGCATCTTTGGGCGAGAGGCAGGGTACACCCTGGACGGATCGCCAGTCCGTCGCAGGGCCAACACAGAGAGACAGACAACCATTCACTCTCACAGTCGTACCTAAGGACAATTTTAGAATCCCCAGTTTGATGCCAATTAACCTAACTTGCATGTTTTTGACATGTGGGAGGAAACCTGAGAAATCCCGGAGTAAACCCACGCAGACACGGGGAGAACATGCAAACTCCACACAGATCACTGTTGGTCAGGGGCTGGGATCGAACCCAGGATCCCCCGGCCAAGGGTGAGTTGCTGTGCTGCTGCAGTGCTAACCACTTTGCCACCGCACCATCCGATTGGCAATCAGTTAATAATAATTATATTTTGTCACAACTGGTAAAAAAGCAACAGATTTTTTTAAACCATACACTTCCCAGATCATCAGTGTGTGTTTACCGTGGATACAATTTTCTATGATTTTGATATATTATTAACTTGTCTCTTAAATTATATTTGTCACCCACAAAGGATCCTGATGAGCTGCTTTATTCAAGAAGTCTTATTAATTTCTGCCTGAGGCGTTAAGCATTTTATGGTATCTCTCCAAATCTAATGAAATAAATGTAGTCGGTAACACCTTCTAATTTAGTGCTTTTACATAGCCAGCCATTGTGGTACAGGTGTAGAATGTTGGACTCTGGTGCTGAAGGCTGCGGGTTTGAGTCTTTGTTTAGCACGATTTCGCAGTGTGATCAGAACTATGTTTTTGCTGTCTGCTTCAACTATGGACCATGTATCTTGGCATTTAAACCTTGAGTTAATGGTGAAAACGACGTTTTCGATCACGTGACTTCCGGCAGGATCACCGGCCATTATGAGGGGGATAATCACGTAGTAAAATGGAAGAAAAAAAAGTGAAAATGTCTGAAATTTATTATAAAACTCTTGATAACGACAGACAGCAGTATGACGACAAATTAGTTTTAATTGAGAAGCAGGCCCCCTATCTCATTCCAAAGCAAAACTGGCCAAAAGACACAGAGAAGTGGGCTGGCATCACCTATCCAGACACGTACAAAGCTGAATATATTTCTCTATCTTCATAACACTTACCATGCATGTTTATCCACATCAGCCCATAAATTATTCGCAGAGTCCCCAACTTAATTTCTGCTGGGTTTTTTTTCTCTGTTTTTGCTCTCAGTTTTTGTTTTTTGTTTTTTTTATATGTGATCTAATTTGATTTAGCATTAGCTAAAGGCTGGCTTCATTCAGCTCACCTGTCCAGGTGCTTTCAGATGAAGTCAGACACCGTTGTCCTGGTGTCTGATCGTTATCCCTCATTGATAACAATAAGCAGTTGATTTGTAAACTCCCACCTACTTGTAATAATCCTCAAAGCCACAGGCTAATTAGCGGCGTTCTGACATTTTGGCATAAGAACAGCAAACCTTGGGTTACTACTCCGTCATTTTCTTCAGTTGTTGTTCAGAAGAATTAAGACTTCCCAAGTGAAAGACACTCTAGAATGTTGGTGAAGTCTGGATCTCAGCGTCGTTCTCAAAAAGTCTTAACTCCAGCTAAGGTTAGCTTTAGCAGCTAGCCTGTTCCAGCACGGAGTGCCCTGGTTTTGATGGTTTCCTGCCAGCAGCCTCAAGAATAAAGTTGTGTGCATCAAAAAGGAAACAGAAGGTGAGCAGGATCCAGGTGTGGTCCGTATGGAGGAATGATTAGAAGCATCTGCATAGCTGAGCATAAGGAGACACGTTCTGTCTCGCCTGTGTGGACACAGCTGATTTTACAGACTCCAGTCAAAGGTAAGAACTTGGCAAGGAGGGCTAAATAGTGATTTGGATCTTCATATTATCCTGTAGCTTGAAAGTGTGACACTTAAGTTGGCTCGGATCCTCGATAGGTCCCGTTAGACAAACAGGTAAGTTTGGTTTAGCTGTGTGTGTGTGTGTGTGTGTGTGTGTGTGTGTGTGTGTGTGTGTGTGTGCGTGTGCGTGTGCGTGTGCGTGTGCGCATGCGCTGCTGGCAGCAGCTGAGCTGATGAGAACAGGGAGCTTATGAATCTGTGAAAATGTCCACAAAGCATCACATACTCTTCAACAATATTATTAGTCAGTTATTTCTTCAAACTTATTACAAAATACAAGGAAGGCGCCACATCAGCTCGACTAATACTAATGAGAGAAACCCAAGTTCTCCTCCGATTCTCTGGTAGTTCCCAAGTTGACTCGCCTTGGTTCTAAATAATTGCAGGTAATCGATAAAAAACACTTTCTCCTTCCCACCAGTTGTTGTACAACCAATTATTCCACAGTAGTGCTTTATATTATAATTTAATAATATAATATAATAATTTTCAGCTTATGAAATAGAATCACCCCCCTGCAGCTTCACTCCCAATATGGCCGCCTGTATCGCGACTGGTAGCCATGTGACTTCATCTTAAAACTATGAATACGCACACCCAAAACTAAAGACACATTCCAACACACCCAATGAGAAGCTGAGATTGTGTGCTACAAATTGATCTTTTTTCATGTTCACTCCATGGTTCTTTTTCGGTGTGTGTCTTTTTACTGTATATCTATATTCCCTGCTGTTAAAATTAACTCGATACAGCTGACAGAAGGTAAACAATTATGTAATGTTAGTGCTGTGGACGATGAAAGCAGACGAGACACAAGCTGATGACACAGAACTTTATTTCTCTTCCAACACAGAACAGACTCACTCTGAGTGCCAAAGTGAACTGCTTTATACATTTTCTTCCCGCCTCTGGCACTCAAAACACATTAACATACCAGTTATGAAGCGTGAACACATATCAACATACACATTAACATGCACGTCACAGAGCAAGGCTTAGTATAATACATTCGCGCCCCTGCCAGGCTGTTGGCCATCATGGACCAAAGTTCCGAAACAAATTATGGACCCCTGTCAGAAGTGATGTCTGATGGGGATCCAAACTGTGCAGCCCAAGCTGACAAAAATGCTTGGACTACCTCGGCAGACATGGTGGAACTCAGCAGAACCACCTCTGGCCAACGCGTAGTGCAGTCCATGATTGTTGAAAGGTGTGTGAACCCCTGCGACGGCAGAAGGGGACCTACTAAATCCACATGTACGTGGTTGAACCTCCTGGTTGGAATTTGAAAAAGGCTCAAGGGGAGCTTTGGTGTGCTTGTGCACCTTAGCCCGTTGGCACATGATGCACACTGCAGCCCATTCTTTCACACCTCTGTGTGAGGCCAGATGAATTTGGACCCCACTAGTTTAACTGAGGCTCGCACGCCAGGATGTGAAAGGGAGTGGACGGACTCGAAAATGCGGCAGCACCAAGAGCTCGGAACCATGGGGCGGGTGCAGCCAGTGGAGATGTCGCAGAGCAAGGGAAGGCACCCTTCTTGTACCACTCTACTCTCAAGTTTTAACCCGGTAGCTGCGAACTGGAGCGTGCAAATGTCTGCATCCCCAGTTTGGTCGGCGGCCATTGTGGAAAAATTGATGCCCATGTATACCGAAGAGACCAGCGCACGTAACAAGCAGTCTGCCACAACGTTCAATTTACCGGCTACATGTTGGATGTTGGTCGTGAACACTGAAATTGCAGCCACGTGCTGTTGTTGCCAAACTGACCATGGTTCTAAGACTTTGGACACGTAGGTCAGTGGTTTATGGTCAACAAATCCAATAAACTTGCGACCCTTGAGCCAGAACTGAAAATGCCGAGTAGCGAGGTGGAGAACCAACAACTCTCTGTCGAAAGCGCTATACTTACGCTCGTTGTCATGCAAAGTATGGCTGAAAAAGGTGAGGGGCTGCCGCAAACCGGAGACAAATTGCTCCACTATAGCTCCTGCCGCGACGTCAGACGCGTCTGTGGTGAGCACTATCCGTGCTGATGGGGCTGGGTGGGCCAGCAAAGCTGCATTAGCGAGCGCCCTTTTGGCGTTTGTGAAAGCCTGAGCCCGCACGGGGGTCCAGTCAATGTTATCCGCGGGCTTCTTTTTTTTGAGCATGCTGTACAGCGGTTGCAGCAGCTGTGCTGCCCGGGGGAGAAAACAGATGTAAAAATTAATCATCCCCCAAAATTCCTGCTGCGCCCTCACGGTCTGTGGATGCGGAAAATCCGACACTGCGTGCACTTTATCCAGCAGCAGGATCGCACATTGTGGCGAGATGGGTGGCCCAAAAAGTTGATTACTAGCAGCCCAAACTGACATTTCGCTGGGTTAACAATCAGCCTGTGCACTTCCAAATGTTGGAAAACATGTTTGAGATGGGTGAGGTGCTCCTCTGACGCGCTAGTCACCAAAATGTCGTCCAAGTAGATGAAAATGAATAGCAAGTCACGGAGCACCGCGTCCATCATCCTTTGGAAAGTTTGTGCTGCGCCCTTTAACCCGAACGGCATGCACAAAAACTAAAAAAGACTGAAGGGAGTTATTACTGCCATTTTGGGGACATCCTCTGTGCGCACCGGGACCTGGTGGTAACCGCGGACCAGATCCACTTTTGAAAAAAAATGCGCGTCCCGGCCAGGTGCACGGAAAAATCTTGGATGTGCTGGATGGGGTAACGATTGTGCCCGTGGCGTTGTTTAAGCGTCGGAAATCGCCACACGGCCGCTACGACCCATTGGACTTGAGCACCATGTGCAGCGGGGAGTGCCTAACGATGCCTAAGCATTCTAAGTTAGCAAACTCCTCGCATGCAATGGCTAGTTTAGCCACATCCAGGTGGCGAAGGTGTGCAAAAATGGGCGGACCTTTCGTGGTGATAAAATACTCATCCCCGTTCTTGGTTACCGTTGTGGAAAAAGTGGGCACCGTGAGTGCTGGGAACTCGGAAAGCAAACGTTGGTACTTACCCACTGGAGCTAGAATATTTGCGTGTGTTGGTGGCCCAACTCCCTGAGCTGTGTAGGGCAAGGAGGAAAAAGATACAGCGTCCACTAAACGCCTGTTGGCAATATCAACAAGTAGTCCCTGAGCACACAGAAAATCAGCACCTAAGATGGGGACCAAACATGCAGCTACAACAAAGTCCCACTGGTAATTGCGTCCATGTAAACATACAGTCACCGTCCTTTCTCCAAACGTCTTGATGCGGGATCCGTTTGCAGTTGTTAAAGACAGCCCACAGCCTTCTGCCAGCCTGTCTGCACTGACTGGCAAAATGAGGCTCTTCTGGGAACCAGAGTCTACCAGAAAACGTCTCTCCGAACGTGTGTCTGTGATGAAAAGCAGCTTCTCCCTGTCGTCAGCAGTCGCAGCTGCTACTGACCGATGGCTGTCCATTTCCCGGCTTCTTGAAGTGGCACGGCGGCAGACAACATTGCACTTCCTTGCCAAAATGGCAGTGATAAAAACACAGCATCCTGGTCCTGTATCTCCGGGTGGCCGTTCCAGCCACCACCATCGGCTCCTCAACCTCGCTGGGCTCCACCGGAGAGCCCGGTCCACAGGATTATGTGGTCTGCCTCCTCTGCCAGCACGCGGTAGACCCTGGCCGCCAGAAGCGGTGAGTTAGTGAGAATTGCTCTCGCAGAAGCCGATAGGTTTCTGAGGAAGAGGTGAGCAAAAAGGAAAGCTCCGTTGTCCGTGCCCAACAACGCAAGCATGTTGTCCATCAGGTCTACAGCTGATCTGTCTCCTTGCTCCAAGTGGGTGAGGAGCTTTTCTGCCCTCTCTGCGTCTGAAAGGGTATAACGGCACAGCAGCAGTCGCTTGAGAGCGCCGTATTTTCCTTGGGCTGGCGGGGCCTGGAGTAGACTCATGGCATCTAGCAATGCCACCACATGGTGGTACTTTGTGTCGTTTGCCAGGACTCCGTGCAGGGCGAACTGGGCTTCCACATGAATAAACCAAGCGGCTGGGTTGTGAAGCCAGAAGTCTGGGAGTCTGACTGCAACAGCGCATGCAGCGGTGGGAGACTCCAGCAGGAGTGTCTCCGTGGTGGTGCTCAGTCCGTTTTCTATTTCACATCTCTAGGTCACCAATGTGGAGGATGAAAGCAGATGAGACACGAGCTGAAGACACAGAACTTTGTTTCTCCTCCAACACAGAACAGACTCACTCTGAGTGCCAAAGCGAACTGCTTTATACATTTTTTTTCCACCTCTGGCACTCAGGGTAAACACATTAACATACCAGTTATGAAGCGTGAACACACATCAACATACACATTAACATACATGTCACAGAGCAAGGCTTAGTACAATACATTCGCCTGCATCGTCCTGCATCCTCAGGTGTGAGCCTGGCACGGTGGGGGCGAAAGGCACATCTTTATTTACTTCATACCCCCCAGCGCTCTGGCACCCTTGGCTGGCCCCCCAACACCCCGAAGTACTGGGTGGACTGTTATCTCCTTTGTGTCACCACAGAGCCATATTTGCAGTGCAACTGTTATATAACAATATGGAGTTGCATATTATTAATTTTGTTGTTGCAGTGTATCTGTTATATAGTTAGGCTGCAATTAACTTAAAAAACATCATTGTACAGCTTAAAGCGAAGTATAGTCGGATCTGGGAAAAAAAAAAAATTTTGCGTGCATGGAAAGAAAATCCTATAGACACATATAACGCGATTGTCTGCGAGTGTGAATGACCTGTTCCACGAGCAAATGTATGTTTTTTGGTCCGTGGCTGTTTACATTGGCCAGGATACTTCGTGCGCCGATGGGCCGTAGGGATCCCGTATTTTACATCCGGAAAAAAACAGTGAAGCAGGAACAGCAGGAAGAGCCATAGTATCATCGTCTAATCGTTTTATAACACATTTCACAACTAATAATAGTAACATTTCCACAAAAAATGTGCTATATTTACAACACGATCGCATTTTGCACATGGCTCGCTCTCTGGCGGCGGCCCCGAGAAGTAAACAAATGCAGGGACGCTTGAATTTTTTCGTCCCGAAAATATCATTTTTGAATATTAATTACAGCTAAACGGGAGCAGTTTCAATGCCGAAATTTCACGTACAAATCCTAATATACGTGTTCTATACACCATCGGCTTTTAAGGTATCCGACTACCTCGCTTTAAATGCACCAACAGGTATGTAGGTATGCTATTCTGACAAAGTACGCTAAACCGATAGCTAAATTGATCAGTTTGCCATAAGGGGATGGTATTCTGAGAAAGTATGGTAAAATGGCAGAACACTGGAGCTAGTGAGCTTCCACCCCCTTCATGCCCACAGAGAAATCTAAACTGCAGCAAGAAGGGATGAAGATAACAGTAAAAGTAAGCTCACCTTAAGCAGAGGAAAGGGGGGACTGCGGTAACGCCATCTGCAGTTGAGGAGTGTTTGGTCGCGCTTTCTGCACTTACAAAATTATTGCATGTCTACTTAGTGTTTTACTGTAAAGGGGCGCACATCGTAAATGGTGCATTCAGGGACAAGTTTTAAAAAGGTTAATCTTGTTTGCAAGACCATAGAAATTATTTAGTTCAGATACACAATACATCTGTTATTTACAACTGTCATGTGCAAGCATGTTGTACAGATAATAATTATGGATTGTTTTACTTGTTGTAACCTGATCTCTGAGTACCACTGCAATTATGTTCATAGCATTTTCTAATAACTGAATCATTGTAACAATATTCAACTGTCCATGAATTGGGATTATCAATTTGTTATCAGGAAGCTCTGCTTGATCCTGGCAGAGGGCCTCTTTCACTACAACTCTAGTAGTGTTTCAGCTATTTTTACTGTAGCATTTTGGAATTAATTGATAATAAACTTTATGAAATATGTCATATTTTCCATATTCATCTGTCCATAAAACTGTCACATCAATTTGTTATCAGGAAACTCTGCTTGATCCTTGTAGAGGGCCTCTTTGACTACAGCTCTGGTAGTGTTTCAACTATTTTTACTGTAGTATTTTGGAATAAATTGATAATAAACTTTATGAAATATGTCATATTTTCCATATTCGTCTATCCATAAAACTGTCACATCAATTTGTTATCAGGAAGCTCTGCTTGATCCTGGCAGAGGGCCTCTTTCACTACAACTTTAGTAGTGTTTCAACTATTTTTACTGTAGTATTTTGGAATAAATTGATAATAAACTTTATGAAATATGTCATATTTCCCATATTCATCTGTCCATAAAATTGTCATATCAATTTGTTATCAGGAAACTCTGCTTCATCCTTGTAGGGGGCCTCTTTGTCTACAACTCTAGTGCTTTTCCAACTGTTTTTACTGTAGCATTTATGAATAAGTTGATAATAAACTTTGCACAATATGTCAAAAGACCAATATTACAAAAGCCATCCATCCATCCATCCATCCATCCATCCATCCATCCATCCGTCTGTCCATCTTCCACCAAGTCACGAAGGCAGCAGTTCAGGCAGAGAAGCCCAGACTTCTCTCTCCCCAGCCATCGACTCCAGCTCTTCAGAAAGGATACCAAGAAGTTCCCACGCCAGCTGGGAGACGTAGTCTCTCCAGTATGTCCTGGGTCTACTCCGAGGTCTCCTCCCAGTGGGACATGCCTGAAACACCTCAAGTGGGAGGTGTCCAGGAGGCATCCTGATTAGATGCCCATACCACCTCAGCTGGCTCCTTTTGATGTTGAGGAGCAGCGGTTCTACTCTGAGTCTCTCCTAGATGACTGAGCTCCTCACCCTATCTCTACAGGTGAGTCAAGCAATCCTATGGAGAAAGCTCATTTCAGCTGCTTGTATCCACAATCTCATTCTTCTGGTCATTATTCGAAGCTCCTGACCATAGGTGAGGGTAGGAACGTAGACTGACTGGTAAATCGACAGCTCTGCCTTACAGCTTAGCTCCCTCTTCACCACAACAGACGGGTACAACATTCACATCACTGCAGATGCTGCTTCGATCCGTCTCTCAATCTCCTGCTCCATTCTCCCTTCACTCGTGAATAAGACCCCAATATAGAACTATGGGTTGTATAGTAATTGTGTTATTTTCCTTTATATGTAATTGCGTTATGTTGTTTGTGTGTTTCAGATGCTGTTGTCATTGGTTGACTAATAAAGGATTTTGAAAAGATCGACTAAAGAGTTGTACTCATTGATGACAAGAGTCTTTTTCCATAGTCTGATTGGGCCCACATCTCCCGGTTGGAGAGGCCTCACAGCTTCATCTCCCTAATGATGTTGCATCTGTTAGTACACTTAATGACTCTTGCTAGTCGCCTGAACTGCCACATGATTTCCTTGCTGCCATCCGTGCCCATGTCTTGGATATCGCCCAAGTCTGCAGTCAGTTAGCTTCCCCTCCTACAGAGGTAATTAAATCAGTTACATGGGATAATGTCCGTGTTGCTACATCTAGTGACCCAACTATGTGTAGATTAGCTGAGCTAATTCAGCAGGGCTTCCCCAAGCTCTCCAGTGAATTGCTCCATGACCTTCGTCCATATCACCAATTTCGGGAGAAGCTCACTGCATTCTTCTGGCCTGGCATGACTCCCACCATCCCTGAGATACGGTCCCGCTGTTCATCCTGCAATTACATGGCACCTTCACAGCCAGGCTCACCACCTACTCCTCCTGCCCAGCCCCTGTGCATTGCCGCAGACTGCTTCATTTGTCGTGGCCAGAATTACTTGGTTGTGGTGGATAGGTACAGTAACTGGCCAATTGTCGAACAGGCTGCTAATGGTGCCAAGGGACTAATCGCCACCCTACGCTGCATCTTTGTGACCTACGGCATCAGTGATGAACTGACATCAGATAATGGGCCTTTATTTACAGCGAGCATCACCCGCATCTTCCTGCGTGATCATCGCACTTCATCTGTCACCTTTCCTCACAGTAATTGCCGTGCAGAAGTGGGTATTAAGATCGCAAAATGCCTTCTCACTGACAACACTGATGTTGAGGGCTCACTCGACATCGATGCCTTTCAACGTGCGATAGTTCAGTATCGTAACACACTTGATTGCGACACCCTTCTCTCCCCTGCCATGTGTGTTTTTGGATGCCCAATCTGTGACTTCATACCAATTCGTCCTGGAAAGTACCAACCACACAGCACATAGCACAAGACACTTACGTCTAGAGAAGAAGCCTTACATAACTGACACATGCGTGCCTCTGAGCGCCTCTCCAAATATACTCATTCTCTCCCCCCGCTGATCACTGGAGATTGCATCAGAATCCACCATAAAAATTATGAACAGGATCGGTGACAAAGGGCAGCCCTGGCGGAGTCCAACTCTCACTGGGAATGAGTCAAACTGAGTGTTGGCAATACGAACCAAACTGTCACAACAGTCATACAGAGACCGAATAGCTCATAACGATAAGCCCAATACCCCATTCTCCCGAAGCACCACCCACAAAAAACCACAAGGGACATGGTTGAATGCCTTCTCCAAGTCCACAAAACGCATGTAAACTGGTTGGGCAAACTCCTCGAGGCTTCTCGACAGGGTAAAGAGCTGGTCCGATGTGCCACAGCCAGGACGAAAACCACATTGCTCCTCCTGAATCCGAGGTTCCACCAACGGCTGGACTTTCCTCTCCAGTACCTTGGCATAGACCTTCCCAGGGAGGCTGAGGGGTGTGATCCCTCTAAAGTTGGAGCACACCTTCCGGTCCCCTTTTTTGAAGACAGGAACCACCGCCCCAGTTTGCCATGCCAAAGGCACTGCCCCCGACCTCCACGCAATGTTGCAGAGGCGTGTCAACCATCGCAGCCCTACAACATCCAGGGCCTTGAGGTACTCAGGGCGAATCTCGTCCACCCCAGGGGCCCGGCCACCAAAGAGATTTTTAACCACCTTGGCAACCTCAGCCCCTGTGATAGGCGAGTCATCCCCCTCGTCCACAAGCCCTGCCTCCTCTGTGGAAGGCGTGTCAATGGGACTGAGGAGATCCTCAAGTATTCCTTCCACCGCCTGACGATATCCCCAGTCGAAGTCAGCAGTGCCCCATCCGCACCATACACAATGTGGAAAGGGAGCTGCTTCCCCCTTCTGAGCCGCCGGACAGTTTGCCAGAATCTCTTTAAGGCCAACCGAAAATTTTGTTCCATGACCTCACCAAACTCCTCCCATACCCGAGTTTTTGCTTCAGCAACCACCCAAGCTGCGCTCCGCTTGGCCTGCTGGTACACCTCAGCTGCTTCGGGAGTCCCACAAGCCAACCAAGCTTGATAGGACTCCTTCTTCAGCTTAATGGCCCCCCTCACCACTGGTGTCCACCACTTGGTTCGGGGGTTGCCAACACAAGAATCTGCGACGACCTTGCGGCCGCAGCTCTGGGCAGCCGCTTCAGCAATGGAGGTGGAGAACATGGCTCATTCAGATTCCATGTCTCCAGACTCCCTTGGAATGTGGTTGAAGTTCTTCCGGAGGTGGGAGTTGAAGACCTCCCGGACAGGGGCCTCAGCCAGACGTTCCCACCACACCCTCACTATACATTTGGGTCTACCAGGTCTGAATGGCATCCTCCCCTGCCATCGGATTCAACTCACCACCTGGTGGTGATCAGTTGACAGCTCATACAGACCATACAGTGTTTCTCAAACAAGCCCTGGATCAGCCCTGAGATAAAGACACTGCTGAAAGAGAAGAAAAGGATCTTCAGGATGGGAAACAAGGAGGAGCTGAAGTCCGTACAGAGGGAGCTGAGGAGGAAGATTAGACAGGGGAAGGACAATTACAGGAGGAAGATGGAAGACAAGCTTCAGCAGAACGACGTCAGTGGTGGCTGGAGAGGCCCCAAAACCATCTCTCTGCACCAGGTTACCACCTCCCAGGCTGTGGGAGGTAGGGAGTGGGTGACTGACCTGAACTTGTTCTTCAACAGGTTTGACCAACCACCCTCTTCTCTGCATGCCCTTCAACCCCTGCTGCCGCCACCTTCATCTACTCCCCCGTCCACTGCCCCCCTCCACCCCTCAGCTCTCAGTGCACATCCTCTGCTGTTTTTCCCCTCACATGCCCAACAACCCCTCCTCCCAGCACACAGCCCCCCTGCCCCAGTCTGTCCCTCACTAAGACCCAGGTGAGATCTGAGCTGAAGTAGATCAAAGCAAGGAAGATTGCAGGTCCGGAGGGCAGGACTTGAAGAGCCTCGAGCTCTTCAAGTCCTGCACCAGCTGCAAGACTGTGGAGCACATCTTCAGCTTGAGCCTTAAGCTGGGGAGGATGCCACAGTTGTTGGAAACATCCTGTTTGGTACCCGTGCTGAAGACTCCACACCCCAAGGACCTGAACAGCTGCAGACCAGTGGTCCTCACATCACACCGGATGAAGACCCTGGAGAGGCTGCACCACCTCCGCCCCCTGGTGGGACCAGCGATGGACCCACTTCAGTTTGACTACCAGCATGGCATCGGGGTAAAGGATGCAGTGATCTTCCTCCTACATCGTTCCCTGTCTCACCTAGAGAAGCATGGGAGCACTGTGAGGATCATGTGCTTTGATTTCTCCAATGCTTTCAACACCATCCAACCAGTGATCCTGGGGGACAAGCTGCTGTGTGGAGGGGTGGACCAGCACCTGTCATTGTGGGTCCTGGATTACCTTACAGGCCAACCATAGTTTGTGAGGACCCAGAACTGTGTGTCTGACACCATCATCTGCAGTACAGGGGCCCCAGGGAACAGTTCTGGCTCCCTTTACTGTTCATGCTCTACACTGCTGACTTTTTCCACGACACACCACATTGCCAACTACAGAAGTTCTCTGATGACTCTGTGATTGTCTGCCTCATCTCTGATGGGGATGACTCAGAGTACAGAGGACTGATCCAGTACTTCGTGGGCTGGTGCCTGCGGATCTGCCTCCAGATCAATGTGGGGAAGACCAAGGAGCTGGTGGTGGACTGCCGCAGGCATGGACAATCCCCCACAGCACCGGTAAACAAGATGGTGACATCTTACAAGTACCTGGGTGTTCACCTGAACAATAAACTGGAATGGTCACATAACACCAACGCACTCTACAAGAAGAGGCAGCGCAGGCTGTTCCTCCTGATGAGACTCAGGTTTTTTGGAGTGCAGGGGGCGCTCCTGAAGACCTTCTACAACTTGGTGGTGGCATCAGCCATCACGTATGGAGTGGTCTGCTGGGGCAGCAGCATCATGACAGCCGACAGGAAGAGATTGAACGGGCTGATTAAAAAAGCCAGCTCTGTTCTGGGACAATGGCCCAACCCACTGGAGGAGATAGGAGAGAGGAGGGTGGTGGCTAAGCTGTCATCTCTGCTGGAGTCCAAGTCCCACCCTATGCCAGACATGCTGAACGCACTGAGGAGCTCATTTAGTGGCAGGCTGCACCATCCTAAGTGCTCGAGAGAGAGGTTCCACAGGTCCTTCCTACCTGGCGCTGTCAGACTTTATAATCTAATCAGTCCCTCCAGGATTTCACAATGTTGCGATTGTACCAATTCCCGCGACATCAGCTGGTCCTGCATAATTTGAATTTTGTCAAATCACCGCAACTTTACCGCAATTGTCGTCAACTTCCGCCAATTTTGCCAATCAGATTTGTCCCTGAATAGCGTGCAAACGTGTACGTCATCAGTTTGACCAGTCAAATGCGGCACTGCACCACGCTCACCTCTGTGTTTACAGTGAGTATATACAGAACACATCAGCAAAAAACAGTGTGTGATTTAAAAAAACCCATTCACCTGTGAGTTTTCCCACATCATTCCTTCGTCTTCCCTGGCCCACCAGTGAACGTGTCCTCAAGTCTCTGTAATGACCTTGTGTGTGAAGTGCTGGGTTTGTGTTGGAAAACGTCCATCTGCCTGAAAGCACCCCCGTCTCGGGAGCGCATGTGAGGAGACATGCCATAAAACCACAAAAAAACCCGAGCGAATCTACACTACCGTTCAAAAGTTTGGGGTCACCCAGACAATTTTGTGTTTTCCATGAAAAGTCACACTTTTATTTACCACCATGAGTTGTAAAATGAATAGAAAATATAGTCAAGACATTGACAAGGTTAGAAATAATGATTTGTATTTGAAATAATAATTTTTTCCTTCAAACTTTGCTTTCGTCAAAAAATCCTCCATTTGCAGCAATTACAGCATTGCAGACCTTTGGCATTCTAGCTGTTAATTTGTTGAGGTAATCTGGAGAATTTTGATGCAATGAGCAAACACATTGTACCATTAGAACACTGGAGTGATAGTTGCTGGAAATGGGCCTCTATACACCTATGTAGATATTGCACCAAAAACCAGACATTTGCAGCTAGAATAGTCATTTACCACATTAACAATGTATAGAGTGTATTTCTGATTAGTTTAAAGTTATCTTCATTGAAAAAAACCAGTGCTTTTCTTTCAAAAATAAGGAAATTTCTAAGTGACCCCAAACTTTTAACGGTAGTGTAATACTACAGCTAGTGTTGTAACAGTTTATACGTCTTTAGAGGTAAAAGTCACTACTACATCTTGTCAATGAGTTTTAAAGCTGTGAATCTCCTGCCTGGACACGGGCGAATGTATGATTCAGGCAATCCCCAAGGAGAGCCCTGCAACTTACCGCAACAATAAAAAGAAAAGATCACACGAAATCCTGGATGGACTGTTAAATGTGTGCTGCTTACAAAGGCGGTACATAACACCATTATTACAAGGGATTGTTCCCTTCCAATGCACATTTATACTTAAATATTGCTGGGTAATTTATTTAACTAACTGTAATGCTGTAAATACCATTTAACTGCAATGCTCTTGCACTGTGTACACTACTCACAAAAAGTTAGAGATATTTGGTTTTCATGTGAAATTTATGGAAAATGTAAAAAGTTCACACTACAGTGATATTATATCATGAAAGTAGGGTGTTTAAGTAGAAGCATGCAATGGTGATTTCCTCATTTCAAAAAATTTATTGAAACAAAAGCCAACAACAGTGGTGGATATACTACAACAAAAAATGTCAGTGTCTCAATAACTTGTCATGTGCTCTTGAGCATCAATTACAGCTTGACAACATCTCATGCTGTTCACAAGTCGACTTATTGTCTGCTGAGGCATGGCATTCCACTCTTGTTGAAGAGCGGCCCTTAGGACATTGAGATTGTGGGGTGCAAGGTTATGAGCTTCTACACATCAACTCAGCTGATCCCATAGGTTTTCTATGGAATTCAGGTCTGGAAAAAATGCAGGTCACTCCATTTGAGGTACCTCAGCCTCCAGCAGCTATTCCCTAATGATGCAACCTCGATGAGCTGGAGCATTGTCATCCATGAAGATGAAATTACACCACGTTCCAAATTATTATGCAAAGGATATTTGTCTCTGATTTTCCTAAATAGTCGATGCAAATGACAGTCAGTATAATTTTAAAGTCATCAACCGTTAGAGCATAATTCAAATTTTATTGAACAAACCTCCCAATGATAACTATTTTTTTGCAAAAAAAAAAAAACAACTCATAATGCACTGTTCCAAATTATTATACACAACAGAGTTTCAAAATTATTTTATTGGTTGTAAAGAACTTAAAATGGTCATCTGTTGAATTTGCAGCATGAGGAAGTCATATCTACTGAAATCAAAAGCTATTTCAATCAAAAACATCTTAACAGGACAAGTTACATGTTAACATAGGACCCCTTCTTTGATGTAACCTTCACAATTTTTACATCCATTGAAC
The DNA here is from genome assembly GCA_020510985.1 of Pholidichthys leucotaenia. Classification (NCBI taxonomy): domain Eukaryota; kingdom Metazoa; phylum Chordata; class Actinopteri; order Cichliformes; family Pholidichthyidae; genus Pholidichthys; species Pholidichthys leucotaenia. Next base: position 222,959,891 of record CM035846.1, read on the forward strand.
TTGTGAGTTTTTGGAGAGTTTCTGCTTGAATTTCTTTGCAAGATGTCAGAATAGCCTCCCACAGCTGCTGTTTTGATATGAACTGCCTCCCATCCTCATAGAGCTTTTGCTTGAGGGTGCTCCAAAGGTTGTCAATAGGGTTAAGGTCAGGGGAGGATAGGGGCCACACTGTGAGTTTCTCTCTTTTTATGACCATAGCAGCCAATGACACAGAGGTATTCTTTGCAGCATGAAATGGTGCATTGTCATGCATGAAGATGATTTTGCTATGGAAGGCACGGTTCTTCTTTTTGTACCATGGAAGAAAGTGGTCAGTCAGAAGCTCTATATTCTTTGCTGAGGTCATTTTCACACCTTCAGGGACCCTAAAGGGGCCTACCAGCTCTCTCCCCATGATGCCTGCCCAAAACATGACTCCACCACCTCCTTGCTGATGTTGCAGCCTTGCTGGGACATGGTGGCTATCCACCAACCATCCACTACTCCATCCATCTGGACCATCCAGGGTTGCACTGCACTCATCAGTAAACAAGACTGTTTGAAAATTAGTCTTCATGTATTTCTGGGCCCACTGCAACCATTTCTGCTTGTGAGCATTGGTTAGGGGTGGCCGAAGAGTAGATTTATGTACAACTGCATGTCTCTGGAGGATCCTACATCTTGAGGTTTGTGGGACTCCAGAGGCACCAGCAGCTTCAAATACCTGTTTGCTGTTTTGTAATGGCATTCTAGAAGCTGCTCTCTTAATCTGATGAATTTGTCTGGCAGAAACATTCCTCATTATGCCTTTATCTGCTCTGAATAAGCCACAAATTTCTTCACAGTACGATGATCATGCTTAAGTTTTCATGAAATATCTAATGTTTTCATACCTTGTCCAAGGCATTGCACTATTTGATGCTTTTTGGCAGCAGAGAGATCCTTTTTCTTTCCCATATTGCTTGAAACCTGTGGCATGCTTAATAAAGTGGAACATCCTTCTTAAGTAGTTTTCCATTAATTGGGCTTACCTGGCAAACTAATTATAACAGGTGTCTGAGATTGATATCAGTGATCCAAAGAGCCCTGAGACACAATACCATCCATGAGTTTAATTGAAAAACAAAACATTTAATGTTTATGGCACTAAAATCCTATTTGCATAATAATTTGGAACGTGGTGTAGGCCCATGTTGTTCATGCGGGGGCACAATGACAGGATTAATGATGTTATTTAGGAAGTATTGGCTTATCCCTGTACCATTCACAAGCTGTAGGGCAGTTCTATATTGACTTGACACACCTACCCAGACTGTAACACCACAACCACCAAAGGCTCATCTGGTGCCAACAGTGGCTGATGCATAGCGCTCTCCTTGACATCTCCAACATCACTGGTGGCCATCATTTCTTCTCAGCGTAAATTGACTTTGATCAGAGAACAGCACTGAGGCATACTGGTCCCTTGTCCAGCGTAAATGCTCCCTGGCCCATGCAAGACAATGATGCACGTGCCTGGTGGTGTGGTCGGGTACTGTACCCTTGCAGGTCTGTTAGCATGCAGACCACGCTGATGTAAACAGTTTCAAATGGTCTGACGTAACACTTGGGTGCCTCTCACCTCCCTTAAATGTGTCTGGAGTTGAGTGGCATTCATCATTCATTTCCGCAGGGCACTGTTCATAATGAAGCGGTCATCAGTGCGGGATGTGGCCAAAGGATGTCCACTTCTATGCCTTTCTGTGACTCTCTGTATCTCTGTTGCAACCTGCTGATGACACTCTGTGACACTCTAAGCTCAGTGGTCACTTCCCTCTGAGAACATCCCGTTTGAAGCCTCACAATGGTGAGGTACTGCTGGTAAATTGTTAGGTGTCGGCTTGATCTTATGATGATAAAATGTGAACAGCATGATGAAGAGGACTGTTTTTAAATACCAATTGTAAATGAACCAGAAAATTTATTGGTCAATTCATGCATCAAACACCTGTTGTGAATTTTGCCGTTAAGCACCTTGTTAGAGAACAGCAAGTTATGCAAAAAGTACTAAAATATTGAACAGCTGGACGTGTGCATTCAAAAGGTTAGAGAAGGTCAAATTAAGTTCACCTGTAAAGGCTACAGTGCGTTTTAGGTGCATCCTGAAATTTCACCCAAAAGCCGTATATCCCTAACTTTTTGTGAGTAGTGTATATATACTGCATATACGTATACTGTATGTATATTTACTGTTTGTCTACTCAGTTTCTTTATCTTATTCATTTTCTTAGTTATCATTGCTCTATTGCTATCCCTCTGCTGCTGCAATAATGTAATTTCCCCATTGTGGGACTAATTAAGGTTTAGCTTATAGAGACCAGATAGCTCATAACAATGAGCCCAATACCCCATACTCCCAAAGCACCCCTGACAAAAAACCAGGAGGGATGAGGTTGAATGTCTTCTCCAAGTCCACAAAACACATGTAGACTGGTTAGGCAAACTCCTATGAACCTTCAAGGATTCTCGAGAGGGTAAAAAGCTGGTCCAATATGCCACAGCCAAGATGAAAACCACATTGATCCTCCTGAATCCAAGGTTCGACCAATGGGTGGACTCTCCTCTCAGGTACTCTGGCATAGACCTTCCCAGAGAGGCTGAGAAGTGTGATCGCCCTAAAATTGGAACACACCCTCCGGTCACCCTTCTTGAAGAAAGGAACCACCACCCCGGTTTGTCATGCCAAAGGCACTGTACCCAACTTCCATGCAATGTTGCAGATGCATGTCAGCCATGATAGCCCAACAACATCCAATGCCTTGAGGGACTAAGGGTGAATCTCGTGCCCCCCCCCCCATCCCCTGGGGCCCAGCCACCAAAGACTTTTTAATCACTTCAGCAACCTCAGCCCCTGCGATGGGCGAGTCAACCTGTTTGTCCTCAAGCTCTGCTTTCTCTGTGAAAGGCGTGCCAGTGGGATTGAGGAGATGGTCAATGTAATCCTTCCACTGCCTGACAATATCCCCAATCAAAGTCAGCAGCGCCCCATCCACACCACAGACAATGTGGACAGGGAGCTGTTTCTCCCTCCAGAGTCTCCAGACAGTTTGCCAGATTCTCGTTGAGGCCGACCAAAAGTCTTGTTCCATGGCCTCACCGAACTCATTCCACACTCGAGTTTTTGCTTCAGCAACCACCCAAGCTGCACTCTGCTTGCCCGCCAGTACACCTCAGCTGCTTTGGGAGTCCTACAAGCCAACCAAGCTCGATAGGACTCCTTCAGCTTGATGGCCCCCTCACAACTGATGTCCACCACTTGGATCGGGGGTTGCCAACATGAGATGCACTGACAATGTTGTGGCCACAGCTGTGGGCAGTAATTCAACAATGGAGGTGGAAAACATAGTCCATTTCAACTCAATGTCTCCAGACTACCTCAGAACGTGGTTGAAATTCTTCCGGAGGTGGGAGTTGAAGACCTCGCGGACAGGGGCCTCAGCCAGACGTTCCCACCACACCCTCACTATACATTTTGGTCTACCAGGTCTGAATGGCATCCTCCCTTACCATCGGATCCAACTCCCCACCAGGTGGTGATCAGTTGACAGCTCTGCACATCTCTTTACCCGAATGTCCAAGACATACAGTCGCAGGTCTGATGACGCAAAAAAATCGATCATCGACCTGTGACCTAGGGTGTCCTGGTGCCAGGTGCACATATGGACACCCTTATGCTTGAACATGGTTTTCGTTATGGACAAACTGTGATTGGCACAGAAGTCCAGTAATTGAACACCACTCATATTTAGATCGGGCAGGCCGTTCCTCCCAATCACGCCCCTCTAGGTTTCACTGTCATTGCTCACGTGCGCACTGAAGTCCCCCAGTAGGACAATGGAGTCTCCAAGAGGAACACTCCAGTCAGAGACTCCAAAAATTGTGGGTACTCTGAAAAATCATTTGGTGCATAGGCACACATGATGGTCCAGGCCCGTTTCCCAACCTGAAGGTGCAGGGAAAGAACCCTTTTGCCCATCGGGGAAAACTCTAATGTAGAGGCAGCAAGATGGGAGCATAAAAAAATACTCAACCCTGCTTGCTGCCTCTCACCCAGGCCTATTGCCGCTCATTCCAGCCCCTCTCCAGGAGACAAGTTCCAGTAAGTTGATCAGTTTCTGGAAGTTGAATTTCAATTAATCCAAAATGCTATAGTAAAATCAGTTAGAAAACCACACTGATTGTAGTCAAAGAGGCCTTCTATAATATTTGTTAGAATAATTTTGAGCTTAAATTATTCAAAGTCAAATAATCAGGCAGAAAGTTGAATTTATGTACATTTATTACAAAAATATACGGAGTCACCCTAATGGCCATCTTGAGGGAGAGGTTACAAAGCATGACATTCAGACACACCTAGAATCTCTAAAGGAGCCATTCTTCTAAGTCTGATATATATAGGTAGGAGAAAGCAGGGGGAGGATGGGATAAGAGGAGGAAAGGAGAGGGACAGACAGACAGAAAGTCCTGATAACTGAACTTATCCAGGTGGATGTCACCGACACTCTGGAGACAAGAATGTAAATCTAACAGAACGTCCATAAAACACTAATCTATAAGATGAAGAGTTCCTGTGCATTCCTGTGACCCGAAACAGGACATGTTAAAGAGATTATAATAATTGGCTTAGATCATTCCTTATGCATGTACTAACCCTGTACTGATCCTCAGTCTGAACTCTCTGAAATTGCTCACAGAAACAGGCCAAGAATATATAAACTTATCCTATATGGAATGCACATATAAACATTAAACATGGCATATGAAAGGTATGATACTTCTCAAATATAATAATACATTATTAATATCAATAATAATGTAGATAATATGGAATTTTTCTATCAAGATTCAAGCTGAATTTTCGGATAACAAAACAATGTTCACGTCTTATTGACAGTTGAGTATGGAAATTATAATATATTTGACAAAGTTTATTATCAGTTTACTAGAAAACACTACAGTTAAAAATATTTGGAATACGACTACAGTTGAAGTCAAAGAGGCCCTCAACAAAAATCAAGCAGAGTTTCCTGATAACAAAATGATTTGACAGTTTTATGGGCAGATGAATATTGGTATTATGACATATTTGCTGCCAGAGATCCACGGAGCTGCTCATCCGCAAGCTGCCCGTCCAGCGCCTGGTGAGGGAGATCGCTCAGGACTTCAAGACCGTCCTGCGTTTCCTGAGCTTCGCCGTCGTGGCTCTGCAGGAGACCAACGAGGCCCACCTGATGGTCTCTTCTTCGCTAAGGGGGTCACCATCATGCCCAAAGACTTCCAGCTGGCCCGCTGCATCCGCGGAGAGAGAGCTTAGACTTTCTGCTGCACATTCACCAGCCATAATGCTCTGCACTGTGTGTCTATATATATACATTTATAGTAATATGGACATATGTTTACTAGATGTTGTTTTTTCTTGCCTTCTGATTGTTGCTCTGAGTGTTGCTATCCCTATGCTGTTGCAATCCTGGAATTTCCCCATTGTGGGACTAATAAAGGCTTATCTTATCTTATCTTATCTTATATTTCATAAAGTTTATTATCAATTTATTCCAAAATGCTACAGTAAAAACAGTTGAAACATTACTAGAGTTGTAGTCCAAGAGGCCCTCTACAAGGATCAAGCAGAGTTTCCTGATAACAAATTGATATGACAACTTTATGGACAGATGAATATGGGAATTATGACATTTTCATAAAGTTTATTATCAATTTATTACAAAATGCTACAGTAAAAATAGTTGAAACATTACTAGAGTTGTAGTCAAAGAGGCCCTCTACAAGGATCAAGCAGAGTTTCCTGATAACAAATTTATATGACAATTTTATGGACAAATGAATATGATTTGTATGACATATTTCATAAAGTTTATTATCAATTTATTTCAAAATTCTACTGTAAAAACAGTTGAAACACTACTAGGGTTGTAGTCCAAGAGGCCCTCTACAAGGATCAAGCTGTCATGAGCTGAGGGCTGGAGTTTTCCAGACTCTTGTTTCATGGCACTTTCTGTATGTTGCACTTATGTCCTCTTTGTATGATAATCCTTATTGTTATTTTTCTGTTTGTGTTTATGTTTTATTTCATTTTCTGTACTGAATTATTATTATTACACCTTGACTTGCCTTTCATCCAGCTTAGTTCCTTACTGTTTACAGCTGTCAGGGGGCGTGTAACCTGGCATGGGCTTGCCCTGTCAGATGCCTGTGTGGTTTGCCTCCCTCTCATGGTCTCAGCTGATCCCAATTACCATTTTGATTCCCTCTATCCCTGTTCTCACACCTGTCACTTGTCTTGTAATTGGTTTGTTCCCTATTTAAGGGAGATTATATTTCATGTTTGTTGTCGCTGCCTCGCCTCTGCAAGGAGTAATCACCCTTGTCTCCGCCAGAGCCCAATCTCGCTCTGGCGTGCCTCATTCGTAAGTTGACTCCTCATTGTTATTTTGTAGTTTGCTCACCTTTTGCACTTATGTTTGCTATTTTTGTTAATAAAACTCATAAACTCGCAGTCCAGTGCCTGGGTTATTTTTCTGCCCTGTAGGGGCAAACATGACACAAGCAGAGTTTCCTGATAACAAATTTACATGACAATTTTATGTACAGATGAATATGACTATTATGACATATTTCACAAAGTTTATCAATTTATTTCAAAATGCTACAGCAAAAATAGTTGAAAGACCACTAGAGCTGTAGTCAAACAAGCCCTTTACAAGGATCAAGCAGAGTTTCTTGATAACAAATTGATATGACAGTTTTATGGACAGATGAATATGGGAAATATGACATATTTCATAAAGTTGATAATTTCTTCCGAAATGCTACAGTAAAAATAGTTGAAACACCACTAGAGTTGTAGTCAAAGAGGCCCTCTACAAGGAACAAGCAGAGTTTCCTGATAACAAATTGATAATCCCAATTCATAGACAGCTGAATATTGTTACAATGATACAGTTATTAGAAAATGCTATGAACATAACTGCAGTGGTACTCAGAAATCAGGTTACAAGTAAAACAATCCATAATTATTATCTGTACAATATGCTTGAACATGACAGTTGTAAACTAGAAAAACACTCATAGAGCGCATACCTCCGCCAAGGCTCCTTCCATTTCTCATGGATCACCTCCAAAATGTAATGGGTTTGTGTGTAGGCCTATAGCCACTTGTGGTGAAAATTGCATCAAAGTCTGTCCATCAGTTTTGGAGTATTGTTGCTAACACACTGTGAGAAGATAAGAGCCCTGGCTGACGTATGCATTCCCAGATCATCACCAAAATATAATGGGCTCCTCTCTAGCCCAAGAACCACCTCTGGTGAAAATTTCATCCAAATCCATGCAGTAGTTTTTGTGTAATCCTGCTGCACAAATACAAACAAAGCCCTTGGTGGAGGTATGCACTCTCAGATCATCACCAAAATCTAATCATCTGTTCCCCGTGCCATTACACACCTTTCCTGAAAATTTCGTCAAAATCCGTTCATAACTTTTTGAGTTATGTTGGTAACAGACAGACAGACAAACAGACAAACCCCGGTAAAAACATTACCTCCTTGGCGAAGGTAATAACAGATGTATTGTGTATTTGAACTAAATAATTTCTATTGTCTTGCAAACAAGTTTAACCTTTTTAAAACTTGTCCCTGAACGCACCATTTACTATGCGCGCCCCTTTTCCCTAAAATACTAAGTAGACACGCAATAATTTTGTAATTATTACAAAATAACGCGACCAAGCACTCCTGCAGTTCAGATGGCGTTACCGCAGTAAGGGCGGAGCCATGAAAAGATAAACATCTCAAGTCTGAACTCTGCACGTTCGACAAACCTTCAAAATAAGAGCTCCTATCCAGTCTTGCAACCCTTCAAAATAATGGCAAGTGGCTCGCCAAATAAACAACCGATGGAATGAGTTAGGTTAATTGGCATCAGCTGGGGATTCTAAATTGTCCTTAGGTATGACTGTGAGAGTGAATGGTTGTCTGTTTCTCTGTGTTGGCCCTGCGGTGGACTGGCGATCTGTCCAGGGTGTACCCTGCCTCTCACCCAAAGATGCTGGGATAGGCTCCAGCCCCCGCGACCCAAAAAGGATTAAGCGCAAGAAGATGGATGGATGGATGGAATGTAGACACATAAAAAGGTGATAAATTGTACTTCTGTCACTGATTAGACTGTCAAATATTAACTATGTGTGGTCAACTGAAACATTTCTGCCCATGTGGATAAACTTGATTATTTGATAATGCAAGTTCTGATGAACAAAGGAAAAAAGACACTTAGCTCAGTTACATATTGTTGTGAAGAATTTTCTCTGACATGTTTTCATTTTATTTTATTATTCAGCATTTTCATAAGTGAAATTAATATATTTTATTTTATTATTCAACTTTTTCATAAGTGAAATGAATATATATACAGCAGGGAAAATAAGTATTGAACACGTTGTGGGGGTATGGTGTTGGACTTCTCCACCCAGGGGACAATGGACCAAAAGAGGAGGTGTCACTGGGGGGTTCAGACGGGACAGTAAGGACTATGCGCCCCCTGGGAAGAGTAAATACTGGGCCGCCGAGAGAAGGATGTGAGAGCGACGCCGGTGTTATGTCGGTGTTATGCATGTTATGTCCATGCATGGAAATAAAGATATAAAAGAGGGATGCACAGAGGCCTGGGATGCGCTTTTGCTATACTGTTTTGTTGGAGAAAGAATAAAGTCTTGTGCTGTTCAGCTCGTTTCCTCACCTCTTCCTTTCTCCACAACGTCAACATTTTTCTCATTAAACATATTTGTGATGTAGCCAGCTGACCTGTGATTTTCACCAGATATCAGTAACAACCCAAGTAATCCATACATACAAAGAAATCAAGGCAACTGTGTTCACAAAAATGCTATATTTAATAAAGTGGAATGACACAGGGAATAAGAATTGAACACGTGAAGAAAAAGAGGTGCAAAAAGGCATAGAAAACTAAGAAACCAGCTGAAATCCATCAGAATTTTGGAAGCCATCCCATCCTCCATCAGTGCAAATTATTTTCAGCTGGATAAGTCCTGACTGACTGATAGCCTTTAAAAAGGTCTGTGAATATCAGATTGTCACACCACAAAGAACTCATGATGGGTAGAATCCAAGTGCTCTCTAGACCTTTGCAACTTTATTGTTGCAAAACATAATGATGGCATTGGTTACAGGTGCATTTCTAAACTGCTGAATGTTCCAGTGAGCACTGCTGGAGCCATCGTTTGGAAGTGGAAAGAACATTATTTTCCCATAAACCAGCCATGATCAGAAGCTCCTCACAAGATTTCTGACAGAGGAGTCAGAAGAATTATCAGGAGAGTTATTCAGGAGCCATAGATCACTCATGGAAAGCTCCAGGAAGACCTGGAGTTAGCAGATACTGCTGTTTCAAAGAAAACAATAAGTAATGCACTCAACCGACATAGGCTTTATACCCATCCACCTCGCAAGACTCCATTGCTGAAGAAAAAGCATGCTGAAACTCATTTAAAGTTTGCTGCACAACATTTGGGCACACCAATAAAATAGTGGGAGAATATAGTCTGGCCAGATGAGACCAAAATTGAACTTTTTGGATGCCACAACACACGGCATGTTTGGAGGAGAAATGGCACTGCACATCTCATCATGGTGTGCGTGTGTTTTTCAGCACATGGTTCAGGCAGACTTCAAATAATTGAAGGAAAGATGAATGGACAAATGTACAGAGACATCCTTGATAAGAACCTGTTGCCATCTACCAAGATGCTGAAGATGAAGCGAGGGTGAACATTTCAGCAAGACAATGATCCCAAACACACAGCCAAGGAAACTCTCAACTGACTCCAGAGAAGGAAAATAAAGCTGCTAGAATGGCCCAGTTACCTGACCTGAATCCAACTGAAAATCTATGGAATGAACTGAAGATCAGAGTTCATAGAAGACACCCAAGGAACCTTCAAGACTTGAAGACAGTTTGTGTCATGATCAGGCGAGCATGCCTCCCCCTCCCTTCCTGCTCTATTTTCCCAGGTTCGGAGCTCATCAAGCACACCTGCGTGATTACACACCTGCTGCCTCCTGATTCACCAGCATATTTAAGGGCCAGTGTGTGAAGAGCTCTCCATTGGATCATTGGGTTTGTGCCACCTCACAATCATAATTCTTGTTGTGTGGTTAAATTAATTACTTTCTCCAAATGTTGTCTTACCTTCTCCTTGACTCCTTTCAGGTTTGCTGCCACCTCCAGCGGTGCGTCTCCAGAGCTGTGTTTGCTTGCTCCCTGAATCATCTACCTCCAGGACAATGGCTTCTCCACCCAGGTCCTCTAGTCACTCCTCTTCCTTGCCTGCCATCATTAATTCACCGTCTCCTCTCCCATGCTGTGATCACTGCCAGGCTCTCTGCCAGTATCATTAAGATCCATATCCTCTGTAGCTATTTTCCAGTACACCGTATCCATTATTAACCCCTCTCTCCTCTCTTTCCCTCCTAGGCCACATGTGATTCCAGTGTGTAACTATTTTCTTGTATATAGTTTGGCTTCTTGGTTGCAAGTTTCATTTATTGTGGTGTGTGTATATATTCATTAAGTTAGCGTGTTTTGTAAAGGGATTGGGTTTTCATTAAAGTGGTATAACTTTTCATTTGTGTCTGTGTGTTCTTCTGAAGTGGTTGCCTTGCACTTAAGCCTCCTTAAAATCTCAAATCATGACAGTTTGTGTGGAAGAATGGGCTAAAATCACTCCTGAGCAATGTTTGTGCCCAGTTTCTTCGTACAAGAAGCTGTTATTATCAACAAAGGCTTTTCTACTAAATATTAAATGAATTTCATCAAGCGTGTTCAATGCTTATTCCCTGTGTCATTCCACTTTATTAAATATAACTTGTTTTGTGGACACAGTTCTTTGATTTCGTTGTATGTATGGATTACCTGGGTTGTTACTGATATCTGGTGAAAATCTCAGGTCAGTGGCTCCATCAGAAATACATATGTTTAATGAGAAAAATGTTGACGTGTTCAGTACTTATTTTCCCTGCTGTATATAAAGTTCTAATAAAATGTGAGTAAATTTTGACCAAATGACCAAATTTTAAAGGACATTCAGTACACAAAATACATATCATGATATGTATCGTGTGTCGTGATATAGAGAAATTATATCATGACACATTTTTTTAGCTATATCACCCAGCCCTAGGAGGGACCATACCATTTGCATGGCAAGGGGTGTTTGTTTTCATTTTCATTTTTAAAAAGTTAAAACCCCAAACTGCTGAATATGTTTTGGATGTTATTTCAACTTGTCAAAGATGAACTAAAATTTTAAAATCACAACTTTTCTCACTCCAATTTTTAGGGGTGCTAAGTTTCAATTTAGAGGTGCTGCAGCACCCCTAAAAAGGGCCTAGCGCCACACATGCATATTAGCATACTTTGTCAGACTAGATTAGCCGTGTATTATGATGTTCCGGTAGGTACATTTAAGCTAACAGAAAAGCATCGCAGTTTACAGCATGCCTACAGTTTATACAGTGGTATGATGTTCTGAATGGGACATATAATCTTAGGCTGTGTTCAGAATGTTCACTCACTCATTCCCTCCCTACTCGCTATACAGTGAATTTAGATATAGTGGACTATATAGTAATCTCAATATAACAATACAATTAACAGCTTTCAGACACTACTGGGCTTGTTTTCTTGGCACAGTTAATGACGTCATCACGTGAGACAGTAAAACGTAATAGACTAACTGTGGTAAAAAAATGAATGCCTGCATGTAATTTGTCGTAAATATGTATTAAATCAAATTGTTTTTATTGAATTAATAAATATAAATACCTTAAGGTAGTTTATATTGTGATGTGAAGCTGTTCTCTCACTGCTCCGTTAGGTGCGCATTGCATTATGGGATATATTGGCTAATATAGTGACCATCCGTTGTACACTACTTTTCAAAATGCGTTGTGGGATATTTTGAGTGTATTATATAGTGAATGAAATTTTCAGTTAAGATTTCTAACAGCACTACTAAATGGCTGATTCACTATACAGTACACTATATGGGGAACACAGCATTATACACAGTTGGAAAGCTCAGGTTCTTCACAGATGTTTTTATTGTGATACACCTACACAACACTAATGCCATAGAACTAAACAAGAAAATCAATCATACATTCACAAAGAAAAAAAAAAAGCTCACAACGTCAATAAAACCATTGTTACACAAAAACAATCTGCATACCTTATCGGCCCATATCTTGGGACGATTATTGATAGTAATTTAAACTTTGAAGAGAACTGTGAAAGGGTGTGCAAAAAGGGTCAGCAACATTTGCATTGCTTGAGAAAACTTGCACGCTTCCAAATTGACCGAACCATAATGACAATGTTTTATCGGGCTTTTATTGAATCTGTTTTATCCTTTTCTTTAGTGTCATGGTTTGGTCAGATAAAACTGAAACAGAGGAAATCCTTGGATCAGGTAGTTAGATGGTCCAGTCGTTTGCTTGGTGAGTCACAGCTGAGCCTGACATCCCTGTATGACATAATTCTCGGCCCAGGAAACACGCACGCAGGCTCAGGTAGATTTGAAAGCTTTATTCAACCAGGAAAGTGTGTTTGGATGCGTGTATGTGATATGGTAGTGGATTGTGGGTGGAAGATGAGAACAGGAACAGAGCAGCACGCCGTGCGGCCAGGCAACCCTATGGGAGAAACACAAACAGGGAATGAGCTGGGCAAAACCACACGGGAAAGTGATGCTGAGTTCTGCTTACTTGCAGGGAGAGTGGTGGCTGGCGTTGGCAAGGATTTCAGGCCTGGGAGACAGCGCCCTGCTGCGCACAAGACGAGTGTGGAGCTGCGGGAAGAGAAGATGGCGAAAGTGAGGGTATCCGCCGCCAGGGAATCCACCTGTGCACAGGGGAAGGCTGAGAAAGCAGGTAAGTGATATAACAGCTTACATGAAGCAGCGATCCTCCTCATGGATCGTCACCTTATTGTGGTGGGGGGGTTTGCGTGCCCCAGTGATCCCAGGAGCTATGTTGTCCGGGGGCAATTTGCCTCTGATAGGGTCTCCCAAGACAAACTGGTCCTGGGTGAAGGGCCAGACTAAGAACGATCCAACAGACTCTCATGATAAACTGTATATCAAGGATTCAGTGTACCCCGCCCGGTATGGGGTTACCGGGGCCCCACCCTGGAGCCAGGCCTGGGGGAGGGGCTTGAAGGCTAGCGTCTGGTGGCCGGGTTTCCACCCATGGGACCCGGCCGGGCTCAGCCCGAAGGAGTTACATGGGTCCGCCCTCCAGTGGGTTCACCACCTGCAGGAGGGATCATGGGGGTCCGGTGCTATGTGGATTAGGTGGCGGTCAAAGGCGGAGACCTTGGCCGACTGATCCCAAGCTTTCTAAACTGGCTTTTGGTACGTGGAATGTCACCTCTCTGGTGGGGAAGGAGCCTCAGCTGGTGTACGAGGTTGAGCGATACCGGCTAGATATAGTCGGCCTCACCTCAACACACAGCTCCGGTTCCGGAACCAGTCTCCTGGAGAGGGGCTGGAGCTTGTCCTTTTCTGGAGTTGCCCCGGGCGAGAGGCGACGAGCAGGGGTGGGTATTCTTGTATCACCCCACCTTGCTGCCTCTATATTGGAGTTTTCCCCAGTGGACGAAAGGGTTGCTTCCCTGCGCCTTCGGGTTGGGAAACGGGTCCTGACCATCATTTGTGCCTATGCACCAAATGATGTTTCAGAGTACCCACCCTTTTTGGAGTCTGTGACTGGGGTGCTGGAGGGTGCTCCTCCTGGAGACTCCATTGTCCTACTGGGGGACTTCAATGCGCACGTGAGCAACGACAATGAAACCTGGAGGGGGGTGATTGGGAGGAACGGCCTGCCCGATCTGAACCCGAGTGGTGTTCAGTTATTGGACTTCTGTGCTAACCACAGTCTGACCATAACAAACACCATGTTCAAGCATAAGGGTGTCCATATGTGCACCTGGCACCAGGACACCCTAGGTCACAGGTCGATGATCGATTTTGTTATCGTATCATCAGACCTGCGACCGTATGTCTTGGACACCCGAGTAAAGAGAGGTGCAGAGCTGTCAACTGATCACCACCTGGTGGTGAGTTGGATCCGATGGCAGGGGAGGAAGCCATTCAGACCTGGTAGACCCAAACGTATAGTGAGGGTGTGCTGGGAGCGTCTGGCTGAGGCCCCTGTCCGGGAGGTCTTCAACTCCCACCTCCGGAAGAACTTCAACCACATTCCGAGGGAGTCTGGAGACATGGAGTCTGAATGGGCCATGTTCTCCACCTCTGTTGTTGAAGCGGCGGCCCAGAGTTGCGGCCGCAAGGTGGTCGGTGCATCTCGTGGTGGCAACCCCCGAACCAAGTGGTGGACACCAGTGGTGAGGGGGGCCATTAAGCTGAAGAAGGAGTCCTATCAAGCTTGGTTGGCTTGTGGGACTCCCGAAGCAGCTGAGGTGTACCGGCAGGCCAAGCGGATTGCAGCTCGGGTGGTTGCTGAAGCAAAAAGCCGGGTATGGGAGGAGTTCGGTGAGGCCATGAAACAAGACTTTCGGTCGGCTTCAAAGAGATTCTGGCAAACTGTTCGGCGGCTCAGGAGGGGAAAGCAGCTCCCCGTCCACACTGTGTATGGTGCGGATGGGACACTGTTGACTTCAACTGGGGATATCGTCGGGCGGTGGAAGGAATACTTCGAGGATCTCCTCAATCCCACTGATACGCCTTCCACAGAGGAAGCAGGGTTTGGGGACGAGGGGGATGACTCGCCTATCACAGGGGCTGAGGTCGCCAAGGTGGTTAAAAATCTCCTTGGTGGCCGGGCCCCAGGGGTGGACGAGATTCGCCCTGAGTACCTCAAGGCCCTGGATGTTGTTGGGTTGTCATGGTTGACACGCCTCTGCAACATTGCATGGAGGTCAGGGGCAGTGCCTTTGGTATGGCAAACCGGGGTGGTGGTTCCTCCCTTCAAAAAAGGGGACCGGAGGGTGTGCTCCAACTTTAGAGGGATCACACTCCTCAGCCTCCCTGGGAAGGTCTATGCCAAGGTACTGGAGAGGAGAGTCTGGCCGTTGGTCGAACCTCGGATTCAGGAGGAGCAATGTGGTTTTCGTCCTGGCCGTGGCACATCGGACCAGCTCTTTACCCTCTCGAGAATTCTTGAGGGTTCGTGGGAGTTTGCCCAAACAGTTTACATGTGTTTTGTGGACTTTGAGAAGGCATTTGACCGCGTCCCTCGTGGATTTTTGTGGGTGGTGCTTCGGGAGTATGGGGTATCGGGCTTGTTGTTAACGAGCTATTCGGTCTCTGTACGACCGTTGTGAGAGTTTGGTTCGTATTGCCAACACTCGGTCGGAGTCATTCCCAGTGAGAGTTGGACTCCGCCAGGGCTGCCCTTTGTCACCGATCCTGTTCATAATTTTTATGGACAGGATTTCTAGGTGCAGCCAGGGAATGGAGGGTGTCATGCTTGGTGACCACAGGATCTCATCTCTATTGTTTGCAGATGATGTTGTCCTGTTGGCTTCATCCAGCAATGACCTACAGCTCTTGCTGGGACGGTTTGCTGCTGAGTGTGAAGCGGCTGGGATGAGAATCAGCACCTCCAAGTCCGAGTCCATGGTCCTCAGCCGGAAAAAGGTGGATTGTCCTCTCCGGGTTGGGGACAGGCTCCTGCCCCAAGTGGAGGAGTTTAAGTATCTTGGGGTCTTGTTCACGCATGAGGGGAAAATGGAGCGAGAGATCGACAGACGGATTGGAGCAGCATCTGCAGTGATGCAGACATTGTACCGGTCTGTTGTGGTGAAGAGGGAGCTTAGTTCTAAGGCAAAGCTGTCGATTTACCAGTCAATCTACGTTCCTACTCTCACCTATGGTCACGAGCTTTGGGTAATGACCGAAAGAACGAGATCGCGGATACAAGCGGCTGAAATGAGCTTTCTCCGTAGGATTGCTGGACTCACCCTCAGAGATAGGGTGAGGAGCTCAGTCATCCAGGAGAGGCTCAGAGTAGAACCGCTGCTCCTCCACATTGAAAGGAGTCAGTTGAGGTGGTATGGGCATCTGATTAGGATGCCTCCTGGACGCCTCCCACTTGAGGTGTTTCAGGCACGTCCCACTGGGAGGAGACCCTGGGGCAGACCCAGGACTCGGTGGAGAGACTATGTCTCCCAGCTGGTCTGGGATCGCCTTGGTATCCCCTCTGAAGAGCTGGAGCAGGTGGCTGGGGAGAGGGAAGTCTGGGCTTCTCTGCTTGAACTGCTGCCTCCGCAACCCGGACCTCCGGAAAAGCGGTAGAAGATGGATGGATGGATGGATGAAGCAGCGATGAGTGGCAGAACTGAAGAGATGATCCTGCTGAGGGATTGAGCGCGTTGTAGAACAGACGGCTCCAGACCGATGCTCAGGGCAAGGTGGAATAAATAGCTCTGTGCTAACGAGGCGCAGATGTGCGCGCAGCTGAGGTGGATGCCTGAGAGCAGCGAGTGGTGACAGTACCCCCCCCCCCCCCCAGCAGCGCCTCCTGGAGCTGGTTTATCCAGGTGCGCCCGGTGGAACTCCGTGATGAGATCTTGGTCCAGCACAAAAGAAGAGCGCACCCAGGATCTCCACTCTGGGCCATATCCCTCCCAATCCACCAAGTACTGCAGCCCATGACCTCGGCGCCGGGAGTCCAGGATGGAAGCCACTCCCCACGCCGGGTGACCGTCGATCATCATGGGAGCGGGCGGCACCCTAGGAGGAGGACAGAGTGGGTCGGAGACAACAGGCTTGACCTTGGAAACATGGAAAGTGAGACACACGGAGGGAGGGGGGGAGGGCCAAACGCACAGCCACCGGGTTGACAATCTTGGAAATAACGAAGGGCCCGAGAAACCGTGGAGCCAACTTCCTCTTCTCAGCCTTGAGATTGATGTCCTGCAAAGAAAGCCAGACCCGTTGATCCACCTGGTAACTAGGAGCCGGCCTCCTGTGGTGATTGGCAGTGGTGCTGTTGCGCGCCGCCGTGCGTAAAAGCGCCTCTCTTGCCCTGGTCCACAAACTCCTGCAGCGTCTCACATGTGCCTGAATGGAGGGAACAGCCAACTCACCCTCCTGTTCAGGGAACAAGGGGGGATCGTACCCCAACGACGCCTTGAAGGGGGACATACCAGTGGCTGATGACCGTGCCGTGTTGTGGGCGTACTCTACCCAGGCCAAGTAGGAGCTCCAGGAGGATGGGTTGGAGGAGGTCACGCAGCGCAGGGCAGCCTCCAGCTCCTGATTGGTACGTTCACACTGTCCGTTGGACTGGGGATGATGACCAGAGGAAAGACTCACCGTGGCCCCCAGGGCGTTACAGAAGCACCTCCACACTTGTGATACAAACTGAGGCCCTCGATCCGATACGACGTCCAAAGGAATCCCGTGCAGTCTGACCGCATGTTGGACAAGGAGATCAGCCGTTTCTCATGCCGAAGGAAGACCCCGAAGTGGCACAAAGTGGGCGGCCTTAGAGAACCGATCCACAATCGTCAAAACCGTGTCGTAGGTGTTAGAGACAGGGAGACCAGTGATGAAGTCGAGAGCGATGTGTGACCAGGGCCTGCCTGGGACCGGCAGGGGCTGGAGTAGACCCGCAGGTGGAGAGTTCTGAGACTTGCCAGTGGCACACTGGGGGCAAGCCCAGACATAGTTGGCGACATCCCTTTGGAGACTCGGCTACCAGAAAGAGCGTTGAAGGAGGTCAACCAGTCGGGAGATGCCAGGGTGACAGGCGAGCTTGGATGTGTGGGCCCAGTGAATAACCTCCCCCCGAAGAGCTGAAGGAATGAAGAGCCTGTCCTCCGGACCACCGCCAGGGTCCGGTTCCGCCTCCTGTGCCTTACGGATCTTGTCCCTGATGGACCAGGAGACCGCCCCCACGACGCACGAGCTGGGAAGGATGGTGTGGTCCGACTCCTCCGGGGCCTCAGGAGCGAACTGTCTTGACAAGGCGTTGGGCAACCCATTCTTTGAGCCTGGACGGTAGGTGATGGTAAATTGGAATCGAGCGAAGAATAGAGACCAGCGTGCCTGGCGGGCATTCAGACGCTGCGCTGACCTCAAATACTCGAGATTCTTGTGGTCCGTCCAAACCACAAAAGGCTGTGCTGCCCCCTCCAGCCAGTGACGCCACTCCTGCAGCGCGAGCTTGACAGCAAGAAGTTCCCTGTTGCTGACGTCATAATTTCACTCGGCTGCTGACAACCATTGAGAGAAGAAGGTGCAGGGCCGCTTGATTCCATCCACTGGTGAACGCTGGGAGAGCACCGCCTGCACCCCGTGTCAGACGCGTCAACCTCCACCAGGCACTGCAGTGCGGGGTCAACCTGGGTTAGGACCTGGGAGGATGAGAACTCCGTCTTGAGGGTCTTGAATGCGGTTGCCGCCTCCTCGGACCACTGGAAGGGCACCTTGGAAGAAGTGAGGCGAGTCAGGGGAGTAACAATGGCACCGAAGTTGGGGACAAAGCAACGGTAGAAATTGGCGAAGCCGATGAACTGTTGCACCTGTTTCCTGGAGGTAGGCGTGGGCCACTCGACCACCGCTTTGACCTTAGCGGGGTCGGGGAGGATCTGGTTGTGAGAGATGACAAATCCCAGGAAAGAGGTGGTTTTGGCGTAGAACTCGCATTTCTCCGCCTTGATGTAGAGCCTGTTCTCCAACAACTGCTGCAGGACCCGCCTCACATGAGCCTGGTGCTCCTCCCGTGACCTGGAGAAGATGAGTATGTCATCCAGGTAGACGAAGACAAAGACCCCCAGGAAATCTCGTAGGACGTCATTAATGAGTCGCTGAAAGACGGCAGGAGCGTTGGTGAGCCCAAACGGCATCACTAAGTACTCGAAGTGGCTGCTGGGCATCCTAAAGGCCGTCTTCCACTCATCGCCCTCCCGGATCCGAACGAGGTGGTAGGCGCTGCGGAGATCTAACTTCGTGAACCAGGTCGCCCCCTGGAGGGAGTGGAAGGCGGTGTCCATCAGAGGCAGGGTGTAGTGGTCCTTAAACGTGATGTCATTAAGAGCCCTGAAGTCAATGCAGGGGCGAAGGGACCCATCCTTCTTGGAGACAAAGAAGAAGCCAGCACCGAGCGGGGACGAGGAGGGATGGATGATCCCAGCACTGAGCGACTCCCTGATGTATGAATCCATTGCCTCGCATTCAGGAGCTGAAAGGCTGTAAAGATGGCCGGATGGTAAGGGTGCCCCCGGGCGGAGGTTAATGGCGCAGTCATACGGCCGGTGAGGGGGAAGAGACATGGCTTTGGACTTGCTGAATGCCATCCCCAAGTCATGAAACTCCTGGGGCACCAGGGTGAGGTCCGGAGGATCGGAGACCGGTGCGGGCGGAGGAGAGGATGGGGCACAAGCCGCAGACTGGAGACAGGTGCTCAGGCAGAAGGAGCTCCACGAAAGGACATTACCAGACCTCCAATTGAGGATGGAGTTGTGCAGGCGCAGCCATGGGTAACCCAGAATGACACGGTCCGAAGAGGAAGACAAGACGTATAAGGTTAGGTCTTCACGGTGGTTGCCAGAGATAATTATAGGCACCGGCTTGGCGCGATGCGTCACTACCCCCAGGGGAGAGCGAGAGAGGGTGACCAGATTAAAAGGGGTTGACAATGGCTGACAGGGTATGCCCAAACGGGTTGCCAGGCTCTTGGAAATTAAATTTTGCTCTGCCCCCGAGTCCACCAGTGCATGAGTGAGGTGCCCAATGGAATCATGGCAAAATCTGATGGGCAGTGTGCAACTAGAGAGGGGATTTGACCGGTTAGAGTCCGCGAGGCCCCCTACAGTGACTCGCGGACCCCCCCGTTTGGCTTGACCAGGCACTGCTCCACGGTATGCTGGTCGTCTCTGCAATACATGCAGAGACCCAGTTCCCGCCGGCGTTGTCTCTCCGCTAGAGGGAGCCTGGTGCGCCCGATCGACATGGCCTCTGACTCATCGGCGGACTCCGGAGCGGGTAACGCCAGGGGGCGAGACTGAGGATAGCGGGCGGAAGATCCGCGCAAGCGGCTGACTGACTTCCGCTCTGCGGCCTGCTCTCGCAGCCTGTTGTCCAAACTAATCGTTAGGGAGATTAGCTCGGACAGCCGCCCTGGGAGATCCCGACTGGCCAATTCGTCCCGCAGACCTGAATTGAGGCTACGGAGGAAAATGCTGCAGAGAGAAGCCTCTCCCCAACCAACCTCCTCTGCTCCCACCCGGAAGTCAACAGCGTGATCCGCTGCCGACCGGCTTCCCTGTTGAAGGCTAAGGAGCCGATCGGCGAGGACGCTGTCACGACGTGAGTGATCAAACACCTCAAGGAAGTCTTGCACGAACCAGTCATAGGAGAGGTTTGCGTAGCTGGGCTTCGACATGACGGCGTAAGCCCAAGCTAACGCTCGCCCCTCCAGGAGATTAGCCATGTAGCCGATACGGCTGTGGTCTGAGGGGAAATCCCCGGGAACGCACAGGAACACCGACTCACATTGTAAAATAAACCCCCATGCCCCACCGAGCTTCCCGTTGAAGCGAGCGGGGGTTGGGATCGGTGTGAGCCGGGTCGGCGCTCCCGAGCTAGGCTGGCCAGCCGTGGAAGCGGCCGAAGCCGAGCCGCCTTGATGAACCGGGGGGAACGCCTGCTGGGGGTCAAGACAGTCTAACCGGTGACGTAATTATAGTCAACTGGTTGAAGATTGCCTGTTGTTGATTCGCTATCATATCCACCCGAGCCTCGAGGGTGGAAAAACGGCGTGCGAGCCCGCTGTCCGCTGGGCCGCTTTGCTGGAGCCGTACTGACATAATTCTCGGCCCAGGAAACATGCACACAGGCTCAGGTAGATTTGAAAGCTTTATTCAACCAGGAAAGTGTGTTTGGATGCGTGTATGTGATATGGTAGTGGATTGTGGGTGGAAGATGAGAACAGGAACAGAGCAACACGCCATGCGGCCAGGCAACCCTATGGGAGAAACACAAACAGGGAGTGAGCTGGGCAAAACCACATGGGAAAGTGATGCTGAGTTATGCTTACTTGCAGGGAGAGTGGTGGCTGGCGTTGGCGAGGATTTCAGGTCTGGGAGACAGCGCCCTGCTGCGCACAAGACGAGTGTGGAGCTGCGGGAGGAGAAGATGGCGAAGGTGAGGGTATCCGCCGCCAGGGAATCCACCTGTGCACAAGGGAAGGCTGAGAAAGCAGGTAAGTGATATAACAGCTTACGTGAAGCAGCGATGAGTGGCAGGACTGAAGAGATGATCCTGCTGAGGGATTGAGCGCGTTGTAGAACAGACGGCTCCAGACCGATGCTCAGGGCGAGGTGGAATAAATAGCTTTGCGCTAACGAGGCGCAGGTGTGCGCGCAGCTGAGGTGGATGCCTGAGAGCGGCGAGTGGTGCCACTGTACACCAGACAAGTACAGAGGATGGCTACCTCCATTTTAAATGATGACGCCCACCCTTTGCACTGCAACTTTCATCTTCTTCCCTCAAGACGGAGGTTTGCTGTCCCAAAAAGTAAAACCCAGCGCTACAAAAACAGCTTTGTTCCTGCTGGTGTCAAAGAGTTGAACAAACTGTAACAATATATTGCACATAATTTAGGTACCTATTTATTAACTCCATTTTATATTTACTTATTTTTGTAGGATGTTACTTGGGTTCTAAATATTTTATTGAGTTTTAGACCTTTGAGTTTTTAACCTCTTTGACTAGTTTTTAACTTTTAATATGACTCTTCTCTCTTACCTCTGGTTTTTCTCTCATCTCTTTGTCTTTTTATACCCTGATTGATGGAGCCTTGAGTATTTTTATCATGTTTATAGTCAATTTCATGTGTGCCTGTGTTTGTGTCTATGTTGAATGTAATTTGTGGCTTGTAAATATGGATGTCACCAGACTGCAAAACAAATCTACCTACGGGTACAAATAAAGTAACCTGAACCTGAACCTGAACCTGAACCTGATACCACTTACACTACTCACCAAAAGTTAGGGATATTCAGCATTCGGGTGAAATTTCAGGATGAACCTAAATGCACTATAACCTTTACAGGTGAACTTAATTTGACCTTCTCTACCTTTTTGAATGCACATGTCCAACTGTTCAATGTTTCAGTACTTTTTGCATAACTTGCTGTTCTCTAACAAGGTGCTTAATGGCAACATTCACAACAGGTATCTGAGCCTTGAATCGACCAATAAATTTTCTGGTTCAATTAGAATTGGTATTTAAACAGTCCTCTTCATCATCCTGTTCACATTTTGACATCATGAGACCAAGACACCTAATAATTGATCAACAGTACCTCGCCAATGCGAGGCTTCAAACGGGATGTTCTCAGAGTGGAGTGGCCACTGAGCTTAGAGCGTCACAGAGTGTCATCAGCAGGTTGCAACAGAGATACAGAGAGACTGGAAGATAGCTTAGATAGATAGATAGTTTATTTCAAACACAAAAATATAACAAAAACAAGCAAATGGCAAATGCAATAAAGTTACAGTATACACTGTTCGAAAGGGAGAAGGAAGAAGTGAACACTTATTAATTCCAACTCCTCTTTTCCATAGATACACCCATGTGAATTTTATACAAATTATCACCTTTAAGACCCCAAGTAAACAATTTACTGTATTTTTTACAAATCAACATTAACACCCATCCATTCTAACATACATGAAGTCCATACATCAAAACCAGTCTCAAACAACACAGATATGCACAGTGCTGTCCCACCCACCATTCCATAGTGTCCCATAATGTCCCAGAGTGAACATAATGAATCGTACATATAAATACTACCCTTCTAACATATATCCTTTCAGCAAATGGTGCTTATACCTCTTTTTGAATTGATTTCTGTTTGTACATAGTTTCAGTTCCGGCTCCAGACTGTTCCACAAATCCACCCCACAGACAGATATGCACATACTTTTCTTGGTTGTACGTATCTTGGGTTTTGTAAAGTTTAAGTCTCCTCTCAAATTATGATCATTGTCTCTTTTTTAAATATTATTTGTATATTAGTTGGGAATTGATTGTTAATTGCCCTGTACATTACTTGTGCTGTCTTAAATTTAACTAAATCAATGAACTTTATGACATGTGACTTTAAGAACAACGAATTGGTATGGTCTCTATATCCTGCATTGTTTATTATCCTTATAGCTCTTTTTTGTGATGTGCATATTGCCTGTAGGTTGGTCTTGTAGGTGTTTCTCTAGACTTCTACACAGTAGTTAAGATAAGGTAAAAACAGTGAATTGTACAATAAGACCAATGATTTATAGCCCAAGATGTGTCTTGTCTTCCCCAGTATGCCTATACATTTTGCTAATTTAGCCCGGATGTGACTGATGTGAGGTTTCCAGCAGATTTTATTGTCTAGCGTCACCCCCAGAAACTTATTTTCCTGTACTGTTTAAGATAAGATAAGATAAGATAAGATAAGCCTTTATTAGTCCCACAAGGGGGAAATTCCAGGATTGCAACAGCACAGGGATAGCAACACTCAGAGCAACAATCAGAAGGCAAGAAAAAAAACAAGCAAGCAAGAGCAGCTAATATACATATGTACATATTACTATAAAATATATATATACACACACACACACAGACACACAGTACAGAGCATTGTAGCTGGATGGAATAAATATATGAATATATGAACACACAGTGCAGAGCATTGTAGCTAGATGGAATAAATATGTAAATATATAAACACCCACAGTACGGAGCATTGCAGCTAGGTGGAATAAATATGCAAGTATATAAACACACACAGTGCGGAGCAATGTAGCTAGATGGAATAATATGTAGATATATAAAAACACAGTGCGGAGCATTGTAGCTAGATGGAATAAATATATAGATATATAAATATAAACACACCCAGTGCAGAGCATTGTAGCTAGATGGAATAAATATGTAAATATATAAACACACACAGTGCAGAGCACTGTTGCTAGGTGGGATGAAACACCATAACCGTCTATTTAGTTATCCTACATGGTATGATTATGTGCCCATACATATTCTCACCCTCCACAGCGACCGGTATGTTCCTAGTTGTATGCCGGAGAGGACCATTGTGTAAGTCTATTGCATCTTTTGCATTCAAAAAAACTATTAGTTTGTTACGTCTTTTTGCTATCTCTGCGAGCAGCCCTGCTTAGGTTGTACAGTCTGACAGCCGTTGGTAGGAAGGACCTACGAAACCTATCATCTATCGTTACCATTATTTCATGATTTATTTTATAATTTCCAAACACCATAATCTTTGTTTTTTTTTAGATTTAGAGATAATTTATTTTTGATTTAGAGATAATTTATTTTTTATTTTTGTTGAACCACTGCGTTAATTTTTCCATTTCAGTTGTGACCACCTCTAAAACCTGCTGCAAATTCTCACCAGTGCAAAGGATATTTGTGTCATCTGCAAACAAAATAAATTTCAGAATTTTTGATACTTGGCATATGTCGAGATCGCGGATACAAGCGGCTGAAATGAGCTTTCTCCGTAGGATTGCTGGACTCACCCTCAGAGTTAGGGTGAGGAGCTCAGTCATCCGGGAGAGGCTCAGAGTAGAACCGCTGCTCCTCCACATTGAAAGGAGTCAGTTGAGGTGGTATGGGCATCTGATTAGGATGCCTCCTGGACGCCTCCCACTTGAGGTGTTTCAGGCACGTCCCACTGGGAGGAGACCCCGGGGCAGACCCAGGACTCGGTGGAGAGACTATGTCTCCCAGCTAGTCTGGGAACGCCTTGGTATCCCCTCTGAAGAGCTGGAGCAGGTGGCTGGGGAGAGGGAAGTCTGGGCTTCTCTGCTTGAACTGCTGCCTCCGCGACCCGGACCTCCGGAAAAGCGGTAGAAGATGGATGGATGGATGGATGATACTTGGCATATGTCATTTATATACAAAATAAAGAGTTTGGGTCCCAAAACTGACCCCTGGGGCACACCACAAGTGATGTCCATGAAGGGTGATTTGTGCTCTCCAATTTGTACAAATTGTTGTCTGTTACTTAAATAACTTTCCACCTAACTCAGTCCTACCCCTCTTATCCCATACCTTTCCAGTTTCCTTAGTAGTATTCTGTGGTCAATGGTGTCAAAAGCTTTCTTTAAATCTATAAATACTCCTACAGCAACCTTTTTTTTATCTATACAACTAGTAATTTCTTCTATAAGTTCGATCAGTGCCAAAGATGTAGATTTATCTGCTCTAAAACCATACTGGCTATCTGTAAGGAGGTTGTGTTTTTCAGTGAAATCATCCAGTCTCTTAGTGAAGATTTTTTCAAGTATTTTGGAGAATTGTGAGAGTAAAGAGACTGGCCTGTAATTTGTGAAGCGATGACTGTCTCCTGTTTTGTATAGAGGTATTACTTTTGCTATTTTCATTTTGTCTGGAAATGTACCAGTTTGAAATGACAGGTTACAGATGTGGGTGGGTGGCTTAACAATTCCCTCAATTACTTTTTTCACTATTGTCATGTCAATTTCATTCCAGTCCATTGATTTTTTGTTCTTAAATTTACTCACAGTCTCGATAATTTCCTTTTCAGTAACTGCACCCAAAAAGATTGTGTTTGGATTTCTATCCTCTATTTCATTCACAGAACCACTGTGGTTTGTTTCCGGTGTCACTATTGATTTTGCTAATTCAGGACCAATGTTTACAAAAAATTTATTTAAACCACTGACCACATCTTCCATATTATTAATCAAATGCCATTTTCGATAAAATATTCTGGATAATTTGCATTCTTAGGACGATTACTAATAATCCCATTGAGTACTTGCCATATTCCTCTTATGTTATTTTTGTTATCCTCAGTATTCTGTTGTAATATTCTTTCTTACAGGTCCTCATTATAGTAGTAAGCTTATTTTTATATCTTTTATATTTGATCTCAGCTTCCACCATTCTGCATTTAATGAATTGTTTATATAATGTATTCTTCTTTTTACATGCATTTATTAACCCCTTGGTGACCCAAGGAATATTTTTTTGTTGTTGTCTGTCACTGTATTGTTTTATAGGACAGTATTTATTGTACAATGATTGAAATATTTGTAAAAATTTATCATATGTTCTATTTATGTCATTTTCATCATAAACTATTTTCCAATCTTGTATTAATAATTTCTTTGTCAGTAAATACATTGATTCTTCGGTTCTTATTCTTTTATATTTAATATTTTTGGTATACTTTTTCTTCCTATAATCACATTGATAGACAACAAAAATCGGCAGGTGGTCACTGATATCATTCAATAAGAGCCCACTCCTGATATTATTTTCCATAATGTTTGTGAATATGTTATCTATTAGTGTGGCACTGTGTGACGTGATTCTGCTAGGTCCGGTAATTATTGAATGTAAGCCCATGCTGTACATTGTGTTGATAAATTCTTCTGTCAAACTATGTTGTTTTGAGTTCATCAGATCTATATTGAAATCCCCACAGATGAACATAACTTCATGAGTTAGTTTTGCGTACATTTTTTCTATCTAGTCCTTAAATAAGTCAATGTTTGATCCAGGTGTTCTATATACACAGCTCACTACTACATTCTTCACATTGTCCAGACAGATTTCTATTGTAATACATTCAAAGAAATCATTCACAGTTACTGTCAGATTTTCAACAACCTTGTATTTCAAGCTCTTGTCAACATAAATTGCAACTCCTCCTCCTTTTTTTCACTTTTCTATTTAAATAATTTAATTCATAGCCATCCATGGTAAAATCCACTCCTTTCTCTTCACTGAGCCACGTCTCTGATATTGCCACAATATTGAATGGCTCTTTAAACTGATGTAAATAATCTTTAATGTTATTAAAGTTTGCATAGAGACTCCTGCTGTTGAAGTGGATCATAGAAATATTGAAATCAGATGTGATCATTGTGTTAAACTGTTCATCTGTGTAATAATTACAGTCATTATTGATTGAGTTAAAAAAATTATTATCAGGGTCTATGTCATATTCTACGTCCTGTGGGTTGTGATCTGTGTATTCAAAAACTTTCAGTTCCTGTTGTTCCTGTTTGTTGATTTTTTGATTCATGTTGTTGAATGTTTTGTTGCAGATGAGTAGTAGTAGTAGTAGATTAGTTTATTTGACAGGGACAGTGCACAGAAAATCCTTCAGTGTCCTATAGTTGTCTGAATTGTTGCTGTGACTCCAGTTCATAATATTCATTGATATTTGTCCAGTTCCATAATATTACGGATGTTAATGACCTTGGCTTCTTCAGGCGATCCGTTTAATTTGATGAATATTTTACAGCTTGATGTCCAGGTGTTTTGAATTTTTTTCTGCTTTTTCATGTATCTTGCTTTCCTGGCTATTTCTGCGTTTTCTTTCGTGAGGTGCTCGTTTATGTAAATATTTGTTCCTCTCAGCTTCCTACCTTGTTTCAGTAGCGCCGTCTTCAGAATCAGAATCAGAATCAGAATCAGCTTTATTGGCCAAGTATGCACAACACATACAAGGAATTTGACTTTGGCTAAAAACTTGCTCTCATTGTTCAGGTGAACAATGTGTTTTCTGTTTACAAACCTCATGATCACAGCAGGTTTGTCGCCGTTTTCCCTGGGCAGAGGGTGGCAGGACTCTATGTTGTTGCAGTCCAGCTGGATTCCTTTCGACTGCATGAAGGCCGACACTTGTTGCTCAGCGGATTCCTCATCCAGCTCACTTCCACTGCTGTCTGCGGCAACTGCTCTCGCGTATGATCGGGGTTTGATGTGGAGCCCCGTGATGATCACGTCGTTCGCCCGAGTGTTCTGGTCCATCTCAGCCATTCTGCTCTCCAGATAAGCCAGCCTCTTGTCTTTCTCAGCGTTCTGGCTGCGCAGCGCTTTAATTTCCTCCACTAGGTCCAGGATGCTTCTTTGCTGTGACTTTAGAGCAGAAATCTCTTCTGCCAAGAAATCCAGCGCTTTTTTTATTTCATCCATCTCCTCATTCTGCAGAGCTCTCTTGGGACCCATTATCCCAGCCGATGATCGCTGATTTGGATTGTAGAAAAAAAAAAAAACGCACGTGGGACAAATCCCTTTGTTTTCCCTGAGGGCGAGGGGCGGGGGGCGTGGGGCCAATTGCTTCACACAAGCTTCCACAAGCTTCACCAGCTACTACTGGCAAATTCCTCCTTATTCCTCATGAGCAGGTTCACTCTCCAGCGGCAGCAACAAAAAAAAGCTCAAAACGCCAGCTCCAAACTGCGTTCTAACTGCGTTTAACTGCCTTTTAAACAGACACGAACTGGGAGCTTTTACCTGTGCGTCCTCACTCGTCCTCACCCGGAACCGGAAGAGTCATAGAAAGGCACAGCAGTGGACGTCCTTTGGCCACATCCCACACTCATGACTGCTTCATTGTGAACAGTGCTCTGCAGAACCGGATGGCGAATGCCACTCAACTCCAGGCACATTTAAGGGAGATGAGAGGCACCCAAGTGTCACATCAGACCATTCAAAACTGTTTACATCAGCGTGGTCTGCTTGCTAGACGACCTGCAAGGGTACCTGACCACAACAGCAGACACAGGCATCATCATCTTGCATGAGCCAGGGAGCATTTACACTGGACAAGAAGCCAGTGGGCCTCAGTGCTGTTCTCTGATAAAAGTTGATTCATGTTGAGCAGAAATGATCGCTGCCAATGATGGTGGAGACGTCAAGGAGAGTGCTATGCATCAGCGACTGTTCTCACCAGATGAGGCTTTGGTGGTGGAGTTACGGTCTGGGCAGGTGTGTCTAGTCAATACAGAACTGCCCTACTCCTTGTGAATGGTACAGTGACAAGCCAATACTACCTGAATTACGGTAAATGGTGTTCACTTATTTAGCGCTTTTTCTCATCTCTAGATGACCAATGCACTTTACAGAGCCTGCTATCCACCCATTCACACACACATTCACACATTCATGACGGCAGAGCCGCCATGCACAGGCACTGGCCTGACACACCAGGAGCAACTGGGGGTTCAGTGTCTTGCTCAACGACACTTCAACATGCACACTGCAGACGGAGCAGGACTCGAACCCCTGACCCTTCGATCAGTAGTCGGCCATACTACACCTGCATTACAGCTGCCCCCAAATAATCATTAATCCAGTCATTGTGCCACTGCATGAACAACACAGGCCTAATTTCATCTTCATGGATGACAATGCTCCAGCTCATCGAGGTTGCATCATTAGGGAATGGTTGCTGAAGGCTGGGGTACCTCAAATGGAGTGGCCTGCACTTTCTTCAGACCTGAATCTCATAGAAAACCCATGGGATCACCTGAGTTGCCATGTAGAGGCTCATAACCCTGCACTCCACAACCTCAATGACCTGAGGGCCGCCCTTCAAGAAGAGTGGAATGCCATGCCTCAGCAGACAATGTTGACTTGTGAACAGCATGAGATGTTGTTGTCAAGCTGTAATTGATGCTCAAGGGCTATTGAGACTGTCATGCTGCGGTCCGCGAGGACCGCAAATAAGACACCATAGGCCACCGATGAGCTTGCATAATTTATTAAGGAACAAAAATGACAAAATAATAAGCCACGGGGGGCAAAACACACAATAACTAAGACTACGACACACTGACGAAACACACAGACTAAGGTATACAGTTACTGGGAAAAGGCACGAATAGAGGATCTAGGATGGAGGTTGGATGAAGGAATAATTGATGATGAATATCAGACGATATCAGACGAGGAATGTCAGACGATGTCAGATGAGGTCGCAGCCCGGAGTAACCAAAGTTGCTCCCTTAAATAGGGCCAGGGATGAAACAGCTGATGAGGTAGTCATCAACTCCATTGATTCCAGCTGTCACAGCCAGCTCCGCTCTGACAGCCGGAAGCCCCGCAGAGACGCTGTCAGAATAAGAGCCCTGCGAGACCATAAGAAATACTATCGAATGAGAGGAAAATACTGCATGACCTGAGCGCGGACAAGATCGGCGCTCATGCCATGACAGTACTCCCCACCGAACGACGCACTCTGGGCATAATAGTAACATCCAAGCCTCCCCCCCACCCAGAAGGATACGAAATCTCACCCAGGGTGGGTGGAGGGAGGAAAAAGGCTTGGCGGGCAAGAATCAAAGAAAAACACAAAACAACAACCAGGGCCAAAAACAGAACAACTACAGGCATAGTGCACAACAGAGCAATGAAAGAAAACAAAAAGATATACTCCAACATGAATAGGCAAAGGACAAACGGGACTGTAAATGCAAATAACAGAAATACCAAGCCAACAGGCCACAAATAGAAATACTACGTCCATAGACCAAGATAAACAGGCCCAGAAAAAATAAAATGGGGGCCACACATCATCCCTCAAACAGGGGAAGGGAGAGAAAAAAAAACCACGCTAAATAGCGGCGAATACATACGGATCAACACAGATAACTTGTTATAGGCAACAAAAGAACACCTCCCAGACAACGAAGGGAACAACCAAAAGGAGAGAGAGAGGGAAAAAAAGAAAAACACACGCTAAGGAGTGGCGAAATACAAAGTCCACTAACAAACACCAGCGCATCCCAAAAATTGCAGAAGAGCAGAGGAAAAAAAAAAAACACAGGGATGGCAGCAGGCAAAATACAACTGTATAGAACCAAACAGTTCAGGGGGTCTTCCTGCGTCTAGCGTCCAAATAGCTAATAGGGGAAAAGGGATCAGTTCGGGCGGCCTACCCCAGTCCCAGGCCCGGAAAAACAGTACTTCTGGCGGCCGGACCAGGCGCCCGAATAGAAAGGCAAATCTGTTGGGCAGCCGACCCAGAACGCCAAACGGGCGAAGCAATGTCCCAGGCGGCCGACCCACGTCATTCCGCCACCAGAACCGCAGGAGAGCACTTGGAGACGGCTTCCCTATGGAGAAGGTTAGCGAGGGAGAGCTGAGCCAAAAATGGGAAGTCCCAGTGGCCCCCGATGGACAGAAACAAGGAGCGGGGGAAGGATGAGAGACCAGTCCGGCGTCACTCAGCGGAGGATCTACAGCTCCACCTCTGAACTTCACAGGAATAGGCACTGACCTCCTGTCGGATCCCACGTGAGCCTGAGCTGCACCCACGATGGACCCCGATCGGATCGCGGCTGCACCCATGATGGACCCCGATTGGGTCGCAGCTGCACCCAGGATGGACCCCGACTGGTTCGGAACAGCACCAGGAGTGACCTCCAACCCTGAGCCCAGATCTTTCAGAACAGAGACCAGGACCGACTCATCACCGGGGACCCTGGGAGAAGGCTCAGGAGAGGGAAAAGGACCGGAATCAGGATCACCAGTAGCGACAGAATCCAGCGAGACAAGTTCGGATGCAGCGGATGGCTGCACCCGGCTCATCTCCCCGAGAGACAGGCAAAAATACTCCAGAGTAGAAAGAAGGAAGACAAAGTAGAGCACTTGCCTGATCTCGAGTTCCATCGCCGTCCAGGACTTCAGCGATCCGGGCTCAGGACGAAGAAGGACGTCCTCTGGCTCCCAGTCGGCCATGGCGGGCTCTGCAGCCGGCATGATGGTCTCCACAGTCTGAGGACCCTCCAGTGCTGACGTCCACGCCGACGACCTGCACGGCGTGGTGGCAGGAGATCCTCAACCTGCTGGATCGAACCGCTCCTCCATGGAGACCCGGGCATGTTTCGTCGCCGGCGCAGGCTCCAAGTTGCAGCCCGACCTCCTCCTCTGCCCATGACGTGGCTGCGGGGCTGGATCCAAACTCTCCAGGGCCGCAGGCTCCTTCCTCGTCCGGCGGTGTAGTCCTGACTGCGGGGAACGCTCAGGGGAAGGAGACACAGAAGAAGCAGGTTCACTATTAATTACTGCAGCAGGTGGAGGGAGCTCGGGGGACTGTAAACCCCGTGCTCCACCCCCAGGAATCAGACAAGGCAATTCACCCAGTGAAGGAAAAGAATGAACGTGCACTTGATTGCTTCACTGAGGATCGGTGGGACCCACTGCAGTGGACTTGGTTTCCCTCTTCCCCCGCAGGATGAAGACGGAGGGCCTCCCGGGAAGGTGAGAAGGAGCCTCTCGCACTGGATCAGGAGCGGGAGCAGCTGGAGACGGACTTGAGGAGTTCACAGCAACTGGAGGGGACCTCGAGGAGGGGGGAGGAACAGCCGAGGCGAACCGGGATTGAGGAGCTGACGGAATGACCCGGAGGCGGAGGCGGCTGTCTTACTCCTCCGACGAGACCTGGAGGCTGCAGCTGGCTGGGAGACAGAGCTTGTGCGGCTACCCGGAACTGGATCCGGACGGGGTTCTCGCTGAGGCTTGCAAACTGGGTGGTGACGACGTTTTCCGGCAGAGGGCGAGGCGAAGGTGAGGTCAGGGCAACGCTGCTCCTGCACGGAAACTAAGGCGAGCAGGTCAACTTATTAAGGGTATTCGTACAGTTCTGGATTCCCATCCAACAGCCTGACCGCCGCGTCACATGCTTCAAGATCTGTGCGGGTTGGAAAGCGGAGCGAGCTGCAGCCACTCGGTCCCGGATGGCAGCCGCTATCAGCTGTAAATCATCCAGGGGAATCCCGACTGACGTCTCACTCCGTTGGGGAAAGCCCCTAGGAGGTGCAAACTCCTAGACTGGATCTGGAGCAGGAATGGGATCCCGAAGCGAGGAGTGAGGATGCCTCCTCTTCGGCTTCCTGCCGGAGTTTCCTTCCAGCCCACGGAGCTTCTCCCGTTGAGCAGAGATGTCCACCATCTTCCCCGTGATCTCAGGGTGGTCGGCGTAGCGAGGATAGCGGTTAATTGTTGCCTCAGTGAGGTCCAAGTACCAGCGTGAGCTGCTGGGGATGAGATGGCTACGAGCGTTGGAAAGTATTCTGTTGATCTCGATGAGAGCCATGACAAGCTCGTAGCCTAGGCTCATAGTGTAGCCCTTGGGCGGCGACGCCATCTCCCAGCACACTGGTACGCTGAACAGGGGAAAAACTCAAGTCCAATTCAAACTCACGGTGACCGATGTCTCAGTCTGCCTGAGACCTACTGTCATGCTGCAGTCCTCACGGACTGCAAATAAGACACCATAGGCCACTGATGAGCTTGCATAATTTATTAAGGAACACAAATGACAAAATAATAAGGCACTGGGGGCAAAACACACAATAACTAAGACTACGACACACTGACGAAACACACAGACTAAGGTATACACTTACTGGGAAAAGGCACAAAAAGAGGATCTAGGATGGAGGTTGGACGAAGGAATAATTAATGATGAATATCAGATGATATCAGACGAGGAATGTCAGACGATGTCAGACGAGGTCGCAGCCTGGAGTAACCAAAGCTGCTCCCTTAAATAGGGCCAGGGATGAAACAGCTGATGAGGTAGTCATCAACTCCATTGATTCTAGCTGTCACTGCCAGCTCCGCTTTGACAGCTGGAAGCCCCACAGGGACGCTGTCAGAATAAGAGCCCTGCGGGACCATAAGAAATACTATCGAATGGGAGGAAAATACTGCATGACCTGAGCGCAGACGAGATCGGCGCTCAGGCCATGACAGAGACATTGACATTTTTTGTTGTGGTATACCCATCACTGTTGTTGGCCTTTGTTTCAATAAATTGTTTAAGATGAGAAAATCACCATTGCATGCTTCTACTTAAATGCCCTACTTTTATGATATTATATCACTGTAGCGTGAACTTTTAACATTTTCCACAATTTTCACCTGAAAGCCCAAATATCCCTGTCTTTTTGTGAGTAGTGTATTTTCTCTAGTACATTTTTTTAAATTATTTTTTATTTTAAAGTGACACTCCGCCAAAAATATATATTTTTTCCTTGTTAACATGTTTGTAACATGTTTTTTATGCCTTACTAGACATATCATGAGTGAAATCAGTCAAATATGCAAAATATGCCTCTGTAGAAGAGCTTGGAAATGAAGAGGCGATTTGATTTATAAACCAAGTTTAATAATCAGCATAATCAGCTCTTCTAACAAGTCTCATCTGGTGCAGAGAGTGGCAGAAGGGAAAAGGGACAGAATGTCTCCAGCTCACTGACTTTATACTGGCATACAATAAAAGACATGCATAACAAAGGCTGACATCCCTCATTATCTTAATCCCCCCATTGTCTTGGTATTTCCTCTCCTCGCCTTGGGGGGTGAGGGTGGCTCCTCCGGTCTCCTCCGCCGCGTCCGGGAACGTCTTTGTTCTTCACTCGGCGGGTGAGAGCCCTTTGTCCTTTCAGAGGTGTGAAGTCCTTTACATATGTAATTACCAAACATTTCCACATGCTTCAACATATGTAGGTTATGGAATATATGGTTAATATAGACCACACCTCTGTTTTTTTGCTTGGAAATTTCAGTTAAGCCCTGCCCCCTGAAAAAAGGCGAGCTTAGATGGAACGTTTTTGGTGACACATTTCTAGCAAATCCATAGTGTTGAGCCAATCAGGACTCTCTGGCCTAAATGAAGTTAACCTTCAGGGCCAGTTAGCATTTTTGGACAGCTGCTTTGAAAATTTGACCCAAATTAAGATGGGTTTTACCATTAAACTGCTTTTAAAGACTGATGCAGTTTCATCCATTATAGTGGGCTACAACCGGGCACGTCCTTCGACTGGTAAGTCTTTTTATCACAGGATTTGTTCTGTGTAATGTAGCACTAGCCACTGTTAGCCATATGAGATGTTGGTGGGTCTAGTCACAGAACCTGGCATTTGAAGGAGCAGAAAAAGTGAAAAGATTTTGACACAACACAAAGACAGTTAAAGGGTTTTTTGCAGAAAAAAGGGCATAAGACACCATTTTACACAATGTAGATTTGTTTTTGTAGGGGATTTATATCCACTGGAGTGTGTCTTTAAGTTAACTGCACTCTTGCTACAGTTATATATAACAGATCTAGTGCAACAACAGAACTAACGATAACAATAAGCAATAACTAACAATATGCAACTCTATATAGTTATAACATTAAGATAAGATAAGATAAACCTTTATTTGTCACACAATGGGGAAATTACAGTAATTGCTAACCTTTGGTCAGCTGAATGAAGTCTTTGGTAGTATGTTGAAATTATGGACTTTTGTTCAGTACAGTGTATTCCTGTTGTACGCATGCGCGCACATGCACAGTAACCCAGGGTATGTTGTTCTGATAGGTATGTCAAAATGTCAGAACACCAGGTTGGGATGAGGATTCTGGATCACTTTTTTTTTCCACTTTCTTTAACATTGCGAGATAGGGCCTTGGTGGAGGTATGCACTCTCTGAGTGCCCTGTATTTCTTTACATACCAAGAGGACATACCTCTGCCAAGGCCCCATGTCACAAAGTTGAAGAAAGTGGAAAAAGTGAGCATTCAGTCTTTTTGGGAAAGAATCTGTCAGCATGCCAACTCCTGACTTGGCAATACCTGACAAAAAATATTTGCACATTCCTTGCAGAAGTGCTCCAAATCTTACAGATTGCGTGGACATCTCTTGTACACAACCCACTTCAAATTACCTGCAGATTTTCAGTTTGATTTAGGTCTGGGCTCCAGCTGGAACATTTCAAAACTTTAATTTTCTTCTGATGAAGTAATTTTATTGTTGATATGGATGTGTGGTTGAGATTGATGAAAGGTCAAATTCTTCTTCAGCGTTCTAATAGATACCTGGAAGCTTTGGGCCAAAATTTGATTGGAAATTTGAACTGTTCATAATTCCCTCCACCTTGACTAAAGCCCTAATTCCAGTTAAAGAAAAGTATAAGATAAGATAAGATAAGATAAGATAAGATAAGATAAGATAAGCCTTTATTAGTCCCACAATGGGGAAATTCCAGGATTGCAACAGCACAGGGATAGCAACACTCAGCAATAATCAGAAGGCAAGAAAAAAACAAGAACAGCTAGTATACATATGTACATATTACTATAAATAAATATATATATATATATATATATATATATATATATATATATATATATATATATATATATATATATATATATATATATATATATACTGTATATATATATATATATATATACTGTATATAGACACACAGTGCAGAGCATTATGGTTGGTGAATGTGCAGCAGAAAGTCTAAGCTCTCTCTCCCTCCGCGGGTGCGACGGGCCAGCTGGATGTCTTTGGGCATGATGGTGGTGACCCTCTTGGCGTAGATGGCACACAGGTTTGTGTCCACGAAGAGACCCGCCAGGTAGGCCTCGCTGGCCTCCTGCAGAGCCATGACAGTGGAGCTCTGGAAGTGCAGGTCGGTCTTGAAGTCCTGAGCGATCTCCCTCACCAGGCGCTGGAAGGGCAGCCTACGGATGAGCAGCTCCGTGGATTTCTGGAAGTGACGGATCTCTCTCAGAGCCACGGTACCGGGCCTGTAACGGTGAGGCTTCTTCACTCCGCCAGTGGCCGGAGCACTTTTTTTTCGAGCAGCCTTGGTGGCTAGCTGCTTCCTGGGGGGCATTTTCCTCCAGTAGATTTACGGGCGGTCTGCTTGGTTCTTGCCATCGCTCTTTATTATTCTGTCTTATATTTCTTGCATGCCGCCTAAACTCCAGAGTTTCGGGCAGAACCGGAACCAGAAATAAGTATCCCCAAGGCATAATGCTGCTACCACCATGCTTCATCATATGTTGTCATGAGCCGAGCCGACTTGGTTTTCCCCGGCTCGGCCCTGATCTCTCTGTGGGTTTTGGCTTCATTGTTTATGTGCATTTTATGTATTCATTCCATCATCTTAGCCACTGCCCGACCGGCAGCTGTTAGTCAGCTTCTGATCTTTTTCCCACACTGCTGACAGTCTGTTGGTTCCACCATGCCCCCTTGCTCACCATAATTCCACCAGCTGTCCCAACCCCGGTGATTATCTTTCCCACGCCTCAGGTGTTCCCAATTTGTGTGACCAGTGGTGTTTGGATTTAAGCAGCTCGTCGCTAGACAAACGCCGCTGGGTCATTGTACGAGTCACGTCTACTCTCCTTGGTGTGACGGTCACGTCAGAAGGACATTTGGATTATGCTCACTGGGAGTTTTACTTGTGAGGAAACTGCTTGCGTTCTCTCCTTGGTTCGCTGCTATGCTGAACCAGAAGCCTTTCTCCCCTTGCAGTATTCTGCTGCACTTTTGGTGGCGGTCCTCCCCACAGCAAACTACTACGCTTAGGCTGTAGCCCTGTTTACGTTTCCCCAAGTAGTTTAACGCCCTGTAGTCTTCCCCGCTCTCTGAGCGCATTCTCAGGGTACTTTGACTACGTATTCATCTGTATCTGAACTGTGTGTCATCAATAAATGTGTATTCTGTGAACCCTGCGCTTAAATCCTCATTCTTCCTTCTCACCACCGTGCGCAATGGAAAGGCGCACGGGGGGGGGGGGGGGGTTATGACATATGTGTGCTGTTCTTTTCATGTGCAGTGTTGTTTTTGCACCAGACATACCTTTAAGAATTGTGGTCATAATGTTTCTACTTGGGTTTCATCAGACCATAACACACTTTCCACATGCTGTAAGGAGACGTGATGCTTTTTTGTTTTGTGTTTATTTTTTGTTTGCTTTGCAAAATATATCTGAACCTGTATGCTTTTTTTTTTTTGTAAGAAAAGGCTTCCTTCTTGTGACTTTAACAAAGTATCCACACATAAAAACTGACTGATTTTGGAGGGACATCCACTTCGCCTGGATGAAACCTTTCAACAGTGAGATCCCTTTGATACTTTGTAAGCTCTCTGCAAACGATTACTTTTGCTGTAGTATGTACAGTAACTGAGTAAATATCAGCAAACTCCTACCAAGATGTCTAAACTTTATTTTGGGTTAATCGGAGTCACTTTAATTGATGACACATGTACTAACTAACTAACTAACTAACCTGCACTTATATAGCGCTTTTCTAGTCACAAAGACCACTCAAAGCGCTTTCACTAATACTAACCCTCTATTCTAAGGGCCTATAGGAAACAAATATCTAGGGACAATTTAGAACAGCCAATTAACCTAACATGCATGTCTTTGGATTGTGGGAGGAAACCGGAGCCCCCGGAGTAAACCCACGCAGCACAGGGAGAACATGCAAACTCCACACAGAAAGGTTCCAACCCCTGCCAACCTGGGGATTCGAACCAGGAACCTTCTAGCTGTAAGGCAACAGTGCTAACCACTGCACCACCGTGCTGCCTCAAAAAGATTGAATAATGTAATTAAATCAAAAGGTGCTTTAACAAAGTGTTTGTTTAAGGGTGTTCACACTTAGGTTCAGGTTCAGGTTACTTTATTTGTACCCGTAGGTAGATTTGTTTTGCAGTCTGGTGACATCCATATTTACAAGCCACAATTACATTCAACATAGACACAAACACAGGCACACATGAAGCTGACTATAGACATGATAAAAATACTCAAGGCTCCATCAATCAGGGTATAAAGACAAAGAGATGAGAGAAAAACCAGAGGTAAGAGAGAAGGGTCATATTAAAAAGTTAAAAACTAGTCAAAGAGGTTAAAAACTCAAAGGTCTAAAACCCAATAAAATATTTAGAACCCAAATAAAATCCTACCAAAATATGTAAATATAAAATGGAGTTAATAAATAGGTAACTAAATTATGTGCAATATATTGTTACAACTTGTTCAACTCTTTGACAGCAGCAGGGACAAAGCTGTTTTTGTAGCGCTGGGTTTTACTTTTTGGGACAGCAAACCTCCGTCTTGAGGGAAGAAGCTGAAAGTTGCAGTGCAAAGGGTGGGAGTCATCATTAAAAATGGAGGTAGCCATCCTCTGTACTTGTCTGGTGTACAGGGATGTCAGGCTCAGCTGTGACTCACCAAGCAAACAACTGGACCATCTAACTACCTGATCCAAGGATTTCCTCTGTTTCAGTTTTATCTGACCAAACCATGACACTAAAGAAAAGGATAAAACAGATTCAATAAAAGCCAGATAAAACATTGTCATTATGGTTTGGTCAATTTGGAAGCGTGCAAGTTTCCTCAAGCAATGCAAATGTTGCTGACCCTTTTTGCACACCCTTTCACAGTTCTCTTCAAAGTTTAAATTACTATCAATAATCGTCCCAAGATATTTGTAGGATTGTACACATTTGGTGGTCTGGCCTTTTAGTACGGTGACTTTGTGCCTGGGAGTTTTCCTCCTAAAGTCAATAATCATATCTTT
Source organism: Pholidichthys leucotaenia (assembly GCA_020510985.1). Lineage (NCBI taxonomy): Eukaryota > Metazoa > Chordata > Actinopteri > Cichliformes > Pholidichthyidae > Pholidichthys > Pholidichthys leucotaenia. The sequence continues at coordinate 222,999,131 of CM035846.1, forward strand.
AGTTTTTGTCGTATTCAGCTGCAGGTAGGAATCCTCACACCAGTGAACAAAATCATCAACTACTGGGCCGTGGCCACTCTCACCATCCTGGAGGAGACTGACAATAACTGAATCATCAGCATACTTTATAATGTGTCTGTTGTCATGTCTGCTCTGACACATGTTTGTGTACAGGATGAAGAGTAGTGGTGACAACACACACCCCTGAGGAGAGCCAGTAGAAGAGCACTTTAGGTCAGACAATGTACCATTGACCCTTACTCTCTGCGTCCTGTTGGTTAAGAAATCCAGAATCCAACCCGCCAGATTTTTGCTCAAATCAAATTGTTGCAGGAGCCTTTCAACTAAAATATGAGGTTGGATTGTATTAAAGGCGGAGGAAAAGTCCACAAATTTTCCTTCTTGCCTTGAGAGAGAGCAGTCGCATTTTTCTTCCCTCCTCTCCTGCCTTCCTGATCTATTCCCAGCTTTTGCAATGTTGTGTTTTTGTCTGTGTTTAGTCGCTCTTCTTCTGCTGAATCTTAATCTAAACGGAAATTATGGATTTGGAAGCGGCTTAAATGTGCTATTGTCACTATTTTTCAACAAGAATTGGGCCAAGGGGGAGCCCAAGAATTGGAACCTACGAGAAGACTCATGGACATTGGAATTCATGCGTCTGTGGAAACATTATTGGTTATGATCTCAGGACTTCTATTTTTGGCTGTGGAGTTCCCTGATGCATCAGAAATTGAAGGAAGGTGAGAGAGCTGATCAAAGCGGACCCAGCAAGCTCCTTCATCAAATTCGACCAGTTGGGGAGGGCACGAGTAGCGGCAAACGGTGAACTGAATGACAGTGATTCAGTGAAGGAATACATCTGAAGCCCTGTGCTCTCCATGGAAAAACAGTTTAAGCCTGCACATATAATGGAAGCACAGAATTACACGGGTGAGGACAAATTCTATTCTCTGAGTGCACTGTGCTGATTTGATTTGATTTGACCTTGTTTGCCCCGTGTTTACATTCCTCCTGATTGAGATAAGCGGAAGGACCGGCTCTTATGTCTACCCAAACAATCAACAATCAGTTGTTGTCGTCAGCGGATTGGACCCTCAAGGACAATGCCCATGTGCCTTCTGCAAGCAAGAGAGAGAGCAAGAGAGATAGACTCTGGACTCTGGACTTGTTTATAAGTCACATGATTATAACATCTATCCACTGCCAGGAGGCGCCCTCTGCTGCTCACTAACAACTGTTACATTTACACTACACAATGCATACAACATTACATGCATACAATACACTGCCTCTCAACTTTTGTGTGTGATCTCCTGCTAAATGTCTGCTAAATGTGCATTGAGGTTTTTTTTTGCCTGCAATCAAAATTTCGCTCACTTGCCGAGCGTCATTCTGATAAAACATGTTTTTTTTTTCTCTCGCCTACTGTGTCATATCCATTTTCTTTTTCTTTTTTTTCCTTTCTTCTTTATGACTGGCGCCTAGCGGCTGCCCCAGCCTTGGATGCGCTCTGCAGAGCGTGCCCAAATGCCAAGTCATGTTTCGTTACCTTGTATTCATACATGTGTAATGACAATAAAGTTGAATCTCAATCTCAATCTCAAATAAAAGCCTGGCGTGTGTCCCATTAAAATCCAGATGTTTAAAAAGCATGTTAAACAGAGTGACAGTGGCGTCCTCCAGTCCTCTGTGAGGCCTATAGGCAAACTGCAGAGGATCCAATGCATGCTCGGTCTGCTTTAGGACCTCACATCTGACCAGTTTTTCAAAAATTTTCATTAAAATTGAAGTCAAAGCAACTGGTCTAAAGTCGTTTACTGTTTCAGGACAGCTGGATTTTGGAACGGGAACAACCACGGTTTCTTTCCAGATCTTAGGCACATGTTGTGTCTGTAAGGACTTATTGAAAATGTAATGAAATACAGGACTCAGTTCATGTGCACAGGACTTTACCAAGCACCCACATATATTATCAGGGCCCTGACTTTTGTTCACTTTTACAGCGCAGAACTCCCTTTTAATAACCTGCACCTCAATATTAAAGTGCTGATTGTTTTTGAGTTTCTGTTTCAAATCTTGGGTTTCAGTGCTAAAATCAAAGGAGTCAAAACGACCATAAAAACAATTAAGAGCATTAGCCAGCTCTGTGTCTGAATTAAAACCATCTAAAAACACACGATTACTGTGCTCTGTGCTCTGAAGGCTTGCAATAGTTATGCAGGCCTTCATAGTTATATTTATGCAACCATCTCAATGTAGATTTTTCCCCTTTAATTTGCTTGCTTTTCAATTATACAATTAAAGGTGGGAAAGCACTATTTATCGTGTACTCTCTCTCTCTTACTCTACAAATTTAAAAGATGCACAAAATGTCATAAACTCCCCGTGCGCTTTTCCATGGCGCACGGAGGAGGGAGAAAAGGATGAATGGATTTATATGCAGGGTTTCACCAAACACACATTTATTAACACAGAAATGAACATACAGGAGACAAGACAGCTCGGGTACACTTAAGAGTCCTCCAGGATGCCCAACACACACGGGAGGATTACACTGGGCGACAGCCAAAGCGTAGCGGGTGTGCTGCAAGGGGGGAAACGCTACAGAAAGTGTAGCAGCACAGCGGTGAACAAAAACACTAACAGTGGTTACTCACAGTGAGGGGGCAGTGAGAGTAGTCACAGTGTTTTCCAGTGAGCACACAGAGAAATAGTCCTTTAGGAGATGTGACGGTTAGACGGCGGAGAATAACCGTCTAACCCGTACAATGGTCCAGTGGTATTGTCCAGCGGTGTTCTAGCAAGGAGCTGCTTAAATACAGACACCGCTGGCCACACAAATTGGGCACACCTGGGCAAGGCGCGGGAAAGATAATTACCGGGGCTGGGAACAGCTGATGGAACTAGGGAGAGTGAGGGGGCGTGGTTGGACCGGCAGACTGTCAGCAGCGTGGGAGAAAATAGGTCACAGAGGCTGACTAACAGCTGCCGGTCGGGCACGGGCTATGGATATGGAAATAAGTACAAGAATACACAAAAATGCAAATAAACAGTAGAACCAAAACCCACAGAGAGATCAGGGCCAAGCCGGGGGAAAGCCAAGCCAGCTCGGCCCCTGACTGAGCCCTCCCCTTTAAGGGGTGGATTCCCAGACACCCAAGGTAACATCAAGAAGACCCCCCACACAACAGGAGTAACAACACGAACCTGGGTGGGAGGTAGGGGGAGCAGGAAGGAGGGACACAATACCCCACCCAGGGCCCACAATTACCCCCCTCCAAGTCCACGGGCGTTGGGGCACAGGAGGCCGCCCAGAGTCCTAGGCCCAGCAGAAGGTCCGGTGGACTGAGTCTGGCGGCCTGCCGGAAAACATGAGCCACCTGACCCGGGGAGTCAATTCTTCTGGCGGCCGGCCAGCGTTGATTAGCCACCAGGACCGAAGGGGTGAAGCAGGAGGCGGCCTGCCCACCGGAAGGCTCACTGGTGGGTAACTGGATTGGGGAGAGGGGACCTCCATGGCATCAGGCAGGGAAAAGGGGACCACGGCGTCCTCAGGGTGATCAACAACTGCACCCGCTTTGGACCCCGACCGGGCCGGCTTCGCTGCACCCGCGGTGGACCCTGACCAGGCCGGCTCTGCTGCGCCTGCGGGGGGCTCTGGCTGAGGCTGTGCAGCATCTGCGGTGGGCCCCAATTGCACCAGAGCTGCACCCACGATGGGCTCCGGTTGGAGCACTGTTGCACCAGTGGTGACCCCCATCGGGAGCCTCATTGCTCCCGTGGTGGCCTCCCCAGCGAGGGAGGTGGTGCTCCTAATGCCACCTGGTGCTGGATCCTAATCCTCGGCGACTTACAGCGAGTTCGGCTGCTCTCCAGTGACCCTGGCAGGGGGCTCCGACCCTGGAGGGAGGGAAAGAGGGACCAGATCAGGGTTGCTGGCAGCGGCAGAGCCCAGTGAGGTGGCCCCGAGGGCTACTACGAGCTGCCCCGGGCCCTCCTCACCATGAGTCGGGCAGTGTGACATTGACATGTGAGATATTGACAAAATGGAGCACACTTGCCTGAACTCGGGGTCCACCGCCATCCAGGACTCCGACGATTTGGGGTGCATAGCCTCAGTTGTCACGCTCGGTGCTGTGCCCCCGTCGACCTCCTCTGGAACCACCAATCTCCCGTCATCATCAGTAGGCAACCCCGGTGATGGCAGCGCCTCTCCAGTGACCCTAGTGAGGGGCTCGACAGGAATGGGAGAGAAGGAAAGGTTAGGGTTGCCGGCAGTGGCAGAGCCAGGTGAGGGGAGCCGACTCTCCTCCCCAAGAGCCAGACAAGATCTCTCAATCATAGGCAATTGAACTACAGGAGAGATAACGCCTGTGCTTGAGCTCTACTGCCCTCCAGAACTCTGATGCTGTCGATGATGATGGTCTGGGTCCCATCGGCTGGGGGTCTGGTCTGGGGGATGACTCTGCTGCGGCGGTCCCCGCAGCAGGCATGATGGTGGTTGCAGTCCTGGTCCTCTGACACTCCTCCTCGACCCGGCTGTTGACCGTGGCGAGCAGGTTTGCCCACTCCTTGTCCAAAGGAGAGTCCGGGGGTTGAGCAGGTGTAGGGGGATGAACCCTCACAGCCGGGGAAGCGCGTTCTCGGACCTCCTTCTCACGGCGCTCCTCCTCAACCCGGCGGTTGACTACAGCGAGCAAGTTCGCCCACTTCTCATCCGCCAGTGTGACTGCGGGGAAATGCCTCCATGTGTGCTCCTGGGCAGGATCATCCAGGGCCTCTACCTCTTCCATCATCAGGTGGCCTGGTTCTTGGACTGGCAGGCCCTCAGAAATTAGAGGAGGAGACACGGAGAGGGGAAGGAAACAATCATTAGTGGCAGCTGGAGGAGAGGACCCAGTGGACTGCTGATACTGGGCCTGTCCCTCGGGAGACAAGCAAGAATCAGTGTTAATGAATGATTTAGAATGAATCCTGACATCGCAGGGAATGCCAGACCGGGGAAAGAACACTCGAGCGAGCAGGCTGTGGAGAGCAGGTCGTATACTGTGGGTAGCTCCATAACCCAGGATGCGCCTCCAAAATCCCTACTGCTCCGTCCAGGTTTTCCAGCTTCTTCTTAGGACCCCGGGCGGCAAGGGCGTCATAAACGAAGTCTCAGATGAACTTGGCAGCCCATTCCTACTCCACCATGGGGAACCCCGCTGCCGTACCTCTTCTTCGGCAAGACTGGGGCATGACGTTCTCCAACACAGGTTAGTCCAGAAAAGAAAAACAGTTCACAATGAAAAAAACAAAAATGATGTGTGGGTGAACCTGATAAACCCTTCTTATGGGGCTGGACCATTCTGTCATAAACTCCCCATGTGCTTTTCCACAGCGCACGGAGGAGGGGGAAAAGGATGAATGGATTTACGTGTAGGGTTTCACCAAACACACATTTATTAACACAGAAATGAACATACAAGAGACAAGACAGCTCGGGTACACTTAAGAGTCCTCCAGGACGCCCAACACACACGGGAGGATTACACTGGGCGACAGCCAAAGCGTAGCGGGTGTGCTGCAAGGGGGGAAACGCTACGGAAAGCGTAGCAGCACAGCGGCGAACAAAAACACTAACAATGGTTACTCACAGTGAGGGGGCAGTGAGAGTAGTCACAGCGTTTTCCAGCAAGCACACACAGAAATAGTCCTTTTGGAGACGTGATGGTTAGACGGCGAAACCTGTACAATAGTCCAGTGGTGTTTGTCTAGCAAGGAGTGCTTAAATACAAACACCGCTGACCACACAAATTGGGCACACGTGGGCGAGGCACAGGAAAGATAATTACCGGGGCTGGAAACAGCTGATGGAACTAGGGAGAGCGAGGGGGCGTGGTTGGACCGGCAGACTGTCAGCAGCGTGGGAGAAAATAGGTCACAGAGGCTAACTAACAGCTGCCGGTCGGGCAGGGGCTATGGATATGGAAATAAGTACAAGAATACACAAAAATGCACATAAACAGTAGAACCAAAACCCACAGAGAGATCAGGGCAGAGCCAGGGGAAAGCCGAGCCAGCTCGGCTCCTGACACAAAATATGACAAACTTAAAGGCACTCACTAGAGGTGTAAAAACACACAAACCATGTAACTTTGAAATTAATGGATATTTAGAAATTTACAGGTGCTAAATTTAAATGTACTACTCCTGCCTTAAGCTTGGTATTGATATCTGTAGCATCCCTGTTTTAGAGTCTGGACAATCAGACTAACACTTGGTTATCCAGGAACCCCAGCCTTGACCTATTGACCTCAAAATGAATGCATGTACACATCGATTATTTCTTTTTCAATTTTGGTGTTGAATCTGCAGCCGTTCTTGTGTATCAGTCTTCTGTGAAAACTTTAACCAGGACCCGAACCTTTTCCCACACTGACTCTGACGCTGGGGCGGACACATAAGTTTGTCTCTGGGCCCACCTTCCCAGATGAGCTCATAAAAACTGAAGCACAGATGTCCTGGACAGGTTATGGAAAAAAAAAAATCTGGATATACTGTTTGTCAGATAGCTGCATAAAAATATCCCACTACACATGAACGACATAAAATCTATCACAGACTGCATAAAAGTGATACTTTGATAGTGACTGTAATGCTACCCACTAGTTTAGGAGGAACCAGTATCTAACAAGTCTTTAGAAACCGGGTGTAACTGATGAGGAAATCTGCATGCCCTGAAGACATCTGTTAAAATATTATTACTTTTATATAATTTGATGTAAAACTAGCAGTTAAAAGGAGAAACTTAATAAAAGTTTGATGTTGTCATACTGCTACACATAGACATTATTTGCACCTTCATATGCTCCCTCCTGCTGTGTAATGCAGAGAATCCAGGTTGATGGCATTTTCACATCGGCTTCATTTTGTAGACTGGGAACATAGGTATCATAGCAGTCACACCTTTAATAACTGTAGCCATCATATAAAATGCACACTGTTGTTACAGATGCTTTGAAGGGCTGAACTATAATTGTGTCTGCTATAGTTTTATTTCTGCTGTAAAACCCAACATTTGAACACAAATCAAAGATGATCTATTTGATTTTTTAGAGTGCTGCTCTTTTTGTTGGTTGAAAAAAGGATGGCTCAATACACAGAAAAAAAAAAGAAATGAATGACTCCGTTTTGATATCCACGTTTGAGCAAATAACTGGTACCCATATGACACTTTTCCCAGACAGACACATTTAGGTGATAAACCTCACAATCTGGAGAGAGTAAGGTCCCAAATTTACAAGAAAAGCCACTAATGTATGAGGGGAAAAATATTTTTTTTTAAAAATTAATGAATAAAAAGTAGTAAATTTACGAGACAAAAACCCCCCACAATTTTTTGGGAAAAAAAGGGCAAATTTATGAGTCACAAATTCATAAAGAAAACTTCACAAATTGGTGAGAGCAAAGTTGTTCACTACTCATGTAACTTTTTTCATTGATAGTTTCTTACTTGGGGCAGCTCTGTGAAGCAGTGGTTAGCGCTGTTGCCTCACAGCAAGAAGGTTGTGGGTTGGACCCACCCCTGGTTAGCAGTGACCTTTCTGTGTGGAGTTTGCATGTTCTCCCCGTGTTTGCGTGGGTTTTTGTCAGGTCCTCCGGTTCCATCCCACAGTCCAAAGGCATGGACGTTAGGTTAATTGGCATCACCCTGGGGATAATAAAAATTGTCCTTTGGTATGAACGTGACAGTGAATGATTGTCTGTCTCTCTGTGTTGGCCCTATGATGGATTGGTGATCTGCCCATGGTGACCTGAAAAGGGTTAAGAAGATGAATATAGTAAGTACTCAGGTAACTTTTTAGTTACTACCCTTACTTGTAATGAGTAATTAATATCTTAAAGCAACACTACTTTCACTTGAGTACAATTTCTGGCTACTCTACCCACCTCTGGATGTAGACACAGCTGCAGTTTTATTGTAAATCTTATTTATAGTCAAATGTGTTTTTCTAGTGTTTGGATACTATACGTACTGTATGTGTATACTATAGTGGTGGCCTAATGGTAGAGCATCCGCCCTACAGCTGGGAGGTTGTGAGTTCAAGCCCCAGCTGGGTCATGTCAAAGACTATAAAAAATGGTACTTTTTGTCTTTTTGCTTGGTGCTCAGCATAAATCAAATGGGGAAAGGAAAGCTGGTTACCCACCACAGGGGAAGCACAAAACCAGTGTACTCCTAGTGTCAGTCCCAAGCCTGGGTAAAATGACTTTGGACTTTATTGCCCCCAAGGTGATATTCTTTTTCACAGACTTGTACATTAGAACTCCACATAATAGACAGGCAATGACAACACATAACAAAGGTAGACAACACTTTACAGGACAAAATAGAATGACACAGTGAACCAGGACACACTCAGCAGGGTCTGTTGTTTAGGGCAGTTGTGACTGCAGGGATCAGATTTTTCCCAAAGCAAGCCCTTCTGTATCTTAATGTCCGGTACCTGTATCCTGAGGGAAATGGAGTGAGGTATTCATGTAGTGGGTGTGTAGACTCCTGTTCTATTGAGATTGCAATGTGTGTAATGGCCCTGTTATTAAGCTCAGTGAGGTTGGGTGTGGGCAGACCAATGATTTTCATAGCAGTACTTGTTATGCGTGTGAGTTTTTTTTTCCGGTTTTTAACAGAGAGCATGTTATAAAAACAGGTGGAACAGTACAATAGAATGGGTTGGATGATGTTTTGATATAATAACAGAAGAAGGTGTGGAGCAACATGAAGTCCACTGAGCTTACAAATAACTGATAGTCTCTGGTGGTTCTGTTTTTGAATGTCCATGGTGTGTTGGTCAAAAGTAGGTTTATTGTCCAATGTAACTCCAAGATATTTGAAACTGTCTACTTTTCCCACCATTAATAGTAATGGGGTGTTGAGGAGTAGGGGGCTGATTATTAACTCTTGTTTTAGTGGCGTTGAGGTGGAGATGGTTGCTGTCACACCACTGGGTGAAGTCTGTAATAGTGTTGCAATAGTTCAGAACATTCCACGTACCAAAAGCCAGTTTAGAAAGCTTGGGATCAGTCCGCCAAGGTCTCTGCCTTTGACTGCCACCTAATCCACATAGCACCGGACCCCCATAATCCCTCCTGCAGGTGGTGAGCCCACTGGAAGGCGGACCCATGTAACTCCTTCAGGCTGAGCCCGGCCGGGTCCCATGGGTGGAAACCCGGCCACCAGAAGCTAGCCATCGAGCCCCTTCCCCAGGCCTGGCTCCAGGGTGGGGCCCCGGTAACCCCATACCGGGCGGGGTACACTGACTCCTTGATATAGAATTTATCATGAGAGTCTGTTGGATCGTTCTTAGTCTGGCTCTTCACCCAGGACCAGCTTGTCTTGGGTGACCCTATCAGAGGCAAATTGCCCCAGACAACATAGCTCCTGGTATCACTGTGGCATGCAACCCCCCCCCCCCCACCCACCCACCCACCCACCACCACCACCACCACCACCACGATAAGGTGACGATCCATTCCGAGGGAGTCTGGAGACATGGAGTCTGAATGGGCCATGTTCTCCACCTCTGCTGTTGAAGCGGCGGCCCAGAGCTGCGGCCGCTAGGTGGTCGGTGCATCTCATGGTGGCAACCCCCAAACCAAGTGGTGGACACCAGTGGTGAGGGGGGCCATTAAGCTGAAGAAGGAGTCCTATCAAGCTTGGTTGGCTTGTGGGACTCCCGAAGCAGCTGAGGTGTACCGGCAGGCCAAGCGGAGTGCAGCTCAGATGGTTGCTGAAGCAAAAACCCGGGTATGGGAGGAGTTCGGTGAGGCCATGGAACAAGACTTTCGGTCGGCCTCGAAGAGATTCTGGCAAACTGTCCGGCGGCTCAGGAGGGGAAAGCAGCTCCCTGTCCACACTGTGTATGGTGCGGATGGGGTGCTGTTGACTTCGACTGGGGATATCGTGGGACGGTGGAAGGAATGCTTCGAGGATCTCCTCAATCCCACTGATACGCCTTCCACAGAGGAAGCAGGGTTTGCAGACGAGGGGGATGACTCACCTATCACAGGGGCTGAGGTCGCCAAGGTGGTTAAAAATCTCCTTGGTGGCCCGGCCCTGGGGATGGACGAGATTCGCCCTGAGTACCTCAAGGCCCTGGATGTTGTTGGGCTGTCATGGTTGACACGCCTCTGCAACATTGCGTGGAAGTCAGGGGCATTGCCTTTGGCATGGCAAACCGGGGTGGTGGTTCCTCTCTTCAAAAAAGGGGACCGGAGGGTGTGCTCCAACTTTAGAGGGATCACACTCCTCAGCCTCCCTGGGAAGGTCTATGCCAAGGTACTGGAGAGGAGAGTCCGGCCATTGGTCGAACCTCGGATTCAGGAGGAGCAATGTGGTTTTCGTCCTGACCGTGGCACACTGGACCAGCTCTTTACCCTTTTGAGAATTCTCGAGGGTTCGTGGGAGTTTGCCCAACCAGTGTACATGTGTTTTGTGAACTTGGAGAAGGCATTTGACCGCGTCCCTCGTGGTTTTTTGTGGGGGGTACTTTGGGAGTATGGGGTATCGGGCTTGTTGTTACGAGCTATTCGGTCTCTGTACGACCGTTGTGAGAGTTTGGTTCGTATTGCCAACACTCGGTCAGACTCATTCCCAGTGAGAGTTGGACTCCACCAGGGCTGCCCTTTGTCACCGATCCTGTTCATAATTTTTATGGACAGGATTTCTAGGTGCAGCCAGGGAATGGAGGGTGTCATGCTCGGTGACCACAGGATCTCATCTCTGTTGTTTGCAGATGATGTTGTCCTGTTGGCTTCATCCAGCAATGACCTACAGCTCTTGCTGGGACAGTTTGCTACTGAGTGTGAAGCGGCTGGGATGAGAATCAGCACCTCCAAGTCCGAGTCCATGGTCCTCAGCCGGAAAAAGGTTGATTGTCCTGTCTGGGTTGGGGACAGGCTCCTGCCCCAAGTGGAGGAGTTTAAGTATCTTGGGGTCTTATTCATGAGTGAGGGGAAAATGGAGCGAGAGATTGACAGACGGATCAAAGCAGCATCTGCAGTGATGCGGACGTTGTACCAGTCTGTTGTGGTGAAGAGGGAGCTTAGTTCTAAGGCAAAGCTGTCGATTTACCAGTCAATCTACGTTCCTACTCTCATCTATGGTCACGAGCTTTGGGTAATGACCGAAAGAAAAAGATCGCAGATACAAGCGGCTGAAATGAGCTTTCTCCATAGGATTGCTGGACTCACCCTCAGAGACAGGGTGAGGCGCTCAGTCATCCGGGAGAGGCTCAGAGTAGAACCGCTGCTCCTCCACATTGAAAGGAGTCAGTTGAGGTGGTATGGGCATCTGATTAGGATGCCTGCTGGACGCCTCCCACTTGAGGTGTTTCGGGCACGTCCCACTGGGAGGAGACCCCGGGGCAGACCCAGGACTCAGTGGAGAGACTATGTCTCCCAGCTGGTCTGGGAACGCCTTGGTATCCTCTCTGAAGAGCTGGAGCAGGTGGCTGGGGAGAGGGAAGTCTGGGCTTCTCTGCTTGAACCGCTGCCTCTGTGACCCGGACCTCTGGAAAAGTGGTAGAAGATGGATGGATGGATGGATGGATGGATAGTTCAGAACAGAGTGGTTGTTTGTGAGGAGAGCGAGGAGAGCTGTATTGTTTAAGTATTTGAAATCAGTGATCCTGGGAGATGGGCTGATGCAGTCACTGGTATAAAGTGTGTATAGGAAAGGACTCAACACACTGCCTTGTGGAGCTCCAGTGTTGGTGGTGAGTACTGGTGATGTGGTTGAGCTTACCCGCACAGCTTGTAGTCTGTTGTTGAGGAAGTTATGGAAAAGATGTATCAGTTGAGGGGGGGGGTTGAGATGGTGTAGTTTCTGGATCATCAGATGTCTTTGGATCGTATTAAAGGCAGAGCTGAAGTCCACAAAGAGTATTCTGACAAAATGACCAGGAGAGTCCAAGTGCTGAAGAAGAAGGTGCAGCAGGCAGGCTACAGCATCCCCCGTGCCCCTTTTAGCCTTGTATGCAAATTGGAGGGGGTCCAGTTGTGGAGTAACAATGGGTAATAGGATGTTGAGCTGCAGCTTCTCCAGGCATTTCATTATAATAGGGGTGAGGGCAACAGGATGGTAATGATTGAGTACTGTGGACTGGGTTTTTTGGGAACTGGGATTATGGTAGCAGTTTTCCAGATAATAGGTATTGTGGCAGTCATGTAGATTTGGGTGAAGACTGAATGAAAGACGAGCGAGAATTCCTGTGAATGGGGAGGGTTGCATCAGGAAGGGTATGCCAACTCAAATATGAGGATCCATAATCCGCTGTAGTGACCCCAAATAGGAAGCAGCCTAAAAATGTATGTGTGTGGATACTGTATGTGTAGTAACTATATTACACTCTAGTAACCTTTTTTCACAAAACTGTACAACACTGAGTAATTTCATTGTAAGTACACATTTGAAGGAAAAAAGTACTTTTAACCCAAGTATATTTGGGGATCTTTGTCATACAGTTACTTTTATTTCACTGACTGGAAAACTGGTTAAAAACAAAGCTTGTTTATACTGTAATAACCAGACTGCATTTTTATTCATTTTAGTGAACTAATAATTGTATCTTCCATCCATCTTCTACCGCTTTTCCAGAGGTCCTGGTCACGGAGGCAGCAGTTCAAACAAAGAACCCCAGACTTCTCTCTCCCTGGCCGCCTGTTCCAGCTCTTCAGAGAGGATACCAAGGTGCTCCCAGACCAGCTGGGAGGACATAGTCTCTCCAGCGTGTCCTGGTTTTGCCCCGGGGTCTCCTCCCAGTGGGATGTGCCCGAAACACCTCAAGTGGGAGGAGGCATCCTGATCAGATGCCCACACCACCTCAACTGGCTCCTTTCAATGTGGAGGAGCAGCGGTTCTACTCTGAGCCCCTCCCGGACGACTGAGCTCTGCACCTTATCTCTAAGGGTGAGTCCAGCAATCCTACGGAGAAAGCTCATTTCAGCCGCTTGAATCCGCAATCTTATTCTTTCGATCATTACCCAAAGCTCATGACCATAGGTGAGGGTAGGAATGTAGATTGAATGGTAAATCGACAGCTTTGCCTTAGCTCCCTCTTCACCACGACAGACCGGTACAACGTCTGCATCACTGCAGATGCTGCTCCGATCCATCTGTCAATCTCTTGCTCCATTTTATGAGTTGTATTTATTTATTTCATTGTTAAGCTCTTCTGACTCTGCAAGTACTTTTACAGTGATTGCCTGTTTATATTGTTTGGATTGTAGTAGAGGTTACAAGTGAAAAATTGTTATTTTAGTTTCCTCAGATGAATAAATTTAACAGAAAAACTTTGCAAACTTTCAAAAGTAAATTTGAAAATTTACAATAAAAAAAGCTGATGATTCATGAGAAAAAGTTGAAATTTTTTGTGGAAAAAATTGCAACTGTGTTATAAAATGTCACAAATGTATTGTTTAAAGTGGTACATTTATTATTTTTAAAAAAGTCACAAATTTATGAATAAAACATCAGAAGTTAAAAAGAAATAGACAAATGTACAAGACAAAAGGCACAAATTTTTGTAAATTTATATATTTAAATTTACAATAAAAGGCACAAAACTGTTTTTTTTTTGTTTTTTAATTCAAGAGAAAAATGTCACATACTGGATAAAGTCCTTTTTTTTTTTTTTTTTGTTACTTATTTGTACCCACGGTACAAATAAGTTGGGCTGCACGGTGGCGCAGTGGTTAGCACTGCGGCAGCACAGTTTACCCTTGGCCGGGGGATTGTGGGGATCGTGGGATCGTGGGTTCGATCCCAGCCCCCGACCAACAGTGATCTGTGTGGAGTTTGCATGTTCTCCCCGTGTTGCGTGGGTTTACTCCGGGATTTCTCCGGTTTCCTCCCACATGCCAAAAACATGCATGTTAGGTTAATTGGCTGTTCTAAATTGTCCCTAGATATCCGTTTCCTATAGGCCCTTAGAATAGAGGGTTAGTATTAATGAAAGCGCTTTGAGTGGTCTTTGTGACTAGAAAAGTGCTATATAAGTGCAGGTTAGTTAGTTAGTTAGTTAGTACCCGTAGGTAGATTTGGTTTGCAGTCTGGTGACAAGCCACCGGCTGCTGGTCGCTGCGTGCGCGAGTGCCCTAAACCTACATGTTTTTGGTATGCGGGAGGAAACCGGAGAAATCCCGGAGTAAACCCACGCAACACGGGGAGAACATGCAGTCCTGAATTCTACGGTAAAACTATTTTTACTTAAAGCAACACTATGTAAGATTCTCATCTTAAAATACGTAATGGTGAATATGTTAAATAATGTCTCTTCCCCCATAGCCTGAGTGGGCCAACATTGCCAACAACAGCTCTGTTCTTGTTAGGAACACTGAAAGGACTACAACTATGGAGTCTATGACCTGTGACTGAGGTCATAGTCTCCATAATTGTAGTCTTTTCAGTGTTCCTAACAAGAACAAGAAAGCTACATAGTGCTGCTCTAAAGGTACAGTGTGTAAAATTTAGGGGTAATCGGATTTCTGAAATTTAATGTTGCATAAAATCTTAATTTTTTTTATTGCTATGTAATCACTTTTAAGTAAAAGTTCTTGTATTTTTGTACCTTAAATCATTAAAAAATATACACAGAAAGCGTGTCCTTTTCCATGTAGGTGGTCATGTTGGACCATCATAATGTCTTCCCAGGTTTTTGGTCAGACTTTATAAATAGTTTCTGTCGGGTCTCCTACACGCTTTGGAAGAGATTGGTGACTGATAAAATGCAATGTTTTTAAAAATCCGAGTGCTAGACTGTGCTGAATATTACACACTTCACCTTTAAGTCCACTTTCTGGCAGCTCTAGAGTTCTGGTGTGTTGATAATAAACCTCGATCGTCCCTGGTCCTCCTTTCAGCCTGTTAAATCACTACATGCTGATGTCACCTTACCGTAACATGGGGGCGACTGCAGCTGTGAGAAAGCCCGCAGAGGTTTGGGTTTCATTTATTTATCATTAATCAAGTGCGCTGACTGAAACATGAAAACAAGCCATCTCATATTCGTAATGGATGGACGTGTCTTTGCTGTGGTAGCAGGAAGACACTGATGAGGATGTCCTGTCTCATAAACGGGTCCTACAGGATCTTTTTGTTGCTGTTTTACTCCTAAGTGCGCTTTTTAAAAAAAATTTATTGTGTTTGAGAGTCAGGGGATATTATTTTCTTCTGATCTGACTGTGCTGTAAACTGGTGCCACTGCTGCTTATCATATTACTGTTGTTTCTGTTCAGTTGTAGAAGTCATATTTTCTTTCCTCTTTTTTTGCTTGTAGACTGTGTATGCCAGAGGGTGATAACTTACTATGCAAATCCGTTCTGAGTAATCTGAGCTAGAAGAATCTAGCCTGTCAACATTAGTAGTATTCAAATTTTTTCTCTTAAGTGTGCAACTTTTCTCTCTTAAATAAAAAATAAACATTTTCCTAGTACAAGTTTTGTCTCAAAATTTTTCTTCATTTTCCTTGTAATTTTTTGTGAGTTTTCTTGCAATGTTCCCATTTTCAGGCATTTCTACCCCCCCAGGATTTAACTGCTGGTGACAGTTGTGGAACTCTGGTTGTAGCATTTTCCAAATTCTTGTTCTGGTTACCACCACTCCAACTGTCTCCATTCCTTTAGTGCTCATAATCTGAATGCCTGCAGGGAGCAAACAGCAGCACGCTTTGGCATCTTTTTAATCATTTGCCTTGGGAGACATCATGACTCATCTGATCTGGTAAGGAGGCCCTCTGAAAGCTGACTCATGTAAATTGTGGGTTTCTGACTATACCATGATGCTTAGTCATGTGTTACAGAAATGATATGTGGCATGTCTACGATGACGAAGAAGACCGCGAGACTGAGCTGTCCTGCTTGAAGATTAAAGCCCATCTGGAGGACATGTTCTCTGAGAGTCACCTGGCCAGAATGGCTTCCTGCTCAAACATGTGCTGAAGAACAAGCAGGGCTACGTCAGCCTCAAGCTCCTCACTAGATTGAAAAAGTAAATAACATTTCTCTGCCTTGAGTTGGTTTTTGTGTGCCTTCTACAGTGTTTACATTCCAGCAGTTTGAATGAAAAACACAAAGTTATAAGCCGTGAACTGATCTAATAGCTGTTTTAATGTTTTGTCACAGATAGAGGTGCTGACCACAAACTGGTACATGACTCTAGCTGCAACTTTGCGGTCAGAGCTCCTGGAGGTGAATGGCGAATGCACCAAAGTGAGGCGTAAGACGCCACTTCCCAAATGGCTGCTGTGATCTCCCACCACCAGGTTACTCCTTGTCTGGAACATCATAGAGGAGCAAAGCAGTGGCAGTGGTGCAGCTCAAATCTACGATTTTCCTTCTCTATTGCAGAACATCTGCTGAAAGTTCAGTGTTTATGGCAGAATCATTTCTGTCTGGATCCTGCAGCCCAGCAAGGTGCTTCCCAAGGAGCTGCAGTGCTACACGAAATGCCACAAAGAGCTAGGGAAATTCTTGTGTGCTGTGGTCAAGTTTGACAGCCTGGAGACGGTTCGTAAGGCCTACACTGCACTGAAAGCACAAGAGGAGTCTGATGGGAAGCGCATGATTGTGGAGCCTATGGGCTTCACAAAAGACAAGACGCCAGAAGAAAAAATATAACGAGCCAACTCAAGGAAGACACATCTGCTCAGGAAAATTCATTTGAAAACTCAGTCCAGCACAAACCTCCTCCAATAGTCAGGGTTTCCGATGGACCTGCAGACACACATCAGTCCCAAGTATCTATCCATCCTCAGCTTCTCACCAGCGGCAGCAACCCGTCCTCCTTCAATTCGAATCATCAGTGCACTATGGAGCGCTGGAACTCTGGAAACTGGGAAAAAAATTGGTTTTCAGGACCCATAGGTGCACAGACACAAACTAGCAGCAGCTTGTTCATTAAATGCCAAGGGTGCCAGTGACCTGAAGGCTGAGGGAGGCCACTGCAGTGAAATAAGTTCAGTAGAGTGCAGTAGAGTTTATGAAGTGAGACTGAGAATAAACGCTTTTTTTATCCATAATATTAAACAACATAAAGCCTTCAAGATGTGGATTTTTTTTGTGCAACAGTGCAAGGGAAGATGGTTTGTAGTTCCACACCTCTGACAGATGGGGGCAGCATTAAGCTGTTTTCGTGTGTAATTCCACACACTTTGTTCAGTCTATTAGGTAGTTTATTGGGTTTATTAGAAAGCGGAAGCGCTCATTATATGTACTTATGTCAGCTGGGGTACAGACACTAACCTAAAGTGGTGTTTTGATGCTGAAGTGAAAGCGTGTCAGAGTCTATTTTTGCCTCTTTTTGAAACTCGCGTGGCCCCTGCAGCTCTGGGGCCTCGGCTTGTCTGGACACAACTGCCAATTGCTTTGTATATTTGTTCTCTGGCCAGGGTGGATTTACCTTGTTACCACTTTCTCCCAGACAGAAGGGTTGTCTTTCAACAGGAAACACTCATAAAAGGGCCCTCATTGTCCCACTGCATCTTTTTCACAAATGCCTGTTTACATTTTGGTCCTCCAAAGAGTAAGTTTCCACTCACCGAAATGACATTTGGCGAAAGGTTACTTGTCCAATCATCAAACCACATCTTGTGCAAGACCAGCGTCGTAGCAACACTTGCGCCTTATTTCCAGCCTTTCTAATGACACCTCGACTGGAATGGTCTGTTTATAGTGTAACTGATTGAGGGCTTCCTTAAAATCTTGCCCAAACCTAAACAAAATGTGTTTCTTCACTTCTCCACGCCCAGTGGAAAAGATTCAATCCAAAGTGTACAGGATTCAAAGATACTGAAATTGGAAACATATTGGTTTTTTTTTTTCCTATTGTGTATGCTCACATGTCAGACTACCTTCATGACCAGTGTAATCTGAGCTGCTGAGTGAGGTCTTTCGTTGTACAGATCAAACATTTCACTCGTCCTGTCTCTGATTTGATTTAGTAATTAACAGCTGTTGGACTTTAATTTCCAAGGAGGCTGCTCTATTAAAACTTTACACATCTGTGACCAATATGCACACAAATGAAATGTTTCTGTCTGATGTCGGGCTGCAGTTCCTGACCAGCTCAATATCTAAAACTCACGAGCCGGTAACCTTTATTGGGGGAAATGCCAAACTGAGTAATTTTTGACCAGAAGAATTTAACTGGAGCCACAAATTATACTTGGGTCTTAAAATGAAGGTGAAATGGACAAAATTTATTTTCTTGCAAATTTAAAACTTTTTTTTACCCTTAAATGTGACTTTTTTTTCTTGTGAATTTGAAACTTTTTTCTTATAAATGTGCACCTTTGCATTCATTTCTTTCTGTTTTCTTATAAAATTGCACCTTTTTCATATAAATTTGTGACTTTTGTTCTTGTGAGTTAGTGACTTTTTATTGTAAATGTCTGACTTTGTTCTAATAAATTTGAGACTTTATTCCCATAAATTTTAAGTTCATTTGGGCTGGTCCTTTGTATGTTACATAGATTTATAAATTAGTACAGTGTTGGCTGCTCTTCTCGTCTCACACATTTCTGTGTACTGTTGACCTTGTGGTAACTTGCACATGACAAATGGAACTTGAATTTGAATTCTTTAGTTTTTGTAAATATGTGATCTTATGCAAATCTGAATTTTTTTTCTTCTCAGAAATTTGTAACATTATTCAGTGTACTTTTGATTATATATTTGGAATTTTTTACTTGTACAGTGGCTACTTTATTGTCAGTTTTCAGCTTTTTTTTTTTACATAAATTTGAGTTTAAGGAATTTTATTCACACCTTTTGGTCGAAGTCACTGGTAGCACATAATTCCAGAACTGCAGGTTGCAGATCCATGTTGCTAACTGAAAGCCAAAAGATCAGATTCCTTGGCCAATAACTGAGGCATATGCCAGATAGGCTTTTTTTTTAGTTTTTAATTTTCAGGGGTATTTGGTGTGCCATGTACAGGATTTTGAATCAGCTGACTGTCACCAAACAAAATCTGAAGTTCAAGATATTTTGGTAAAACAGAAATCTCACCTATGACTTACAGAAACCTTAATGATGCTCTGCAGTGGCTCTAAAACCACCAAAAACACCATCAAAAACAAATGTGTGTTGCCCAAAATAGTATATTATGGCTTTTTATTGTGGGGGCAGCTGTAGCGCAGGTGTAGTTTGGTCAACTACTGATCGGAGTGGCCAGGGGTTTGATTCTCGCTCTGTCTGCAGTCTGCATGTTGAAGTGTCCTTCAGCAAGACACTGAACCCCCAGTTGCTCCTGGTGGGTCAGGCCAGCACCTGTGCAAGGCAGCTCTGCCGCCCTCAATGTGTGAATGGGTGGATGGCAGGATCTGTAAAGTGTTTTGGTCATCTAGAGATGAAAAAAGTGCTATATAAGTGAACGCCATTTACCACTTATACACAAAAAAAATTTCATTGCTTGGAAAGAGCTTTTTACATCTTCCACCTACTTAAGTATGCGCGGATCTATGAATATTCTAATTAGCTGCACCCATACCATACCCATTCCACCAACAGCTGGAAGAAGAGGACTTTGAGCCAGGGCCTGAGAAGGCATTCCAACTCGAGGAAGGATCATTCTTGGTGTAGCGGAAAGTCGCTGCCTTGCCCCGCTTGGGGGCTGGAATGTGAGCCGTCCAGTGGGCCACTTTTGGTAAGTAGAAATGGCAATGGCTCGCTGCAGTCGCTGGTGAACAGGGCACCGTGCTCGGTGAGACAGTGCAGTGCCCCGTCTGCCGTCGAAGTGAGCTGAGAGCAGCTCCATTTGAATGTGGCTGTGCGAGACCATTCAAGTTGGGTGCCCCCCCCAGCCTCTCTCTCTCTCTCTCTCTCTCTCTCTCTCTCTGCTGCTACCCTTGCACATGATTGGTCGCCTCCTCCTCCACAGCTTTGCTATGCAAAACGGACGCCTTCATTCCCCTCTGCCTCAATCTTGCTTATCCTCGGCTCCTCCCTCTTCCCCCCGAGGTAACCAAGAGTATCCATCTGATTGGTTAATGTTATAACCAATCAGGCTAAGCAGGAATACTGATGTAGCTAGAAACCCTGTCCAAATCTGGCTTTTTTTTTTGGGGGGGGGGGTGCTTAAGTAGACATTCACAGCAGAAAAACATATACTTGGGAGTTTTTAATGATTTTGCTCTTGATATTATCTTGTAAATCACAAGAAACATATTACAGGCATGTTAACAACAGAAAAAAATTGATTTTTGCCGGAATGTCACATTAAATAACACCCTAAGAATACCCACTGATACGCCTTGTGGATATGATAAAAAAGCTTGGCTAAAGATTCCTTTGGTTTTTCTTCTTTTTTTCCTCCCAGTCAACATTAAAGGAATTTTAAGTCCTAGAAAGTTCCAAGTCTCAACTTCATTGGAGGAACTTTGATTTGTGTATATTTTGGTCTGAGGATGTGGTGATGACTCATGTTTTCAGAATGAAATATTTGTTCGCAAATAATTAGTCTCCTGTTTCGATGCTGACTTCATTACACTTCTGCTGCATTTCCCCATCTCTAGCTTTTGAGAATAAGCCATCATCAGTTCATTTAGATCAGTGTACTCTACCTGTGTATATTTTCAATCAACTTCTAAATAGCACCTGTGAGGCTTTGTGTTTGTCCTCATCCCGTCCCCCTCCCTCATCTGGACCGATCGGCCCTTGTTTATGCATTACTGACCCCACACACCTGATGCTTTCCCCCCGTGGATGGGGTATTTATTTAGATTGCAGTCTGGAGTGCCTGATACCTTCCAAAAGTACAGCCATCTGCTCCTCATTTGCCGCTTGAGGCTCAAGGGCTAAAATACCCGTTTGCATTGGAGAAGACACGGATGTGAGGTCTTCAACAATAACAGCCCCGCTTTTATCTCCAGCCAACTGTAGACTGGTTCATCATGAAATACCTCTGCTGTGATAATTCTGTTTACTTGGGGTTTACATTGTATTAGCACCTTTTAAACCAATTGTGGACTTTCTTAATTCCCACTAAAAGATTGGAGGACACATGCATTAGCAGACCCCTCTAAAGTGCGCCGATCTGCCCAATCGAGGCCATTACCGATTGCCTGCTTAACGTGTCTCACACTCTTGCGGCAGAAGGTGAATATAAGCCCTCACCCAGGCCAAAGCATCCTTTAGTGCTCCTGGAGTTAGAGCAGGGGAGATTATCATGTCAGGAGTAATCCGACTCGTCCCACAAGCACAACTATGGAGGAGGAGGAGCAACAGTTGAAGGGGGGGGGGAAAGCCAGGCAGAGGCATCAGAGAAGCTCTATGCTCCACTTACAGTAACCACGCTCTCGCTCCTTGTCCTAACCCATTTTCACGACCCACAGAGTTGCCCTTGCTGGACATAAGAGGAGACCTGCGGCTACAAAGAGGGTAAGGAGAGGTGCATTATCTTCCAATCAGTGCTGCTCTCTGGGGATCCAAATGTTTCAGTTCAGATGTGAAAATACTGAAGGCATCTTTAAGGTCTGTCACTGTACCTCAGCTGTACTCTGTTGCTCCGTTTCAGGGTTCACGTTTGCCAGAGAGGGGACGAGAAGTTCTGTGCGGGGAGGCACTTTAACACAGGAGCTGTCTAAAGTGGAAACGATGCCAAGTCTGTGGCGTCCCAAAAGATTCAGCCTCTCCTTTTTTTTGAATGGATCAGTCTGGTTGCAATGACGAGCATGCCTACATTCAGAGGAATTTCAATTCAGACCTTTGCAACCTAAAACAGTTCTATGGAAGAGCAAATATGACAGATGAATAATACACCCTGGACCTGAATCAAGTCAGGACACCTCCCCTTACATGCAGGCACAGGGAGTTGTGATGATTTTCAGGAGCCCTGTCCTCTCTGCTTGCCTGTGGCGGTGATGATGATGATGGACTTTACTTGGCCATGGAGGTCAGCTGAAGACAACGCCACACAGCTAAGTCTGGATTAGCCGGCCCCGAACGGTAAGGACACCACATCTTCTTTTGTTAGTTTAAGCCGGCAGCTTATGGGGAAGGTGTTAGGTCCTGCTGACGGAGATGCTTCACCAAGTGCTGGGGTGGCACAAACCACATGCTGGTTTATCTGTATCAAGAGGAGGCCCTCTGCTTGAACTCCAGGAGAGTTGTGCACCATTGGCCGTCCTGAAAAGTTTGCAGAGCTGCAGGCACTTACCTTAAGGGGGCTGCCCCTAAACTGGAAGAAAAACAAGGAAAAGAAATGCTTTTCTCACACAATTTATAAAAGCAGTCACCACTCAGCACTCAGAAAAGTTTATTTTGACAGGGAGGAATATTTTTCTCTTTCTGACACTTGTCCAACAGTGGTTTTCCTCATTCTCATGCATAAGTGCTCTCCAAATACACTCTGGTTTTCTCTTACCAAAAGCTGGGCCACCACCTAGGCATCTTGCGAAATAGAAACTTCATCTAATTGTTTTCCTGCGTGGTGCTTATCGTTTTTTGTTGTTGCCAAACTGCACCTTTAATATATTTGACTGTGCAACTGCTTTTTTTTTTTTTTTTTTTGACTTTTTCTTGTTTTGGGGCAGGAAATGTTATTTCCCAACTGTTTATGCCTAAAGTAAATGGAAAAGACTTTTTATTTTTCTTTTCAATCCTTGCTTACGTTGCAGTCGTAAATCTCGCAGAACTACTCACTTTTAAATATTTAAATATAAACACGTGTCAATTTTGATTCATTTGTTGTTTTATTTATACCTTATTTAAATAAAAATGTCACCTTTCTAAATGTCATTATTCAGGTCACAAAAGCAAAGTTCTAAGAGAATAATGACATTTTCTTCACTTTTACACCCTAAACAATTACAATTATAACACATACGATTCAGAACAAAATTAGTTTCACTGTGTAACTAAAATCCGGATCACAACACAAGATGGCAGAGAAACAAACGCTCACCCTGACTATTTTACTGAAGTGATGATCTCCTTTGCTCTAAGCCCATATCATAGCGAGAGCTTATGCTGTATCTGGCTGCTCCCTGAGAGGTTAGATAGAGGTTAAGCCTAAAGTCAACGGAGCTGTTAAACTTTCATAGCCTGCCAATGCTGATCATAACTGGAGGAAACTAAAGGGAAGCTGAGCTGATGCACCACTGCTCGTTGTGTCCTCCCCCACAAACTGCTGCAAAAATATGTTCTGTGCATGCAAATAGTGTACATGTTGGTCAACACCAATGTAAAGTCTCATCATATTTCAAATGTCTGTGCCTGCTCGCGCTTGCTCGCATGGGTCATATTTGGGAAAGTGGTAATCAGAGTGTGCCAGATGGCCGCCAGCCCTTTGTAACGCCAACATCAACATGTTTAACATGGGTTTAGCGGCAGTGTCGTTGTGCTAAAAGAAGATCTGGCATAGACAGATTAACAGCGGGAACAGAAGCTCATAGACTCTTTAGAAAGTCAACGAGACAACATTTATCTTGCTCGAGGGAAAAAATGTCGGCGGAAGGTTGGGCTTCCCTCCCAAGGTAACCCTCTTTATCTCTACTCTGACTCAACTTCCTGAGATAGCACAGGGCATAAATATTGGGACAGGTGTCAGATGTTCGTCTACAACTGTGTTCCCATCACACTTCAGTAATCCCGTGTGCACAGGTATGATGAGATGTGAGATTTTGTGCTAAACTGTTGGGTCACTGGATTAATCTGCAATAATTCTTGACACATGATACCAGTACTTAATAAAATTCAAGCTTTTAAAGCCACTTGCATCCATGGAACAGATCAAAACCAGAACCATGCTGAGAATTTCTAGAATGTTGTTAAAAATGAAAACTATTTTTCTGGCATTACCCACAGATGTTTTCCTTTTTGCCCCGTTGATAAAGAACGGCAGCTTTCTCACTAACAAGGAACAGGCCTGTTTTAATGACCCTCTGGTTACTGAGTGACAGAGCTCGGTCCAACCCATGTGGCTGCCCAGAAAAATTACAGCTGCAGTCTAGCTTTCTGAAGTTCTATTAGAACCCATGCTGGATTCAGAACAGCCAATCCTGGCTCAGAACATCCATTTTACTTTTCAGCCTTTCTGGCCCACCCCGGTGCCGGCCCAGCTCTGACTCACCAAGCTTGTCACTTTTCTTCATTACTCTGACATTCTGCACCCTGGGCAGGTTTTAGAGGAATCAGCTCCTGTTCGTGCTCGCTCTCAGTGGGCATTGCATGCTGGCATAACCCCTGAGTTAGAGGTGTATAGTGGATTAACACCGACACACACACACACACACACACACACACACACACACACACACACAGAGCAAAAGCCTGGGCTCC
The DNA here is from genome assembly GCA_020510985.1 of Pholidichthys leucotaenia. Classification (NCBI taxonomy): domain Eukaryota; kingdom Metazoa; phylum Chordata; class Actinopteri; order Cichliformes; family Pholidichthyidae; genus Pholidichthys; species Pholidichthys leucotaenia. The sequence goes on from CM035846.1 coordinate 223,023,452, forward strand.
GCCACCAATACGGCAGCCAGGTGTTAACCCATGTGACTGCAGATAAACCCCAAGAGGCATTAAGAGCTAATCCCACCCTGATCTTTGGAATATGTCCCTATTGCCTCCTGAAGTACTCTCTACCTGTCCCCAGGCCTCCTGATGCTCAATTAAGAGGGAAATGGCAGGACGGGGCCTCAGTAGGACTCCATAAAGCACCCTGTTTCCAGTAGGTGCCTTTCCCGCTGTTTGTTATGCTACTGTTATCTTTTCAGTACAGGTATTTACGGGGTGTGTTCAGAGCAGCCAGTCACATGGGTGGAGCAGAGCTGAAAAACATAGCACGGAATAAATGTTCTGTAAGTAGGGGCCTCGGGTTACGCAGCGGTGAATGCACAACATTTAGACCCGCGGATATTTCTAGATCTCAGGAGCCAGCCGCAGACTTATGTAATGTTACACGACGGGGGCATGTGTTCACCCTGGAAATGAAGTGGGTGTCTGACCAACAATGGAAGGCTGGACTTTGTCTCAACTTCTAGACAAGCGTGCGTCAGATGACTTGGGGGATAAGTGAAACCACGCCACTGCTGTGTGCGTGTGTTTATGGTATGTGTGAGTCACAGAGAGACGGAGAGAGAGATGGGGAGAACAGGATGTCTTGATGAAATATATGTATATGAACAAATGCTATAGATATGTGAGACATTAAAATTGGTATCTGCTTTTTTTTTTTTCCAGCACAAAGAAGCTCTTCATTCACTCTTTTCTCTGATCTTCTCTCACTATAATCATGCCACTCTGGACAAGATCCAAACTAGCTGACAAGAAAGCCCTCGTGTATGCTGCCTCCATTCAAAAGTCTAAACCACAGATGCCCCTTCTCCCCATTTTGACAAATCTCCAGTTCATCTCGGATCGTCTGCGGCGTTCTGTGGAGTGTCCCTTTCTGGCATTGGTGGGAGGGGAGGGTGCGGGTGGCGTGCCGCTGTAATTACATTACTGCCAGCTTAGCAGCATCATGTCCACTGACCCAATTATTCCTTCAAAACGACTATTTTATTGTGTCGTTTGATATAATGCCATCTTTGAGTCACAACAAGAGCTTGGTTGATGGTTGACGCTCGGACGCATGGACAAGTTGGAGAATGCATAATGTCTGAGGAATGGCTTTGACAGACTTGCTGTAGGAATTCTTGGCAGAGGCATTCACTTTCATGGTTCGCTGCAAACATGTCAGTGACCTTCTGGAACTGATTTCTCCCAATTGGTATCTTCTAAGACAACATATGGCCAACAGTGAACATCAGGTGCACGTTTCCTAACATACGGCGCATTCCCTCCCACTTTCTCTGAACAACACATCATTGTGGTTTTAGATTGTTCCCATGGCTGCAAACTGTTTTCTTCCGTGAAGGGATGATTTTTCTCAGTTTGCTTTGGGCCACACATATTCGAACAGCCCTCAAATCTACTCACAGGAACATGCACGGGCACATCATGATGCTTTGTGAGGGACATGCTGCGGATATGTGGGAGCTGGTTTAGTTGTCTTTGCAACTCCTCTGCACTTTTATGTCTCCGTTTGAGGATGGTTTTTCCTTCTGCCGGAGATTCCTCAGGGGCTCCACTATATCCTCTGTGTTGGTGCGCTGGGAAACAGCAGCGTTTGTCCAGTCAGGAAGTCGGCTACTCATTCATGTATTTCCATTGCTTCTGGCAAGAAAAAAAAAAGTGCTGCTCTCTCTGTCAATATCTGTATATTTATATCTAAAGCAGAGAGGATCTGTGTTAGATATTAAATGTATGTGCTGATTAATCATCCATGGCCATCTGAACAAGCTGCAGAATGCTCCTTGGCACTTTAATTGGCACCAATTGACTACAGATGTAACTAATGTGTTTCTGAGTGGAGCAATTATGACAATCAGAGTGTCTTCAGGGACATGAGATCAGTGTTTAATGACTGAGCTTCGTCCAGTGTCAGCCACCGAGACGGTGGAGGACTCATCTGTTCTTTACAAGGTAATTGTTTTATTAGGATGAGCCTTGGAGCTAACCGTCCGAGGACAGTGATGTATCACAGCCATGTGAAACGAATAACACTGCGGATGAGTAATTGTCCCAAACTGAACTATTAATAGCATAAGAAAACATTGATCTCATCTTTAGCTGTATATCATAACACATCTTAAAAAGAAATAATAAGAAAAAGAATTGATCAAATTTAGAGTAGGGGCAGAGATATTTTGCGGTGTGAGAAGTTGGTGTTGGACCAACAGAAACAGAATAAGAATTCCAATTTAGACTTCTATATATAAACAATGTCTGGCAATTAAATCAGACAGCGAGAAGCAAACACCAGACATATGGAGAGTCCGTAAGCAAAGTTCCACCGCAGCTGCAGATTAACGTTTGATTTACATAGACTGTGTTTCAGCTGAGGTTTTTAGCAGAAATGTTTGACATTCAAATGAATATCAATCTTACCCTGCATTGTGGCGAGCCTGCTTACCGCGTCAGAGGAATATGGAATTCTGAGTGGCAAGTCAAGCTTTGACTGATAGGACTGGTTATACCTGTTTATATGCGGTTTATACAACAGCAACTCATGTGGCCAGCATTTTTTTCCCTTTGCGGTATCCAAAACAATAATGCTGTAGAGTTTTCCTATAGGTCTTCTCCTTTTTTGTTGCAGCTTTTCTTTCACCTGGTCAATGTGATCTATAAGAGCTTTGATTCATTTTTGTTTCAGTAACAAAACGTGTGACATTGCGTCTCCTAGTAAATAATACAGCAGTCTGTGTATGTTCACTACAGAAACGAGTATGGGAAAGTGCTTTGTACGGCTGGTCTGGATATGTTGTTAGTCACTGCCAGTGTACCATGATGGCGCTCACGGGTGATATGAAAAAAATAAAGAAAAAAAAACAGCTGCTTGATTATCAGGAAAATAAAAGAAAACAGGAAGCTGAAATCCTTCAGAACTGAGTTTAGTGGCCGCTCCTGTGATGTGTCTGCTGAAAGGGAGGAGCTGTCTACATAGAAACAATGTGCACGCATGCATGTTCAATGAGGCCTCATCACACATGGCATTGCAAACAGGTGTGGTCGGGAGATTCCTGTAAAGCAAGGAAGGCATTTCCCCCCCTTTACAACGATTTCTGAGCATATTTTTTGGGGAATAAGTCAAGAAAGAAAGTTATATTCTCATTTTCATAAGGTATTTTTTAAGTACATTATGGTTTAAAATGGTGAGAGGGGTTGTAAAATACATCCAATCTGCCTTTAGTTATTGCAAAATTTAAAATGTCATGGGTTTCTCTCTCTCTCTCTCTCTCTCTCTCTCTCTCTGGTCCGGTACAGTTTTTACTTTAAACACATACTGCATTCTTAGGTGTCAGATCATCAACCCATTTAGAGTGAAAAGGAGCTGACAGTGGAGTCAGAAAAGTAAACTGACGGTAAATTTAAAGCCTCAGCTGAGAGATGTGGATTTATGGAGGGGTCATAGAAATGTGACGGCATAAAATATAACAGATAAAAGCATTGCCCTGGTGGTGCTTTAATGTGACAAGGTGGGGAGATGATTTCCATGATTGAACTGTTTAAACATGCCTGATGTTGTACTTTGTGCTTCTCTCCACCTCTCTGTCGACAGAGTTTCAATGCTCCTCCACATTCTAAGATGAAGTTATGGAAAGGTGCTACTTTTGCCTTCATGCTCTGCGGTGCAGCCCTGTCCACCATCCTCGTTAGAAACATGGCCACGATCGGACAGCTCAAACTAAAGACACAACTTCCATCTTCCCCCTCATCAAATCCATCTTCACCATTAGAATCAGACTCTTCATCTGTATCAGTGAGAGCATCGTTGCAGCAGACTGGTGGTCTTCATCGGAGGATCCGCTCAGCAGAGGACAGGAACTCCATCCTCTCAGAGGGTATGATAAACTGCTGTGTAGAGATGCTGCAGTTCTGGTTGCTGGACCAGAAATGCCTCAAATACTACCAAAAAATATAGATATCTATTTGCAAGTATAGCAATCTATGCCACATAAGCTTGTGACAGAGATCATCCTGCGCAGTTCGCCCCACACGGGACACGAACCCGCGACCTCTCAGTCAACTAACACAGTTCGAGCATGGGAGACACAGCACAATCGCGCTGAGCTAAAGGTCCGACCGGTAGCTCAGCGCTACCGATACTGTATGAGGCTTTGGGAGGGAGGTTTTACTAACGTTCTACGCCGAACAGCACTAGTTGGCATCCGTTACAAGCTATTAGCCGAGAAAGGGTACCCAGGTACTCCCCAGTTACCTCTGTAAGCTCTAACTAATATTACATAACAGAAATAAAATCTTTTCACCCCAAAACAACGCACAGGAATTTCAAACACTTCTTTTTTTTTTTTTTTTTTTTGATGAACATGGTTGCCCATAAAAATTTTAAAAGAATAGCTATTTATTCACAGATTTTATTTATGCTTATTTTCAGATGATTAAAGTTATATGACAGTCATATTCCCTGTATTACATGTATTTGAATCAGGTCAAATAACAATGGTAGTGATCATAACACATCCATAGAGGGATAGTAATACAACGCTGTTAACATAAAAAATATTTATTTATATTTATTGGTATTGGATTGGTTCTTGGTATTGGCTGAAATGCAAGTTCAGGTATTGACAGGGGAAAAATGGTGTTGGAAGCTCTCTAGCTATGTTCTTCCTTGTGCATCAGAGGTGAGATGAGGCACATGAGAAACGGTGGCCAGAGGTCAGGCTGAACATTCAGTGCCAGAGACTGATGTTTACAGAGCAGGTTTTAATGTCTCACAAAAAAAACCTGGAGTCATGTAACACCTCATAGTTCATTCAGTTTCCATAGAACCGTTCTTATCTCCAAGATGATTCATTAAATGGAACTGCCCTTTTGTTGGTTTGTTTGTTTGTTTTATGCCATCCTATATTCACAAACAAAACTGCCTCCGTGGAATTAAAGTGTTTTCTGCCAGGCAAGAGCTGATAAGATAAGATAAGATAAGCCTTTATTAGTCCCACAATGGGGAAATTCCAGGACTGCAACAGCATAGGGATGATAGGAGCACTTTGTGTCTGTTGAGATGTTAGATAAACCAGTCTTTTATCATCCCGCCAACTATGGTGTGCTATCTCGGTCAACCATCTGTTCTGTTGACATTTTGCATTGTTGTAAATGTTAAAAGCAAAATTACACAGAACCCACATAATCCCCCCATCACCTGTCAATAATACTGGTTTATCTCCTCTCCTTCAGTTTCCATGATGTTCCAGAGGTTCACGGAGGGTGAGCTTCAGCATGTGGTGGGAACCTTGCTAGACAGGAAGAGAAGGAAGAGCCGACGCCTGGATGCGAATCAAGCTCGAAGGACTAAGAGAGCCCGCCGCTCTAAGCCCTGCTCTCTGAGGGAGCTGGAGCTGACTGTAAGCGAACTCGGTCTTGGTTATGATAGCGACGAGACGGTGCTGCTGCGCTACTGCAGTGGCAAATGCACAGCCCAGCGGCAGAACTACGACATCACCATGCAGCACATGATGAGGACGGGTTTCAGAAGTAAGGGCCGCAAAGACAAAATTAGCAATGGGCCGTGCTGCCGGCCGACCGCGTTTGAAAAAGATTTCTCCTTCCTGGACAACAACAGCCGCTATCACACAATACAGAATGTGTCGGCAAAAAATTGTGGGTGTGTATGACCCAGAGAAAACAGACTCACTGCCGCTTCATGCTGCTCTCAGGCTCTGATGGAAGACTCGTGCACGGATGCATTTAAAGGAGAAATTGTGGAATATAAACTCAAGGAGAGGAAGTCCACTCTGACTTTGTGACTCTGACATTTTTGCACCAGTCAGAACAAGCTGGGATAGATTCACAAGGACAGCACCATTTGGACTGCATGTAATAAGACAGGAAATGGCTTTTTATACCAAAAAGTTTATTTTTTTATCTGTGTAGTAACACTGTAAACGGTGGTGTAACAACAATGTAGCAACATTATATTTGTGGTGTTGTATTTGTTCAATAGTACATGTGGTAGACTCTGAATGGTGAGCCATGGTGGACTGGTTCATTGCTGTTACTGAAGTTCATACCTACAACTGTTCACTTCAATAAGCTCAAGTCTTCAACTCTGTGGTCCCCAACCTTTTGCCCTGAAAGACCCCCAACTCCCCCACCCCCACTCCCCATCCCCCACCCCATTCCCAGCACCTTTGCTCATGCACATTACTAATAAATGTATAGGTTTTTTTTCCATTTCTTAAATGTTATAGTGAACAAATATCTATGACGAAACTAAGATTTATTCCAGTTCCCTTCAACGATCTAGGGTTGGGAATCAAGAGTTACCTTGGTTACGACTACAGAAATCTGGCAGGGATTAAGGGATAAAGGGACGAATACAATACAAATAGATAAAATGCACCAGTGTTCATTTTAACAGTTTATCCCACTGACCAGAGTAATCCGCTGACTTCAGAAGGCACAAAGAATGAAATTTGTGTTGAATTACTGTCATTACAGACTGTGACTTTATTTCCCTGCTCATTAATGTTACTGAGTGCAGTGTTATTACACAGGTAAAAACCTGACTGTTACTGATCATTTCACAGTGAAAGAAAGCAGATTTAAAACCCATTTTTACTAAATGTGTTTTCTATATATACTGTGTTAACTATGTGGACCTACTTCAGAACCCATAAACAGACACTTACGCTAGCAATAGGACAATGTGAAAATTTCACCCATCTGATCTCTTTTTTCTTTCTCCAAATAACCAAGTATGCAATTTAAAATTACTTATAATCCCGTATTGTTTTTACTCAGATAATTGCCAAAACACACCAGTTTGATGAATTCCCTCCATCTCACAACACAAGTTCCAAGCAGTGACCTGTTTAATTCTTGTCTCTGGATGTAATTTGTGAAAGCTTATACTTATTCAGACATTGTCTAATCTGAAAGGCAAGTGGAGAGTGCCTTTAGTTTTGAGTAGCAGCATATTTTTTCTAAAGCCTCCTTTACACAGTACGGAGATCATTAAGATATTGGGCCAATTTTTAATCTTGAATGAATGAATGAATGAATGAATGATTTTTTATTCGGTAATAATAATAAACATACATACAATACAATACAATAAGAACATACAAAAGAACAACTGAAAAGGTGTAGGCTGAAGCTAGTGCTTATATAGTGCCTACCCCGTTACAATTTTAAAATCAATGACATGAGAATTTAAGTTATACCCAAAATCAACAAAGAAAATCAAATAGAACAAGTAGACAAGAAAACAAACAAAAACCTTTAAGTCATTACAAGTTTATCTCCCAGCATTTACAGTGAGATACTGGGAGATTTTCTCAACTTTGTACAATTTTTTGAATTGCTTCAGAGTTGAACATGTTTTAATATTTTCAGAGCAACAGTTCCACGGTTTCACTCCAGTGACAGACATGCAATGATATGATAATGATAATCTTTGGGATTGTTTGGGAGATCCTTGAGTGTTTTGGACTGAGTCAGAATTTTGAGGAGATCGTGGCGACTGTGAAGATCATTGAAGATCGTTGATAGATCAAAAATTGGTCAGATCTCTCAACAAGATCTCAGTGATCTCCATCCCTATGTAAAGGGGGTATACGTGATAGAAAAGTTTTAAAAACACAAGAATTAGGTTCTTCAACACCCATCTATAAAACCATGAAACCTTCTTGTCTCAGAACCCACAGCACAGTCTTCTGTTGGTCATATAAATGCCTCCATGTTGCATCGCCTGTTAGGAGCAACATAAGCTGTTAACTTTATTATGAAGCATCTTCTTCACCTTCAAAACTCTACGTGCTCTGAATCCCAGCCTGATGTAAAACACCTATGACTTTTTTTTCCCCCTTTTCTTCTGTTTTTTAAGGACGCAAAGTGAGGGACGGAGATGCGGTGCATCTTTATTATAGTTTATATTATATTTATTTGGGAAATAAATTATGATTTTTGCATATTTATTTAGATTACCAAACAGAAATGGGACAGCTTATTATCGCTAAGCAACTGTGCCAAAATATGTTTTATCTAACATTCTATATTGACTGCTGAATAAACTATTTCAGAGGTATGGATGTTCATTATTTCTCCCAAGTCACTGATTTTGGGGATGTCAAATATTCTGTACTCAGATTGTATTTAAAATAAATGAAACTCTAACAGTGTTGAGTGTTGTTGATATGCAATTTACTAAAAAGTTGCTTTCTGGAGTAAATGCAAGAGAATGACCAATATACTGCAACAAATGAATTACAGAAAATCTTTTTAAAAAAAAAAAAATTCACTACCTAGATCTAACTAAACAAGGTAACAGCTATTCAATGGATAACTGCTGCAGTGAATAGTCTGTTTCAACCGATAACAAGTTGTTGAAAACCAACTGATGCAGTGAGTAGTTACCGTACTTATTTTTTGAACAATTACTGTATATGGAAGTCATATCCCATAGGGGTAGAAAATTTGTTGCAGCACTGTTTTCACAATACAATTTTCATGTATTCATAGGTTTTCTAAACCAACTAACAATCAGCTATTGACACCTTTCCCAGTGGCAGCAAATTGAGCTTTCCTTTCTTGTTTTTCCCTCTTGTGTGTCATGAACTGGTGCATCATACTGACATCACAAACTTAACAGAACATACTGCCATAAACAGCACAAAGGAGCCCTGAAAGAGATGCAAGATGTTGGTCAGCATCATTTTTTTAATAATTCGCCATGACAATGTAGCACATTTATCCAAACCACAAAATCACTGTTGTACACTTAACTCACAAACAATGTTTATTAATTAGTTGCTGACTGAATTGTTTTGGTCCTCAGTTATTGGTGCAAGGCTATGATGTACTGATATTTATGCCTACATCATCAAGTAATCTTGCGTGCTTACCCAGATATGATGGTCAGATTGGGTCCAAATGGGGGTGAGGTGGATAAACACCTACAGTGGGGCAAAAAAGTATTTAGTCAGCCACCAATTGTGCAAGTTCTCCCACTTAAAAGATGAGAGAGGTCTCCAATTTTCATCATAGGTATACCTCAACTATGAGAGACAAAATGAGAAAAAAAAATCCAGAAAATCACAATGAAGGATTTTTAATGAATTAATTGGTAAATTCCTCGGTAAGATAAGTATTTGGTCAATAACAAAAGTTCATCTCAGTACTTTGTTATATACCCTTTGTTGGCAATGACAGAGGTCAAACGTTTTCTCTAAGTCTTCACAAGGTTTTCACACACTGTTGTTGGTATTTTGGCCCATTCCTCCATGCAGAACTCCTCTAGAGCAGTGATGTTTTGGGGCTGTCGCTGGGCAACACGGACTTTCAACTCCCTCCAAAGATTTTCTATGGGGTTGAGATCTGGAGACTGGCTAGGCCACTCCAGGACCTTGAAATGCTTCTTACGAAGCCACTCCTTCATTGCCCGGGCGGTGTGTTTGGGATCATTGTCATGCTGAAAGACCCAGCCAGGTTTCATCTTCAATGCACTTGCTGATGGAAGGAGGTTTTCACTCAAAATCTCACGATACATGGCCCCATTCATTCTTTCCTTTACACGGATCAGTCGTCCTGGTCACTTTGCAGAAAAACAGCCCCAAAACATGATGTTTCCACCCCCATGCTTCACAGTAGGTATGGTGTTCTCTCTCCTCCAAACACGACAAGTTGAGTTTTTACCAAAAAGTTCTATTTTGGTTTCATCTGACCGTATGACATTCTCCCAATCCTCTTCTGGATCATCCAAATGCTCTCTAGCAAACTTCAGATGGGCCTGGACGTGTACTGGCTTAAGCAGGGGCACACGTCTGGCACTGCAGGATTTGAGTCCCTGGCGGCGTAATGTGTTACTGATGGTAGCCTTTGTTACTTTGGTCCCAGCTCTCTGCAGGTCATTCACTAGGTCCCCCCATGTGGTTCTGGGATTTTTGCTCACCATTCTCGTGATCATTTTGACCCTACAGGGTGAGATCTTGCGCGGAGCCTCAGATCGAGGGAGATTATCAGTGGTCTTGTATGTCTTCCATTTTCTAATAATTGCTCCCACAGTTGATTTCTTCACACCAAGCTGATTACCTATTGCAGATTCAGTCTTCCCAGCCTGGTGCAGGTCTACAATTTTGTTTCTGGTGTCTTTGACAGCTCTTTGGTCTTGGCCATAGTGGAGTTTGGAGTCTGACTGTTTGAGGTTGTGGACAGGTGTCTTTTATACTGATAATGAGTTCAAACAGGTGCCATTAATACAGGTAACGAGTGGAGGACCTCTTAAAGAAGAAGTTACAGGTCTGTGAGAGCCAGAAATCTTGCTTGTTTGTAGGTGACCAAATACTTATTTTACCGAGGAATTTACCAATTAATTCATTAAAAATCCTTCAATGTGATTTTCTGGATTTTTTTTTTCTCATTTTGTCTCCCATAGTTGAGGTATACCTTTGATGAAAATTGGAGACCTCTCTCATCTTTTAAGTGGGAGAACTTGCACAATTGGTGGCTGACTAAATACTTTTTTGCCCCACTGTACATCTATTGCAGAGTCTGGGGGTGAAAATTGAGTGAATACATTTCCACTGCAGACAAAAACTGCAAAAGAGGTTTTTGGCCAGTGGGAAAGGGGCTCATGTTTCAGAGTTAAGTAACATCAAGCTATGAAAACAACTAAGGAGACTGATGAAACTACTAAAACGGAGTCAAATAAAATAAATAAAACATGGAAGGTTGGAGACTTTACACTGGTCCAACTCTACCATCATCAAAACAACATCTTGATGACAATAGGAGCCGATGAGGATGTAAGATGTGCCTTGCAGTTGCTCCACAAGATCTGTTACTTTTTTTCCATTTTTTCTGGACCAAAATGCAAAAATTCATCTGCTCGTTTTTGTAATAGTTTTCAATTCAACTTGGAGATATTATCTAAAGCAATATCAATGGCTGGACGGACCAAATCTGATGCTAAAGCAGGCCGTGCGAGGCCTCCACCATCTCCTGACTCCGACCCCAGTGGCCAGCGTGAAAGCCAAGATGCTAATGGTGCTCTGTTGCAACAAATGAAGCAGGTGTCGGATGACATCTGTCACTAAATTCGACGCTATCGCATCTGAGAAAGTTAAAAGGGAAATTACGTCTCCATTAATACCTCTGGAAAACAAAATGATCTCGCATGGTGATACGATAGCTTTTGGGTCGCAGGGGGGCTGGAGCCTATCCCAGCATCTTTGGGCGAGAGGCAGGGTATACCCTGGACAGCTCCCCAGTCAATCGCAGGGCCAACACAGAGAGACAGACAACCATTCACTCTCACATCCATACCTAAGGAGAATTTAAGTCAAGATGGAATAACATCCACCTGATAGGTGTACCAGAGGGCTCGGAAAGTGCTGGATCCACCGGGTTTACAGCAAAATTCTTACAAGACCTACATGGGCTGGATGAGAAGCCTATTCATGTTTAGCTACACCTCTGCCTCTTTTAGTGATAACGGTAAATGTAATAAATGTTGTCTTTTTGAGGCGCTCGAGGCGAGGTTGTCTGATTTGGAATCCCGGCTCCGCTGCATTGAAACACCGTCTGCGCCAGTTAATCTCGACGGACGCCCCTTAGCTGCAGCGGAGCTAGCTAGCTTAGGCCCCCCTGTCAGCGGTTCCCCGGCTCTCCTCAGCAGCGAGGAGACTGGGTGGGTGACGGTGAGAAGGAAGCCTAGTCGCAAAGCCCCGGTACACCACCAACCTGTTCACGTTTCTAATCGTTTTTCCCCGCTCAGCGACACACCCGCTGGGGAAAAAACTCTGATCATTGGCGACTCTGTAGTCAGAAACGTGAACCTAGAGACTCCAGCGGTCATAGTCAAATGCATTTCTGGGGCCAGAGCAGGCGACATCGAGTCAAATTTGAAAATGCTGGCTAAAAGTAACTGTAAATATTCCACAATTGTTATTCACGCCGGCATTAATGACATCCGTCTCCGGCAGTCGGAAGTCACGAAACTTAGTATAGAATCGGTGTGTGACTTTGCAAAAACGATGTCTGCCACTGTAGTATTCTCTGGGCCCCTCCCCAATCTGACCAGTGATGACGTTTAGCCGCTCGTCATCCTTGAACCGCTGGCTGTCTGTGTGGTGTCCTAAAAATGACGTGGGCTACATTGACAATTGGAGCTCTTTTTGGGGAAAACCTGGTCTTATGAGACGAGACAGCATTCATCCCACTTTGGATGGTGCTTCTCATTTATCTAACAATCTGGCATCTTTTTTATCCAAATTTCCAAAACCGTGACTACTCAGAGTTGGGACCAGGAAGCAGAGTCGCAGTCTTACACGCCTCTCTGCAGCTCCTCTTCATCCGCCACCCCTCAGCTTAGCCCCTGTCTTCCCCATCAGAGAATCGTTGTCTGCTCCCTCCAAAGTAAATAAAAATATAATGCATAAGCATCCCAAAGTGATAAAACAAAATATTGGTAAAACTCAAATTAAACATAAAGCCTCTTAATTGAGTGAATTGGCCTCTGTTCCTCCTCATAATTTAAAAATTAAATGTGGTTTATTAAATATTAGGTCTCTAACTTCCAAGTCTCTGTTAGTCCATGATCTGTTAATTGATCATCAGATTGATTTAATTTCCCTTACAGAGACTTGATTAGGGCAAGAGGATTATGTTGGTTTAAATGAATCAACTCCCTCTGGTTATTTAAACTGTCAAAATCCCAGAAGTTCTGGTCGTGGAGGAGGAGTAGCAACAATTTACCATTCCAAATTACTAGTTAATGTAAAGCAAAAAACATGTTATAATTCCTTTGAGGGTCTGGTCCTCAGTATTGGGCACTTTAGCAATTTTAGGATAAACCCAATTTTATTTGCCATAGTTTATCGTCCCCCATCAACCTACTCAGAATTTTTATCCGAATTTGCTGATTTCTTAGCTGATTTAGTGCTGAAATCTGATAGAATAATTATAGTAGGGGACTTTAATATACATGTGGATGTAGATAGTGACTGCCTTAATGTGGCATTCAATTCAATATTAGATTCGATTGGGTTTTCTCAGAAAGTAGGAAATTCTACTCATTACCTCCACCATACATTGGACCTTGTTCTGACATATGGCATAGAAATAGAAAATCTTGTAGTGTCTCCTCATAACCCTGTACTGTCAGACCATTGTCTGTTAACCTTTGATTTTACTATTTCTGACTATTTGGCTCCTAAAGAAAAATATTATTACAGTAGATGCCTCTCAGATGATGCTGTTACCAAATTTATGCAGATTGTTTCCTCTATGCCATGTGTCAACACAATGGAAATAAGCTATAGACACTTGCTCCTTCTGTAATTGATAACATGGTGGATAGTGTTTCAGCTTCTCTGCATCAGACTCTAGACTTGATGGCCCCCTTAAAAAAGAAAAAGTCTAATCAGAGATTTCTAACTCCTTGGTTCAACACAGAAACTTGTAGCTTAAAACAGAAGACTCGTCAATTAGAAAGAAAATGGCGCTCTACTAATTTAGATGAAATCTATTTAGCTTGGAGAAATCATCTTTTAATTTATAAAAAATCTCTTAGAAAAGCTAGAACGAGTTATTACTCTGCATTAATAGAAGAGAACAAGAATAATCCCAGGTTTCTTTTCAGTACTGTAGCCAGGTTGACAAAGAGTCAGGACTCTGTCAATCCTAGCATTCCCTTAGAGCTTACTAGTCAGGACTTTATGAACTTTTTCAATAATAAAATTTCATCCATCAGAGATAAAATCAGTCAGATTCTTCCCACAGTTAACTTAAATACTGTAACTATTACAACTCCTTCTATTGATGTCTGTCTTGATGAGTTTACTCCAATCGACCTTTGTGAGTTAGACAAAATAGTTTCCTCATCCAAACCTTCAACTTGTCTTTTAGACCCTATTCCTACCAGGTTATTTAAAGAAGTCTTCCCACTTACTGGTAGCTTTATTCTTCATATAATCAATTCTTCATTAACTTTAGGCCATGTACCGCAGGCTTTTAAAATGGCTGTAATTAAACCCTTACTCAAAAAGCCAACGCTAGATCCAGGAGCTTTAACTAACTATAGACCAATCTCTAATCTCCCTTTCATTTCAAAAATCTTAGAAAGAGTTGTTGCTACGCAATTATTTGACCACCTGCAGGGAAATGGTTTACTTGAAGAGTTTCAGTCTGGGTTTAGAATCCATCATAGTACTGAAACAGCCTTAGCGAAGGTCACTAACGACCTCCTCATTGCATCTGATAATGGACTAGTTTCTGTACTTGTCCTTTTAGACCTTAGTGCAGCTTTTGATACTATCGATCATAATATTCTACTTGATAGATTAGAACACTATGTTGGACTTAATGGAACTTCATTGCAGTGGTTTAGATCTTATTTATCTGATAGGTTCCAGTTTGTTCATGTAAATAATGAGTTTTCTTTCAACTCAAAGCTCAGTCATGGAGTTCCACAGGGATCTGTGCTAGGCCCTACTCTTTTTAGTTTATATATACTTCCGTTAGGCAACATTATTAGAAAGCACTGTATACATTTTCATTGTTATGCTGATGACACACAATTATACCTGTCAATGAAGCCAGATGATAGTAATCAATTAGCCAAGTTAGAAGCCTGTCTTAAGGAAATCAAAGCTTGGATGACTTGTAATTTCCTGCTATTAAATTCAGATAAGACTGAAGTCATTCTTGTTGGTCCAAAAAACCTTAGAAATTCCTTTCCAAATCAAACTTTCAGTTTGGATGCGGTTACTCTTTCTCTTAATAGCTCTGTGAGGAACCTTGGAGTTATTTTTGATCAGGATTTGTCCTTCAATTCACATATTAAATTTGTTTCTAAGACTGCCTTCTATCATTTGCGTAATATTGCCAAGATTAGGAGCATCTTGTCTCAGAGTGATGCTGAGAAACTGATCCACGCTTTTGTTAGCTCGAGATTAGATTATTGTAATTCTTTATTATCAGGCTGTCCTAAAACATCTTTAAAAAGTCTTCAGCTGATCCAAAATGCTGCAGCAAGAGTTTTAACAGGTACTAGAAAGAGAGATCATATCTCTCCGGTTCTGGCCTCCCTTCATTGGCTTCCCATAGAGTTTAGAATTAAGTTTAAAATCCTTCTTCTTACTTACAAAGCTCTAAACAATCAGGCTCCTTTTTATTTAAAAGATCTGATACTACCGTATTATCCTAACAGAGCACTACGCTCCCAAAATACAGGATTACTTGTAATACCTAGAATCTCCAAAAGTACAATGGGAGGCAGAACCTTCAGTTATCAAGCTCCTCTCCTGTGGAATCAGCTGCCAATCTGGATTCGGGAGTCAGACTCGATCTCTGTTTTTAAGAATAGGGCTAAAACCTACCTTTTTGATATAGCCTACAATTAGGGAGGGATCATGTGTTTCTGAACCCTCCCTTAGTTATGCTGCTAATAGGTTTAGTCAGCCAGGGGACCTCCAGTAATGCACTGGGCCTCACTCCTTTTCTCACTCTCAATGAAATATTTTTTTTGCTGGTCATTAACATTTGTTTGTTCTTTCCCATAGATTGAGTCCCCATCGTGCTGTTTGCTCTCTACATGTCTGTTCTTTTCTTCTTCTCTATCCCCTCACCCCCCAGCCAGTCGCAGCAGATGACTGCCCCTCCCTGAGCCTGGTTCTGCTGGAGGTTTCTTCCTGTTAAAAGGGAGTTTTTCCTCTCCACCGTCGCCAAGTGCTTGCTCACAGGGGATCGCCTGATTGCTGGGGTCTTTCTGCAACTGTGGGGGTTCCCCCTACAGTTGATAGAGCTATGAGATGATTGTTGTTGTGAAATGGCTCTATATAAATAAAGTTGAATTGAATTGAATTGAATTGAATTATTCTGGATAGGGCCCACCGGATCCTGCGCCCCAGGCCGGGAGACAGAGAACCTTCTCATCCCTTTGTCATTCGAGTTAATTTGTTCCAGGTTTGTAACCAGATTCTTCGAAGAGCCAGTGAACTCTCACAACTTTCCTACATGGGTAAGAAGATTTCTATTTTTCCATACTTCACTCTGACTGTGGCTAAAAAATGAGCAGCGTTTGCTAAGGTACAGAAGGAACTGCACTCCTGCCCAAATGTTAAGTTTGGTTTTATCTACCCAGCTACACTACAAATTACTCTTCCCAGCGGCCAGACCTACCAGTTTGATGACCCGGTTGTTGCAGCGGACTTCATTGACAAAAACATTAAAAAAGCTGTTAATCTCGGGCAAATCTAGAGGTACAGCCATTCTGTTTCACAAATCTATTTCGTTTTTACACACTGGCACCATATCTGATCCAAACGGCAGGTTTGTTGTGGTCACAGGTAATATCTTTGGTACTCCTGTCATCCTAGCCAATGTCTACGCCTCTACACCACCCTCTACTGGAGTGGTGGCTCAGATGGAAGAGCATCCGCCCCACACCCTGGAGGCAGGGGTTCAAATCCCGGCCGGGTCATGCTGAAGACCATATAAAAGTGGAACTTCCTGCCGTCCAGCTTGGTGCTCAGCAATAGTGGAATGGAGGAGGGAAATTTGTGGTGGCGCCTTGCATGGCAGCGGCCCTCTGATTCTACACTTGGGGTGTGTGTGATTAACACAGTAGTTAGGTAAAACACAATCTCGTTCTACTGTACATGATTGGATGTACAGTTGAATGACAATAAAGGGTGATTTAATTTAATTTTAATTATGATGACGATTCTTTTTTTAAAGACTTGTTTTCTTTGATTCCAGATATGTCCTCACACTTTCTGATACTAGGGGGGACTTTAATTGCTGGATTGATCCTCAGTTGGACCGCTCCTCTTCAAAAATCTGTAACCCTTCCAAATCAGCTAAGGTAATACAATCTTTTATACAGGAGTTTGGGGTCTTGGACGTTTGGCATTGTCAAAATCCCACAAAAAGAGCATACTCTTTTTTTCCCATGTTCATCATACATTTATTCATATAATTTTTTTTTTTAGTTGACAACAGACTTGTCTCTTTAGTTTCTGACTGTAAATACGAAGCCATTGTTATTTCAGACCATGCTCCAGCTTCGATGAACATACACTTTAACTAGAAAAGCACTCGGAGAGCGCAGACCTCCGCCAAGCGCCACAATTCCCCCCATACAGTGTTTGTGTGTACGTTTTCAGATTCCTTGAGCATGTAAACATATGAGTAGCAATTGGATTCACAATGATTATTTGTTTATTTGACAGGGACAGTGCAATAAACACACAATTAATCAATGACAATCAATGTGATAGTGATAGGATTAGTGGTTCAGTAGTAAAAGCATTGCCTCCTTGGCGGAGGTAATAAACTGAAGTGTTGCTGTTGTGTCCATCTCCTCCACTGACGGATGCAAATTGGGTAGACAGGTTGCCGTGGGTTTTATATTATATTATTTTGGGGTTGCGCTCCGCGGCAAACGAGAATTTAGAAGCTTCGCCGGCAGAGAGCTCGTTTTTGCGCAGCGCCTATGGCTGGCCGGTGAATTTCTGCCAAATGCGCAGCTCCTATGGCTGGCCGGGGAATTTCTGCCAAAGAATCCGTCGGCGGACAGCTGCCCGTGTGAGGTTTTGCAGTTGCGCGCAAACACAGGCACGCTGGCGGGCCCAGGCCAGCAGTGTTTTCCGCGTGCTTTTGTGCCTAAAACGTTGAAGAACGCGGAGTTCGTGTTGCAGACACGACGACCAGCGCCCTCCATTGCGCCTGCGCACATGTTGAAAATGGCCCTATGTCACAGTGTTGAAAAATGCTTTAAAAAATTCCTGTATCCAGACGGTGAACCGGATCACCCCCAAAATTTAATCAGTTCTTCCTTGTACCATTTCCAACAACGCCTGAAAGTTTCATGGAAATCCGTCCAAGACTTTTTGAGTTATCTTGCTAACCAACAGACAAACAGACAGACAGACAGACAGACAGACAGACAGACAAACAAACACACAGACAAACCCCGGCAAAAACATAACCTCCTCCTGGCCTTTTCGGCCTGGCGGAGGTAAAAATGTACCCAATAATTTCTCACCATGGCATCTTAACACTCACTTACTTTTAAGTGAAGACTTTGTTAATTTTATTTCTCAACAGATTGACTTTTTTCTCAGTCTAAATAAAACCCCTGATGTGTCTGCCTCTCTATTGAATGAATGAATGAATGAATGAATCTTTATTTTGGATAGATTAAAAGTAAAGATTAAAAGAAAAGAACAGAATAATATAACAAAGGGGGAAAAAATCTAACAAGGTCAAATTGAACAATAACTCATCTGATTATACAGTCGAACATAAGTTATCCAAAATGGGTGATGGCTGAAGCCGCAGCTTATATTGCCCACCCGTATTCCATCCAAGAATTCAGAAGAAAAACAAAACAGAAGCGATTACAATTCAGAACAAAACTAAGACAAAACATGTGGTGACCCCCACAGCCTACGGGACAGGCAGAGCGCTCAGCTGGAGCAATTAGCAGAACAGTGAGATGTATGGACTAATATCAATAGGTAGAGAGGAATCCCGGTGCCAGTAATCCTGCTATTGATATGTGTGACTCTAATGCAAATGTCCATGCCTTCCTGCTGTTTACTGTGATGCTAATATGCCATGCATGCATTATCTAGCTGGGTATATAAGTCAACTGCATATCGCTTGCTCTCTCTCTCTTTGATCACTCACATTGCTTGTCGCTGACTTGAGACGGAGGGATCGCTCCAGCGCACTGCCACCGTGCTGGGCGACCCTCGTGATGGAGGATGAATAAAACACCCTTTTAAACTTCAGTTCGCCGTGTCCGCCTGCACTTATTTTGTGCCTCCACACTGGTGACCCCGAAGAAAAGAACACTCTGACGACGAACGAACGCAGCCCCCAACGGTGACTCCGACGACGAACGAACACAGCTGCCTGACGCGAATGGACTGCCCTCCCTTCTGCCACACAGGAGACCTCGACGCAGAGCCAACACCAGGTGAACTCCCCGGAGATCATCCATGACTGGGAAAGCTGCAGAAAGCGCCATGGTGCGACCCTCGCCTGAGATCTGGGAACTCCACGCTGGGACCTGCCGTGGGACAAAGATAGTCCGCTCCCTCTCATCGCGCTGTGGATCCCACAGACAGAGGATCGCCCACATCCTTCACATCGACACGAGCGCGCACGCACCGGGTCCTATCTCCACGATGACGACCTCCAGTGCCGGACGGAGAACGCAGCGCTTGGACCAGAACGCACCGTGACTTGACACGAGCGAACGACAGCAACAGCCCGAACAGGGAAGACCATCAGCGCCGATGACGCTGATTTCCATCAAGCTCCCTGACCCTGACTCGCCTCGCGACAGCGGACCTGCCATGCACCAAAGCCCACCATGAGAACAGCACAGCTGGAAGGTATGTGGCCGCAGCGCGCACCAGAGACAAGCTGGCTCTACAGACTTATGCATTGTCCCCCGCAGCTGCGCACACGGCCCTTCAGGGCTGCTCACGCACCTGGAGCAGACACGCAGCCCGCACACAGGACTTTGTATGGATCTCAGCCACGACGCACGATGGGAATTCAGCCGTCTGCTGTCTCTGAAGGATTTAGGGCTGCACCCGCACCTAAAGCCGAACCGCCAAGTCCTTCACACAGCTTCACCTTTTGTTTTTTCTTCATGGCCGCTACACATCCTCGCAGGACTGAGCCGCAAGAGGAGTCAGAGACAAATGTTTCTTCTCACTGCCGCTGTGGATCTCCACCACGTTTGACGGGAAAGCCCCTCAGCATCGCGGATCCACATGCAATTTTTGCGCGGCCCGGACAACTTTGCCGTCCCGAGCCGGCACTTGCTACCCCCACCTCCCTTCCTCCCCCTCCTCCTGCACAGAGCTTTTCCCGCAGCTCGCTTCCAAAGCCTGACGATCGACGCCTCAGCCCCCTGCTGAGCCCTCTGGGGGGAGTGGTGTGGTGACCCCCACAGCCTACGGGACAGGCAGAGCGCTCAGCTGGATCAATTAGCAGAACAGTGAGATGTATGGACTGATATCAATAGGTAGAGAGGAATCCCGGTGCCAGTAATCCTGCTATTGATATGTGTGACTCTAATGCAACTGTCCATGCCTTCCTGCTGTTTACTGTGATGCTAATATGCCATGCATGCATTGTCTAGCTGGGTATATAAGTCAACTGCATATCGCTTGCTCTCTCTCTCTTTGATCACTCGCATTGCTTGTCGCTGACTTGAGACGGAGGGATCGCTGCAGCGCACTGCCACCGCGCTGGGCGACCCTCGTGATGGAGGATGAATAAAACACCCTTTTAAACTTCAGTTCGCCGTGTCCGCCTGCACTTATTTTGTGCCTCCACAAACGTGACAAAAAAAACCAAAAAAAAAAACAACTAAGCAACAGCACAACACAGACTGAATATGATAATTCTTATGTGATTTTACATGTCATCTTGTATATATGTTTGGAGTATTTCTTCCTTTAGTTTTTGTTTAAATTGTCCAAGCGTTGTACATGATTTTAATTCAGGTCCAAAAGCATTCCACAGTCTGACTCCTTGTGCTGAGACACAGTGTTGCTTGGTGGTAGTTCTCACTGAAGGTTTTTGAAATATGCACGTTCCTCTGAAAATATTGTTTTCTCCCTTATTTGAAACAACCTTTGGATATTTGTGGGTGGTGATAGATTCTTCACTTTAAACATTATTACTGCAGTTTTTAAGTCAACCAGATCTTTCAACTTGAGAGCTTTTAATTTAAGAAAAAGTGGGTTTGTTGGTTCCCTGTAAGCAGCTTTGTTTATTATTCTAATAGCTCTCTTCTGAAGCATAAATATTGGATATATGTTTGTTTTATATGTATTTCCCCACACTTCAGTACAATATGTCATGTATGGGAGTATTAATGAATGATACAAAGTATATAGTGTGGGTTGATTCAGCAAATATTTCACTCTGTGTAGTATTGCGATTGATTTGGATATTTTACCTTTAACATAATTAATATGTGACTTCCAACACAGTTTATTATCAATTATTACTCCAAGAAATTTAATTTCGGATACCCTTTCAATCTCTACACCATTTACATTGAGTTTAGATACTGAGTTGTTGTGATGATTGTTAAAAATGATAAATTTTGTCTTACTTAAATTGAACATTAATTTGTTTGAATAAAACCACAGTTTAAGCTTTCCTAATTCCTTTCCAAGTATATCCAAAAGTTGTTCCAAATTGCTTCCACTGCATAATAAATTAGTGTCATCTGCAAACAATATTAAATCCATTTTTTCCGAAACTTTACATATGTCATTTATATACATATTGAATAACAATGGCCCCAAAACTGAACCCTGTGGGACTCCGCAAGTAACCTTCAGTAACTGTGAGCTTTTGCTATCAACACATACATAGTGATATCTGCTCTTTAAGTAACTACATAACCAGGACAGTGCTACCCCCCAATACCATAATTTTGTAGTTTCTTTAATAATAATTTATGATCCACTGTATCAAATGCTTTTTTAAGACCCAGGAATACCCCAAATGAATACTCTTTACTTTCAATGGCAGTTGATATTTTTTCTATAAATTCCATTAGAGCAAATGCAGTTGTCCTCTTGTGTCTGAACCCATATTGCTGCTCACACAATAAATTATTCTTCATTATGAAGTTGTCAGTTCTCTCACAGAATATTTTTTCAAGTATCTTGGAAAATTGTGGCAATAGTGAAATAGGTCTATAGTTTGAAAATTCCCTTCTGTCACCTGTCTTGTATATCGGAATTACTTTAGCTATTTTCATTGCATTAGGAACTAGAAAAGCACTCGGAGAGCACAGACCTCCGCACAGACCTCCGCCAAGCGCCACAGTTCCCTCCACACAGTGTTTGTGTGTACGTTTTCAGATTCCTTGACCATGAAAACATATGACTAGCAATTGGATTGACAATGATAGGATTAGTGGTTCAGTAGTTATTCACGAAAATGGCATTTTGCGTAATGGCAGTTTTCTTGTGGACGGTGATCCGGATCACCACCAAAATCTAATCATCTGTAGGATACCCCATTTCTGACAATCTGTGACAATTTCATGAAAATCCGTCCATAACTTTTTGAGTTATCTTGCTAACAAACAAACAGACAGACAGACAAACCAACGCCGATGATCACATAACCTCCTTGGTGGAGGTAAATATATCTGTTTGGAGAGACAGGTTACAGATATACTGTACATCAGTGGCTTCACTAAGCATTCAATGATAGTTTTGACTAAAAGCATGTCAATACCATCACAATCCATAGATGTTTTACTTTTAAATGATTTAACAATTTCAATGATCTCTCTCTTGTCTGTGTTCTTTATGAAAATGGAGCCTTTTATAGCAATGTTTGTGCTTATTGTATCACCTGTAGGTGCCGTAATGGGTATTTCTCGAGCCAAATTAGGACCAATGTTAACAAAAAATTTATTAAATTCATCTGCAGGTGAGACTGCATTCACACTCTGAGTCAGGTTTTTTTTTTTGAAAGACTGGGTGGGTAGCTTGTATTTCTGTTTTTATTTCCAAGAATATTATTAAGTATTGTCCATGTATTTTTAATGTTATCTCTGTTTTTCTCCAGTTCTTTACTGTAATAGTCTCTTTTACTACATCTCACTATATATTAACTTATTTTTGTATGTTTTATACCGCTGCTCTGCCTCTTTTGTCCTTTTCTTTAGAAAAGCTTTATATAATGATTTTTTCTTTTGACACGCTTTTTGTAATCCTTTGGTTAACCATGGCTTGTGGACAAATTTCTGTTTCATCTTTTTCTTCAGTGTGAACTGTGATTCTACTGGGATGTGTTATTGTGGGATATAGACTTATACTGTACATAGAATTCATGAACTCTGTAATTACATTTTGTTGAAATGGATTTAGTAAATTAATATTGAAGTCTCTACAACCATTTTCTTACTAGTTATATTATTGTACAGCTCGACTAACTTATCTCTGAATGTCTCAATGCAAGTTCCCGGCATTCTATATATACAACTTATAATTAATTTTTTTGTTTTATCTTGGTCAATCTCAACAGTAACACATTCTAGAATCCCTGGTAGTGCAAAGGACATTCCATTTACAAGTTTACACCTATACAGTTCATCAATAGACAGTGCAACACTGCCACCCTTTTTTTGAGATCTATTAATATAAAACATCTGATATCCCTCTATTGTCATCAGAAAAGCCTGCTCTTCATTGAGCCATGTTTCAGAGACTGTGATAGCTGTAAATTTTCTAACTGTTTTAAATAGTCCTGAATCTGTGGAAAGTTTTTGTTAAGACTTCTGCTGTTGAAGTGTATTATCGGTAGTTTACTATCTAATTGCACTTGACTTTTGAATTGCTTTTCAGTATAATATTCACAGTGATAATGAATATTGTTGAAGAAGTGGTTATCAGGATCAATATCATTCTCCATCTCTTGTGGTTTATGTTCAGCATAATGGCATATTTTCAGAGTCTGAATTTCCTCACTCTGTGTCAGATGACTTCCTCCAACTGGGGATGATTGATGTCTACTAAAGTCAGTCATAAGTTTTTTGTTTTGTTTTTTAAAGTAAACATTTGTCCTCACTGTGATTTATTTCCTTACATATTTTTATCCAGCTCTTCCACATTTCTGATTACCAGCAATTTGGACTCCTCTGGTGTTCCATTCAGTTTTATAAAGACTTTGCAGTTGAAAGTCCATGTTGATTGGATTTTCTTCTGTTTTCGCAAGAAACACATCTTTTTGGTGATGTCTCCATTTCTCTTGGTCAGGTGCTCATTCAGATAAACTTCTGTCCCCTTCAGCTTCCTTCCCTGTTTCAGCAGATCCATTTTATACTTTCTGTTTGTAAGACGGATGATTATTGCCGATTTTTCACCCTTCCTTCTTTTAGGAAGAGGATGACAAGCTTCTATGTTGTCACTGTCTATCTCTATGCCTTTAGAATGGAGAAAGGTTGTCACCTGTTCTTCCACCGATCTGGCGTCCAGTTCACGAAGGTCTGTATCATCTATTCTTGCCACAGCCTGGGCATAGGATCTGGGATGTGTTTCTAATCCTGAAACAATAATGTCATTCATTCGAGTGTACTGTTCCAGGTTGTCCACCCTATTTTCCAGAAAAGCAATCTTTTTGTCTTTCTTCTCATTTTTCAGCCTCAAGGCTTTGACCTCTTCCACCAAATCAATTATCTGTTTTTGTTGTTTTCTCACCACAGTTACCTCTTCTGAGAGAAAGTCAAATGGTTTTTTAAATTCTTTAACCTCATCATGTGTTACATTCCTTTTGGGTGGCATTGTGTTGTTATTGGTGCCAATTGATTCAAATAGATTCTGGTTAATATGGATCACTCTAACTCATTAGCTTGTCTGCCGTTGCCACCATTTGAACCAAATGCCCATCATATCTGCACAGTACCTTTGTGGAGTTAAACGGTCTTGCTGTGGACCATTATCTACAATCCAATGCTTACCCTTCTCCAAACGTTACCTTGACACAGTCAGAGCAACAGTAGTATTTGGACTCCAGGTAGGCTACTCCAGGTAGGCTAGGTTGAGAAGTAGCAGATTAAGTCTGGGTAGGCCCAGTTAGACACACTCAGAGCAGCAGAAGGTTAACTCCAGGGAGGCTAAGCTAGCCACACTCAGAAGAGCAGCAGGTTGACTCCAGACAGGCAAAGCTAGCCACACTCAGAGCAGCAGCAGGTTGCTCTCGGTTATGGGAAACTTTAAAAGCATATATAAGAGGGGAAATAATTTCTTATGTGGGACATGAGAAAAGAGTTAGGAAGCAAGAAGTAGCTGATTTAACACATTGCATAGCTCAACTTGATAATCTTTAAGCTACTTCTCCCTCCCCCATACCTACAAGGAACATCTTTCCTTACAGGCTGAATTTGATGTTCTTATGTCTCACCGTACCATGGAACATTTACTGCAATCGCGTTCTAACAAGGCCAGTAAATTTTTGGACCACCAGATTCATCAGGCATCATCTCACCATATTCCTAGTCTTCAAACTGAAACAGGCATCACTTTTGACCCTTTAGAAATTAATAAAACATTTAAAGAATTTTATTCATCTCTTTACTCTTCAGATGGGACCTCTGCTACTTGATGATTTCTTCAAAGATCTAGACATACCAACCATTAACCTAGACCAAGCTAACGATTTAGAGAGACCCATCTCGCTTTCTGAACTTGCTGCAGCTATGTCATCTTTACAGAATAGTTAAAGTCCTGGACCAGATGGCTTTCCATCTGAATTTTACAAAAAATTTTGGCATAAGCCTGGGCCTTTGCTACTAGACATGTTTAATGAATCTTTTCACCTTGGGCATCTTCCACAAACTGTAAATCAGGCTTCCATTTCGGTGCTTCTTAAAAAAGGCAAGGACCCTCTACTTTGCTAGTCATATTGCCCCATCAGTCTGCTGAATGTAGACTTTAAGATATTATCTATGCTTCTTGCACTGCGTCTACAACCTGTTCTTCCAGCTTTTATATTACCTGATCAAACTGGATTTATTAAAAATATACACTCTTTCTTTAATCTCAGACACTTGTTTAATATTATTTATAACACTCACAACAGATACTCATGAAGCTTTAATTTCTTTAGATGCCGAGAAGGCGTTTGATAGATTAGAGTGGAACTTCCTGTTTTATACTTTAGGTAAATTGGGCTTTAAGACTGATTTCATATCATGGATTAAATTACCTGTATTCCTCCCCGCAGGCCTCTGTTAGAACCAATAATACTCAATCTGACTACTTTCACCTCTCTCGCTCAACTCGGCAGGGCTGTCCTTTAAGTCCCTTACTTTTTGCAGTTGCAATGGAGCCCCTAGCGATAACACTCCAAACTAATTCGCAGATCTCGGGTATTTCTCGGAACGGGGTTGAAATTAAGGTTTCCCTTTATGCAGATGACCTTCTTTTATATGTTTCAAATTTACCATCCTCTGTTCCAGCTGCTCTCACTGTTTTCAGGCATTTGGTCGAATATCTGGATATAAGCTAAATCTAAATAAGAGTATAATTTTTCATATTAATAAGGCAGCTATTGAGTATCCGTTATTGGCCTTTCCTTTTAACCCTCAAGCGACCGAGTGGGGTCATTTACGACCCCAGGCATATAATTTAATGTGCCGTCTCTTTATTTTTTATCCAAATTTTCTTTCCTAGGATGAATTTGTCAGTCTACTAATCCTACACACTTTCATAGTTTTTTGCAGGGATCAACCAATTGGTGTGGCGTAGACATCGCAAACTCTTGTGTGGTCATTTATGACCCCGAAGAGAAGCACTGGTTTTTAAACATTGGTTTTATAAATTTTATTCAAATGTTCCACTTCTAATAGTTAGTTAGTTAATCCCTTCACACCTGAAGGTGTATATGGGCGGCGCCTATCTCCGTTTCTCTGACCCTAGACCACACAGCTACTGTAAGTAGTGAAAGCTACAGCGGGGGGTCAGTCCTCTGGTAGCTCTGTGTGTAACTTTACTTTCCCCATTCCATTATGCGGAGCACCACGCTAGAAGGCAGAAAGCACCATTTTTATATGGTCTTTGGTATGACCCGGCCGGGATTTGAACCCCTGCCTCCCGGGTGTGGGGCGGATGCTCTACCAACTGAGCCACCACTCCGGTTTCCACTTCTAATCAGTACTTTATATTGTATTGCAGTGAACCATGGCTAACAGACCTAGCATAGCAAGATTTACATTTGTCTGTTTGTCTGGATTTGTCTGTCTGTTTGTTTGTCTGTTTGTTTGTCTGTTTGTTAACAAGATAACTCAAAAAGTTATGGACGGATTTTCATGAAATTTTCACAGATTGTCAGAAATGGGGTATCCTACAGATGATTAGATTTTGGTGGTGATCCGGATCACCGTCCACAAGAAAACCGCCATTACGCAAAATGCCATAATAGGTATCATGATCATCATCGTAACTACAATAATAGGTATCATCATCATCGTGATGATGATATGATGACTATGATGATTATGATGATGATACCTATTATTGTAACTATGATGATAATAACTATGATGATGATGATGATGTTCCAAGAGTGAACTGACAAGGACTGTCTAAATAAATGTAATGTTGTTCTTACAGTCTGCGCTTTGGTTATTTCTTGCAATAAAAGTATTATTAGCAAACACATTTTACATTAGATCATTATAAAATACCTGTCTTAAATACAGGGAGTAGTTTTGGTATGATAAACCTCCAACCAGCCATTTATAATAAGGATCCCTGTACAGAGCACAATGGGGTCATAAATGACCCCACTTGGTCATTTCAGTCCGTAAAATAGCTTGGTCGCTTGAGGGTTAAAGTTGCTAACCACAGTTTTACTTACCTTGGTGTACAGGTCACTTTAAAATTTGATGATCTCTATAAAGCTAATTTTGCCCCCGTTCTATTAAAACGGGGGCAAAATTAGCTCTTGACCTCCAAGCTCCAAGCTCTTGGCCCAAGCTCCAGACTCTTGACCTGAGGGTCAAGAGTCTGGGTGTCATCCTCGATGGTTCTCTTTCCTTTCACTTCCTTTCACTCCCACATCAATAACATCACCCGGTCTGCTTATTTTCATCTTCGCAACATTAATCGTCTCCGCCCTTCGCTCACCCCCCGCACTACCTCTATTCTTGTACACAGCCTTGTCACTTCCGTTTAGATTACTGTAACTCCCTACTCGTTGGTCTCCCTCAGAAATCCCTTCACAAGCTCCAGTTGGTCCAGAATTCAGCTGCTCGCATTATCCAAAACCCCCTCCTTCCTTCACATCTCCCCTGTTCTCCTGCAACTTCACTGGCTCCTGGTCAAATTTCGCATTGACTTCAAAATTCTCTTTCATACTTTAAAGCCATCCATAACCTCGCCCCTCCTTATCTGGCTGACATCCTTCACATTGTCACCCCTACCCGCTCCCTCAGATCCTCCTCCTCTGTCCACCTCGCTGTCCCTCCTGCTCGACTCAGCTCCATGGGGAGTAGAGTCTTCAGCCGCTCTGCTCCCAAACTCTGGAACTTACTCCCACCTGCCATCAGAAACATTGACTCCCTCCCTCAGTTTAAATCCGCTCTCAAAACTCACCTGTTCAGATTAGTGTTTTCATTGTAACTGCCATGGTTTTTTTATGATTGTCGTTTTTTTGTTTTTGTTGTTTATTGATACTGTGTTTTATCTATTTTTGTAAAGTGTCCTTGAGTGTCTTGAAAGGCGCTTTTTTTTTCCACAATATCTTTATTGAACCTTTTTTTTTAACAAACATGATACAAACAATCAAACACTAACACTAAAGTACTACAAAAAAAAAATGCACTAAAAACACCAACAACCACCAACAAAATCAAGTCTTCAACAATGCTCCTCTGTTTAGTCTAGACAATCCAATACATAAGTATACATATTATGTTCACCAGTTTGGAATTTACAAGGTCCACACACATCATTCACCTTCTTCTTCAAGAGTTATGTTTAAATTTTTAACATAATCAATAAAAGGTCTCCATATATTCTCAAACACAATTTCCTTTGATTTCAGTATATATGTTATTCTTTCTAATGGAAGGTTTGTTAACATCTGTCTTAACCACTGAGTCACATCTGGTCTATGAGTCTTTTTCCATAATAGTGCAATACATTTTTTGGCATTATGCAAACTGAGGTCTATGAATGTTCTTTCACTTTTATTAAAATTATGCTTTTCTGGGTACAGACCCAACAAAAACAGTTTAGGATTCAATATGATTTGTTTTGAGATTATTTTTTCAATTGTTACCCTCACCTCTTCCCAAAACATTCTTATTAATCTACATTCCCATAAACAATGAAATAGGGTTCCTTTACTTTCCATGCATTTTGTGCATGTATCTGGTATATTTTTGTTATATCTATTTAACTCCTCCGGTGTAACATACATCCGCATTAACCATTTGAAATGTATCAATTTAAGGCGTACATTTATTGATTTGGTTTGAGCTTCTGTACAAGCCAATTCCCATTGTTCCTCTGAAATTTCAGTTTGCAGATCTTCTTTCCAGTAGTTTAATCTTTTCAGTGAATTTTCACTTGAAGATAGTGTCAATGAGTTATAAAACTCTGAAATAATACCCTTTCTTTTACTATTTTTCATCATCATTTTTTCCAAGGATGAGTAAATAGGTCGAGTGAGAGCTTTATTTTGATTTGATCGAATAAAGTTTCTAAGTTGAAGATATTTAAAAAAATGTGTTCTATTGAGATTAAATTTGATCCTCAGCTCTTCAAAAGACATTATGTTATCTGCACATGGCAAATATAAATCCTGAATCTTTTGTATCCCTTTTAAATTCCATACTTTAAATACAGCGCCCGCTCTCCCTGGTTTAAAATATTGATTACCCCATATTGGACTAAATTGTGACAATAACTGTGGTTCTTTTAAATAGTTTTTAGCTTCACACCATATTTTGATCATATGCTTTACAAATGGATTTTTAACTTGTTTTTGTAATTTTTTTGCCGAATCTGAGTATATGAATATGGGAAGAGGTAAAGGTAAATTGTATGATTCCATTTCAGTCCAGTGAGGGAGATCATTTGATGAAAAATAATATGTCATAGACCTCAGTTGTGCCGACCAATAATACAACATAAAATTTGGACATTTCAGACCTCCACGATCAAATGGTAAATATAATAAAGACAGACGTAATCTAGCCCTCCTGTTGTTCCATATAAATTCCACTAACTTTTTTTTTATTCTTGAGAATAGATCTAAAGGTGGTGATAAGGGAATGTATTGAAATAAATAAAGTATTTTAGGTAAAATATTACTTTTAAGTATATTGATTCTCCCGATCATCGACATTGGTAGTGACATCCATCTCTGAGTTAACTCATTGATATCTGACATTAAGGCTTCATAGTTGACACTGGCGACTGATTCTAGCTTAGGCACAATTTGGATTCCTAAATATTTAAACTGATT
Source organism: Pholidichthys leucotaenia (assembly GCA_020510985.1). Lineage (NCBI taxonomy): Eukaryota > Metazoa > Chordata > Actinopteri > Cichliformes > Pholidichthyidae > Pholidichthys > Pholidichthys leucotaenia. The sequence continues at coordinate 223,053,530 of CM035846.1, forward strand.
TACAACATTGAATTGATTTACCTCAGGGGCTGGGTAATTTCTCTGGGTCTCATTTAGCATTAATATTGAAGATTTAGTTTTATTTATTTTATATCCTGATATTTCCCCAAAATTCTTTATTAAATTCAACAAGGTTGGAATTGATTTTTTTAGATTCGACATAAACAAAATTATGTCATCGGCGTACAGGGAGATTTTATGTTCTGTTGGTCCAACTTTAATTCCATATATTTGTGAATGTAAACGTATCGCTATCGCTAAAGGTTCAATTGCCATAGTAAACAGTAAAGGTGAAAGTGGACAGCCTTGTCGACATCCTCTATTGATTTTTATTGGTTTTGAAATATTGTTATTTGTTAGGATTTCTGCTGTAGCATTATTGTATATTATTTGAACCCATTTTATGAAATTATTTCCAAGTCCAAACCTTTGTAGGACTTCAAAAAGAAAGGGCCATTCAACTCTATCAAAGGCCTTTTCGGCGTCCAGTGATAGGAGAGCTGTATCCGGTGCTTCTTTATTAAAATAAATAATATTAAATAGTCTTCTTACATTATGGAAGCCTTGTCTACCCTTTATAAAGCCATTCTGATCTCGATTAATAATATTTGGTAAAATTTCTTGTATTCGTCTTGCTAAAATTTTACAGATTATCTTAAGGTCGGCGTTTAATAGGCTTATTGGTCTCATATTTTCACATTTATTAGAGGGCTTACCTGGTTTTGGCAGCAGTATAATTAAGGCATTATTTATGTATGATGGTAAATTATTATTTTGAAATGCTTCTAAAACCATTTCCAAAAAAGGTTTTATTAATTTATTCTTAAATTTTTTATAAAGGTCAACTGGAAGACCATCTGATCCTGCACTTTTTCCTGATTTCATATTATCAATGGCTAGCCCAACTTCTTCTTGACTAATTTTAGACTCCAATATCTCCCTGTTTTCATTTGGAATACACGGTATAGATAGTTCGTTCAAAAACCCATTTAGTTTTGTTAAATCAGATTCATTTTTGGTATCATATAATTTTTCATAGTAATCTCTAAAGGCTCTGTTAATTTCTAAAGGATCTATAACTACCTGTCCGTTACTTATAATACTGGTAATTGGTGTTTTAATTTCTAATTGTTTAATCTGCCATGCTAATAATTTTCCTGATTTTTCACCTTGTTCATAAAAAGATTGTTTCAATCTTAGAAGACTCGAGGCAGCTCTATTCGCTGATTTTTTGTCGTATTCAGCTCTCAAAATCAGTAATTCATTCTCCAACCTTGGGTCACTTCCTGCATACACTTTTTCCTGAAGACTTTTTATTTTATGTTCCAATTTAGCTCTCTCCTCTCGAGTCTTCTTAGATTTTGATCCTGTATAACTAATAATATGTCCCCTAATAAAAGCTTTGAAAGCCTCCCACTTTACACATGCTGATGTTTGTGTAGTATTGATGTCAAAGAACTCGTCTATCTGTTTTTCTATACACTTGACAAATTCCTCATCCTGAAGCCATTTATGCTGAAATTGCCATCTACCTGATTCCTTTGTCAATTTTTTATCTACATATATTAGACAACAGGGTGCATGATCAGAGATCACGATGTTATCATAAAAGCAGTTTTGAATCTTGGACCTTAATTCTGTGGAAATCAAAAAATAATCAATACGTGAGAATGTCTTGTAGGTACTGGAATAACAAGAATAGGCTTTAACTTGTGGTTTCATTTCTCTCCATATATCTAACAATCTCAATTCTTTCATAAAATGATTAATAGTCATCCTACATCCAATGTGCGTGCAATCCAGTCCTGTTGATCTATCTATACCTGGATTCAATGTACAATTAAAATCCCCTGCTATTATATGTTGCCCTGTAAGTGATGATAAGATAAGAAATAAATTAGCAAAGAACTTCTGATCATCTATATTGGGACCATATAAGTTCACAAGATTTATATTTTCTAATAGCAAAGAACCTTGAATGATTACATATCTTCCAAATTTGTCTCCAATTACATTTTTCACTTGAAAAGGAACTGATTTATGTATGAGAGTCATAACTCCCCTGGCCCGGGATGAGAATGATGAGGTGAAGACACTTCCTTGCCATCTACTCCTAATTCTTTTTATATCCTCCTCTATTAAATGAGTTTCTTGTAAAAACACAATTTTTGAACCCATGTCTTTTATTTTATTCATAACTTGTTTAAGTTTTTTTAAATTTTGTAGACCTCTGCAATTCCATGAAGTTAAATTAAGATTAACACTTTGGTTTATGATCAATAGAGAGTTTGGGATTACCTTGCAGTGTAAACATGCTCATACAGAGAAGCAAAAACATGAGTGGTTGAACATTCATCCTACAAACTACACACAAACAAATTTCCCCTTCCCACACTTGTGGGAAACCCCCCAAAATCAAAAGAAAAATTCCGTCTCCCGATATAGCCATCAACCGCTCCACACCCACGGGGAACAGCCTAAGCCACTCCTTCTTCATCCTCCCAATCACCCTAACTCTACTGCTTTTAATGACGTAACATTAACTCTCCTCTGTAGTTTTCCAACTTAACTCCAAAATTTTTAACAACTTTGTACATCATAGTTTTTTTTGTTTGTTTTGTTTTTGTTTTTGTTTTTAATATATAATACAATCTATATTTTGTAAACTTACTATTTACTTCAAGTCAGTCAGATGCCTGTGCAAATGCTTAATTATTCTACCTTATATTTTGTTCATGCTTAGCTCCCACCAGTCTCTTCTTCTTCTTTGATCTTCTTGATGAACTCCTACGCCTCCTCTGGGGTCTTGAAGATGTGGGTTCTGCCCTCATACGTGGTCAGCAGTCTCGCAGGATAGATTACACCATGATGAATCCCAAGGTTGCGCAGCTCCTTACGTATGGGATCAAACTGCTTCCTCAATTGTTGGATTCCTGTGGCCAAATCTGGGTAGAACCGCACCTGCTGGTCCTGGTGTTTAATCTCTCCTTTAGCTCGTGCAGCGTTGAAGATCTTCATCCTGTCTCTGTTGCTAAGAAACTTCATAATTAAGGTCCTCGGCGGTCCCTTATCTCTCCGTGGGCCAATACGATGTGCATTTTCCAGAACCACTGCTGATTGCAACTCCTCGCTGCCCAGCACCTCCGGAATCCACTTTTCCAGAAAGGAACATACGTCCCGACTTTCTGATTCCTCTGGAAGACCCACCAGCCTCAAGTTATTCTGTCTCGACCGAGATTCCAAATCCAAAATATTATTTTCCAGAGATTTATTTTTTTTTTCCAAAGTGCGCACCTTTAATTGAAGACGGGTGACGTCATCTTCAGCACTAGTGAGACGGAGCTCCATCTGCGCCGTTCGTTCTACACAGTCACCCAATTCCTTTCTTATTCCTTCCAACGCTGTCATAATCCCATCAAATCTAGAGGAAAAGTCCGCTCTCATTGAACTCATGGCAGCCATCAGCGCATCTGCGCCTCTCCCCGCAGACATCGCACCGTTGCCAGCCTCCTCCGCCATATATGGAGTTTTATTTGCTGCGTCACAGACCTGAAAGTCCGTTAATTTGGACTGTTTCGGCGGCTCGCTTTTTCCTTTACCTGGTTTTCCAGCCTTAGGCTTCGCCGACATATCCTCGCCCAGACGCTGGGATACGTTCTGTCCCAAATGAGAGAGTTATTTGCCGATTTTTTTTCTCCAGGAGCAGAGCAGAGTGAGACACATCCGTCCTACGTGGCAGCCATAACCGGAAGTCCTTGAAAGGCGCTTTTAAATAAAATGTATTATTATTATTATTAAAAATGTAAGTAATGTTTTTCCTACATTTCCCAATCTTCCTGAAACTACAGCCTTAGATTCTTTTTTTGAACCACTCTCCTCATTAAAAGGTGCTATCTCACTATTTTATAACCACATCAACCTGCTGTGCATGGAACCTTTACTTTTTTTAAAAGCCCGCTGGGAGGAAGACTTGGGTATGTCAATATCCGCTTCAGTTTGGTCAGAGATTTTGATGCATGTCCATAAATCATCAATTTGTGCCAGACACAACCTCATACAATTTAAGATAGTACATCGTGTCTACCTCACTAAAGTTCACCTTTCCAAGATGTTTGAAAATGTTTCACCTCTTTGTGACCGCTGTCAGCAAGCCTCATCCAATTTAATACATATGTTCTGGCTCTACCCCTCCCTATATACTTATTGGTCAGAAAATTTTGCCTCACTATCTAAGATCCTGAAGGTACATTTCCAACTGGATCCTCTTTGTGCCTTGTTTGGTATTTTCCCTGCCTTGTCTTCTCTGTAAGCTGCCAAAAGGGACGCTCTAGCCTTTATGACTCTCCTGGCTACGAGACTAATTATAATTAAATAGAAATCTCCAACGCCTCCATCACACACTCATTGGACTAAAGATTTACTTTATTTTCTTAAATTGGAGAAGATTAGATTCTCTCTCAGGAATTCTTCGGACAAGTTCTGGAATATATGGGGGCCTTTTATTGATCTAACGGAGAACACAGACTTCTTGTCCATCCCTGTCTGACAGTTCTGATCTAGGTTTAATCTAGTTTCCCTTCTCTTTTCCACTGCCTCTCTTGGATAAAGCGCGGTTGAGGTGGCTACTCTTAGTTTCGTTTTTTCAACTCTGTTTGGTGCGCTGGCTGAATATACAGTAATATACTGTGGAGGAATAGATCAGGCGTGATGGGACAAGCTGGAAGGTTGCAGAGTTTTATTTTCCTCCAACATAATGAGACGCGCTTTGTAGGTCTGTGTGCTACTGTGCTATTGAGACATGCCACACAAGCTCTTTTATGCAGTGATACAAGAAGAGAGAATGCGTGGCACATTAGCATAACAGTTAATACACATGATTAACATGACATTGGTTGGCTCGAGGATACATGCATACAGTCCCGTCTGACTGCCTCCTGTGGCTCTTTGTCTGTCTGTGCATTGTCTTCTGTATGCAAACTGTCTTCCGTTTCCTTCAGCCCTGCTGAGTGTGAATAAGAGTCAATCTGCAGTGTGCTTGGTCACCACAGGGCTCCCCCCAGAACGCTCAGAAGGGGCTGTGACACCCCCCCCCCCGCGTCGTTTGGGCTCCAGCTCCGGTAGAACTATCCTGCTGTAGACGAGTGCCAGAGGACATGTCAGTTCGTGGCGGTGGGGTGGGGGGGGTGGGGGGGGTGTAAAAGACAGTGTGCTCCGCTCCGAGTTCCAGCACGTTGAATGGCCGTGGATCGTGAGCGCCGGGGCTGGTGCGCGATGTGCGTAATGGAACAAGACGGTGATCGGCCGGCTTTAGGGAGTGAGGTGTGGGAAGAGCGCTGTGGAGGAGGAGGGGAAGGGGGGTGGGAGTAAGTGAGTGCTGGCCCGGGACGTCAAAGGTGTCTGGGCCGCGCAAAAATTGTGTGAGGATCCGCGATGGTGAGGGACTTTCCCGGTCGCCCTGGTGGTGATCCGCAGCGGCTGTGAAAAAAATTAAGTCTCTGACCCCTCTCGCTGCTTGGTCCAGCGAGGATGTGGGGAAGGCGATGGCCAAATTCCCCGAGGATGCGTAGCGGCTGTGAAACAACTGCAGCTGTGTGAGGGACTTGGCAGTGTGGCTTTAGGGGCGGACGCAGCCCTAAAGCCCTCGGGGACAGCAATTGGCTAGACTCCTGTTGTGCACCATCGCTGAGAAACCCATACAAAAGTCCTGTGTGCGGGACTTTTGTATGACCCTCTGGGGTCTGCTTCAGGTGCGTGAGCAGCCCTGAAGGCTCCGAGGATGGTGATAGGCCGTGTTTCTCCGGCATGTGCAGCGGCGGAGGATGCTGTATCAGTCTGTGGAGCCGGTTTGTCCCTGTGCGTGGCGCGCACTTGGCGCAGTGACCACATAGCTGGCAGCTGCACTGTCCTCGTAATCCTGCAGTGTGCGTGCGGGGCTTCTGTGCGTGGGAGGTCTGCTGTCGTGGGAGTCACGGTCGGGGAGCTTGGTGGAAATCAATGCAGTCGGCGCCGATGTCCTTCCCCCTTCAGGCTGCTTCCTTCGGCTCGCTCGTGTCGCCGTTCATGGTGCGTGTCAGTCCCAGCGCTGCCCACTCCGGAGGGCGCACTCCAGTGTGGATGAAGAGGTTGCAGGTGTTCTCTGGTCCTCTGGGGTCCACAGCAAGGTGAGAGGGAGCAGACAGTCATTCTCTCTCCCAGGTCACCAGTGTGGAGGGAAAAGATCAGGAGAGGGGTGCACCATGACACGTCAGGTCACCAGTGTGGAGGGAAAGATCAGGCATGATGGGACGAGCTGGATGGTTGCAGAGTTTTATTTTCCTCCAACATAATGAGACGCACTTTGTAGGTCTGTGCACTACTGTGCTATTGAGACATGTCACACAAGCTCTTTTTTGCAGTGATACAGGAAGAGAGAATGCATGGCACATTAGCATAACAGTCAATACACATGATTAACATGACATTGGCTGGCTCGAGGACACATGCATACAGTCCCGTCTGACTGCCTCCTGTGGCTCTTTGTCTGTCTGTGCATTGTCCTCTGTATGCAAATTGTCTTCCGTTTCCTCCAGCCCTGCTGAGTGTGAAAAAGAGTCAATCTGCAGTGTGCTGGGTCACCACAATACATGTATATAATTTTTGTATTTTTTTAAAAAATTTATTTGAAGATAGGGTTTTTTTTGGGGGGGGGGGTTATGTTCAGAAAGTTTACTCTGTGGGTGTTGTTTCTTTATGGTTTAATGGTTTTCTGTATACTTTTTAAAACTGTAAAGTTGTCACATGTCAAAATTTTACATTTTAGTATGCTGCATTACCTGTTATGACTTGGTTCAAATGTGGATTATACTGAAAAATTAACCAGTAAACAAAGTTTTAAAAACCCCATCTTGATAAATAAAGTATAAAGAAGAGGTCACAAGTGACAATATGGATGGTTATGGAGTTGCAAATAACTACAATGTTGTATGACCTAAGCTTGGGTAGCAAGGCACATCTGTAGGCTTAATATGTTAATTTCACACAGATATCTACTTTTTGTGTAAAGGAACAGGTGTGTATTGCAATTTTACTCTTGATCTGTGACATATTGATGAAATCATCTCCAAAACTAAAGCTCAGACATTTCAAATTAAGGTGACACATCATTCAGGATATCTTATTTTATGCATTCATGCAATTTGATTTTTAAAAATTACAACATCTACATGAGGCAGAGATTAATTATCAAAACCGAAACATCCCTTCAAGTGTGCCATCTGTCTTTTTGTCTAATTGTCTAATTTTGTCTAATTGCCAGAAACTCTGACAGACAGTAAAGGTGTCCCAAGCTACTAATTTTTCAACAGGTTAAGTAAATTAAAGTTTAGACTAATGAACTAGTCTTAAAGCCCCAGTAGATGTTTTAGATGCATTTTCTTTTAAACTATGTTGAAATTCTCTTCATATCCTGACAGCTTTCAATAAACAAAGTCACAAGAAAAAAAATAAAGAGGCAATCCATAAAACCATCTACCAATTATTGCACTGGACAAAAATTACAGCAACTGTCTTTATTACGCTCCCCCTGGCTCTGTGGTTCACACTGCCACATTCACTGAAACATGGTGTGTATTTGTGTTTTAACCTTAAAATATTTCCTTAAAATACTTCTTGGGTCACATGATTACAGTTAAAAAAAATAATTAAAATCTCTCTTTACTTAGAAAAATATATTTTTACATTTTGGCAGAATTGGGAGAAGTCAGAACAGCTCTTTAGGGTTCCCTATGTCACAACCACATAACCTTTCTTCAGTTACAATCCATCACGGTATCATTGGCTGTGATATTGATCCACTTTAAGACAAGCTTCAGAACCCGAGGCCTTAGCTTCAGAGCTAACAACAACCCTGGCTGTACCATAAAAACCAAACACGTTTTACTGGAAATAAAAGATAAGATAAGATAAGATAAGATAAGATTAGCCTTTATTAGTCCCACAATGGGGAAATTCCAGGATTACAGCAGTAAAGGGATAGCAGCACTCAGAGCAATGTGTTATGTCCATAACCAATGCTTCAATGATGAGGCCGAAGGTGCAGTATAACGTAGCTTTATTGTAGCAACTCACAGAACACTAAGGTCCTCCCGTCAAGGCAGAGGCACTGGTCGTAAAGAGACTTGCGTCTTTCAGGTAGGCCTTTTATACCCTGGGTGACAGTGGAACCGGAAAGGTGTAGCCGTCACTCAAACACACAATAACAATATTAATAATAACCATAACTAATATATAACATCCCCCCCGCTGAAAAGTCCAAAACACAAACACCATTAGACCCACCCAAATTTCGACCCGAATCACACACTAACAGTAAATACAATAACGGGGCCTATCCATGCACACAAATAACTAAAACTAGAGGGGAACAGGTGGACTACTGCCCCACCTCCACACAGCCAGACAAGTTATTCTGCCGTCTCTATCATAAACAGTCCATAGGACAAAGAAGGCTGCCTTGTTCCTAATAGAACATACAAAAATAATCTCAAAACATATGTATAGTCAAAGCCTATCAAAACACTCTGTAAACAGTCGATATGTTTTTTTTTGTTGTTTTTTTTTTCCGCTTCCGGCGCCACACGAGTTGGCTGCCTTTTGCAACAGCGGCTCAATTCTGAGTCTTTTTATCTTCCTTCTTCTTTCTGATCTGGTGATAACTTTCTGATCCGGCACACCTTTCACTCTATATATATCACGGACACACAGATCGCCCCAAAGGTCTCCCGAGTCGGCGGACGGAGCCTCTGTTTACAGCAGGAGACGATACAGCAGGGAAGAGCTAGCTAGCACTCAACCGCCACCCGGTGCTAACGGAGAAACTCGACATACTGGGGAACTGAAGCGAAAACGACGTGGGTGCCGGGCTGGAGTTTAGGCGGCGTGCAAGAAATATAAGACAGAATAATAAAGAGCGATGGCAAGAACCAAGCAGACCGCCCGTAAATCTACTGGAGGAAAAGCCCCCCAGGAAGCAGCTGGCCACCAAGGCTGCTCGGAAAAGCGCTCCGGCCACAGGCGGAGTGAAGAAGCCTCACCGTTACAGGCCCAGTACCGTGGCTCTGAGAGAGATCCGTCGCTACCAGAAATCCACGGAGCTGCTCATCCGTAAGCTGCCCTTCCAGCGCCTGGTGAGGGAGATCGCTCAGGGCTTCAAGACCGACCTGCGCTTCCAGAGCTCCGCCGTCACGGCTCTGCTGGAGACCAGCGAGGCCTACCTGGTGGGTCTCTTCGAGGACACCAACCTGTGCGCCATCCCCGCCAAGAGGGTCACCATCATGCCCAAAGACATCGAGCTGGCCCGCCGCATCCGCGGAGAGAGAGCTTAGACTTTCTGCTGCACATCCACCAACCACAATGCTCCGCACTGTGTGTCTCTCTCTCTCTCTCTCTATATATATATATATATATATTTATAGTAATATGTACATATGTATACTAGCTGCTCTTGTTTTTTCTTGCCTTCTGATTGTTGCTCTGAGTGTTGCTATCCCTGTGCTGTTGCAATCCTGGAATTTCCCCATTGTGGGACTAATAAAGGCTTATCTTATCTTATCTTATGTACATCCACACCCCGCTGTGCCAGCCCCCCACCCAACACCCTCACCTCACAACTTGGGCAAATTAAACATCATACATGCTATTAAAAGCAACATTATACCCAGTGGAACGTACAATCTCTGAGGAACAAGGTGGATGAAATTCAAGGGAATGTACGCTACCAGAAGGACTTTAAGAACTGCTGTGTCATGGCCTTCACCGAGTCTTGGCTTTATGCGCATGACCGAGACGCAGACCTGTGGATTGACGGCTTTGGAGCCCCACTGCGCTCGGATCGGCAGGAAGAGGTAACGGGGAAACGTCAGGGGGGCGGCGTATGTTTATATATTAATAAGCAGTACTGCACATCTGTCACGGTCAGAGAACGCATCTGTACACCAGATGTGGAGCTGCTGTTTGTGTCACTACGCCCCTTTTATTTGCCTCGTGAGTTCCCCCAGCTTTTCATCACAACTGTGTACATTCACCTGAGGGCAGACGCTGTTGATGTGGTCCAGCTGCTGCAATCAATTTCTCCAGAGGCGCCAGACTTCATTCTTGGGGATTTTAATCATGTTTCTTTAAAGAAGACACTTAAAAAACTTTTATCAGTATGTCTCCTGCCCAACCAGACGAAAAAAGACATTGGACCTATGCTATGGATCCATAGAGAGGGCCTATAAATCACTCCCCCTTCCTCCTGTAAGATCCTCAGATCACAACTGTGTACATTTGCTGCCCACATATAAAACTGCTCTCAGAAGAGGTAAGGTGGAGACAAGAGACATTGATGTGTGGACAGAGGATTCAGTGCACAGCCTCCAGGAATGCTTTGACTGTACAGACTGGGAGATGTTCACACTGTCCTGTGGGGATGATTTGGACTCTTTGGTGGACGTTACATGCTCATACATGGCTTTCTGTAAAAATAAGATTGTTCCACGTAAACGTGTCAAAATATATCCCAACAACAAGCCATGGGTTACAAAATCAGTTAAATCCTGCTTACAGAGGAAAGCACTTGCCTTTAAGCAGGGGTCTGTTTCTGAGCTACAGGTTGCCACAAAAGAGCTGAAGTCCGAAATTTTAAGAGCAAAACAGAATTATAAATCAGAATTGGAAAGCAAGATGGCAACAAAGAAACTTGGTTCAGCCTGGGCCAATATGAAAACTATTGCAGGCCTTCAGAGCACAGAGCGCAGTAATCGTGTGTTTTTAGATGGTTTTAATTCAGACACAGAGCTGGCTAATGCTCTTAATTGTTTTTATGGTCATTCTGACTCCTTTGATTTTAGCACAGAAACCCAAGATTTGAAACAGAAACTCAAAGACAATCAGCACTTTAATATTGAGGTGCAGGATGTTAAAAGGGAGTTCTGCGCTGTAAAAGCGAACAAAAGTCAGGGCCCTGATAATATATGTGGGCGCTTGGTAAAGCCCTGTGCACATGAACTGAGTCCTATATTTCATTACATTTTCAATAAGTCCTTACAGACACAACATGTGCCTAAGATCTGGAAAGAAGCCGTGGTTGTTCCCATTCCAAAATCCAGCTGTCCTAAAACGGTAAACGACTTTAGACCAGTTGCTTTGACTTCAATTTTAATGAAAATTTTTGAAAAACTGGTCAGATGTGAGGTCCTAAAGCAGACTGAGCATGCATTGGATCCTCTGCAGTTTGCCTATAGGCCTCACAGAGGAGTGGAGGATGCCACTGTCACTCTGTTTAACATGCTTTTTAAACATCTGGATTTTAATGGGACACACGCCAGGCTTTTATTTGTGGACTTTTCCTCCGCCTTTAATACAATCCAACTTCATATCTTAGTTGAAAGGCTCCTGCAACAATTTGATTTGAGCAATAAAACTCCCTGTTAAAAGGGAGTTTTTCCTCTCCACCGTCGCCAAGTGCTTGCTCACAGGGGATCGCCTGATTGCTGGGGTCTTTCTGCAACTGTGGGGGTTCCCCCCTACAGTTGATAGTGCTATGAGATGACTGTTGTTGTTGAATGGCGCTATATAAATAAAGTTGAATTGAATTGAATTCAATAATCTGGTGGGCTGGATTCTGGATTTCTTAACCAACAGGACGCAGAGAGTAAGGGTCAATGGTACATTGTCTGACCTAAAGTGCTCTTCTACTGGCTCTCCTCAGGGGTGTGTGTTGTCACCACTACTCTTCATCCTGTACACAAACATGTGTCGGAGCAGACATGACAACAGACACATTATAAAGTATGCTGATGACTCAGTTATTGTCAGTCTCCTCCAGGATGGTGAGAGTGGCCACGGCCCAGTAGTTGATGATTTTGTTCACTGGTGAGAGGATTCCTACCTGCAGCTGAATACGACAAAAACTAAAGGCATGATTATTGACTTTAGGAGGAAAACTCCCAGGCACAAAGTCACTGTACTAAAAGGCCAGACCACCGAATGTGTACAATCCTACAAATATCTTGGGACGATTATTGATAGTAATTTAAACTTTGAAGAGAACTGTGAAAGGGTGTGCAAAAAGGGTCAGCAACATTTGCATTGCTTGAGAAAACTTGCACGCTTCCAAATTGACCGAACCATAATGACAATGTTTTATCGGGCTTTTATTACCTCCGCCAGGCCGAAAAGGCCAGGAGGAGGTAATGTTTTTGCCGGGGTTTGTCTGTGTGTTTGTCTGTTTGTCTGTCTGTCTGTCTGTCTGTCTGTTTCTCTGTTGGTTAGCAAGATAACTCAAAAAGTCTTGGACGGATTTCTATGAAACTTTCAGGCGTTGTTGGAAATGGTACAAGGAAGAACTGATTAAATTTTGGGGATGATCTGGATCACCGTCTGGATACAGGAATTTTTTAAAGCATTCTTTGACACTGTGACATACGGCTATTTTCAACATGTGCGCAGGCGCAATGGAGGGCGCTGGTCATCGTGTCTGACCAACATAAACTCCGCGTTCTTCAACGTTTTAGGCACAAAAGCATGCGGAAAACACTGGTGGGCTGGGCCCGCCACCGTGCCTGTGTTTGTGCGACGCTGCAAAAGCTGAGACGGGCAGCTGTCTGCCGCCGGATTATTTGGCAGAAATTCCCCGGCCAGCCATAGGCGCTGCGCAAAAACGACCTGCTCGGCAGCATGCTGTGTGCCTGTGTTTGCGCAACGCTGCAAAAGCTCAGACGGCCAGTTGTCCGCCGCTGGATTATTTGGCAGAAATTCCCCGGTCAGCCATAGTAGCTCCGCAAAAAGAAGCTCTCTGCCGGGGAAGTTTCCAAATCATCTTTGGCCGCGGAGCGCAACCCCAATAAAGATAAAGATTAGATGTACCACGAAGGTCGAGTGCAAGCAAGATGTTTGTGTCTGTGAACATTCCGTCTTTTGGCGAGTTGATACGTAACAATGTTTACAGTTTGATGAGAAGGTTGCTGCCATGTAACAATCATCTTATATCAGCAATTGTCAACTCGTCACTCACACTTCACTCCAGCATTTGGAAGTGGTGGCGTTCCATTTTATACTGAGTCCAATATTGTATGTTATTGTTGTTACAAGACCGCCGACTGTCTGCTGATCTGTATATACTTTTATTTATTTATTTATTTATTTTCTACTCCTTTTAGTTCTGCATTTAATGTGAACCTTGACTTTAAAAAAAACCTTTGAATTTTGAATAAAACCCACGCCAACCCGTCTACCTAATTGGCATCCGTCAGTGAAGCCCTCAGTGCTGCTTTCAGTGATCTAAAACGCTCGCATAACCCATTGGCCTGTGGGTTGTACGCAGTTGTGTCATGACTTCATTTGTTTTTTCTTTTGAATTCTTGGATGGAACATGGGTGGGCAATATAAGCTGCGGATTCAGCCATCACATATTTCGGATAACTTATGTTTAATTGTATAATCAGAGGAGCTATTGTCTAATTTCACCTTGTTGGATTTTATTACCCCCTTTGTTATATTATTCACTTTCTTTTAACCTGTACTCTTAATCTATTCGAAATAAAGATTAATTCATTCATTCATTCAATTGCAACGCCCCCAGCCTGGGAGTTTGCAGATGCAGGACATGGACACAACACCAACACTTCAGTTTATTACCTCTGCCAAGGAGGTAATGCTTTTACTACTGAACCACTAATCCTATCATTGTGAATCCAATTGCTACTCAGATGTTTTCATTGTCAAGGAATCTGACAACGTACACACAAACACTGTATGGGGGGAACTGTGGCGCTTGGTGGAGGTCTGTGCTCTCCGAGTGCTTTTCTAGTTGAATCTGTTTTATCCTTTTCTTTAGTGTCATGGTTTGGTCAGATAAAACTGAAACAGAGGAAATCCTTGGATCAGGTAGTTAGATGGTCCAGTCGTTTGCTTGGTGAGTCACAGCTGAGCCTGACATCCCAGTACACCAGACAAGTACAGAGGATGGCTACCTCCATTTTAAATGATGACTCCCACCCTTTGCACTGCAACTTTCAGCTTCTTCCCTCAAGACGGAGGTTTTCTGTCCCAAAAAAGTAAAACCCAGCGTTACAAAAACAGCTTTGTTCCTGCTGCTGTCAAAGAGTTGAACAAGCTGCAACAATATATTGCACATAATTTAAGTACCTATTTATTAACTCCATTTTATATTTACTTATTTTTGTAGGATGTTACTTGGGTTCTAAATATTTTATTGGGTTTTAGACCTTTGAGTTTTTAACCTCTTTGACTAGTTTTTAACTTTTTAATATGACCCTTCTCTCTTACCTCTGGTTTTTCTCCCATCTCTTTGTCTTTTTATACCCTGATTGATGGAGTCTTGAGTATTTTTATCATGTTTATAGTCAGCTTCATGTGTGCCTGTGTTTGTGTCTATGTTGAATGTAATTTGTGGCTTGTAAATATGGATGTCACCAGACTGCAAAACAAATCTACCTATGGGTACAAATAAAGTAACCTGAACCTGAACCTGAATCTGAGTGTTTTTTTGTTTTTTTTTCTTTTTCCATAACACACACACAGGGCAATCCCACAACGAATAAGTGTGAAACATATCACCTACATGGCTTGGGTAATACACACCTATTAAAAAATTCTGCACAACCCCCCCAGTAAAAGTAGCCCACACTCTTTTTTTTTTAAATGAGCACTCAATCCAGCCACTTTTATGCATATACTATGTTAACACAACAATAACACAGCCCTGGTAGTGCACACATTAACATTTCAAACATTAGCATGCTAATAGGTCAACCCCAAAACATATCGCCCCCTTGCCATCATACAGTCAGGATGGGGAGACCACCCCCCGGAGACCCGTCTGGTGGGTCCCGACCAGAACTTCTTCTGCGCTTCGCCCCCGGAGATGAACCATGTCAGCGCCCCGACACCTCCTTCTCCTCACCGGCACGTCTCAGTTCGTTGGGGTGCCTCCACGACCCATCGGACATCTGAAGATAGCCGTCCTCCCGGACGGCCACCACCTACAGCCATCCCTGGTCCTCTTGTCGTTTTCTCTTGCCATGGACCCCCCTTAGCCGAGCCTCCTCCCTGGGTCGAACCACGTCAGCGACCCGCAGGAGAGCTTGACTCGGCTTCAAACATCCACAGCATCTAGACCGGGCTTCCTCTCTGGGTTGAACCGCTCCACCGACCCCATGCGAAGCCCAACTCGGCCTCCAGTGTTGCTGTGTGGCATGTCTGTCCGCTGTGCCAGCTGGTCCTGCCCCGCTCTCTTTCGTTTTAAATGCCAGCGAAGTTGTTGCAGCCCCTTGCTTCTCGGTATTTCCAGGACGAACTCCGGAAGCAAAGGGAGCCGTCCTCACAGCTCCACCCACCGCTGTGGGCGTTCCACCGTGCTGCCCAGTTCCCACATCCAGGATAACTTGGGTCCTGGCACTGGAACAGCCCCACGATAGCACTGGGTGGTCATGGTCCTGTCCATCTCCCAGAATACTAGGCCAATCTTCATCCCATACTGCATTGTCCACCAGGCACGGAACCGGTCGGTCCCACAAACCATGGCCTGACCACTCCTCTCCAGTACCGCTGGTGATTGTAAAGCCCAATCAATAAAACAGATTGCAGCCCATCATGTTCGAGCCCCTCATAGTCACCACAAAATGGATGTTTGAGACCACAGCCGACTTGTACCTCTCCGTCAGCTCCAGCAAACCCACAATGGCTTGTCTGTTACCTTCATAGCCACAATACGGCGTCGACAGTCCTCTTACATGGTAATATGGGAACAAACTCCACAGCAGGCCAGTTCAATGTGGACACTGCTGCGCCTGTGTCCACCAACAATGGCACTTCCACGCCGTCCAGCATCACGGACGGCGTGGTGCTGCCTAAATAAATCTGCAATAAATCTGTAAATCTGCCCTTCTGTGCTCGAGGAGACAGTGTGAATAACCGTAAGAGTTGTGGTGGGGTAATCCGTCTTGTGTCGCTGTTCCCCTCGCTCACACTTTTTGCAGGCTCTGGCAAAATGATGTAGGAGTCCACACTTGCCGCAGCATTTGCCCCTCGCCGGACACTCTCTCACCTTGTATCGGTGCCTGGTGGACCCACAGCCCAAACATCTGGGTGACCCTGGCGTGGACCTAATTTTAATAGCGGTAGCGTAGTGTTCTTTATCTTCTGTGCTGTCATCACTACCCGGGTCCACAGTCTGTGCCGCTGATTGTGAATCCGACTGCCTCAACGTTATTCTCTCACCAAGGTCCTTAGATATTTTATCTGCTGCTTCGTACTGTTGGGCTATCTTCACAGCTGCATTCAACGTCAGTTCACCAGAGTGCGTGAGGAGCCTGGACCATGCCGCAGAACAAAGTGTGTGCTCCGCCAACTGATCGCGGACCATTTCTTCCTCCAAAGCCCCAAACTGGCACTCTCCAGCCAGCTGGTGCAGGTCCGCAACATACCGTTGCACCAACTCTCCTGGCCGCTGGTATCGCTGTTGGAACTGGATCCGTCAGGCAATGATGTTCTCAGGAGCGCGAAAATAGTGCACCATTAGCTCAACCACGTCCTCAAAACTATCACTTGCTCCCAATGTGCTGAGAATACATTGCCCTTCCATGCCGAGATTATGGACCAGTATCGCTGGTGCACGTAGTTTCTCCAATTCACTGAGGTTCAATGCCACCAAATAATTTTGGAATGCTGCAAACCACTTACATGTCTATAATCTTGTCTCTGATGTCTTTTGACAGCTCTTTGGTATTGCCCATGGTGGTGGAGAAGTTTGAATTGAAGAGAGTGATTCTGTAACTGGTGTCTTTTGTACACATAACGGGTTGAAATTAGAAGTTCTTTCCTAAAGGGTCAGGACTAATTCATGTGCCTCATGAATACATAACCGGTCTGTGTGGGTCAGAATTCTTGCTGGTTGGTAAGGGATCAAATACTTACAGTGTATATAAAAAGTCTACACACCCCTGTTCAAATGCCAAGTTTCTGTGATGTAAAAAAATGAAACCAAGGTAAATAATTTCAAAACTTTTTCCACCATTAATGTGACCTATAACCTGTACAACCCAATTGAAAAACAAACTGAAATGTTTTGAGGAAAAGTAAAAAATAAAAAACTTACAATAACCTTGTTGCATAAATATGCACATCCTGTTATAACTGGGGATGTGGCTGTGTTCTGAATTAACCAGTCACATTCAAACTCATGTTAGTTGCAGTCAGCACACACCTGCCATCATTTAAAGTGCCTTTGATTAACTCCCAATAAAGTTCAGCTGTTCTAGTGGGCTTTTCCTGACATTTTTGTAGCCACATCTTACAGCACAAACCATGGTCTGCAGAGAGCTTCCAAAGCATCAGAGGGATCCCATTGTTCAAAAGTATCAGTCAGGAGAAGGGTACAAAAGAATTTCCAAGGCATTAAATGTACCATGGAACACAGTGAAGACAGTGATCATCAAGTGGAGAAAATATGTCACAACACTGACATTACCAAGAACTGGACATTTCTCCAAAATTGATGAAAAGACAAGGAGAAAACTGGTCAGGGAGGCTACCAAGAGGCCACCAGCAACATTGAAGGAGCTACAGGAATTTCTGGCAAGTACTAGCTGTTCAGTACATGTGACAACAACCTCCCGTCTAGGGTGGCAAGATGAAAGCCTTAGCTGACAAAGAAAAACATCCAAGCCTGGCTACATTTTGCAAAAGCGCATTTAAAATCTCCCAAACACATGTGGGAAAATGTGTTATGGTCGGATGAAACCAGGGTTGAACTTTTTGGCCATAATTCCAAAAGGTATATTTGGCACAAACAAAGCACTGCTCATCACCAAAAGAACACCATACCTACAGTGAAGCATGGTGGTGGTACCATCATGCTTTGGGGCTGTTTTTCTTTAGCTGGAACTGAGGCCTTAGTCAAGGTGGAGGGAATTATGAACAGTTCCAAATACCAGCCACTGTTGGCACAAAACCTTCAGGCTTCTGCTAGAAAGTTGAAGATGAAGAGGAACTTCATCTTTCAGCACGACAGTGACCCAAAGCACACATCCAATTCAATAAAAGAATGGCTTCACCAGAAGAAGATTATGTTTTGGAATGGCCCAGCCACAGTCCAGACCTGAATCTGATCGAACATCTGTGGGGTGATCTGAAGAGGGCTGTGCACAGGAGATGCCCTCGCAATCTGACAGATTTGGAGCATTTTTGCAAAGAAGAGTGGGCAAATACTGACACATCAAGATGTGTCACACTGATAGTCTCCAACCCCCCCAAAAAACGAGTGCTGTAATAAAAGCCAAAGGTGCTGCAACAAAGTATTAGGCTGCATTCACACCAGGATAGTCCCGGGGTCTCGGTTTGACTTGGCAGGGAATGGAGAGAATTTTCACACCTTCGTTTGGTTTGGTTTGCATTCACACAACACTTCACTCAAGCGGACCAAATTGCTTGAACACCATTACGCAGTTACAACAGCTGCTCTTTTATGGCACTATAGCCGAAACCACCACTGACCAGGAAGAAAAAATCTTGGCAAAGAAGAGAAGTCCCGCTCATCAATTGGCCAGGACCAAAAAGGGAAATCCGGTGTTATGCCGACAGTTGCTCACTTGCCAAGAATTGCATCCCCTCCACCAAAACTATAAAATATAACACTACAGCCAGGCTTGTAACCATTTGTGCATGTTTAGAAGTACCCATTATACATTTTTAGAAGTAAAAATTATTACCTCTTGTAAATTATATTTAAATTATGTTTATTTGCCAGACATTTTAGTGTTTCAAAGAGGGATAGAAATCACAGTGATCCAACTCCACGTTTTACGATCTTCAAAGCTGAAATTTTGCATTTATGCTTTATCAGTAAAAAGGGTAATCACGTTTTCAAAGTTGTGTTGACTTTGACTAACACTAAACACCTGCTTGCGACGATGGGATGCAGTTCTCGGCAAGCGAGCAATTCTCGGCATAACACTGTTCCCTTCAGCGGGGTTGTCATTGTACAGTAGTACAGTACAACAGAATTGTGGTTTGGGCCACTAGTGCTCTTGCCATAATTTGCATGAACATCCCGTGCCACCATCATGTTGCTAAACGTTTTAAAAACATCAGTATTCTTGTGTGTAGCCACAAGCAGCTGAGAAATCTGGTTCTCAGACCAAATATCTATCAGAACCTGCATCTCCTCACTACTCCAAGTCTGTCCATGAGACAATTTTTTTAACTATTTGTCCTCGGCTTTCTCCGGTAAAAGTATTTCTTGGAGCCATGCGGTTGTCTTTATTGTTATTTTCTACCCAAAATGGAGGCTGAAGGACCTGGAGCTCTTCAGCTGAATCGGGATGTTGGATTTATTTACCCACGGATTCCTGCCATGGACGTGCTAGCAAGGTTAGCAAGCTAGCAACAGAAACACACATCGTTTTCAAAGCAGGGACAACTTTTTCAGGTGAGTGGCAACTTCTCCTGTCTGCATCTCATTCAGATGGTGAATTCATGTCTTTTCATGTATTTACATTGAGTTATAATGTAATCGTGCTGCATGGAAAATTTGCCCATTTGCATTTGATGTGAAGGCACCTTTATGGTAAATGTCACTTTCTCTTCTCACTATATGTTGCTGTGGTTACACAAACGCCGAGGGGCATGTCCGCCCTTTGGTCCACTGGATACTTCATTTGCATTCACACAGCAAGCGAAGCACACCAGACTTCGTTTGCAAGCAAACCAAGACCCCCTTTTTTGGGGGACCAGTCTTTGCTTGTTTGGTGCGCACCACAGTTCCAACGTGCATTCAGACGGCACGAAACAAACTCAGCTATCCGCAGGATACACCCTTTGGTCCTTTAGTCCGGACCAAACAGTGGCCGTCTGAATGCGCCCTTGGTTTAAGGGTGTGCATATTTATGCAAACAGGTTATTGTAAGTTTTTTTTATTTTTCCTCTTAAAAGATTTCAGCTTGTTTTTCTTTTGTGTTGTACAGGTTTGAACAGAGGTGTGTACACATTTTATATCCACTGTATTTCCCTCGATCAAATACAAATTAATTTATAACCTTTATTTGATGTTTTTTTCTGGATTTTTTTTTTTGTTGATCTTCTGTCTCTGTTAAAATAAACCTATACCATAGAAATTATGGACTGTTCATTTCTTTGTAAAGCCCTTGTCACACCTTGACGATTTAGGCAGAGTATGCTGACACATCAAAATTCCTCTAAAACGCTGGCATACACCCAAAATTGAAACTTTTGGGCATATGCATCACATATCCATAATGAATTGGATGTATACATAACGTATTAGTAACTTATATAGAACATTTTGATAACTTATAAATAAGTTATACCAACGAATGCTTAGCGTGTTGCTGGTGTTCACAATTTAGGCACAACAATAGTCTAACTTATCCTAATTTTTGCATAGTGCGGCCATGCCAAACTTCTGTCGCCTCCTGATCCATGAATCCTAGGTGTTCAACTGAAATGATTCTCCCCTCCAAAGACCATCACACGGCAGGGGGGTGACCGACCTGGCACACCTAAAACAGCTGATGTGACATGTCAGGAACGTCAGATGACAGTTGTCACAACAGTTTTTTTTTTTGTTTTTTTTTAACCAGGAAGCTGCCCAGTACAA
Source organism: Pholidichthys leucotaenia (assembly GCA_020510985.1). Taxonomy (NCBI): domain Eukaryota; kingdom Metazoa; phylum Chordata; class Actinopteri; order Cichliformes; family Pholidichthyidae; genus Pholidichthys; species Pholidichthys leucotaenia. Next base: position 223,074,186 of record CM035846.1, read on the forward strand.
CCACAGACTGACCTGTGGCCACTGAGCAGCTGGGGTTAAGAGCCTTGCTCAAGGCCACCACAGTGGGATTAAGGAGGGTGGGGCAAACCCAGCTATGTTATCTGTTCCACCCAGCTCTAATCCTGCCAGTCCAGGGATCGAAACCACGACTCTCCGCTCACCAGTCCACATCCCTAACCATTAAGCCACCACTGCCCAACAGTTATGACAAAGGCAAGTGAACTGATGGCGATAAAAAAGGTTTATTTTCAATAAAGTGAAAAAAACAAGATAATACATGGAGTGTGTGGACCCTAAAAAAGTGGAGAGCTGCATTCAAGGGAGAGCAAAGTGGGATTCATCCAACAACAGATGATGGAAAACAGCTGAGCTCTGTGCTTCGGGTGATTGGATCTACCTCCTCCAGTGTTCTGACATTTTGGCATATCTATCCAAACAGCACCTCCAGTTACTATTCCACACTCCCACCACCGGAGTGGTGGCCTTGTTGATAGATCATCTGCCCCACAACCGGGAAGTTGTGGGTTCAAGCCCCAGCTGGGTCATACCAAAGACCGTATAAAAAAATGGTACTTCTCACCTTCTAGTTTGGTGCTCAGAATAATAGAATCAGAATCAGAATCAGAATCAGGTTTATTGCCATTGTTCATGTAGTACACAAACTAGGAATTTGTCTCAGTGCAATGTTGCAACATTAAACATGATAAGATAAAAGAAATAAACTATACATGCAATAAAGTGTAGAATAAGAGTAAGTGATACTGGTCAGCAGTTAAAATATATTAGCGAGCAGCAGATACTGTGGAGAACTATATAGTGCAGTCGGTAATGCAGGAAGAAAACAGTGATGATTGACATGAGTCTGGTTGAGCTGCTGTACATAGTGCACGAGAGTCAATAAGTCACTTAGTGTTCAGCAGTCTGATGGCAGAGGGGAAGAAGCTGTTCATGTGACGGGAGGTTTTAGTCTGGATGGACCGAAGTCTTCTACCAGAGGGGAGGGGGGCAAACAGTACGTGACCAGGGTGTGAGGGATCGGCTATGATCCGGCCAGCACGCCTTCGGGTCCTGGAGATGTACAGATCCTGGAGAGATGGGAGCTTGCAGCCGATCACCTTCTCAGCAGTGCGCACGACGCGCTGCAGCCTTAGTCTGTCCCTGGCAGTGGCTCCTGCGTACCACACGGTTATGGAGGTGGTGAGGATGGACTCGATGATGGCTGTGTAGAACTGCACTAACATCTTGGTGGGTAGCTTGAGCTTCCTCAGCTGCCGCAGGAAGAACATCCTCTGCTGGGCTTTTTTGATGAGTGAGCTGATGGTCGGCTCCCATTTGAGGTCCCTGGTGATGGTAGTGCCTAGGAAGCGGAAGGAATCAGCAGTGGTGATGGGAGAGCCTGAGAGGGTGAGGGGGGGCAAAGGGGTAGTGACTTTCCTGAAGTCTACAATCATCTCCACTGTCTTCAGAGCGTTCAGCTGCAGGTTGTTATTGTTGCACCAGGACGCCAGCTGGGCCACCTCTCTCCTGTAGGCGGACTCGTCGCCGTTGGAGATGAGCCCGATGAGGGTGGTGTCGTCCGCAAACTTGATCAACTTGACAGACTGGTGGCTGGAGGTGCAGGAGTTGGTGTAAAGGGAGAAGAGTAGGGGGGAAAGTACACAGCCCTGGGGTGATCCGGTGCTGATGCTAGTAGAGTCTGAGACAGTCTTTCCCAGCCGCACATGCTGCCTCCGGTCCGTCAGGAAGTCGGTGATCCACCTGCAGAGGGAGTCAGGCACGTTGAGCAGGGACAGCTTGTCCCGGAGCAGAGCGGGGCGGATGGTATTGAATGCGGAGCTGAAGTCCACAAACAGGATCCTGGCGTAGGTTCCCGGGGAGTCCAGGTGCTGCAGGATGGAGTGGAGGGCCAGGTTGACTGCGTCGTCTACAGACCTGTTGGCTCGGTAGGCAAACTGCAGCGGGTCCAGGACAGGGGTGGTGATGGACTTGAGGTGGGACAGGACCAGGCGCTCAAAGGACTTCATGACTACAGAGGTGAGCGCTACAGGTCTGTAGTCATTAAGTCCAGTGATCCGTGGCTTCTTGGGGACAGGGATGATGGTGGAGGTTTTGAGGCAGGACGGCACGTGGCATAACTTAAGGGAGGTGTTAAAAATGTCTGTGAAGACAGGAGCCAGCTGTTTCGCACAGTGTCTCAGGGTGGAGGGAGACACGTCGTCCGGGCCGGGGGCCTTGCGCGGGTTCAGTCTGGAGAACTGTTTGAGCACGTCCTGCTCACTGATGATAAGGGCAGGGGGGGAGGAGGGGGGGTGCCTTTAATGAAGTAGGGATTGTGGAGGCTGTGGAGCTGGAGGGAGGGGGGGAGTTGGACACAGATGACGAGGTGTCAAAACGGGCATAGTGTTGGGACAGTCTTTGACAAAGGGCTTTGTCATCCTGACCTTTAGGAGCCTGAGGCCGATAGTTGGTGATTTGCCTCAGTCCTCTCCACACGGAAGCCGAATCATTAGCAGTGAACTGCTGCTGGAGTCTCTCTGAATACACAGATTTAGCCCTCTTCAGCTCTCTGTTAAACCGGTATTTAACCTCCCTGTAGCAGTCCCTGTCTCCACTTTTCAGCGCTGCTTCCTTCTCCTTCCTGATCTGTCTGAGCTTAGCTGTGAACCAGGGTTTGTCATTAGAGTAACTCACCCTGGTGCGTGATGGAAGAATGATCTCTTCACAAAAGTGGATATATGAGTTCACAGTGTCCGTGTATTCATCCAGATCATGCGTGGCTCCTTTAAACATGCCCCAGTCAGATATTTCCATGCACGTTTCCAGCTTCTCCTCAGCTTCACTGGTCCGTATCTTCGTAGTGCTCACGACAGGTTTAGTGAGCTTCAATCTCTGTCTGTATGTGGGAATGAGGTGAACCATCACGTGATCAGATAATCCCAGCGCAGCGCGAGGAACAGCGCGATATGCGTCTTTCACTGTGGTGTAACAATGATCCAGTGTGTTTAATCCTCTGGTGGGGCATTTAATAAACTGTTTGTAGCGGGGGAGATCGTGGCTCAGATTGCACTGATTAAAGTCGCCAGCCACAATAATCAGCGAGTCTGGGAAACTCCGCTCTGTGTGTTGAATGTGATCCGCGAGCACGCGCTGAGCTTCGCGCGTGTCCGCGTCGGGAGGGGCGTACACAGCGATCAGTATAAAAGAAGCAAACTCCCGCGGGGAATAAAAAGGCTTGCAGTTGATAACAAGAAATTCCAGGGCGGGAGAACAGTGTTTGGAAATTACCGTTACATCAGAGCACCAGCTGCAGTTGATGTAGAAGCAGACTCCGCCTCCTGTGGTCTTGCCGGAAAGCTCTGTGTCACGATCAGCACGGAAGAGCTGGAAGCCGTCGAGGCGCAGCGCGCTGTCCGGTATATTTTCCCGGAGCCAGGTCTCAGTAAAGCAGAGGGCAGCTGAGGAGGCGAGGTCCCTAAAACGCATCAGCAGTCTCAGTTCATCTACCTTGTTAGAGAGAGAGTTGGTATTGGACAGAAATATGCCAGGCAGCGCCGTTCGCGAGCCTCTCCTGCGAAGCCGCACGAGAGCGCCCGCTCGTCTACCTCTCTTCCGCCGTCTCACTTTCCGAGCCAAGCAATGAACCAGATCGGCGGCAGGGGCTAAAAAAACTGGGAGGAGGTCCGTGGGGGTGAAAGTCCTGATATTTAGAAGTTCTTCACGGGTATAAGTGCAAGCAGACACACAATTGACAAACAAAAACAAACAAAGAGCGCAGCGAAGCACCATGTCGACCGCTGTGGGCGCCATCTTGGTCTATATAGAATAGAATAGAATAGAATGGGAGAAGGAAAAGCTACTTGTGGTGGCACCTTGCATGGCAGCAACCTCTCTGATTCTAGATGTGATTAACATTGTAGATAGGAGAAATGTAGTTTTGTTCTACTGTACATGATTGAATGACAAGAAAGTTGGCTTCTTCTTCATTTTCTGTGTTGCCTTTGTGGACAGCTGATGGTACAGACTGTAGTCAAAGGTAAAAACATGGCAAGGAGGGCTAAACGGCGATTTAGATCTTCATAATAGCTGTAGCTTGAAAGTGTTACCCTTAAGTTGGTTCGGACATGTCCCCGACAGTTCCTGTTACACAAGCAAGTATGTGTGTTTAGCTCTCTGTGTGTGTGTGCATGCGCTCCAGGCAGCACCTGAGCTAATCAGAACAGAGAGCATGTGGACCATGTCAGCTCTTAATTAGTAAAGGTGGCACCCAATCTACACAGAGACCATCACACAGTCAAAACATGCCAGGGTATGTGTTGGATATGTGTGTGTGTGTGTATGTGTGGCAGTGCCCGCCTGCTAGGGTGGCGTGAGGTTGGCACAACCCCTTGGTATATAAACCCTTGTTTGGTGTAATAAAGGAGAGTTCCATGTTGCATATAGTCTCGCCTCCGACTCCCTTATTACCTCCGCCAGGCCGAAAAGGCCAGGAGGAGGTTATGTTTTTGCCGGGGTTTGTCTGTTTGTCTGTCTGTCTGTCTGTCTGTTGGTTAGCAAGATAACTCAAAAAATCTTGGACGCATTTCCATGAAACTTTCAGGCGTTGTTGGAAATGGTACAAGGAAGAACTGATTACATTTTGGGGATGATCCGCATCACCGTCTGCATACAGGAATTTTTTAAAGCATTTTTCCACACTGTGACATATGGCCATTTCCAACATGTGCGCAGGTGCAATGGACGGCGCTGGGCGTCGTGTCTGACCAACACAAACTCCGCCTTCTTCAACGTTTTAGCCACAAAAGCATGCGGAAAACACTGGTGGCCTGGGCCCGCCAGCCATAGGCGCTGCGCACATTGCGCTGCTTGTCGTGTCTGACCAACACAAACTCCGCGTTCTTCAACGTTTTAGGCACAAAAGCACGCGGAAAACACTGCTGGCCTGGGCCCACCAGCGTGCGTGTTTTTGCGCCACGCTGCAAAACCTGACACGGCCACCTGTCCGCCGCCCGATTATTTGCCACAAATTCCCCGCCCAGCTATAGGCGCTGCGTAAAAACGACCTCTCTGCTGGGGAAGACTCTAAATTCTGTTTTGCCGCGGAGCGCAACCCCAATATAATATAAAACCCACGGCAGCCTGTGTAACCAATCTGCATCCGTCAGTGGAGGAGATGGACACACCAACACTTCAGTTTATTACCTCCGCCAAGGAGGCAATGCTTTTACAACCGTAAAATGGGGCTATAAGGGACGGCGGGGTAATATGGGACACTTTTCTAAATGTAATTCTGCTTTTTTAATTTTGCTTCCGCCTACATTTGATGAAGGATTCATGGATATTTGACAATAAAAACACAACTCAGCGTCCTGCTCAAAATAAAAAAAGCACAATTACATTTAAAACATTTCCCAGAAAAGTGTCCCTTATCAACCTGCCGTCCCTTATAGCCCCGTTTTACACTACTGAACCACTAATCCTATCACTATCACATTGATTGTCATTCATTAATTGTCTGTTTATTGCACTGTCCATGTCAAATAAACAAATAATCATTGTGAATCCAATTGCTAGTCATATCTTTTCATGCTCAGGGAATCTGAAAACGTACACACAAACACTGTATGGGGGGAACTGTGCCGCTTGGCGGAGGTCTGCGCTCTCCGAGTGCTTTTCTAGTTTCTAGATGTAACATTTGGCGACGTGGAAAATTGGAGTTTTTTAAAAAAAAAAAAGAATTAATAACGCGTGCGGAGACTTGTACACTTGCTCCAAGAGCAGGCTCAAGTTTTTCAGCCTTAAACAGCAGATGGGCAAGTCCTATAAGTTGTTTTTGTCGAGGCTTCGAAAACTAGCTAGGAGGTGTGGGCTTGGAGAGTATGAGGACCGCATGGTGATAGATAAGTTGGGCCATGGCACCAACGATGGGTGGTTAAAGCTGTGGCTGGCAACGGTGGAGGAACCACCATCGATGGAGGAAGTACTAGAGGTGTTGGAACACTGGGAGACTGGAGCTATACGCGAGGTACCGGCTAAAGCTAGCGTTGGGCCGACCGCATGCGATTTCCCGCCGAGAGCGGAGGTTTGCATGCTATGTGAGAGGCAGCAGCAGCTGGTTGTGGAGGCTACACAACAAGAGGGTGAGACCATGCGGGCTGCAGAACCCCGGTAAGAGCAACAACCGCAGGACACGGAGACGATGCAGCGGGACACCTGCACTGAGGGTACCGACAGCAGCAAAGTGGCGTCTGTGTCGGGGGACATGGCTGACGAGAGTGGTGCTGAGAACCCAGAGGGAGAACAGCCACAATCTGATGGTGGAACCAACAAGAGCGGCACTGAGAGCCCGGAGGGAGAGCAGCCGCACCCGAGTAGGGTAATAACGCAGTGGTGCATCCTGGAGGAGGGTACTGAGAATGGAGACGAGATGCCCGAGTCGGGGGATAGCGCAGACGGGAGTGTCACCGAGGGCCCCGAGGGACAGCAGCCGCAGCTGGGTATGTTGACGACACAGCAAAGCACCAATACCGGAGCTCCCGCTCCGTGCCCTCCAGGAGAGAGCTGCCAGGAGGAAGGGCTGGGACAGGTCGTGGAAATGTTCCTGGTCGCTGAAGACAGCAGGCCAGCTGTGGAGCCCAGTCTGGTGTGGGACCATGGCACTGACGGTTCGGACACCGCAGTATGTGAAGTCAGCAGAGAGGAGGTACAGCAGGAAACAACCCCGCTGTTGAAAGTTGAGCAGCAGGAGACCGAGACGGTGAACACCGATGCAACGGATGACTCCAGGAATGAGCAACTGCAGCCGTGTGCCATGGAGGTCGGGCAGTGCTTCAGTGCTGGAGCTCCATGCGCCTGGGACGAGGACACTGGACAGTATGGCGAGGAGCCCGAGACAGTGGATAATGCTGCCAAACAGACTTTGCTTCTCTCCGTGGTGCGGCCACTGGAGGCCAGAGTGTCTCGAGTCATGACAGCGGTGCGTGAGGCAGTCAGGAGTGGCTCGTCGGACACGGAGAAACGGCACACCGGACGGCACGGCGAGCCGAGAGGGAAGCAGCTCCTTAGGGCTATTAAAGACATGTTTGCCAAGAAGAGGGACTTTGACTCTGGGGGCAGATGACGGCTGGGTATGCAGACGCCATGGGGCTGTCCAGGGCCTCCAACTAAAGATATCTTTGCTAGGGAGGGGGGCATCGACCCTGGAGGGAGGAAATGGCTATGGGCAAATATGCCGTGGGGGTGCCCAGGCCCTCCGTGGCTAATTAAAAGGTGATGGTTGCCCAGGGACATTGGGGTTACCTGAGTATATTTTATTTGTGTAAATATCTGTACATATTTGATTAAGTGTGTTTTGTGTATATATATATAATGTTTGCTGATGTGCATGTGAGTGAGTTGACTGTGAGTAATATGGGATTATTTTATAAGTTTTATAGAGACAAGGTTCAGGCTGAATTATTTTGTGTGAATGTGATACATTTGTTTATTATAATATGTTAATTCCCTTGTTCTTAGAGTGTGATTTGGGTTTTAAATTTGGGTGGTTTTAATGGTGTGTGTGTTTCCCATTTTTTGGGAATGTTGGGTGTGTGTGTGCCTGCCCCCTAGGGTGGCGTGAGGTTGGCACAACCCCTTGGTATACAAACCCTTGTTCGGTGTAACAAAGGAGAGTTCCATGTTGCCTGCAATCTCGCCTCCGACTCCCTCATTTCTAGATCTAACAGTCTGAAACATCTCTTTGTCTGAATAGAAGAACAAGACTAGTTTGACATGGACATCTGCTCACCATGGAGTACTGACGGGTTCCTCCTGTAGCCAACGCTGCCAATACGCCATTATATGGGAGCTGTAAGTTAGAAACCCGTTCAGTAAGTTAGAAACATATTCAGTAAGTTACACATACTGTAGGTTCAAATAACGCTACTCATATGTTAGAAATAAGTTTTGGGTACGCTAGACATTTATCTCGACGTATTTCGACTTATGAGTAACTTATGAGTAACTTATGAGCAGTGTTGGGAGTAACACGTTACAAACTAGTGGTGTTACATAGTAGTGGCATTACAAAGTAGTGGTGTTACAAAGTAGTACTACTTTTGCAGTAATGTGCTGTGTAAATAAATGACTGTTTAAAAATTCAGTAATGTGTTACAGTTACTGAAATTTGATCAGACTAGTGCATTACCTGTAGAACACAAGTATTCCTGTCTGAAACGGGTATCCCAATCAGGCTTTACAGGCCTAAATGTAGGCTGTGTTTGAAAGTGGAATACAAAGAGGTGTAGGCTATATGTAAGCAATCACATGTTAGACTTTGACAAATATAAAAGGGAGTAAATGGCACTAAGGTTTATTTGATCGTGTGAATATTAATTACAGAATACCTAATTATTGAAAATGAATGGGCCATCCAATATTGGTGACTATTTCAGATCCGTTGTTTATTTGTTTGTCAGATCACTTATTTGTGTGATCTTTTATCACTTATTCAAGATAATAGTGTATCTTGCACTTTGGGGAATGGGAGTTGTTGTCATCATTATAATTATTTTAGTTTATATCACTATTGAGTGATAGAGTTCAGTGTAATATTGAATTTCTTCTGTGTATCGTCAATAAACTCATGCAGTACTATAACAGGACACGTTTACAAATATTTGAGACCCATTGGCTGCTGCTTTTCCCGTGTGCCTCTGAAAGGACTGCAGTCCACTGGTTCAGCAGCTGCTCCCCCCGGCGCACCTGGTGTTCTTTATGCCGAATTATCCATTAGACCTACGCAATCATAGCAACTTTATGGTATAATTCTTTCAGCATTAAACCTAGCTATCTTTTGTTGCTATTTGCACTACGGGTAGCATTACTGTACATAGTCTGCTGTTGTTGTTTTTCCAGCCTTATTCCTTTTCTTTCTTTTTTTTTATATTGCGCACACCACTGAAGAGCGAGATAAACGCCATTTCAATTCTCCTGTATGTCCTGTGCGTATATCAGCTGTTCTGATAGATATGCCGTCAGAACACCGATAGATTCAATCAGCTGATTGCTCGAACCACAGAGCTCAACTGTTTTCCATGATAAATCACCCTCAGGGCAAAAGCACACTTCATGCATTTATCTTTTTTTCACTTTATTGAAAATAACTTTTTTTTAAAAAAAATCGCCATCAGTTAGCGTATCTTTGAGCCAGGTCTGGCCGCTGCTTCTCCCAGCATGTTCTGTGTTGATTTGTCAGACCTGGTCTCCGCTGATGCTCCTCCTAGTCTGCTCATGCACCTCATTCTCCACATATGAATTATCCACAATTCCATCCATCCATCCATCTTCTACCGCTTTTCCGGAGGTCCGGGTCGCGGAGGCAGCAGTTCAAGCAGAGAAGCCCAGACTTCCCTCTCCCCAGCCACCTGCTCCAGCTCTTCAGAGGGGATACCAAGGCGTTCCCAGACTAGCTGGGAGACATAGTCTCTCCACCGAGTCCTGGGTCTGCCCCGGGGTCTCCTCCCAGTGGGACGTGCCTGAAACACCTCAAGTGGGAGACGTCCAGGAGGCATCCTAATCAGATGCCCATACCACCTCAACTGACTCCTTTCAATGTGGAGGAGCAGCGGTTCTACTCTGAGCCTCTCCCGGATGACTGAGCTCCTCACCCTATCTCTGAGGGTGAGTCCAGCAATCTTACGGAGAAAGCTCATTTCAGCCGCTTGTATCCGCGATCTCGTTCTTTCGGTCATTACCCAAAGCTCGTGACCATAGGTGAGAGTAGGAACGTAGATTGACTGGTAAATCGACAGCTTTGCCTTAGAACTAAGCTCCCTCTTCACAACAACAGACCGGTACAACGTCTGCATCACTGCAGATGCTGCTCCAATCCGTCTGTCGATCTCTCGCTCCATTTTCCCCTCACTCGTGAACAAGACCCCAAGATACTTAAACTCCTCCACTTGGGGCAGGAGCCTGTCCCCAACCCGGAGAGGACAATCCACCTTTTTCCGGCTGAGGACCATGGACTCGGACTTGGAGGTGCTGATTCTCATCCCAGCCGCTTCACACTCAGCGGCAAACCGTCCCAGCAAGAGCTGTAGGTCATTGCTGGATGAAGCCAACAGGACAACATCATCTGCAAACAACAGAGATGAGATCCTGTGGTCACCAAGCATGACACCTTCCATTCCCTGGCTGCGCCTAGAAATCCTGTCCATAAAAATTATGAACAGGACCGGTGACAAAGGGCAGCCCTGGCGGAGTCCAACTCTCACTGGGAATGACTCCGACCGAGTGTTGGCAATACGAACTAAACTCTCACAACGGTCGTACAGAGACCGAATAGCCTGTAACAACAAGCCCGATACCCCATACTCCCGAAGCACCCCCCACAAAAATCCACGAGGGACGCGGTCAAATGCCTTCTCCAAGTCCACAAAACACATGTAAACTGGTTGGGCAAACTCCCACGAACCCTCAAGAATTCTCGAGAGGGTAAAGAGCTGGTCCGATGTGCCACGGCCAGGACGAAAACCACATTGCTCCTCCTGAATCCGAGGTTCGACCAACGGCCGGACTCTCCTCTCCAGTACCTTGGCATAGACCTTCCCAGGGAGGCTGAGGAGTGTGATCCCTCTAAAGTTGGAGCACACCCTCCGGTCCCCTTTTTTGAAGAGAGGAACCACCACCCCGGTTTGCCATGCCAAAGGCACTGCCCCCGACCTCCACGCAATGTTGCAGAGGCGTGTCAACCATGACAACCCAACAACATCCAGGGCCTTGAGGTACTCGGGGCGAATCTCGTCCACCCCCGGGGCCCGGCCACCAAGGAGATTTTTAACCACCTTGGCGACCTCAGCCCCTGTGATAGGCGAGTCATCCCCCTTGTCCCCAAACCCTGCTTCCTCTGTGGAAGGCGTATCAGTGGGATTGAGGAGATCCTCGAAGTATTCCTTCCACCGCCCGACGATATCCCCAGTTGAAGTCAACAGTGTCCCATCCGCACCATACACAGTGTGGACGGGGAGCTGCTTTCCCCTCCCGAGCCGCCGAACAGTTTGCCAGAATCTCTTTGAAGCCGACCGAAAGTCTTGTTCCATGGCCTCACCGAACTCCTCCCATACCCGGGTTTTTGCTTCAGCAACCACCCGAGCTGCACTCCGCTTGGCCTGCCGGTACACCTCAGCTGCTTCGGGAGTCCCACAAGCCAACCAAGCTTGATAGGACTCCTTCTTCAGCTTAATGGCCCCCCTCACCACTGGTGTCCACCACTTGGTTCGGGGGTTGCCACCACAAGATGCACCGACCACCTTGCGGCCGCAGCTCTGGGCCGCCGCTTCAACAACAGAGGTGGAGAACATGGCCCATTCAGACTCCATGTCTCCAGACTCCCTCGGAATGTGGTTGAAGTTCTTCCGGAGGTGGGAGTTGAAGACCTCCCGGACAGGGGCCTCAGCCAGACGCTCCCAGCACACCCTCACTATACGTTTGGGTCTACCAGGTCTGAATGGCTTCCTCCCCTGCCATCGGATCCAACTCACCACCAGGTGGTGATCAGTTGACAGCTCTGCACCTCTCTTTACTCGGGTGTCCAAGACATACGGTCGCAGGTCTGATGATACGATAACAAAATCGATCATCGACCTGCGGCCTAGGGTGTCCTGGTGCCAGGTGCACATATGGACACCCTTATGCTTGAACATGGTGTTCGTTATGGACAGACTGTGGTTAGCACAGAAGTCCAATAACTGAACACCACTCGGGTTCAGATCGGGCAGGCCGTTCCTCCCAATCACCCCCCTCCAGGTTTCACTGTCGTTGCCCACGTGCGCATTGAAGTCCCCCAGTAGGACAATGGAGTCTCCAGGAGGAGCACCCTCCAGCACCCCAGTCACAGACTCCAAAAAGGGTGGGTACTCTGAAACATCATTTGGTGCATAGGCACAAATGATGGTCAGGACCCGTTTCCCAACCCGAAGGCGCAGGGAAGCAACCCTTTCGTCCACCGGGGAAAACTCCAATATAGAGGCAGCAAGGTGGGGCGATACAAGAATACCTACCCCTGCTCGTCGCCTCTCGCCTGGGGCAACTCCAGAAAAGGCCAAGCTCCAGCCCCTCTCCAGGAGACTGGTTCCGGAACCGGAGCTGTGTGTTGAGGTGAGGCCGACTATATCTAGCCGGTATCGCTCAATCTCATACACCAGCTCAGGCTCCTTCCCCACCAGAGAGGTGACATTCCACGTACCAAAAGCCAGTTTAGAAAGCTTGGGATCAGTCCGCCAAGGTCTCCGCCTTTGACTGCCACCTAATCCACATAGCACCGGACTTCCATGATCCCTCCTGCAGGTGGTGAACCTACTGGAGGGCGGACCCATGTAACTCCTTCGGGCTGAGCCCGGCCGGGTCCCATGGGTGGAAACCTGGCCACCAGACGCTAGCCTTCGAGCTAGCGTCCACAATTATCCACAATTATCCACACGAATTATCCTTTAGACCTACGCAATCACTGCAACTTTATAGTATAATTTTTTTAAGCATTAAATTTTCAGTGTTATCTTTTTCTATCTATTTAACTTTCATTTCCTTTTCAGTGGTGACTGGCAGGTCGCGATGCTGTTTGTTATCCAATCAGCATGGTTGTAATGCTGCGCATTGTCCAATCAGCACAGAGTCAATCTGAAATCCCACACTTCTTAAAGCCAGCTGATGAAGAGACACAGAGCGGTGGCTAAAACTTTTGATAGAAATTACAAATTTTGACTGAGCGACTCCATATTCAAGGATGCACACCCTCGTAACCTCAGGAAACCATGTTTAAAATCTCAGGCCAGTCTGACGAATAGTTCAAGAGATATGCGTGGAACAGGCAGGCAGACAGACAGACAGACACACAAAAACAGACAAGAGATTTCTTACATATATAGATACTGTAGATGTGTTACTCGCGTTACTCATTTTATTAATGTGAATAGATAGTTTTAGCGCAAATAAATGCAAACTGACAATACGAAGCAAATGCAGCCATCAGTCAAAGTAACCTGTTGCAAAGAGCCTGTTCACTACTGCAGCCAGCAGCCACAAATGGAGCTTGCTCCTGCTGGAAAAAGATGAAGCTACTTTGTTTTTGTGGAGACAGATTATTTTTCCTTTGTCACGGTTAAGGACAAAAGCATATTGGTGGGTTGCAAGCTAAAGTATGGTTGAGACCGACTGCAATCTTCAGAAGCACCTGAGAACAGCAACAGGATCCAACAAAGCTAGTGCTATGCTATGCTAACAACACCGTGTAGTGGATCTACGTTATCTGCCACAGCTGGATTTCAAGCACAGGTATGCATCTGGATAGTTCGTGACCCAGCAAGAATTAAACCGACTGATTGCCAGATACATCATTACAGAACAAAGATCTGATAACAGTCATTTTCCATCAGACAGTGGAGACTGAGATCCACTGAAGTTAAAACACCTTTGCCTACTAACTGGACAAAGATTATTCAAAAATGGATTTGATCTCCAAAAGGAATTTAAGGGACTGGATCATATCTCTGTCACAGCAGATATTTGGACTGTGGATAATGGACATTTTCTTTGGATCACTGCACATTGGATTAAATCCATAAAATAAAGGTAAGAAATGTTGACAGCTTTATGCAGTATTGCTATCTCACTCTTTTCCCCTCTCTTTTACTCCACAAACCCTATTTCTCATTCCAAAATGAGGAAATTACTGGTAATTTTGTGTTGATTTTCTTCAGACTTTTCCCACAATAAGAGCTCTCAAGGCAGGATAAATCATGTTCTAAAAGCTAAAAACATGTTTAGAAAAAGCACTGTCTGAAAGAGTCTGTTTTCAGCCTGACATTAAGAAGCCCATGCATAATCTGCATTTAAATAACAGATTTAAATAATATGCATTAAAAAGTAATGTGAAAATTACTTTTCCAAGTAACTAGTTACTTTAATCATGCAGTAATTGGTAAGTAACTACTTTTGAAAAGAAGTAACTAGTAACTGTAACTAGTTACTATTTTTTAGTAACTTGCCCAACACTGCTTATGAGTCACTTACAAGTAACGTGTGTGAACAATCGCATAATTTAGATACAACTTATGCCCCGCGTATGCAGGACATTTCAGCCATATGCTGGATGCATGCTGAAAATTTTCAGGGGATCTTGGCATACAACATATACCAGCGTGCTTCAGCGTGCTCTTAATTATACAAAACTTACTCATAACTTATTCAACGTACGCCAATGTATTCTTCAAATTTTTCCTACGTCTGGGATATGCTGCCTATATCGTCAAGGTGCGACAGGGACTTAAGGGGGTAAACTTACAAATTCATCAGGGATCAAATGATTTCCCCCACTGTCGAGACAGTGGATCATCTGCCTCCACCTCATGGTATGGAAGGCTCATTCATGATGAAGTCACATATTTGATTTGGCAGAAATTTTATGCCAGATGCCCTTCCTGGCGCAACCCTTCCCATTTACCTGGGCTTGACACCTCTGGCAGCTGGCTGCGCCCTGACCACAAGGGGTTTCTGTGACCCACTGGGGCCGGTGTCCAGGGAGCCTGTTCAGAGGTGGCTGTGTGTCTGGCCTGGGGGTGGTGGTGGGGGCTGTGGGGTGGGCCAGGGGGGCTTGCCGTGGCCCTGGGCTAGCTGGCCTTGCCTCCTGGGTAGAGCTGGATCTGGCCCTGGGCCCTTGGTGCTGGAGAGGGGGGGTGTTCTTCCTCTGGGTTGGGGTCGGGTGTGTGCCGGTGGTGCGGGCTGGCCCCAGCGTGTCCTTGCGTGGTGGGGTCGTGTCCTCCTCGGGGCCCTGGCGGCGCTGTGGGACTGGTGCCTGCATCCTGGGGGGGTCACCCTTCACATCCTCCAGGGCCTGCGGGTGTGGGTGTGCGTGTGTGTGTGTGTACATGTGTGAGTGTGTGTGTGCATGCAGGTGTGGGTGTGGGTGTGTGCGCGTTGTGTGCGGCTGTAGGTGGGCATGTGTGATGGTGAGTGTGTGTGTGCACAAGGGTGTGTGTGTGTGTGTGTGTGTGTGTGTGTGTGTGTGTGTGTGTGTGTCGGGAGGATACCTGTGGGTGAATGTGTGGGGGTGGAGGATGTGTGTGTGGGTAGTGGAACCTCATTGGGTGGCGGGGGTGGGGCGGGCCATCTGGTGGCCTGGGGGTTGGCGATTCAGGGCTTGCTTGTCCCAGCCGCCCTGCCGTTGTGTCATGGGGCGGGGCACTTTGTCACATTGCTTCTGGTGTCCTTGGTGGTCGGGGGGGCGGTTGGGTTGGCAGCCATGTTGCTGTCAGTTTGCTCCGGGGTGGCTGTGGCTGCGGGGCGGCCTGCTGCTGTCGGTGTGTGTCTGGGGTGGGTGGTTGGTGGGCTTGCGGTAGGTGCTTGGGGGATGTCGCTTGGTGTGTGAGGCGCCGTATGGGTCTGGACCATTGCTCACTATTGTGATTATTGTTGTTGTGTATGTTTGCGTGTGCAAGATGAGTGGGAGTGGGGGTGGGGGTGGCTGCTCCATCATGTTTGTGGTGCTGGGAGCACCGGGGCATGACTCTGATGGATCCTGGGCTGCTTGGCTTGGCAGCCCTCACCCTGGGTTGGGATTTGGGGGCAGTGGGTGGCCTCCTGAACCAGTTTGTGAGCTGGTTTCTGGAAGGGGATGGGCTCCCTTTTGGACCACTTCCCTCCCAGTCTTATCCCCTTCCCCCCCTCAATTCTGGGTGGAACATACGCTACCGTTCAAAAGTTTGGGGTCACTTAGAAATTTCCTTATTTTTGAAAGAAAAGCACTTTTTTTTCAATGAAGATAACTTTAATCAGAAATACACTCTATACATTGCTAATGTGGTAAATTGTAGAAGAGCTTGGAATAACGAGGCGATGTGACTTATAAACCAAAGTTTATAATCAGCTTCGCTCCTCTAACAAGTCTCATCTTGTGCAGCAGCAGAAGAAGTAAGAGAGCGAACACATTCGGCTCTGTGTACTTATACTTACACACAACAAAAGACATGCATATCAAAGCTGACATCCCCCATTACTTAATCCCCTCCTTTGTCTCCGTACCCCTCCACCTGGCCCTGGGAGGTCAGTGCGACCTATCTGGTCTCCACCCAGTGCCTCGGATGCTCTTTGATCTTCACTGGCGGTTGAGACCCTTTGTCCTGTTCTGAGGTGTGAAGTTGCTTTACATATGTAGTCACCAAACATTCTCACATGCTTATACATATGTAGGTTATGGGATATATGATTAATATAGCTGCAAATGTCTGGTTTTTGGTGCAATATCTACATAGGTGTATAGAGGCCCATTTCCAGCAACTATCACTCCAGTGTTCTAATGGTACAATGTGTTTGCTCATTGCGTCAGAAGGCTAATGGATGATTAGAAAACCCTTGTGCAATCATGTTAGGTCTGCAATGCTGTAATTGCTGCAAATGGAGGATTCTTTGACAAAAGCAAAGCTTGAAGGAAAAAATAATTTCAAATACAAATCATTATTTCTAACTTTGTCAATGTCTTGACTATATTTTCTATTCATTTTACAACTCATGGTGGTAAATAAGTGTGACTTTTCATGGAAAACACAAAATAATTGTCTGGGTGACCCCAAACTTTTGAACGGTAGTGTACATCTTCTTGGATACACTTAGGGATTTAGGGTGGGGGTGTGTTGCACTGTGTCGGTGAAGGGGATACCTCTGCTGCCGAGTGGGGCTGCCCTCATCTTAATTTTAATTGCATTTTAGACACTGAGGGCTTGGGGGGATGGGAGCCCCACTGCCTATCGCAGTGGCTAGTGGTGCTCCAACTACCATCCCCCCAGTTTTAACTGCACTATGGTAGTTCACACACCTGCACACAATCACATCATACAACTAACACACAACTATCATGATTTGTGCAAGGGGGAGGGAGGTGGGGGTCTTCCCCCACCCCTGTTGCCCTCCTTCTGCCTGGGGCCTCGGGGCCCAGTGGGGGGCCTGGGACCCATCATGTTGTCAAAATCCCTGGGTGCTGCAGAATGAATAGATGCGAGCAAGGGAGTGAGAGAATGACTGAACAAGAGAGTAAGCGAGAGTGAGGGAGTGATGAGTGGAAATGGTGATGGTAGACTGGTTTTGTGTGGCGCTTTGCATGTCGGGTGGCATCTCGGAGCGCCTGCAGTGGTCCGGTGATCAGTCACTCGGGCAGCCGCTGGGAGCGGTGGTCTGCTTTGGTGGCTGCGGCTGCCCTGGGATGGCTGAGCAGGGAAGTGGCTGCTGGCCTGTGCCGACGGTCTCTCCGGCCACTGCTGGGTGCTGGTGCGTGTTCATGCTCGCTGCATCTGCATCGCAGTCACCCTAAGTAATAAGGGAGAATGAGGGTGGGTGAGTGTGTGGAGGAGAGCACGAATGGATGTGAGTAGGTTGGAGGGTGAGTAAGAGTGCATGTGGGTGACCCTGAGGGTGAGTGAGAGCGAGATTGAGCGGGTACAGGAGTGAGAGAAAGTGGGTGGGTCCAGGAGTGTGAGTGTGGGATTGTGTGGGGGAGAGGGTGAGCAAGAGTGAGTGCATGTGCATGTGGATGCGTATGAGAGCATGAGGGTGTGAGTGTGTGGGAATGGGTGTGTTTGCTAGTCGGGAGGTGCTGGATTGAGGGGGGTAGTGCCTCTTGGCTACGTAGGATACCCTGGATGGGGGGAAGGCTTCTTTGGACGTGGGGGTCCCTGGGGTGTGTGGCGATGGTGCTGGGGGAAGCCCGCTGTGGGGGTGCCTGGGGGGGCTTGGGCTGGGGGCCTAGCAGCCTGGCGGCCTGGCCTCCCTCAGCTATCCCTCCTGGGGTTTGTGCCTGGCTTTCCTGGGGCTTGTTAGCCTCGGACATTTGTGCCCTGTTGGGGTTGGTGGCGTTGCCTTGCCTGCTGGGCGTTTCCGGGGGGGGGGGGGGGTGGTGCTGCGACCAGCCGCCCTCTTCGTATCTTTCCTGACAAACCACTCACATGCACACACTTATTGTGCGCGAACTCTCATATACATGCACACGGATGCACTCACACAAATGTCTCTCCTTTAACTCCATTTGATTACATGATCTACCTCTCCTGCGGCTGGTGTCGCAGATACGCACCTGCAAAAAGTATGTAAAAAAAAACCCTAAATAAACCCAGATGTACCAACCATTTCACATCACTAGATGGCAGACACATATAGCTTACTGCTCTTCTCTGGAGGACTCAGTACAGCCGTCCAGAACTTGTTTGAATGTGATATCACTTCCGGGGTGCAGAAGAAGAGACACATAAACAATTGCGCAACATATATGTCAACAGGGAGGAAGCATTTACTCCAAATTTTGCCAACTATGATTCTTAAAGGGATTATTTACCTTCTGAAGGGAAATATTTACCTTCTGTGACAGCACAAGATGGACCGGAGCATGTACACTTTTCATCCGCCATTGACGAAGCTGCACGTGACGGAGAGGACAATACTGCTGGTTCCATGACGTTGTCTAACCAAAATCGAGGTGGAATAAATCAGAAGTTAAATGTTTGAGTTTCTGGATGTGGGAGAGAAAGTGAAAATGACCGACAGAAGACAAAATAAGGACCAGGGATGAACACATGGACGCATGGCGACACATGACGAGTGGTAGGTCTGTTTTTATCAGTTTGTTTACATTTTACAGATTTTCTGCTTCATATATTTTGAAGATAACAAAAAAAAACAACAACCCCAAAACAAAACAAGAAGAAGCAGTCTGTCTTCTGTTTGTTTTAGTTGTTGGTTTGTTTGTCTTTTTTGTTTGTTCCTCTCCCTTTTCTTTCCCCCTCCCCACACTTTCTTTCCCCAGTCCCCATCCTGTTGGGTCCTTCATGGGTAAAATAATTTAAATAAAGAATTAAAAGTTATTACAAGAGGAGTTTACAACAATATACACTGCATAGATAGGTACTGTATAAAGCTCCTTTTGGCAAAGTAAATCTGTTTTGGTACAATAAGGGTAGAAGATTTCTATTCTGCTCACCTAGCTGCCTGACAGGACAAGGGGAAAAAAAAGAAGATTGAAGATTGACTGCCACTCAGTCCATATAGCAGTCCACCAGATATGAGTGTGGCGTTGTTTCCAGTGACAGCTCCAGTTGCTCTTTGGTCTGTGACCCACACATCCTGCCCAGGAGCAAGTCTGTTGAGGTTCTATCCATGGTGTCGCTGATTGTAGCGATGTGCATCTTTCATCTTCCTTACCCCTTCCTTCAGCATCACAGTGTCTCCATCAGAGAGAGCAGGATCTAGTAGGGCAGAAAGGATAGGCAGTTGGGCTTGGCTGTACCCATTTTGGAGTGGGGTAGCTCTGTATGCAAGTAGGGCAAGATAAGGATCGTCTGACTTCTTCAAGAGCCCCTTCACTGTCTGTACTGCATGTTTGGCTTCAGCATTGCCCTGGGGGTATTTTGGGCTGCTGGTCACATGACAGAACCCATAGGACTCAACAAACTCAGCAAAAGCCACTCCGGAGAACTGTGGCCCATTATCTGTGACTAGGGTCTCGCAAATCCCGAGATGTGCAAAAATTGACTTCAGGTGGTGAATCACATCATTAGACCTTGTGGGGGTTAGGAGAGCCGTCTCCCCATACCTTGATGCATAGTCCACCACCAGCAGGTAGGTCTTGCTCCCTAACATAAACAAATCCGCTCCACATTTCTGCCATGGTAAACCTGGGTATGGTGTTGGCATCAACGGCTCCCTCTGGTTCTGTCTCTCCTGGCAGCATGCTTGTCAGTTAAGAACCATCTTGTTCAGTTGCCGGCTCAGCCCTGGCCCCCATACTGACTGTTGTGCCCACTCTCTACACATGACCACCCCTTAGTGCCCTTTGTGCAGCTTGGCAAGAACGTTGTTTCTCATTGTTGACGGTATGACGAGTCTTTGTCCCTAAAGCTGGGTTCACACTGTAACGTTTGGACCAACTTTTACAGACGTTTTGAAAAATCAGAGAAATTAGTCCAAACGTTGATGAAATTATGTTCGTGAGCAGATACTTTTAATCCGGCGCACACCAACTTTTACAAACTTTTATGAACTTTTGCTAGCATTTGCCAGCGTTGCATTCAAACTTTTGCCAACTTCGGCTAGTGTATGTGTAACTGTTGCCAACTTAGGTTAACTTAAGATAACGAATACTCAGCGCAGGTCAGCTGACATCAGCGTCAGGCGACGTTCATATAAAGATCAATGTTTGTGGAGGCTTCCTGCCATTCTCAACCTGCTTTTTTGGGTGGATTCACACTGCAATGTTTGGACCACCTTTTACTGACATTTTGGCAAATGTCTGGCTCTGCTGGTAAAAGTTGATAAAAGTTAATGATAGTTGGTGCTTGTTGGCAAATGCTGGTGAAAGTTGTATTTCTTGAAAATTTTCAGCATGCCAGAAATTTGCCGATGTTTGGAAATAAACATTGGTGAAAGTTGTGGTCAGTCTGTAAAAGTTCCTGAGCACTGGGTTAAGTTATGTAGAGTTTGCCTAAGTCAGCCTAAGTTAAGCTCTGTTAGCAAACGTTGACTGAAATGCCGGTGTAAGCAGATGTTTTTAAAACCGAAACTCAATTCAGACATGCACGTGTGAATCCACCTTAAAACAAGAGACCATCCTGGACTGTGAGGAAAGCTCATTCCGTCCAATACACCTTGAGTGCAGGTTCACTGGTGCCATGTGCTGGCCAGCTCTCTGCACACAGCTGCATCACATGTGCGCACACACTGTCCCTCTGCAGCTGGTCCCTCAGCTCCTCCAAATAGGAAGTGTTCGCAGGCATGTACTCCATTACCATGTCTACATAAATGTTAGTGTCTTCAAACAGCCCTTTGTCAGCTGGTGTTTCTCTTCTCTTCACTTGCACTCGTGACAGTGTATCTGCTGTCCACAGACACTTCCCTGCCACATGAGATATGGAATAGGAATACCGCATCAGATGTATTCTGAAGCGTTGGATCCGAGGAGGTAGCGCATCCAATGTTTGAGTCCCCAGGAGACTCAAGAGAGGCTTAGGATCCATCTTTAGCTGGAAATGCTTCCCAATCAGGAAGTTGCGGAACCTCTCAAGCCCAGGTCAGTCCCAACACCTCCTTTTCCACTTGCCTGTATCTCTGCTTGGTTAATGAGAGACCGTGACATGTAAGTTGTTGACCTCCACTCCTCATCCCATTTTTGGAGTAGCACTCCTCCTAGCCCGTATGACGACGCATCTGCTGAGACTTTGCACCCTTTGTTTGGGTTGTACATGGCTAGCACAGGTGGTGACTGTTGTGAAGCCACAGCTTACAACAGACTGTGTGGACATGGTGTCGGACACACGGGTGACATCATCACATCGTGCCTACATAGGGGGACTATTGGCGGGAGACAACCTCTTTGGCACTTTGGCTTTCACCTGTAACCTGCTTATACCACACCTCCGCTAGCTTGTTACTGTTATTGTTAACTGTGTAATAAAGTTATCGTTCGGTACAACTCTTGCCGCCACTGTCCTGTTTGCAGACATAACATTTGGCGATGAGAAGAAAAACCTTATCTTCTGGAGGAAAACTAATTATTTTCCTGAAGATGGAAGCGTGTCTGGTACCTTTGCCACTGATCCTCCCGACACCAGGTGAGCTGCCCCTCCCGTGGCCTCGTTGGTTTGAGTTGTTTCAGACATTTGTGTTGGCTAAGGATCTAGCTAACGCTGGCGAGTGTCATCTACATGCTGTGCTAGGTTATTGCCTCGGTGTCGAGGGACAGCATGTGTTGGATTCACTGGGCTCTGCAGAGACCTACGGCGGTGCCGCCTTGATGGCTGAACATTTCACTGCTCCACAGAATGTAATTGTCATGAACCGGGCTTGGGCTCCTCCCGAGCCCGGCTTCATGGCGTCTTCCTGTTTCTTTGTCATCTGTGTTTCATGCTACCTTTTGAGTTCCATATAGTCTTGTCGTTATTTTTACTGGTGTGTCCATGTTCTGTTGTATTTTGGGGCTCTTATTTGTCTGTTATATTTTTTGTAATATTTTTGGTTATTTTATTATCTCTTGAGTTATTAGTAGTTATTCTTTAGTCTGTTTTTGGCTTTGTTTGTATTTATTTTGTGACTGACAGCAGTCAGGGGCTTTGGCCTTGTTGTCTCCTGCCTGCTGTCAGCCACGCCCCCTTCCCCTGTCAAACCTTAACAGCTGATCCCTGTTCTTTGATTATTCGTCCCGCTTCCTTGCTCATATGCATCTTATCACTGTTCTTTTAGTCTGTGTATTTAGCCTGCTTGTTGTCTTGTACTCACTGCTGGATTATTGTGTTTTACTCGTGCGTTTCCCTCAACCATGTTTCGCCATGGCTTTCTTTCAGTAGTATTCTCTCCCACATCTCGTCTTGGTCAATCTTACAACACGTTACACAGTGTTCCTTTGTAAGTAATCCTCTTTTGCATTTTTGTATGTCAGCACTATTTTGTGGGACTGTAATAAATTTGTCTGTGGTGTAGCCTGTGCGTGAATCTGCCTCTCTCCTCACCTCGTTAGAGGTGATTCACGACAGTGAAGGCCCAGAGATTTGTGTTTTACCAGCACCAACAGCGACCGGATGAGTCAGTTGTACAGTACCTAGCTTCCCTTCGCTGTTTGGCTAGCACGTGTGAGTTTGGACACATGGAGGACAGGTTGATACAGTCACGGTTGAAATGACACTAGTTTCTGTGCGTCTTCTGTTGTCCTATTTCCTGACATAACAATTGGCGATGACGATGGGATACTTGGTCTTCTGGAGGAAAACTAATCATTTTCCTAAAGATGGAAGCGTGTCTGGCACCACCTCCACCATTCCTTGCGACTCCAGGCGACCCGCCTATTCCATGGCCTCGTTGGTTCAAGTTGTTTTGCACTTATTCGGCGGCAATGGACCTAGGAAAACATGGTAAACTAAGACTGCGAACGATTCTACTTCACTGGATGGGCGCAGAGGGTCAACGGATATTTAACACTCTAGGACAGGGGTCTCAAACTCATTCCATGGAGGGCCAAGACCCTGCAGGTTTTACCTCCACCCAGTGTCTTCAGCAGGTGTTTTCATTGATCAGCAATCAGTGGGAAGAAATTCAGTGAAATCACCTGTTGAAGACACTGGGTGGAGGTAAAACCTGCAGGGTCTTGGCCCTCCATGGAATGAGTTTGAGACCCCTGCTCTAGGACAAGTGGACACATATCAGGAATGCATCATGCTGTTGGCCGGACACTTCATGCCGCCTGAAAACATACTGGCAAAGAGTGTTCATTTCTGCCAGCGCCGACAGCGGACAGGTGAGATGACCCAACAGTTCATCGCAGACCTCCATCGTCTGGTGACCACATGTAAGTTTGGAGGACGTTTGCATATTTGGAGGACGAAATGGTGCGGGATCAGCTTGTGGAGCACACCAGCAATCCGAGACTGCAGGTGAAGCAAATCAGGGCGCCCGATGGCCTATCGCTGGTGAAGGTGGTGCAGCTGGTGTTCTAGTTGAAGGCCGCCAACAAGCTAGCATTGCAACTAGGTGAGCCACAACAACAATTCTCGCTAGCTTATGCTTTTCCCCCAGCAGAAGTACTCGTTAACACCACGACTCGCTTGGAGGATGCTGGGGTGAACATTATGGGGCAATGGAACATCATCATCATTCGTGCTGTAACTGTGGCTCCCTGAAGCACCGAGAAGGAGCACATTCCTGCCCAGCCAGGGGGCAGCGACGCAGAAACTGCGGCAAACTCAACCGCTTTTCCAAGATGTGCTGATTGTCACAAAAGACATCAGACCAGCCACCCAGCCCAAAAATCCCACCAATGACCACCAGCCGCACTGTAAGCTCCAGAGGCAAGTGTATGTGGTGCACGGTGAAACTGGACGACGTCGACTTGCCATTGCAGCTGGACACTGCCGCTGTGATGTCAGTGCTGAATTGGATTTCAGTTAAGAAATACTTCCCTGACCATCCTATTGGGAAGAATCCAGCAAAGTTATATGACTATGGGCACACACGCATCAGCTTTGTAGGGACTGTGTCGCTGGCGGTTCGCTATGGGTCAAGAGCCCTCCTGGTGTTCATTTTCCAGGTGGCTATACACGGGTATCATATCCTAGGTTGTGACCTGTTTTATGAACTGGGTTTTACCATCTGCAACAACCTGGGGCTCTTTTGGAATGCTAATGTTGGGAGCGCAACGCGCCCGGATGGGGATACAGCCGCTCTGAGTTTGAGACCGCAGGGAGAGGACAGTGGGAAGGAAGGGCAGAAACCGGAATCGTCCTGTATCTGCACCCGGCGTAGACAACAATGGGCCACCGCGGGGCAGCAGGATGGAGAGTTCGTGGCCCAGCAGGATCCAGTGGAACAACACCAACCGGGGGCACATCCTGCTGCCGACATGAAGGATATATCGCCACAACAGCAAAGTCGTGTGCTGTGGAGCCAATCGCTGCTCGCAGTGCTGGAATGGGTTCAGGTCCAACGATCTGGACGCCTGGACCCACAGGGGATCTCATCATTGCCAATGAGAATCGCTGCACAGTTGGGGCCAGCCACTTTCCAGCTGGCTGATGGCTTGAGATGGCACACCAGCCGTTTGCAAAGGGTGAGAACAGCTGCCCAGGAACTGATCCAGCCAGTGTGAGACCCGGACTGGGACTTTAAAGCGGGACCACCAGACCTGCTGCATTCAGTGCCTTCAGGGCCGCGCCCATGAGAGTCTTCCAGGGGGCCCTAACCTGTAATCTCAGCTGTGACTGTGCTCTGGACTGTTCAGCAGGGCACGACTGCTTTAAAGTGGCAGACTAACCCATGCGGTCATGCAGGGTCAACCAGTGGTCTTCCCCGTGGCCCAGGTTCTGTTCTTGTAAAAAAAAAAAAAAGAGCTGCTGAGATTTGAAATGTTCATAATGTTTTTGGCTTTTTCAAGGGGGAGGTAAATGCTAGATATTGACATATTAACAATAGGAAGCATGGACGGGCATGACATGACATCATCATGCCGTGTCTATATTAGGAATCTGACAGCAGGAGTTGTCCTCTTTGGTGTTTCACCTCCAAGCCAACCACAACCTGTAATACCTCAGTGTTAGCTTCATAGCTATTACCCCCAACATGTGTACCATCTGTGTCTGTTTATAATAAAGTTTGAGTTTGGTGCAACACCTGCCTCCACTGTCCTTTTTCCAGGCATAACACCCTTTATGGCGTATGGCTGACGCACTTCTTCAAGTTCGCTCCATATTTTTGGGTAGGTTTGTTTTAGTGTCTCCATTGTAACACTGTCTAGGTGTGCAACAAGGCCCAACCTATAGCTCATAAGTCTTCCTAGCAAGGCAGTGTACAGATGACGGACTGTGTACACATCTTCCATCACCTCTTCTCAGCAGCACCACAACGTCAAGTGGACTCCTCCCTGGTCCCAGGAGTTGCTTCGCTGCTTTGCAGAGTGTGGGTGGATTGTCCTGATGTATTTTCTGGAACACAGCATGTGGCAGGACTGTGACATTGGCACCTGTGCCGATTTTAAAAATCACACAACTGTCATGTATGTTGATGTTAACCATTCAGGGATCGCCATCTGTCCTGACGCTGCCAAGGAAGATGGCATCCACCTCCTCTTCAACTTCATGCACAGATTTTGGTGCCCTACACACACGACTGTAATGTCCCTTTTTCCCACATGCATGACATTTTCCTTCATTAGCAGGACAATCACGTTTTGGACGGGATGGAGAACTGCTGCATTTATGACACTGCGACTGTACGGATTTCTCTTTACTGTTCTGGGCACTGCGTAGCTTATTAACATGCTGAAGCTTATTTTTAGTAGCTTGCTGTTTTTGTACACTCTCACTCTATTCACACACTTAGCATCACTTGTCTGTGCTTTAGTGTCACCTCGCAGAGAAGCTTGCTACTTTTTCATCTCCTGGCTTTGATGCACCATCCTAACATCTTATCCAATGCCAGTTCTGCATCTAACTGCATGTGCTCAAACAACCCCTTATCTAACAGCCCGACAAATGTCGGTCTCTAATTAATTCATCATGTAGCGCCCCATAGTTGCAGGCTCTGCTAGCGCATATAATGCATTAACAAACAAATCCACAGACTTTCCTTCTCTCTGCTTGCGCATATTAAACTTGGCACGCTCATAAATCACATTTTTCTTGACCACAAAGAAGCTCTGGAAGCCATCACACACCCCCTTGTAAGTGCCTCTTTCAGCAGCCGATGGAGTCATTTATTTATTTAAGCATCTGGATTCTCATTAGCTTCCACAACATGGTTGCTAGTCTCCTTGGGGTCCATACAAAAACATAATATTATGGAGAGTGTAAATAACAAGACTGATTTATGCAGCAGACGATTTTATTCACTCTCACATCAGTCATACACAGAAAAGCATGTCTCAATACACCATGGGTTCTCCTTTTATACCAACCGCCCATCTCACATCTGCATAACATCTCACATCACAATACCTTCATCCTTTCTCCCCCCAACTCCTTCTTCCTGCTACCTCACCATAATCTCCATCGCTATTGTCCTTCTCTGTTTACCCTCTGCATCCAGTCTGAGATGATTAACCCAGTCTCTATACGCACCCCCCCCCCCCCGAATCTCAGACAGAGTTTCAGTCCTCACGTCCTTTTGGCTTCAGTCTCCTCCCATATCTGCTGTAACGGGGGTTTACCGCCTCCGCGGCACTGTTGTGCCAGCGGGGGGATCCTGAGGGTGTGTCTGTCTGCGGGTGGGCCATGGCGAGGGGGGGAAACCTTCGACTTGCCCGTGTGGCTGCTCTGATGAATTGTTTACCTGGGGAGTTCTCAGTGGGGGTCTTCCACGCTGAGGGGCCCGAGCCAACAGCACTTGCTCGTCTGCCACCACAAAGGCGGGCTTAAGTCTGTCTATGCATATTTTCTCCCGACGACCCCCCCCAATTCTAACAAAAAAATGTTTGTACCCTGTTTCCAGCACTCTGAACGGGCCATCATAGGGTGGGTGCAATGGAGGGCGGTGGGCATCGTGCTTGACAAACACGGACGCCGCGTTCTTCAAAGTTTTTGGCACAAAAGCGCATGGAAAACAGTGGTGGGCCCGGCCCGGCAGCGTGCCTGCGTCTGCACTATGCTGCAAACGCTGAGATGGGCAGCTGTCCTGCACGGGATTATCTGGAAAATTCCCCGGGAAGTCGCAGTGGCTGAGAAAAAACAAGCTCCACCGGGGAAGCCTCCAAATCCTCTTTTGGTGCGGAACGCAACCCCAATAAAACCCACAGCAACCGGTCTACCCATTTTGCATTCGTCAGCGAAGCCCTGAGCGCTGTTTTCAGTGACCTATGAAAACGCTCGCATAACCCATTGGCCTGTGGGTTGTACGTGGTTGTGCGATGAATTGCAACACCTAGGCTACGGGCCATCACGGACCAGAGGTCAGAAACAAACTGAGGGCCCCTATTGGACGTGATGTCCGACGGGATTCCAAAACGCGCCACCCATGTCGTCAAAAAAGCGCGTGCCACGTCCGTGGACGTGGTTGCCGCCAGCGGGACTGCTTCTGGCCAGCGTGTGGTGCAGTCCACCACTGTCAGAAGGTGCGTGCACCCCTGTGATGGCGGGAGGGGGCCCACGAGGTCCACGTGAACATGGTCGAACCTCTTAGCCGGTAAACGAAACGGCTCCAAAGGAGTCTTCGTGTGTCTGTGTACTTTGGCTCGTTGGCACGCTACGCAGGCTGCAGCCCACTCTTTCACTTGTTTGCGCAGGCCTGGACACACGAACTTCGCTCCCACCATTTTGACTGACACGCGCACTCCTGGGTGCGCCAGAGCGTGAACTGACTCAAACACGCAGTGGCGCCAAGCGACTGGGACCACTGGGTGCGGCCGTCCCGTGGAGACGTCGCAGATAAGGGGGGGGGGGCTGCCGTCTTGCAGTACTCTGCTCTCCAGCCTTAACCCTGTTGGTCCAGACTGGAGTGTGCACACGTCCGTATCACCAATCTCCTCTGCGGCCATAGTTGTATAATCTATCCCCACGCAGACTGAGGCCACTACTGCGCGCGAGGGGCAGTCCGCCACTACATTCAGTTTACTGAATGTAGTGGCGGACTACATATAGCTTTTGGCGGACTACACTATAGCTTTGGATCGGATCAAATCGTCACTTCCTTGTGGTAACGTATCGTCACTTCCTGTTTTGCTGTCTGCCTGTGTGGTTTGCTCTCTAGCTATGGCTACTAGCTCGCCTTCCTCTCCTCCTCTGGTGTGCTCTCTCTGTCAGATGTTTAGCTACACCTCTGCCTCTTTTAGCGATAACGGTAAATGTAATAAATGTTGTCTTTTTGAGGCACTCGAGGCGAGGTTGTCTGATTTGGAATCCCGGCTCCGCTGCATTGAAACACCGTCTGCGCCAGTTAATCTTGACGGACGCCCATTAGCTGCAGCGGAGCTAGCTAGCTTAGGCCCCCCTGTCAGCGGTCCCTCGGCTCTCCTCAGCAGCGAGGAGACTGGGTGGGTGACGGTGAGAAGGAAGCCTAGTTGCAAAGCCCCGGTACACCACCAACCTGTTCACGTTTCTAATCATTTTTCCCCGCTCAGCGACACACCCGCTGAGGAAAAAACTCTGATCATTGGCGACTCTGTAGTCAGAAACGTGAACCTAGAGACTCCAGCGGCCGTAGTCCAATGCATTCCTGGGGCCAGAGCAGGCGACATCGAGTCAAATTTGAAAATGCTGGCTAAAAGTAACTGTAAATATTCCACAATTGTTATTCACGCCGGCATTAATGACATCCGTCTCCGGCAGTCGGAAGTCACGAAACTTAATATAGAATCGGTGTGTGACTTTGCAAAAACGATGTCTGCCATTGTAGTATTCTCTGGGCCCCTCCCCAATCTGACCAGTGATGACATGTTTAGCCGCTCGTCATCCTTGAACCGCTGGCTGTCTGTGTGGTGTCCTAAAAATGACGTGGGCTACATTGACAATTGGAGCTCTTTTTGGGGAAAACCTGGTCTTATGAGACGAGACAGCATTCATCCCACTTTGGATGGTGCTTCTCATTTATCTAACAATCTGGCATCTTTTTTATCCAAATTTCCAAAACCATGACTACTCAGAGTTGGGACCAGGAAGCAGAGTCGCAGTCTTACACGCCTCTCTGCAGCTCCTCTTCATCCGCCACCCCTCAGCTTAGCCCCTGTCTTCCCCATCAGAGAATCGTTGTCTGCTCCCTCCAAAATGAATAAAAATATAATGTATAAGCATCCCAAAGTGATAAAGCAAAATATTGGTAAAACTCAAATTAAACATAAAGCCTCTAAATTGAATGATTTGGCCTCTGTTCCTCCTCATAATTTAAAAATTAAATGTGGTTTATTAAATATTAGGTCTCTAACTCCCACGTCTCTGTTAGTCCATGATTTGTTAATTGATCATCAGATTGATTTAATTTCCCTTACAGAGACTTGGTTAGGACAAGAGGATTATGTTGGTTTAAATGAATCAACTCCCTCTGGTTATTTAAACTGTCAAAATCCCAGAAGTTCTGGTCGTGGAGGAGGAGTAGCAACAATTTACCATTCCAAATTACTAGTTAATGTAAAGCAAAAAACATATTATAATTCCTTTGAGGGTCTGGTCCTCAGTATTGGGCACTTTAGCAATTTTAGGTTAAACCCAATTTTATTTGCCATAGTTTATCGTCCCCCATCAACCTACTCAGAATTTTTATCCGAATTTGCTGATTTCTTAGCTGATTTAGTGCTGAAATCTGATAGAATAATTATAGTAGGGGACTTTAATATACATGTGGATGTAGATAGTGACTGCCTTAATGTGGCATTCAATTCAATATTAGATTCGATTGGGTTTTCTCAGAAAGTAGGAAATTCTACTCATTACCTCCACCATACATTGGACCTTGTTTTGACATATGGCATAGAAATAGAAAATCTTGTAGTGTCTCCTCATAACCCTGTACTGTCAGACCATTGTCTGTTAACCTTTGATTTTACTATTTCTGACTATTTGGCTCCTAAAGAAAAATATTATTACAGTAGATGCCTCTCAGATGATGCTGTTTCCAAATTTATGCAGATTGTTTCCTCTATGCCATGTGTCAACACAACGGAAATAAGCTATAGACAGCTTGCTCTTTCTGTAATTGATAACATGGTGGATAGTGTTTCAGCTTCTCTGCATCAGACTCTAGACTTGATGGCCCCCTTAAAAAAGAAAAAGTCTAATCAGAGATTTCTAACTCCTTGGTTCAACACAGAAACTCGTACCTTAAAACAGAAGACTCGTCAATTAGAAAGAAAATGGCACTCCACTAATTTAGATGAAATCTATTTAGCTTGGAGAAATCATCTTTTAATTTATAAAAAATCTCTTAGAAAAGCTAGAACGAGTTATTACTCTGCATTAATAGAAGAGAACAAGAATAATCCCAGGTTTCTTTTCAGTACTGTAGCCAGGTTGACAAAGAGTCAGGACTCTGTCAATCCTAGCATTCCCTTAGAGCTTACTAGTCAGGACTTTATGAACTTTTTCAATAATAAAATTTCATCCATCAGAGATAAAATCAATCAGATTCTTCCCACAGTTAACTTAAATACTGTAACTACTACAACTCCTTCTATTGATGTCTGTCTTGATGAGTTTACTCCAATCGACCTTTGTGAGTTAGACAAAATAGTTTCCTCATCCAAACCTTCAACTTGTCTTTTAGACCCTATTCCTACCAGGTTATTTAAAGAAGTCTTCCCACTTATTGGTAGCTTTATTCTTCATATAATCAATTCTTCATTAACTTTAGGCCATGTACCGCAGGCTTTTAAAACGGCTGTAATTAAACCCTTACTCAAAAAGCCAACGCTAGATCCAGGAGCTTTAGCTAACTATAGACCAATCTCTAATCTCCCTTTCATTTCAAAAATCTTAGAAAGAGTTGTTGCTACGCAATTATTTGACCACCTGCAGGGAAATGGTTTACTTGAAGAGTTTCAATCTGGGTTTAGAATCCATCATAGTACTGAAACAGCCTTAGCGAAGGTCACTAACGACCTCCTCATTGCATCTGATAATGGACTAGTTTCTGTACTTGTCCTTTTAGACCTTAGTGCAGCTTTTGATACTATCGATCATAATATTCTACTTGATAGATTAGAACACTATGTTGGACTTAATGGAACTTCGTTGCAATGGTTTAGATCTTATTTATCTGATAGGTTCCAGTTTGTTCATGTAAATAATGAGTTTTCTTTCAACTCAAAGCTTAGTCATGGAGTTCCACAGGGATCTGTGCTAGGCCCTACTCTTTTTAGTTTATATATGCTTCCGTTAGGCAACATTATTAGAAAGCACTGTATACATTTTCATTGTTATGCAGATGACACACAATTATACCTGTCAATGAAGCCAGATGATACTAATCAATTAGCCAAGTTAGAAGCCTGTCTTAAGGAAATCAAAGCTTGGATGACTTGTAATTACCTGCTATTAAATTCAGATAAGACTGAAGTCATTCTTGTTGGTCCAAAAAACCTTAGAAATTCCTTTCCAAATCAAACTTTCAGTTTGGATGCGGTTACTCTTTCTCTTAATAGCTCTGTGAGGAACCTTGGAGTTATTTTTGATCAGGATTTGTCCTTCAATTCACATATTAAATTTGTTTCTTAGACTGCCTTCTATCATTTGCGTAATATTGCCAAGATTAGGAGCATCTTGTCTCAGAGTGATGCTGAGAAACTGATCCACGCTTTTGTTAGCTCGAGATTAGATTATTGTAATTCTTTATTATCAGGCTGTCCTAAAACATCTTTAAAAAGTCTTCAGCTGATCCAAAATGCTGCAGCAAGAGTTTTAACAGGTACTAGAAAGAGAGATCATATCTCTCCGGTTCTGGCCTCCCTTCATTGGCTTCCCATAGAGTTTAGAATTAAGTTTAAAATCCTTCTTCTTACTTACAAAGCTCTAAACAATCAGGCTCCTTTTTATTTAAAAGATCTGATACTACCGTATTATCCTAACAGAGCACTACGCTCCCAAAATGCAGGATTACTTGTAATACCTAGAATCTCCAAAAGTACAATGGGAGGCAGAGCCTTCAGTTATCAAGCTCCTCTCCTGTGGAATCAGCTGCCAATCTGGATTCGGGAGTCAGACTCGATCTCTGTTTTTAAGAATAGGGCTAAAACCTACCTTTTTGATATAGCCTACAATTAGGGAGGGATCATGTGTTTCTGAACCCTCTCTTAGTTATGCTGCTAATAGGTTTAGTCAGCCGGGGGACCTCCAGTAATGCACTGGGCCTCACTCCTTTCCTCACTCTCTATGAAATATTTTTTTTTTTTGCTGGTCATTAACATCTGTTTGTTCTCTCCCATAGATTGAGTCCCCATCGTGCTGTTTGCTCTCTACATGTCTGTTCTTTTCTTCTTCTCTATCCCCTCACCCCCCAGCCAGTCGCAGCAGATGACTGCCCCTCCCTGAGCCTGGTTCTGCTGGAGGTTTCTTCCTGTTAAAAGGGAGTTTTTCCTCTCCACCATCGCCAAGTGCTTGCTCACAGGGGATCGCCTGATTGCTGGGGTCTTTCTGCAACTGTGGGGGTTCCCCCCCTACAGTTGATAGTGCTATGAGATGACTGTTGTTGTGAAATGGCGCTCTATAAATAAAGTTGAATTGAATTGAATTGAATTTACCTGACACATGCTGAATATTGGTCGTAAACTCCGAGATCGCGGCCAGCTGTCTCTGCTGCCGGCCCGACCATGGTTCCGAAACCTTGACCATCGCGAACATTAGCGGCTTGTGGTCCACGAATGCGGTGAAGCTGCGCCCTTCCAGCCAGAACTGGAAGTGGTGTATGGCCAGGTGGAGAGCCAGCAACTCTCTGTCGAACGCGTTGTATTTACGCTCACTGTCGCGCAATGCCCTGCTGAAAAAAGCGAGCGGCTGCCAAGAACCAGCGACACGTTGCTCCACGACGGCCCCTATGGCCACGTCTGAGGCGTCGGTAGTGAGCGCTATCCAGGCCACCGGGTCCGGGTGCGCCAACAGTGTGGCGTTTGCCAGGGCTGTTTTAACCTCAGAGAACGCCTGCTCTCGCTCCGGAGTCCATTCGACTCTTGAGCGCGGCGTACAATGACTGCATGAGTTGAGCTGCGCGGGGGAGGAACCGGTTATAAAAGTTAACCATCCCCAAAAATTCTTGCAGTGCTCTGACCGTCTGAGGCCGGAGAAAATTCGCCACGGCGCGTACTTTGTCGGGCAAGGGTATCACTCCCTCTGGTGAGATGCGGTGCCCCCAAAAATCAATCCCCGTCATGCTGAACTGGCATTTCGCCAGGTTGATTATTAACCCGTGCTCCTTCAACCTCCGGAAAACCGTCCTGAGGTGGGTTGCGTGTTCATCCTCGGACGCACTGGCCACCAGGATATCATCCAGGTAGACGAACACAAACAGGAGATCGCGCAACACCGCATCCTTCATGCATTGGAATGTCTGTGCCGCTCCTTTTAATCTGAAGGGCATGCGTAAAAACTCAAACAAGCCAAACGGAGTTATTACCGCTGTTTTGGGTATGTCCTCCACGCGCACTGGGACCTGGTGGTAACCGCGGACCAGGTCTATTTTAGAAAAAATGCGTGCTCCGGTGAGGTGAATGGAAAAATCCTGAATATGGGGAATCGGGTAGCAGTCGTGCACTGTGGCGTTATTCAGTCTGCGGAAATCTCCGCATGGTCGCCACGATCCCTCAGCCTTAGGGACCATGTATAGCGGGGATGCCCATGGGCTGTTCGATCGCCTGATGATGCCCAACCTTTCCAGGTTGGCAAACCCATCACGCGCTATGGCCAGTTTAGCTGCGTCCAAGCGCCAAGGTCGTGCGAAAATGGGCGGCCTGGTGGTGGTGATAAAGTGTTCCACCCCGTGTTTAGCGATGGCCGCCAAAAACGTCGGGACCGTGAGTGCTGGGAACTGAGTGAGCAGTGTATGGAACTTACCGCCTGGAGCTGTGACGTTGGCTTGTGTTATTGGCCCGGCCCCTCGAGCTGTACAGGGGAGAGAATCAAAAGACAGTGCATTAACCAGGCGCCTGTTAGCAACATCAACTAGTAACCCATGTGCACACAGAAAATCAGCTCCCAGGATTGGGAAACTCAATGCCGCTATGACAAAAGTCCACTCGTACATACGGCCGTGTAGGGATAAAGTCAGTGTTCTCTCACCAAAAGTCTTAATGCCCGAGCTGTTTACTGCTACCAGCCCAGGGCCGCTAGGTCCTGCTAGCCGGTCGGCGTAGGATGGCAGGATGATGCTCTTCTGGGCTCCGGTGTCTACGAGGAACCGTTTCCCCGAGCGCGAGTCCGTCACTTAGAGCAGCTTGTTCTGTTCACTGGCGGTCGCAGCTGCTACCTACTGCCGGCCTCGGTGTTTCCCAAGCGCTTGAATTGGCACGGTGGTGCACATCTGCGTGTGTTCTCTCTAAAGCGGCGGTGGTAGAAGCAAAGCGTGTCTCTCTGGCAGTTCCTGGCCTCCGCTGCTGCTACCGACGGCGGCTCCTTGCCTCCGCTGGTCGTCTCGCTGAGTTCCGACGCCGCCACGTTCACTGTGAGGGCTCTGGTGGTGAAGATGATCCGATCTGCCTCCTGGGCTAGTGCACGGTAATCACGCGCGGCCAGCAATGGCGAATTGGCAAGAACCGCTCTCGCCTCTGTTGGGAGGTTCCGGAGGAAAAGGTGGGCAAACAGAAAATGCCCGTCATCCGTGCCCATTAACGCCAACATCTTCTCCATCAGTTTGACCGCTGAACCATCTCCTAACTCGGACCGCCTCAGGAGCCTCTCTGCTCTCTCACAGTCCGAGAGGGTGTAGCGCCGGGTCAGCGCGGCCTTGAGAGTCCCGTATTTGTCGTGGGCTGGAGGCTGTTGGAGCAGGCTCGCTAATTGCTGAGACGTGCGAGCGTCCAGCGCTGCGACCACATAGTAATATTTGGTGTCGTCTGCCATTATTCCCCGGAGGGTGAACTGAGCCTCGGTGTGGTGGAACCAAGACCGCGGGTCGTGCAGCCAAAAGTCCGGTAGTTTGACCGAAACAGCGCACGCGTTGCTGGGGGTTCCCGTCCGGGCCGACTCCGGGGTTCTTGCCTCGTGTTCCGTAATTCGTCAAGGGGTCACCAGTGTGGAGAGTGTAAATAACGAGACTGATTTATGCAGCAGACGATTTTATTCACTCTCACATCAGTCATACACAGAAAAGCATGTCTCAATACACCATGGATTCTCCTTTTATACCAACCGCCCATCTCACATCTGCATGACATCTCACATCACAATACCTTCATCCTTTCTCCCCCCAACTCCTTCTTCCTGCTACCTCACCATAACCTCACCATAATCTCCATTGCTATTGTCCTTCTCTGTTTACCCTCTGCATCCAGTCTGAGATGATTAACCCAGTCTCTACAATATAAAAAAAATTACAATAAATCAACAATAGGAAAAACACACACCAAAATACAAACACCTAGTTTCACCCTCCCCCACACACACACATCAAAACAAACAAACAAACAAACAAAAAAAAACACAGTTAGGTCAAATCATTTAATTTTGTTGTTTCTCAAACAATCTATGTATAATCAACTAAAAACTATTAACGGCGAAATCTATCTATTATGTATTTGTTCAATGTTCATATACTGTTATTGTTGAAGCTCTTATTTGTGTGGTACGGGATGACGGCCCCGGTTTCCGGTTCTGCCATCTCCGGTGGTATAAGAGGGGCTGCTGGTAGGGGGGCGGTCTCTTCTGCTTTCCCTCTGCCAAGCGGCTGCATATGCGGTCAGGTGTACAGAGCCCAGCTGGTTTAATAAAGCAGTGTTCACCTCCACTCCTGGCCTCTTCCTTGTCTACAAGTTATGACAAAACATTTGGCGACGAGAGGCAAACTCATGAAGGCGTGTGGAAC
Organism: Pholidichthys leucotaenia; assembly: GCA_020510985.1. Classification (NCBI taxonomy): domain Eukaryota; kingdom Metazoa; phylum Chordata; class Actinopteri; order Cichliformes; family Pholidichthyidae; genus Pholidichthys; species Pholidichthys leucotaenia. The sequence goes on from CM035846.1 coordinate 223,110,168, forward strand.
ACCAATTCGTCCATTCCTGGAGCTCCCGAGGGAGCCGTCTGTCCCAGACGTACATGGTAGCGTTGGACCTGGGAAGAATGGAGAAGCTGCGAGCTTGTGCATTATTAGTACACAACCTGGGAATGGAGGGACAAAGAATTTTGGGCACGCTTGGAGATGCGGACACATATGAAGAAGTGGTCGAGTTCATGGCCTGCCATTTCAGGGCGCTAGACAACGTCATCGTAAGGTGGATTAAGTTCAGACAGCGCCACCAACAGGTAGGCGAACCGATCCAGCAGTTTGTGTTGGACTTAAGGCAGTTGGCCATTGAGTGCCAGTTCAGGCCATTGGAAGAAGAAATGGTACGCAACCAGTTGGCGGAACCTACCAACTGCAGTCCGCTACACGTTCCCGGGGGAGCTGACGCTGACTAGGTTTGTCGAGTTAGTGCTACAGCTGGAAGTGGCAGATAAGCTAACTCGGGAGCTAAGTGGGCGCCTTTCGCCGGGAGTTTCAAGATCCCCCATGGCCACACAGGTAGTGGACCCGGACAGCAATGGGAGCGTCGTGGACAACGTGGAGGAGGCCAACACTACACGGATGATGTCTGACCCGGGAAAGCCCAGGTGTATGGGTTGTGGGTCCACGAAGCACCACCACAAGGCCAGAGAGTGTGCGGCAAGAGGGAAGCGCTGTGGAAATTGTAGCCATCTCCATCATTTTGTGAGGACGTGCCAGTCAGCTGGACAAGAGAGCCTGTACAAGACTTCATCTTCTCCCGCTCCAGCGATGGTACATACGGTGTCCCCAAGTACCGATGGGCACGTGCGCTGCATGGTAATTTTGGATGGAGTTCCAGTACCGATGTTGGTTGACACAGGAGTGGAGAGTTCTCTGTGCTGAATTGGACTACAGTCAGACAGTGTTTTCCCCACTACAGGATTGGAAGCTTCTCAGTGCCGCTTTGCAGCTATGGAGGGGAACAGTTGGCCACGGTGGGTACCATCACATTTGACGGCTTGGTACAAGTCAGCGATGATGGCCGCTGTGGAGTTCATCGTGATGGTCTATGGCTCTAACATCATGGGCTGCAACTTATTTTAAGGCCTTGGATTCTCCATCAGGAACGGCGCTGGGGAAGAGTGGTCAGGTGGCATACTGTGGGACTGACCGGTTCCGAGGGTCCAGGACGATGCAGTGTGGGATGGGCACTCCAGAAAGTGGATGGGCTGTGTCACGCTCAGGGTCGCCATGAGAGAGCCCTGGTGCCGATGTCCAAGCTGCCATGGATGTGGGCGCCGGGCGGCATAGGGGAGGACCTGCGGAGACGAACAGGGCCCAAACAATGGCCTCAGATGTTCCCGGAGCACGGCCGTGGAGGACTGGTGAACACGGGACCACAGGGGCGGGGTCAGCAGCGGAGCTACAAGCAGTCGGGGCAAGACCGAGTGACACTGGAAGAGCAAGTGCCAGGCAGAAACACCACAGGCCGTGCAAGGCCCCACCTGGAGTCGGAGACTGGGTTCGGGCTCGGGCAGAGGCGAGGTCCAGGCGGGTGAGACAGAAGCAGGATATGGAATGATACCAGGGTTGGCTGCAGGTGATACGTGAGTGGCACAGTCAATATCTTCTGCTGTCGGATGGCTCGTGGCGCCATCCCAATGAATTATGGTGTGCCCTGAAGAAGACGGGTGGGCCCGACCCCAGATGGTTGGAACGCTCAGAGGTGTGGAGGAGAAGACGCTCCGAGATGGAGGTGACCAGCTGTGGTCTGGGAAGTGGACTGCCACCAGGGGTGGACTGATGGTGAAGGGTCTGGGGAGGGTGGCACGGGTCATCCTCACCGAGTCATGGATGTGTTCAGAATCTTCAACTGTTGTTCTGTGTTAATAGTTTTGGGGATTATTTTAGTATGGTATATAGGAGACACGGCAGCATTTTTCTTTTATGGACTTTAATAGCATAGGTGACAGAATAGCCTGCCTTGCCGTGTGGTGGGTAGGATGGCAGTCTACCCGTTCCCCCTAATTTTAGTTCTTTTGGTGTGAATGTCATAGTGAGGTGGATGATAATGTAAAGGCAGTGATGAGAGGTTTTAAGTAGGTTTATTAAATCACACCGCCTTCACGGGAGCCCGGAGAGGCTCTCCAGCAAAGAGACACAGGATGTGTGTGTCAGCAGCAGTAGTCAAAGAGAGAGTGAGCATGGATTTCAGTCAGCTTATATACCCAGTTACAAACAATACATGAAAGAGCATTCACAGCAGTTGGTATGGGCATTTGCATTTGAGAGACACAGTGAGAACAGGAAGCATGAACACAATGCATGAATGGGACATTAACATCACAATACAGAGCCGGAACAAGCCAGAAGGAGTGGGGCTGCCTGTAGACATTAATACGCACATTTCACTGTTCTGTTATTTGCTCTAGCCGAGCGCTGTGTCTGTCTCAGTCTGTTGTGGGGGTTATCTCAAACCCGCCACACTGCTCCCCCCCAGAGGGCTCGGCAGGGGGCCGAGACCTTGATAGTTCAGCTTGGGCAGCGAGCAGGGAAAGCTCTGTGCAGGCGAAGGTGGAGGGGGGTGGGGGGTAGTAAGTGCCGGCAGGAGACGGTGAAATCGTCTGAGCCGCGCAAAAATTGCTTGTCGATCCGCGATGTTGAGGGGCTGTCCCGTTGAACGTGCGGAGATCACAAGAAGAAAAATTAGTCACTGACTCCTCTCGCGATTAAGTCCTGCAAGGATTAATAGCAGCCGTGAAGAAAAAACAGAGGCGGCTGTAAGAAAAAAACAAAGGCAAAGGGACTTGGCGTGTTGACTTTAGGTGCGTGCACAACCTTAAAGCCTTCGGGAACCGCAGACTGCTGAGTTCCCCTTGTGTGCCGTGGCTGAGACCATTAGCAAATCCTTCGTGCATGCTGCGTGCGTGCCTCAGGTGAACGAGCAACCCTGAAGGGCCTGTGTGCAGCGGCGAAGGATGATGGCGATCTGTGGAGCCGTATGCGTCCCGTGCATGGTGCGCCGTCCTCGTAACTCCCCGGTGCGTGTGCCGAGGCTCCGTGCGTGGGTGGGACAGCTGGAGAGGAGACAGGGTCAGGGAGCTTAATCATCCCTGTTCAATGTGTTGGAGCGGTGAAAGGAAATAGACGATCTTTGTCCCTCGGGCTCGTGCAGATGCGTTGGAGTGGTGAGAGGGAGGAGACGATCTTTGTCACTCGCTCGGCCATTGTGCGTTCAGGTCCACGTGCTGCATTCTCCGTCGGCCATGGAGGTCGCCGTCGTGGAGAGGGGACGAGGTGCATGCGCTCTCGTGTGGAGGAGCTGTGAGTGCGGCTGGTCCAGCGTGGATGTGCCGATCTAGGCGTGCAGATCCCACCATGAAGTTTGCTGCGGCTTTCCCGGTCGTGGGTGATGTCCGGAGAGTTCCCTGAAGCAGAAGGGAGCTGCTGCGTTCACTTGTCGTCGGAGCATCACTGCCGGGTGCTGCGTTCGCCGGCAGCGTGGCTGTCCAAACCAGAAGGTTGCGATGCACAAAGCGTGTGCATCCTCGGGGTCACCAGTGAGGCGGTAGATAAAATAAAGGCAGCGATGAGAGGTTTTAAGTAGGTTTATTAAATCATACCGCCTTCACGGGAGCCCGGAGAGGCTCTCCAGCAAAGAGACACAGGATGTGTGTGTCAGCAGCAGTAGTCAAAGAGAGAGTGAGCATGGATTTCAGTCAGCTTATATACCCAGTTACAAACAATACATGAAAGAGCATTCACAGCAGTTGGTATGGGCATTTGCATTTGAGAGACACAGTGAGAACAGGAAGCATGAACACAATGCATGAATGGGACATTAACATCACAATACGGAGCTGGAACAAGCCAGAAGGAGCGGGGCTGCCTGTAGACATTAATACGCACATTTCACTGTTCTGTTATTTGCTCTAGCCGAGCGCTGTGTCTGTCTCAGTCTGTTGTGGGGGTTATCTCAAACCCGCCACAATAGGCCCGTTTTGGTGATTTTAGTTTGTGCCTGTTTAGCAGATGATTCGGGTTCCAAATTGGGGTGGGTTGATTGTGTGTGTGTATTTTGGATTTTCTGCGGGGGGGGGGGGGGGTAATATTATGTATTTGTTCAATGTTCATACACTCTTATTGTTGGAGCTCTTATTTGTGTGGTACAGGATGACGGCCCCGGTTTCCCGTTCCACCATCTCTGGTGGTATAAGAGGGGCTGCTGGTAGGGGGGCAGTCTCTTCTGCTTTTCCTCTGTCAAGTGGCTGCATGTGCGGTCGGGTGTACAGAGCCCAGCTGGTTTAATAAAGCAGTGTTGAGCTCCACTCCTGGCCTCTTCCTTGTTGACGAGTTACGACATAACACTATCAAGACTTCAAATAAGAACAAAAATACACGTCATGTCACTTCCATCAATTTTCATTTCATGAACAACCTATTTATGATCAAAAATGAATACAAAAAAATCTGTAAATATTAACAGATTAATTATTATATCAAGCACATAAATTTTTGTTTTATCTTCTTCTAAAACAGTAATTTGTTTTTAATTAATCTAATATTCAAAGGGATAAAATTCCAAACACAAGACGATCTATAAAGAAAGTTTTCTTCATTGGCTGGATTTGGGACGTGGCAACTCTAAAAGCTGCTGACTACCTTGATGAGTCTCATAGTTATGATTCATACCCATGTACAGTGCATCCAGAAAGTATTCACAGCCCTTCACTTTTTCCACATTTTGTTATGTTACAGCCTTATTCCAAAATGGATTAAATCCGTTTTTCCCTCAAAATTCTACACACAATACCCCATAATGACTATGTAAAAATAGTTTTTTTGAGATTTTTGCAAATTTATTAAAAATAAGAAATTAAGAAATCACATGTTCATAAGTATTCACAGCTTTTGCTCAGTACTTTGTTGATGCAGCTTTGGCAGCAATTACAGTCTCAAGTCTTTTTGAATATGATGCCACAAGCTTGGCACACCAATCTTTGGGCAGTTTCGTCCATTCCTCTTTGCAGCACCTCTCAAGCTCTATCAGGTTGGATGGGAAGCGTTGGTGCACAGCCATTTTCAGATCTGTCCAGAGATGTTCAATTGGATTCAAGTCTGGGCTCTGGCTGGCCACTCAAGGACATTCACAGAGTTGTCCTGAAGCCACTCCTTTGATATCTTGGCTGTGTGTTTAGGGTCGTTGTCCTGCTGAAAGATGAACCGTCACCCCAGTCTGAGGTCAAGAGCGTTCTGGAGCAAGTTTTCATCCAGGACGTCTCTGTACATTGCTGCATTCATCTTTCCCTCTATCCTGATGAGTCTCCCAGTTTCTGCTGCTGAAAAATATCCCCATAGCATGATGCTGCCACCACCATGCTTCACTGTAGGGATGGTATTGGTCTTGTGATGAGCGGTGCCTGGCTTTCTCCAAACATGATGCCTGGCATTCACACCAGAGAGTTCAATCTTTGTCTCATCAGACCAGAGAATTTTGTTTCTCATGGTCTGAGAATCCTTCAGATGCCTTTTGGCAAATTCCAGGCGGGCTGCCATGTAGCTTTTACTAAGGAGTGGCTTCCGTCTGACCACTCTACCATACAGGCCTGATTGGTGGATTGCTGCAGAGATGGTTGTCCTTCTGGAAGGTTCTCCTCTCTCCACAGAGGAATGCTGGAGCTCAGACAGAGTGACCATCAGGTTCTTGGTTACCTCCCTGACTAAGGCCCTTTTCCCCCGATCGCTCAGTTTAGACGGCTGGCCAGCTCTAGGAAGAGTCCTGGTGGTTCCAAACTTCTTCCATTTATGGATGATGGAGGCCACTGTGCTCATTGGGACCTTCAAAGCAACAGAAATTTTTCTGTACCCTTCCCCAGATCTGTGCCTTGAGACAATCCTGTCTCGGAAGTCTACAGACAGTTCCTTTGACTTCATGCTTGGTTTGTGCTCTGACATGCACTGTCAACTGTGGGACCTTATATAGACAGGTGCATGCCTTTCCAAATCATGTCCAATCAACTGAACCAACCACAGGAGGACTCCAATTAAGCTGTAGAAACATCTCAAGGATGCTCAGTGGAAACAGGATGCACCTGAACTTAATTTTAACCTCTTGCACTCCGGTGTACCGCGGACGGGCAGGTCTCTGCATCCTACAGCGCACAGAGGGCGCTCTCGTGCACTCTAGGACGCACGAGGGCGCTGCGTCCTAAGAGCACACTGGAAAAAAAAGCTGCATTTCCGTTCTCCCACTACAGACACAGCCGCGAACAGATCGGATATGACTGACCTCTCATTCAGCTAATAAGACCCTTGAATTGGGTTTCTGAAACCTTGAAGAACCAATGACTGAAAACCTAGCAAGAAGGACCCGCCTACCAACGCTGTGAATGCAGCGAGCCAATTGAAGCACAGACGTTCGCAAGCTTTTTTGTGTAAGGCTGGGTGAAGAGAGACTGACTGCTGCAGCAGATGAAAAAAAGGACCCGCAGCAAGAACCCCACAGACCCAGCAGCACGAAGACCATCCACAAGTGCAACCTGTGTGACAGGGACTGCCATTCACACATCGGCATGTTCGGCCACAGGCGGTGCTTTTTTTTGTTTTTGTTCCAGCAGAGTAGACGTAAGGATTCTCTTCCATGGTCATCATAGACCGACGGAAGCCGACGACGAAGGCTGAGTGACACACATGCGTTCGCCAGTCTTTTTTTAATTACTACTGTTATTTGTTTTGAAAAATCATTCGCCAAAAACCGCAATCATGGAAGCACAAAACCGCAATAATGGAATTATGTTTTGATCGGGTCGCGAGACCAGCGTCGTGTTCGTCTGACAATGAGGAAGAAGTTTGCCAGCTCCGCTTCTGCTGTGAAGAGGTAAGTGTTCTAAGCTAAATTATTCTTTATCCCTGAAAAGTGTAATCAAAATGACTTTTGACCGATCGGTAAATTACAGCTGTGCGTCATCGCTGCATGACGGACCGTGGCGCAACGGGCGATGTCCATCCTCTGTAGCAAGGGGGGGGCAACCCCCCCCCCCCCACACACACACACACACACAGCCCTGAGTGTCACCTTTCATTAGAGCCCAAGATGAAGATTTTTCAAAACTGTGCCATTTGGCACAATTTGGCACAGTTCAAAAATGCCTGGGAACTACCTGAGGAAAAAGCTGTGTAATATATTCATTTTTTGTGGTATTGTTACAAAATTTGGACCTCAGCTGGATAACACTTGGTTCTACATTTCTGTTGCATTTTCCAGCCCAGATCTAAGCTGTGTGTTATTTGCAAGCATTTGTATCCAAAAAAACACCCAGGCCAAATTTATTTTCTTCAAGTTCACTATGTTTAGATGACTGTAACTCAGTGGCAGGAGCACTTAGAGAGATTATGACTGTTTTGCCAAAAAATTCAAAGTATTTTCTTTTAAATGAGACCAACCCCATGAAGATGCTGCAAAGGGTTGAAGAACAGCTTTTGATTTACTTTGGGCACGTTATTTTTTGGCGTTTTTAGGGAAATTGACCGGAGTGCAAGGGGTTAAGCTTCATGACAAAGTCTGTGAATACTTATGTCCATATGATTTCTTAATTTTTTATTTTTAATAAATTTACAAAAATCTAAAAAAACCCAAACTTTTTTCATGTTGTTATTATGGAGTATTGTGTGTAGAATTTTGCGGAAAAAAATGAATTTAATCCATTTTGGAATAAGGCTGTAACATAACAAAATGTGAAAAAAGTGAAGCGCTGTGAATACTTTCCGGATGCACTGTACACTAAAGTTTCAAAAAAAAAGCATGGTACATGATTCCATATAACATTTTGCATAAATGAGGGATAAGGACCTGTACTTATATAGCGCTTTTCTAGTCACACAGCACTTAACTAGTAGGTACACTAACCCTCTATTCTAAGGGCCTATAGCAGACAGATACCTAGGGATAATTTAGAGTCATCAATTAACCTAACATGCATGTCTTTGGCTTGTGGGAGGAAATCGGAGTCCCCAGAGTAAACCCACACAGCACAGAGAGAACACGCAAACTCCACACAGAAGGGTTCCCACCCCTGTCAGCCTGGGGATTCAAACCTGGAATCTTCGAGCTGTGAGGCAACAGTGCTAACCACTGCACCACCGTGACAAATACTGAAGACAAAAGACAGTATTTTAATCTTAGATCCATTGTTAACCATGATAATCTTTCATGTATTTCAATTATATTAGTATGAAAAGGACAATGCAAAACTAACCGAGCTGCTCTATTTTGTGCAGTCTGAAGTTTTTTCACACATGTCAAAAAAACACTAGACCAAATAACAGAACAATAATCAAGGTAACATAATACAAGAGAACGCACAACATTATGCATAATACAGGTAGAAACATATGGAGAGCATTTCTTGGCCATAGACAAGTCCTCTAGTCATTTTTGAGTCTATATAATTTACCTGGGGCAGCACGGTGGCGAAGTGGTTAGCACTGCGGCAGCACAGCAACTCACCCTTGGCCGGGGGATCCTGGGATCGATCCCAGCCCCCGACCAACAGTGATCTGTGTGGAGTTTGCATGTTCTCCCCATGTCTGCGTGGGTTTACTCCGGGATTTCTCCGGTTTCCTCCCACATGCCAAAAACATGCAGGTTAGGTTAATTGGCATCAAAACTGGGGATTCTAAATTGTCCTTAGGTATGACTGTGAGAGTGAATGGTTGTCTGTCTCTCTGTGCTGGCCCTGCGATGGACTGGTGATCTGTCCAGGGTGTACCCTGCCTCTCGCCCTAAGATGCTGGGATAGGCTCCAGCCCCCCCGCGACCCGAAAAAGATTAAGCGGAAGAAGATGGATGAATGGATGGATAATTTACCTGATTTGACCGACAAAGAAAGTTATCTAATTTCACCCCCAGCAATTTTGTCTTCGTAACTTGTTCAATGGGTGAACCATTAATATCCAAATTCAACAAAGGAAACCGAGCAAGAGTAATCCTAGAGCCAAACACAATACATTTAGTTTTAGCTGTATTCAATACTAATTTATTCATTCTCACCCACTGGGTCACAGACTTTCATCCAACAAATTGTCTCTTAATCCAGATAATGTAGTAGAAGCACTAAATAAGGTAGAATCATCTGTGTACATAATGATACCACCTTTTTTAACTACATAAGTTAAATAATTTTACAAAATTGAAAATAAAAGTGGACCCAAACAACTACCCTGTGGAACACCACAATATATTTCTTTACTATCAGAAAGTGTTTCATTATAGAACACACGCTGTGTCCTTCCTAACAGATAAGTTTTCATTAGTGTCAAAGCTGAAGGTGAAAAACCATCACGTTTAAGCTTTTCCATAAGAATATTATGGTCAATGGCATGAAATGCAGCTGTAAAATCTAAAAGAATTGCTCCTACGATCTTTTGATTATGCATCAACCATTGATCAGTCATATGCACTAATGCTATGTTGGTGAAATGCCCAGGTCTGTAAGCATGTTGTGCATTTGTTAAAAGGTCATTCTGACAAAAATAATCCAGAATTTGTGTAAAAATGATCTCAAATATCTTATTCAATATAGGTAGGACACTAATAGGCCTGCAGTTAGGACCAATAAAATCAGATCCTTCATCTTTAAGCAAAGGCAATATTTTGGCTTCCTTCCAAAGCTGTGGACAGATACCTTGTGACAAACATCTGTTTAAAATATGGCATAGAGCTCTAGACATCAACCTAGCACTGATCTTAATTATTTTACCGTCTAGACTGTCAGTGCTAGGGGAAGTATCCTCCGACACCGAAAGCAACATTTTTTCTAAAGTCTCATGAGTAATCTGATGAAAAGCAAAACAACATGTTTTATCTGTCATTATTTTTACCATGATAGGTTTACATACAGAATTAATATCATTAGATAACATAGTTGATCTTAAATGATTGACTTTATTGACAAAGAAATTATTGAAATAGTTAGCTATATCATATGGTTTGGTGAAAAATATGTCATCACACTCTACATACCGATTTAAGTTATAAGATTTTTTTTACATATGATCTCATTTATAACTTTCTATAATTTCTTACTGTCATTGCCAATTTTTTGTTTGAAGTATTGCCTCTTTTTGTGATAATTTAATTTGGTTGTCTTATTTCTTAATTTACAATAGTATCTTCAGTCAGAAATACAACCTGATTTCTGAGCAATCTCTTTAGCCCTATCTCTGTGAAGCACTGCGAATCTTAGTTCTTCATCAAGCCAAGGTGCCTTGCGAAATTTAACTGAACATTTCCTAAGTGGAGCATATTTAGTATATTCATAAAATTATCCATAAATATTTTAAGGCACTATTTGCATGCTTTTCCTGGTATACAACTGACCAATCTAAACTATTAACATAATTTATAAACATATCTGGATTAAAATTTCTATATGACTTACAAAACACAATTCTACTTCCAGGCCTAGGCAATTTTGTTTTCCCAGTTACCGTAACCATATTATAATCGCTAAACCCAACTGCCACTGATAGTGCCTGAGAACATAATTCTTTAACATTTGTGAATATATGATCAATACAGGAAGAAATCATCTTGTCATGGATGTTTGTAGAAAACCTTGTTAGCTGTGCCATAATTTGAGAAATGTTACAGATCTCTGCAACTGAGATAAGACTTTTTCTCAGTGAACAATTTCTATTAAACCAATTCAAGTCTCCAAGAAGAAAAATATCTAAATTTCCTTCCTTTATTTATCTTTTGTTCTTATTAAAGACAAGAATAGAAAGGAGATGTATTTACCTTCTTAACATGTTTCGACTGTACACTGCAACCTTCGTCAAAAGAGACAGCCTTCGAACAAAAGACAAATAATTAAAAGAAGACAAAATGAACCTACTTGAGCTAAATTTCCTTCCGTTATTTTTTTCATCATTATGCACAAATTATCAAGATACTGTAAATTAACATTAGGTGGCCTGTAACAACAATCTATTAAAATAGGCTTTAAGATATGGAAGACAAATCTGTAACCAAATAGCTTCAATGTCAGGACTCATAAAATCTGTGTTCATCGATGCCAAAACATGTTCCTGAAAAGAAAAGCTACACCTCCACCAAACTTATTTCTATCTTTCCTGTATAGCTTAAATCCTGTTATAACCACCTCAGAAATCATTAATACTAGGATCAAGATGAGTTTAGGCAAAGCCATAATATGGACCTTTTGTGAATAACATATGTCAGCAACTTCATCAATCTTATACTATATTCAGATGACTTATATTCAACCCTTTTTTCAGATAGACTTTATAACAATGAGTCATAATCAACCTTACCAGTCACAGAAAATTAAAAACCAAAATACTTACACAAATAAAAAAAAAAAATCCCCCCCCCCTAAAATATGCTCCACTTAGGGCTTCCTAAAAAGATGTAACCCCATTGTTGCTTCTGGGCAGAATGATTAGTTTGTCATACTTCTGAATGGCTTTTTCTCTTCGGTCCCGGGCAGCTTTCAGCTTTGGCCATAGCTCTCTCCTTTTCTGCAATAAAGCCTCAGAAAAATCTTCATTTATACAGTGGATATAAAAAGTCTACACACCCCTGTTCAAATGCCAAGTTTTTGTGATGTAAAAAAATGAGACCAAGGTAAATCATTTCAAAACTTTTTCCACCATTAATGTGACCTATAACCTGTACAACCCAATTGAAAAACAAACTAGTCTCATTTTTTTACATGACAAAAACCTGGCATTTGAACAGGGGTGTGTAGACTTTTTATATCCACTGTATATATATTTGTACCCCTGAGTTTTTTTGGGAGAGGAGCAGATCCTCTGTTTGTCTTTAAAATACAATAACTTCACCATAATCTTCCTTGGTCTCCCTCCTTCATGATATTGACCAATTCTGTGGGCTTGGTCAAATTCCATGTTCATGCCATCCAAACCCAGGACAGTAGTAAGCATGTGATGTATCTTGTTCTCCGATTCCGTCCATTTCTCTCCTTTGTCATCTGAAATCCCATCAACCACAATGTTTGAGCTCCTGTTTTGATTTTCATTGTAGTCCACCTTATTTAATACTGAATCCAACTCTTCTTTTACTTCCTCTATAGCCTTCTCAGCAAGCTTTACAACTGTAACCATCTCCCTTTGACCAGCTGTCATTTCATCCAGTTTATATTGAGAAACCTCAAAGCTAGTTTTTAGTTTCTGTGCATCCTTAATAACACTGTCCAGCCTACTGTTGGTGCCATCCAGGATCAGCTGAACAAAGATTTTAAAATTTTTCTGTTGTTGTAGCATTTCTCTATAGAACTCTCTCTGCTGTTCCGATAACTGGTTCAAGGTGCCCATAGCTACCAGTGATTCAACATCACAGGGTGATTGCTTTGGCTTAGGCATGATTATTCTTACCAAGATGTACCTGTAACATACACAGTGGACTTTATAGTGATCCTGGAGTGAATTCCTACTGTTAGTCCTCACCAATTCTCACACAAAAGATGTACTCCCCAGAGGAGACAGGTGAAGTGGCCTGGCTGACAAGGTCTACCAGGCCACAAATTAAAACAGCAAAACCAGAATCCTCCAAACAGGTCAACAGTGTCCTTAAACTCATCAACAATAGTTAGGTTAGTTCCTCATACTCCAATGTGGAAAAAGATCCTAAATATCAAAGAGGATCTCCCAAATTATCACTGGATTGAAAATTCAGCCAGAAGATCAGAGAAATTCAATAGCAGCCATCTTGGAATAGTAGTCCATGTAAAATATAATCTGCCTCATCCCCCATGCAATAAATCAACGTGCTGACTTGATTCTCTTCGGAACTTATATTGAGGTCACTTGGTAGGCTAAATCTTTCAAATCTCCGGATCCATTTGTCCCACTCTTGTGGCTTTCAAAAGTCGATGGATTCCGGTGGATGGATATTAAATATAGTACACGGTCCTGGCTCAATTGCGATTCTATGCAGGTGCTGCCACTGTTGCTAGCTGCTGGCTGCCACCGTTAGCGTCACTTCCTTGGCTCATCCTGTCCTTCTCTCTCTCCCTCTCCGTGGGCTTAAAATGATCCTTTTGACGGGCTTCTTCACTCTACACTAACTACAGGACTTCTGACACCATGTCACCTTATTAATATAATCGTGAGTCCAACTGCATGTGTAATGTGAGTTTTTATTAACCTCTTGCACTCCGTTGTACCGCGGACGGGCAAGTCTCTGTGTCCTAGAGCGCACGAGGGCGCACGAGAGCGCCCTCGTGCGCTCTAGGACGCATGATGGAGATGTTGATGTAGGTGGTGATGGCGTCCAAGCGCGCACTGAAAATAAAAGCTGCAGACACAGCCGCGAACAGATTAGTTCATCTGATTGACCTCTCATTCGACTAATAAGAGCCTTGAATTGGGTTTCTGAAACCTTGAAGAACCAATGACTGAAAACCTAGGAAGAAGGACCCGCCTACCAAATCTGTGAATGCAGTGAGCCAATTGAAGCAGAGAAGTTCGCGAGCTGTTTTTTTTTAAGGCTGGGTGAAGACTGACTGCTGCAGCGGATCAAAAAAGGACCCGCAGGAAGAACCCCACAGACCCAGCAGCACGGAGACCACCCACAAATGCAGGGAGTGCCATGCGCGCATCGGCATGTTTGGCCACAGGCGGTGCTTATTTTGTTTTTGTTCCAGCAGAGTAGATGTTATGATTTCTTCCATGGTCATCATAGACCGACGGAGGCTGACGACGAAGGCTGAGTGACACACACGCGTTCGCCAGTCTTTTTTTTAATTACTACTGTTATTTGTTTTGAAAAATCGTTCGCCAAAAACCGCAATCATGGAAGCACAAAACCGCAATAATGGAATTATGTTTTGATCGGGTCGTGAGACCAGAACCACGAGCGGACCAGCGTCGCGTTCATCTGACAGTGAGGAAGAGAAGTTTGCCAGGACACTGCTGTGAAGAGGTAAGGTGTTATAAGCTAAATTATTATTTATCTCTGAAAATTGTAATCCAAAATGACTTTTGACCGATCGGTAAATTACAACTGTGCGGCGCACGAAGTCTGAAGTTTGTGCGCCGTGGTACAAGGGGTTGTTCACCACGTCCAGACCGTGAACGCTGCCCCCCCCCGCTATTCTTCTGTAGCGAGGGGGGGGGAGCCGCGGTGACTGCGCTGCTGTCCCACATCGCCACATGAGACTAATCCGTTGTGTAGCGATGGCCGATGTCCATCCTCTGTAGTGAGGGGGGGGGACAACCCCCCCCCCCCACACACACACACAGACACAGCCCTGAGTGTGACCTTTCATTAGAGCCCAAAATGAAGCTTCTACATTGAAGCATTCAAAAGTTACAGACATTTTTCCAAACTGTGCCATTTGGCACAATTTGGCACAGTTCCAAAATGCCTGGGAACTACCTGAGAAAAAAGCTGTGTAATATATTCATTTTTTGTGGTATTGTTACAAAATTTGGACCTCAGCTGGATAACACTTGGTTCTACATTTCTGTTGCATTTTCCAGCCCGGATCTGAAGCTGTGTGTTATTTGCAAGCATTTGTATCCAAAAAAACACCCAGGCCAAATTTATTTTCTTCAAGTTCAGTATGTTTAGATGACTGTAACTCAGTGGCCGGAGCACTTAGAGAGATTATGACTGTTTTGCCAAAAAATTCAAAGTGTTTTCTTTTAAATGAGACCAACCCCATGAAGATGCTGCAAAGGGTTGAAGAACAGCTTTCGATTTACTTTGGGCACATTATTTTTTGGTGTTTTTAGGAAAATTGACCGGAGTGCAAGGGGTTAATTAAGCACATGTGCTGCTTTTGTCTGCTGCTCTACTCTGTATCGCTCGGTCGCACTCTATCTATGTCATCCTCCAGGACTCTGCAGTTCTCTCTCTCTGTACATCCCAGTTACACCACAAGTGGGAGAAGAAACAAAAAAGGCCAGAAAGAAGAAGAAAGGATGCTAAAAACTCAAGAAAAAAGCTTGGCTGTGAAAACTAGCATCATCATGGAAGCAGATCATGCTAGCAGCAGCCATGCAGGCCAAGCCCAGCAAGGCCCTGGATTGAGTTTAAACCCGATGGACATAATGAGAGCCATCAACATGCTGAAAACTGACTTGAAAGGAGATAAGGACAGCCTGAGACAAGATATCAACCTCCTTGATCAGGAAATCAATGACAAACTTGATAACCTGGTTCAAGAAATGCAAAGTCTGTCTGACCAAGTCGGCAAAGTGGAGTTCTGGGTGGGGCGAATGGAAGAATGGGCAGCAGAGGTAACCGACATGCTCTCTACCTGTGTGGAAAAGTGAAAAGCTCTACAGTTAAAGCTGACAGACCGGGAGTCCTGATCTAGAATGAATAACAGCCACCAATTTGGAGTGGCAGAAGGTGAGGTAGGAAACTCAGTCCCACACTTCATCGCAAACTTACTTCAGTATGAGCTGTCATTACAGCAAGACCTCGACTTAAAAATTCAGCGGGCACATCGATTCCTGGCGAACAAGCCTATGACACTGATGATTCCTATGTTTTTCAGTGTGTGATTATTTTATATGGCTTATTTTTGTACTTTAATACAGGGAAACAAAAGCGGGACACAAACATGGACCTCCTTGACTACATGGGGAGGTCAGATGAGAGACACCAGGAGCAGAGTAGGAGGGATGAGCAGCTGACCTCCAGTTTGCTGCAAAGCATCCAGAAGATGGAGGACAGGACCGATACCCTTATTGGACTGATGGGATGTGTTGTGTCTGTGCTTGAGGGAATGCAAAAAAGTAACTATCACAGTATTGATATTTTTGGCTGTGTGCACCAAATATTTTCATATGTAGCAGTCTTAAAGTTTTGCACATTTTGTAAATAAAAGCTTCTTTTTCCATAAGTGTTTTTTTCTGCTTCTACACTAAGTAATTGTTATCCCCACACCAAACATATGCATGAATTGTCAAGCTCTTTAGGATAGACAATATAAATCAATATAACATTACAGTAATGGGAAGTACAAGTACTGAATTATTGCACTAAAGTCAGTTTGTCAGGTACTTGAAAATATATCAGGTGCTTGTGGATTTTACTCACGTATTGACAACTTTTTCACATTTTTTAAAGAACGGGCAGCAACAAACTTTAAATCTATGGACCTCTTCTATGGAAAATGTTCCAAGTTGCCTGCTTCAAAAATGATAAATGAGCTCTTATATTCTTTTGACAATGTACTATATGACATTCTGTCAGCTCTGGACAATATAATTTCTGGGGAAAGTACTTTTAACTTGTACACTTTAGAGTTTGTCTCTTGTTACCCCTACATGAATAAAAACTTGAATCAGTACTTTAACCAGAGTAGATTTTTACACATCTAAGTACATAAGGCATATACCTTTAACAACTCTGTAAATGTTCCTATAATATATATATATATATATACATGTCGGTTCTTTTCATCTTCTCTATCCCCTCACCCCCCAGCCAGTCGCAGCAGATGACTGCCCCTCCCTGAGCCTGGTTCTGCTGGAGGTTTCTTCCTGTTAAAAGGGAGTTTTTCCTCTCCACCGTCGCCATGTGCTTGCTCACAGGGGATCGCCTGATTGCTGGGGTCTTTCTGCAACTGTGGGGGTTCCCCCTACAGTTGATAGCGCTATGAGATGACTGTTGTTGTGAAATGGCGCTATATAAATAAAGTTGAATTGAATTGAATGTATATATCCAGTAAATCTATGTATTTTTCCATGTAACCTTGTGACTGCATTATTTTAATTGTTTTTAATCCTAGATCAAGTTTGTTTCAGGTTCAAAATGCATCGTAAGTGTTAAATATATCTTATTATACCTAACTCAGTACTGTTTACCTGTTGAAATATATATTTTCGGCTAATATAACCCCATAACTACAATATGGCATCTGGCGATCATTTTTTTTTTTTTGGCATCTGATCACTTTTTGACACACCGGAACAATGGAGTTCCACCAGTATCATGACCATGGATGTGCCCAGGTAACAGGCGACCTCTGCCTCGTAATGCACCGTAACACCACCTATTACAGAACTGACATAAATATTACGTTTAAAAGTGTAGTCAGTGCTAGCAAATTGAGCTACAGACTTGAGCTAACAACAGCTGATAACTGAAATATTGATAATTACCTGTCTCCTTAAACGTAGCCGCCATTCTCTGCGCTTAAGAATAAAGCCATTTCTTGATGACAATACAAGTTTGGAATAATAAAAGCAGCACTCCCAGACAAGCTCCTCCATGTTGACAAGTTAGCACTTCTTCTTCTTCTCCTCCTCCTTTACCTTTTTCTTCTGTGGTGTTCTGTAGGGTTGCATAAAGACGCTTTACACTACATAATGACGTAGCCCTAGCATAATCCCCGACTAGCTCCGTGTTGGTCGAAAACCAACTGGATCTTACGAGGCACGACAGTAGAACCGGTTAAGCACAGGCACCGGAACTGAACTAGCGCCAGTTCTTTTTTGGTGGAAAAGGGGAAACAGAGTAAGAAGGAAGCGAGACTTTATTCAGAGGGTCAGGTACGGTGATTAACACTGAATACATATGGGCCGATTTCATTATCTAAGTATATATATCTTCTTTTATGACTGTTTTTTTCTGGCCTCTTGTTTTTGTTGTCATTGGGAAATGCAGCTTTGCTCACACAATTATGACTGTTGGACTTATAGGATGGTAGTTGTTTGATCCATCTATGTCATTGGGCCCTCTCTCCAAGGGAGGACTTTGCCAAGACTCTCCAACAGGGTCAGTAGGGGGCACATGACAGGGTCTATGACAGGGTCACATATTTTAAAAATCATCTCACTTAATGTAAATGGCCTAAGAGACCCAATTAAGAGAAGCAAAGTGCTGGCAAAGATGAAAAAAGACAAACCACAGGTTATACTACTTCAAGAAGCACATTATTTATTTATAATGTGCTCATATATTTGTGTGTTGTACATATATTTATACTGTATGTATACACACATGCATTTGCTGTAGTATTCCAGGTGTTTGTGTGTTTATGAGTTTGGGTTATGTGTTTTTTGTATTGATTTAATATTTGTATTTTCTGTATTCTATTTTGAATTTTTGTTACGTGCTGTTTGTTTGGACCCCCTTAAAAACAAGATGTTACATCTCAAGGTGTTTATCCTAATAAATATGCCAAAGCAAGACCATGATAAATTTAAAAAATTTGGATATTTAATTTCCTATTACAGCTCTTGTAAAAACAATAGGAAAAGAGGTGTAGCTATCTTAATGCCTAATTCCATTAATTTTGACCTTTTGGGAGAAGAGAGGGATAAGGAAGGTAGATACATCATTATAAAAGTTAGGATTGAAAATACCCTGGTTATGTTTGCCTCGGTTTATGCTCCTCCAGAGAGTGATAAGAAATTCTTTAAATTTCTGTTTGGTAGGATTGTTTCAGTAAGTGAGGGAATCCTAGTCTGCAGTGGAGTTTGGAACACAGTATTAAACTACTACGGGCAGCACGGTGGTGCAGTGGTTAGCACTGTTGCCTAACAGCTCGAAGGGTCCAGGTTCGAATCCCCAGGCTGGCAGGGGTAGGAACCTTTCTTTGTGGAGTTTGCATGTTCTCCCTGTGCTGTGTGGGTTTACTCCGGGGGCTCCGGTTCCTCCCACAATCCAAAGACATGCATGTTAGGTTAATTGGTTGCTCCAAATTGTCCGTAGATATCTGTCTCCTATAGGCCCTTAGAATAGAGGGTTAGTACTAGTGAAGTGCTTTGAGTGGTCTCTGAGACTAGAAAAAGCGCTATATAAGTACAGGTCCTTATCCCTACTCAACAGACACAACAAGTAATAATAAATCCCATATATCAAAAAATCTTAATGTATTAATCAAAGAAGCAGGAATGTTTGATGTTTAGAGACATCGCCATCCATCAGAGAAAGACTTTACTCTTTATTCAGCTACTCATCATGTGCATTCAAGAATAGACTTTTTCCTCATGAATATTACAGACATAGGCTGAAAGAGACTTCAATAGGAACAGCAGATATGTTAGATCATAGCACAATTTACCTCACTATACACCTAAATAACCAACCAAAAAGTACAATCTGGAGAATGAATACAAGCATTCTCAACAATGGCGCAATAGTAAACAAAATAAGGGGAGAAATTAATAACTGTATAAAAGATAATAAGGATAGTCAAATAGAACCAACAATAGTTTGGGATACGATCAAAGCAATAATGACAGGGAATTTTATTTCAAGAGTGGCATATTTAAATAAGGTAAAAAGAGCAAAATATGATAATTTGCAAGAAAATTTAAGGGAATTAGGAAAAAAAACAACAATCGATGGAAATAAAGATTTGTTAGACCAGATAAAGAGTAACGGAAACCAAATAGATGACATTATTTCTGATGAATTAGTAAAAAAAAAAAAGAAATCTGCATCATCTGAATCTTTATGAATCAGGCCCAAAAGCAACAAAAATTTTTAGCAAACTGACTTAACAAATTAGAGCTTTCATACATAAAATTAGAGATCCATCAAATAACCAATTAGTTTATGAACTCAAGAAAATAGAAACATTTTTTGAGAAATACTGTACAAGTTTATGTTCTCAACCTAAAATAGTAGAAGAAAAGGACATCAAAATATATCTGTCAATTCTGAGCTTAGCATCTATAAGTGAAGCACAAAATAATAGATTAATGGCCACAATTACTAAAAAAGAACTGGATAAAGCTATTGGTAATGTGAAAAATAACAAATGCCCCGGAAGTGATGATTTTCCTAGTAGTGGTACAAAGTCTTCAAAGAAGACCTTGCCTCAGTGTTGTTGGAATCCTGATAGAAAAATTCCATATTATTCTTATATTATTCTTATATTATTCCATGTCTTTTCCATTTTTTTTATGTCTGATCTTTATATGTGCATTCCATGTAGCCCCCAGTCTGTATGCACGAGTTAGCAATTACATTGTTGTAATAAGAATGTCCAGTTTGCGAGTGAGTGTGGTGTGAGTGTTCAGATATCCGTTAAGACACAGCTGTTTTCAATTCATCATGTCCAGTTCTGTGTGACTGTTTCCTGTCTGTGGGAATGAGATTTACACTGACTCCGTGCTTCCAGAGAACATTTGATAAGGACTATGCGCTTCATGGACTCTCAAGGACAACACTGTACGTCTTGCTGGACATTAATCTTCCGTCTTCCCATTGATAAAACAGCTTTATAAACTTTGACCAGTAGATTTAATATACATGTAGATGTAAATAGTGATTGCCTTAATATGGCATTTATTTCAATATTAGACTCGATGGGGTTTTCTCAGAAAGTAGGAAATTCTACCCATTATCTCCACCATACGTTGGACCTTGTTCTGACATATAGCATAGAAACAGAAAATCTGGTAGTGTCTCCTCACAACCCTGTACTGTCAGACCATTGTCTGTTAACCTTTGATTTTACTATTTCTGATTATTTGGTTCCTAAAGAAAAATATTACTACAGTAGATGCCTCTCAGATGGTGTTGTTACCAAATTTATGCAGATTGTTTCCTCTATGCCATGTGTCAACACAATGGAAATAAGCTATAGACAGCTTGCTCCTTCTGTAATTGATAGCATGGTAGATAGTGTTACAGCTTCTCTGCATCAGACTCTAGACTTGGTGGCCCCATTTAAAAAAGAAAAAGTCTAATCAGAGATTTCTAACCCCTTGGTTCAACACAGAAACTCGTAGCTTAAAACAGAAGACCCGTCAATTAGAAAGAAACTGGCGCTCCACTAATTTAGATGAAATCTATTTATCCATCCATCCATCCATCCATCTTCTACCACTTTTCCGGAGGTCCGGGTCGCGGAGGCAGCAGTTCAAGCAGAGAAGCCCAGACTTCCCTCTCCCCAGCCACCTGCTCCAGCTCTTCAGAGAGGATACCAAGGCGTTCCCAGACCATCTGGGAGACATAGTCTCTCCACCGAGTCCTGGGTCTCCTCCCAGTGGGACGTGCCCGAAACACCTCAAGTGGGAGGCGTCCAGGAGGCATCCTAATCAGATGCCCATACCACCTCAACTGACTCCTTTGAATGTGGAGGAGCAGCGGTTCTACTCTGAGCCTCTCCCGGATGAGAGAGCTCCTCACCCTATCCAGCAATCCTACGGAGAAAGCTCATTTCAGCCGCTTGTATCCGCGATCTTGTTCTTTCGGTCATTACCCAAAGTTCGTGACCATAGGTGAGAGTAGGAATGTAGATTGACTGGTAAATCGACAGCTTTGCCTTAGAACTAAGCTCCCTCTTCACCACAACAGACTGGTACAACGTCCGCATCACTGCAGATGCTGCTCCAATCCGTCTGTCAATCTCTCGCTACATTTTCCCCTCACTCGTGAATAAGACCCCAAGATACTTAAACTCCTCCACTTGTGGATCCTCACCTTATCGTGGTGGTGGTGGTGGTGGTGGGGGGGTTGCGTGCCCCAGTGATCCCAGGAGCTATGTTGTCCGGGGCAATTTGCCTCTGATAGGGTCACCCAAGACAAACTGGTCCTGGGTGAAGGGCCAGACTAAGAACGATCCAACAGGCTCTCATGATAAATTCTAGATCAAGGATTCAGTGTACCCCACCCGGTATGGGGTTACCGGGGCCCCACCCTGGAGCCAGGCATGGGGGAGGGGCTCAATGGCTAGCGTCTGGTGGCCGGGTTTCCACCCATGGGACCCGACCGAGTTCAGCCCGAAGGAGTTACATGGGTTCAGGTTCAGGTTCAGGTTACTTTATTTGTACCCATAGGTAGATTTGTTTTGCAGTCTGGTGACATCCATATTTACAAGCCACAAATTACATTCAACATAGACACAAACACAGGCACACATGAAGCTGACTATAAACATGATAAAAATACTCAAGGCTCCATCAATCAGGGTATAAAGACAAAGAGATGGGTCCGCCCTCCAGTGGGCTCACCACCTGCAGGAGGGATCATAGGGGTCCAGTGCTATGTGGATTAGGTGGCGGTCAAAGGCGGAGACCTTGGCGGACTGAAATCTATTTAGCTTGAAGAAATCATCTTTTAATTTTTAAAAAATCTCTTAGAAAAGCTAGAATGAGTTATTATTCTGCATTAATAGAAGAAAACAAGAATAATCCTAGGTTTTGTAATGTAGTAATGTGGTCTGCCACTAGGGGCGCTGTTAAGGGTTGTATGCAGATTAAGAAAGAGAGTAAAAAACGGTTGTTGTTGACGTTACTGAAGACCTCGCTGTCCTGTCTGTTTATTCCACTTGCTCTCCTTAAAAACACACTAAAATACATTACATGGTGTCAGAAGTGTCACGCATACGAAGATGGACCAACTAAAGCCGCCGAACAGTCTGTCGCTGGAAGGAAACCTTGCAGAAAACTGGCGTTCGTGGATCCAGAAGTTTGAGCTGTACCTGACTGCTAGCGGCATAGCTGAAAAATCAGAGAAAATAAAATGTGCTATGTTTCTTCATGTGGCAGGTGACGAAGCTATTGAGGTATTCAATACCATGGACTTTGATGATGATGATGCGGATGATTTTGACATCCTAAAAGAAAGATTTAGGCAATATTGTGAGCCAAGAAAAAATATAACCTACCTGAGGCACATATTTTTCACAAGAGTACAAGGCAAGAGTGAACCTATCGATGCATATGTAACAGACCTGAAAAACAAGGCCAAAGACTGTGAGTTTGGACTGTTAACTGATTCACTCATAAGAGATCGTATTGTGTGTGGAGTCACCAATGACCAGGTGAGAGCAAGATTGCTTAGAGAACCAGACTTATCCCTGAGTAAAGCTGTGGATATATGCAGAGCTAATGAAGCCACACAAAGCCATATGAAAGCTTTACAAGAAGAAACAGAAGTTTCAGTAAACAAGCTAAGCAAAATAAAGCTAACTAAGAGGTCAAAAGAAAGTAACGTCCATGCAAAAAGAGAATGCAATAAATGTGGGTATAAACATGAGCCTCGCAAGTGTCCTGCGTATGGGCAAACATGTAAAGTCTGCTCACGAAAAAACCATTTTGCTCGCATGTGCCACACAAGGATGCACAAAGAAAGCAGAGAAAGTTCACACAGGCAGGAGAAAAATGTGAATGAGATAGAACAAGAGGAAAAAGAAATGTTTATTGGAACCATTGAGCCAAAGAGAAGAGAAAATAAAAAGCCAGCTCATGTTGATACGATGAATGTCGAAGAAGCTGAAAAATCAAGATGGACAGAAGTTCTGACAATGAATGGTGAACAAGTCGTCTTCAGATTAGATACGGGTGCATGTTGCAATGTGCTACCTCTCAAAATCTTAAAGAAAGTGACCAAAGGAGATATGCTACTGTTTGAATCCAGAACAAAGTTAGTATCATATTCTCGCCACAAGATGGAACCAGTGGGCATGGCAAAGCTGAAATGTGAATACAAAACTCAAGAACAGGAGCTTGAATTTCAAGTTATAAAAGCTGATTTGCCAGCGATCCTTGGAGGGGATTCATGTGAACAACTGGGACTGATAACCAGAGTCCACAAGGTGGATAGAGAAGAGGAAACTGACATTCTGACAGAATACAAAGATGTGTTTACAGGACTGGGCTGTGTACCGGGACTACATCACATTCAGGTCGACCCAGCTGTAACTCCAGTGATTCACCCACCCAGAAAAGTGCCTTTAGCACTGAAGGATGATATAAAAAAAGAACTAGAAAGAATGGAGACTCTGGGTGTGATTGAGAAGCAAACAGAGCCCACTGATTGGGTCAACAGCATGGTCATTGTCAAGAAAGCAAATAAAAGAATAAGAATATGCATAGATCCTCAAGATCTTTATAAAGCTATAAAAAGAGAGCACTATCCCCTACGAACAGTGGAAGAAGTCGTTGCAGAGATGCCGAATGCAAAGGTGTTTTCAGTGCTAGACGCAAACCATGGCTTCTGGCAAATACAGCTTGATGAAGAAAGCTCCAAGTTATGTACCTTTAACACACCATTTGGTAGATACCGATTTAAGAGGCTTCTCTTTGGTGTGTCATCAGCCCCAGAAGTCTTCCAAAAGTACATCGCCCAGAGACTGGAGGACCTGGAAGGAGTTGAGAATGTTATGGATGACATCCTGGTGTGGGGTGTAAATAAAGAACAACATGACAAAAGGCTGAAACAACTACTGGAAAGAGTGAAAAGCATTAATCTGAAACTGAACAAGGACAAATGTAAGATTGGCATGACTGAAATACGATATATTGGACACATTTTGAGTGCAGAAGGCCTGAAGCCAGACCAAGAAAAAGTCAGAGCAATAGTTAACATGCCTCAACCAGAAGATGTGGCTGCACTCAGAAGATTTCTCGGTATGGTGCAGTACCTTGCAAAGTTCATACCAAACCTGTCAGAGGTAAGTGCACCACTCAGAAAACTTCTGGAAGGAGAAGTTGCATGGCACTGGGAGTCACAGCAACAAAAGAGCTTTGAACAGCTGAAGTCACTTGTCAGTGAAACCCCTGTGCTGAGATTTTATGACATAAATAAACCAGTTACATTGTCTGTGGATGCAAGCTCTGAAGGATTGGGAGCTGTGATATTGCAAGAGGGTCAGCCAGTGGCTTATGGTTCAAGATCGCTAACAGACACACAGAAAAGATATGCACAAATTGAAAAGGAACTTTTGGCTATTGTGTATGGCTGTGAGAAGTTCAAGCAGTATCTGTATGGAAGACCAGTACAGGTTGAGTCAGACCATAAACCACTGGAAGCTGTGTTCAAAAAAGGGTTGCATAAAGCACCACCCAGACTACAACGTATGCTGATGAGTCTGCAGCCTTTCAACCTGCAGGTTACATATAAACCAGGCAAAGACTTATACATTGCAGACATTCTGAGCAGAGCTTTTCTTAAAGAGCAGACAGAAAATCTATTGGAGGAGGAACTTGAAGTTAATCTCCTTACAGCACACCTACCTGTCTCAGAGGAAAAGCTGAAGTTATTCCAGAAAGCAACAGCAGCAGATGAGGAACTGCAAATGTTAATGAAAGCAGTTCAGTTAGGATGGCCAGCACAAGTCAATCAAGTTCCAGCTGAGATAAGGAAGTATTGGACATTCAGAGAGGAACTCACATGCTCAGAAGGACTAATATTCAAGAACTCCAGACTTGTGGTGCCTCAAAGTCTGAGAAAAGAAATGCTTCAGAAAATCCATGAAGCACATCTTGGCGTTGTTAAATGCAAAGAAAGAGCAAGAGATGTTTTGTTTTGGCCCAGTATGTCTAAACAAATAGAAGAAACAGTGCTAAGGTGTTCTATCTGTAACACACACAAGAGGAACAATGTCAAAGAACCACTTCAGAGTCATGACATTCCCAGCAGAGCTTGGGCAAAAGTTGGTGTTGATCTTTTCCATTTTGACCAAGGTGATTATCTACTGTGTGTAGATTATTACTCAAAATATCCTGAAATTGCCAAATTGCCACAAACAACAAGCAAACATGTCATTGTAGCTCTTAAATCTATGTTTGCCAGACATGGAATTCCAGACGAGCTCATGTCAGACAATGGACCACAGTTTTCAAGTGCAGAGTTCAGACAGTTTGCAGAAACGTGGGAGTTTAAACACACCACATCGAGCCCGGGATACCCACAATCAAATGGGCAAAGTGAACGTGCAATTCAAACAATAAAAAACCTACTGAAGAAGGCACAAGAGAGCCAAGGAGATCCTTATATTGCTCTTCTTGAATACAGAAATTCGCCCTTGGATGGAGTCAGATTGTCTCCAGCACAAATGTTGATGAATCGGAGACTGAAAACAAAATTGCCAACATCAGGTCAGCTGTTAATGCCACAGCTGAACAAGAATAAGCAAAAACAACTGAAGGAGAGACAGATGAGACAGAAACATTACTTTGACCGTGGAGCCAGAGCCTTACCTGCTCTACAAGAGGGAGAGACAGTTAGATTCAGAGCTGAGAATACATGGCAACCAGCTATTGTGGTAAAGAACCACAACACACCAAGATCATTTGTGATTCAGACCCCTGGGGGATGTAAATTCAGGAGAAACAGGCGCCATCTACTGAAGTGCAGAGAAGAAAGTGTTCCTAAAACCACAAACACTGATCAGGAGGATTTCCCGACCCCTGCATGTGAGCCAACAAAGACCATCTCATCGGAGCAAGCACCTGTTCATTCTCCTGTAAAGGAAACTGAGAATTCCAAAGCAGTTACTGAAGAGCCAAGGAAAACTTCACGTTTTGGCAGACTGATTAAACCCCCACAACGTTATACAATGTGAAACAACATAAAGAAATGTTTAAGTGTATCTTAAGGGATGTTAGCCCTGTAATGAAAAGAAAAGCAGTTGTTCAGGTTAAAACCATACTTTTTAACTTGTGAGTCATATTAGGATTTATTGTTTTTCTGTAACAATATAGTATGATATTCTACTTCTAAAGAAGGGAGATGTAATGTCGTAATGTGGTCTGCCACTAGGGGCGCTGTTAAGTGTTGTATGCAGATTAAGACAGAGAGTAAAAAACGGTTGTTGTTGACGTTACTGAAGACCTTGCTGTCCTTAAAAACACACTAAAATACATTACGGGTTTCCTTTCAGCACTTTAGCCAGGCTGACAAAGAGTCAGGACTCTGTCAATCCTAGCATTCTCTCAGAGCTTACTAGTCAGGACTTTATGAACTTTTTCAATAATAAAATTTCATCTATCACAGATAAAATCAATCAGATTCTTCCCACCGTTAAATAGGACCGAGGACTTTAACTACTCCAACTCCTTCAACTGATATCTGTTTGGATGAGTTTACTCCAATTGACCTTTTAGAGTTAGACAAAATAATTTCCTCATCCAAGCCTTCATCTTGTCTTTTAGACCCTATTCCTACCAGGTTATTTAAAGAAGTCTTCCCACTTATTGGTAGCTTTATTCTTCAAATAATCAATTCTTCATTAACGTTAGGCCATGTACCACATGCTTTTAAGGCGGCTGTAATTAAACCTTTACTCAAAAAGCCAACAGTGGATCCAGGAATTTTAGCTAACTATAGACCAATCTCTAATCTCCCTTTCATTTCAAAAATCTTAGAAAGAGTTGTTGCTACTCAATTATTTGACCACCTGCAGGGAAAAGGTTTACTTGAAGAGTTTCAATCTGGGTTTAGAATCCATCATAGTACTGAAACAGCCTTAGTGAAGTTCACTAATGACCTCCTTATTCCATCTGATAATGGACTTGTTTCTGTACTTGTCCTTTTAGACCTTAGTGCAGCTTTTGATACTATCTATCATAATATTCTACTTGATAGATTATAACACTATGTTGGACTTAATGGAACTTCATTGCAGTGGTTTAGATCTTATTTATCTGATAGGTTCCAGTTTGTTCATGTCAATAATGAGTTTTCTTTCAACTCAAAGCTCAGTCATGGAGTTCCACAGGGATCTGTGCTAGGCCCTACTCTTTTTAGTTTATATATGCTTCCGTTAGGCAACATTATTAGAAAGCACTGTTTACATTTTCATTGTTATGCAGATGACACACAGTTATGCCTGTCAATGAAGCCAGATGATAGTAATCAATTAGCCAAGTTAGAAGCCTGTCTTAAGGAAATCAAAGCTTGGATGACTTGAAATTTCCTGCTATTAAATTCAGATAAGACAGAAGTCATTCTTGTTGGTCCTAAAAAACCTTAGAAATACCTTTCCAAATCAAACTTTTAGTTTGGATGCAGTTACTCTTTCTCTTAATAGTTCTGTGAGGAACCTTTGAGTTATTTTTGATCTTCATTGGCTTCCCATAGAGTTAAGTTTAAAATCCTTCTTCTCACTTACAAAGCTCTAAACAATCAGGCCCCTTTTTATTTAAAAGATCTGATACTACCATACTATCCTAACAGAGCACTACGCTCCCAAAATGCAGGATTACTTGTAATACCTAGAATCTCCAAAAGTACAATGGGAGGCAGAGCCTTCAGTTATCAAGCTCCTCTCCTGTGGAACCAGATGCCAATCTGGATTCGGGAGTCAGATTCGATCTCTGTTTGTAAGAATAGGGTTAAAACCTTCCTTTTTGATATAACCTACAATTAGGGAAGGATCATGTGTCTCTGAACCCTCCCTTAGTTATGCTGCTAATAGGTTTAGACAGCCGGGAGACTCCAATAATGCACTGGGCCTCACTCCTTTCTTCACTCTCAATGAAATATATATTTTTTCGCTGGTTATTAACCTCTGTTTGTTCTCTCCCATAGATTGAGTCCCCATCGTGCTGTTTGCTCTCTACATATCCGTTCTTTTCATCTTCTTTATCCCCTCATCCCCCAGCCAGTCGCAGCAGATGACTGCCCCTCCCTGAGCCTGGTTCTGCTGGAGGTTTCTTCCTGTTAAAAGGGAGTTTTTCCTCTCCACCGTCGCCAAGTGCTTGCTCACAGGGGATCACCTGATTGCTGGGGTTTTTCTGCATCTGTGCATCAACATACAGTTGAAAGTGCTATGAGATGACTGTTGTTGTGAAATGGCGCTATATAAATAAAGTTGAATTAAATTGAATACTATCCAAAAGGATAGAAAATTTCTTACCTGACTTAATTAACAAGGATCAGACAGGTTTTATAAAAGGGCGGCAAACAGAGAACAACATCAGACGAACCTATAGAACAGATTAATAAACAACATTTAAGTGCAGCCCTGGTTAGTCTTAATGCTGAATAGGCTTTTGACAAAGTTAGCTGGCCTTTCCTCTGTGGAGTGTTGGAGAGGTTGGGCTTTAATAAACAATTCATCAACAGTATACAGGCTCTATACAGTGAGCATTTTTATTAATGACTTGCCGTTACACTGCTCAGCTGCAACATGCCAACTTTATGCAGATGATGCAGTTATTTACACAGCTGCCAAGACTCCAGCACAGGCTGCAGATGTACTGTCTACAAGTATGGTTGATGTCCAAGAGTGGCTCCTCAAGAACCATCTATTGCTGAACCTTCAGAAAACAGTCTCAATGTGCTTTTCAATCAAAAAATGTAACCTGCAACATTTTAAAGTTAATATACATGATCATGACATCAGTTTAGCTACAGAATTCAAATACCTTGGCATTGTACTAGATCCTCAACTCAAATTTAATCTTCATATAAAGAAAATTTCAAAAACAATAAAAAAAAATCTGAACTGCTTTAAATTAATTAGATATTACATACCTTACGAAGCAGCTGCACTGTATATGCATTCTATGGTTTTTTCTCATATATCATACTGTTTGACAGTCTGGGCTCAAGCAGCCCCTTCCACAATAAGACATATAGGTTCATTATATAATCAAACCCTAAAAATCTTGGACAAAAAGCCCATTAGGTGGCATCACTGTAATGTTTTAAAAAAATACAACCTATTGAGTTTTGAGAGCTTCATTGACCTCTGTCTTCTGAAATTAACGTTCAAATGTTTCCATAAATCAGCACCCGAGCCACTTGCTGGTTTCGTCCAAAGACAGGACAGCAGCAGAGCCACCAGGAGTTCTGTTAACAATAACTGTAAAATATTCCACCGCAGAACCACATTTGGACAAACAGCTTTCTCTATAAAGGGCAGTCACATCTGGAACACAATGCCAAATGAAATTAAAATAATAACAGACTTTAAAACATTCAATAAAAATGTTAAAAACTGGCTGAAAAATAAACAAGAATGTACTCATGTATGAATTATTTGTCTGCAAAGTGAGAGTGAATGAAGGGAAGGAATAAATGTGTTTGTTTATAGTGAGTGACGGAGGGAGGAAGGCCTGAAATAGGCAAATGTGAGTTATGTTATATGTGTTAAATGTGAGTCAGGCTGTTATATTTGTGTATTTATAATATTTATAATATTTATGTTAAATGTGAGTCAGGCTGTTATATTTGTGTATTTATAATATTTATAATATTTATAATTGTGTATTTATAATTTTTCTGCATTGATGTATGTGGTTATTGTGTATATTTTTTATCTTGATTCTTTTTTCTAAAGCCCATCCAGGGACAAGAGTTGCAAATTAGCTAATAGCTATACACTCTATGTGCAACACATCAGATTGATTGTCTTTGATTAATTGTCTATGTTTATTGCACTGTCCCTGTCAAATAAACTAATCTACTACTAACCAACTGCCAGGATAAGGATAAATGGACACCTTACTGACAGCTTTAAACTCCACAGAGGTACACGCCAGGGCTGCTGCCTCAGTTCCTCTCTTTTTGCAGTATACGTTGAGCATCTGGCCCAGGATATTAGACAAAATGAGGATTTAAAAGGAATCACAATAGCAAAGGAAGAACACAAAATAGGATTATTTGCAGACAATGTTATTACCTACAGTACCTTCGAGTACTGTAAATTAAAAGTACCTCTTTTAATTTTTGAGTCTTTTTAGGTAAATTTAGAACTTGTTACTCACACCTTGACTCTGTCGATCACCTGTCTCTGCATATCTGTCCACGTATCAGTGTTCTAAATATGCCTCGGTGAAACGGAGAGACATACGGTAATCAGTTTAATGCATTTGTGTGTGTGTGTGTGTGTGTGTGTGTGTGTGTGTGTGTGTGTGTGTGTGTGTGTGTGTGTGTGTGTGTGTCCCTATCTGTCTGCCTCTCTGTTTCAGCATGCCCAGTCAAAATTAAGTGGAACTAAAGGCTTGTATCATTGTATTGCCATATTTTCTTGACTTTTAATTTTCCAGGATTCCAAGATAAGGCTTTGTTTTTGAAATAAACACAAATTTAACTCACCTTTCACATCAATGAAGCCAGGGGAAAAGGTATTGTAATAACTATGCCAGGCCACTAGAGGCGGCAGTGCGATTTTTTTACAGTACAACACAGCACTTTTTTTTTTACAGCATGTGGAGCTGAATTATTATAAAATAGCGGTTACTGGAAAAAAAATGTATTCAGCAACTATGCCATTTATTTATCACATTGATTGGTTCCACACTGGTTTTGCTGTTTAGTTTTGCAGAGGAAGGACGAGGTAAAACTTGCTAAAAACTCCAAGTCCCAACATTCCTTGCCCGCAAATGGTCACAGTGAACTGCGGATGCACCCGAAAACTCCCACCACAGGGAGGTACTGACCAATCCGCCAATACTGGGTGAACAAATGTCCATCTTTTTGCCCATCTGTTTTCTTCCTCTGTCATTAAACAGCAAAAGCCCCTGTTCGTGTTGATTGTCTTGTATTCACGTACCTCCATTGCTTCTGCCATTTAGTGCTCTTCTTTTGTGTTTGGATTGCAGCTGTTCAAATCAGTTTGGTGGCTCTTGGCTGCCGCTGACAGTACGAGCATGTGAACTGCAGATTATATTCACTGTGCATGCGTGTACTCCAAAACTACTGGATGGATTTAGATGAAAATTTTACCACAGGTGGTCCTTGGGCTAAAGAGGATCCCATAACATTTTGGTGATGATCCAAGAACGCATACCTCCGCAAAGCCTTTGGCACCAAGGCATCAGCACCTTGGTACTTTCATTGAAAAGAAAATAACGCTAGGGTGACCAAACTTGGTACACAGGTTGACCACGAGAGTACTGCATGTGTCTATGCTTTCGGGATCAAAAGATCAAAGGTCAAGTTCATCGGGTCATAAAAGGTCAAAATCAGTTTGGGCTTATAGTGGCTTTATTGTGACAGATGCAGCTCTGGAAAAAATTGAAACCAGAGAGATCACTGCAAAATTATCACTTTATCTGGTTTTACTATTTAAACATATGTGTTTTTGTAAAAGGAACAATTTTGTTTGATTTGCTAACCTAAAGAAAACAGCTCACCCAAAAAGTCATCATTTAGAGCATTTATTTACAGAAAATGACAACTGGCCAAATAGAAAAAAAAAATGTTGCTTGTAGATGTGCTTTTATATCAAATAATACAAAGAAAACAAGTTCATGTTCATTTGTAACCACTACAATAAAAATTTAAATTAGGAAGAACTCAACAATCTGTATTTGTGTAGTAACTCTGATTTTTATTCACAGTTTTCATGTGTCTTACCATGCTTAGATAATCACCTAATCAGTACCTCCTTAAGTACTTGTAGAATGAGCTGTCCTTGTGTTGGAACTCAACAGATATTCAAATTGAATGGCTGCCAGAGATGCTAATTTAGGAATGATTTTGCAATGGTCTCTGTCATGTTCATGTATTTTATTATAAGTGTTTACTGCCCCCTGCTGTTACTTTTTGTTACTGCAGTTCTCCTAGTAGTTGGGAGTCATGTGACAGGAAGTGTCAGTTTCTTCTTCCTGTGCTGATTGAAAAATGGCTGTCCTTTGTTAAAGTTAGTGATGGCCAAATGAGGCTATCTGGAGGACTTGAGGCCTTTCATCAAAATGGTTCACATAGGCAAGGCCTCATGTGGGACTTCATTTCCTCTACCAGGCCATCTAGTGGACAAAAGGTATACAACATGCTGATTTTTACAAGGGTATTGTTGGTTTAATGTGTATTTTTTCAATTTCAATAAATGCTGTCTTTTAAGAAATATCAATGATCATAAGGCAGAAAAATAATAAGAATAAAATAATAACACTGAGGTGACTACAGTGAATGTGCTTGTGCTATTTATCCATTTTTTAAAGAAAGAAATAACTTTTCAACAGTCATACTGTCTTTCTCAGTACATTCATGCAGGGCACAATAGTGCCTCAGCATAATGATGTGTTATTGTTGTATCCAAGCTCTTTGAAATACAACAGACACTTCACTGTGCAAATAAAATAAATTATTAGAATGACCCATCTGGGACTTGAACCCTAGCTTCCCAGACTGATAGTTTACCTCTAAGCTATAACTTAGTCATAAGTAGTTAAGGCTTTCTTGAACACTTGAGCCTTTCATCAAAATGGTTCACATAGACGAGGCCTCGTGGAACTTCATTTGCTCTGCTAGGCCATATAGTCGACAAAGTATACAGCGTGCAGATTTTTACAATGTGTATTTTCCAATTTCAATAAATGTGCTGTCTTTTAAGAAATATCAATGATCATAAGGGAAAAAGAAATAATAAAACTGGGGTGACTCCAGTGAATGTGTCTGTGTTACTCCGTGTGCTTGTACTACTTATCCATTTTTAATAAGAAATAATAAATTTTCAACAGTCTTATACTGTCCCAGTATATTTAACTCTGGCCTTATTCTCATGCAGGGCACAATAGCAATAGTGTCTCAGCATAATGATGCGTAATAATGATCCGAGCTCTTCCTTTCAAATAAAAATGAAATTAAAAACACCACACAGCTGGGACTCAAACCCAGGTCTCCCGCTTGCAAAGCAGACATAGTACCACTAAGCCATCACCTCAGTTGTACTAAAAAGCCACTATTTTTCAAAAATACATCAATGAGAGAAATGAGCTCAAGTGTTTTTGGTGCTGGCTCCATCTGAAAATTGGCTGTGAAAAATCCCTTTACACAGTCAAACAAAACGTGAGGGACAAAGATTTCCATTGGGTAGCACTGCTCACTTTATTTCTCCTGACCCAGTCACGTGGTCCGATGTCAACACATACATCACGAGACATGCCTCGCCAAATATTTCCTGGATAAAATCGGATCACTGGTGCCTGCCTTCCCATCACTTGTTAAGGTAAGCATTGCAATTAATCTGTCACCATCCTTCACTTTCAAGCCTTTTGAGTGGCAATGCCAGCGAGTACATTTTATTTTAACATTATGGGGTACATTTCTAAGTGTTTATTTTGCAAATATAGTCAAAAATATGAAAGTTTGGCAACATGTGCTTCACAAGGATAATTTGTTACATGGCAGCGTGGTGGCGGAGTGGTTAGCACTGCGGCAGCACAGCAACTCACCCTTGGCCAGGGGATCCTGGGTTCGATCCCAGCCCCCGACCAACAGTGATCTGTCTGGAGTTTGCATGTTCTTGCCGTGTCTGCGTGGGTTTACTCTGGGATTTCTCTGGTTTCCTCCCACATGCCAAAAACATGCAAGCTAGGTTAATTGGCATCAAACTGGGGATTCTAAATTGTCCTTAGGTATGACTGTGAGAGTGAATGGTTGTCTGTCTCTCTGTGTTGGCCCTGCGATGGACTGGCGATCTGTCCAGGGTGTACCCTGCCTCTCGCCCAAAGATGCTGGGATAGGCTCCAGCACCCCCTGTGACCTGAAAAGGATTAAGCGGTAGAAGATGAATGAATGAATAAAATATAGATAGATGTACAGTCCACATTTTGTTATTATGTTACATGTTATTTGTGTAATCTAGCGATTTTTGCTACATGTAGTGCTTGTAAAAAAGAAACTTATGTTTGATGTACAACTAATATTGTATATATTTTTCTTGTTTTGTAGTTTCACACTTCTTTGTATTAAAACCCATCCAAATATTACATGCTGGTCTGTTCCTTGGAGGAAAAATATGAGTTTAGCTGACTGTGAAGCCTAATACACGACACAAAGTCAACATTAGGTCTGAGCAGGCCTTTGAAATGGCAGCACTCTGCGAGGGATTGAAAGTCAATGCCTGAGTGTGATGAAAATTTATTATATACAGAGGCATACCAAACAAGTATTGTGATCTGCTTCACAAGGCTGTTTATACAACATTATGGAGAATACAGAAAACAAGGGGATGGCAGAACAAGACAAAGCGGAGATGGGATCAGTCTCCACCCACTCTGCAAAATCTTCCATATCGTCAGGAAAGCTCAGTACCAGATCATCAGTGAGATCTTCCACGTCAACCAGAGCAAGCATGAAAGCAGCCAAGGCTCAAGCAGAAGCACAGGCTGTTAAAGCAAGAGCATCATTTGCACAAAGAGCGATTGAAATAAAATTAGAAAAGGCTTGTTTAGAAGCAACCATTGATGCACTTCAATTACAAAAAGAGGCTGAAGCTACTAATGCCAAAGCAGAGGTGATGGAGTCTACTGTTGCAAAATTTGATCTGGTACAAATAAACGACAGCTTGGACTTTTTACAGTTGGAAGCAAGCTCAATGGAAAGAGTTAATGAATATGTGACCCTGCACTCTAACAATGACTCTGCTCAAAAAGCAACCAATTTGCACGTGTTGCATGATGATGTCACAACTCCTCATCAGCCATCAAAGCCTCTAAGTCAGTTTACACCAACTCCTTTCAATGGCCTTCATGAACAATATGGCTCTGTACCACTAAGAATAAAGAAAAAAGAGGGTAACCGGCAACACTACTATCAACCTAATAAGCCTCATCCTCAGACATATAATTCAATTCAATTCAATTCAACTTTATTTATATAGCGCCATTTCACATCAACAGTCATCTCATAGCACTATCAGCTATAGGGGGAACCCCCACAGTTGCAGAAAGACCCCAGCAATCAGGCGATCCCCTGTGAGCAAGCACTTGGCGACGGTGCAGAGGAAAAACTCCCTTTTAACAGGAAGAAACCTCCAGCAGAACCAGGCTCAGGGAGGGGCAGCCATCTGCTGCGACTGGCTGGGGGGTGGGGGGATATAGAAGATGAAAAGAACAGACATGTAGAGAACAAACAGCACAATGGAGACTCAATCTATGGGAGAGAACAAACCGATGTTAATGACCAGCAAAAAAAAAAAAAATTCATTGAGAGTGAAGAAAGGAGTGAGGCCCAGTGCATTATTGGAGGTCCCCCGGCTGACTAAACCTATTAGCAGCATAACTAAGGGAGGGTTCAGAAACACATGATCCCTCCCTAATTGTAGGCTATATCAAAAAGGTAGGTTTTAGCCCTATTCTTAAAAACAGAGATCGAGTCTGACTCCCGAATCCAGATTGGCATCTGGTTCCACAGGAGAGGAGCTTGATAACTGAAGGCTCTGCCTCCCATTGTACTTTTGGAGATTCTAGGTATTACAAGTAATCCTGCATTTTGGGAGCGTAGTGCTCTGTTAGCCATGGCTAACAACATTGCAACCACAGAATTTGCACGTTTTCTAACTAAGAATCAATTGATAACAGAAATGCTTAATAAGTTTGATGATAAATCAGAAAATTATCTCAGCTGGATGTCTATGACATCATAGATGCACAGATGTTACCGTGGTTACTGTTGCCAGGCAGACACATCATTAAAGATCAAAGGTAGGCATCACTGAACAAGTGCTGACTTCAAAGATCAAAGGCAGGTTTCACCATGCTTACTGTTGGCATGGTAACCATGTCAAAGATCAAAGGCAGGCATCATCATGGTTACTGTTGCTGGTAACAGTAACTTTCTATGGCCATGCAGAAATGCTTGCTTACATTTGCTTTCTACGGGCATCCAGAAATACTTGCTTATACTTGGTTTCTACGAGCATACACGAGCATGCACTAGTACATAGAAAAACGTGGTTATAATTTTCTCAGTTTTCTCAATGACTCCAAATCAAACCAAGATGCTTTCTAATAAATAAATAAAATAATAAAAGACAAAACAATGAGGCACTCTAAGGTATTGGGTATTTCCTCATACCAAAATAATTTAAGCTGTGGTTACTTCATACATGAGTCGATATGAGGGAGATGACCCTCAAAAATTGTGCGATTAACTCCATCTTGAGAAACTAAGCTGAATAACATAACACAGCCACCATAAAAAGAATTAAAGCTTGTGACCAGTTTTAAAGTCTTTAGTTACAGCTGGCTTGGAGCAGACTGTCACCAGCACAGTAGTCATAAAGTAATTGATTTGTGGGATTGGTTGTACAGAACTATATCACATAACACCAATGTTGTCCTTTCAGTGAAATTCCATAACTCGTGAAATGCATGATAATCTTCAAGTGATGTTTTTGTAAGAAGCCTAAATGCATCCCTTTCAGACCAGAACATTGTCTTGGAAAGTAAACTCTTCAAAGGTGAAAGTAAACAATCTTGCTCTTGTCTTGACCACCATGCAGTTTAAAATGTTTCACAGAGGTTTGAGGGCTTTGTCATTGTGCATAATTTGAGCTTTCTCAACCCATAAAGCATTACACTCTTACAGGAAAACACTCTTAAATTTACTTTAACATGACATTAGCACATTGGTATTCAGCTCTACAGAAAGTTTCTGTTTAGTTTTACTCCAATTCTCAACAGTTACCTTCACATTTACACCAAATATTACCAGATGTTTTTTTTTTTCACTGTTAGGCATTCTGTTTGAGAGGATATATTATTTTTCCAAAACCAATTAGTTGCTATTGCAAAGACATCAGTAAAACTTTGTTGCTATAATCCCACTTGTTTAACTGTTTTATTGTTTTATGAAAATGTGTGCTCCCACCCATACACTCCTTTACTCACTATAAGGGAATCCCTGTTAGTTCAGTCAATAAAGCTGTTATACATATGAATCACTGTAAATATTGATGTTTAATGTACTTTAGACTTGGAAATCATGAGTCACTTCTCTGACTGATTTCAATCCAGTGATTTTGAAGATATTGCTCTTTTACTTTCTAACAAACAAATCCTGTCATTACAGCTAAATTAAGTCAAGAATATAGTGTGTCACTATATCACTGATACTGAGATTGATATCTTTAGTTTATATCAGGTTCTGTAACCTGTGGTCCCAGAGTCATATGAATCCCTTTTGCTCATAACCAGCAGCTCCCTGTGGCTTTGACAAGAACCCTCACAAATATAGAATTTAAAGAATTTAATTTACAGAACAGAAGTTGCAATTTTGCATGAATAAAGTTTAGAATTTATGTGGGGAAAAGCTGTAAAATAAAAAGTCTCACATTTTAAAGAAATATGAGAAAAGCTGCAAATCTATCATTTAAAAGGTCCACATGAGGGGAAAAAAAACAGCCAATCCATGAGAATAACATTGCAAATTTGTGATGAAAAAATTACCATTTTTGGAGAAAAAGTTGCAAATTTGTAAGAAAGTTTGCCTATTCTTGAAAAAAGTTACGAAATTATTTTTGAAAAGTTCCACATTTATTTAAAATACACATTTTAAGAAGAAAGTTAATCAAAAATTTATCAAGATTATCAAAGAAAAAATATTAATTTGGATCAATCAATAAATCAAAGCTTTATATAACACTTTTCATACAAAAAGATGCCACACAAAGTGCTTCACACATTGAAATAACCCCCCCCCCCACACACACACACACACAAAGAAACTTTTGTCAGTGTAAAACTTATGGCTGGGCACTGAGGATCCAATTGTGGAAGCACCATCACTAGAGAGCCATCACCAGCAGGGACAGTGCCAAGCCAAGGTTACAGGAACATCACCTTTGAGACCGCCCAAGTCCAATCCAAGGGGTCAACACTGCCGGTGTGGTTCCGCAGTGCATGATCCCCTCAGCCGGGCAGACCAGTGCAATCACAGGCCAGTGCCCTGCAGCCAGAAAACATGCACAGTTCCCCATGGGAGGGCCCCCCATGAGGAAATGCCAGAGCTTGGAGAAGATGATCAAAAATAAATAAATAAATAAAACAGTCACTGATAAATAATAAGATAATTTGCTGATAAAAAGACTAGGCAGTTATGATGACTAGAAGAATAAAACACTTAAATATAGTCAGACATATATTCCTAAGTATTAATAATTCACAGTAAGATAAGTAACTCTGACATAAAATAGGTTTAAAATCATAAATTAAGACAGTTAAAATAGGAAACTAATCAAAAGCTGGGTTAAAACGGTAGGTCTTGAGCCTGCTTTTAAAAACGTGAACATTCTCTGCAGCCCTGATGTTCTCCGGCAGGCTGATCCATAGACGTGGGCCGTAGTAACTAAAAGCCACCTCACCATGGATGCATGTTCTGACAGTAGGGATCATTAAAAGGTCAGTGCCGGAGGACCTCAGGGACCGTGGGAGCCCATATGCCAAAAGCAATTTTGATAAATAAGAAGGCCCAAGACCATGCAGACATTTATAAACCAGTAAAAGAACCTTAAAATCGATCCTGAAGGACATAGGGAGCAAATGCAATGACTTTAAAACCGGCATGATATGAGCCTGCCGTCTGGCCTTCATCAGAACACATACAATTGAGTTCTGCAATAACTGCAGATTTGAAATTGTCTTTCTGGGAAGACCAGAGAGCAGGGCATTACAGTAATCAATATGGCTGGTGATAAAAGCATGCATCAGTTTATCCGTGCTCGCACGAGAGAGAAGTGGGCGGGCTCTGGCTATGTTCATTAAATGGTAAAATCCTGTTTGTGTTATATTGTCAATGTGTGGAGTAAAACCAAGCTCAGAGTCTAAAATGACACCCAAATTCTAAACACTGGATTCTTATCATGGATAGGACTGTTTACAATGCCTATAAAAAGTATTCTCCCCCTTGGATGTTTCATCTTTATATTGCTTTATAAAATGAAATCATGGTCAAATTAATTAGGCTTTTTTGACAAAAATTTGCAAAAAAAAAGCTTCTTTCATGTCAAAGTGAAAACAGATTTTTACAAACTACTGTCAATGAATTAAAATTATGTAATAATAAGAAGAAACCAACTTTATTGTCATTCAATCCATACAGCCAATCATGTGCAGTAGAACAAAATTACATCTCTCCTAGCTACAATGTTAATCACATCTAGAATCAGGAGGGGCTGCTGTCATGCAAGGCACCGCCACAAACAACTTTTCCTTCCCCCATTCTATTATGCTGAGCACCAAGCTAGAAGGTGGGAAGTGCCATTTTTATAGTATTTGGTATGACCCGGCCGGAGAGTGAACCCACAACCTCCCGGCTGTGGGGTGAGTACTCTAGTGGTAGGTAGGGCTGTCGCGATAACGCAATTATGTAATACCGCGCTATGGACACACCTATCACGAAGGAAAACGACCAACCGCAACAACCGTGGTGTTCATTTTTTTTTTTGTGTGGCTATAGCTCGTTGTTCACTTATGTGCCCCTATTGATTATTAAATAAATTGTTAAATGAAGTGTATTTTTATTGCCAACAGCATGTTTACACCTGGTACTCTAGAAGCTTCCACAGCACCGTGTGGGTCTCTCTCCAGACGGACTCCAGCAGGCAATTAATGGTGAAAGCATTTGGACTCCTTGCTAAATACAGCCGTGATAGTGAGCACTGAAAGTGCACAAAGCGTGTTATTTCCTTCTGAGCGGAGTGTGTATGATCCTGACTGTGTATGCTCCTGTGTATGAGCTCCAAGAGCCAAAGCTTGTTTGAATATGATTTTTCGGACAGCAGCAAAAATCACGCAGATGAGAGCCACGCAGGATCCTGTAAGGAGGTTATCCTGCTTAAATAAGCTGAATGTCGCAACAGTCTCCAGTCCACACACCCCATAGTTCTGGCCACTGCTTTATGAAAATGATCACTTTTTTGAATGGAATCAGCAGTTCATGCCTGTAGAAAGAGCGGCGCTCCGCACAATTGTCACACATGCACATAAAGTTGAGAGCAGAGCTGCAGTGAGTTTCACACAGCTTCCATTGTGTGCCACATAAATTATAAACCCTGTTTAAATTACGAGACCACAGGGTCCTGAAAACATTTGCAATAATACCACATACCGTGGTGTTGAGCCACCCACCATCACCGCAGGGGAAATTTCTCTACCGCGACAGCCCTAGTGGTAGGTAAAGTAAATGATTGCATAAGTATTTACCTCCATTAAAGTAACTGACCTAATTCAACAGAGGTCCAGTTAGTTGATGCCTGCAGTGTCACAATTAGTGAAATGGACATCTCCTGAGTGCAGTTAATATGTGTCAAGTGACTGTAGTATAGAAACACCTGTGTCTGCGAGGTCCAGTCTCTGGTTCATCAGTATTCCTGCTACAATTGCAACATGGAGACAAAAGAACACTCCAAGCAACTCAGAGAAAAGATCATTGAAAAGTATAAGACAGGAGATGGCTACAAGAAGATTTCCAACTCACTGGGCATTCCACGGAGTTCAGTTAAACCCAAGCAGTTTGACATTTGTCTAAATCTGCCTAGAGCTGGCCATCCTTACAAACTGAGTGATCGAGCAAGAAGTAGACTGGTGAGGGAGGCCACTAAGACACCTACAACCACTCTGCAGGAGTTGAGAGCTTCAGTGGCCCAGATGGGAGAGACTGTACATGCAACAACTGTTGCCCAGGTTTGTCACCAGTTCAAGCTTTATGGAGAGTGGCAATGAGAAAGCCACTGCTGAAAAATGCTCACATGAAATCTTGCCTGAAATTTGGCAGACTCCAAGGTCAATTGGAAGACGGTTCTTTGGTCTGATCAGACAAAAATTGAGCTTTTTGGCCATCCGACTAGATGCTATGTTTGGCAATCACCAAGCACTGCACATTACAACAAACGCATCATCTCCACTGTGTAGTATGGTGGTGGCAACGTCGTGCTCTGTGAATGCTTCTCAGCAGCAGGTCCTGGAAGGCTGGTAAAGGTAGAGGGGAACAAGAATGCAGGAAAATATCACCAAGGCTGAAGGATAATCTGATTTAATCTGCCAGAGAACTACGACTTGGGAAAAAGATTTATTTTCCAGCAAGACAACAACCCCATGCATACAGCAAAAGCTACACAGAAATCGTTCAAAGACAACAAGGTGAATGTTCTGGAGTGGTCAAGTCAAAGCCGGTATCTCAAATTTGTGGCTGGACTTGAAAAGAACTGTTCACGCCCGATCCCTGAGCAACCTGACAGAGCCTAACTGTTTTGCAAGGAAAAATTGAGAAAAATTGCAGTATCCAGATGTGCCAACCTGATTGAGACATATCCACGCAGACTCATTGCTGTGATTGCAGCCAAAGGTGCATCTATGAAATACTGACCTGAAGAGGTTAGGCACAGGTTAGACATAGGTGTTTTTATACTACAATCACTTAACACACATCAACTGCACTCAGGCGATCTCCATTTCACTAACTGGGAGACTGCAGGCATCAACTAGCTGGGCCTCTGTTGAATTAGATCAGGGGTGTCCAATCATGTGCCATGGCCAAGACCCTGCAAGTTTTCTCTTCTACCCAGTCTCTTCAGCAGATGTTTTCACTTATCAGTAATCAATGGGAAGAAATCCAGTGGAATATGTTGTTGAAGACATTGGTTGGAGGGAAAACCTGCAGGGTCTTGGCCATGGCACATGATTGGACACCCCTGAATTAGATCAGTTACTTTCAAGGGGGTGAGTACTTCTGCAATCAGTTACTTTACCTTATATAATATTAATTAATTGACAGTGGTTTTTAAAAATCTGTTTTCACTTTGACATGAAAGAAGCTTTCTTTTGCAATTTTTTTGTTGAAAAAGACAAATTACTTTCATCATGATTTCATTTTATAAAGCAATAAAAGGTTGAAACATCCAAGGGGGGTGAATACTTTTTATAGGCAGTGTATATATTGTAACTATTTTTCAACCTTACTTTTATTATGTATGTTTTGTGGCTACATATTGGTTTTTAGCCAAAAATTTGCTTCACATTGCTTTCTATTGTAAAGGTTTGGACATGGCTGTGCTCATGTCCTCACTTTACGTTCATATTTGATCTTTCTTTTATTCTCAGGACATGAGTTCAGTCATGTCCTCGTTCTTTGTTAGTTTGTTTCTCTGTGTTTCCCCTGCCTTGGTTCCGATGGTATTTTGGAATTCTCTGTTTTGGTTGTTATTTATGTTTTCTATTTTGGTCTGAGGTTTGAAGTTAGTTTTGTATGATTCTGTTTATTGTTATTATCATTATTTGTCATGGTTGTGTATTCTCTGGTCCTGTGTTCATGTCTCTGGTTTATCTTTTGTCTCAGTCCCTCATGTTTTCTGTGCCTATAGTCACTCCCTGCTGTCTCTGATTACTCCTGATTGCTCACACCAGATAGGTGGGAATTGGGTCCTTTTTTTTTTTTTCGCTTTTTTTCCTTTTTTTCAAGGGGCTCTTGTGACTGAAGGATGCCATCAGTCCAGGACCCAACAGGAAAAAAGAGGAGGAGGA
Source organism: Pholidichthys leucotaenia (assembly GCA_020510985.1). Classification (NCBI taxonomy): domain Eukaryota; kingdom Metazoa; phylum Chordata; class Actinopteri; order Cichliformes; family Pholidichthyidae; genus Pholidichthys; species Pholidichthys leucotaenia. Next base: position 223,153,092 of record CM035846.1, read on the forward strand.
GACGAAGAGGGGGAGAGTGGCCCATTATGGCCCATTATTTGATCTCCGCAGCCCACAATGCACACTCCCCGCAGAAAGCCACAGACTGCTGGGGGGCCGTGGCCAACATCCTCGAAGCCCACCCGAACCTGTGCGCCATCCCATGGCTGCAAGGGCTTCCTCTCTCTCTGCTGTCTGAACCATCAATCTCCTCCTTGCCGGAGTCAGCAGCCTCCCCGCCAATGTTATCTCCTGCAGAGCCCGCTGCACCACGGGTCTCTTGGGAAAGATCCGCCACCGAAAAGGAAGAGTTTTGGGAATCTTGGTTGGCGCTCGGTTGGCCCAGGTGGAAGGATGGTGCTGGGAGATGCCACTCCTCTTAATGCTGCCACCACCGGCTCTGGATCTTCCCCAGACAGCTTCTGCCTTTCCTCTCTCCTCCTCCCCGAGCTCCTCCTTGCGCTCCACGCCCGTGGACGTTGCCCACCACCGGGAGCTGCAGGACTTCATTAGGGATGTGGGAGAGTGCTACACCTTTTGCCTGCGCCTGGATGGGTGGGTGAACGCGGCGTGGAGGAATGCGGCATGGAGGCACACTTTTCAGATCATTGCAGCGAAGCCCCATCTGAGGGAGGACATTCCGGCTTTCCTCAATGATTTCCTGTGATCCAACGAGTTTGCCTTCGCGCCAGAGGAGGCGGAGCCATCATCTGTTCCTGAGGCCAGTGTGCATCCATCATCTGTTCCTACGGTTGGGGTGCATCCATCATCTGTTCCAGAGGCCGGTGCGCATCTGCCATTTGTTCCAGAGGCCGGTGCGCACCTGTCGTTTGTTCCAGAGGCCAGTGTGCACCCGCTGTATGTTCCAGAGGCCATGGTTTGTTCCAGAGGCCAGCGCGCACCCGCCGTTTGTTCCAGAGGCCAGTGCGCACCCGTTGTTTGTTCCAGAGGACGGCGCGCCTTCACCATGTGTTCCTGAATTCAGCGCGCCACCGACACCTTCTCCTGAGCCCTGTAAGCTGCTGTCATCTGCTCCTGAGAGCGATGTTTTCTAACCGTCTGTTCCTGAGCTCAGTGCAGTGCTGACACCCGCCCCAGAGGACTGTGCACTGCTGTCATATGTCCCTGAAGTCGCCCTTGTCACCACCGAAGTGATGGTCTAGTTGATAGAGCATCCGCCCCACAACTGGGAGTTTGGGCGTTCAAGTCCCGGCTGGGTCATACCAAAGACCATATAAAAATGGTACTTCCCACCTTCTAGCTTGGAGCTCAGTATAATAGAATGGGGGAAGGAGAAGTTGTTTGTGGTAGGGCCTTGCATGGCAGCGACCCCTCTGATTCTACATGTAATTAATATTGTAGATAGGAGAAGCATAATTTTGTTCTACTGTGCATGATTGGCTGTATGGACTCAATGACAATAGAGATGGCTTCTTCTTCTTCAATACCTGAGGTTAGTATGCAACAATTATCTGTTTCTCAGTTCAGCGCACTCCTGTCAGCTGTTTCTGAGGGCTGCATGCCTCAGCCACCTGCTACGGAGCTAAAAGCACCTTCATCATTGGCTACGGAATGAACAACTCCCTTGTCATCTGTTCATGAATTCCAGTCTTCTGTATCATTGTCTCCAGATCCAAGAGTTCCTGTATCAGTGCCTCCTGAGCTAAAAACATCCCTGTTATTAGCAGAAAGTCCCTATGTTGTCACCTCCAGAGCATAAGATTCCTATGTTAGCTCCTGTGTTGGGAGCTCCTGGGGTCAGCACCCCCACGGTGGCATGTTCATCTGTCTTGTGGCCCTTGGACTTTGGTGGGCCGCCCAACATGCTGTGCTCATCTGTTTGTTGGTCTATGGACTTTGGTAGGCAGCCAGACCCACCATGTACTCCAGTATGGGGACCCATGGACTTGGGTAGGCCCCCGGATCCACCTTGTTCCCCAGTCTGATGGCGGTAGGTCGATGGAAGACCACCGGACCCATCTTGTTTATTGGTTTGGGGCCTGGGGCTTTGTTTGGTTCTCCAGACTGCATTTTGTCCTGGACACTGTGGGGAGGGGAAAAAGGACTTGTTTCAGCCCGCCAGGCCTTGTACCCCCACCAGCCTACCCTGTGAGGGTTTTTTTGTTGTTGCTGATGTTGCCTTTTGGGTCGTCTGGTACCCGACCCTTGAGAGGGGGGTTCTGTAAAGGTTTGGACATGGTTGTGCTCATGTCCTCACTTTACATTCATATTTGATCTTTCTGTTATTCTCAGGACATAAGTTCAGTCATGTCCTCGCTTTTTATTAATTTGTTTCTCTGTGTTTCCCCTGCCTCAGTTCAGTTGGCATTTTGAAATTCTCTGTTTTGGATGTTATTTATGTTCTCTATTTTGGGCTGAGGTTTGAAGTTAGGTTTGTATGATTCTCTATTATTATTATTATTATTATTATTATTATTATTATTATCATTATTTGTCATGGTTGTGTATTCTCTGGTCTTGTGTTCACATCTCTGGTTTACCTTTTGTCTCAGTCCCTCACGTTTTCCAGGCCTATAGCCACTCCCTGCTGTCTCTGATTATCCCTGGTTACTCCCACCTGTCTCGTATTGTCTTAATTACTCCCCTGTCCATATATACTGGTGTTAGTCTGTGACAGTCATGGTGTCCTTCTCTCATGTTGGAATGATTACATAATTATGTCTTGTTTTGCATAGTCTATAGTCTGAATTTTGTTGTGTCAAGTCCTTAGTTTTTGTTTCAGTCCATGTGCTGCTTTATTTTCTGTTCAGTACCTGTATTAATAAATTATGGTTTACCAGATTCACTTTGCAATTGGGTCCTCTTCTTCACCCCAGAGGAGCTCTTGTGACATCTATGGGATAGTGTGGTGTATGTGATGTGTTGCACGCTCATGCATGTGACATCAGCATGTCAGTGTTGGGGTTTTTTGGGCAGTCCAACAACACTGGTTCAGATGTATTTTAGTGTTCATGTTAAATAAAGCTAAACTCAGCACATGGGCATTGTCCGCACATTTTTCGGACATAACACTGGCGATGAGGATAATGGGAACTTCACTGACACCACCGCCGCTGTTCCTTGCTTTGCCTGGTAAGCCACCCATCCATTGGTCCAGCTGGTATGAATCTTTTGAAGCTTTTATAGGTGCTATCGACCTAGCCAAGTATAGCGAGTCGAGACTAAGGGCCACACTGGTGCATTGCCTTGGCAGCAAGGGACAGTGTATCTTTCAGGCTCTTGGACTTGTGGATGCGTATGACGACTGCGTGGCTTTGTTGGCTGGACATTTAATTGATACACAGAGTGTAATGGCCCCAAGAGTTGAGTTTCACCAGCGCAGGCAGTGAACGGACGAGTCGACCCAGCAGTGCATCACCGACCTTCGCTGTTTGGATAGTATGTGTGAATTCAGCCACTTGTAAGATGAGATGGTGCGAGACCAGTTAGCGGAGCACACCACGATTCTGAGGCTGCGGGAGAAGCTATTGATGCCGCCGGATGGCCTGCCACTAACCAAGGCAGTGGAAATGGCGGCCCAGCTAGAAGCAGCTGCCCAGTTAGCATCACAGCTAGGGGCTCCCAACCCGCGCTCGCTATATTCAGCTCCGCTGGCACAAGCTGCCGCCCCGACTGCTCAGTCCTTCGACCCCAGGTCTCCTCATGACGGCTTCATGTCCCCTCACGACGGCCTTGAGGTAAACGTCACGGGACGACGAAGCACCACAGTACACAGACCCTGCAATAACTGTGGCTCTTCCTTGCACCACACTCGCGCACCACACTTGCGCACCTGCTTGCCCAGCCACGGGACAGAGGTGCCAATGCCGCGGTAAGCTCAACCACTTTGCCAGAGTGTGTCGCTTGGTTCTGATAAGCTCACCGCTTCCCCTGCCCAGTCGGCCCAATCCAACCACCATCCACTAGGTGGGCCCCAGCAACAGGCCGTTCAAGAGGTATACGGTGGAGCTGGACAGCGTCAGTCTGTCACTACTGCTGGACACAGCTGCCTCAAGGTCCACAGTTAGGAAGCTGTTTCCCCGGAAGACGATTAGGGCAGATGCAGAGGAACTGTTTGGCTATGGGCACGTTAAAATCGGTATGGTGGGAATGGTCACCTTCTCAGTATGCTCCAGAGTTTTCCCTGCGTTCACATTCCAAGTAACCCCCCAGGGTACCAGTCTCTTGGGTATTGACCTGATCGGCAAACTGAGCTTCTCCATTACAGACCGTGCAGGTTCCACCATATTGACTGTCGCATCAACTTGGCAACATCGCTGGCTGGCACTTTTCACAGGCCTGGACTGCCTCACTGCCTTCAACCACCAGCCACTCATCAACCCAGCAGTGTCCCCTGTTACTCAGCCCCTTCTCTAGCTGCCCCTTGCTCAATGAGATGATGTCTCAGTGGAGCTGCAGAAAGTCCTGGACGAGGGTATCATTGAGCGGATCAATGCATCCCACTGGATCTGGTGGTGATGGAAAAAAAATGGGTGGTTTGCGGCCCTGTGTAGGCCTCAAAATGGTAAATAAAGCAGTAATCCCCGACAAATACCCTCTGCCTATGGTGGAGGAGCTGGCCACTACATTCCATGGCTCAAAGATCTTCTACAAACTCAACCTTGGCCAGAATTATCTGCAGGGTCCTCTACACCAGGACAGCTGCGACATCATGGCCTTTGTGACCCACATGGGCGGTCTTTCGCTACATCCGCATGCCCTTTAGCTTCAGCTCTGCTCCTAGCTGCTTGCAGAAGATTATAGCCACCATCTTTGCTGGTCTCTTAGGGGTGACGGTATACCTGGATGACAATGTGGTGCATGGAACAATAACATCTTTACATGACACTCATCTCTCCAGAGTGATGGAGGTGCTCACCAGCCACGGCCCCACATTAAATGGGAAAAAGTGCATCTTTGCGGCATCCACTATTGAGTTTGTGGGGTTCCGCTTGACCACTGATGGCCTGAGCCCACTACACTCAAACTGTCATGGCTCCCTCAGGGCCATCATCAACCACAGCTGCACGCACACCTGCTGCCAATCGCCAGCAGGCTTTAAAGCCAGGCCTGCCTAGGACTCGGCACAGAGCCGTCTGTCAACCTCCATAGACACGTCTCGCGTCAACAGCCACGTCCTGGCTCATCGTCTGAATCCCAGACCTTCTCCTCGCTTCACGTAAGCTAAACAATTGACTCACCTTTGTCAGTCGTCTTCCCCTGTGCACAGGTGGATTCCCACGGCGACGGATTCCTCTCTTCCCAGCGGCGGTTCAGCCTCCATCATCGCAACAGGGCTTCACGCTCCCTTCCCCGCACAGAGTCAGACGCTGTCTCCCTGGCTGCAGCCCTCAAGGCCAACCTGAGCTCGACCACGACCACCTGCAAAGTAAGCTGTCATTACTATCACGCTCTTTGCCCAAGAACTGAGCTAACATTCCTGTTTTATCGTTATAGGGTTGCCAGGCTGAACGGCATCCTGCTCTTTCCCCAGCACGAGTCCTGCACTGCACACAACAGACACTGTACATACACGCACTCACACACAGACACGGTTAGCAATAAAAGAATAATGTACTTCACTCGAGTCTGTGTTTTGTCCCCTGGGTCCAGAATTATGGCAGTACAGCTCCGTCAGAGCGACCCAGCGGACAGTGTGCTAGCACGCCGTTTTAACAACCTTGAGGCTTGAGTGGAGCAGCTAGCTTACCAACAAAGCGTTATCCTTAGCCAGCTAACACAAATAAACAGCTGGTTGGATCGTCTGAATGGACAGCGGACGTTTCCTCCGGCCTCCGGGAGTCCATTGGCTCCCGCTAGCTCCCCTCCGAGCCAGGCTAGTCAGGTCCCCTGGGTCCGGCTCACACCGGTCCCCACACCCGCTCGCTTTAGCAGCAAGCTCGGTGAAGCCCGTGGATTTATTTTGCAGTGTGAGACAGTTTTTCAGCGAGTACCAGGGGATTTTCCCACAGACCATAGTAGGATAGGCTACGTGGCTAATCTGCTTGAGGGTAGAGCACTAGCTTGGGCCTATGCCATTATGGCTAAGCCTAGCTATGCTAGTCTAACTTACCAGTGGTTCATTGCCGATTTTCACGAGGTGTTTGACCACTCCGACCGGGATAGTGTGCTCACCACCCGGTTGTTAAATCTCCGACAGGGGAGTAGGTCCGTGGCGGACTACGTTGTTGATTTCCGGGTGGTGGCCACTGAGGTCAGGTGGGAGGATGCCTTGCTCTGTAGTATTTTTGTTCGGAGCTTAAGCCCTAGCCTACGGGATGAGCTAGCCAGGTTAGACAAACCGGAGAGACTCACTGAGCTGATCTCCCTAACTATTAGTTTGGATAATAGGCTGAGGGAGCGGGCAGCCGAGCGAAGAGCTTCCGGTCGCTCGGGCGCGCAGTTTTTCCGCTCCTCCCAGTCATCTCAATTGGCCCTGCCTCCGCCTAAAGCTCTAGACGGGCAGGAGGATATGATAGTCGGGTGCTCCAAAATTCCCGTAGCCGAGAAGCAGTGCCGTAGGGAGTTAGGGCTGTGCATGTACTGTGGTAGCAAAGAGCATGAGGTAGAGAGTTGCCCCGTTTGGCCAAAAGAGGGGGTCCGTGCGTCGCAGTAGGGGGACTCACAGATGCGTCTCAGCCTAAACCCCTCACCAAGTGCCTCATGCCCATTAGATTCATCTACAAACAAACAGAATATGCCACACATGCACTGATTGACTTGGGGGCTCAGCAGAGTTTCATATCGGGGAGCCTGGCAACCCAGTTAGGGTTTCCCTGCCATACTCTCCTGTCACCCCTTAGACTCATTGCCCTGTCTAAGACCCCCCTGGCGACAGTCTCTCAACAGACTGCTCCAGTATCAGTGATCGTGTCAGGAAACCATCGGGAGGACCTATGTCTGTTGGTGCTGCCCTCTTCTACGTCCCCGGTCATCTTGGGCTACCCCTGGCTCCTACTCCATAATCCATCGTTTGATTGGTGGACTGGAAGTATAACATCATGGAGCTCGTTTTGCCTCAGCGCGTGTCTGCAGTCCGCAGCATGCACCCCGTCGGTGTCCTTAGCTCCCCACGCCCCTCTTCCTCCAGATTTGTCCAAGGTGCCGCCTGAATATCATGACCTGGGGTCGGTATTTAGTAAGTCGCAGGCGCTGTCACTTCCCCCCCCACCGCCCCTACGACTGTGCCATCAATCTCCGGGCTGGTGCCCCGCTGCCGTCGAGCCATCTCTACAGCCTGTCAGCTCTGGAGCAGCAGGCGATGGATGCCTATATTAAGGAATCGCTCAGCTCGAGCATTATTCGTCCGTCTTCTTTGGCGGTGGGGGCGGGGTTCTTCTTCGTAGGTAAGAAGGATGGCTCCCTGCAGCCATGTATTGACTTCAGGGGGCTTAACAACATAACGGTGAAGGACAAATACACCCTGCCTCTCATGGACACGGCCTTCGACTCCCTCCAGGGGGCCTCTTGGTTCACCAAGCTCGACCTTCGCAACGCTTACCATCTCGTGCGGATCAAGGAGGGAGACGAATGGAAGACAGAATTCCGGACCCCAAGCGGCCACGTCGAATATCTCATGATGCCGTTTGGGTTGACCAATGCGCCGGCCGTCTTCCAGCGCCTCATAAATGACGTTCTCCGGGACTTCCTGGGTGCCTTCGTCTTCGTCTACTTGGATGACATCCTCATCTTCTCACGGTCACTAGAGGAGCATTGGGTACACGTGAGACGGGTCCTCCAGCGACTCCTGGAGAACAAGCTGTTTGTTAAAGCCGAGAAATGTGAGTTCCACACCAACAAGACTTTATTTCTTGGTTTCGTTATTTCCCACAACCAGGTTCTCCCTGACCCGGTGAAGGTCAAAGTGGTGGTGGAATGCCCCCCCCCCATCAAGGAAGCAACTCCAGCAGTTCCTGGGGATCGCCAATTTTTATTGCTGCTTTGTGCCCAAGTACAGCATGATTGCTCGCCCCTTGACCTGTCTCATGTCCCCCAAGGGGGCTTTCCGTTGGATGGAGGAGGCTGCAGCAGCATTCGGCACCCTCAAGGGGGAGTTCTTGTCGTCCCGCGTTCTCACGCAGGTGGACCCGTCCCTCCAGTGCTTGGTCGAGGTGGACGTGTTGGATTCCGGGGTGGGGGCGGTGCTCTCCCAGCACTCTCCAGTAGATGGGGTGGTCCGCCCCTGCGCTTTCTTCTCACACCACCTATCCCCGGCTGAGAGAAACTACAACATCAGCGACAGAGAGCTCTTGGCGGTGAAACTTGCCTTGGAGGAATGGCGCCACTGGGTGGAGGGGCTGCCCAACCATTCGTGGTATGGACCGACCACAAGAACTTGGAATACCTGAGGACCGCCAAGCGGCTGAACTCCCGGCAGGCTCGTTGGTCCCTGTTTTTTGGGCGTTTTAATTTCACAATCACCTATTGCCCCGGGGCTAAGAACGCCAAGCCAGACGCCCTCTCCAGGCAGTTCTTGGCGGAGGTAACTGAGGACCATGAACAGACCATCCTTCCAGCATCCTGTGTCATCGGTGCCCTCTCATGGGGCATCAGGGAGAAGGTTGTGAAGGCGCAGGAGGCTGAGCCCGATCCTGGAGGTGGACCCGCGGAGTGGCTGTTTGTCCCCACATCGACTCGGGGTGAGGTGATTCAGTGGGCTCATGCCTCGAAATTTTTATGCCATCCAGGGGTGTCCCGCACGGTGTCCCGCACGGTGGAGCTTCTCCAGAGATCGTTTTGGTGCCTGCGCTCAGTGCGCCACTGGGAAGTCATCCTCCTCTCCGCTGGCTGGGCTCCTTCACCCACTGTTGGTTCCCAGCTGTCCCTGGTCCCATATTGCTCTGGATTTTGTGACTGGCCTCCCACTGTCCAACCACTTCACCACGGTCCTCACCATCGTGGACCGGTTTGCTAAAGCTGCCCACTTCATCCCTCTCCGGGGGCTGCCTACGGCACTGGAGACAGCGGATCTGTTAGTGCAGCATGTCATACGCCTCCATGGAATCCCCACCGGCGTTGTCTCTGATCGTGGGCCCCAATTCGGGTCCCAGGTCTGGAGGGCGTTCTGCAGTGCACTGGGGTCAACTGTGAGCCTGTTGTCTGGATACCACCCGCAGAGCAACGGGCAGTGCGAGCAGGCCAATCAGGAGCTGGAGGCCGCTCTGCGCTGTGTCATCGCCTCCAGTCCGTCATCATGGAGTAGCCACCTCGCCTGGATCGAGTATGCCCATAACTCGACAGTTTTCTCGGCGATCGGCATGTTCCCCCTTCAGGGCCTCCTTAGAGTACGACCCCCCCACTGTTCCCAGATGAGGAGAAGGAGGTGGCGGTGCCTTCTGTCCACACTCACGTAAGGCGCTGCTGCTGGCTCTGGTTTGCCACCCGCAGAGCTCTCCTTCGCACCGCAGAACGTAACACTAAGACGGCTAACCGCCGCAGGAGACCAGCTCCCCAATACGAGATGGGTCAACAGGTTTGGCTATCAACTCAGAATATTAATATATTTTGAAGGCCGAGAAACGGAAGTTGGCCCAGCGCTTCATTGGCCCCTTCCCCATTACTCGCATTGTTAACCCTGTGGCTATACGTCTAGCTCTCCCCCCCTCCCTCCGCATCTGTCCGACATTTCATGTCTCGCAGGTGAAGCCCGTCTGCTCCAGCCCTCTCTGCCCTCCTCCCAAGACTCCACCTCCACCAGTAGTGATAGATGGCGACCCGGCTTGGAGAGTCAATACCATCCTGGACGTTCGCCGCTGGGGTCGCGGCCTGCAGTACTTGGTGGACTGGGAGGGGTATGGCCCCGAGTGGAGGTCCTGGGTACGTCCGTCATTCGTGCTCAATAAGCAGCTCATCAGGGTCTTCCACCGCACCCGGGTAGGCTGGGTCAGGTGCCAGGAGGCACCTCTCCGGGGGGTGGGGGGGGGGAGTACTGTCATGGCTCCCTCAGGGCCATCATCAACCACAGCTGCACGCACACCTGCTGCCAATCGCCAGCGGGCTTTAAAGCCAGGCCTGCCTAGGACTCGGCATGGAGCCATCTGTCAACCTCCATAGACACGTCTCGTGTCAACAGCCACATCCTGGCTCATCGTCCAGCCCTTCTCCTCACTTCACGTAAGCTAAACAATTGACTCACCTTTGTCAGTCGTCTTCCCCTGTGCACAGGTGGATTCCCCCGGCGACGGATTCCTCTCTTCCCAGCGGCGGTTCAGCCTCCATCATCGCAACAGGGCTTCACGCTCACTTCCCCGCACAGAGTCAGACGCTGTCTCCCTGGCTGCAGCCCTCAAGGCCAACCTGAGCTCAACCATGACCACCTGCAAAGTAAGCTGTCATTACTATCACGCTCTTTGCCCAAGAACTGAGCTAACATTCCTGTTTTATCGTTATAGGGTAGGCCAGGCTGAACGGCGTCCTGCTCTTTCCCCAGCACGAGTCCTGCACTGCACACAACAGACACTGTACATACACGCACTCACACACAGACACGGTTAGCAATAAAAGAATAATTGTACTTCACTCGAGTCTGTGTTTTGTCCCCTGGGTCCAGAATAAATGCTGTGGCAGGGTTATGCCTCCCTGAGCCATCATACCCCACCCAGCTCTCTTCCTTTCTAGGAATGACGGCCTTCTACCTACACTTCCTTCTCTACTATTCTGAGACAACAGCACCACTGCGCACCCTCCTGAAACAGGATGGGTCCTGGTTGTGGACCCCCATTCTCCTCTGCCATCTGCCAGCTCAAGACACAGCTCACCTCCCCACCTGTGCTCACCCACTTTGACCTACAGAGCCCCACATTTGGAATCTGGGATGCCTCCAATACCACTGTTCAGGTTACTTTATTTGTACCCGTAGGTAGATTTGTTTTGCAGTCAGGTGACGTCCTTTTAGACACATATTTACAAACCACAATTGCATTCAACATGAACACAAACACAGGCACACATGAAGCTGACTATAAACATAATAAAAGTACTCAAAGCTCCACCAATCAGGACATAAGACAAAGAGATAAGAGAAAAAAAGAGATAAGAGAGAAGGGTCATATTAAAAAAGTTAAAAACTAAGTCAAGGAGATTAAAAACTCAATAAAAGTCTAAAACCCAATAAAAGATTTAAAATCCAAATTTAAAAAAACCCTATAAAAATAAATAAATATAAAATAAAATTCATAAATAGCTAAATTATGTGCAATATATTGTTCCATCTTGTTCAACTCTTTGACAGCAGCAGGAACAAAGCTGTATTTGTAGCGCTGGGTTTTACATTTTGGGACGACAAACCTCCATCTGGAGGGAAGAAGCTGAAAGTGGCAAAGGGTGGGAGTGCAAAGGCAGTGCAAAGGGTGGAAGTCATCATTTAAAATGGAGGTAGCAATCCTCTGTACCTGTCTGGTGTACAGGGATGTCAGGCTCAGCTGTGACTCACCAAGCAAATGACTGGACCATCTAACTACTTGGTCTAAGGATTTCCTCTGTTTCAGTTTTATCTGACCAAACCATGACACTAAAGAAAAGGATAAAACAGATTTAATAAAAGCCCAATAAAACATTGTCATTATGGTTTGGTCAATTTGGAAGTGTGTGTTTCCTTAAACAATGCAAATGTTGCTGACCCTTTTCCCACACCCTTTCACAGTTCTCTTCAAAGTTTAAATTACTATCAATAATCGTCCCAAGATATTTGTAAGATTGCACACATTCAATGGTCTGGCCTTTTAGTACAGTGACTTTGTGCCTGGGAGTTTTCCTCCTAAAGTCAAAAATCATATCTTTAGTTTTTGTCGTATTGAGCTGCAGGTAGGAATCCTCACACCAGTGAACAAAATCATCAACTACTGGGCCTTGGTCACTCTCATCATCCTGAAGGAGACTGACAATAACTGAATCATCAGCATACTTTATAATGTGTCTGTTGTCATGTCTGCTCCGACACCTGTTTGTGTACAGGATGAAGAGTAGTGGTGACAACACACACCCCTGAGGAGAGCCAGTAGAAGAACACTTTTGGTCAGACAATGTACCGTTGACCCTTACTCTCTGTGTCCTGTTGGTTAAAAAATCCAGAATCCAACCCACCAGATTATTACTCAAATCAAATTGTTGCAGAAGCGTTTCAACTAAAATATGAGGTTGGATTGTATTAAAAACAGAAGAAAAGTCCACAAATAAAAGCCTGGCGTGTGTCCCATTAAAATCCAGATGTTTAAAAAGCATGTTAAGCAGAGAGACAGTGGCATCCTCCACTCCTCTATGAGGCCTGTAGGCAAACTGCAAAGGATCCAATGCATGCTCAGTCTGCTTTAGGACCTCAAATCTGACCAGTTTTTCAAAAATTTTCATTAAAATTGAAGTCAAGACAACTGGTCTAAAATCATTTCCCGTTTTAGGACAGCTGGATTTTGGAACAGGGACAACCGCAGTATCTTTCCAGACCTTAGGCACACGTTGTGTCTGTAAGGACTTATTAAAAATGTAGTGAAACACAGGACTCAGTTCATGTGCACAGGACTTTACCAGGTGCCCACATATACAGGTTCCAAGGTTGTCATAGCCAGGAGCGGCATTGGGGTTAAGCTCCCAGTGCTCATAAAATGCTCCTTATGGCGTGCGTCTCGAAAAGCCTCTGACAACTAAGTCCAACTCCTAGCCTGCCCGTGTGGTTTAGTCTCTAAGCCCGGCGGAACTGCTTTTACTAATAGGAGAAGGGGCGAGGGCGGATCTCTGGCGCCTTAAAACCAGATGCTTCGGGTAGATGGTGGCTTGTCAACCTGGGAAGGTAGCCCATCTAGGGGAAGGTAAACCCTGATTTCAAACCTCCGCTGCCTTGCGGCACACCCGGTCACGGGAAAGGCTTCGAGAGTCAACCCTGAGGAAAAATCCGGAGTCGGAGCCCCTAAGGCAGTTCTCTGTTGTTCTCAACATCATTCTGGCAACTCCTGCGACGGCGCTGGTGCCAAACTGTAGCAGCCCTGGTGTTCCTTTGGATTCATCAGTGACGTGGAGAGGGGGGACATGCTGCATGGGCAACATCTTGTCCTCCATATCTTCCTGCCCAGGCTTGAATCCTACCAACGCCCAACGCTGGAAGGTAGAACACCGGCACCCAGCAGCACGGAGACCACCCACAAGTGCGACCTGTGTGACAGGGACTGCCATTCGCGCATCGGCCTGTTCAGCCACAGGTGGTGCTGTTCCAGCAGAGTAGACATTTAGGATTCTCTTCCATGGTCATCATTGACCGACGGAGGCCGACATATACAGTATTATCAGGGCCCTTACTTTTGTTCACTTTTACAGCACAGAATGCCCCTTTAACATCCTGCACCTCAATATTAAAGTGCTGATTGTCTCTGAGTTTCTGTTTCAAATCTTGGGTTTCTGTGCTAAAATCAAAGGAATCAAAACAACCATAAAAACAATTAAGAGCATTAGCCAGCTCTGTGTCTGAATTAAAACCATCTAAAAACACACAATTACTGCTCTCTGTGCTCTGAAGGCCTGCAATAGTTTTCATACTAGCCCAGGCTGAACCATGCTTCTTTGCTGCCATCTTGCTTTCCAATTCTGATTTATAATTCTGTTTTGCTCTTAGAATTTCGGACTTCAGCTCTTTTGTGGCAACCTGCAGCTCAGAAACAACCCCCTGTGCTTTCCACTGTAAGCAGGATTTAACTGATTTGGTAACTCATGGCTTATTGTTGGGATATATTTTGACACGTTTACGTGGAATGATCATATCCCTGCAAAAAGCCATGTAAGAGCATATCACATCCACCAGAGTCCAAATCATCCCTGCAGGACAGTGTGAACACCTCCCAGTCTGTATAGTTAAAACATTCCTGGAGGGAGAGCACTAAATCATCTATCCAGACCTTTATACCCTGGTCTTTGTCTTCTCTCTTTTGAGAGCAGTTTTATATGTTGGCAGCAAATGTACACAGTTGTGATCTGAGGAGCCTAAAGGAGGAAGGGGAAGAGATTTATAGGCCCCCTCTATAGATCCGTAGCAGAGGTCCAATGTGTCTTCTCACCTGGTTGGGCAGGAGACATACTGATAAAAGTTTTTAAGTGTCTTCTTTAAAGACACACGGTTAGCAGATCTGGCGCCCTGTGTTTCACGGAGTCCTGGCTGAGTGAACACATCCCGGACAGCGCGGTCCGCCTGGACGGATTCCAACTGTTTCGTGCTGATCGCAGCCGAGAATTCTCTGAAAAGACTAAAGGTGGTGGAATCTGCTTCTACATAAACGAAGGTTGGTGTACTGATGTCACAGTGTTGAAGAAGTCTTGCAGCCCTAACCTAGAGTCACTGTTCATAAACTGTAAACCCTTTTATTCACCGCAAGAGTTCTCCTCGTTTATTCTGGTCGGAATTTATATCCCGCCTGCTGCTTGTACAACGGAGGCACTGCAGCACCTCGCTGACCAGATAGCAGACGTGGAGGAAAAACATCCAGACTCTCTGCTTATCATTCTGGGTGATTTCAATAGAGCTAATCTCACAAATGAGCTTCCTAAATACAGACAGCATATTAAATGTCCCACCAGGGACACAAATACACTCAACCACTGTTACACAGTTTTAAGAAACGCCTATCATGCCGTCCCCTGTGCAACTCTGGGTTTTTCTGACCACTGTCTGCTCCATCTTATTCCAAATACAGACAGAAACTAAAAACTTCCAAGTCTGTTGTAAGGACTGTGAAGAAATGGACTGAGGAATCAAAGCTGGAGTTACAAGCCTGCTTTGACTGCACAGACTGGAGTGTTTTTGAAGATGCAGCCATTAACCTATATGAACTCACTGACACTGTGACATCATACATCAGTTTTTGTGAGGACATGTGTGTGCAGACCAAGACCTTCTGCACATACAACAACAATAAACCCTGGTTCACTCCTAAACTGAAGCAGCTACATCAGACCAAGGAGGAGGCCTACAGGACTGGTGACTGGACTCTGTACAAGCGGGCCAGAAACATGCTGACGAATGAGATCAGGCTTGCTAAGAGGAGCTACAGTGAGAAATTACAAAAAACTTCTCAGCCAACAACTCTGCTTCTGTATGGAGAGGCCTGCAGAATATCACCAACTACAGGAGACCATCCCCCAACCCTGTGGAAAACCTCCAGCTGGCTAACGACCTAAACAGCTTTTACTGTAGGTTTGAAAAGAACCTACAGTTCTCACCTCCCACCCACACAAAAGGATTATCTGCAGCCCCAGGAACTCCATCCCTCCTCCATTCTGACCTCCCACCAGCACTAACGATCTGTGAAGAGGAGGTACGCCGGGTCTTTCAGAGACAAAAGATCAAGAAGGCTGCAGGACCTGATGGTGTGTCTCCGTCCTGCCTGAGAGTCTGCTCCAACGAGTTGGCCCCCATCTTTACCCGGATCTTTAATAGATCACTGGAGCTGTGTGATGTGCCTTCCTGCTTCAAACGCTCCATCATCATTCCAGTTCCCAAGAAACCCTCTGTTACAGGATTAAACGACTACAGACCTGTTGCCTTGACCTCTGTGGTCATGAAATCCTTGGAGAGATTGGTGCTGAACCACCTGAAGGTCGTCACAGGCCCCCTGATGGACCCACTGCAGTTTGCCTACCGGTCAAACAGGTCAGTGGATGATGCAGTGAATATGGGACTACACTACATCCTGCAACACCTCGACTCCCCAGGGATGTACGCCAGGATCCTGTTTGTCGATTTCAGCTCAGGGTTCAACACCATCATCCCAGGCATTCTTCATCAGAAACTCCTCCAGCTCAAGGTGCCCCCCTCCACCTGCCAGTGGATCTCCAGCTTTCTGACTGACAGGTGGCAACAGGTGAAGCTAGGGAGATTTACATCCAGCTCCCGAAAAATTAGTACTGGCGCCCCCCAAGGATGTGTCCTTTCCCCACTGCTCTTCTCCCTCTACTCCAATGACTGCACCTCAGAGGACCCTTCGGTGAAGCTCCTGAAGTTTGCGGACGACACCACAGTCATCGATTTGATCCGGGATGGTGATGAGTCTGCATACAGGCGGGAAGTGGAGCAGCTGATCCTCTGGTGCGGCCAGAACCATCTTGAACTTAACCCAGCCAAAACGGTGGAGATGACTGTGGATTTCAGGCGACACCCTCCTTCATTCCCCCCACTCACCATCCTCAACAGCACAGTGTCCACTGTGGACTCATTCAAGTTTCTGAGTACCACAATCTCCCGGAACCTGAAGTGGTCCTCCCATATAGACACTGTCCGGAAAAAGGCCCAGCAGAGGTTGTTTTTTCTGTGTCAGCTCAAGAAGTTTGATTTGCCTCAGGAGCTGCTGGTTGTCTTCTACACCGCCATCATCCAATCTGTCCTCTGCTTTTCCATCACTGTCTGGTTTGGATCTGCCACTAAACAGGACAAGACCAGACTGCAGCGGATCATTAAGTCTGCGGAGAGGATCATTGGTGCCGACCTACCCTCCATTGAGAACTTATATCGGTCCATAACCAGGAAACGGGCGGGAAACATCTGTGCTGACCCGTCACACCCCGGCCACAAACTGTTTGAACTTCTATCTTCTGGTCGTCGTTACAGATCACTGAAGGTCAAAACCATCCATCACAGGAACAGTTTCTTTCCTCAAGCCATCACTCTGATGAACTCCTAACATTCACCTAGTCCTACCTGTTGCTGTACTCATGACTTTTCATCCATTCTTACATTGCACATAACTCTCACACTGCTTTTTACTTCATTCACATTATATCACTGAATCTGAGTTCACACTGAAATACTGTATGTATATTTTTTTCATATATTTCTGCAAAGTGTGGATAGTCTGAGTAAATAACTGCATATATTCCTGTATATATTTGCATCCTTTTATAGAAACGTGGACAGACTGTAATTTACTGTACATACTCTGTTGTCATTGAATCCTTATTTAAATCTTATTTAAATCCTCCACCTGAACAACGAGAGCAAGTTTTTAGCCAAAGTCAAATTCCTTGTATGTGTTGTGCATACTTGGCCAATAAAGCTGATTCTGATTCTGATTCTGATTCTGATTAAAATCCCCAAGGATAAAATTTGGAGCCTCTGGGGAAATCGACTGCAACCACTGTACCACATCAAAGATAGTGCTGGAGGTGGAGGCAGCATCCACCCTCGGGTGAATGTACACAGTCATTATGAAAAGTTGGGGGAACTCGCGGGGCAGATAAAAGAGACGTAGCGATACGGACAGAAGCTCCACATCTGGCATACAGATACGCACTCTGACCATGAGAGATGTACAGTACTGTTTATTAATATACAAACATATGCCGCCTCCCTGACGTTTCCCCGTTACCTCTGCTGATCCAAGCGAAGTGGGGCTCCAAAGCCGTCAATACACAGGTCCGGGTCCCGGTCATGATCCGTAAGCCACGTCTCTGTGTAAGCCATGACACAGCAGTTCTTGAAATCCTTCTGATATCGGACATTTCCTTGAATTTCATCCACTTTATTTCTCATTGTATGTTCATTGTATGGATTGTGTGTTCCCCATAATAATGGAAGGAAGAGGAATGTGGCTAACCTGACTTCTCCTCAGGTTTAATCTTACGCCTCCACGCTTTCCGCATTTCCTCCTCTTGTCTTTCTTTTCATTGCTGTGTCCATGAAAGTCTGTTAAAATAAAGTCTGGCAGTTGCGGCACAACCTCAGTCACAGACGCTGGATTATCCATGTTTAGCTGCAGTAACACGTCTCTGGAATACTGCATTCTTACCGGCGTGACAGAACTGATGTCCCAGGCAAAAAGCCGGTAAGAAAGGAGCCACAGTGCAATAACGAGAAGAAAATCCATACTGATGGAACCAAAGACCTCTTCGTTATATAGTCCACAAACATTCAAGGACAAAAACAGCACAGAGAATTATGTTAAAACACATTAAAGTGCATAAGAACAGAGACTAAGACGCCAAACTTTTCACCCACCGCTGGTCACTGCATGCGCATGTGCCACCGTAGGGTCTGTTCTGTCCCAACTCCATGAAGGGATTGAGCGCCCGTTGGCGTTTGCTTCAAGGTTGCTTACATCAGCTAAACAGAAGTACTCGGTGGGGGAAAGCGAAGCACTGGCTTGTGTTTGGGCATGTTAACAGTGGCACATTCACCTGTATGGATGGCATTTCATGCTCCAGACGGACCGCTGGGCTCTCACGGCCCTACTTGCAGCAATGGGGTCAGGACACAAACCACTACATATCTATAGGTAGAGAGAGAGGCTGCAGGCATACAACTTCACCACCCAGTTCATACCTGGCAGAGAGAATGTGGTAGCGGACTTGCTCTCCCAAGCCACCCCCAGCCCTGCACCGGACGCCAATCAGGACCTGTTAGAACCAGAGCTGATCCTCATGCTGTACAGGCCTCTCCAAGCTGCCGTTTCACTGCAAGAGCTCCAAACTGCGTCTGAACAGGACCCCACACTACCACACCTTCATTCGAGAGGGGTGGCCATCAAGGATGCCAGAGGAGCTAGCACCTTTTCACAGAGTCAAGGATGACCTCTTGTGCTGGAATGATGTCTGTGTGGTGAGGGGGCTCTGCACAGTGGTCCCTGAAGCCTTGAGGGCCCATGTTCTGACCATGGTACACAAAGGTCACCTGGGCGTCGTCAGGGTCAAACAATGCTGCAGATGCCTGGTCTGGTGGTCAGGTATCGACAGGGATGTGGAAACTATGGTGAAAGACTGTATGGCCTGCCTTGCCAGCAGCAAGACCAGCCCGCCACCACCCCTGCCTCTACAGCCTCCGCCATGGCCGCCAACTCCGTGGACACATATTCAGCTGGAAATCTGCAATGAACTCCACAGCACCCTCCAGCACAAGTGCTTTCTTCTAGTGGTCTATGTCCTCCATTCTAAATGGCCTGAGGTGCTACTTTTACAATCCACTTTCTGGACCAAGGCCAGAATTGCCTATTAATCCTGGGATCGCCAAAGTCCATTTTGACCCTGAGTCAAGGTGGACAGACCTAAGTCATTTTTCAATCCACAGGCAAGGAAGACCAGCACCTAGGAAGTCTTTTCCACACTTACGCAAGGTAGACTTAACACCTACAAAGTCTTTTTCACCCCTTAGGCAAGGTAGACTAACTCTTAGTATCCCAGGCCGAGATTCGAACCCATGACAGTGTGATCTGAAAGCTCTTACTCTACCAATAAACAAAAGAGAAATTCCTCACTACCTCTCAGCTAGTAGTGGAGGTTTACCCTAAGGTGTCAGGGACTGCACCACTAATTCTCCTATGGAGGGGTGCGTAACACTTCCCACTGGCTCTGTTACCACTGAAGTGGTCCCCGACTTCCTCTTCTCCCTGTTTGCCTGCTGGGATGTGCCTAACTCCATCACAATGGATAACAGACCACAGTTCATCTTGGCTGACTTTGAAGCTTTTGCAGAAGGGAGGGGGATCAAACATATCAGAACCACCTTTTATCACCCTCAGGCCAATGGTGGAATGGAGAGGTTCAACCAAACCCTCAAAAATGGGCTCAGAGCGCACCTGGAGGATGGGCTCCTGTTCTCCACCAGATGTGCTCTGAGCCCGTTTTTGAGGGTTTGGTTGAATCCATTCTCCGCCACACTTCAGAGCACCTTGCTGCACTACAGAGTGATGCCACACACCACAACGGGCAGCTCTCCAGCTCTCCATATGCTGGGATGTGAGATATGCCTTCCCCTAGATTGCCTGCATCCCCCATCAGACAGCATTCCAGTAGTGGCACCCTCACCAGATGGCAGGGTGCCCGAGCATCAATGCCACATGAACCAGAGGTTCAATAAGGAGCATTGGGCGAAGTGCCTCTCACTCACAGTACACGACTGGGCCTGGATTTGTCGACCCAATCACTCACACAAACTGCAGTTGTTCTGGATAACGCCAATGCAGATCAACGCTCAGCTAGGACCAGCCACTTTCCGCCTGACTGATGGGTCGCATTGGCACGCCAGCCATCTCAGTAAGGTAACACCATCTCCCACTTTGGAGCAGGAGATAAATGTACTCACACTCAAGCCTGCTGCTGCAATATGGCGACCGGGATGGTCACACTTTTTCAGTGCTGAGACAAAGTCACTGATTTTGCCATTAAAAGTGGCTGGCCTGCAGCGATCGGCGCTCGTGGCGAACACGCACGGGCTGAATTGCCACCTCCGTTGGATTGCCCTTTAATCGCCTTTCTCCAGCGACTTCCTGCGCCTTCCTGAAGCGATTGCTAAGCTAACACTAGTTAGCTTAATGCTGGCGCCAGTCTCTAAAAATCTAACCTACAGCGATCGGATATACCTCCGGTGGATTACCCCTTTGATCGCTTTTATCCGGCCACTGTGAGTAAACTGACCAGCGATTCCAGCGCTTCCTTGTGATTCACTGATGTGCCCTACCTGAAGCGATTGCTAAGCTAACGCTAGTTAGCTTAATGCTGGCGCCAGCCATTCCACCTAACACCAGCCTGAATCAAAGCCCAGCTGCGAGGCCCAGCGGAGATACTACCAGGCAAGCGGCTATTTGTTTGACGGGGCTCAGCAGAGATTTCACCCAGGCAGACGGCGGTAGGCGGCGGTGCCCAGCGGAGGACTTACCGTGACTGCAGCGGCGGTGTGCGACGAGACTACCCGAAGCGATTGCTAAGCTAACGCTAGTTAGCTTAATGCTGGCGCCAGTCATTCCACCTTACACCAGCCTGAATCGAAGCCCAGCTGCGAGGCCCAGCGGAGATACTACCAGGCAAGCGGCTATTTGTTGACGGGGCTCAGCAGAGATTTCACCCAGGCAGACAACGGTAGGTGGCGGTGCCTAGCGGAGGACTTACCGTGACCTCAGCGGAGCTCGGTGGCAGCGGCGGTGTGTGACGAGACTCGGTTGGAGGAGCGGGACGGGAGACCAGTTACGGCGACTATGAGCAACGAGACCAGCAACGGAAGGGGCTAGTTGGCTAGCTGAGGCCCAGCTGGATTCGAGGACGATCGGATCAGATTCTGGCGATATAAGCAGAATTTATTTTACTATCCACAGATTTTCCTTTTCCTTCTTTCCAAGAAAGACTGAAGATGGCTGCCACCGGATTAAAAAGTGGGCTGATGGGCACCACTAATAAGCCTTCTCTACTTCTCTACTTCCTCTTCGTTTTGTCTTTGTGTGTCTGGACCTGCAACAAGAAGGATTTTCCGACAAACTCAACCAAAGGTGAAGTTAAAAAGTTTTATCTGTATGGATTTGGGCTTGGACATCTCACCCTACACTCTATGTGGTCTTTAAAAGCCCTGAGCAAAAACTTCCAAATTAAGGCAAACATGGCTGTTAAGCAAAAATCACAATATGGCAGAGGATATACAATTAAAGTTCTGTTAGTTCTGCTACTTCTGGCAGGAGATATTCACCTTAACCCTGGACCTGCCACTATTAAACAGCAGACCACTGGGTTAGCACAAAACCGAGCTGTACAAAAGCAAAAACAACATTTATTTTTCCAAACTGTTAATCATGCACGAGTTCTTTGGGACACCAAGGCTAAACCAAAGGGGATCCTCGGCGGACATTTAAACATACGGAGCATAATCCCCAAAAGAGATGAGATTTCGGTGTTGCTGTTGGACTCAAATCTGGACTACCTTTGTCTCTCAGAAAGCTGGCTACACAGGAACATAGACACTAATATGATCGATATTGTGGGCTACCAGTGTTTTAGAAAAGACAGGCAGGTAGGGAGGGGAGGAGGTGTTTTAATTTACATCAAAGACAAATATAAATGTCAACTGGTTGATTTAAATACTTCACTTGAATGTTTAGCTGTTAATGTATGTCTCTCTCCGGTAATGAATTTCAACATTGCAGTAGTGTACAACCCACCGTCACACAACTCTTCCTTTTATAATGAATTAAGTGATCTGGTTAAACAACTTGAGAAGAACAGAGAAACAATAATTCATGGTGACTTTAATATCAACTGGTCTGATAAAAAAGACAAACAAAAACTGAAAAGCCTCATGACTAAATTTAATTACCAGCAAATCATCAAAGGACCCACCAGGATAACCAAACAATCCAGAACACTTATTGACATGGTATTTACTAATAAACCAGAACGAATAACCAGAACCTATAATCTTGTAACTGGTCTCTCAGATCATAACATGGTTCTTGCTGTCAGAAAACTTACTAAAAAGCGACTACAGTATTTTGGGGGAGTCGATATTGACAAATCAAATTTTATTATCCCCAAATCAAAAAATGAGGAGTTTGAACATTACTTAGAGAATCAAAATTGGGAGCAGCTCATGTCAACATGTGAAGTAGATGATTGTTGTAATTTTATAACTGCAACAATCACAAAGTCTATAGAAAAATTTTCAAAGCAAATTAAAAGTAGACAACAGAAGATTAGCCTACCATGGTTAAATAATGAAATAAGAAAACTTATGAAGAGGCGAGACTATGCACTGAAAACATCACTAACCTCCAAACTACAAAATGATCACCTTGTGTACAAAAGTTTAAGAAATAAAGTGGTACATGAGCTGCGAAAATCAAAAATATCTTATTACAATAAACTGATAGATCATGCAAAGGGTAACAACAGTTCCCTATGGAGGCATTTAAATAACTTAACTAATAAAAAAAACGATCAGAAGGGGGTAAAGGAACTTAGAATCAATGGCAAGACCGTCAGTGACAAGGCTACTTTGGCAAATGAATTTAATTCACACTTTGTGGGCTCTGTGGAAGACTTAACAAAAATTTTTGTGCTGCCAAATGTGCTCAACAACACAAATTCCATACTTCCAACAGATACTTTTCACATCGATGAGGTAAATGAGAAGTTAATTGCTGGTATTGTTAAAACACTGTCAAACTCAAAAACTAATGATATCTACAATATGAGCACCTCCTTTCTCAAAATGCACAGCAAAATATTAATCAAACCACTGACTCATCTCATTAATCTCTCCATTAGGTCTAGTACATTTCCATCTGGCTGGAAAAAAGCTGTCGTCATACCAGTTCATAAATCAGGCAGTAAAGACGATATATGCAATTACCGCCCAATCTCTATCTTACCAGTCCTATCTAAGGTTCTTGAAAAAGTTGTAGCTACACAGCTGATAGACTACTTACAAGACAATCAACTTCTTCATCCACATCAATTTGGTTTTAGACCAGGATACTCAACAGAAACAGCAAATTGTTGCCTTATTGAAAACGTCAAACAGTCCTTGGACAGGGGTAATGTGGTAGGAGCTGTTTTTCTAGATCTCAAAAAGGCTTTCGATACTGTAAACCACAGTTTGCTTTTATCCAAAATGGTATCTTTTAACTTCTCCCCAAATACATTAGAATGGTTTGCATCTTATCTCCAGAATAGAGAACAGTGTGTAAAAGTTCACCAGGATAAATCCTCATTTTTAAACAACCGCATGGGTATCCCACAAGGGTCCATTCTTGGTCCTTTACTTTTCAGCATTTTTATTAATGACCTGCCGTTACACTGCTCAGCTGCAACATGCCAACTTTATGCAGATGATGCAGTTATTTACACAGCTGCCAAGACTCCAGCACAGGCTGCAGATGTACTGTCTACAAGTATGGTTGATGTCCAAGAGTGGCTCCTCAAGAACCATCTATTGCTGAACCTTCAGAAAACAGTCTCAATGTGCTTTTCAATCAAAAAATGTAACCTGCAACATTTTAAAGTTAATATACATGATCATGACATCAGTTTAGTTACAGAATTCAAATACCTTGGCATTGTACTAGATCCTCAACTCAAATTTAATCTTCATATAAAGAAAATTTCAAAAACAGTAAAAAAAAATCTGAACTGCTTTAAATTAATTAGATATTACATACCTTACGAAGCAGCTGCACTGTATATGCATTCTATGGTTTTTTCTCATATATCATACTGTTTGACAGTCTGGGCTCAAGCAGCCCCTTCCACAATAAGACATATAGGTTCATTATATAATCAAACCCTAAAAATCTTGGACAAAAAGCCCATTAGGTGGCATCACTGTAATGTTTTAAAAAAATACAACCTATTGAGTTTTGAGAGCTTCATTGACCTCTGTCTTCTGAAATTAACGTTCAAATGTTTCCATAAATCAGTGCCCCAGCCACTTGCTGGTTTCGTCCAAAGACAGGACAGCAGCAGAGCCACCAGGAGTTCTGTTAACAATAACTGTAAAATATTCCACCGCAGAACCACATTTGGACAAACAGCTTTCTCTATAAAGGGCAGTCACATCTGGAACACAATGCCAAATGAAATTAAAATAATAACGGACTTTAAAACATTCACTAAAAATGTTAAAAACTGGCTGAAAAATAAACAAGAATGTACTCATGTATGAATTAATTGTCTGCAAAGTGAGAGTGAATGAAGGGAAGGAATAAATGTGTTTGTTTATAGTGAGTGACGGAGGGAGGAAGGCCTGAAATAGGCAAATGTGAGTTATGTTATATGTGTTAAATGTGAGTCAGGCTGTTATATTTGTGTATTTATAATATTTATAATATTTATGTTAAATGTGAGTCAGGCTGTTATATTTGTGTATTTATAATATTTATAATATTTATAATTGTGTATTTATAATTTTTCTGCATTGATGTATGTGGTTATTGTGTATATTTTTTATCTTGATTCTTTTTTCTAAAGCCCATCCAGGGACAAGAGTTGCAAATTAGCTAATAGCTATACACTCTATGTGCAACACATCAGATTGATTGTCTTTGATTAATTGTCTATGTTTATTGCACTGTCCCTGTCAAATAAACTAATCTACTACTACTACTATTCGACCCATTCGGACTGGGACTTCATCAACACATGTCCTGCAACTCCTGCAGGATGCCCGCAGGAGTCAGCTGAGCCAGCACAGCCTAAGCGCTGCCTGGCCCGGGCTTGATGAAGCCCCTTTATCTTGAGGACTTTGTGACGGACTTTGAGTACACATTGGTAGCTAGGGACATGGATTGTCACGGGGCAGGATAATCCACAAGACCATGCAGGCACACTGGCAGTCTGCCCGGTTACCCAGTTAGTACCGTTGTTCTGGGTACTGTTCTGGGAAGGTAACAGTTTTGGGGTTCTCGGGGGGGGGGGATTAATGTGGTGTATGTGATGTGCTGCATGCTCATGCAGGTGACATCAGCATGTCAGTGTTGTTTTTTTTGGCCAGTCCAACAACACTGGTTCAGATGTACATAGGGCCAGATAGGTTTGGATAGCTTTTTTCCCTTAATAAATGAAATCATCAGATAAAAACTGAATTTTGTATTTACTCAAGTTATCTTTAAAGTAGAACTGAACCCACCTTTTGGCGCAAAAAGTAGAATAGCAGATTAATTCCTTATTACCTATTGTATTTTTCAACACATAAAAGAAATTTTTAGGCCGTGTGATGGCCAAGCTATAAGCCGATAAACTTTTGCCTCTGGCTGGCAGTGCCAAACAAACCGGAAGTAGTGCAGACGACGCTGCGTGACGTCACGAGTGTGATCCCTAAACAAAACAACAATGGCAGATGATAGCAGTTCCAGCAGTCAAGAAAACCAGAGTTTTCAGAGTGAAGAGGCATTCAGGATCAGTGACGAGACAGAGGAGGATGCAGGAGTGTGGCAGGTGGCAGGCATGCACAAGGGCGAGCCTGGGAGACAGAGACCTAATGCACCTGTGACAGCAGCTGGCAGACGGCGATGCAGAGGCGAGGTCCGCCGCCGGGGAATACAGTGATCCCTCACTTATCGCATTTAATGGGGACCAGAACCGACCGCGAAAAGGGAAAAACCGCGAAGTAGCGTCCCCCCCCCCCAAGGGCGTCACAAGCACTATTTTGCACAAAAAGGCACAAGAGAACAGTGAAAAGTGCCACTAAGCAACACGAGCGATAAAGAAGGCGCTCTGCAGGGAGAGAAGCTGGGTAAAACGTCTCGGCCAATCAGCTTGCGAGGTAAAACGTCTCGGCCAATCAGCTTGCGAGATTCCCGAGCGGTGAAGAGGTGGGTGGAGAGGAGTGGAGCGGTGGTCAGAGAGGTGGATTTTGAGTTGTGCGGGCTCTCCGTGTTGATACCAACACGGAGCTCGGAGGTATCAGCTCCCCGCAGAGCGCCTTCTTTATCGCTCGTGTTGCTTAGTGGCACTTTTCGCTGTTCTCTTGTGCCTTTTTGTGCAAAATAGTGCTTGTGACGCCCTTGGGGGGGGGGGTGACGCTACTTCGCGGTTTTTCACTTTTCGCTGTCGGTTCTGGTCCCCATTAAATGCGATAAGTGAGGGATCACTGTAATATCTATATCTAGAAACGCATCGCTTCCCGGTCGCTTTTCCTCCCCCTTTCTTTTCTTTCGTTGCCATGACAGCTTTCCTTGGCCACTGAACAGATCTTCCCAGGTGTTGGAAGTGTTTTGTAGTCGACTATCACGACAAAATGCACCAAAAACAACCAGTGTCGACGTGCTCGCAATGGTAAACATGGAGGACTGTGTCACACTCGTGACGTCACGCGGAACTCCGGTTGCACTTCCGGTTGCACTTCCGGTTAATCGGCGAATTTGTCTGATTTTTCAGGGCGGGAAATTCAAAATCGCGATTTTCTCCAAGATTCCGGGATTTGTGGAGGGGGTGCCAATGATAAATTATCTTTATAATTGTATGTACTATCACCCAGTGCCGTTCAATGCCGTTCAGTTCAGTTCTACTTTAATATTAAAATTAGTTTGATGAGCTGAAATATTTAGGTGTAACAAATATGCAAAAATATAGGAAATCAGGAAGGGGCAAATACTTTTTCACAGCACTGTATATTAGCTAAACATTAGCAAACAAAGCTAGAGGTTAGCATTAGCTCACTCTTTAGCTTAGCTTCTATAGGATATAATCATAAAGTTTTATGACTCCACCTATAAGAGTATAGAACAATACCTGATTAAAGTTGTTCAGTCTTCTCTTCAAGCTTTTCTCTATGTTTCACTCCTTTTCTGACTGTTATACTGTAGCTATAGCATGGCCCTTCAGCTGGTGCAGAGACCTTGTCTCAACTTTTGTGTCACACTCCATAACCTTTCACAGCATTATTGATGGTGATAAGAGTTCTGACTTCTTATTCTTGCTTGTTTTATTTGTACTGCCACAGATTAACTGTGGCTACAGCTGGGAAAATAAGTATTGAACACGTCAACATTTTTCTCATTAAACATATTTCTGATGGAGCCATTAACCTGCGATTTTCACCAGATATCAGTAACAACCCAAGTAATCCATACATACAAAGAAACCAAGACAACTGTGTTCACAAAACAAGTTATATTATTAAAGTGGAATGATACAGGGAATAAGTATTGAACGTGCTTGGGAAATTCATTTAATATTTAGTAAAAAAGCCTTTGTTGGTAATAACAGCTTCCTGTATGGAGAAACTAGGTGCAGGCATTGCTCAGGAATGATTTTAGCCCATTCTTCCACACAAACTTGTGATATAGTGTTTTGGCACGTTATTGTGAAGTGCGGTGTAGTGACGTGCACTTCCCGTCACGTCACTGTACCGCCCTATATATAGCAGAGGGCATCCATATTACGGCCTCTTTGACCAGTGCCCTCTGCCAGGTGCCTACCGTGTTAATACTGTTCTACATCTTTAATAAAGCTGTGTTCATCAAGTCATCTTGCCTCATCCTTCACCCAAGGTATTTTACCATACATAACATTTGGCGATCGAGGATTAACTCATGGAGGCTATCTTGGAGGATATCACACCTCTTCGTTTGAGGCTTTCCAGACGTACATCACCGTGTTGGACCTGGGTAAGCTCGACAAGTTAAGAGCATGTGCGCTACTTGTTCACAACCTGGGTATTGAGGGCCAGTGAGTCCTGCGCACACTTCAGGTTCAGGTTCAGGTTCAGGTTACTTTATTTGTACCCGTAGGTAGATTTGTTTTGCAGTCTGGTGACATCCATATTTACAAGCCACTGATTACATTCAACATAGACACAAACACAGGCACACATGAAGCTGACTATAAACATGATAAAAATACACTTGGGGCTTTGCACTCTTTTGAAGACGTCGTGGAGCTGCTAGCCAACCACTTTTACACCCTGGATAGTGTGACTATCCGGAGGATTCATTTTTGGTAGCAACATCAGCGAGCAGGTGAGCCTATTCATCAATTTGTTGCTGACTTGGGGCAGCTAGCCAGCGAGTATCGCTTTGGGCCATTGGAAGATGAAATGGTGCGTGACCAGCTTGTGGAACACATGTATAGCACGGCATTGCGGGTTAGGTTGCTCATGGCACCCAATGACTTAACATTAGCTAGAGCTGTTGAGCTAGCTCTCCAGCTGGAGGCCGCAGACAAGCTAGCTTTGGAGCTAACCTGGTGCCAGTCACAGCATCCACCGGAGCCTCCTGCCGCGGCAAATGTTGCGGACTCGGATAGCAAGGATAGCTTGGACAATGATAGTACGGAAGTCAATGCTGCCGAAGGTCTGCCCCAGGAAAACCCCTGTGCAAGGGTTGTGGGTCCATGACACACCGCAACAAGGCTAAGGACTGCCCGGCTAGGGGAAAATGTTGTAGCAGATGTGGACGCTTGAACCATTATGCCAGAGTGTGCCGTGTATCTGAACCGGAGAGCCCACGGAAGAAATCACTCCGCCCACCCCTGACAACCATCCATACGGTGTCCCCCAGTACCAACGGGCAGATGTTTTGCACAGTGGAACTGGATGGTGTGGAGATGCCGCTGCTGCTTGACACGGGGACAGAGGGGTCATTGCTGAATTGGGCCATAGTAAGGAAGTTTTTCCCCCACTACAGGATAAGAGATAACCCAGCGCTGTTGTATGGTTATGGAGGTGGCAGGCTGTGCACAGTTGGGACTTTGGAGTTAACGGTTTGGTAGAAGTCTGCAACAATGGTTGACTTCACGTTCCACGTGACAGTGCGAGGCGATAACATCATGGACTGTGATTTGTTTTACAGACTGGGTTTCACCATAAAAGACGACGCTGGGAACGAATGGTCAGGCTGTGGCCAGTGGAACCCTCCGGTTCCAGTGGTCGATGAGGACGTTGTGTAGGACGAAGAGCTAACGTACACCACGGCGGTCAAGCAGGACCAGCTTCACTCAGGTTCGGCGCAGGAGGGTCTCAGTGCTGGCGCTCGGGAAACGGTACAGGGGGGTACCGAGCATGGTGGCAAGGTGCCTGCGCCAGCGAGTGCCACCGATGTGCTAGCCCCAGATGCCTCTGGAGTTTGGCTGCATGGGGATGGAGGGTCTGCAGCTACAATGGTAAACGCTACAACGGCTTTAGAAGAGGTTGGGACCAGACCGACAAGCATGGAGGAACCACATGCTCAGCAGCACCACTTCAAGCCAAGCCGGGCCCCGCTGAGGGTTTTGGACTTGGTTCGGGTTCGGGGTGAAGAACGTCCACGGCGAAGATGGGATAGACAACAGCCAGCTAAACATCACGGGTGTCTGCGCATAGTGGCTAAGCTGGGTGCAGCATACTTCAGGTTGTCCGATGGCTTGGTGAGGCACACCAATCAGCCTCAGCATGTCCGGGAAGGGGCTTCAGGTGGTGGGGCTGGATGGGAGCAGGTGTTGGTGGTGAAGAAGTGAAGCTTTTTCATCCGGCAGATCAGCCATTGTCCCAGGGGTCTGCTGCTTCCAGTGGTACCACTTTTTTGACAACATGGGTGGTGCGTTTTGGAATCCCATCGGACATCACGTCCGATAGGGGCCCTCAGTTTGTGTCCAAACTTTGGTCCGCGATGGCCTGCAGCCTGGGTGTTGCAATTCATCGCACAACAGCGTACAATCCACAGGCAAATGGGTTATGCCACTACCATTGTCTGTCTGGAGTGAATGAATAATGTATCTACTTGTAAAGCGTCTTTGAGTGTCTATGATAAAGCGCTATATAAATCTGATGCATTATTATTATTATTACTTCTCCACCTATGCTGGCCCTCTTCGATCCACAGAGTCCCACCTTTGTAACATGTGATGTGTCAGGCTCTGCAGTAGGAGCCGTTATGTCACAGCTTCAAGATGGAATGGAACGTCCAGTGGCAGGGTTTCCTCTGGTAACATTTACGGGTGGTGGCCCACCACGCTTGAATTTTTTCTGCCACTCTATGAGGAAATATAAATTTAAGAAAAAAATACTAAGGAATGACAGTCTGCAAGCATGCACACGAACAACACGCATGACCGTCATCCGCACGGAGTTCAGAAGCGCCCTGCCTGCGGGACCGCTCCAGTCACCAGGCAGTGTCTCGCTAGCATCACTGTCCGAGAAAAACATGAGTTTATTAAAGTACTTTAAACATGGAGGAAAAAAAAGCAGAAGAGGTATGTAAGCACTGGAGGCATTTATCCTGGTTTTAACCCGCTGGCAACGGGAGCAATAATGGAAGAGTCACTTAGCTAACGTGTGGTTAGGAGCTTGAATAGGTTCATTTTGTCTTCTTTGTAATTATTAGTTTTTTTGTTTTTCTTATTTCAGACAAGAATAAAAGGGAGATGTTTTTACCTTTGTTAATATTAACTAATTTATGTTCATTTTTATGTACCTGGCAAGTTAAGATGACCAAAATCATGAAGTCAATGACTTTAATCCGTCAGCAGCCTTCAGACAAACTAAACGTACCAACATTTGGATTTCAAAATAAGGGAGGCTTTTCCTGCTGTCTGGGTGGTGAGGAGAGTTCTACAAAAAACTATAAATATATAATAATAATATAATAAATATAAATATAATAATAAATAAATAATATAAATATAATAAATATAATAATATTATAACTGAAATAACTGCATCTTTGGTCATTTAATCAATCAATCAATCAATCAATCAATCAATCAATCAAACTTTATTCCTAAAGCACTTTAAAAACAACATCAGCTGATGCAAAGTGCTGTATATCAGGAATAGATAAAATGAAAAGGACATAAAAGACAATAAAAAGCAACTAAAAAGGTATAAAACAAAACAAGAAAAATGACAATCATATGATAAAAGCAATAAAACAAGTACAATCAATGTCTCATGCTGGGTTGAAGGCCAAGGAGTAAAAATGAGTTTTAAGATAAATTTTAAAAGTGGACAGTGAAGGATCCTGTCTAATAGGCAAAGGAAGATTGTTCCATAGTTTAGAAGCACCAACGGAAAAAGGCCTGTCCCCTCTGAGCTTCCTTTTTGATTTTGGAATCTCCAGGAGAAGCTGATCAGCTGACCTGAGAGACTGAGCAGGAGTGTAAAAGTGAAGAAGCTCAGAGATGCAAGGCAGGGCAAGGACATTCAATGATTTAAAAACAAATAAAAGAATTTTAAAATGAACCATAAAGTGCACAGGCAGCCAGTGGAGGGAAGCTAAAATAGGTGTAATGTGGTCCCTCTTACGTGTTCCAGTTAAAAGACATGCAGCAGCATTCTGAACCAACTGGAGACGTGCGAGGGAAGACTGGCTGACTCCAAAATATGGATTACTGTCTCAAAGTGCTGTTTAGAGAGAATGGATTTAACCTTAGCCAGTTGCCTTAAATGAAAAAAGCTGCACTTCACTACTGCAGCAATTTGACAATCCAGTTTAATATCACTGTCCATCTTAAAACCCAGATTAGTGACAGTAGGTTGGACAAACCCTGTCAAGGGGTCCAAGTCAACTGGAGGGGACTCACAGGAGCCACTGGGTCCAAACACAATCGCTTCTGTCTTCTTTTCATGAAACTTTAAGAAGTCCACTGCCATCCAATCTTTAATGTCTTTAAGGCATTCAAGAAGTGATTTGATTGACAAAGTCTCCTTCTACCTTATTGGAACATAAACCTGACAGTCAGCATAACAGTGGAAGGACATGCCATGCTTTCGAAGAATTGAACCCAGTGGAAGCAGATAAAGTGAAAAGAGCAGAGGCCCTAAAATTTAGCCCTGCGGGACACCCACATGACAGGGAAGCAGAGGATGATTCAGAACCAGCAAGGCTTACACACATGGTTCTATCAGTTAAATAGGATGTGAACCATTCCAATGCAGTACCAGAAATACCCACAAGATACTGCAGGCGAGAAACTAAAATTTCATGGTCCACTGTATCAAAAGTGGCGGTTAGGTCTAGCAAAACAAGAACCACATAATCACCAGAATCAGACATCAAAAGGATGTCATTAAAAACCCTTAATAGTGCTGACTCTGTACTATGTAGGATTTTAAAACCAGATTGGAACACCTCCAGAATGTCATGTTCTTCCCAAAAAGCCTTCAACTGGAAATAAACTATTTTCTCCAATATTTTTGAAATAAAAGGGGGTTTAACGACTGCATACTTAAAATTTGCAGGAACAACACCAGAAGTTAAACTGTTGTTTAAAATGGTTAAAACTGATTGACCTATACTAGGAAAGACTTCTTTAAAAAATCGAGGAGGGAGAGCATCACAAGGAGGACCTGAGGGCTTAATATGATCAACCACATCCTGTAATTTTTGCAAGGTCACAGGCTCAAACTGATTAAAAACAGCAGAGCAAGGGATAGACACAGAGGGGTCAGAGGCAGGAGCTGGGATCAGAGCCCTAACGGTGGTGACCTTATCAATAAAAAAATGTAAAAAGTCATTGCATGTTACAGATGATGCTTCCATACTGACAGACGGTGAGGCATTAAGAACAAAATCAATAGTTTTAAATAACACACGTGGATCATGACAGTTTGCTGCAATAATATTAGATAGATATTCCCTTTTAGCCTCTTTAACACAATTTTGGTAGAGATGCCAACAGTCCTTTAAGATTTGAAATGATACCTGCAACTTGTCCTTCTTCCACTTGCGCTCAGCTTTGTGGCATTCCCATCTGGCTGCCCGAGTTCTGTCATTAAACCTCGGTTCGCATTTGGCTCTGGGCTGCTTAACTTTTAATGGAGCCACAGAGTCCAGGACAATTTGGGAAGAAGAGTAAAACCAGGAACTGGGGTCCTCCGTATCAGAAGAAGTAAAATCCGGGGGAGCACAGAGCTGGGTAAAAGCAGGAGAAAACTGGCCAGCAGTGGAGGGGTTAAAAATTCTACAGCGGCGAACAGAAGTGCAGGTTTGAACTATGGTGCAGGATAGACCAACATCATATAAAATAGGCATATGGCCAGAAAACACAGCAACACCAATCTCCAGGTTAGACACAGACAAACCATGAGAGAGAACAAGGTCTAATGTGTGTCCATGTTCATGTGTAGGTCCACCAGGTAAAAACTGTTCCGGGTGGAGAAGTCTAACACCTTGCTCCCCACAAAATGAGGTTTAAAAAGTCATTCACCAGTGGCTTATCTGGACAGCACACATGGATATTAAAATCTACAACAATCAGGACTTGGTCGTACTTTGGTATAATTTCTGCCAGAAAATCGGCAAAGTCATTCATAAAATCCTTATTATATTTGAGGGGGTCTGTAAATGACAGCAACCAGCACCGGGTCAGAGCAACCCACCTCAAATAAAGTCATTTCAAAACTGGGGAACAACAATGATAAAAAGCACTGCTTACATTTAAAATCATTCTTATAAATAGTCGTCGTTCCTCCCCCTCGACCCAACGCCTGCAGGGAGTTAAAATAAGAGCAATCAGCCAATATTTCTAAGTGAATTCAAATTTAGCACCGTGTTGCAGTAATGTGATATCCGGAGACTCGCCTTGTTTCCGGATATGACGTCATGAAATGAGTTTCATCTCGGCTGATCCATGTGCTGTCAGTGTAAACAAGCTGTTTAGCTTCGGTATCGGTGAAGAAATGCCAAAACGTTGCGTGGCAGCTGGGTGTTCTAATTGCTTCAGTGAACGTATAAGCCTGTTCTCATTTCCAAAAGATCCCGATCTTCTTAAAAAACGGGTGAAGCAAGTACAGAGAACAAGGGACAAATAGCATGCAACACCATCTTCTGTACTCTGTAGCAATCATTTCACTGCAGACAGTTTTGAGGAGGCGCTTGCTATACAGGAATCTTTAGGCATGAAAGTTCATTACAAACAGGTTCTAAAACCGACTGCCATGCCTACGGTTTTTAAACGAAAGCCCACAGCTCAAGACGATATCAACATATCAAAACAGCGCAGAGAAGCAACAGTGTCAAAACTCGCCCAGAAAAGAGTAAGTCTCTTTGTTTATGTCTTAGGGTGTGACAGAGGTGTGTGTACACATCAGATTGGCAGAACAATTGGGGTGTTTAGTTACAATCTCAAATCAAGAAACACATTATGGATATTTTATCTGTAGTTTTGTCATTAGTATCATTATTTCTTTAACCTGTAACCCCCCCCACACACACACACACATATATATGAGTTTGTTTTCTGGGTGAAATATTTTGGGCTTTTGTCCCTGCTTGAGAGTGTGTAATTTTGCAATTAATTATTTCATTTAGGAAGTTGGGCAGCGTGGTGGTGGAGTGGTTAGCACTGCGGCAGCACAGTTAACTCACCCTTGGCCGGGGGATCCTGGGTTCGATCCCAGCCCCTGACCAACAGTGATCTGTGTGGAGTTTGCATGTTCTCCCCATGTCTGCGTGGGTTTACTCTGGGATTTCTCTGGTTTCCTCCCACATGCGAAAAACATGCACGTTAGGTTAATTGGCATCAAACTGGGGATTCTAAATTGTCCTTAGGTATGACTGTGAGAGTGAATGGTTGTCTGTCTCTCTGTGTTGGCCCTGTGATGGACTGGCGATCTGTCCAGGGTGTACCCTGCCTCTTGCAGGGTACACCCTGGTACCCTGGTACACTTCTTAATGTTTGTTAACATTATTGATAAGAAAATGGAAAGTGGATTATTGATAAATGACGTAAGTGACCATTTGCCAGTCTTTGCACTTATCCATGGCCACACGGGAGCCAATACAGAAAAAACTTTAAAATCTTTCAGATACAAATCACAAAATGTATTCAGTTCTTTTAAAGAAGACCTGCTGAAGCAAGACTGGACAAAAGTCTATGTATCAGATGTAAATGAAGCCTATGACACATTTATGAACATTGTAACCACTCTTTATGAAAAAAAAAATTGTCCATTAGTAAAGAAAAAGCTTAAACAGAAATTTGTCGACAAGCCATGGTTAACCAAAGGATTACAAAAAGCATGTAAAAAGAAAAATTTATTATATAAAGCTTTTCTAAAGAAAAGGACAAAGGAAGCAGAGCAGCGGTATAAAACATACAAAAACAAGTTAATATATATAATGAGATGTAGTAAAAGAGACTATTGTGGTATATATGACTCTTATATCCCATATCTACATATGTTAGAACAAGTGGAAATGTTTTGTGACAGCATATGTAAGGAGCTTCACACCTAGAAAGGACAAAGGATCTCCCCCGCCGGGTTAAAGACAATGGACCTCCCAAGACGCGGCGGCGGAGACGGATTCGACACCTTTACCCCCTAAGCGAGAGGAGGAGTTCCCATCACCTCCCAAGACAAGGAGAGGGGATAGCAGAACAATGGGGGTTAAGATAACGGGGGGATGTCAGCTTTTTCAATGAGTGGCTCTGATGTCAGCTTTTTCAATGTGTGGCTCTGATGTCAGCTTTTTCAATGAGTGGCTCTATGTGTGCTTGTATTTAACCAGCGAGCGGAGCAGTGATCGCTCTCTTGCCTTCTGCCAAGCTCTACACCTGATGAGATTCGATAGAGGAGCTATTCATTAAAAACCCTGTTTTTAATACAAAATCGCCTCGTCATTTCAGCTCCACTACAACTATTACAGTAAAGAACTGGAGAAAAACAGAGATAACATTAAAAATATATGGACAATACTTAACAATATTCTTGGAAATAAAAACAGAAATACAAGCTACCCAACCAATCTTTCAAAAAAAAAAAAAAAAAACAACTCAGAGTGTGAATGCAGTTTCACCTGCAGATGAATTTAATACATTTTTTGTTAACATTGCTCCTAATTTGGCTCGAGAAATACCCATTACGGCACCTACAGGTGATACAATAAGCAAAAACATGGCTATAAAAGACTCAATTTTCATAAAGAACACAAACGAGAGAGAGGTCATTGAAATTGCTAAATTGTTTAAAACATCTATGAATTGTGATGGTATTGACATGCTTTTAGCCAAAACAATCATTGAATGCTTAGTGAAGCCACTGACGTACTGCATGTCTGTAACCTGTCTCTCCAAACAGGTATATTTCCCAGTGCAATGAAAATAGCCAAAGTAATTCCGATATACAAGACGGGTGACAGAGGGGAATTTTCAAACTATAGACATATTTCACTATTGCCGCAGTTTTCCAAGATACTTGAAAAAATATTCTGTGAGAGAATTGACAACTTCATAATGAAGAATAATTTATTGTATGAGCAGCAATACGGGTTCAGACACAAGAGGACAACTGCATTTGCTCTAATGGAATTTATAGAAAAAACATCAACTGCCGTTAAAAATAAAGAGTATTCAGTTGGGGTATTCCTGGATCTTAAAAAAGCATTTGATACAGTGGATCTGACATGGTTCTAATGACCCACAAAGCAGACACGACTCAAGGCAGATACAATTTACTGTTTTATTGGTATTGTGGACATGAGTGGGTGCGTGTGTGCAAGGTTATGTAAGTGTAGTGTCAGCAGGTGAATCAGCTGGGGCGAGTAGAGCACCATACGACCTGGCAACCCTAGGAAGAGGCAGAGGGCGTCAATAGAAGTTAAGGCCCGGAAGTCACTTTAGATGGAATCGTGCTTACTGTCTGAGATGGTGGAGAGTAGCCCAGGTTAGCGCTGAAGCTGCAGCCAGGAAGATAGTGCCCGCAGGTGGCCGGAGAGCTGAATGCTGGTGTGGGAGGCAGATGAATCCTCCGCCAGGGAGACAGGGGTCCACCGCCACGGATCTCCGCCTGTGCACAGGGGAAGCTGACAAGGTGAGGAGAACAGTGGTGGCTTACTTGGTAGAAGGTTGGTCCAGAAGGTGCAGGCCTGGACGAGGAGTAGTGATGGCTTGGAAGCCGACGTGAAAACACACAATGAGGCTGGGAAGCTCAAAGGTTGGCGTAGCAGGTTTCTGGGTAGAGAAACAGACGACTCCGGACCGAGCACTGGACCTGATGGAATAAATAGACAGAGGGAGATGGCAGGCAGGTGCGCACACAGGTGTGACAGATTGGTGGCCATGACAGGATCATAATTTATTATTAAAGAAACTACAAAACTATGGTATTAGGGCGGTAGCACTGTCCTGGTTATGTAGTTACTTAAAGAACAGATATCAGTACGTATGTGTTGATAGCAAAAACTCACAGTTACTGAAAGTTACTTGTGGAGTCCCACAGGGTTCAGTTTTGGGGCCATTGTTATTCAATATGTATATAAATTATATATGTAAAGTTTCTGAAAAAATGGATTTAATATTGTTTGCAGATGACACTAATTTATAGTGCAGTGGAAGCAATTTGGAACAACCTTTGGATACACTCGGAAAGGAATTAGGAAAGCTTAAACTGTGGTTTCATTCAAACAAATTAACGCTCAAACGCTCAATTAACGCTCAAACGCTGAAATTAACGCTCAAACGCTAAAATTTATAATTAAGGATGCTAATTTGACTGTGCACTGCAGTCTTCTGATGAAGGCGGCAGTGCACAGTCAAAACATGTTAAGAAGGTAAAGACATCTCCTTTCTGTTTTTGTATTTAATAAGAACAAAAGCTAAAAAAAATTAAAAGAAGACATAATGAACCTACTTGAGCTAACTAGCTTCAAGCTTTGTTGGCGGGGAAGAAAAGCCAATCACGCTCCAAACAGGACAGGAGCGGAGGGAAAGGCAATAATAGAAGGACATACAAATGCATAGGAGTGGAAAGGCTCTGGAGTAACTACACAGTTCAGTCCAGGGGGTAAAACCAACAGTCTGCGAGCCAGGAAGTCCAAGACTGAGTTTAAGCTGCCACACTGACTTATTTCACTGCCTCCCTATAAGTACCCAATACACTAACCAAGGCAAGTGGACACAGCTGTGTGGCAAGCAGGTGTGTGACTGATTGAAACTTTGTGTGGGTGTGCGCGCGCGTGTGCGTGTGTGTGTGCATGTGGTGAACCATACAGCTGGTGAATGTCTGGTAAGAGGAGCAGGTGTGGCTGTAGGACTGGAGGAGAGCAAGGCTCAATCTGCCAGCTGGAATTAATAAGCAATAATCAAAACCTACAGCCACAGGTTGTGGACGGGGTTGAACAACCCCAAACATGACAATTACTTTTTGCAGTTTTCATTTTTATAAATCTCATTGCCTACCGAAACTGAATATCTGAGCTTTTTTTTTTAATTTCCCCGACCACCCAATAGGGGAAACAAAAAAATAAATTGAAGCCAAAATTTCTTTAAACCAAACGATTAAATAACGATCGCCTTATGTGGGGGAAAAAATTACATAAATGCATGATTGTTACGTATAATTTTTTTATTTTTTAATTTTTAGAATACTCAAAGCACACAAACCTGCCCCAGTGGAAGAAGTGTTCGGGTACAAGTTAGAATTCGGGAAGGCACAAGAAACAAAGGTATTTTAGATATGTCAGTTGCTATTCAGCAAAAAAAAAAAAAAAAACACGAAAAAACGAGTACAACATTTTTCGTAAAGTATATGCACAAAATCAGTGCCTATGGTTGATATTTACAATGGCTGTGACTAAGTGGCCGGTAGCCGGCCATCTATGCTTACAAATATTGGCCGGGAGTCGGTCCTCTGTGCTTGAATTGATATTAGCCATTGTATTATTTAATGCAGCCGTTGTATTTACTTTTATTATTTGCATATTTGTACTTTGTGTGTTATTGGGTATTTTTTTTCTATTATTGAATAAAAAACGTAAAAAGTATCTTGCTGCATTATCTGTAACTTGTAAGTTTTGACAAACACATACAGCTGTGCATTTTTTTAAATTTATTTTTTAACCAAATAACCAAATTAAGGGGTATTTACTTGTATTATTAGCATATTTGTGATTTGTGTGTATTTTTTTTCTACTATTGAATAAAAAAAAAAGAATTGCGGGCCTTGTGGTGATTTTTTTTTAAAACCAAATTAGGGGTAAAAGACAATAACCACTGAAATAAAACCAAATTAGGGGTAAAAGAGAATAACCACTGAAATAAAACCAAATTAGGGGTAAAAGAGAATAACCACTGAAATGAAAGAGACCGGCTCCCGGCCATCTAGCCACTTTGATTTACAACATAGCAAAGGTACATGATCAAAGTTGCACATCCAGTTCTTTTAGATCTATCCATATATTAACATTCAGTGTTTTGGAGGCGACCGATGGCCATCTCTAACCCTTCACTGCCGGACCCTTCATCCTCTGAAACGTGCGAGTCATCATCGCTTCCTGAATGATATGGTTCAAATAAATAGGGTTGCAGTCCTTTGTTAGAATCAACTCGCTCTTCTTCATTACTCGATCTTGCTTCTTCCTCAAAAACAATCGACAAATCGCTCAGATCGCTCACTGAAATCACTCACAGCTTCCTCCGCTTCAGTGTACTCAGCCATGCTTGTTTACATATTTGGGTCATCTTATGACATCACAATATGGCGGCGCCATTTGACCCAATTTCGACAAACGAACATTGCAATCGTCTGCATCATGATGTAATTTTTTTGTCTACACAGAATAAAAACACTAGTTCTGTTTTCTAATGATGTCTTGGTTGAATTATATCACAGACTCTTTAAGATTTTGGCTTAAACTGTCCAAACTTTGTTGATGATTCATGGTTTTCAGCTTGTTTTAATGGCAGCAGTTATCAATGTGGTTTCCGTTAGCCATTTTCATGACAGTACAGGTAAAATAAAGCTGTTTGGCCCACTGTGATGCTGAAAATCCTCCATAACATAAAAATATTCCATTGCAGCAGTAATTACCCATTAAAAAAAAACTTTAAAATGTTACTGAACATAATGTCTGGAAAATCACTAAGTGGAGTATCAGAGGATGCAGGTTTAGGAGCAGGGTAGTTCAGCAAGGAAAGTTAATTAACAACAGTTCCTGACAACTCCACTCAACAGTGTCTGAAATGAAATTTAGACAAAATTAAAGTCAAAGGGTTTTTCATGTGGCAGCAGCACTACAGTATACGGTCTGTTGTTTTGGATGGTAATTCAAGAGCTTTATTTGTTTAGGTATGTATACTGAGCAGATGCCAGCTTTGTCTTGAAGTTAATTTAACGACCAGTGGACAGGAACTGGGTCCTGTCAAGTTAAGTGTTTGCTTTCTTTGCTTTGATTCTGAACACTAGATGCCAACAAACTTTGGCTGTATTTTATATCTAATATGTTTTTAGCATATCCATTAAACTGAGCAGAAAAGGCTCTTCCTGAGTCCTACATGCATGAACTATCGCAGTTCCCAGAGGACACAAATTCCAGATGACACAACCTGTACAACTTTCTGCCAGGTTAAATGGGGCAACACCACCTATTGGAGTGTGTACTTAAACAGAGTGTGCAGGCATTTGAAGTTAACCCAGAAATCAGTTTGAGTTATCTGAGTTTAAAGTCAATCAGAAGCAGAAGGCACAGACTGATGTAGTTGATGGATGGTCAGGGAACACTTCTGTATATCTGCTCGAAAGAAAATAACCATTCTCCCTTTGGGTTTTATTTGGCTGAATGTAGCGCATGTTTCAGCTTGACTGTGACTTAACTGTATTTACTACAGCTGTGGGGGTGAAATGATTTCAGCAGTTTGTATTTTGAGCTATTTCATATTTCATATGCAGCTACAGGAGAAACAGAGAAATACACAACTCTGTTGAATAAAGGGCAGATCAACCTCAAACATTTGGGCACAATTAAATCCAAAATATCAAGGAATGACAACTTTCATCCCAGTTACTGAGGGGGGAAATACTTGGATGGTATTTCTCCGGCATGTTGTTTTCTTTATACGGTATCCTGATAGCTCCTCTTATACCAAGCACTTAAAATATGCTTTAAAATGTTTATAACTCCGATGAAAAGGAATCTGCTCTACCTCTGACATAAACAGATATTTCCGCTTCTTGCCACTGCAGTAAATGGCTTTCAACCAAAGCACACGGCAGAAAACTCGGAGGCCTGCAGGAAAGAAAAGCTGATGGTTGCTTAATCAAAGCAACACTGGTGAGAAATTCAAACTCCGTAATAACACATGGCATCCATTTAATCACAAAGGATGATTAATCTGGAGAAATTTGTAACGTGTTTGGACCATGGTTTGACATTTTAAGAGAAATAATCATAACAATTGTTTGCTTTTCCTCATGCTCTTCCATGGTGTGATAATAGCAGGTTGGACCTCAGGCCAGCAGGAGTTAATGAAGTCGGCACTGAAAGAAGAGAAACTTACTGCCAACAAATAAGTTAATGTAAGCCGAGGAGATGCTCTGCAAGACCAATTTGCAACCAATTTGACCCCATTTTTCCCACAGGTTCTTTGCATAAATTAAGCTGTCAACGCTTTCCTTGTCTTTGTTTAAGGAGAGCACATTTACAGCTCAAATTGATGATGATTATTTGTGTTTGCAGATTTGAACAAACCCTCCCTCTCTATTCATGTCAACATTAGCGATTTGGAAGATAATGATGTTAGTGTATGCAAGACATCTGTTGTTGGGAACAACGCTGACAAGATCTACAATAAACATGCCAAAGTTTTACAACCCCCTCCCATGTCCAGCTGTAGCCTGTTGGTGAGTTGAGCCATCTTTAGAGGAAGACACAGGGACGGAGGATGCAGCGGTCACTCTGGAGAACCCAAACAGCCTGAACAACTGCAGCGAGCAGGTGTTTCTTCTCTTCCTGAGCAACTCTAACTTCTCCAGAGATAAATTAGCACACTCCATTCTTGGCTGTGTAATAAAATGATTACATTGAACCATTGGGCATTACATTTTTCAATTACATTACTAGATTTATACAGAGTTTATTTTGGGGAGGAAACTCTTCATAGCACATAAATCCTTTTGTTACAGATATGTAGAAACTATAGACATGTATTTGAGCTCCTTGTATTCATTCATAATTTATGATCATTTCGCTCTTCACAGCCATAAATATTTAAAGACTTAAAATCTATATCATCATCAATAATTCAGTAAATTCATATAACCGAAAATGACAATACACATGTGCAATTTGAGCCCAGGAAAAGATCTAGGCAGTAGACAATCCAACGAATGTGGAATATGACACCATCAGTCTTAATTTATCATGGTGCTTATCATTTAACTATTTCATGTCTCCTTGTTTCCTCTCCCAAAACTCAGAAACTGATACTGTCATAAAAGATGGTTCAGTTCCCAAATAACCACCTC
The DNA here is from genome assembly GCA_020510985.1 of Pholidichthys leucotaenia. Classification (NCBI taxonomy): domain Eukaryota; kingdom Metazoa; phylum Chordata; class Actinopteri; order Cichliformes; family Pholidichthyidae; genus Pholidichthys; species Pholidichthys leucotaenia. The sequence continues at coordinate 223,195,450 of CM035846.1, forward strand.
CAAAACAGCTGATTAAAAATAACTTTATTATACATGAAGCAGCTCAGTTCTAGTTTATCTCTGAATTATGAGTATTTACTGAGTTGGACACCCACAAAGTAAAGGATGGTTAATTGACATGATATACAAGTTAATACTCATAATAATGCCCAACAATGAGGACAATATACACACTAAACACGCCATCTTGTGCCAAAAACTGTCAATAGCTGGTGAGGGAGACAGGCTGACAGCACAGAACAAGAATTTAATGCTATCTGCTTTCAATTTGAAAACCTTTTAAAAATAATATGCTCCAAACTTGTTTGATCAAGGTGAATAGCTCACTTCATTTTACAAAACATTTAAACACTAAATGCTGGTGTCACTTCTTCATTTCAAAGCCAATTATGCCACAGAATATATTGGAAAAAAATTAGGAGAAGTCTGGTATCACAGTACAGCTGTCATGGGCAGCGGGAGCGCGCCCCTCTCCTCTGGTCTCACCTTCTTCAACTCATCACTGCACCTGAGGCAGAAGACACACCTGCACCCGCTCATCAGCCAACGTACTTAAGGAGGTTCCCTCCGCGCAGTCTACGCTGGCTCGTCTGGGTATATTGCCCATGTTCGGACTTGCTTGTATATTATTGCGATCGTTAACATGCCGTTAGCCATCTCTTTCTCCTTCTTCCCAAGTTGCTGCCATCGTGTAGGTGTGTCGCCGGGACTGCGCATGCTCTCCTGCCCCACCTCACTGTCCTTCAGCACCTTCATCTCCCCGGTCAGGCACCTTCAGCTCCATTCCCCCTCCTACCCTACTGGTTCATCTATTTCCCCGCTGGGTCCTGCCAATCATCCCTGGATTTCCTAAGTAAGTGGCAATTTGGCTCGCCCATTTTCCCCTTGCTCTACTCCTCAGCTCACGGCTCTCGTCTTCTCTCCACAGGTCCATTTCCTCTGGCGAGTGACTGTTTCTATAGCTGTGCGCTGTTATTTTGCCATTTAATAAAAGCTGTCAAACGTGCCCCTCAGTGTTGTTCCATCCTGTGTTTGGTATTGTGCGCGTGAGCTGTCAAGAATTTAACACGTCATGACATCCGCTATTCCTGTCTGCCCTGTTTATCTCTTGCTCATTCCCCTCTGATTAGACTCCCCCTATGGTTTGATTATACCACCTGTCACCAATTTAAGGAGGTCCTATATATGGGGCACTCTCCTGTCATTCTGCCTGGTTACATTGGATTGCCTACCTGTACTCTACCTAAGCTCTGTGTTACTCTTGCCTGCCAATCTACGTTTTTGACTCTGACTTCTGCCCTAGGACTACGAGCCAGCCTGCCTGTTTGGACTTGTTTGCCTGAGCCTACGATTGGATTCCCTTGCTTCTGACCTCTACCTGCCTGACCCTGTTTCTGCCTCACGGATTGGATTATTTGCCTTCCCCAGACTGTACACATTCCCCCCACTACCAGTAAGTGGACTTACCTCTTTTCTCCCATGATTCCTCCACTCCTTTCCTTAGCACACAGGCCTGATCAGCCTTCCACGCGACCCCAGTGGAGAATCCTCTGTGGCCGTGTTCCCTGGAGTCCCACTCTGCTTCCAGTCTCCCAGGAAAGGCGAACCCATCTACTCTCCTTGCTGGAAAGACTGTAAGAGATATCACACAATTAATTCCCTGAATTCAGCCTCTAGATCCCCTTTGTTCATACACTCATCTCTGTTTCTCTTCCCCTCTCCAGGGTTGCCAGACCACCGTCACACCCATTCACCGGCCCTGTTTAATAAACAATAATTGTTAAAAACTACTCAAATGGTCTCATCTGTGTGCTTTTGAGCCTGGGATTATTTCATCATGTCAGAATGCAACCAGCCTTCAGGCTCAGCGGACACTGTGATGGAAACGTTTACCACCCGTCTCAATGCTTTGGGGCATCGGTCTGAGCAGAATGCTTACCAGTTAGAGGTGCTTCTCCAGCAAGTCTCAAATGTTGAAACAGCTAACTCAGCTATATACTAGCTTGCAGAGTCAGTTGGCTGCGTTGCCTGACATGGCTCCCTCTGCATCAATAAGCTGTCCAGGCCAAGTGTCAGTAATTTCACCCCTCTGTTACAAAGGGAAGTTAGGCGGGGCAAAGGGGTTTCTTTTCTACCGTCGTTTAGTTTTCGGCCAGTGACAGCCATTATCCACAAATGGCGAAAACAGAATAGTGGTGAACCTTCCCAGGAGTAGCCAGCCAACCAAAATTACCCCAAGAACGCAGCGACGACTCATCAAAGAGGTCACAAAAGACCCCACAACAACATCCAAAGAACTGCAGGCCTCACTTGCCTCACTTAAGGTCAGTGTTCATGACTCCACCATAAGAAAGAGACTAGGCAAAAATGGCCTGCATGGCACAGTTCCAAGACGAAAACCACTGCTGAGCAAAAAGAACATAAAGGCTCATCTCACTTTTGCCAGAAAACATCTTGATGATCCCCAAGACTTTTGGGAAAATACTCTGTGGACTGACGAGACAAAAGTTGAACTTTTGGGAAGGTGTGTGTGTCATGCGAGTATCATGCTGTGTTTTGGATATATTGTTTAATCTTATTTGTATGTTGATTGTTATACTTTTGCATGTTTATACTTTGGTTGTTGTTAATTATGATTATTTGAAGTGTAGTGTTTTCTTTTTTTTTTATATGTATGCTTTTGATTGATTGGACACAATTAGTGGGAAACTCAGGCATTGACTGACAGCCTGAACCAGCCAAGTGACTGTTACAGGCTACCCACATGGCCCAATGGGAATACAGAGGCGGGTTTTCCCATTTCCTATATAAGCAGGGAGAGACCTGCATAGAGAGAGTCTTTCTTCTCCTGGACTGAGGCCCACAATCTTCCCAGGCGGCTGGAGAGTCTGCAACAGCTTCCAGGCATTTCCAGTGTGATGGTTAGAAGTGTATTGGAGGCCTTGGGTACTGATGGCCAAATGAGGCTTTCTGGAAGACTTGAGGCCTTTCATCAAAATGGTTCATAGACAAGGCCTCATGTGGGACTTCATTTTTTCTACCAGGCCATCTAGTGGACAAAATGTATACAACATGCTGATTTTTACAAGGGTATTGTTGGTTTAATGTGTATTTTTTCATTTTCAATAAATGTGCTGTCTTTTAAGAAATATCACTGATCATAAGGCAAAAAAATAACACTGAGGTGACTACAGTGAATGTGCTTGTGCTACTTATCCATTTTTTTTAAAGAAATAACTTTTCAACAGTCATACTGTCTTTCTCAGTACATTCATCTCTGTCCTTACTGTCATGTGAGGCACAATAGTGCCTCAGCATAATGATGTTATTGTTGTATCCATGCTCTTTGAAACACAACAGACACTTCACTGTGCAAATAAAATAAATTATTAGAATGACCCAGCTGGGACTTAAACCCCACCTTTCCAATTGCAGGACAGACATTTTACCTCTAAGCTATTTCTTAGTCACAAATAGGTGAGGCATTCTTGAACACTTGAGCCTCTTATCAAAATGGTTCACATAGACGAGGCCTCATGTGGAACTTCATTTGCTCTACTAGGCCATGTAGTTGACAAAGTATGCAGCATACAGATTGTTACAATGTGTATTTTTCCATCCATCCATCCATCTTCTACCGCTTAATCCTTTTCGGGTCACGTGGGGCGGGGCGGGGCTGGAGCCTATCCCAGCATCTTTGGGCAAGAGACAGGGTCCACCCTGGACAGATCGCCAGTCCAACACAAATAACCATTCACTCTCACATCCATACCTAAGGACAATTTAGAATCCCCAATTGATGCCAGTTAACCTCACCTGGATGTCTTTGGCCTGTGGGAGGAAACCGGAGTACCCAGAGTAAACCCACGCAGACATGGAGAGAACATGCAAACTCCATACAGAAGGGTCACCGATGGTCTGGGGGTGGGATCGAACCCACAATGGTCAAGGGTGGAATCGATCCCATGACCTTCTTGCTGTGCTGCCCACTGCACTGCCTGTGTACTTTTTCAATTTCAATAAATGTGCTGTCTTTTAAGAAATATCAATGATCATAAGGGAAAAAAGAAATAATAAAACTGGGGTGACTCCAGTGAATGTCTCTGTGTTACTTCGTGTGCTTGTACTACTTATCCATTTTTATTAAGAAATAATACAATTTTCAGTAGTCTTATACTGTCCCAGTATATTCAACTCTGGCCTTATTCTCACACAGGGCACAATAGCAATAGTGCCTCAGCATAATGATGCGTAATAATGATCCAAGATCTTTGAAACACAAGAGACACTTCACCTAAAAAAAAAAATTAAATGTCAAGAACAAGACAGCTGGGATTCGAACCCAGGTCTCCCACTTGCAAAATGGGTATACTACCACTAAGCCATCACCTCAGTTGCAATAAGGAGCCACTATTTGTCAATCAATAGGAGAAACAAGCTCAAACTGTTCCCAAACTGGAGAAGTCCGTGTTTTTGGTGCTGGCTCCATCTGAAAATTGGCTGTGACAAATCCCTTACACAGTCAAACATGACAAAGCAAAATGTGAAGGACAGGGAGTTCCATTGGGTACTGCTAATCACTTTATTTCATGTTGCGTGCAAAATCATGAACGGCTTCCTGACCCAGTCACGTAGTCCGACGTCAACACATACGTCACGAAACACGCCTCGCTAAATATTTCCTGGATAAGATCGGGGCACTGGTGCCTGCCTTCCCATCACTAGTCAGAAAGGTATTGGAGGCCAAGCTGTGAGGGTTTTTTTAATCCAATACACTAATTGTTGTTAGAGGTTTGAGTAGAGCTGACCCCTTTGTGTGAAGAATAGACTGCTGGCCACTTTCCTTTCTTCTAGGTGTGGGTGAGGAAGGCTCCTGGATGTGTGGACTCAATCGAGGATGCTGAAGGGCAAGGCCTGGAGTGTGACAGCGAGCCTCTGGGACTGATAAGAACATTTTAAAGGCTGCCTCATTTTTAAGGTCACATTGGCAATATTTGATTTTTGTTTAATTTTATTTTGCCTTGTGTAATAAATGTTTGTGCTTGCAACCTTGGTGTCTAATGATTACTAACTACTGTTCACCCTCGTAGTAGGAACCTAAAAGGGATTTGTTTTATTGGAGGTTAACAAGAGAGTTAATTAATTCTGTTTCACTAATTGGGTAACCTCCATACCCCCGTCACATGTGTCCCATTACATCTGGTGTAAAACTAACACAGCATTTCAGAAAAGGAACATCATACCAACAGTAAAATATGGTGCTGGTAGTGTGATGGTCTGGGGCTGTTTTGCTGCTTCAGGACCTGGAAGACTTGCTGTGGTAAATGGAACCATGAATTCTGCTGTCTACCAAAAAATCCTGAAGGAGAATATCCGGCCATCTGTTCGTGACCTCAAACTGGAGCACCCTTGGGTCCTGCAGCAGGACAATGATCCAAAACACACCAGCAAGTTCATTTCTGAATGGCTTAAGAAAAACAAAATGAAGACATTGGAGTGGACTAGTCAAAGTACTGACCTGAATCCAATTGAGATGCTGTGGTAGGACCTTAAAAAGGCGGTTCATGCTCGAAAACCCTCCATTGTGGCTAAATTACAACAATTCTGCAAAGATGAGTGGGCCAAAATTCCTCCACAGTGCTGTAAAAGACTCATTGCCAGTTATCACAAACGCTCGATTGCAGTTGTTGCTACCAATGGTGGCCCAACCAGTTATTAGGTTTAGGGGGCAATCACTTTTTCACACAAGGTCATGTAAGTTTGGATTTTCTTTTCCCTTAATAATAAACACCTTCATTTAAAAACTGCATTTTCTTTACTTGTTATCTTTGTCTAATATTTAAATTTTATCTGAAACATTTAAGTGTGACAAACATACAAAAAAATGAGAAATCAGGAAGGGGGCAAACACTTTTTCACACCACTGTAATATTTACAAAAATGTGAGGGGTGTACTCACTTTTGTGAGATACTGTATATGTATATGTAGGCAATATAGTCTAGGATTACTCAAATTTTAAATGATGCATATTCATATCTTGGGACCTTTAATCTTGAACTTGAGCACAACCTCGACGCAGACCCACCCCAGGATTACTGTATGTAAGTTTGATTAGCCCCACGGCATCAGTGCACCTAGTCGCCATCTACCCCGAGGGTCAAAGCCCCCTTCCCTGGCAAAAATGTCTCTACCCGTCAGTTGGCACTTCTTTCATCTGGGCCTGCCATGCTGACGTTCGGTGCGCCACCTCTCCATGCCTGATGAGCCGCTCCCGACTGCCTTACGCACTGCCATCATGGCTCCAGACACTCCGGCCCCCAGTGGCCGCACCTCGGGGAGAAACGAAGCCTGTTTGGCGGCGTCATCTGCCGCCTCGCCATACCACCCAGTGCCCTCGCCCAAGGCGCATGGAGCTCCGGCACTGAGGCACTGCCCAACCTTCGTGGCGCATGGCTGTTGCTGCTCACCTCCGGAGCTTACGACGTCAGCCTTGCTGGTCTCGTCCTCCGACCCCGGCTCCTTGCCGCTGCCTCCAGCACTCATGGTCTTGGTGCTCCGCCGTGCCGTCACCACGTCCTGCTGCAGCTGTTCCCCTTCTGGGCATTCAGCGTCATTCCCATCGGCTCCACTGTCTGACCCGGGCACCTCGAAACTATTCTTGGCACCCTCGCTGTTGCAGTCAGCGCTCTCGGTCCTGGTGCTCCAGGTGTCTCGCTGTGCCGTCTCTGCGACCTATGGCTGCTGCACGTTGTTGCCCCCTGCATGCTCGGGCCCCCCCTCCAGGCAGCTCTCTCCCTGAGAGCGCGGAACAGGCACTCCGGTGTCAGTGCTTTCCATAAAAGTCTTACCGGTGTTGGTCTCACCTAACCCGGTCTCTTTCTCCTCCTGCTCCAGTTCTGGCTGTTCGAGGGGTGGAGGCCATACTAGTCCCTGCTCTTCCTCCATCTCGTCATTGCTCTCCAGGTCCCCTTCACTCTCAGTGTCACTCTCACTGCCAGTGTCATATTCGCTCTCCCTGTCAGAGCCGTATTCACTCTCACTGTCCACAAAGCCCGTGTGAACTTGTTCTGGGCCGCTGACCATCTGTCCGCCGATTTCAAGGGTGAATCCCAGCTCCTCGAGCAAGTCCCACCCCATGACATTTTCATCCCGGCATGCCACCTGGAACCGGAATGCTGGAAATATTTTCTTGCCATACTGCACTGCCAGCGTGATGCTCCTGCCAGTACCGGAGTTCCCATCGTCCGGCAGTTCCACTGCATCCGGGCACCGGGGGATGAGCCTCCAAACCCAGGCCTCACTCACGATGGACCAAATGGTGGCAGTGGCTATCAACATGGGCACCCTCATGCCGTCCAGCTTCACCACCTGTTGCGGTCCTGGCCAACCTTCGGGGTGCACAATGTTCACACCGTCTCCACTGCTGTCAGTGGTCAGGGACTCCTCCACACATGGCCCCAGTTTTGTCTCGAGGTCCAGCTTGGCACCCGCAGCCTGGTTTCGGTGCAAAACCAGCCTGTCCATTGACGCAGACTGAGCCGTTAGCTTCCCTAAGCGAACTGGCCCTGTCGGTCCTGGCGCCAAAAGCTCCCTCACCTGCAGCTCCCTGTCCCTCATCTGCTCCGCGAAGTGCGCTGTCATTCGCACGACGGCATTTTTGTAGCACTCTTCCGTGCCCAGCAAGTCTAGGATCCTCCAGCCCTCCCTGCCAAGGTTGTAGGCCAGTAGTGCCCGGCGCTGTTTCCCATTAACCCAAATGATATAATAATGATATATTGATATATTCCTCAAACTTCTGTCTCCACTCTGGCCACGGGATCACCGGCTCCCCAGGTTTCTCCAGAAATGGCAGTAACTGTCGCGGTAGCCAGCACGCGCCCATTTTTCCTCATTGCCAAATGTTACATCTGAGAAATGACCAGGGAGGAGGCGAGTCTTCATGCAGCTAACTCTCTCAACTTTATTACAGAACAGGGGTTTATATACAGAGCGGGCTGTGCTCGCCTGGCATCACCCAGTGGGTGGGCATGGCTTCACATACACACATACTCTCATACCCAACAATAACCATCCAGCCATATTCTACCACTTAATCCTTTTTGGGTCATGGGGGGGTTGGAGCCTATCCCAGTGCCTTTGGGCGACAGGCAAGGTATACCCTGGACAGATCACCAGTCCAACACAGGGCCAACACAAAGAGACAGAGAATACTGTAGTTCATTCTCACATTCTCACATTCTCACATGTAATCGCTCTTGTTTTGTTTTTCTTTTGAATTCTTGGATGGAATATGGGTGGGCAATATAAGCTGCGGCTTCAGCCATCACCCATTTCAGATAACTTAGAGTTAGGCACAGAAATATTTGGACAGTGACACAAGTTTTGTTATTTTAGCTGTTTACGAAAACATATTCAGGATACAATTATATAATCAATATGGGCTTAAGGTGCAGACTCTCAGCTGTAATTTGAGAGTATTCACATCCAAATTGGAGCAAGGGTTTAGGAATTATACCTCTTTAATACGTAGCCGCCTCTTTTTCAAGGGACCAAAAGTAATTGGACAATTGACTCAGAAGGCTGCAAAAAAAAATATAACAAGGCTGCATGGGCTCTTCCCTCGTTAACCTGTCATCAATTAAGCAGTTAAAAGGTCTGGAGTTGATTCCAGGTGTGGCGTTTGCATTTGGAAGCTGTTGCTGTGAACACACAACATGCGGTCAAAGGAGCTCTCAATGGAGGTGAAACAGACCATCCTGAGGCTGAAAAAAAGAAGAAATCCATCAGAGAGATAGCAGAAATGTTAGGAGTGGCCAAATCAACAGTTTGGTACATTCTGAGAAAAAAAGAGTGCACTGGTGAGCTTGGGAACTCAAAAAGGCCTGGACGTCCACGGAAGATAACAGTGGTGGATGATCGCAGAATCCTTTCCATGGTGAAGAACAACCTTCACAACATCCACTCAAGTGAAGAACACTCTCCAGGAAGTAGGTGTATCAGCATCTAAGTCTACCATAAAGAGAAGACTTCATGAGAGTAAATACAAAGGATTCACCACAAGGTGCAAACCATTAATCAGCCTCAAAAATAGAAAGGCCAGAATTGACTTTGCCAAAAATCACCTGAAGAAGTCAGCCCAGTTCTGGAACAGCATTCTTTGGAAGGATGAGACTAAGATCAACCTGTACCAGAATGATGGGAAGAAGAAAGTTTGGAGAAGAATTGGAACAGCTCATGATCCAAAGCACACCACATCTTCTGTAAAACATGGTGGAGGCAGTGTGATGGCATGAGCATGCATGGCTTCCAATGGCACTGGGTCACTTGTGTTTATTGATGATGTGACAAAAGACAGAAGCAGCCGAATGAATTCTGAAGTGTATAGGGATATACTTTCTGCTCAGATTTAGCCAAATCTGAGCAGATTTGGCTAAATCTACAAAGTTTTAGCGCCATCCAATCAACTTTTAGCAAAGTTGATTGGATGGCGCTTCGCAGTACAAATGGACAATGATTCAAAACATACTGCAAAAGAAACCCAGGAGTTTTTTAAAACAAAGAAGTGGAATATTCTGCAATGGCCGAGTCAATCACCAGATCTCAACCCAATCGAGCATGCATTTCACTTGCTCAAGACAAAACTTAAGGCAGAAAGACCCACAAACAAGCAACAACTGAAGACAGCTGCAGTAAAGGCCTGGCAAGGCATCACAAAGGAAGAAACCCAGCGTTTGGTGATGTCCATGGGTTCCAGACTTCAGGCAGTCATTGCCTGCAAAGGATTCTCAACAAAATATTGAAAAGTAACATTTTACTTAGGGTTATGTTTATTTGTCCAATTACTTTTGAGCCCCTGAAATGAGGAGCGTTTGTATAAAAATAGCTACAATTCCTACATGTTTAATCATATTTTTTGTTCAACCCCTTGAATTAAACCTTAAAGTCTGCACTTCAGTTCCGTTGTAGTTGTTTCATTTCAAATCCAATGTGGTGGCATGCAGAGCCCAAATCATGAAGATTGTGTCACTGTCCAAATATTTCTGGGCCTAGCTGTATGTCGAACTGTATAATCAGAGGAGTTATTCTTAATTTGACCTTGTTGGATTTTTCCCCTTTTGTTATATTATTCTGTTTCTTTTTTAATCTTTACTTTTAATCTATCCGAAATAAATAAAGATTAATTCATTCATACCTAAGGACAATTTATCCCCAGTTGATGCCAATTAACCTAACGTGCATGTCTTTGGCCTGTGGGAGGAAACTGAAGTACCCAGCGAAAACCCACACAGGCACGGGGACAGCATGCAAACTCCACACAGTTCACCAGTAGCCAAGGGTGGGATCTAACCCACGACCTTCTTGCTGTGCTGCCACAGTGCTAAACATTGTGCCACCGAGCTGCTCAAGTTTGGTAACTATCCAGCAAAAGACTAGCAAGATTAATATTCTTTCAAATTGTGGACAGACAAAATAATGGATGCTGTGTCATGCCATCAGCTTGTTTGCCAGAGTAAACTAAAAATGAGATATTTGATATAACTTCTTCTGACCAACTGCATATCCCACATGATGATATGATCCTTAAAGTGTTTGTGACACGATTTGGGGACTATGGATCATATTCAGTATGAATTTATCTTCAATCGTCCATATAGTTGGTTCTTTTGACTTAGAACGTGAATTGTAGAAGAGTGAATTTAAATTAGCGCCGTGTTGCAGTAACATGATATCTGGAGACTTGCCTCGTTTCCGGATATGACGTCACAAGAGGAGTTTAATCTCGGCTGATCCATGTGCTATTAATGTAAAACAAGCTGTTTAGCTTCTGTATCAGCGAAGAAATGCCGAAACGTTGCGTGGCGGCTGGGTGTTCTAATTGCCCCAGTGAACATATAAGCCCGTTCGCATTCCCAAAAGATGCCAATCTTTTTAAAAAATGGGTGAAGCATTTCGAAAACGTCGCATCTGAAACGTGCGAGTCATCATCGCTACCTGAACGATATGGTTCAAATAAATAGGGCTGCAGTCTTTCGTTAGAACCAACTCGCTCTTCTTCATCACTCGATAGGTTCTTCCTCAAAAACTATAGACAAATCACTCAAATCTTCGCTGAAATCACTCACAACTTCCTCTGCTTCAGAATACTCAGCTATGCTTGTTTACATATTGGGTTCATCTCATTACTTCACAATATGGCAGCGCCGTTTGACCCAATTTCAACAAACGAACATCACAATCTGCTGCATCACGATGTAATTTATGGTAGTATATGGAAACAAAAATTTATAGATTTTTTTTGTCTTCTAGTAGTAGTAGAAGTAGTTCTTCTTTCTAATGATATCTTGGTTGAATTATGTCACAGACTTTAAAATTTTACCTAAAATGTATTTGTTATTTTTTTCTTGGGAGAACGCTTCTGATGTTGACTACTGATACTCAAAGTTGGTTACAGGAATAGTCATGTTGAAAAAATGTCTGTGGCTGGGTCTAAATGCATTCATTAAATAAACTAAAGTTAATTTACCCCCCCCACACAACAAAGAGTTGTGAGAAGCCTTTTCACCTGCTAAGAAAGGGCTTATAAATTGTTGCTTTTATTTTCACACAGTTTCAATTATTTAAGGTGATTAGCTCCCTGATAAAACTTTGCACTGTTCTTTTTTTTTCACTTTAATACTTTTATTTATTATTTTATAGTAATATACTGAACAAACAAAAATATGAACATTAAGAAAGAAAACCCACCCACATCTCACCCCCTCTCTCCACAAAATAAATGCATAAATAAAAGTAAAAAGCAAAGTTAAACAACAAAAGATATGAAATAAACAAAAGTAAATCTTAGTCCAGGCTGAAGTCCAGTCGGGTCAAAACGTTCAAAATGGTGTGCAGATCCATTCAAAGTCATCTTGTGTACTTCTGACTGCATGGTGTATTTTTTCAGGAATACAGTATGACAATAGTTCATTGTTCCAATGTTTTTGGTTGGGGGGGGGGGGGTTTCCATATTCTTCCAATTCAAGAGAATGCATTTCCTGGCTGCTGTTGCAGCCAGCAACACAAAACGTCTTCCGCTAGAGGTCAGCTTCAGTGTGGAAACGTCTCCCAACAACCAAATCCTGGGATCTGCTCCTACAGTCAATCCACACACCTGAGAGGTTACTGCCATAACATGAGTCCGATATGGTTTCAAACGAATACAACTCCACAGCATATGCACAAGGTCTCCAACAGACACACAACATCTTTGACATAATCCGAAACACCATTTCCCAGTTTGCTTAACCTATATGGAGTAAAGTATGTTCTATGGAAAATATTGAATTGAATTTGTCTGTGTTTAGTAGTCACCAACTACGTCTGTGCAGATTTCAGCAACCGGTTCCAATCCTCCTCTGTGTATGCACACCCAAGATCAGACTCCCATTTTGTTTTGTTTAAATATTTGCTGTACGCTGGTAAATTGTCAATTATAGTTTTATACACTATAGATATTAAACCCTTTGAATTTTTAAATCTGGAGTCAAAAAGGTATTTTTCAAGCAAAGATTCATCAGGTTTATGGAGAAAAATTTCCTTGGTTTGAGCTTTAATCCAACTTCTGATTTGCAAATATTTAAAAAAGTTGCATTTGTCTGTGTCATAAATTTCTGACAATTGACAAAAGTTTGAAAAGTCATTATTAGTGTAAAGGTTACTAACAGTTTTTATGCCTTTTCTTGCCCAGATTCGCAAGAGGCCATCTGCTATAGCTGCTGCAATATTAGGATTGTTATCAATTGGTGTATTAACCAAAAACTTTATGTTTTGGCCTAATAATGCATGTAACTGTTGCCATGCATCGTAAGTAGTAGTAATTACTGGATTTTTTGTGATTGTTGTAAGGTTCTTCATGGATCCAAGAAATGGTATCACTATTAATGGTTTATCCTGTAATTCATGCTGTTCTATTGAGGCCTATCTTACTTCTTTCGCTTTTGACTAATACCATATCCATAGAGCACAAAACTGGGCAGCCAAGTAGTACAGCCTGAAATTTGGAAGATTTAAGCCACCTTCTGAGTAAGGTGCCTGCAGTGTAATGAGTTTGACTCTAGGAGTTTTTTTATACCATAGGAAGGAAGTTAGTAATTCATGTAGTTCCTTAAAGAAGGATGTGGGAACTTTCAATGGGATACACCGAAATAAATAGATAAATTTAGGTAGTAAATTCATGTTTATTGTGTTAATCCTACCAGTTAATGATAGAGGGAGGTCCATCCACCGCTGCAATTCCTTCTTGGACTTGGTGAGCAATGAGATATAATTTTCTTCATATACCTTGTCATGTAAGCCATGAATATTAATCCCAAGGTATTTGAAGCCCTCCACACCATTTAAATGGTACCGGGAGTGTGTTTATATATTGATTTGTCAAATTGATTGGGAATGCCTCACTCTTGGAGTAATTAATTTTATAGCCTGATACTGCACTATATTTTCCTAGACACATAAGTAATGATTGGAATGATACAGTGGGTTGGGATATAAATACTAATAAGTCATCTGCATAAAGTGCAAGCTTGTGCTCTTCCGTGCCAATTTTTATGCCAGTAATAGATGTGTCTGAACGTATGGCAATAGCCAGTGGTTCTATTGCTATTGCAAAGAGGGCGGGTGAGCTTGGGTTGCCTTGACGACAGCCACGTGATAGGGGGAAAGCGTCCGACAGGATATCATTCGTCAAAATCTGTGACCTGGGGGCTTTAAATAGGGTCTTAATATATCTGAGAAAATTATCGCCAAAGTTGATGGCCTTCATTGTCTCAAGGAGAAAACTTGGTTCAATTCTGTCAAACACCTTCTCCGCATCCATCGATACAACCACAGCAGGATAATCTTGAGTTTGTGCGAACTCTAAAATGTGAAACAGTCGCAGGACATTATCTGCACCTTGTCTGTTCTTAATAAAACCCGTTTGATCTGCATTAATAATTTTTGAAATGACTTTCTCTAATCGTGTTGCAGTAATATTGGATAATATTTTATAATCTGAATTAAGGAGGCTGAGGGGTCTATAGTTGCTACATTTTAGCGGGTCTTTTCCAGGTTTCGGGAGCAGAGTTATGGTTGCAAGCTCCAGTGTTTTTGGAAGCGTTTCTCTCTGAAATGCTTCTCTGATCATGTTAGTTAACGGTGTTAATAATTTTTTTGAGAAAGTCTGGAAATATTCAGTCGGATATCCATCAGGCCCTGGGGCCTTATTGTTCTGTAAGGATTTAAGTGCTCGGAGAACTTCTTCTGATATCCCCTTTTCCAACATCTCTCTGTCTGCAACTGTAAGTTTAGGCAATGGTAAATTGTGAATGAATTCTTTAATTCCAGTCTCACTTACATGCTCAGTGGTATACAATGTTTCATAGTATTTTTTAAATTCTAAATTAATATCTTTTGAATTATCTAAACTTTGGTTATGATCATTATTGTTATTTGGTTATTATCATTTTGATGCACTGTATGAATTTTGCAGCATCTTGTTGCTTTAGCTGCCAGGCAAGTAATTTACTAGTTTTGTTGCCAAACTCATAATAATGGTAATTAGTTCTCGCCATCACTGCCTCAGCTTTACCGGTGCAAAGATTATTCAATTCAGAATCAGAATCAGAATCAGAATCAACTTTATTGCCAAGTATGCTTACACATACAAGGAATTTTACTTATCACTAAGGTGCACTCGTGTTAAGCGCTCCCTAATGACGCAGCAGCCATACAGGCGCCTCATACAGTGGGGGGGTAAAGAGGGGGACACATTGGGCAGAGAGAAAAAACATAGTTATCAAAATATAGCTCGAGTGAGCAAGATTGTGATCACATAGAAAAAAAACCCTCTAATTGCACACTTAGCAGACAATACAGATCCACACATTAACAAAGCAAGAGAGAGACCAGTGTGTGTATGTCAGTCATGTGATATCAGTGTGAATGCAGTGTATGAAGTATCAGTTACTGGTGGACAACAAAAATCCTCTCCTAGGCAACGGCTAGATGTTATGTCCTTGGTGTACTAAAACATAGATAACATGTCCACAGTTCAGTGCATGCCAGATGGTAAAATTCCATGTTAGTCACATGACGCTGTCCTTGGAGAGTTCAGATTGCTGCACATCAACAGTTGTTTGGGTTAGAGAGAAGCCAAAACTCCCTTCTGCTTTATCTCTTCTCCTGGAGGAATGAGTTCTCCCAAGGATGCCGAATCAAGGCCTGATGAGCACAGTTCACTTAGAGCATAGAAATTTCCTCTCTCATGCTATTCTGTGCATCACAATTTACATTAACATTCACAGGCTTTAAAATCATTCCCTGGAGAGCACCCAGCGACTCCGAGATGTTTCCCACTTTCCGATTCAGTTCACCATTTGCCGCTATCAGTGCTCTCCCCAACTGGTCGAATTGTTGAAGGAGCTTCGCCGGGTCCGCATTTTGATTAGCTCTTTCCAACTTCTTTAATTTCCGATACACCAGGAAAACTCCAAAGCCAAACAGCAGAAATCCTGTGATCATGAAGCCAAACAGGTAGATGTCTTTCACATCCTCAATCGAAAGATCACAGAGACACATGAGTTTCCAATTGTCCCATGAGTCCCTCACATAACTCGCAGCTGAAGTGCCTGCAGGACACCTGGGCTCCCCCGGGCCCGATTTTCTGTTTGAAAAAGTGGTGTCAATTGCATTTAAAGCCCAGCTCACCAATTCCATTTTTTTCCGTTTGGATTGAGATCAGCGAGAAGGAGAGCGAGACACAGACAGGACACAGCAAGCTGGGATCAGTCAAGGGAGGCGGAGGAGGAGAGGAGGAGAAATGCGTCTGCTCTCTCTGAAAGCCAGAAGAAGAAAAAAAATTCAATTCAATTCAATTCAATTCAATTCAGCTTTATTTATATAGTGCCACATCACAACAGAAGTCATCTCATAGCGCAACAAAATGCAGAGAAAACCCCACAATTTCAGAAAGACCCAGCAATCAGACGATCCCCTGTGAGCAAGCACTTAGCCACGGTGGAGAGGAAAAACTCCCATTTAACAGGAAGAAACCTCTAGCAGAACCAGGCTCAGGCAGGGGCAGTCATCTGCTGCGACTGGCTGGGGGTGAGGGGATAGAGAGGATGAAAAGGACAGACATAAATCAGAAGCGGGGTTAAGAGACACAAAATCCCTTCCTAATCATAGGCTATATTAAAAAGGAAGGATTTTACCCTGTTCTTAAAAACAGAGACCGAGTCTGACTCCCGGACCCAGAGTGGTAACTGGTTCCACAGAGAAGGAGCTTGATAGCAGAAGGCTCTGCCTGCCAATGTACTTCTGGAGATTCTGGGCATTACAAGTAATACAGCATTTTGGGAGTGTAGTGCTCTATTAGGATGGTAAGGTAATATCAGATCTTTTATATATAAGTGGGCCTGATTATTAAGAGCTTTGAAAGTGAGAAGAAGGATTTTAAACTTAATTCTAAACTCTATGGGAAGCCAGTGAAGGAAGGACAGAACCAGGGAGATATGATCTCTTTTTCTAGAACCAGTTACAACTCTTGCAGCAGCATTTTGGATCAACTGAAGATTTTTTAAGGATATTTTAGGACAACCTGATAATAACAAGTTACAATAATCTAATCGAGAGCTGACAAAGGCGTGGATCAGTTTCTCAGCATCATTCATAGACAAGATGCTCCCAATCTTGGCAATATTGTGCAGATGATAGAAGGCAGTCTTAGAAACAAATTTAATATGTGAATTAAAGGACAGATCTTGATCAAAAATAACTCCAAGGTTCCTCACAGAACTATTCAGAGTGAGAGTGGCGGCATCTAAATTAAGAGCATGATTTGGAAAGGAATTTCTAAGGTATTTTGGGCCAACAAGAATGACTTCAGTCTTATCTGAGTTTAATAGCAGAAAATTACAAGTCATCCAGGCTTTGATATCCTTAAGACAGGCATCTAACTTGGCTAATTGATTACAATCATTGGGCTTCATTGACAGGTACAGTTGTGTGTCGTCTGCGTAACAATGAAAATGTATACAGTGCTTTCTAATGATATTGCCTAACGGAAGCATATATAAACTAAAAAGAGTAGGGCCTAACACAGATCCCTGTGGAACTCTGTGACTAAGCTTAGAGTTGGAAGAAAATTCATCATTGATGAAAACAAACTGAAATCTATCGGACAAATAAGATCTAAACCACTGCAACGGAGTTCCATTTAGTCCAACATAGTGTTCTAATCTATCAAGTAGAATGGCATGATCGATAGTGTCAAAGGCTGCACTAAGATCTAAAAGGACAAGAACAGAAACAAGTCCATTATCAGATGCGATAAGGAGGTCATTAGTGACCTTCACTAAAGCAGTTTCAGTGCTGTGATGAACTCTGAACCCAGATTGAAACTCCCCAAACAAACCAACTCCCTGCAAGTGGTCAAACAATTGCACGGCAACAACTCTTTCCAAGATTTTTGAAATAAAAGGCAGATTAGAGATTGGTCGATAGTTAGCCAAAACACCTGGACCGAGCGTCAGCTTTTTGAGTAAGGGTTTAATTACAACAATTTTAAAAGCCAGTGGTACATAACCCAGAGTTAAAGAAGAATTAATTATATGAAGAATACGGCTACCAGTAATTGGGAAGACAATTTTAAATAACCTGGCAGGAATAGGGTCCAAAAGGCAAGATGAAGGCTTAGATGAGTATTTTATCCAACTCTAAGAGGTTGATTGGAGTAAACTTATCTAAACAGATATCAATTGAGGGAGTTGTAGTAGTTAATGTACTTGAGTTTACGGTAGGAAGAATCTGACTGATTTTATCTCTAATAGATAAAATTTTATGATTGAAAAAGTTCAGAAAGTCCTGACTAGAAAGCTCAGGAGGGATGCGAGGATTGACCGAGTCCTGACTCTTTGTCAGCCTGGCTATAGTATTGAAAAGAAACCTGGGGTTATTCTTATTCGCTTCTATTAATGCAGAATAATAACTTGATCTAGCTTTTCTAAGAGATTTTTTATAAATTAAGAGATGATTTCTCCCCGCTAAATAGAATTCATCTAAATTAGTAGAACGCCATTTCCTTTCCAATTGACAAGTCTTCTGTTTTAAGCTATGAGTTTCTGAGTTAAACCGAGGGGTTAGAAATCTCTGGTTAGAATTTTTCTTTTTTAAAGGGGCTACCAAATCTAGAGTCTGATGCAGAGAGGCTGTAACAATATCTACCATGCTATCAATTACGAAAGGAGCAGGCTCTCCATCTTTTATTTCTGTTGTGTTGACCCATGGTATAGAGGAGACAATCTGCAAAAATTTGGTAACAACGTCATCTGAAAGACATCTGCAGTAATATTTTTCTTTAGGAGTCAAATAATCAGAAATAGTGAAATCAAAGGTTAACAGACAATGGTCTGACAGTACAGGATTATAAGGAGACACTACCAGATTTTCTATATCTATACCATAAGTCAAAACAAGGTCCAATGTATGGTGGAGATAATGGGTAGAATTTTCTACTTTCTGGGAAAACCTCATTGAGTCTAAAATTGAATTGAATGCCTTATTAAGACAGTCACTCTTTACATCAACATGTATATTAAAGTCTGCTACAATAATTATTCTATCTGATTTCAGCACTAAATCGGCTAAAAATTCAGCAAATTCGGATAGAAACTCTGAGTAGGCCGAGGAAGGACGGTAAACTATGGCAAAGTGAATTGGGTTCAAGCCAAGATAGCCAACATGCCCCACACTGAGGACAAGGCCCTCAAGGGAATTAAAACATGATTTTTGCTTGACATTAACTAGTAATTTAGAATGGAAAATTGCCGCCACTCCACCTCCACAACCAGAACCTCTGGGGTTATGACAGTTTAAATAACCAGAGGGAGATGATTCATTCAAACCAACATAATCACCTTGCCCAAGCCAAGTCTCTGTGAGGGATAATAAATCGATCTGATGATCAATTAATAGATCATGGACTAGAAGAGACTTGGGAGTTAGAGACCTAATATTTAATAGACCACATTTAATTTTTAAATTTTGGGGAGGAACAGAGGCCAAATTATTAAATTTAGAGACTTGAGGTTTGATTTGAGTTTCACCTACATTTTGTTTAATCACTTTGGGATGTTTATGCATTCTATTTTTATTAACTTTTTTATTAACTTTGGGAGGAGCAGAGAAAGGTTCTCTAAGGGAGAAGACGGGTAAGTTGGGGGTGGTGGATGAGGAGGAGCTGCAGAAAGACATGTTTATCAGGTTGTGTTGTATTTGTCTTGGGTTATAATATTTTGGGTAACGGGAGACAGACAATCTCTGCAAGGTTATAAATCGAAGGCCGATCCAAACAGTGAAGATTATTTGGATTAATGGGATTAATATGGGAAGTGGAAACAGAACCAAAAAAGGGCTGATTGCAGACTCAAGAGCTTCAGAGTGAGTAAACACACCAAGTTTCAGCCACTGTACCAAAAAACACTGAATGGAATAGAACAGATTGTCTCTTAAAACACATGCACCAAGTCTATTTGGGTGGATGCCATCAGGCCTCATAAGTGATGGGCGGTTCCAAAACAAGTTAAGATTGTCTACAAAACCAATGTTAAAAAATAGGACAAGTAAAACAGAACCAAGTATTAAGACTAAGAGTTCTGCTAAAATAATTGCAGCCTCGTCTGAGAGGTGCCAAAGGCCCAGAGATAAACGCACATCTGCCACAGTTCATAAGAGTGGACAGAAGGCTCCACAAGTCACTCTTTAAAATCTCCGACGCTTCATCTGGGATGTTGTTGCATCCAACATGTACTATGACAGTTTGAACGTGGGGGAATTCATTTAGTAGGTCAGGGATAAGAGCCTCAATGTCAGAGACTCTAGCCCCAGGAAAAAATCTAGTGGGACAGCACCTGCTTCTGACGTTCTTCATAATCGAGTCCCCTATTACCAGCGTCATCTGGGGGGGTTTAGTCGTTGGATTCTGATGTGGAGAATAATTTTGTCAAGGGTGTTGTTGTAAAGGCGGGGTGATGCGCTCTCTTCTATTTGGAGCTGGTGTGTAATTTGGCACACCTAGAGTAGTCTTAGTCCGGGGTTTGCGGACCTGAGTCGTTGCTGAGGGAGAGGAAGGAGGAGGAGGGGCAGCCACGGGCGGACGGCCAGCGTCCAGGTGGGGAAAATCCTCCAGAGAAAGGACGTCAAATTTATTTTCCAGGAGCAGGGGAAGAGAAGAGGCGCGATCCTGTCTGGCAGACCGACGATGATTGCCAGCTGGTCCAATCAAGGTCCAGGGCGCATTGAGTGTTAGAAGTACCAACCGAAGCTTTGGGTTTAGCCCTGAGACGAAGCCAGTGTTGATTGCTGTGGTCCTGGACATCTGAAGAAGCTGGAACCGGAGCAGGGGTGGAAGTGGATGAAGATGCGCTAAACTCCCCCAGGTAGGTAGCCGTCTCTGCCAGCTGCGAATCGGTTGCCGGAGTCGTTGTTCACCCAAGTATAATGGTATCGAGATGTTCCTCAGCCTCTCGAATCTTATAGAGGTTGGGGAGTCTTACTTCCAGCTCAGAAACCTTACTAAAGAGGGATACACAGCGGATACACGTCGGGGATGGAGCCATGGCGTTCCAGGCGATGAGGTGGATAGCCAGATAGCCAGCCAAAAACAGCTAAAACAGCTAAAGACAAGTTAGCTAAAAACAGCTAAAAAGGCCAAAAACAGGTTAGCAGGTAGCCTAGCCCAGTAAAAACAGCCCAGCCGGGGGTCCGACCCACCTGCATGTCCGATTGGGCTTTTCAGCGAGACCAATACCAAGCTAGCACCAAACAAAAACTAATATCAGCAAACAGAAATAAAAAAAAATAAAAATGAAATCAATAAAAACAAACAAAAGCGGACAAAATAGCACTCTGATGCGACGAAGCGCTAACAGATGCCAACGCATGCGTAAATTTGCACCTTTTGCAAATTTGTCCCTAATATACATTTACACCGCATTCCAAATTATTATGCAAATAGGATTTTAGTGTCATAAACATTAATTTTTTTGTTTTTCAATTAAACTCATGGATGGTACTTTGTATTATCATACAAAGTCCGTTTTTGTTCTAAAGTACTGAGAGTTTCAGTTTGTTTAGTTTGAGCATGCTGGATTTCTAGTGCCCTTATTTCATTTTCTAATTGTAATAATTGTTCTCTCTTTTGTTTATTTTTATATGAAACATACAAAATGATGTGTCCTCTCATATTTGCCTTAAGGGGTTCCCATACAATTGAGTGAGAGGAGGTATTTAAATTTGTTTCCAAACATATATTCAACTTGGTATTCATAAAATTTAGAAAATGGGGATCTTTGAGCAGGAGAGTTTTAAACCTCCACCTGTAGGGGACAGACTCAGTTTGCAGTAAATCTACTTCCATTTGAAGGGCATTATGATCAGACAAAGTAGCAGCTAAATAAGAGCAATGCTTAATTTGAGGTACAAGTGACTGTGAAACCAGAAACATATCATCAGTATGCATTATGGACATTAGAATAAAAAGAGAAGTCTATTTTATGATGGTTTTGAAATCTCCATATGTCTTTCAAATCAAGTTCATTCATACCTTGGCACAGCGCCATTGCAGATTTTGACATTGTGGCGTTTCTGGGAGTGGAGCAATCCAACAATGGGTTTAAAACAAGGTTGAAATCACCTCCCAATATACACTGCCCCTCTGCTGTTGCCAGCTTCATAGTTAAGTTATTAAAGAAGTTAGGGTTGTCTATATTAGGACTGTGGCTTATATTGTTCATATATCCATACCTACATATGTATAGACACAAGAGGAATGTTTAGAGATTGCATATGTGGAATGACCTCACGTCTCAGAGCAGGACAATAGGTCTCGACCACCGGCGGAGATCAACGAGCAGACGGAGACCCAGCGGTGGAGACCCGAACGGACTTCCTGACCCCCCAGGGTCAGGTGGAGGAGAGAGAGGACAATAGAAGGAGATAACACGGATGTGTGAGGTCGGCTTTTGTTATGCAATGTCTTTTGTTATGTGATGTATAAGTATGAAGGTCTGACTGCGCTCAGCCTCTTTTCTGCTTCTGCATTGAGATAAGACATGTTGGGGATTGGAAGCCGACAATAAACCTGATTTATAAAATCACTTCGCTTCCTTATTTCAAGCTCCCTACATTTGTGACCAGACGTGAGAATGGACCAAAGACGTTCTCCCGCTACAGGCTCGTCAGAGGCGATCCAAACAAGCGCCGTCGCCAACCCAGACATGGGAACGGATGGAAGACGTTCCCCCACAGCAGACTCATCGGAGACGGCCCAAGCAAGCGCCGTCCCCAACCCTGTCGTGAGAACGGAGGAAAGGCGTTCTCGCGTCGCAGACTCGTCAGAGGCAGCCCAAGCAAGCGCTGTCGCCGTCAAACTCCCAGAGTTTTGGCAAAATGACCCAAACTCGTGGTTCCAGCAGGCTGAGGCTCAGTTTGCACTCACGGGAGTGACGGCTGACAAGACCAAGTTTTACCACATCGTCGCCAGACTCGATGCCGCCACAGCACGGTGCGCGCGGAGCGTGATACAGCAGCCGCCCGCCAACGACAAGTACAAGGAACTGAAGGCGACCCTCATCGAGAGTTTCGTCCCCTTGGCCGAGGAAAGGGCCGGGAGGATACTGGCGATTTACGGCCACGGGGGGCGCAGACCGATGGCCCTCATAGAAGACATGCTGCAGCTAAGGGAGGCAGACAACGACAACTTCCTTTTTCAACACATCTTCCTCAGCACTCTGCCTACGCACATGAGAGGGATCCTGGCCAACATGCGGTGTAAAACCCAGCAGGACTTCTGCGCGCTTGCCCGAGAAGCGCAGCGGCTCATCAACTCCTGCGGCGAGCAGATGGCCACAGCAGCATCGGCAGATCTCGGCGCGGAACCCCGGAGCATCGGAGAATCAGAGGCGATGGAGCAGAACCCGCCCACCATGGCAGCGACGCGACCAAGGCGCAACAAACGGGACGACCTCTGCTACTACCATCGACGCTTCGCCGAGAGGGCATACAAATGCGTGCCCCCCTGCAGTTTCAAGAGCTCGGGAAATTTCAAAGCCGGGAACCGTTAGCAGCTACGGCTCTCGGCGAGACAAACAAGCTGCTCTACGTGACTGACGGACGCTCCGGGAGACAGTTCCTCATCGACACCGGAGCTCAGGTGAGCTTCATCACCCCGTCCTACGCAGACAGGGCAACAGGACCCCGTGGAAACGGAGCGATGGCAGCTAACGGCTCGATCATCAACACTTTTGGTGAAAGAAACCTGCCTCTGTTCATTCACGGCCGCAACTATAGGTGGACCTTTATTATAGCGGCGGTGAGTTTTAACTTGTTGGGCGCTGATTTCTTATGTGCACATGGGTTGTTAGTCGATGGCTGCACGGTGGTGCAGTGGTTTAGCACTGTGGCAGCACAGTTTACCCTCGGCCGGGGGATCGCGGGGATCGTGAGATCGTGGGTTCGATCCCTGCTCCCGACCAACAGTGAGCTGTGTGGAGTTTGCATGTTCTCCCCATGTTGCGTGGGTTTACTCCGGGATTTCTCCGGTTTCCTCCCGCATACCAAAAACATGTAGGTTTAGGGCGCTTGCACACGCAGCGACCGGCAGCCGGTGGCTTGTCACCAGACTGCAAACCAAATCTACCTACGGGTACAAATAAGTAACAAAAAAAAAAAAAAAAAAAAAAAAATCTTGCAAACAGACGCTTAGTTAATGCACTGTCATTTTCTTCTATCCCCTGCTCAGCTCGAGTGTCCCCACCACCCGTGCAGGCCAGCGTCGCCACAGCAGGAGGTAAGTTTGACCAACTCCTCACCCAATTTCCAGCACTCACAGTTCCCAAATTTTCAGCAACAGTAGCGAAACACGGGGTGGAACACTTCATTCCCACAACGGGCCCACCCGTGTTCGCTAAAGCTTGGCGCTTAGACGCGACCAAGCTCGCCATAGCACGCGATGAGTTCGCCAGCCTGGAAAAACTGGGCATTAATCGGCGCTCGAAAAGCCCTTGGGCCTCGCCACTGCATATGGTCCCGAAAACCGACGGTTCCTGGAGACCTTGCGATGATTATCGCAGATTAAACAATGCTACAGCACATGACCGCTACCCAATCCCTCACATTCAGGATTTTTCACTACATCTGGCGGGTGCGTGCATTTTTTCTAAAATAGACCTGGTCCGCGGCTACCACCAAGTTCCGGTTCGACCTGAAGACGTCCCTAAAACGGCCGTAATAACCCCTTTTGGTCTTTTTGAATTTTTGCGAATGCCGTTTGGCCTCAAAGGCGCTGCTCAAACTTTTCAGCGTATGATGGACGCAGTATTACGCGACCTCCCTTTCGTGTTTGTCTACCTCGACGATATTCTGGTAGCCAGCACGTCGGAGGAAGAACACGAACAACACCTTACTACGGTTTTTCAGAGGCTGGAAGAGCACGGGTTAATAATTAACCCAGCCAAATGTCGATTCGGCGTGTCACAGATTGATTTTTTGGGACACAAAGTTTCGCCAGAGGGGGCAGTTCCATTACCGGACAAAGTGCGCGCAGTAGCAAATTTCCCCCGACCACA
The DNA here is from genome assembly GCA_020510985.1 of Pholidichthys leucotaenia. Classification (NCBI taxonomy): domain Eukaryota; kingdom Metazoa; phylum Chordata; class Actinopteri; order Cichliformes; family Pholidichthyidae; genus Pholidichthys; species Pholidichthys leucotaenia. The sequence continues at coordinate 223,220,095 of CM035846.1, forward strand.
AACGGTCAGATCGCTACAGGAATTTTTAGGAATGGTAAATTTTTACAACCGTTTCCTCCCTCACGCAGCTCAACTCATGCAGCCCCTATATGCCGCGCTCAGAAAATAAAAGCCCTCCAACGTGGTCGAATGGACCCCGGAGCGGGAACGCGCCTTTGCTGAAGTAAAAAGAGCCCTAGCGGATGCCGCATTGTTGGTCCACCCCGACCCCTAGGCACGCATAGCGCTGACCACAGACGCTTCAGACCTGGCCATAGGGGCGGTTGTGGAATAATATGTCGGCGGAACCTGGCAACCGCTAGCATTTTTTAGCAAATCCTTCAAACCAAACTGAGCGCAAATACAGCACTTTTGACAGAGAGCTGCTAGCGCTTCATTTATCCATCCGCCATTTCCAGTTCTGGCTGGAAGGGCGGCGTTTCACGGCTTTTGTCGACCACAAACCACTCACTTTTGCGATGGCTAAAATTTCAGAACCATGGTCGGGCAGGCAACAAAGGCAGCTGGCTGCAATTTCAGAGTTTACCACAGACATTCGACATGTGGCAGGCAAACTTAATTTGGTGGCAGATTGCCTCTCCCGCGCCGTGACATCGTCAGGGCACGAGGAAGAAGATTATACTACCGCAGCCGCAGAGCTCATGGCCAACGCGGACGCGTACGCGGCCCCAATTCACGTAGGGATAGATTACGCAGCCATGGCAGCAGAACAAAGCAGTGACGCAGATGTGCGCGCGCTCCAGTCTGGACCAACAGGGTTAAGGCTGGAGGAAAGGGGTTTGCGTGACAGTGTGCCCCCCCTAATCTGCGACGTGTCAACCGGTCGACCTCGCCCGGTAGTCCCAGCCGTGTGGCGCCGCCGCGTTTTTGACTCAGTGCACTCCCTCGCACACCCAGGGGTGTGCGCCTCGGTGAAAATGGTCGCGGAGAAGTTTGTTTGGCCAGGCCTGCGTAAAAATGTAAAGGAGTGGGCGAGGACTTGCATGTCTTGCCAACGCGCCAAAATTCACAAACACACGAAAGCCCCTCTGGTACCCTTCCGAATCCCGGCCAGGAGGTTTGACCACGTACACGTCGACCTCGTGGGCCCACTGCCGTCGTCTCAGGGGTTCACACACCTTTTAACAATGGTAGACCGGGCCACACGCTGGCCAGAAGCGGTCCCACTGGCGTCAACCACAGCCGCGGAGGTTGCTTGCGTTTTTTTAACAACCTGGGTGGCGCGTTTCGGCGTCCCATCGGACATCACGTCCGATAGGGGGCCTCAATTTGTCTCAGAGCTCTGGTCAGCCATGGCCAGCAGCTTAGGGGCGACAATTCATCGCACCACCGCGTATCACCCTCAGGCTAACGTGTTATGCGAGCGTTTTCATAGGTCTTTAAAGGCCGCCCTCAGGGCCTCACTGACGGATGCAGATTGGGTAAACAAACTTCCCTGGGTTTTATTAGGGTTGCATTCTGCGCCTAAGGAGGATCTAGACGCCTTCCCCGCAGAATTAATTTTCGCACAACCTCTCAGGCTCCCGGGTGAGTTCTTACCAGAACATCCGGAGCCCGGGCGCCCCCCAGCCCTGAGGCCCCTAAGCAACACGGGACCGGACACGCTCCCCAGACCCATACATCACTCTTTTCCGCGGGTTTTTGTTCCCCAAGCTTTGAAAAACGCCGAGTTCGTTTTTGTTAGACACGAAGCTTTAAAACCAACCCTCCACCCACCATATGATGGACCATATAGAGTGCTGGAACCTGGTGATAAGCATTTTGTGCTTGATTTAGGGGACAGAAAAGAAACAGTCAGCATTGACAGACTTAAACCTGCCTGTTGGGGATTGGAAGCCGACAATAAACCTGATTTATAAAATCACTTCGCTTCCTTATTTCAAGCTCCCTACAAGGACCGTATGATATGTGTCATTCTGTTCGCATTGATTATGCAATCAATTAGTATGAATCTTCCGGATTTATCTTTGTCTGTAGAATTTAATTGAAATCTGAGATTTTTATTTATTAATAAAGCTACTCCACTAGCACTAGACGTAAATGAAGAATAGAAAACATGGCTTACCCAATCTCTCTTTAACTTGAGGTGCTCTATGTCAGTGAGGTGGGTTTCCTGAATAAATGCAACGCCAGCACCTTGTTTCTTTAGGTATGTTAACACCTTTCTCCTTTTAACAGGGTTATTTATCCCCCTGATGTTCAACGAAATACAGTTAAGTTGTCCTCTTTTGTCCATCATTCCCTGTATTCAGAATTACTTGTCAAATGAAAACAGACATAAATAAATAAATAACCTGAATGTAACATCTTAATCAACACTGTGATAATCCAAGCATGGAGAGAGAGAGAGACCAGCTGAGACCCCCAAAAAACCCGAAAGGTAAACAAAACAAAACAAAAAAACCCAAAACAAATAAAAAAGAAAAAAAAAAAAGACAGGTTAACACATATCTTCCCCCCATCACCCCTGGTGCTGTCCCCAAATGACAAACTAAAGTCCCTGAAGCTTCTCTACTTCCTCTGAGAGATCCATTCACCTTAGAGTTACGAAAGTCCCACAACTAGGAAAATGATAATAATTTGCACATCTAGCCTTAAAAAACAAAAACAAAACAAACAAAAGAGAAAAAAAATAAATCTGTTCTGTTTTATATAAACTGGCATCCAAATGATAATTCTGTAGGTTTGGCCTGGTAAATAGAAGTAATTAGATTATTATACATTTTTATGACGCACTTATATTTGCCTTCTACATAAGAAGAGGCTGTGTTCAGACTCTCCTTGGGTGCCCAGGTGGTAAAAACTAATGCACCTTCCCTGATGACAATTTATTATGGCAGGAAGTAACCCAAAAAACACTTTTTAACTGGATTCAAATATACAATAATATTATTTATCCTAACAGTCTGTAGAGAGCATTAACAAATATATATAGGAACGTGATAGAGATATATTACTAGTGCAAAATATTACCGGAGCCTATCAGATAAAATTTATTCCTTTCACATGGCTGTCTGGTGTAAATAAGCAGGCTCACATATCTGGTGCTTGGGTGATCACTCGTCACATTTCCCAAATCTGGAGATGGTGAAATCTTTTGCACTTTTACGAGAGTCAAATACCTTTGTTTCTCCATTGAAGGAAAGCTGAAGACAGGCTGGGTAAAGGAGCCGGTAACTGACTCCCTTTTCCCGGAGTATCCCCTTTACCTTGTTGAAGGCTGCACGACATCTGTTCAAATAGGCGCTAAAGTCCAGGAAGATAAAAATCTGCTTTCCCCAGAACTCCAAACGACCCTTCTCTCTGGCGAGGCGTTGTATTTGCTCCTTCTCCTGGTGGTAGTGGACTCGTACGATGAACGGCCGCAGTCGTCCTCCCTCCCTGGGTGTCAGAGCTGCTGTTCGATGAGCTCTGTCCAGGACTGGGGGTTTCACCAGACCACGTGGACCACCAAGTACTTCGTGTAACAATCCAGTGATGAATCTGGTCGGGTTTCCTTGTTCTAATCCCTCAGGTACTCCCAGTAGCTGGAGGTTGCATCGTCTTCCTCTGTTCTCCAATTCGTCCACTTTCAGCTGTAGTTTATTGTACTCATTGCTCAACTCTGTGTATCTAGTCTCCATGGTTGCCATGCGAGCATCCTGGCTGTTTAACACGTCCTCGTGTTCACATATTTTCTCCTTACATTCTTCAAGGCCTTTTATAATTGAATCAATAGATCACTTGATTTCTTCTCGCAGACTGTCAACCTCTACTTTAATAACCTCTTTAACAATGTCGCGGAAGGCTTGCAATGTGCTTGTATCGATAGCAACCTTGCTAGCAGCAGCTGTAGTTCTCTTAGCTTCCAATTCCGGGATGGTGGGTTGCCCTGCTTTTGCAGCTGATTTTGAAGGCATTTTGACCAAAAGTGTTGTCTCTTATCCCGTGGTCGTCAAATACGGCTTCTTTTAATCACTTTGTGCAAATTATTTAGTATTTCTGAGCAAAAATGATGGGATCTCGTGACTCACACGTCTACTCCATAACGCGCCCCTAGTGGCTCCCCTTGCACCGTGTTCTTAAGAAAAAAAATCAAAACTAGCCAAGATATTTTTTGTTAAACTCACCTGACAGAGACTGTGAAATACAGCAACAAAGCATTAGCCACGGTTAAATGTGCAAAATTTCTTCAATCTGATTACAATTCAGATCAGAACTTTACTGTTTACATGGATTCTGAAAAGGATGTGTGCTTCCATGTGTCACACGTTTGAACGGACTAAATCATTTTGACATGCGCACAATTATCCAACATTCCGGAAACAGTAGAAGAAGACGCAACTTCCAACGTAAACAAACCCCGCTTCCTGTCTTTCTGTTTTTGAAATGGACCTGTATTGTGTTATTCAGACTGTACTTTTGCTTCTGCTGGTTTCCGTAATGAAGTTACAAGCCCAGCAGGACATACTTCTGCATATGACGAACAGAGGGAGACCGCAGGATGACACAGACCAGATTTGTTTTACTCCCGCTATGTCTTCCGCTAGCTGCTGTAAAGGCGGAAATGCATCACGTCGACGTATGGCTGACGTACAGACATGCACAGTAAACATATTTTCTACCCATACTTCGGAATAAGTGTTTATATGTGCACCAATCGGATTAACAATGGGCATAACCCGCCCATCTCAACGAAAACGAAAGAAATTTTGATCCGAATGAGTGTGATTGGGTCAGAATATTCAGATTGGCGTGTTTACATGAAGCATTTTTATTCCGATCAGGCTATTATTCCGGTTACTTGTGTCCATGTAAACATGGCTATTGAAAGATTATGCAGCTGTGCCACACATCATGATTAATTTGAAGTGAAGGGTCCACAGTGTGGTTGTCTCATTTTGTTAAAATGCCTTTAGCCTCCACTCCTTTCCTCACATCTTTAATAGGAGGGCCAAGACGAAATGAGATGAGGTGAGGATGTACAAACCGAGAAATGAGAAGGGGAAATAATGTCCATTTGTGCTCCTGCATGTGCTTGTCTGAGCTGAGGCTGCAGTGAGGAAGGTGATTTTTTTCCCCTAAATAGATCTCAGATGGCCCCTTCTCTGCTGTTAAATTTTAATGATGGTTATTCTCTGAACAGGATGGTGCCTTCAAGGAGTCCATCTCTGTGGCTGAATGTGACTAGTGGCAAAAAGCACTTAGGAAGACTGTAGGGACCCTATTACAATGGTCTGAAGCATACATTTCTGCCCCGCTTTGTACATTCTGCCAGTGGTTTTGGTAGTTTCTGGTGGTGCATTGCCCATTTTCACCCTTTGCACAATTGTCCAAAATAATAATTGACTGTGCACACACTTTGTGCTCACAGGGGTGAGTGGAGTCATTTAAAAGGGGTGTGGCTGGGTGCTAAGTTGGCATGTTGCTACTTTATGGCTTTACGCTTTTGAACAACAAAACCCATGAAGCCAGTGGCACAATATCATACAATATTTAAAGGACTTTTTTTTAAAACTGTGCATGCACATCACTTCTTCTATCATACTCTATGATTACCAATCATTTCAATTTTTATATGATAAGATACTTAACAGTTTTTATTTTAAATCCTATTTTCTTTTTAATCAAAGTCTTACAGGAGGAATTTATTTCTTCTCTGTGAGGTCTCAGCCCAACAGCTGCCAGTGTTTAACATTTATTGAGTCCCCTACAAAATAAGGCAACAACATTTGTTCCAAGTTCCCCAGCCAGGATCTACTGTATATCCCTTAATCTTATCCAGTCCCACAGGGGAAGAGACAAGAATGTCAGGAACGGCTGTTTGGAAGGCAGGTGTAGGTGGAGTAATGGACCCAGGGCGCAGGCTGGACTTCGGTGCAAAAGTGATTTATTAACAAAAACACAAAAGAAACAAAAAAGGAGCAGCACGGGAGCTTGAAAATAACACTGGAAACTTACAGCTAAAACTCACAGGAATAAACCAGGGAACACACTGGGAGCTCGACAGAACAGGAGACAGGACGATTTGACGTGAACATTAATGACCCAACCAAGAGTGCAATCACAGACTCACATATATAGGGAAACTAATCAACACAGACGCAGGACAGCTGGGAGAACAATCAAGGGCTGAACCGAGCACACATGAGGGAGAGTGGCTGTGGGTATGGAAACATGAGGAGCTGGAACAATAGATAAACAGAAACACACACAGACCCAGGACAAAACAGGGGATGACACAGAAGACAAAGACAAGGGACTCAGGGGAACACAGAGGGCAATAAATGCAAAAGATAATCATAAATAATTACAGGCAGAACAAAAACAAACACAAAGCGTAGGCAAGGACAAAGGGCCAAAGCCCAGATCATAACAATACCCCCCCTTTAAGGGGCGGAATCCAGATGCCCTTACAAAAGGGAAAACAGGGAAACACCAAGATGGGTGGGAGGAGGAGGACAAGGCACAGTGGGAAAAAGAAAAAGAAAAAACAGGGATCTTCACATAATAAACCCAAAGAAGAAAATAAATGTCCATCAGGTGGTTGGCCAAGGTCCCATGATCACCAGCAGGAGGAGCATGATGCATCTGGTGGCCTACCAATGTTCATGGCCCACCAGGCGGGGAAACAGAGTACGTCGGATGGCCTATCAAAGTCCAAGGGCCACCAGGTGGATGAATATGGTGCCATAGATGCATTAAGCTCAGGAGCCTTTAACACGGGCAGTAGCATAGGAGCCTCTTGAACAGAGGACAACAACACAGAAGCATCACAGGAGAGGATGACATGAAAACTTTACCCTCAGAAACTTTACCCTCTAGAGAAGATAAAGAACCTTTAAGTTCTGAAGATGACAACATGGAAATCTTGCACTCAGGAGATGATGACAACATGAAAAACTTGCATTCAGGAGATGATGATAACATGGAAATTTTGCATTCAGTCATCATGGAGCCTTTAACCTCAGGAAGTAATTGTTGTGCCCATAATTGACCCAGTAATGACAGAGTGTGAGTACTGTTAATGGAGCTTTATTAACAGAACTATATGACAAGACCTTGCAGGCTTTCGGCACTCTCCTGCAGGCCAGGGCATCTACTAGGTGAAGAGAGTGAACCTCTTCCGCCCTTGCCCTTTATACTCTGGGTGGCGTCACTACCGGAACCGGCAGTTCGCCACTCCCATCTAGTCCCCGGCCAACCCTGCCGCCATCTTACTAATACTATCTATTTCTATATGTAACATCACCCCCCCCCCCCCCCTCAACAAAATGCAAGCACACAGGTTGGCCCACCCAAATTTATCACCCAACTCACACTCTAATCATCAAACATATGTACAAAAATAAACAAACGCCTATCCATTCACACAACTAAAGCTGGGAACACTGGGTAGACTACCAGTGCCCCAGTCCAACAAATAAAAGAAGCCATGTTTCTAAAAGGAAATTAATCCCAGAACAGTCACAATATATACATGAGACAGTAAATGGTGAACAGCATAATCACAAACACATCTAATCCCCTCTTGGCAGTCCCCACCCAAACACACACAACCCACACTTGGGCACATTTCCCTCATAATGGTGTTGGGCAGCTCCTCCATGAGCAACAATAATTCCCAATTCTTCACAAAATAACTCAAACATTTGCACATTCAAACCAAACAACTCAGTGTTTTCTTTCCCTTTTCCAATATTCATATACAATAATCAACCAGTGATTTTCTACTAACTGTTGTTTTTTTTAAACAAATTACACAATTTCTTTAATATAATCAACACCCCTAAAATTTATCTGTTAATCACAGTCAGTTACTAAAATATTACTTTACTTTTACTGCTAATGATCGGGGCCTACCCCTATAAGGCTAGCAACTATATACAACATGACACAGGGATAAAACTTACAACATATTAACAAACACACTTCCCAGTCATTTAACACAATCTGCGGCACGCCCTCCCCCTGTCTTGCCATCTCGTGGTTCTCTCCCAGAGCATCTTCTCTTCCCGGCTTCTGGGGATGAACTGCGGTGTCTCTTCCTCTCCACTATGCGGCGGAATTCGTTGGGGTGCCTCCACATCTCTTCAGATAGGCCTGAATGTCCCTCAAGCCTGAGCAGCCCTCACCTGGAGCCGCCCCTGGCCCTCGCGTTGTCCACGGGTCCCGCATGTCCCCCTCAGCCAAGTCTCAACCTATGAGTAGACTCCATCACTGGTCCGCAGGGGAGTCCTGGCATGCGTCCTCGGGTCACTACGGTGTAAGCGAGCCTCCTCCTCGGAACCAGTCATCTTGTGGGTCCAGTTCGTAGTCCTCTTGGAGGGCTGTCGCTTGGAGTGCTTTGACACTGCGCTCTGTGATCTCACCCCCTCAGTCCTCAGCACGGGCGTCTCGGGCTTACTAGCCCCTCCGGGGGTCCCATTGTGCCGTCCATCACCCACACCAAGGGTACCATGGACACTGGCATCAGATCCATCCCGGGACGGCGACGGGTGTGCTCCTCTTCAGAAACGCCGGACCAATCAGGATCCCACACCTCCTTATCCTCCACACACGGAGCAGGTCGGTTCCACAACCCACAGCCCGACCACTCCTTTCCGGTGTCAATGGCGATGGAAAAGCCCAGTCCATAAAACATGTTGCATCCCATTATGTTGGCTCCGTGGGTGGTGACAATAACATGAACGTCCGGCAGTATTATGGATTTGTACCTCGCCTCCATCTCCCGAAATCCCAAGACAGCCAGCCTATTCATGCCGTAGCCAAAATAAGGTGCAGCTTGTTTATTAATACGGTGGTGGGGAAACAGACTCCTCACTGTCGCTAGGTTTAAAACGGAGATTACCGCTCCGGTATCCACCAAAAGCAGCACCTCAACGGCATCTAGCGACACAACACAACTGATCCATCCATTCATTCTCTGGTGAGACCGTATGAACTATAGTTGGAATCTTCGGCGAGGGACCTGTCTCACGCTGTCGATCCCTCCGCTCAAAATTTTTGCAAGTCCTAGCAAAATGATTTAATAAGCCACACCTCCCACAATGCTTGCCCTTCGCCGGGCATTCCCTGGACTTATAGCGGTGTTTAGGGGACCCACAGCCATAACATCTGGGCGTACCTGGGGCAGACCTAACCTTGACCACGAAGGCGTAATCGTCATCCCCGCTGTCCTCTTCCTCAGGGTCCAAATTCAGTGCCTTCAAGCGAGGCTCGTCTTGGGTCGGAGAAGTTCTCTCTTGGAGACCTCTTGCTATTGTCTCAGCGGCCTCTAATTGCGGGGCTAGCTCGATAGCAGTGGCCAATGTCAGCTCACCTGGGTGGGTCAAAAACCTTGACCAAGCAGCGGGACACCGGATATGCTTCGCCAACTGGTCCCGGACCATTTCATCCTCCAGGTTTCCAAACTTGCATTCCCTTGCCAGCTCACGGAGGTCTGTAATGAGTCTCCTCACAGACTCTGCCATCCACTGGTGGCGCTGTCAAAATTGAATGCATTGTACAGTGACATTTTCAGGAGCGCGAAAATAGCGCGCCATTAGCTCCACGACCTCGTCAAAGCTATCAGCTCCTCCTAAGTTTTCCAAAATCCTCTGTCCTTCCATGCCCAAATTATGGACCAAAATTGCCTTCACATGAAGCTTCTCTAGGTTGCCAAGGTTCAGGGCCACCAAATAGTTGGTAAATGTGGCGAACCACTGAGACCAAGGCATAGGCAGCTCGCCTGGTGTCTCCAAAAACAGCCGAAAATTAGCAACAGACCGCTCCATAACCGCTTTTACCTCATCGCCAAATGTTGTGTCCATAATTGAGCCAGTAACGACAGAGTGTGAGTCCTGTTACTGGAGCTTTATTAACAGAACTATATGGCAAGACCTTACAGACTTTCAGCGCTCTCCTGCAGGCCAGGGCATCTACTAGGTGAAGAGAACGAACCCCTTCCGCCCTTGCCCTTTATACTCTGGGTGGCATCACTACCAGAACCGGCAGTTCACCACCCCCATCTATTCCCCAGCCAACCCTGCCGCCATCTTACTAATACTACCTATTTCTATATGTAACAGTAACATGGAAACTTTTATTTCAGGAGATAACATGGAACTTTTAACCCCGGGAGGTAACACTGAATCATTAACCTCGGTAGGTAACATGGAAGCTTTAACCTCAAGTGGTGATAATATGGAACCCTTAACTGTTTGAGTGTGTCTGTCGCTGAATTGTGACATAACCCCTAGTGGTCAAGAGTGGTAAATATTTTTTGTCAATAAAATAGTTCAGATTTCTAAGGCTATAACTTGAAAGTGGCAAGAGACAATGGCTTACTGTCAATTAGAAAGATGTAAAATATGATCCAACATTTCAGATAAGAATAAATTTATACATCTGATTTGCATAATGTCACGGCAGCTCTTTAAATTCCATAACTCAGTCAAAACTGGACTTTGGACATATTTACACAAAGAATGGTTCAGTCTTGTGACACCGTTTTTTGTACAGAGGTACCTCATCATCTTATCTTCAAAGTACAGTATATGAACAAGAAATCAGTACAATATTAAAAAGACACAGAAATTCCTCACTTACAAGTGGCTAACAGGACTCGCTTGCTGCCGTGGTCACTGCATTTTCATCCATCGTGGTCATTATTTTGTGTTCTGTCGCTCATTTACACTCTCTACCACATCTACAAAGTCTTATGATTCATTCATTCATTCATCTTCTTCCGCTTAATCCTTTATCCCACATAAATTTCGTTTGTATCCCACGGCTATATTCTGTGTAAGAAGCCGTCTAAGTGACGGTGCACGATGATGGATGGCAGCTATATTAGCTTTCTGGGCTAAAAACATGAAAACAGGAAAAGGAAATGAGGAGTTCTTATTCTTTGGTGTATTACGTGTCATCCATTGAGTCCTCCAACGCATATCTGCCACCATCTGAAACTGGCAGATCAGTACAAATCAGTACAAATCCTAAGTGGAGCCGGCGATATCAGAGTGAGATGACAGGCGGAACGCCGCGCTCTGCCACTAGGGGCATGCAAATTCTCACACTCAAAGGGTTACTCTCAGGAGGTGTCAACATGGAATCTTTAACTTCAGGAGATGACAACATGGAACCTTTAACCTCAGGAGGTGATTTGAGCAGCTCGGTAGTGCAGTGGTTAGCACAGTGGCGGCACAGTAAGAAGGTCACGGGAACAAAAAAAGAAGGTCATGGGATCAATTCCACCCCTGACCATCAGTGACCCTTTTGTGTGGGGTTTGCATGTTCTTCCCGTGTCTGCGTGGGTTTACCCTGGGTACTCCAGTTTCCTCCCACAGGCCAAAAACATGCAAGTTAGGTTAACTGGAGACTCTAAATTGGCCCTAAGTGTGAATGTGTGTGTGAATGGTGAAGGGATTGGCACCGTACTATGGCTGCCTCATCCATCCAGGTTGATCATCCATTGGGAGAAGATAACATGGAGCCTATAAACTCAGGAGATGATAACATGGAAACCTTAAACCCAGGAGATGATAACATGGAACCTTTGACCTCAGGAGGTGTCAACGTGGAACCTTTAACCTCAGAGGGTGTCAACATGGACACTTTAAACTTAGGAGGTGAAAATATAGTACCCTTAAACTCAGGGGATAGTGATAACACAGGTACTTTAACCACAGGAGACAATGGCAGCACAGGTATTTTAAGCTCAGGAGAAAACAACATTGGATTTTCTTTCTCCAGAGATAACATAGAAGTTTTAAACTCAGGAGATAACATAGGCTTCTTTTGCTCAAAAGAAAACAACATGGGAGTTTTAAACTCAGGAGATGACATTAGGGCTTTGCTCTGGAGACCACAAAGGAGCCTTTTGCTCTGGGGACAACAACATAGGAGTTTTTTGCTTTGGAGATACCAATACATGAACTCTTAACCCCGGACCCCAACATAGGAAGTTTTAGCTCTGGAGGCCCCCACTATAGGAGATTCTAGCTCTGGAGGTACCAGCATAGGAACTTTCCACTCAGGGGTCAATAACAAAGGAGTTTTTAGTTCAGAAGGTATCAACACAGGAATTTTTAGTTCAGAAGATTGTACCTGAAGGGCCTTCGATGCAGGGGCTAACAGCAGCTGAGAAGCGGCAACCCCAGGTAGCGAAAGTGGAGTGGACTGCTCGACCTCTTGGATGGAGAGTGAAGTGGACTGCTCAATCCCTTGGACAACGGGTGGAGTGGACTGCCCACCCACTGGAACTGCAACGGATGGAGCGGACTGCTCGACCTCAGGAACTGTGACGGGTGGAGTGGACTGCTTGACCTCTTGGACAACGGGGGGAGTGGACTGCTCGACCTCTTGAACAATGGGTGGAGGTCTCCTGACCTCTTGGACAATGGGTGGAAGTCTCCTGACCTCTTGGGCAGTAGGTGGAGGTCTCCTGACCTCTTGGATGATGGCCGGAGGCCCCATGACCTCTCAGACGACAGGTGGAGGTCCCATGACCTCGGGGATGACAGATGGAATGCGCAGCTCAGGCGATGGTGATGGAGCTGTGGCGTGCACCTCGGAGACTGGTGGAGCAGTGGTGTGCACCTTGGAGACTCCTGGAGTTGTGATGTGTGCCTCGGGGACAGCGTGAGCCATTGTGTGCACCTCGGAGATGGCTGGAGCTGTTGTGTGCACCTTATGGATGGCGGAAGCTGAAGTGTCCCTCTCTATCCCTGCCACAGCCATCTCGGATGGGGAGGAAGAAACACAAGATGGGTCACCACAGGTGCCAGCGGCGGTGGGGAACTGAACTTGGGACCCCCCACTAGAAGCAAGGCAAGTCTTTTCTAAAATAGATGTTAAACAACAAAGCACTTGCCTTAACTCCTTGTTCACTGCTGCTGGGTTGCTGGTCTCTGGTGAGGCTGCAGGTGGCGTGACGACCCTGGAAGACATCAGTTAAGATGATGTGATGGCTTCTGGAGGTGCTGGCAGGAGAATGGACGAGGCAGTTGGAGGAGCAGAAGTGGATGAAGACACCAGTACAGCAACTGTGTGAGCCGGCACTACAGGCAGAGAGAGACATGGAGCTGGAGCGGCACAAGGAGATGTGGTTAACAGAGGTGCTGGAGCCCGAGGACGCTTCGTCATTGGCACCGGCTGTTGCGCAGATGAGTTCTCCTCCTGCCCATGGAGTGATTGTGGGGCTGGAGAGGCTGGCGCAGGGGCTGGAGAGCTGAAGGCTGGTGCTGGGTGAGGGGAGGTGCGTAGTGGAGCTAGGGAGTGTCTTACCACTGGCACAGGCTCCCGTGATGCTGTGACCAGGGAACGCTTAATCGTCCATGCAAACCACGGCACAGATGGTGATTTCTTTTCCGGCCTGTGGAGTGGCTGTGGGGCTGGTGAAGCAGGTGTCAGAGCTGGAGGACAGGTAAGCGTGGAAGGAGACGCTGAAGCCTGGGGATGCTTTGTCATCGGCGTAGGCTGAGGCACAGATGGTATGTCTCCCACCATATGCTGGTACATGCGTTGCAGATTAAACACAGAAATTAAGAGTCCAACCAGCTCCGGGGAGCACCGTAGGCTGGGGGTAATGTCTATTACCTCAGCCGCAACATTCAAAAAGTTGAAGGCAGCCTCAGGTGTGTGAAAGGTGTAGGCAAGTGAGATGAGGTCCTCAATAGTCTCAGCTGCCTACACCTCATCAGTGTCCAGCCCTAACCCCCAGAAGTCCACACCTGATGGGTCCTTATTTGGTTGGGTCATTCTGTCAGGAACGGCTGTTTGGAAGGCAAATGTAGGTGGAGTAATGGGCCCAGGGCACAGGCTGGACTTCGGTGCAAAAGTGATTTATTAACAAAAACACAAAGGAACAAAATAACTCGCAGCACGGGGGCTGGAAAACAGCACTGGAAACTTACAGATAAAACTCACGGGAATAAACCTGGGACATGTCGTTAACATTGATGACCCAACTAAGAGCACAATCACAGACTCATATACAGTGTATAGGGAGACTAATCACCACAGGCACAAGACAGCTTGAAAAACAATCAAGGGCTGAACCAAGCTCACATGAGGAACAGTGGCAATGGGTATGTGTTATGTCTGGAAACCCAGAGTGAGGCACAGAGAGTGGTGCTGTTGTGACCACAAACTTTATTACATCAAGTAATACAATATACATGCAGGACTGTTGTCTCCTATTGAGCCAGCCGGTAAAGACGCCCTAAGATGGCGGTTCTCCCTTATATGGGCTAGTGTGATGATGGCACCAGCCGACTGCGTCATCACGCCACCACCTGTAATTAATCCTTACATCGTATTTACCCCCTTTGGAAAAACACAGGCCACTTTAATAAATTAAAACTCTCCTCAATTTGGCATAAACAACAACATTAACAATACTGTAACTAGTGCTAGGGGGTGGACCACCGCATAAACCAGCGTTGCTGAGTGGATTATTCTGTCACTCATCCTTCTGTAGCTGTGCTCCTAACTAAATAGTCACTTTTTTTCTTACAGTCTTCCATGGGGAAGGCGATTCTGCTGGAGGGACCTTATAGCGGGCCGTGGTGGATGCGCCCCTGGTGGCACCAATTTCAGCAGGCCCGGGTGTCATCCCTCTGAAGTCATGGCATGCTCGTCAACACTGTCCCAGCCTGGATCCCACACCAGCTCACCAGCTGACCAGCTCCAACACCCCATCCGATTCCACAGTAACTGCTCTCACCTCCCGCAGACAGCCGTCCTGATCCTATTTCCAGGTGTGCCACTATTTTCATGTGTGTCAGTGGTGGTAACAATGTAACAGCCGACTGTGAGCCTGATTGCTTGGTTCCGTGGGCCCAAACCCAGTTCATCATTGTGAGCAGCACCCTGTACGGCTGCATATGGTGTTGTGATTGTAATAGTGTGGTACTCACATTTGCTGCGGGGCGTCCACCAGGCTGTGGTGGTTCTGTTACATCCTGTTGGGTCATGGACCCTTCCCCCAACACTACAGCAGCCGTCCCTGGAGGCCAATGCTGGTCATGGATCCTGAAGACGTCCGACATCTCTCCTGTGTTATTTATGGTCACGGACTCTTCACCCGTCAGCTCAGCCATGGCTCCAGTAGACTGGTGCTGAGCGAGGATTCTAAAGCAGTCCGGTTCTTTCTCACTTTTGTCTCGTGCTGCTTTAGGATGGGGTGATGTGTCGCTGTCGGGGTGATGTGTCTCTATGTGTGTGGGCTCCCTCTCCTGCCCCTCCGCAGCAGTTCCCGTGAACTCCTGCTGGGTGAGGAGCTGAGGCAAGTCCCACCGCTGCCCCTCATCCAGGCAATGCTCCTCCTGTGCACACAGGATGGTTGATTTCTCGTTGGTGTCATTCCCAATAGAGGTGGCTCCCTCTCCTGCAACTCCGCAGTGGCTTTCCAAAGCGCCGGCTGGGAGAGGATCTGAGGCGAGTCTGGTCACTGTTGTCCCTCCATGTCATCTTCGTTCTCCGTGTCGTGTTCAACCACAGTGCTGCGGTCACTCACTGTACTGAAATCTCCCTTTTCGCTGTGCTCACTCTCTGTGCCGTGCTTTTCGGCTAGCATGTCATGGATTAGCTCTATGGTGCTCTGTTGTCCTGCCAGTTGCGGAACCCCCTGAGCCATCACCTCTAACTGGAGCGCCAATTCCAGTGCCTCCAGCCTCAATAAGAAGCACACCACCAGTGGCAGGTTCTCCTGCAGCTCCCTCACCATGCCTGGCACCATCTGGTCGTCCGGCTTATCCATCAGTATGGCCCTCATCTGCGAACTCACCGTCAACTTCTTCAGTTGCAACATTATTAATCTGTCCTCCACATACCCAAACTTGCACGTGCTAGCCAAACAGCAAAGAGCGTCCACATACCATACAAATGACTCATCTCCTCGCTGTCGGCACTGGTAGAACACAGACCTCCAGGCCATCAGATACTCTTGGACATCGAAGTGTTTGGTTAGCAAACAACACACTCATCGTAGTCGCCATAGGGTGAAGCGCAGTGCTGAGCTAGCCGCTTGACCACCTCGGCACACATTACTGTTGATCCTATTGCGTTGTAAATATGAAAGCCATCCAAGCCCAGATAGTGAATTAGTAGAGCTGTCTTCCATACCCCGTTCATCTCGTCTGGGCCAAATGCTGATAAGTAGGTGGTGAAAGCAGCAAGTCAGCACGCCCACGGGACGAGTGGCACAGAGAGTGGTGCTGTTGTGAACACGAACTTTATTACATCAAGTAATATAACATACATGCAGGACTGTTGTCTCCTATTAAGTCAACCAGGAAAGAAGCCCTAAGATGGTGGTTCTCCCCTTATATGGGCTGGCGTGATGATGGCACCAGCCGGCTGCGTCATCACACCACTACCTGTGTTTAACCCTTACATCACAGTATGGAAACATGAGGATCTGGAACAATAGGTAAACAGGAACACACACAGACCCAGGACAAAACAGGGGATGACACAGAAGACAAAGACAAGGGACTCAGGGGAACACAGAAGGCAAAAGATAATCATAAATAATTACAGGTAGAACAAAAACAAACTAAGTGTGGGCAAGGACAGCGGGCCAAAGCCCAGATCATAACAAGGAAACCCACTATTCTCCCTCTACTGAGTGGAAGACAGGAATAAACTCACACTCAGATGTCGTTTCTCTCTTAAATGTGCTAATTTAAAATTAATTACAAACTACGTATCCACAGGCATCCTAATGTAAAATGGTAAAATGGTAAATGGCATTCACTTACAGTATATAGTGCTTTTATTCTCATCTCTTGATGACCAAAGCGCTTTACAGATCCTGCGATCCACCCATTCACACACACATTCACACACTGATCCAGATAATATCCAGATAATATGAAAAAAAACAAAACAACAGAGAGTAGTAGATGGTTGTAAATTACATATTTCCTGAGTCAGAATAGATGAACAATGATTTCAACAGTGATTTCAATTGAATTCAAAATAATAACTGCTGTTCGATGTGGTCAAAAAAGTGGACAGGTAGGAATTACAGCTCAAAATCACAACATCATATTATGTCAAAATGACAGATGGTCTTCAGAGTTTTCCATCATAGCTGAATTTTCATTTTGGCGTCCAAGGTAACCTTGTCATAATTCACACCCATTATCATAAATTATTCATGGGATCCTTCTGTTTGCGCTGAAGCTTCATTGGATCAACAGAGGACACTATTAAACCCATTCATGTTTGCATGTTTCAGATTTTGGGTTTCAGTCTGTTAAAGACAAGGACAGGAGCAATTCTATTGCATGTTACACCCAAAACACATCTTTGAATAAGGTTAGGACCACCCTTTTGTGCCTTTCACCACTGCACAATGTTTTGAACATGTCTGTAAGGGCCCCTTTACATAGCACGGAAATCATTGAGAAATTGGGACAATTTTTGATCTTTGGGATTGTTTGGGTGATCCTTGTGTGTTGGACTGAGTCAAACCTTTGAGGAAACCATGGTGACTGTGGAGATCACTGAAGATCATTGATAGATCAAAAGTTGGTCAGATCTCTCAACGATCTCCAACCCTGTGTAAAGGGATGGTATCAATGACCATTGCACTTCATCATAATCAATCATTACAATTTTATTCCTACAACTGACTTTGGATAAGGTGAACATCTTGTCCTCAGGTGATGCAGAGATATATCAGGCCTCTGTTTTCTGTGCCTGTGTGTGAGCAGGATATTTCCTCCATGCTGTCTGTATTTCTTGCTCTGGTGCTGTTAGTTATTAAGTCACTGGTCTCCATGTGGATCCCAATCTGCTCCACACCTTGAAGCCTTTTAACTAGACACTGCATTGGCTTGCCTCAGTGAATGGGAAGGGAAAGGCGTTTTGAGTTAAAATACTTTTGATTTGAGTCAGATTTCATTTGGGAAAAAAGAGCTGTGCGTGCAGTGATGTTTATTTTTCAGTACTAGTGGGTGTGTAAGTGTTTGTAGTGTGCATGAGTGTTCTGTAGGGGCAGGGGGGTGGGGTGACCATTGGGAGTGGCAGGATTTGACGAAATAGGGGGGATTAAGGGTGGGGAAAAAAAAAATGGAGCAAGGTGCAAAGCAGGAAGGTCCAAGGAAGTAAAGGCCCTGTCCATCACCTCAGACTTTCTACCACACATGGTTTTGTTTGCATTCTGGATATTGATTGCTAAAGATTTTTAAATTATTTGGTTGTTTTACAGCACAACATGTCTCCATTTTAATCCATGACGTGGAGTACATCAAAAATATGTTTATGTTCTCACTCTTGGTGTTAACAAGAAGCAGAAGAAAGGATTTCCCCTATCTTTGACTTTTTTTCACTGAATGTTTTTTTTAAATAAGATATGCATTTGTTTGTTCAAGTGACTAATTTAAAAATGTAAGGATATTGATTATCTTTTTAAATTCAAATAAAAGCGTACAACAATAACAAAAAGAAACAAGAATAGTTGTCAAAAATATAGCCTCAAGCAGTGATCGTCGGGTTCCAAGCAGGTGTAGACTTCAAGGTCTTGTATTGTTTAGCAACAGCATTCAAAGCCTAAGGTCTGCTATAGATTAGTTTTTAAAGCAGCACTACGTAACTTTCTTGTTCTTTGTAGGAACACTGAAAAAGCCACAACCAAGGCGACCACGATCCCAGTCCCAACAGCCAACCTGTTGTGTCCATAATTGAGCCAGTAACGACAGAGTGTGAGTACTGTTAACGGATCTTTATTAACAGAATTATATGACGAGACCTTACAGACTTTTGGCGCTCTCCTGCAGGCCAGGGCATCTACTAGGCAAAGAGAGCGAACCCCTTCCGCCCTTGCCCTTTATACTCTGGGTGGCGTCGCTACCGGAGCCGACAGTTCGCCACCCCCATCTATTCCCTGGCCAACCCTGCTGCCATCTTACTAATGCTACCTATTTCTATATGTAACATTTACCGCCCCCCCCCCCCCAAAAAAATGCAAGCACATGGGTTGGCCCACCCAAATTTATCACCCGACTCACACTCTAATCACCGAACATATGTACAAAAATAAACAAACTCTGATCCATTCACACAACCAAAGCTGGGGACACTGGGTAGACTATCAGTGCCCCCTACATGGCCAGGCGGATTATTCTGCCGCCTTGTCCCTATCAGTCCAACAAATAAAAGAAGCCGTGTTTCTAAAAGAAAATTAATCCCAGAACAGTCACAATATATGCATGAAACTGTAAACGGTGAACAACATAATCACAAACACATCTAATCCCCTCTTGGCGGCCCCCACCCAAACACACACAACCCACACTTGGGCACATTTCCCTCATAATGGTGTTGGGAAGCTCCTCCATGAGCAGCAATAATTCCCAATTCTTCACAAAATAACACAAACATTTGCACATTCAATCCAAACAACTCAGTGTTTTCGTTCCTTTTCCAATATTCACATACATTAATCAACCAGTGATTCTCTAACTGTTCTTCTGTTGTTGTTTTTTTAAACAAATAACACAATTTCTTTAATATAATCAACACCCTGAAAATTTATCTGTTAATCCCAGTCAGTTACTACAATATTACTTTTCTTTTACTGCTAATAATCAGGGCCTACCCCAATAAGGCTAGCAACTATGTACAACATGACACAGGGATAAAACTTACAACATATTAACAAACACACTTCCCAGTCATTTAACACAATCTGCAGAGTGCCCTCCCCCTGGATTGCCATCTTGTGGTTCCCTCCCAGAGCATCTTCTCTTCCTGGCTTCTGGGGTAGAACTGCAGTGCCTCTTCCTCTCCACTACGTGGCGCAGCTCATTGGGGTGCCTCCACATCTCATCAGATAGGTCTGAATGTCCCTCGGCCCAAGCAGCCCTCACCTGGAGCCGCCCCTGGTCCTCGCGTCATCTGTGGGTCCAGAGTGTCCCCCTCAGCCAAGCCTCAACCCATGAGTGGACTACATCACCGGTCCGCAGGGGAGTTCTCGCATGCTTCCTCGGGTCACTACGGTGTAAGCAAGCCTCCTCCTCAGAACCGGTCATCTCGTGGGTCTGGTTCATAATCCTCTTGGAGGGCCGTCGCTTGGAGTGCTTTGACACTGCGCACTGTGGTCTCGCCCCCTCAGTCCTCGGCGCAGGTGCCTTGGGCTTACTAGCCACCCCAGGGGTCCCGTTGTGCTGTCCAGCACCCACACCAAGGGTACCATGGACACTGGCATCGGGTCCATCCCAGGACGGTCTCACGCGGCAACAAATATGCTCCGCTTCAGAAACTTCAGACCAGTCAGGATCCCACACCTCCTTATCCTCCACACATGGAGCAGGTCGGTTCCACAACCCACAGCCCAACCACTCGTTTCTGGTGTCATTGGCGATGGAAAAGCCCAGTCCATAAAACATGTTGCATCCCATTATGTTGGCTCCATGGGCAATGACAATAACATGAACGTCTGGCAGTGTCATGGATTTGTACCTCGCCTCCATCTCCGGAAATCCCAAGACAGCCAGCCTATTCATGCTGTAGCCAAAATAAGGTGCAGCTCGTTTATTGATACGGTGGTGGGGAAACAGACTCCTCACTGTCCCTAGGTTTAAAACGGGGATTACTGCTCCAGTATCCACCAAAAGCAGCACCTCAACGCCATCGAGCAACACAACACAACTGATTCGTCCATTCGTCTCCGGTGAGACCGTATGAACTATAGTTGGAGTCTTCAGCAAGGGACCCGCCTCACGCTGTCGATCCCTCCGCTCAAAATTTCTGCAAGTCCTGGCAAAATGATTTAATAAGCCACACCTCCCACAATGCTTGCCCTTCACCGGACATTCCCTGGACTTATAGCAGTGTTTAGGGGACCCACAGCCATAACATCTGGGCGTACCTGGGGTGGACCTAATCTTGACCACGGAGGCGTAATCGTCATCCCCGCTGTCCTCTTCCTCAGGGTCCAAATTCAACGCCTTCAAGCGAGGCTCGTCTTGGGTCGGAGAAGTTCTCTCTTGGAGACCTCTTGCTATTGTCTCAGCTGCCTCAAATTGCTGGGCTAGCTCGATAGCAGTGGCTAACGTCAGCTCACCTGAGTGGGTCAAAAGCCTTGACCAAGCAGCGGGACACCGGACATGCTCTGCCAACTGGTCCCGGACCATTACATCCTCCAGGTTTCCAAACTTGCATTCCCTCGCCAGCTTACGGAGGTCTGCAATGAATCTCCTCACAGACTCTGCTGTCCGCTGGCGGCGCTGTTGAAATTGAATGCGTTGTACAGTGACATTTTCAGGAGCGCGAAAATAGCACACTATTAGCTCCAGGACCTCGTCAAAGCTATCAGCTCCTCCTAAGTTTTCCAAAATCCTCTGTCCTTCCATGCCCAAATTATGGACCAAAATTGCCTTTGCACGAAGCTTCTCTAGCTCGCCGAGGTTCAGGGCCACCAAATAGTTGGTAAATGTGGCAAACCACCAAGACCAAGGCACGGGCAGCTCGCCTGGTGTCTCCAAAGATGGCCGAAAATTAGCAACAGACCTCTCCATAACCCCTTTTACCTCGTCGCCAAATGTTGTGTCCATAATTGAGCCAGTAACGACAGAGCGTGAGTACTGTTAACAAAGCTTTATTAACAGAACTATATGACAAGACCTTACAGACTTTCTGCGCTCTTCTGCAGGCCAGGGCATCTACTAGGCGAAGAGAGCGAACCCCTTCTGCCCTTGCCCTTTATACTCTGGGTGGCATCACTACCGGAACCGGCAGTTCGCCACCCCCATCTATTCCCCAGCCAACACTGCCGCCATCTTACTAATACTACCTATTTCTATATGTAACACAACCACAGGGGGCTTTGTTGTTGGTAGCTAAAGTCATGCCCTGTGATATGCTGCTGGGACCAAGGCCACAGTTACTGTCCCCTTGTGATCTCACCAAAAAAATTATCCATCAATCCATCTTCTACCACTTTTCCGGAGGTCTGGGTCACGGAGGCAGCAGTTCAAGCAGAGAAGCCCAGACTTCCCTCTCTGCAGCCACCTGCTCCAGCTCTTCAGAGAGGATACCAAGGCGTTCCCAGACCAGCTGGGAGACATAGTCTCTCCAGCGAGTCCTGGGTCTGCCCCGGGGTCTCCTCCCAAAGGGACATGCCCGAGATACTTCAAGTGGAAGGCGTCCAGGAGGCATCCTGATCAGATGCCCATACCACCTCAACTGGCTCTTTTCAATGTGGAGGAGCAGCGGTTCTACTGAGCCTCTCCTGGATGACTGAGCTCCTCACCCTATCTCTAAGGGTGAGCCCAGCGATCCTACAGAGAAAGCTCATTTCAGCCGCTTGTATCCACGATCTTGTTCTTTCGGTCATTACCCAAAGCTCGTGACCATAGGTGAGGGTAGGAACGTAGATTGACCGGGAAATCGACAGCTTTGCCTTAGAACTCAGCTCCCTCTTCACCACAACAGACCGGTACAACGTCTGCATCACTGCAGATGCTGCTCTGATCCGTCTGTCAATCTCTCACTCCATTCTCCCCTCACTCGTGAATAAGACCCCAAGATACTTAAACCTCCTCCACTTGGGGCAGGAGCCTGTCCCCAACTCAGAGAGGACAATCCACCTTTTTCCCGCTGAGGACCATGGACTTGGACTTGGAGGTGTTCATTCTCATCCCAGCCGCTTCACACTCAGTGGCAAACCATCCCAGTAAGAACTGTAGGTCATTGCTGGATGAAGCCAGCAGGACAACATCATCTGTAAACAACAGAGATGAGATTCTGTGGTCACCAAGCATGACATCCTCCGTTCCTTGGCTACACCTAGAAATCCTGTCCATAAAAATTATGAACAGGATCGGTGACAAAGGGCAGCCCTGGTGGAGTCCAACTCTCACTGGGAATGAGGCCGATCGAGTGTTGGCAATACAAACCAAACTCTCACAACGGTCGTACAGAGACCAAATAGCTCGTAACAACAAGCCCGATACCCCATACTCCATACTCCCAAAGCACCTGCCACAAAAAACCACGAGGGACACGGTCGAATGCCTTGTCCAAGTCCACAGAACACATGTAAATTGGTTGGGTAAACTCCCACGAACCTTCGAGGATTCTCGAGAGGGTAAAGAGCTGGTCCGATGTGCCACGGCCAGGACGAAAGCCTCATTGCTCCTCCTGAATCCGAGGTTCGACCAATGGCCGGACTCTCCTCTCCAGTACCCTGGCATAGACCTTCCCAGGGAAGGCTGAGCAGTGTGATCCCTCTAAAGTTGAAGCACACCCCCCGGACCCCTTTTTTGAAGAGAGGAACCACCACCCCGGTTTGCCATGCCAAAGGCACTGCCCCCGACCTCCACGCAATGTTGCAGGGGCGTGTTGACCATGACAGCCCTACAACATCCAGGGCCTTGAGGTACTCAGGGCAAATCTCGTCCACCCCCGTGGCCCGGCTACCAAAGAGATATTTAACCACCTTGGCGACCTCAGCCCCTGTGATAGGCGAGTCGTCCCCCTCATCCACAAGCCCTGCTTCCTCTGTGGAAGGCATATCAGTGGGACTGAGGAGATCTCTGAGGTATTTTTCCACTGCCCAACGATATCCCCATTCGAAGTCAACAGCGCCCCAGCCGCACCATACACAGAGTGGACAGGGAGCTGATTCCCCCTCCTGAGCTGCTGGACAGTTTGCCAGAATCTCTTCGAGGCCGACCGAAAGTTTTGTTCCATGGCCTCACCAAACTCCTCCCATACACGAGTTTTTGCTTCAGCAGCCACCCGAGCTGCACCCCCCTTGGCCTGCCGGTACACCTCAGCTGCTTCGGGAGTCCCACAAGCCAACCAAGCTTGATAGGACTCCTTCTTCAGCTTAATGGCCCCCCTCACCACTGATGTCCACCACTTGCTTTGGGGGTTGCCACCACGAGATGCCCTGACAACCTTGCGGCCGCAGCTCTGGGCCACTGCTTCAACAATGGAGGTGGACAACATGGCCCATTCAGACTCCTTGTCTCCAGACTCCGTCAGAATGTGATTGAAGTTCTTCCAGAGGTGGGAGTTGAAGACCTCCTGGACAGGGGCCTCAGCCAGACATTCCCAGCACACCCTCACTATACGTTTGGGTCTACCCAGGTCTGAATGGCATCCTACCCTGCCATCGGATCCAACTCACCACCAGGTGGTGATCAGTTGACAGCTCTACACCTCTTTATACCTGAGTGTCCAAGACATATGGTCGCAGATCTGATGACAAAATTGATCATTGACCTGCAACCTAGGGTGTCCTGGTGTCAGGTGCACATATGGACACCGTTATGCTTGAACATGGTATTTGTTATGGACAAACTGTGGTTAGCACAGAAGTCCAATAACTGAACACCACTCGGGTTCAGATCGGGCAGGCCGTTCCTTCCAATCACCCCCTTCCAGGTTTCACTGTCATTGCCCACGTGCGCATTGAAATCCCCCAGTAGGACAATGGAGTCTCCAAGAGGAGCACTCTCCAGCACCCCAGTCAGAGACTCCAAAAAGGGTGGGTACTCTGAACCATCATTTGGTGCATAGGCACAAATGATAGTCAGGACCCGTTTCCCAACCCAAAGGCACAGGGAAACTACCCTTTCATCCATCGGGGAAAACTCCAATATAGAGGCAGCAAGGTGGGGGGATACAAGAACACCCACCCCTGCTCATCGCCTCTTGCCCAGGGCAACTCCAGAGTAGGCCAAGCTCCAGCCCCTCTCCAGGAGACTGGTTCTGGAACCAGAGCTGTGTGTTGAGATGAGGCTGACTATATCTAGCCGATATCTCTCAACCTCATGCACCAGCTCAGGCTCCTTCCCCACCAGAGAGGTGACTTTCCACGTCCCAAAAGCCAGTTTAGAAAGCTTGGGATCAGACCGCCAAGGTCTCTGCCTTTGACTACCACCTAATCCGCATAGCACCGGACCCCCATGATCCCTCCTGCAGGTGGTGAGCCCACTGGAGGGTGGACCCATGTAACTCCTTCAGGCTGAGCCTGGCCAGGTCCCATGGGCGGAAACCCGGCCACCAGAAGCTAGCCATCGAGCCCATACCCCAGGCCTGGCTCCAGAGTCGTTCCCCAGTAACCCTATATCGGGGGGGGGGGGGGTGGTGTACACTGAATCCTTGTTCTAGTATTTATCATGAGAGTTTGTTGGATCGTTCTTAGTCTGGCCCTTCACCCAGGACCAGTTTGTCTTGGGTGACCCTACCAGAGGCAAATTGCCCTGGTCAACATAGCTCCTGGGATCATTAGGGCACGCAAACCCCCCACCACGATAAGGTGACAATCCATGAAGGGCCAAAAAAATATGAAATCTTAATTTTGTTTACATTGTTACATAATCTTTTTTTTTTTTTTTTTTTTAACATTTTCTGTACCTTAATATGCAGTGGGGAAAATAAGGATTGAACAAGTCAAAATTTTTCTCATTAAACATATTTCTGATGTAGCCATTGACTTGAGATTTTCACCAGATATCAGTAACAATGAAAGTAATCCATACATACAAAGAAATCAAGGCTACTGTGTTCATAAAATGAATTCATTCAGGCCCTGCGATGGACTGGCGATCTGTCAAGGGTGTACCCTGCCTCTCGCCCAAAGATGCTGGGATAGGCTCCAGCCCCCCCACGACCCGAAAAGGATTAAGCGGAAGAGGATAAATGAGCAAAATGAGTTATATTTAATAAAGTGGAATGACACAGGGAATAAGTATTGAACACGCTTGGTGAAATTCATTTAATAAAGTATTTAGTAGAAAAGTATTTGTTGGTATTAAAAGCTTCCACACCTCTTGTGTGGAGAAACTAGGTGCAGGCATTGCTCAGGAGTGATTTTAGCCCATTCTTCCACACAAACTATCATCAGATCTTGAAGGTTCCGTGGGTGTCTTCAATGAATTCTGATCTTTAGTTCGTTCCATAGATTTTCAATTGGATTCAGATCAGTTGATTGACTGAGACATTCTAGCAGCTTTATTTTACTTCTCTGGAGCCAGTTGAAAGTTTCCTTGGCTGTGTGTTTGGGGATCATTGTCTTACTGAAATGTCCATCCTCGGTTCATCTTCAGCAACTTGGCAGATGGCAACAGGTTCTTATCAAGGATTGACTCTGTACATTTGTCCATTTATCTTTCCTTCAGTTATAGGAAGTCTGTCTGCCTGTACCATGTGCTGAAAAACACCCCCACACCATGATGCTCCCACCTCCAAACTTTACTGTTGGTATGGTGTTTTTGGGGTGATGTGCAGTGCCATTTGTCCTCCAAACATGCTGTGTGGCATCTAAAAAGTTCAATTTTGGTCTCATCTGACCAGACTATATTCTCCCAGTATTTTTACTGGCTTGCCCAAATGTTGTGCAGCAAACTTTAAATGAGCTTCAACATGCTTTTTCTTCAGCAATGGAGTCTTGCGAGGTGAGCGGGCATAGAGCTCATATCTGTTGAGTGCATTACTTATTGTTTTCCTTGAAACAGCAGTACCTGCTGATGCCAGGTCTTTCTGAAGCCCTCCACGAGTGGTCTTTGGCTCTTGGATAACTCTTCTGATAATTCTTTTGAGTCCTCTGTCAGAAATCTTGTGAGGAGCTCCTGGTTGTGGCCGGTTTTTGGTAAAATGATGTCCTTTCCGCTTCCAAATGATGGCCCCAGCAGTGCTCACTGGAACATTCAGCAGTTTAGAAATGCGCCTGTAACCAATGCCATCATTATGTTTAGAATAAGGTTGCAAAGATCTAGAGAAAGCTTTACTTCTACCCATCATGAGTTCTTTGTGGTGTGACAATCTGATATTCACAGACCTTTTTAAAGGGTATCAGTCAGGACTTAACCAGCTGGAATTAATTTGCACTGATGGGGGAAGGGATGGCTTCCTAAATTCTGATGGATTTCAGCTGGTTTCTTAGCTTTCTATACCTTTTTGCACCTCTTTTTCCTCATGTGTTCAATACTTATTCCCTGTGTCATTCCACTTTATTAAATACTATATAACTTGTTTTGTGAAGACAGCTGCCTTGATTTCTTTGTATGGATGGATGACTTGGGTTGTGACTGATATCTGGTGAAAATCTCAGGTCAATGACTCCATCAGAAATATGTTTAATGAGAAAAATGTTGATGTGCTTACTACTTATTTTCCCCGCTGTAGGTTTTTTCTGATCAGACTGTAAAATTTCATATTTCTACATATTACTGTTTTTGTTCCCCATGCACTTTTAAGCTGGGTTCACACTATATACATTTACATTTACATAATACATTTTGAAAAATCAGAGAAATCAGTCCAAACATTGGTGAAATTACTTTTACAAACTTTTACAAACTTTTGCTTGCTTTTCCCAGCATTGCATTCAGTGTTGTCAAACTTTTGCAAACTTAGACTAGTGTATGTGTATCAGTTGCCAACTTAGGTTAACTTAAGCTAAGAATACTCAGCACACTTCAGCTGACATCAGTGTCGGGCGATACATATAAAGATCAGCGTTTGTGGAGTCTTCCTGCCATCAGGGACCTGCTTTTTTGGGTGGATTCACACTACAACATTTGGACCAACTTTGACTGATGTTTTGGGAAACGTCTGGCTCTGCTGGCAAAAGTTGATCAAAGTTAATGATAGTTGGTGTTTACTGGCGAAAGTTGTATTCGCTGAGAATTCTCAGAATGCTGAAAATTTGCCAACATTTGGAAATAAACGCTGGTGAAAGTTGTGCTCAGTTTGTACGTAAAAGTTCCTGAGTGCTGGACTAAGACAAGCAGAGTTCACCTAAGTCAGCCTAAGTTAAGCTCCTTTGGCGAACGTTGACTGAAATGCTGGTAAAAACAGATGTTTTTAGATCGAAACTCACTTCAGACATGCAGGAATGAAAGAGAAATAGAGAGAAAGGGGAATTAAAAAAAGAAAATATATACACTACCGTTCAAAAGTTTGGGGTCACCCAGACAATTATTTTGTGTTTTCCATGAAAAGTCACACTTATTTACCACCATGAGTTGTAAAATGAATAGAAAATATAGTCAAGATATTGACAAGGTTAGAAATAATGATTTTTATTTGAAATAATAATTTTTTCCTTCAAACTTTGCTTTCGTCAAAGAATCCTCCATTTGCAGCAATTACAACATTGCAGACCTAACATGATTGCACAAGGGTTTTCTAATCATCCATTAGCCTTCTGACGCAATGAGCAAACACATTGTACCATTAGAACACTGGAGTGATAGTTGCTGGAAATGGGCCTCTATACACCTATGTAGATATTGCACCAAAAACCAGACAATTGCAGTTAGAATAGTCATTTACCACATTAGCAATGTATGGAGTGTATTTCTGATTAGTTTAAAGTTATCTTCATTGAAAAAAAAGTGCTTTTCTTTCAAAAATAAGGAAATTTCTAAGTGACCCCAAACTTTTGAACGGTAGTGTATGTAAGAAGACAATGTACAGTATTTGTTTGGTGATAACAAAGTGTGTATACAGTATGTTTTTTAATTTTTTAATCTACAGGATTTATATATATATATATATATATACAGTATATATATATATATTATACACAATCATGAGAAAAAAATTGGACATCCCTTTAAATATTCAGTTCTTTATTAAAAAATGTTCACATATCTACAGTAGTGTGAAAAAGTGTTTACCCCCTTCCTGATTTTTCCATTTTTTTGTATGTTTGTCAGACTTATGTAAATGTTTCAGATCATCAAACAAATTGAAATATTAGACAAAGATAACACAAGTCAACACAAAATGCAGTTTTTACATGAAGGTGTTTACTGTTAAGGGGGAAAAAAATCCAAACCTACATGGCCTGTGTGAAAAAGTGATTGCCCCCCAAACCTAATAACTGGTTGGGCTACCCTTAGCAGCAACAACTGCAATCAAGCATTTGCAATAACTGGCAATGAGTCTTTTACAGCACTGTGGAGGAATTTTGGCCCACTCATCTTTGCAGAATTGTTGTAATTCAGCCACAGTGGAGGGTTTTTGATCATGAACCTGTCATGCGGTGACCCTCGTGGGCCACCATAAGACGCCAAAAGTCGCCGGTGAGCTTTGCATAGATGTTTATTTAACAAGACAAGACGAGAACATAAAGCTATGAGCCACTGTGGGCAAAAATACACTACATAGGATACAAGGGATCGTAGGGCCAACCCCAGCCACTACGACCTTTACTATGACATGGACACACGCTAAAGAATACAAGGGATCGTAGGGCTAACCCCAGCCACTACGACCTTAACTAAGACATGAACAAGACACGAACCTGACATGAGCGTGCTGACACACCAGGAATCTCTCAGGATGTTTCAACGATACTCCAGCATCAACCAGCTGTCAGCGTCCGCTAATAAAGCCGGCAGCTAACGAGCTGTGATGCCGAACAGCTGATCGACCTTGATAGCCAGAAACCCCACCGAGCGCTGTCACAATAAGAGCCCGGTGGAGCCAGAATGTAATCCACAGCTGTCAAGGCCAGCAGAGATGATGCATAGCCCAAGCGCGGACGAGATCGGCGCTCGGGTCATGACAGAACCGCCTTTTTAAGGTCATGCCACAGCATCTTAATCAGATTCAGGTCAGGACTTTGACTAAGCCACTCCAAAGACTTCATTTTGTTTTTCTTAAGCCATTCAGAGGTGGACTTGCTGGTGTGTTTTGGATCATTGTCCTGCTGCAGAACCCAAGTGTGCTTCAGCGTGAGGTCACGAACAGATGGCCGGACATTCTCCTTCAGGATTTTTTGGTAAACAGCAGAATTCATGGTTCCGTTTAACACAGCAAGCCTTCCAGGTCCTGAAGCAGCAAAACAGCCCCAGACCATCACACTACCACCACCATATTTACTGTCGGTATGATGTTCCTTTTCTGAAATGCTGCGTTACTTTTATGCCAGATGTAATGGGACACACACCTTCCAAAAAGTTCAACTTTTGTAGTCTTGGGGATCATCAAGATGCTTTCTGGCAAAACTGAGACGAGCCTTTCAATTCAATTTCCAATTCAATTCAATTCAACTTTATTTATATAGTACCATATCACAACAAAAGTCATTTCATAGCACTTTCCAAATGTAGGGAAAATCCCACAATTGCAGAAAGACCCAGCAATCAGACAATCCCCTGTGAGCAAGCACTTAGTGACGGTGGAGAGGAAAAACTCCCATTTAACAGGAAGAAACCTCTAGCAGAACTGGGCTTAGGGAGGGGCAGTCATCTGCTGCAACTGGCTGGGGGTGAGGGGATAGAGAGGATGAAAAGAACAGACACAAACAGAGCAAACATTAATGGTGAGAACCCAAGTACATTATTGGAGGTCACCCGGCAGTCTGAATTTATTAACAGCAAAACAAAAGGGGGGGGGGTTAAGAGACACAAGATCCCTCCCTAATCATAGGCTATATTAAAGAGGAAGGTTTTTACTCTATTCTTAAAAACAGAGATCGAGTCTGACTCCCGAACCCAGATTGGTAACTGGTTCCACAGGAAAGGAGCTTGATAGCAGAAGGCTCTGCTTCCCATTGTACTTTTGGAGATTCTAGGTATTACAAGTAATCCAGCATTTTGGGAGCGTAATGCTCTGTTAGGATGGTAGGATAATATCAGATCTTTTATATATAAGGGGGCCTGATTATTAATAGCTTTGCAAGTGAGAAGAAGGATTTTAAACTTAATTCTAAACTCTATGGGAAGCCAATGAAGGGAGGCCAGAACCAGAGAGATATGAGCTCTCTTTCTAGAACCAGTTAAAACTCTTGCAGCAACATTTTGGATCAACTGAAGAGTTTTTAAAGATATTTTAGGACAACCTGATAATAACGAGTTACAATAATCTAATCTAGAGCTAACAAAAGCGTGGATCAGTTTCTCAGCATCATTCAGAGACAAGATGCTCCTAATCTTGGCAATATTGCGCAGATGACAGAAGGCAGTCTTAGAAACAAATTTAATAAGATAAGATAAGATAAGCCTTTATTAGTCCCACAATGGGGAAATTCCAGGATTGCAACAGTACTGGGATAGCAACACTCAGAGCAATAATTAAGAAGATACGGAAGATATAAATAAGAGCAGTGGTTATACATACATTCACATAAATATATAAATATATATACAAAGTGCGGAGCATTGTAGCAAGATGGAATAAACAGCATAACCGTCTACTTAGTTATCCTACATAGTATGAATATGTGCCCATACATATTGTCACCCTCTGTAGCGACCGATATTGTCCTAGTTGTATATACTGGAGGGGACCACTGTGTAAGTCTATTGCATCTTTTGCATTCAATACTATTAGGTCGTCATGTTTTTTTGCTATCTCTGCGAGCAGCCCTGCTTAGGTTATACAGTCTGACAGCCGTAGGTAGGAAGGACCTGCGAAACCTCTCGGTTGCACACCTAGGATGATGTAGTCTGCTGCTAAATGAGCTCCTCAGTGCGTTCCGTATGTCCTGCATAGGGTGGGACTCGGACTCCAGCAGAGATGACAGTTTAGCCACCATCCTTCTCTCTCCTATCTTCTCCACTGGGTCAGAGCGCTGCCCCAGGACAGAGCTAGCTTTCTTGATCAGTTTGTTCAGTCTCTTCCTATCGGCTGCTGTAATGCCACTGCCCCAGCAGACCACCCCAAAAGTGATGGCTGATGCCACCACCGTGTCATAGAATGTCTTCAGCAGCGCCCCTTGTACACCAAAAGACCTGAGCCTCCTCAGTAGGAACAGCCTGCACTGTCCCTTCTTGTACAGTGCGTCGGTATTGTGTGACCAGTCTAGTTTATTGTTCAAATGAACACCCAGGTACTTGCAGGATGTCACCATCTCGATGTCTGTTCCCTGTATGTTTATTGGTGCCGTGAGGGGTTGTCCTTGCCTGCGGCAGTCCACCACCAGCTCCTTAGTTTTCCTCGCGTTGATCTGGAGGCAGTTCCAATGGCACCAGTCCACAAAGTCCTGGATAAGTCCTCTGTACTCAGCTTCATCTCCGTTAGAGATGAAGCCGACGATCGCAGAGTCGTCAGAGAACTTCTGTAGATGGCAATGTGTTGTGTTGTGTGAGAAGTCTGCAGTATAAAGGGTGAACAGGAAGGGAACCAAAACCGTTCCCTGGGGGGCCCCCATGCTACCGATGATCGTGTCGGACACACAGTCCCGGGTTCTCACAAACTGTGGCCGGTTAGTGAGGTAGTCCAGGATTCATGATGACAGGTGCTGGTCCACCCCTGCGCACAGCAGCTTGTCCTTCAGGATCATTGGTTGGATGGTGTTGAAAGCACTGGAGAAGTCAAAGAACATGATCCTCACCGCATTCCCAGGCTTCTCCAGGTGGGACAGAGAACGGTGAAGGAGGAAGATCACTGCATCCTCCACCCCAATGCCATGCTGGTAGGCGAACTGGAGTGGATCCATCGCTGGTCCCACCAGGGGGCAGAGGTGAGCAAGGAGCAGTCTCTCCAGGGTCTTCATCATGTGGGACGTCAGAGCCACTGGTCTGTAGCTGTTCAGGTCGTTGGGGTGGGAAGTCTTTGATACAGGTACCACACAAGATGTTTTCCACAACTGTGGTACCCTCCCCAGCTTCAGGCTCAGGTTGAAGATGAGCTCCATAATCCCACACAGCTGATCTACACAGGACTTGAGGAGCTTTGCGCTGATGCCGTCCAGTCCCGACGCCTTCCTTGCCTTGATCTTCCTCAGCTCCGTCCTCACCTGGGTCTTAGTGAGGGTCATGTTGGGGGGCTGTGTGTTGGCAGTGGGGGGTGTTGGTGGAGTGGGGTGTGGGCAGCAGGACTCGATGTCTTTAGAGGCAGCAGTGGTTGTTGTGCAGTCGGGGGGGAGGGCGGTTGGTCAAACCTATTAAAAAACAGGTTCAGATTGTTTGCCCACTCCCTGCCCCCCGTGGCCTGGGAGGAGGTATTCATGGAGCCCAGAGATGGTTTTAAGGTTTCTCCAGACCCCACCGATGTTGCTCTGTTGCAGCTTGTCCTCCATCTTCTTCCTGAAGCTGTCCTTGCCTTCTCTGATCTTCCTCCTCAGCTCCCTCTGTACGGACTTCAGCATCTCACTGTTCCCAGACCTGAAGATCCTCTTCTTCTCTCTCAGAAGTGTTTTTATCTCAGGGTTGATCCAGGGTTTGTTGTTCGAGCAACACCATATGGTCTTGGTGGGTACGGTGTTGTCCACACAGAAGCTGATGTAGTCCGTGATGGTGTGAGTGAGGCCATCAATGTCCTCACCATGTGGATCGCAGAGCTGCTCCCAGGCAGTGGTTTCAAAGCAGTCCTTTAGAGCGTTCATTGCCTCCTCAGGCCATAACTTCACTG
Organism: Pholidichthys leucotaenia; assembly: GCA_020510985.1. Classification (NCBI taxonomy): domain Eukaryota; kingdom Metazoa; phylum Chordata; class Actinopteri; order Cichliformes; family Pholidichthyidae; genus Pholidichthys; species Pholidichthys leucotaenia. Next base: position 223,253,392 of record CM035846.1, read on the forward strand.
TGCGCATGACCGGAGGCTGTCTGTGCACTAGGGGTTTGTACACCGGCAGGAGATGAACCAAGTTGTGATCTGATCTCCCGAGTGGGGGGAGTTGTGATGAGGTGTACGCCTCCTTAGTGTTTGCGTAGAATAAGTCCAGTGTTTTATTGTCTCTAGTGTGGCATGTGACATACTGGGTGAACATGGGTAGAATGGGAGACAGTGAAATATGGTTGAAATCGCCTGAGATGAGGAGAAGAGCATCTGGGTGTTCTGTCTGCAGCCTGCCAGTTACTGAGTGGATGACGTCACGCACTGTCCCAGCGTTCGCCGTCGGATTTGCATAAATAACAATGCAGATCACGTGTGAGTATTCCCTCGGGAGGTAGGTAGGCTGCATGCTAACAGCTAGCAACTCAATGTCTTTGTTGCAGTGTTGTTGTTTAACTGTGATATGTCCCGGTCTGCACCAGTTGTTATTGACGTAATATGGGAATTAAAGAACAGATCTTGATCAAAGATAACTCCAAGGTTCCTCACAGACCTATTCAGAGTAAGAGTAACGGCATCCAAATTATCTGAGTTTAATAGCAGAAAATTACAAGTCTTCCAAGCTTTGATTTCCTTAAGACGGGCATCTAACTTGGCTAACTGATTACAATCATCGGGCTTCATTGACAGGTATAATTGTGTGTCGTCTGCGTAACAATGAAAATGTATACAGTGCTTTCTAATGATATTGCCTAACAGAAGCATATATAAACTAAAAAGAGTAGGGCCTAACACAGATCCCTGTGGAACTCCGTGACTGAGCTTAGAGTTGGAAGAAAAGTCATCACTGATGTGAACAAACTGAAGTCTATCGGACAAATCAGAATCAGAATCAGAATCAGAATCAGAATCAGCTTTATTGGCCAAGTATGCACAACACATACAAGGAATTTGACTTTGGCTAAAAACTTGCTCTCATTGTTCAGGTGGAGGATTTAAATAAGGATTCAATGACAACAGAGTATGTACAGTAAATTACAGTCTGTCCACGTTTCTATAAAAGGATGCAAATATATACAGGAATATATGCAGTTATTTACTCAGACTAACCACACTTTGCAGAAATATATGAAAAAATATACAGTCACACAGTATTTCAATGTGAACTCAGATTCAGTGATATAATGTGAATGAAGTAAAAAGCAGTGTGAGAGTTATGTGCAATGTAATAATGGATGAAAAGTCATGAGTACAGCAACAGGTAGGACTAGGTGAATGTTAGGAGTTCATCAGAGTGATGGCTTGAGGAAAGAAACTGTTCCTGTGACGGGTGGTTTTGACCTTCAGTGATCTGTAACGACGACCAGAAGATAGAAGTTCAAACAGTTTGTGGCCGGGGTGTGATGGGTCAGCACAGATGTTTCCCGCCCGTTTCCTGGTTATGGACCGATATAAGTTCTCAATGGAGGGTAGGTCAGTACCAATGATCCTCTCCGCAGACTTAATGATCCGCTGCAGTCTGGTCTTGTCCTGTTTAGTGGCAGATCCAAACCAGACAGTGATGGAAAAGCAGAGGACAGATTGGATGATGGCGGTGTAGAAGACAACCAGCAGCTCCTGAGGCAAATCAAACTTCTTAAGCTGACGCAGAAAAAACAACCTCTGCTGGGCCTTTTTCCGGACAGTGTCTATATGGGAGGACCACTTCAGGTTCCGGGAGATTGTGGTTCCCAGAAACTTGAAGGAGTCCACAGTGGACACTGTGCTGTTGAGGATGGTGAGTGGGGGGAATGAAGGGGGGTGTCGCCTGAAATCCACAGTCATCTCCACCGTTTTGGCTGGGTTAAGTTCAAGATGGTTCTGGCTGCACCAGAGGATCAGCTGCTCCACCTCCCGCCTGTATGCAGACTCATCATCATCCCGGATCAAACCGATGACTGTGGTGTCGTCCGCAAACTTCAGGAGCTTCACCGAAGGGTCCACTGAGGTGCAGTCATTGGAGTAGAGGGAGAAGAGCAGTGGGGAAAGGACACATCCTTGGGGGGGCGCCAGTACTAATTTTTCGGGAGCTGGATGTAAATCTCCCGAGCTTCACCTGTTGCCACCTGTCAGTCAGAAAGCTGGAGATCCACTGGCAGGTGGAGGGGGGCACCTTGAGCTGGAGGAGTTTCTGATGAAGAATGCCTGGGATGATGGTGTTGAACACTGAGCTGAAGTCAACAAACAGGATCCTGGCGTACGTCCCTGGGGAGTCGAGGTGTTGCAGGATGTAATGTAGTCCCATATTCACTGCATCATCCACTGACCTGTTTGACCGGTAGGCAAACTGCAGTGGGTCCATCAGGGGGCCTGTGATGACCTTCAGGTGGTTCAGCACCAATCTCTCCAAGGATTTCATGACCACAGAGGTCAGGGCAACAGGTCTGTAGTCGTTTAATCCTGTAACAGAGGGTTTCTTGGGAACTGGAATGATGATGGAGCGTTTGAAGCAGGAAGGCACTTCACGCAGCTCCAGTGATCTGTTAAAGATCCGGGTGAAGATGGGGGCCAACTCGTTGGAGCAGACTCTCAGGCAGGACGGAGACACACCATCAGGTCCTGCAGCCTTCTTGATCTTTTGTCTCTGAAAGACCCGGCGCACCTCCTCTTCACAGATCGTTAGTGCTGGTGGGAGGTCAGAGTGGAGGAGGGATGGAGTTCCTGGGGCTGCAGATAATCCTTTTGTGTGGGTGGGAGGTGAGAACTGTAGGTTCTTTTCAAACCTGCAGTAAAAGCTGTTTAGGTCGTTAGCCAGCTGGAGGTTTTCCACAGGGTGGGGGGATGGTCTCCTGTAGTTGGTGATATTCTGCAGGCCTCTCCAGACAGAAGCAGAGTTGTTGGCTGAGAAGTTTTTTTGTAACTTCACACTGTAGCTCCTCTTAGCAAGCCTGATCTCCTTCGTCAGCATGTTTCTGGCCCGCTTGTACAGAGTCCAGTCACCAGTCCTGTAGGCCTCCTCCTTGGTCTGACGTAGCTGCTTCAGTTTAGGAATGAACCAGGGTTTATTGTTGTTGTATGTGCAGAAGGTCTTGGTCTGCACACACATGTCCTCGCAGAAACAGATGTATGACGTCACAGTGTCAGTGAGTTCATTTAAGTTAATGGCTGCAGCTTCAAAAACACTCCAGTCTGTGCAGTCAAAGCAGGCTTGTAACTTCAGCTTTGATTTCTCAGTCCATTTCTTCACAGTCCTTACAACAGACTTGGAAGTTTTTAGTTTCTGTCTGTATGTTGGAATAAGATGGAGCAGACAGTGGTCAGAAAAACCCAGAGCTGCACGGGGGACGGCATGATAGGCCGTCTGCTTTTAAATAAGATCTAAACCACTGCAGCGAAGTTCCACATAGCCCAACATAGTGTTCTAATCTATCAAGTAGAATATCATGATCGATAGTATCAAAGGCTGCACTAAGATCTAAAAGGACAAGTACAGAAACGAGTCCATTATCAGATGCAATAAGGAGGTCATTAGTGACCTTCACTAAGGCTGTTTCAGTACTGTGATGAATTCTGAACCCAGATTGAAACTCTTCAAATAAACCATTTCCCTGCAAGTGGTCAAACAATTGTGCAGCAACAACTCTTTCTAAGATTTATGAAATGAAAGGCAGATTAGAGATTGGTCAATAGTTAGCCAAAACTCCTGGATCGAGTGTTGGCTTTTTGACCAAGGGTTTAATTACAGCAGTTTTAAAAGCCTGCGGTACATAACCTAAAGTTAAAGAAGAATTAATTATATGAAGAATACGGCTACCAATAATTGGGAAGACTTTTTTAACCTCTTGCACTCCGGTGTACCGCGGGCGGGCACGTCTCTGCGTCCTAGAGTGCACAAGGGTGCACGAGGGTGCACGAGGGCGCACGAGGGCGCTGCGTCCTAGAGCGCACTGAAAAAAAAAGCTGCATTTCCATTCTTCTACTACAGACACAGCCGCGAACAGAAAGCCAAAGGAGTGCTTTGATTGGTTTAGATGTGATTGACCTCTCATTTGACTAATAAGAGCCTTGAATTGGGTTTCTGAAACCTTGAAGAACCAATGACTGAAAACCTAGCAAGAAGGACCCGCCTACCAACGGCTGCGAATACAGCCAACCAATTGAAGCACAGAAGTTTGAAAGCTGTTTTGTGTAAGGCTGGGTGAAGAGAGACTGACTGCTGCAGCAGATGAAAAAAGGACCCGCAGGAAGAACCGCCACAGACCCAGCAGCACGGAGACCACCCACAAGTGCGACCTGTGTGACAGGGACTGCCATTCGCGCATCGGCCTGTTCAGCCACAGGCGGTGCTGTCCCAGCAGAGTAGATGTTTAGGATTCTCTTCCATGGTCATCATAGACCAACGGAGGCCGACGGCGAAGGCTGGGTGACACACAGGCGTTCGCCAGTCTTTTTTTCTTACTACTGTTATTTGTTTTGAAAAATCGTTCGCCAAAACCGCAATCATGGAAGCGCAAAACCGCAATAATGGAATTATGGTTTGACCAGGTCGCGTGACCAGAACCACGAGTCCGTAACAAGCGGACCAACTTCATGTTTGTCTGACAATGAGGAAGAGAAGTTCACCAGTTATGCTGCTGTTGTGAACAGGTAAGTGTTATAAGCTAAATTATTCTTTATCCCTGAAAATTGTAATCAAAAATGACTTTTGACCGATCGGTAAATTACAACTGTGCGTAGTAGACCGCGGTGCACAAAGTCCAAAGTCCGTGCGCCGCGGTACACGGTTCGTGTGCCGCGTCCGGACCGTGAATGCCCCCCCCCGCTACTCTTCTGTAGTGGATTGCAGATATATTGCAGATATTTCAGTACAACTGTGCGTAGTAGACCGTGGGGACTGTGCGCCGCGGTCGCCACATCGCCACATGACTGTTCCGTCATGTGGCGATGGGCGATGTCCGTTCTCTGTAGCGGGGGGGTGGGGGGGTGGGATTTGTTATCTTCTACATTACAGATATTTTAGAATAATTTTTAGTGCACTGTAGGTTATTTTTTCTTGTAAAAAAAGCCACACATTTTTTTTTACGTGGCATGCTTCTTTGTGTGTGGGGGCTTGTTTGTTCATGCATTCATGAATGAATGAATAAACAACACCCCCCCCCCACACACACACACAGCCCTGAGTGTCACCTTTCATTAGAGCCCAAGATGAAGCTTCTATATTGAATCATTCAAAAGTTACAGACATTTTTCCAAACTGTACCATTTGGCACAATTTGGCACAGTTCAAAAACAGTTCAAAAACTAAGAAAAAAAGCTGTGTAATATATTCATTTTTTGTGGTATTGTTACAAAATTTTGACCTCAGCTGGATAACACTTGGTTCTACATTTCTGTTGCATTTTCCAGCCCATATCTGACAGCTGTGTGTTATTTGCAAGCATTTGTATCCAAAAAAACACCCAGGCGAAATTTATTTTCTTCAAGTTCAGTATGTTTAGATGACTGTTACTCAGTGGCCGGAGCACTTAGAGAGATTATGACTATTTTGCCAAAAAATTCAAAGTGTTTTCTTTTAAATGAGACCAACCCCATGAAGATGCTACAAAGGGTTGAAGAACAGCTTTTGATTTACTTTGGGTACGTTATTTTTTGGCGTTTTTAGGGAAATTGACCAGAGTGCAAGGGGTCAAATAACCTGGTAGGAATAGGGTCTAAAAGACAAGATGAAGGCTTGGACGAGGAGATTATTTTATCTAACTCTAAAAGGTCAATTGGAGTAAACTTATCTAAACAGATATCAATTGAAGGAGTTGTAGTAGTTGCTGTACTTAAATTTACGGTGGGAAGTATCTGACTGATTTTATCTCTAATAGATAAAATTTTATGATTGAAAAAGTTCAAAAAGTCCTGACTAGAAAGCTCTAGGGGGATGCGAGGACTGATCGAATCCTGACTCTTTGTCAGTCTGGCTGTAGTGTTGAAAAGAAACCTAGGATTATTCTTATTTGCTTCTATTAATGCAGAGTAATAACTTGTTCTAGCTTTTCCAAGAGACTTTTTCTAAATTAAGAAATGATTTCTCCACGCTAAATAGAATTCATCTAAATTAGTGGAACAACATTTTTTTTTCTAACTGACGAGTCTTCTGTTTTAAGCTACGAGTTTCTGAGTTAAACCAAAGGGTTAAAAATCTCTGCTTAGACTTTTTCTTTTTTAAAGGGGCTACCAAATCTAGAATCTGATCCAGAGAGACTGTAACACTATCTACCATGCTATCAATTATGGAAGGAGCAGGCTCTCCATCTTTTATTTCCGTTGTGTTGACCCATGGTATAGAGGAGACAATCTGCAAAAATCTGGTAACAACGTCATCTGAAAGACATCTGCTGTAGTAATATTTTTCTGTAGGAGTCAAATAATCAGAAATAGTGAAATCAAAGATTAACAGACAATGGTCTGACAGTACAGGATTATGAGGAGACACTACCAGATTTTCTATTTCTATACCATAAGTCAGAACAAAGTCCAATGTGTGGTGGAGATATTGGGTAGAATTTTCTACTTTCTGGGAAAATCCCATTGAGTCTAAAATTGAATTGAATGCCTTATTAAGACAGTCACTATCTACATCATCATGTATATTAAAATCCCCTACTATAATTATTCTATCTGATTTCAGCACTAAATCAGCTAAAAATTCAGCAAATTTGGATAAAAATTCTGAGTAGGCTGAGGGAGGATGGTAAACTATGGCAAAGAAAATTGGGTTCAAGCCAAGATAGCCAACATGCCCCACACTGAGGACCAGGCCCTCAAAGGAATTAAAACATGATTTTTGCTTGACATTAACTAGTAATTTAGAATGGAAAATTGCAGCTACTCCACCTCCATGACCAGAACTTCTGGGATTATGATAGTTTAGATAACCAGAGATAAACCAGCTCTTTACCCTCTCGAGAATTCTTGAGGGTTCGTGGGAGTTTGCCCAACCAGTTTACATGTGTTTTGTGGACTTGGAGAAGGCATTTGACCGCGTCCCTCGTGGATTTTTGTGGGGGGTGCTTCGGGAGTATGGGGTATCGGGCTTGTTGTTACGAGCTATTCGGTCTCTGTACGACCGTTGTGAGAGTTTAGTTCGCATTGCCAACACTCGGTCGGAGTCATTCCCAGTGAGAGTTGGACTCCGCCAGGGCTGCCCTTTGTCACCGGTCCTGTTCATAATTTTTATGGACAGGATTTCTAGGCGCAGCCAGGGAATGGAGGGTGTCATGCTTGGTGACCACAGGATCTCATCTCTGTTGTTTGCAGATGATGTTGTCCTGTTGGCTTCATCCAGCAATGACCTACAGCTCTTGCTGGGACGGTTTGCCGCTGAGTGTGAAGCGGCTGGGATGAGAATCAGCACCTCCAAGTCCGAGTCCATGGTCCTCAGCCGGAAAAAGGTGGATTGTCCTCTCCGGGTTGGGGACAGGCTCCTGCCCCAAGTGGAGGAGTTTAAGTATCTTGGGGTCTTGTTCACGAGTGAGGGGAAAATGGAGCGAGAGATCGACAGACGGATTGGAGCAGCATCTGCAGTGATGCGGACGTTGTACCGGTCTGTTGTGGTGAAGAGGGAGCTTAGTTCTAAGGCAAAGCTGTCGATTTACCAGTCAATCTACGTTCCTACTCTCACCTATGGTCACGAGCTTTGGGTAATGACCGAAAGAACGAGATCGCGGATACAAGCGGCTGAAATGAGCTTTCTCCGTAGGATTGCTGGACTCACCCTCAGAGATAGGGTGAGGAGCTCAGTCATCCGGGAGAGGCTCAGAGTAGAACCGCTGCTCCTCCACATTGAAAGGAGTCAGTTGAGGTGGTATGGGCATCTGATTAGGATGCCTCCTGGACGCCTCCCACTTGAGGTGTTTCAGGCACGTCCCACTGGGAGGAGACCCCGGGGCAGACCCAGGACTCGGTGGAGAGACTATGTCTCCCAGCTAGTCTGGGAACGCCTTGGTATCCCCTCTGAAGAGCTGGAGCAGGTGGCTGGGGAGAGGGAAGTCTGGGCTTCTCTGCTTGAACTGCTGCCTCCGCGACCCGGACCTCCGGAAAAGCGGTATAAGATGGATGGATGGATGGAGATAACCAGAGGGAGTTGATTCATTCAAATCAACATAATCATCTTGCCCTAGCCAAGTCTCTGTAAGGGATATTAAATCGATCTGATGATCAATTAATAGATCATGAACTAGTAGAGACTTGGGGGCTAGAGACCTAATATTTAACAAACCACATTTAATTTTTAAATTATGAGGAGGAACAGAGGCCAGATTATTAAATTTAGAGACTTGAGGTTTGATTTGAGTTTTACCAACATTTTGTTTAATCACTTTGGGATGTTTATGCATTATATTTTTATTAACTTTGGGGGGAGTAGACAAAGGTTCTCTAAGGGGGAAGACAGGGGCAAAGTTGAGGGGTGGCGGATGAGGAGGAGCTGCAGAAAGACGTGTATTTATCAAATTGTGTTGTATTTGTCTTGGGTTATAATATTTTGGGTAACGGGAGACAGACACAATCTCTGTGGGGTTATAAATTAAAGACTGATCTAAACAGTGAGGATTATTTGGATTAATAGGATTAATATGAGAAATGGAAACAAAAAAGGGCTGGTTGGCAGACTCAGGAACTTCGGAGTGAGTTAACGCACCAAATTTCAGTCACTGTATTAAAAAACGCTGAATGGAATAGAACAGATTGTTCCTTAAAACACGTGCACCAAGTCTATTTGGATGGATGCCATCTGGCCTCATAAGTGATGGGCAGTTCCAAAACAGGTTGAAATTGTCTACAAAACCAATGTTAAAAGTAGGACATGTAGAACACAACCAAGTATTAAGACTGAGAGTTCTGCTAAAATAATTGCAACCTCGTCTGAAAGGGGCCAAAGGCCCAGAGATAAACACACGTCTGCCACAGTTCATAAGAGTGGACAGAAGGTTCCTGAAGTCACTCTTTAAGATCTCCGACGCTTCATCTGGGATGTTGTTGCATCCAACATGTACAATGACAATTTTAGCATGGGGGTATTCATTTAATAGGTCAGTGGTAAGGGCCTCAATGTCAGATACTTTAGCCCCAGGAAAAAATTTAGTGACACAGTATCTGCTTCTGACGTTCCTCATAATCGAGTCACCAAATTACCAGCGTTGTCTGAGGGGGCTTTGTTGGTGGTTTCTGAAGTGGTGGATAATTTTGTCGATGTTGTTGTTGTGATGATGGACTGATGCACTCTCTTCTTTTTGGAGCTGGTGTGTCATTTGGCACACTTAAAGTAGTCTTAATCTGGGGTTTGTGGGTTTGGGCCGCCGCTGAAGGAAGAGGAAAAGGAGGAGGAGCAGCGGTCATGGGTGGATGGTCAGCGTCCAGGTGGGGAAAATCTTCCAGAGAAAGGATGTTGAATCTGTTTTCCAAAAGCAAGGGAAGAGAAGAGGCGCGGCCCTATCTGGTCAATCGTCGATGGTTGCTAGTTGGCCAAACCAAGGTCCAGGGTGAGCACTGAGGATGAGAAAAAACACCTGGGGCTTTGGGTTTAGCTCCGTGTTGAAGCCAGTGTTTATTGCTGTGGTCCTGGACATCTGAAGAGACTGGAGCAGGGGTGGAAGTGGATGGCGATGCGTTGAATTGACCCAGGTAAGTAGCCATCTCTGCCAGCTGCGAGTCGGTTGCCGGGGCTGTTGTTCGCCCGAGAATTATGGTGTTAAGGTGGTCTTCAGCCTCCCGAATCTTATAGAGGTTAGAGAGTCTCACTTCCAACTCAGAAACCTTCCAAAGGGGGGACACACAGCTGACACACGTTGGGGATGGAGCCATGACGTTCCAGGTGAGAGGTGGATAGCCAGCCAGCCAAAAACAGCCAACAACACCTAAAAACAGCTAAAAACAGGTTAGCCTAGCCTGGTAAACAGCCCAGCCGGGGCTCCGATCCACCCATGTGTCTGATCGGGCTTTCTGCTAGGCCAACACTAAGCTAACACCAAGCAAAAACTAATATCAGCAAAAAGAGGTAAAATAAAATTAAAAAAGAAATCAATAAAAACAAACAGAAGCGGACAAGACAACGCTTTGACGCAACGAGACGTTTACAGACTTTATGTTCTTTTTGCTCAGCAGTGGTTTTTGTCTTGGAACTGGGCCCTGCAGGAAATTTTTCCCAGTCTCTTTCTTATGGTGGAGTCATGAACACTGACCTTAACTGAGGCAAGTGAGGCCTGCAGTTCTTTGGATGTTGTTGTGGGGTCTTTTGTGACCTCTTGGATGAGTCATTGCTGCAGTCTTGGGGTAATTTTGGTCGGCCGGCCACTCCTGGGAAGGTTCACCACTGTTCCATGTTTTCGCCATTTGTGGATAATGGCTCTCACTGTGGTTCGCTGGAGTCCCAAAGCTTTAGAAATGGCTTTATAACCTTTTCCAGACTGATAGATCTCTATTACTTTGTTTCTCGTTTGTTCCTGAATTTCTTTGGATCGCAGCATGATGTCTAGCTTTTGAGGATATTTTGGTCTACTTCACTTTGTCAGACAGGTCCTATTTAAATGATTTCTTGATTGAGAACAGGTGTGACAGTAACCAGGCCTGGGTGTGACTAGAGAAATTGAACTCAGCTTTCCAAAGATGTGATAAACCACATTTAATTTATGTTTTCACAGCGGGGCAATCACTTGTTCACACAGGGCCATGTAGGTTTGGATTTTTTTTTTACCCTTAATAATAAACATCTTCATTTAAAAACTACATTTTGTGTTTACTTGTGTTATCTTTTTCAAATATTTAAATTTGTCTGATGATCTGAAACATTTAAATGTGACAAACATACAAAAAAAAAGAGAAATCAGGAAAGGGCAAACACTTTTTCACACCACTGTATGTCTAACCTTGTTTTTTTATTTGCATTTTTTAACATTTATTTTAGCCATTTTAAGTGGGAATGAATGTGGGGGTGTCCTAAAAAAGATGGGGAGGGGGTCCCAATTTATTCCTCACTATTTGTTTAAAGTTACATTTTACAGAAAATTTGAAAAAAGTCTTTAATTCATTTTTAATGGTTTAGTTATATTATATGAATCTCCCAGTATTTTTAACATTGATATTCAACATCCAGTATATCCAAATATGTTAAAAAAAAAAACAAACCCACACAGACTTATGCAGGGTGTCCTAATTTTTTCATGACTGTATGTATGTATGTGTATATATATATATATATATATATATATATATATATATATATATATATATATATATATATATATATACTGTATATATATATATATATATATACACACACACACACACACACACACTATACAGTATATATACGTATATATATATATATACAGTATATATACTGTGTGTGTGTGTGTGTGTATATATACTGTATATATATATATATATATATATATATATATATACTGTATAGATAGATAGATAGATAGATAGATATGACCTCCCAAAGATGTGACAGCCCAAAAGAAAAAAATCTCATTGAGAAATTAACTGTTCTTAATTTTCTGCTCCATGCGTAATCATTCTCCAGGACTTATTGGTTCAGCTTCCATTGTGGGGAATCAAACAGCGCTGATGTGGTGTAAAAAGTAAATATTTAATGGGATTTTATGTTGTTTTAATGGAGAGAGTTGTCACAGTCAAAAGATAATGTAGCATCATCTCACTTTGGCTCAGCAATAAGAATTATTCTTCTGCTTAAAGACATTGTTTCACCCAGGAAAAGGACAGTCAAGAACTACTCTGTCATTCCCCCAGGCCACGGCTCAACTCACATTCTTTTGTTAAAACCAGTCTAAGGAATTCACCCTAAAGCATTTCCATTTGCATTAAAGCAAATGGACTCTTGATGTTTATTCTGGACAATCAATAATAGGTTTGAAATGTATTAATCCTTGATTTAAATATCTGCATGCTAAAATGTTTAAATGAACGTTTATTCTTGGATGCTAATTTAGAAGCACTGGGTATAAGTTGCATGATCACTAAGACTAGGTTAGAGAATATACATAAATGTATAGAGGAATATTCCAGTATTAAAATGTGTATTAGATTTGCAAAGCATCTCTCAAATCATGTGACTGCCAGCAGCCAATCTCTGCTTGACAACAGCTCTCAGTGTTGTTCGTTTCAGACAAAAGACTGTTTGCTCATTGGACTAAAGTTCATAAAGCCCACCCAGGAAGGAAGCCTATTGGCTGGGGGCCTGCGGAGGCCTGCGGAAATTCTCCCCAGATAAAAAGGAAACGATGCCCTTTTTTTACCCTTTTTTCACCACCGTTTTTCGCCAGATCTCTCTTTCGGCTTTTCACTTCTATTTGGCTTCATGTCTGTCACAGCAGAGAACTACTGGAGAACAAAGGGACTTCTCCCACGTGTTGCTTTTCGAGGATCACAGAGCAGATAACTCGTAACTTTGTGTTCTGTAACTATGTATTTTAATGTTTTTCTTTTCTCTTAAACGTCTGGGAATTGATTCTTTTTTCTTTGAGTTCATTCTCAAGATCGTCACTTCCTTGTGGTAACGTATCGTCACTTCCTGTTTTGCTGTCTGCCTGTGTGGTTTGCTCTCCAGCTCTCCAGCCACTAGCTAGCCACTAGCTATGGCTACTACCTCTCTTTCCTCTCCTCCTCTGGTGTGCTCTCTCTGTCAGATGTTTAGCTACACCTCTGCCTCTTTTAGTGATAACGGTAAATGTAATAAATGTTGTCTTTTTGAGGCGCTCGAGGCGAGGTTGTCTGATTTGGAATCCCGGCTCCGCTGCATTGAAACACCGTCTGCGCCAGTTAATCTTGACGGACGCCCATTAGCTGCAGCGGAGCTAGCTAGCTTAGGTCCCACTGTCAGCGGCTCCCCGGCTCTCCTCAGCAGCGAGGAGACTGGGTGGGTGACGGTGAGAAGGAAGCCTAGTCGCAAAGCCCCGGATCACCACCAACCTGTTCACGTTTCTAATCGTTTTTCCCCGCTCAGCGACACACCCGCTGAGGAAAAAACTCTGATCATTGGCGACTCTGTAGTCAGAAACGTGAACCTAGAGACTCCAGCGGCCATAGTCCAATGTATTCCTGGGGCCAGAGCAGGCGACATCGAGTCAAATTTGAAAATGCTGGCTAAAAGTAACTGTAAATACTCCACAATTGTTATTCACACCGGCATTAATGACATCCGTCTCCGGCAGTCGGAAGTCACGAAACTTAATATAGAATCGGTGTGTGAGTTTGCAAAAACGATGTCTGCCACTGTAGTATTCTCTGGGCCCCTCCCCAATCTGACCAGTGATGACATGTTTAGTCGCTCGTCATCCTTGAACCGCTGGCTGTCTGTGTGGTGTCCTAAAAATGATGTGGGCTACATTGACAATTGGAGCTCTTTTTGGGGAAAACCTGGTCTTATGAGACGAGACAGCATTCATCCCACTTTGGATGGTGCTTCTCATTTATCTAACAATCTGGCATCTTTTTTATCCAAATTTCCAAAACCGTGACTACTCAGAGTTGGGACCAGGAAGCAGAGTCGCAGTCTTACACGCCTCTCTGCAGCTCCTCTTCATCCGCCACCCCTCAGCTTAGCCCCTGTCTTCCCCATCAGAGAATCGTTGTCTGCTCCCTCCAAAGTAAATAAAAATTTAATGTATAAGCATCCCAAAGTGATAAAGCAAAATATTGGTAAAACTCAAATTAAACATAAAGCCTCTAAATTGAATGATTTGGCCTCTGTTCCTCCTCATAATTTAAAATTTAAATGTGGTTTATTAAATATTAGGTCTCTAACTCCCAAGTCTCTGTTAGTCCATGATCTGTTAATTGATCATCAGATTGATTTAATTTCCCTTACAGAGACTTGGTTAGGGCAAGAGGATTATGTTGGTTTAAATGAATCAACTCCCTCTGGTTATTTAAACTGTCAAAATCCCAGAAGTTCTGGTCGTGGAGGAGGAGTAGCAACAATTTACCATTCCAAATTACTAGTTAATGTAAAGCAAAAAACATGTTATAATTCCTTTGAGGGCCTGGTCCTCAGTGTTGGGCACTTTAGCAATTTCAGGTTAAACCCAATTTTATTTGCCATAGTTTATCGTCCCCCATCAACCTATTCAGAATTTTTATCCGAATTTGCTGATTTCTTAGCTGATTTAGTGCTGAAATCTGATAGAATAATTATAGTAGGGGACTTTAATATACATGTGGATGTAGATAGTGACTGCCTTAATGTGGCTTTTAATTCAATATTAGACTCGATTGGGTTTTCTCAGAAAGTAGGAAATTCTACTCATTACCTCCACCATACATTGGACCTTGTTCTGACATATGGCATAGAAATAGAAAATCTTGTAGTGTCTCCTCATAACCCTGTACTGTCAGACCATTGTCTGTTAACCTTTGATTTTACTATTTCTGACTATTTGGCTCCTAAAGAAAAATATTATCACAGTAGATGCCTCTCAGATGATGCTGTTTCCAAATTTATGCAGATTGTTTCCTCTATGCCATGTGTCAACACAACGGAAATAAGCTATAGACAGCTTGCTCCTTCTGTAATTGATAACATGGTGGATAGTGTTTCAGCTTCTCTGCATCAGGCTCTAGACTTGGTGGCCCCCTTAAAAAAGAAAAAGTCTAATCAGAGATTTTTAACTCCTTGGTTCAACACAGAAACTCGTAGCTTAAAACAGAAGACTCGTCAATTAGAAAGAAAATGGCGCTCTACTAATTTAGATGAAATCTATTTAGCTTGGAGAAATCATCTTTTAATTTATAAAAAATCTCTTAGAAAAGCTAGAACGAGTTATTACTCTGCATTAATAGAAGAGAACAAGAATAATCCCAGGTTTCTTTTCAGTACTGTAGCCAGGTTGACAAAGAGTCAGGACTCTGTCAATCCTAGCATCCCCTTAGAGCTTACTAGTCAGGACTTTATGAACTTTTTCAATAATAAAATTTCATCCATCAGAGATAAAATCAATCAGATTCTTCCCACAGTTAACTTAAATACTGTAACTACTACAACTCCTTCTATTGATGTCTGTCTTGATGAGTTTACTCCAATCGACCTTTGTGAGTTAGACAAAATAGTTTCCTCATCCAAACCTTCAACTTGTCTTTTAGACCCTATTCCTATCAGGTTATTTAAAGAAGTCTTCCCACTTATTGGTAGCTTTATTCTTCATATAATCAATTCTTCATTAACTTTAGGCCATGTACCGCAGGCTTTTAAAACGGCTGTAATTAAACCCTTACTCAAAAAGCCAACGCTAGATCCAGGAGCTTTAGCTAACTATAGACCAATCTCTAATCTCCCTTTCATTTCAAAAATCTTAGAAAGAGTTGTTGCTACGCAATTATTTGACCACCTGCAGGGAAATGGTTTACTTGAAGAGTTTCAATCTGGGTTTAGAATCCATCATAGTACTGAAACAGCCTTAGCGAAGGTCACTAACGACCTCCTCATTGCATCTGATAATGGACTAGTTTCTGTACTTGTCCTTTTAGATCTTAGTGCAGCTTTTGATACTATTGATCATAATATTCTACTTGATAGATTAGAACACTATGTTGGACTTAATGGAACTTCGTTGCAGTGGTTTAGATCTTATTTATCTGATAGGTTCCTGTTTGTTCATGTAAATGATGAGTTTTCTTTCAGCTCAAAGCTTAGTCATGGAGTTCCACAGGGATCTGTGCTAGGCCCTACTCTTTTTAGTTTATATATGCTTCCGTTAGGCAACATTATTAGAAAGCACTGTATACATTTTCATTGTTATGCAGATGACACACAATTATACCTGTCAATGAAGCCAGATGATACTAATCAATTAGCCAAGTTAGAAGCCTGTCTTAAGGAAATCAAAGCTTGGATGAGATAAGACTGAAGTCATTCTTGTTGGTCCAAAAAACCTTAGAAATTGCTTTCCAAATCAAACTTTCAGTTTGGATGCAGTTACTCTTCCTCTTAATAGCTCTGTGAGGAACCTTGGAGTTATTTTTGATCAGGATTTGTCCTTCAATTCACATATTAAATTTGTTTCTAAGACTGCCTTCTATCATTTGCGTAATATTGCCAAGATTAGGAGCATCTTGTCTCAGAGTGATGCTGAGAAGCTGATCCACGCTTTTGTTAGCTCGAGATTAGATTATTGTAATTCTTTATTATCAGGCTGTCCTAAAACATCTTTAAAAAGTCTTCAGCTGATCCAAAATGCTGCAGCAAGAGTTTTAACAGGTACTAGAAAGAGAGATCATATCTCTCCGGTTCTGGCCTCCCTTCATTGGCTTCCCATAGAGTTTAGAATTAAGTTTAAAATCCTTCTTCTTACTTACAAAGCTCTAAACAATCAGGCTCCTTTTTATTTAAAAGATCTGATACTACCGTATCATCCCAACAGAGCACTACGCTCCCAAAATGCAGGATTACTTGTAATACCTAGAATCTCCAAAAGTACAATGGGAGGCAGAGCCTTCAGTTATCAAGCTCCTCTCCTGTGGAATCAGCTGCCAATCTGGATTCGGGAGTCAGACTCGATCTCTGTTTTTAAGAATAGGGCTAAAACCTACCTTTTTGATATAGCCTACAATTAGGGAGGGATCATGTGTTTCTGAACCCTCCCTTAGTTATGCTGCTAATAGGTTTAGTCAGCCGGGGGACCTCCAGTAATGCACTGGGCCTCACTCCTTTCCTCACTCTCTATGAAATATTTTTTTTGCTGGTCATTAACATTTGTTTGTTCTCTCCCATAGATTGAGTCCCCATCGTGCTGTTTGCTCTCTACATGTCTGTTCTTTTCTTCTTCTCTATCCCCTCACCCCCCAGCCAGTCGCAGCAGATGACTGCCCCTCCCTGAGCCTGGTTCTGCTGGAGGTTTCTTCCTGTTAAAAGGGAGTTTTTCCTCTCCACCGTCGCCAAGTGCTTGCTCACAGGGGATCGCCTGATTGCTGGGGTCTTTCTGCAACTGTGGGGGTCCCCCCTACAGTTGATAGTGCTATGAGATGACTGTTGTTGTGAAATGGCGCTATATAAATAAAGTTGAATTGAATTGAATTGAATTCTAATCAGGAGTTAAACTCCAATCCTAGATGTTTATTTCTATCACTTTTCCCTGTTAAACTTTCTGTTAAACCACCGTTTTTAATATTAATGCAAGCTTTAATCATGACTTTATTTTTATAATATTTTTATTGACGAATCCCACACCAGAAGCCCTTTTATTTAACCACTTGCACTCCGGGCAATTTTCCTAAAAATGCCAAAAAATAACATGCCCAAACTAAATTGAAAGCTGTTCTTCAACCCTTTGCAGCATCTTCATGGGGTTGGTCTCATTTAAAAGAAAACACTTTGAATTTTTTGGCAAAAAAAACATAATCTCTCTATGTGCTCCGGCCACTGAGTTACAGTCATCTAAACATACTGAACTTGAAGAAAAAAAATTTGGACACGGTGTTTTTTGGATACAAATGCTTGCAAATAACACACAGCTGTCCGATTCGGCTGGAAAATGCAACAGAAATGTAGAACCAAGTGTTATCCAGCTGAGATCCAAATTTGGTAACAATACCACAAAAAATGAATATTTTACACAGCTTTGTTCTCAGATAGTTCCCAGGCGTTTTGGAACTGTGCCAAATGGCACAGTTTGGAAAAACATCTGTAACTTTTGAATAATTCAATGTAGAATCTTCATTTTGGGCTCTAATGAAAGGTCACACTCAGGGCTGTGTCTGTGTGTGTGTGTGTGTGGGGGGGGGGGTTGTCCCCCCCCCGCTGCAGAAGACGGCCATCGCTACATGAAGGAATAGACTCATACGCTTCCCCCCGCGGACCGGGGGTGTTCGGACCGTGAACGCCCCCCCCGCTCCTCTTCTGTAGCGGGGGGGGGGGGGGCATTCACGGTCCGAACATGGCAAATGAACCGTTTATCGCGGCGCACGCACTTCGTACTTCGTGCCCAGTACAGTTGTAATTTACCGATCGGTCAAAAGTCATTTTTGGATTACAGTTTTCAGGGAAAAATAATAATTTAGCTTATAACACCTTACCTCTTCACAGCAGCAGAGTTGTGGTGAACTTCTCTTCCCCACTGTAAGACGAACGCGACGCTGCTCGGCTCGTGGATCCCGATCAAAACATAATTCCATTATTGCGGTTTTGGTGAATGATTTACGACCTTTGTCGTCGGTCTATGATGATGGAAGAGAATCCTAAACGTCTATTCTGCTGGAATGAGTGCAGGTCCCACTTGTGGGTGTTCTCCATGCTGCGGGGTCTGTAGTAGATTCGTCCAGCGTTCTTTGTTTTCATCTGCTGCAGCAGTAAATCTCTCTTCACCCAGCCTGAATTTCTGTGCTTCAATTGGCTCCTGCGTTCACAGTAGGCGGGTCCTCCTTCCTAGATTTTCAGTCATTGGTTCTTCAAGGTTTCAGAAACCCAATTCAAGGCTCTTATTAGTCGAATGAGAGGTCAATCAGATGAACTATTCTGTTCGCGGCTGTCTCTGCAGTTTTTTTTTGAGTGGCGCTTGGACGCCACTACATCACCATCACCACCATCATGCATCATGCGTCCAAGCGTGCACGAGGGCGCTCTTGTGCTCCCTCATGCGTCCTAGGATGCAGAGACTTGCCCGCCCGCGGAACAACGGAGTGCAAGTGGTTAAAGTCCGAAACTCTTTTAATTTGAGATCAGATTAGATATTTTTAATTATTATCGAATTCCCTGAGAAAGCCGCTTGCCAACGAAGAGGAGAGAAGACGCAGTTCCCCATGATTATTTTCTTAAGAGTAACCCAGAGCTTTTCATATAATTAGTAAAACTTCCCCCATAAATTTGCGTTGTCTTCCACAATCTGTTAACTCAAACTGATCTAAATTCATTTCACAGTTTAACCCTGGTTCTGCAAATGCTGACATTGTTAATCTATCATTTACAAGTTTAATTTTGTTGTTAATGAAATCATTGCAATGTCTTCTAATCATCATTTCATTTAATAAATATGTGAAAATGAGAGAAGTTGTTGAGAATTTATTTCATTCTGAGTCTGGTTCAAGTCCCCAGTATCAAATTCACTAAAATTTTGAGACTGATCATTAATTAATTTATTGAGTGATTAAACAGGTATAAAGTGAAATTAAAGATTAAATTGCTTCTTAGAGATAGAAGCTGGTGCCCCATGAGTGTTATTAACTTTTCCAGTGTATATGAACCGAGAATTCATCTCAGGTTCCATTATACTAATATAAATTAAATAATTTTTATACCTGATCATAATTATTAATTTATATACTGTTACAATAATCACCCATCATTTTATTTATGCAATGATTCACTAAATAGTTCTTTTATTCCATCCACATTCACATTTTAATTGTGGATTTAGTGTTGGATTCTATGCACTATTTTATTATTTTTTTATATGAATGAATGAATGAATGAATGAATGAATGAACAGGGGAAAATGGTATGCAGAAGTAACTACATAAGAATATAAAACGAAACTAACTACTGAAACGTATGTCCAAAGAAGATGTGTTCACTGTAAAAGCAGGTCCAGAATGGCAGGAAGCCTCCACAAACACATATGAGCATTGACTAATGCTGATGTCAGCTGACCTGCACTGACTATTTCTCAGATTTTTCAAAACATCTGTAAAAGTTGGTCTAAACACTATAGTGTGAACCCAGCTTTAACTTAGGCTGACTTAGGTAAACTCTGCATAACTTAGCCCAGCACTCAGGAACTTTTACAAACTGAGCACAACTTTTACAAACTGAGCACAACTTTCACCAAAGTGTATTCCCAAACATCAGCAAATTTTCAGCAGGCTGAAAATTTTCAAAGAACACAACTTTCGGTAGCGTTTGCCAACAAACACCAACTATCATTAACTTTTGCCAGCAGAGTCAGACATTTGCCAAAACGTCACTAAAAATTGGTCCAAATGCTGTAGTGTGAATTCACCTTTAGCAAAGAATCAGAACAATTACAATAGGTTCCCAGCAGCACAGCTCCTTGGAACCCTAATAAATAAATTATTGGTGCATGGATACAAAAGCTGCAGCCTGAAGCAAAAATGGGAGATTTTATCCCAGTTTGATGCAGTTTAGTCCAGTGAGTGGAGTGTTTCAGAGCAAAATGTTTGAAATCCCCAACACGCTTTGAATGACAGGTCAAGCAGTTGCTAGGATCCTGGGTGGAGCCCTTTTTTAAATGAGCACATGGAAAATCATCCTGTTAAAACTGACAGTGAGTAAGGAGTGAAATAGTCATAAAACAAGATACCAGTGGATCCATATTTTGGCACTGTATGCTCTGGTATCTGGGTGGGCTGTGTGCAGAGCACAGTAGGCAGCACAATTTCAATTTCACTGTGGCTCGAGTACTGTGGGGTGACAGCTGCTCCCCTGTGGTGCCAAGCAAACAACCTGAAACTGATCGTCCAAAAAAACAAAGAACTCATGGACTTCAAGAAGAACAAACAGGACCACTCACCCCTCCTCATAAATGGCGACCACATGTAAACCGTCCCCGCCTTCAGGTTCCTGGGCACCCACATCTCCTCTGACCTCTCCTGGACTGTCAACACCAAGGCCCTGGTGAAGAAAGTCCAGCAGCAGCTGTACTTCCTCCATGTCCTGAGGAAGAACAATCTGGACCAGAAGCTGCTGCTGCCCTTCTATCACTGCTCAGTGGAGAGCATGCTCACCTACTGTCTGGGTGCGTGGTACGCCGGCTCCACCGCTGAGAACAGGAAGGCTGTGCAGAGGGTCATCAATACTGCCCAAAAATTTATCGGCGGCCCTCTGCCCTGCCTGGAAGATATCTCCAGATGCTCCTGTCTCAGAAAGATCAAGGCCATCATAGGAGACCCCTCACATCCCACCCACCACCTGTTTGACCTGTTTCCCTCTGGACGACGGTTCAGATCAATCAGGTCATAGACCTCCAGACTGACCAACAGTTTCTTCCCCTGGGCCATCTGAACTGCAAACAGTCAAAGGCCCCACCCCCCTCCCTCCGAAAGCTCACATGCACAGAACTGAGGACCTTCTCAACTATCACAGTAACACACCTGTCTTTGCACTCCGCACTTTCATGTATATTGACCCATCCATGAAACCACTACTATGCATATTTTGCATAATCCTTGGGCCATTTTACTCATTTTTTACATTTTACATTTTTACATTTTACCCATCGTGTGTTCAACTGTGTGTTCTGCACTCTGCACTCTTATGTACATATTTTCACCTGCATAGTCACTACCATACCTGTGTATATTTCCATAATCCTAGGTCATTTTTATTTCAGTCGTGTTTAAGTTGTGTGTTCTGTAACCGTGTACAATCTAATCCTTCTCTCATAATTGCGCAGTAGCCTAGTGGAGCACCAACAATTTTGTTGTACTGTACAACTGTACAGTGACAATAAAACCGATTCTATTCTATGTAGTGATTATGGTATGCCTGCTTTGCTTTGCACCGAGGCATAATTAATGTAACCAAGCAGCCCCCAGTACAAAAGAAAAATAATACATTGTAAGAAAAATAATGTGATGTAACATACAGTAAGCTTTAAAAGTGTGTTCAGACCAAATGCAAACGGGTAAATTTTTCACGCAGCACAATTACACTCAATGTAAACACATGAATAGACATGAATTCACCATCTGGGTGAGATGCAGACAGGCAAAGTTGCCTTTATACCTTCTGAAGCAGTGTTCAACTTGCTGTTGAAATCCCCAAAATAACGCCATGCTTAGGTTTACATTATCAGATGGGGGGCTCACCTGAAAAAGCTGTCCCTGCCTCGAAAACTTGATGGGTGTTTCTGTTGCTAGCTTGCTAGCCCTGTTAGCATGTCTGTGGCAGGAATCTGTGGGTAAATTCATACTATGTAGGATAACTAAGTAGACGGTTATGCTGTTTATTCCACCTTGCTACAATGCTCCGCACTTTGTATATATATTTATATATTTATGTGTACGTATGTATATCCACTGCTCTTATTTATATTTTTCGTATCTTCTTAATTATTGCTCTGAGTGTTGCTATCCCTGTGCTGTTGCAATCCTGGAATTTCCCCATTGTGGGACTAATAAAGGCTTATCTTATCTTATCTTATCTTAAATAACTCAGACATCCTGATTCAGCTGAAGAGCTCCCGATCTTCTTGTCTCCAGGTGAGTGTCATTCTCATTTTCAAATTAGTTTACTCTCCAGTGCTGATACTTTAGCTCAGATGAAGGCGCTATCCCTTGGACGTGAACGCGTGAATGCACGATTTCGGGATTTCGTGTGTGCTCGCCTCTTTCTATTGACTTCGTATGGATTTGAGCCGATCGTTCATATTTGGTCTGAACACACCTAAGCATCAAATGTTGTAGTTGTAGGAGTTATTAGTGTTTTAATATTGAAATTGCTGCATAATTTAAGCACAAAACATACTTTGAAAGGGTTTTTTCCTTGGCTCAGCTATCCACTGTGGTCCGCCGTGTTTAGGAAGTAGTCCATGGGCTGTAAAAAAAAAAAGTTGCACTTGTAAAAATTAATTTTTTGGACAGTTAGCAGAATCTTTTCAGTTAACAAACCAGTAATCACAGAAGAAGTACTATTTCTCAGCTTTTTATTGAAACATACAAGGAGTCACATGGCCACGGATCCTTCCAGCCTCCTCTGCTGGAAAAGACCTCGAACAAAGCTTTTGAGTGGGTGGGCGGATCCCAACCATACATGTCCATTGTTTCAAACTGTCCACTTGGGTCCAGATGGCTCCCCTCTTGTCCTGCCTTTATGGCTTTATGACTTCCTCTCAGGTCCTTCTTCTTTAGTCTTACACATGCCCATATATGGAAACAAGAACAGAGACTTTTCCTGTGAAGCTTTTATGTGTGTGTGCATGTGTGTATTACGTGTGTGTGTGTGTGTGTGTGTACGCAACTGCTGTTTATGTGTGAATGGTGAATGTGTGGGTCTAAGAGATATGTGTATGCAAACACTTCGTGTAATATCTGATTAACTAATCTTCACTATTTATTTATTATAACACACTGCCACCTCTAGTGGGCCTGCTAAGTTATTACAATACCTTTATTCGTAGCTCCATTACATGGCAATGGTGAGTTAAATTTGTGTTTATTTTGAAAACAAAGCCTTATCTCAAAATTCTGGCAAATTAAAAGTTGAGAAAATATGCCAATACAATGATACAAGCCTTTCGTTCCACTTGATTTTTTACTGGGCGAGCTGAAAAAGACAGGCAGACAGACAGACAGACAGATACACACAACCACACACAGACACATCTATAGACTACCGTATGCCTCTTTCACCGAGGCATAAAAATCAATGAAAAGAAGAGGAGAAATCATTGAGGCAAAAGTGCAAAGACAGAAGAAAAAAGATGCCAGTTTATGACACAAGTCCTCCTCCTGCACGTTAGATTTTGTACCCACTCCCATGCTGAAGTGGTGATCAGCACTGTAGGTACCTGTCTGGTCAGCATCATTAACAGCTCTCTTGAATCTGGTTGTGTTCCCTCTTATTTTAAACATGCTATTATTCAGCCTCTTTTAAAAACAGCCCAACCTTGACCCAGCATACTATAAGAATTATAGACCCATCTCTAAACTTTCCTTTGTTTCTAAGACGTTGGAAAACGTTGTAGTCAAGCAACTCACTGATGTTCTTAATTACCATAATATTTCTGATAAATTTCAGTCGGGTTTTCGTCAGAAACATTCAACTGAGTCTGCTCTACCTTGTATTATACATGTGTAATGACAATAAAGTTGAATCTCAATCTCTTCTCAGAGTGTCTATTGATATTTTAATGTCATCAGATGCTGGCAAATGCTCTGTTTTAGTGCTACTGGATCTTACTGCAGCTTCTGATACAGTGGATCATCGTATCTTATTGCAAAGGCTGAGAGAGTGGGTAGGGTTATTTGGGAAAGGCTTAGAATGGTTTTCCTCTTATTTCTCTAACAGAAGTTTTTCAGTAACTGTTGGCTCTTTTATCTTGGAGTCTGCTGCTTTAACTTGTGGGGTGCCTCAGGGCTCTATACTGGGTCATCTTTTGTTTGCTGTTTACAGTAGCTCACAAAAGTGAGTACACCCCTCACATTTTTATAAATATTTTATTATATCTTTTCATGGGACAACATTGAAGATATGACACTTTGATACAATGCAAAGTAGTCAGTGTACAGCTTGTATAACAGTGTAAATTTGCTGTCCCCTCAAAATAACTTAACACACAGCCATTAATGTCTAAACCGCTGGCAACAAAAGTGAGTACACCCCTAAGTGAAAATGTCCAAATTGTGCCTAAAGTGTCAATATTTTGTGTGGCCACCATTATTTTCCAGCACTGCCTTAACTCTCCTGGGCATGGAGTTCACTAGAGCTTCACAAATTACCACTGGAATCCTCTTCCACTCCTCCATAACAACATCACAGAGCTGGTGGACGTTAGAGACCTTGCGCTCCTCCACCTTCCGTTTGAGGATGCCCCACAGATGCTCAATGGGGTTTAGGTCTGGAGACATGCTTGACCAGTCCACCACCTTTACCCTCAGTTTCTTTAGCAAGGCAGTGGTCGTCCTGGAGGTGTGTTTGGGGTCGTTATCATGTTGGAATACTGCCCTGCGGCCCAGTTTCCAAAGGAAGGGGATCATGCTCTGCTTCAGTATGTCACAGTACATGTTGGCATTCATGGTTCCCTCAATGAACTGTAGCTCCCCAGTGGTGACAGCATTAATGCAGCCCCAAACCATGACACTCCCACCACCATGCTTGACTGTAGGCAAGACACACTTGTCTTTGTACTCCTCACCTGGAGGGAAAATGGCTAATTGGACACAATTTGGACATTTTCACTTAGAGGTGTATTCACTTTTGTTGCCAGCGGTTTAGACATTAATGGCTGTGTGTTGAGTTATTTTGAGGGGACAGCAAATTTACACTGTTATACAAGCTGTACACTGACTACTTTACATTGTATCAAAGTGTCATATCTTCAGCGTTGTCCCATGAAAAAAATAATAAAATATTTGCAAAAATGTGAGGGGGGTACACACTTTTGTGAGACACTGTATACATTTCCCTTGGGTTTTATTTTAAACTAACTGTGCTTTTTTTTTTTTTTTAAACCAGTCCACACTCTTAATTTTAAACTTATTTATGATTGTCTGTCTGAGATCAAGGAGTGGTTGAGTAACAATTTTCTGCAACTTAACACTTATAAAACTGTGGTCTTCATTGTAGCACCCGACAGTACAGCTCCAAAGGCGTTGGATGGTATCAGGTCATTGAGCTCTCATGTACGGGCTGATCTTAAAATTCTAGGAGTTATTTTTGATCAGTCCATGTCTTTTGATAAACATGTAAAGTCGTTAACTAAGTCATGTTTTTACCATCTCCGAAATACCTCTAAAATTAGATAGTTGGTCTCACAGAATCAGCTGGAAACTATTATACATGCCTTTGTTTCTTCACGTCTGGACTACTGTAATGCTCTTTTCACATGTTTGAATAAGCCTATAGATCGCTTACAGTCAGTCCAGAATGCTGCTGCTCATCTCCTAACTGAATCTAATAGGTTCTGTCATATAACGCCCATTTTATCCTCCCTGCATTGGCTTCCCATTAATTTTAGAATTCAATTTTAAATTCTTGTTTTTATCTATCCACCTTATTCCTAGCCCCCATGATGCCTTGCGTGAATTATGATAGCAACTTCCAGTACTAGTTTAGAATGTATGGCTGTCACTGAAATGGGACACTTTTCCTTGTTATAAAACAATGACTTTGGCATCAAAAATGCGGGAACATAGCCTTTTGCACCTCAAAAACAGTAATATAATCATACCACTTCCCACGACTATGGAGGGATAGGAAGATGACCTTAAAAAGTGGCCTCGCAGACAGTAGCTCCATTTGTTGTTGCTGGGCAGTAATCACAGGACAGGGAACAGCTGAGTGTCAAGAGAGAAACAGAGGATGTGGTCTGACTGGAAGACTGACAGGCAACACCCACACCAAGTGCAGACAACCACGTGCTGCCTGACAGCCTGTCAGCCAGAACCCAAAACAACACAACAACACGGAAATGATACAAAATAACACCTGACCTGACAAAGGCAAACAAGACCATACACAAATGATAAATAGGACACACAAAGGAGAGTCATGGAACCGAGCCAGGAAGACAAACTGGCTCGGTTCATGACAGAGCCCCCCTCTCAAGGGGTGGAGTCTAGACACCCAGTGTACCATCAAAAGAAAAAAAAAGAGAACCCTCCCCCCCCCAGCAGGAACAACAACCATCAAACCAGGGCGGGAGGTAGGGGGAAACAGGTCAGGAGGGAACAAAAAACACCCCGCTCAGGGCCCACAACAGAAATACACAAAATACACCCCCACCCCCACAAAGCACAGAATTAACCCCCACAAACCCCACAGAACACAGAATTGACCCCCACCACACACAGAATAAGACCCCCCCAGACCAAAAACTTTAAGAGTTCTGGCGGCTGACCAAAGTCCCAGGCCCAGTGGGTGATGAGGTGAGACCAGTCGGGTGGCCTGCCAAAGTCCCAAACCAACCGGACTGCCAGGTGGAATGAGTTGGATGACCCGCCAAGGAAAACGGGCCACCCAACCCAGCGGCTCAGTCTGTCAGGCAGCTGGCCTGAGTTCTTCAGCCACCACGACCGGAGGAAAGATCCAGGAGGTGGTTCCCCCACCGGAAGGTGGTCGCAGTCATGTGGTCGCAGTCACGTGGCCCCCAGGCGACGTCTCCCATGCTGGTAGCTCATCTGGCATGGTGGCGGAGGGCTGCCTCACCACCGACCCTGGGACAGGATCTTCCAGGGCCTCTGGCTCCTCCTCCTTCTGGTGGCTTGGTTCATGGGCCGACGAACTCTCAGGAGCACACAGAGAGGACACAGAGGGGACTGGTGAGGGGTTAAGACATGCCACTGGTGCAGAGAATTCAGGGGACTGCTGAGTCTGAGTCTCATGACCAGGGAACAGGCAAAATTGTTTATCAATAATAGGAATTAAATGAGAAAGAACTTGCCTGTTCTCCTGGTTCTCAATGTCTCCATCGGCGTCTGGAGCGCTTGCATTTCCCCCATGTCCATGGCAGGCCAGGGGTCTTCTGTACGTAGCAGAGTAGCCTCCCAAACGGGCCCTGAGGGGGATGAATCTGGGGAGAAAATTGCCCTCCCCACCTTGGCGGATGTAAAAGCTGAGGAGGGGGTGGCTACTGGAGGGGAAAATGGTTGTGCGGCAGAACTCTCCTCCTGTGAAAGAGGGATAGCTGGCGTGGAGGCGGCAAAATTTTTCTGGCAGGACCTCCGGGATCGATGACGATGAGACGGTGAAGATGGCTCCACGGTCTGGGTGCGCTCAACCTCAAGCGTGGGCTCCAACTCACTTGGAGAAGGCTCCTCCATCATCTGGAGACCTCCTTCCAGGATCGGTGGCAACTTTGGGAAAACAGGAGAGACAGACGGACAAGCGGGAGCGGCAGCTGACAATTCATCAGGAATCGGGCAAGCAGTTTCAGGTGAGAGTAAGAATGATTGAATGAGAACCTGCCTGAATTCCTGGGAAGTGATGACGTCAGCTGTCGTCCTGGGGTTGAAGAGGTGTGGAGGCTTCGCGGTCAGCACACACTTGACTTCGGGTGGAGGCTCCGGTTCCCTCAGGTAATACTCCTCCAACTCCCAGGCCAACTCCGGAAGGAGCCACGGCTTCTCCTCCAGGAGGAGGCCTGTCTCCGCCAGTAGGACCAGTCTGTGTTCCTCCAGCTCCTCTGTGGACGGAGCGGACCACGGCTTGGGAAAAGGAAGTGGGGCTGTTGTTGGAGAGGCTGGAGGCTTTTTACGGTGAGGGCGTTTCCTCTTCGCTGTAGATGGTTCGGGCACCAAATGAACCATCACCATCGGCTCATCACTTGGCAGCAAGTAGAAGGAGTGGAGGAGCTCCATAGCGTCCGAGGATGAAAGCGGAGTAGCTGCGGGGGGCTCGAACGCCGAAAGCTCCTCACCCGGCCCCTCATATGGCAGGGAGAAAATGGAGCGGAGAATTTCAGTTGCCTCTGGATGGTTCCAAAGGCTGGGATCCCTGTCCATTATTTTCAATGCCGCGTCCCGAGCCTGTCGAATTGTCTCGGGGGAACAGGGCTCCAGCGTCCATGAAAGAATGTCTTCCAGGATGCACAGCGCGTGCAGCAACCTATCCTCAAGATCAACCATAGCGCTCAGAACTCAGGTGGGTGGAAAAAAGCACAAAAAATGAAAAACATTGCCCGGGTGTAACCCGCTAAATCCTTATCTGGCTGGATTATTCTGTTGTGAATCCCTGTGCGCTTTTACGCAGTGCACGAAGGAGAGACGGATTCAAACGCAGGGGTACACCACAGACAAATTTATTGACATAAAGTTCCAAGAACTGTGCAGATGTACAAAAATATAAAGAAGGAAACTTACATTTGACACGACATAGTGTGTTGCGAGCAGACCATGGCATAACATGGCACAGCAAAAACACAAGGGCAGGCCACAGCATAACGTGGCAGACAGAGACAATAATCCAGCAATGAAACAAAGAACATGAGCTGGCTAAATACACAAACAGATGAACCAATGATTGGGAGCACCTGAGCACAGGAGCTGGGCAGTAATCACAGGACAGGGAACAGCTGAGTGTCAAGAGAGAAACAGAGGGCGTGGTCTGGCTGGAAGACTGACAGGCAACGCCCACACCAAGTGCAGACTACCACGTGCTGCCTGACAGCCTGTCAGCCAGAACCCAAAACAACACAACACGGAAATGATACAAAATAACACCTGACCTGACAAAGGCAAACGAGACCATACACAAATGATACAATAGGACACACAAAGGAGAGTCATGGAACCAAGCCAGGAGGACAAACTGGCCCAGTTCATGACATACCCTGACTAGTCTCCCAGTTCCTGCCGCTGAAAAACATCCCCACAGCATGATGCTGCCACCACCACTGGCATGGTTATGAGCGGTGCCTGATTTCCTCCAAACATGACACGTGGCATTCGTGCCAAAGAGTTCAATCTTTGTCTCATCAGACCAAAGAATTTTGTTTCTCATGATCTGAGATTCCTTCAGGTGCCTTTGGCAAACTCCAGGCTGCCATGTGTCTTTTTCTAAGGAGCGGCTTCTGTTTGGCCACTGTACCATACAGGCCTGATTGGTGGATTGCTGCAGAGATGGTTGTCCTTCTGGAAGGTTCTCCTCTCTCCACAGAGGAACACTGGAGCTCTGACAGAGTGACCATCAGGTTCTTGGTCACCTCCTTGACTAAGGCCCTTCTCCCCCGATCGCTCAGTTTAGACGGCTAGCCAGCTCTAGGAAGAGCCCTGGTGGTTGCGAACTTCTTCCATTTACCATTGATGGAGGCCACTGTGCTCATTGGGACATTCAAAGCACCAGAAATTTTTCGGTACCC
The DNA here is from genome assembly GCA_020510985.1 of Pholidichthys leucotaenia. Taxonomy (NCBI): domain Eukaryota; kingdom Metazoa; phylum Chordata; class Actinopteri; order Cichliformes; family Pholidichthyidae; genus Pholidichthys; species Pholidichthys leucotaenia. The sequence goes on from CM035846.1 coordinate 223,282,875, forward strand.
TTCCCCAGATCTGTGCCTCGAGACAATCCTGTCTCTGAGGTCTACAGACAATTCCTTTGGCTTCATGCTTGGTTTGTGCTCTGACATGCACTGTCAACTGTGGGACCTTATATAGACAGGTGTGTGCCTTTCCAAATCATGTCCAATCAACTGAATTTACCACAGGTGGACTCCAATTAAGCTGTAGAAACATCTCAAGGATGATCAGTGGAAACAGGATGTACCTGAGGTCAGTTTTGAGCTTCATGGCAAAGGATGTGAATACTTATGTACATGTGATTTCTTAGTTTTTTACTTTTAATAAATTTGCAAAAATCTAAAAAAATAACTTTTTTTCATGTTGTCATTATGGGGTATTGTGTGTCGAATTTTGAGGAAAAAAATTAATTTATTCCATTTTAGAACTAGAAAAGCACTCGGAGAGCGCAGACCTCCGCCAAGCGCCACAGTTCCCCTCATACAGTGTTTGTGTGTACATTTTCAGATTCCTTGACCATGAAAACATATGACTAGCAACTGGATTCACAATGATAGGATTAGTGGTTCATTAGTTATTGACAAAAATGGCATTTTCCATAATGGCGGTTTAGCGCCACAATTCCCCCCATACAGTGTTTGTGTGTACATTTTCCGATTCCTTGACCATGAAAACATATGATTAGCAATTGGATTCACAATGATAGGATTAGTGGTTCAGTAGTTATTGACGAAAATGGCATTTTCCGTAATGGCGGTTTAGCGCCACAGTTCCCCCCATACAGTGTTTGTGTGTATGTTTTCAGATTCCTTGACCATGAAAACATATGACTAGCAATTGGATTGACAATGATAGGATTAATGGTTCAGTAGTTATTGACAAAAATGGCATTTTGCATAATGGCGGTTTTCTTGTGGACGGTGATTCAGATCACCCCCAAAATCTAATCATCTGTAGGATACCCAATTTCTGACAATCTGTGAAAATTTCATGAAAATCCGTCCATAACTTTTTGAGTTATCTTGCTAACAAACAAACAGACAAACAAACAAACAGACAGACAGACAGACAGACAAACCAACGCCAGTGATCACATAATTGTTATTTTACTTCATGCGGTCTTCATTCTGGTGACACATATAACACATAAGTGTCAGATCTGTGACATCCATACAAATGAAAACACACCTACTGTGCTCTTGTGTCTGTCCTGTGTCTGTACCACCAGTCACATGAATAGTCCATTTTCAGTGCATCATCTGCGCATCGCCGGTGAGAAACCTCCAGTTATAGTCTATGGCACAACCATGAAAAAAGTCACAACCACGAAATTGCGCAAGTTCTCCCACTTAAAAGATGAGAGAGGTCTCCAATTTTCATCATAGGTATACCTCAACTATGAGAGACAAAATGAGAAAAAAAAAATCCAGAAAATCACATTGAAGGATTTTTAATGAATTAATTGGTAAATTCCTCGGTAAAATAAGTATTTGGTCACCTACAAACAAACAAGATTTCTGGCTCTCACAGACCTGTAACTTCTTCTTTAAGAGGCTCCTCTGTCCTCCACTCATTACCTGTATTAATGGCACCTGTTTGAACTCGTTATCAGTATAAAAGACACCTGTCCACAACCTCAAACAGTCAGACTCCAAACTCCACTATGGCCAAGACCAAAGAGCTGTCAAAGGACACCAGAAACAAAATTGTAGACCTGCACCAGGCTGGGAAGACTGAATCTGCAATAGGTAAGCAGCTTGGTGTGAAGAAATCAACTGTGGGAGCAATTATTAGAAAATGGAAGACATACAAGACCACTGATAATCTCCCTCCATCTGGGGTTCCACGCAAGATCTCACCCCGTGGGGTCAAAATGATCACGAGAACAGTGAGCAAAAATCCCAGAACCACACGGGGGGACCTAGTGAATGGCCTGCAGAGAGCTGGGACCAAAGTAACAAAGGCTACCATCAGTAACACACTACGCCGCCAGGGACTCAAATCCTGCAGTGCCAGACGTGTCCCCCTGCTTAAGCCAGTACATGTCCAGGCCCGTCTGAAGTTTGCTAGAGAGCATTTGGATGATCCAGAAGAGGATTGGGAGAATGTCATATGGTCAGATGAAACCAAAATAGAACTTTTTGGTAAAAACTCAACTTGTCGTGTTTGGAGGAGAAAGAACACCATACCTACTGTGAAGCATGGTGGTGGAAACATCATACTTTGGGGCTGTTTTTCTGCAAAGGGACCAGGACGACTGATCCGAGTAAAGGAAAGAATGAATGGGGCCATGTATCGTGAGATCTTGAGTGAAAACCTCCTTCCACCAGCAAGGGCATTGAAGATGAAACGTGGCTGGGTCTTTTCCCAAACACACCGCCCGGGCAACGAAGGAGTAGCTTCGTAAGAAGCACTTCAAGGTCCAGGAATGGCCTAGCCAGTCTCCAGATCTCAACCCCATAGAAAATCTTTGGAGGGAGTTGAAAGTCTGTGTTGCCCAGCAACAGCCCCAAAATATCACTGCTCTAGAGGAGATCTGCATGGAGGAATGGGCCAAAATACCAGCAACAGTGTGTGAAAACCTTGTGAAAACTTACAGAAAATGTTTTACCTCTGTCATTGCCAACAAAGGGTATATAACAAAGTATTGAGATGAACTTTTGTTATTGACCAAATACTTATTTTACCGAGGAATTTACCAATTAATTCATTAAAAATCCTTCAGTGTGATTTTCTGGATTTTTTTTTTTCTTATTTTGTCTCTCATAGTTGAGGTATACCTATGATGAAAACTGGAGACCTCTCTCATCTTTTAAGTGGGAGAACTTGCACAATTGGTGGCTGACTAAATACTTTTTTACCCCACCGCATGCCAAAACATTCAAAAAATACAAAAACTACAAGTGCTGAAATTAGCTGCCACTTGAGTGTAAAACACGTATGTGGACTATACATTAAAATGAATTTGAAAAACTTGCTATTTTAAATGCCCCTGTTACTCCACTCTTACTGATTGAACACTACAGCAGCCAAAACCGGAAGCTCTGCCCATAATTGTTCTTACAGCGGCACCCCCAGGAATAAGGTGGATAAAGCCATTCATGGTGAGGCTCCTTCTTATATCTGTGACCTATTGCATCTATTCTCCCTAGCAGGTCTCTTAGGTCTTAAGAGTCAGAACCTTCTCTCAGTACCAAAAACTAGACTTAAGACTAAAGGTGACAGAGCTTTTGCAGCTGTGGCACCAAATTTATGGAACTCCCTACCCCTCATTTTAAGATCTGCACCTTCACTTGCTCATTGTGCCTCGGTGAAAACAGAGGCATACAGTAATCACTCAATGCATCTATAACTAGAAAAGCACTCGGAGAGCGCAGACCTCTGCCAAGTGCCACAGTTCCCCCCCATACAGTGTTTGTGTGTACGTTTTCAGATTCCTTGACCATGAAAACATATGACTAGCAATTGGATTCACAACGATAGGATTAGTGGTTCAGTAGTAAAAGCATTACCTCCTTGGCGGAGGTAATAAACTGAAGTGTTGGTGTTGTGTCCATCTCCTCCATCTCCAAACTCCCAGGCTGCAGGCGTTGCAATTGAATGAATGAATGAATGAATGAATGAATGAATCTTTATTTCGGATAGATTGAGTACAGGTTAAAAGAAAGTGAATAATATAACAAAGGGGGAAATAAAATCCAACAAGGTCAATTTAGACAATAACTCCTCTGATTATACAGTTCAACATAAGTTATCCGAAATGGGTGATGGCTGAAGCTGCAGCTTATATTGCCCACCCATATTCCATCCAAGAATCCAAAAGAAAAGACAAAACAAATCATGGCACAACCGCGTACAACCCACAGGCCAATGGGTTATGCGAGCGTTTTCATAGATCACTGAAAGCAGCACTGAGGTTCACTGACGGATGCAAATTGGGTAGACAGGTTACCGTGGGTTTTATATTGGGTTTGCGCTCCGCGGCAAAAGAGGATTTAGAAGCTTCCCCGGCAGAGAGCTTCTTTGTGCGCAGCCACTATGGCTGGCCGGGGAATTTCTACCAAATAATCCGGCGCCGGACAGCTGCCCATCTCAGCTTTTGCAGCGTAGCGCAAACACAGGCGCGCTGCCGGGCCCTGCTCACCACTGGTTTCCGCATGCTTTTGTGCCTAAAACTTTGAAGAAGGCAGAGTTTGTGTTCGTCAGACACGACGAGCAGCGCCCTCCACTGGGCCTGCACACATGTTGAAAATGGCCGTATGTCACAATGTTAAAGAATCCTTTAAAAAATTCCTGTATCCAGACGGTGATCCGGATCATCCCAAAAATTTAATCAGTTCTTCCTTGTACCATTTCCAACAAGGCCTGAAAGTTTCATTGAAATCCGTCCAAAACTTTTTGAGTTATCTTGCTAAGCAACAGACAAACAGACAGACAAACAGACAGACAAACAGACAAACAAATAAACGCTGGCAAAAACATAACCTCCTCCTGGCCTCCGGCCTGGCGGAGGTAATTATATCTGTTTGCCTGTCTGTCCACCTGTCTGTTTCAGCTCACCTGGTCAAAATTAAGTGCCATTAAAGGCTTGTATTGTGGCGGATTAAATAAGCGGACCCTAGGTGTGGAGGCACAGAATAAGTGCAGGCACGGCGAACTGAAGTTTAAAAGGGTGTTTTATTCATCCACCATCACAGGACTCACTCCAGCGCTGTGAAAGCGCACTGGAGCGAGCCCTCAGCAAACAGGCAATGCGTGTGATCAAAACAGCAGTAGTAAGAGAGAGAGAGCAAGCGATATTCAGTCACTTATATACCCAGCTAGACAATGCATGCATGGCACATTAGCATCACAGTACAGCAGGAATGCATGGGACATTTACATGAGAGTCACACATATCAATAGCAGGATTACTGGCAGGAAGGAGAGGCTGCCCATTGATATCAGTCCATACATCTCACTGTTCTGCTAATTGCTCCAGCTGAGCGCTCTGACCCAAAGGCTGTGGGGGTCACCCCCCCCCCCCAGAGGGCTCAGCTGGGGGCTGAGGCGTCGATCGTCCAGCTTTGGGAGCGAGCTGCGGGAAAAGTTCTGTGCCGGAGGAGGGGGAGGGAGGAGGGTGGGGGTAGCAAGTGCCGGCCCGGGACGGCGAAGTTGTCTGGGCCGCGCAAAAATTGCATGTGGATCCACGATGTTGAGGGGCTGTCCCGTTGAACGTGGCAGAGATCCACAGCAGCTGTGAGAAGAAAAACTTGTCTCTGACTCCTCTCGCGGTTAAGTCCTGCGAGGATTTGAAGCGGCCATGAAGAAAAACAGGAGCTGCAGCTGTGTGAGGGACTTGGCGTGTTGGCTTTAGGTGCAAGCGCAGCCCTAAAGCCCTCGGGGACAGCTGACGGCTGAATTCCCATTGTGCGCCGTGGCTGAGACCCATACAAAATCCTGTGTGCGGGCTGCGTGTGTGCTTCAGGTGTGTGAGCAGCCCTGAAGGTTCCGAGGATGGCGGTCGGCCGTGTCTCTCGGGCGTGTGCAGCGGCGGAGGACGATGGCAGTCTGTGGAGCCGGTATTGTCCCGTGCGTGGTGCGCTGTCCTCGTAACCCCCTGGTGTGCGTGCGGGGGTTCGGTGCATGGCAGGTCCGCTGTCGAGGCGAGTCAGGGTCAGGGAACTTGCTGGAGATCAGCGTCGTCGGCGCCGATGGTCCTCCCTGTCTTGGCTGTTGCTGTCGTTCGCTCGTGCTGGGTCATGGTGCGTTCTGGTCCACGCACTGCGTTCTCCGTAGGCCCTGGAGGTCACCGTCGTGGAGAGAGGACGAGGTGCATGCGTGCTCATGTGGATGCGGAGGAGCGGTGAGAGGGAGTAGACGATCTTTGTCCCTCGGCCGGTCCCAGCGTGGATGTCCAGATCTCAGGCAGTCAGCGTGTTCTTTTCTTCAGGGTCACCAGTGTGGCGGATGGAAAAATAAGGCACAGCAAACTGAAGTTTTAAAAGGGTGTTTTATTCATCCACCATCACAGGACTCACTCCAGCGCTGTGAAAGCGCACTGGAGCGAGCCCTCAGCAAACAGGCAATGCGTGTGATCAAAACAGCAGTAGTAAGAGAGAGAGAGCAAACGATATTCAGTCACTTATATACCCAGCTAGACAATGCATGCATGGCACATTAGCATCACAGTACAGCAGGAATGCATGGGACATTTACATGAGAGTCACACATATCAATAGCAGGATTACTGGCAGGAAGGAGAGGCTGCCCATTGATATCAGTCCATACATCTCACTGTTCTGCTAATTGCTCCAGCTCTGACCCAAAGGCTGTGGGGGTCACCCACTATCATCGTATTGCCATATTTTCTCAACTTTTAATTTACCAGAATTTTGAGATAAGGCTTTGTTTTCAAAATAAACACAAATTTAACTCACCTGTATGGTCAATGGAGCCAGGAAAAAAGGAATTGTAATAACGATAATGGATTAGATTTATATGGCGGTTTACATGTCAAGTGACATCTCAAACGCTTATAGTGAGTCCATTATTCATTCACTCCAGACAGACATTGATAGTGGTAAGCTACTACTGTAGCCACAGTTGCACTGGGGTAGACTGACAGAAACATGGCTGCCAGTTCGCGCCAATGGCCTCTCCGACCACTAACATTTATACACATTCATACCCAGTGTCATGGACACTGGAGGCAAGGTGGGTAAGGTGTCTTGCCCAGGATGGCTGGAGAGAGCGGGACTCGAACCACCAACCCTCTGGTTATTTGACGACCCGTTCTACCTCCTGAGCCACTGCATAGTTGTAATAACTATGCCGGGCCACTAGAGGCAGCAGTGCGATTTTTTTTTTTACAGCACAACACAGCACATTTTTTTTTACAGCACATAAAAAAAAATAGCGGTTACTGAAAAAAAAACACGTATTCAGCAACTACACCATTCGTTTATCACATTGATTGTTTTCACACTGGTTTTGCTGTTTAGTTTTGCAGAGGAAGGATAAGGTAAAACTTGTTAAAAACTCACTAAAATCTGCAAGTCCCACTTCCGGTTATGGCTGCCACGTAGGACGGACGTGTCTCGCTCTGCTCTGCTCCTGGAGAAAAAAAATCGGCAAATAACTCTCTCATTTGGGACAGAACGTATCCCAGCATTTGGGCGAGGATATGTCGGCGAAGCCTAAGGCTGGAAAACCAGGAAAAGGAAAAAGCGAGCCGCCGAAACAGTCCAAATTAACGGACTTTCAGGTCTGTGACGCAGCAAACAAGGCTCCATATATGGCGGAGGAGGCTGGCGGCGGTGCGATTTCTGCGGGGAATGGCGCAGATGCGCTGATGGCTGCCATGAGTTCAATGAGAGCGGACTTTTCCTCTAGATTTGATGGGATTATGACAGCGCTGGAAGGAATAAGAAAGGAATTGGGTGACTGTGTAGAACGAACGGCGCAGATGGAGCTCCGTCTCGCTAGTGCTGAAGATGACGTCACCCGTCTTCAATTAAAGGTGCGCACTTTGGAAAAAAAAAATAAATCTCTGGAAGATAATATTTTGGATTTGGAATCTCGGTCGAGACAGAATAATTTGAGGCTGGTGGGTCTTCCAGAGGAATCAGAAGGTCGGGACGTATGTTCCTTTCTGGAAAAGTGGATTCCGGAGGTGCTGGGCAGCGAGGAGTTGCAATCAGCAGTGGTTCTGGAAAAAGCACATCGTATCGGCCCACGGAGAGATAAGGGACCGCCGAGGACCTTAATTATGAAGTTTCTTAGCAACAGAGACAGGATGAAGATCTTCAACGCTGCACGTGCTAAGGGAGAGATTAAACACCAGGACCAGCAGGTGCGGTTCTACCCAGATTTGGCCACAGGAATCCAGCAATTGAGGAAGCAGTTTGATCCCGTACGTAAGGAGCTGCGCAACCTTGGGATTCGTCATGGTGTAATCTATCCTGCGAGACTGCTGACCACGTATGAGGGCAGAACCCACATCTTCAAGACCCCAGAGGAGGCGCAGGAGTTCATCAAGAAGATCAAAGAAGAAGAAGAGACTGGTGGGAGCTAAGCATGAACAAAATATAAGGTAGAATAATTAAGCATTTGCACAGGCATCTGACTGACTTGAAGTAAATAGTAAGTTTACAAAATATAGATTGTATTATATATTAAAAAAACAAAACAAAAACAAAACAAACAAAAAAAAAAAAACTATGATGTACAAAGTTGTTAAAAATTTTGGAGTTAAGTTGGAAAACTACAGAGGAGAGTTAATGTTACGTCATTAAAAGCAGTAGAGTTAGGGTGATTGGGAGGATGAAGAAGGAGTGGCTTAGGCTGTTCCCCGTGGGTGTGGAACGGTCGATGGCTATATCGGGAGACAGAATTTTTCTTTTGATTTTGGGGGGTTTGCCACAAGTGTGGGAAGGGGAAATTTGTTTGTGTGTAGTTTGTAGGATGAATGTTCAACCACTCATGTTTTTGCTTCTCTGTATGAGCATGTTTACACTGCAAGGTAATCCCAAACTCTCTATTGATCATGGACCAAAGTGTTAACCTTAATTTAACTTCATGGAATTGCAGAGGTCTACAAAATTTAAAAAAACTTAAACAAGTTATGAATAAAATAAAGGACATGGGTTCAAGAATTGTGTTTTTACAAGAAACTCATCTGATAGAGGAGGATGTTAAAAGAATTAGGAGTAGATGGCAGGGAAGTGTATTCACCTCTTCATTTTCATCCCGAGCCAGGGGAGTTATGACTCTCATACATAAATCAGTTCCTTTTCAAGTGAAAAATGTAATTGGAGACAAATTTGGAAGATATGTAATCATTCAAGGTTCTTTGCTATTAGAAAATATAAATCTTGTGAACTTATATGGTCCCAATATAGATGATCAGAAGTTCTTTGCTAATTTATTTCTCATCTTATCATCACTTACAGGGCAACATATAATAGCAGGGGATTTTAATTGTACATTGAATCCAGGTGTGGATAGATCAACAGGACTGGATTGTACGCACATTGGATGTAGGATGACTATTAATCATTTTATGAAAGAATTGAGATTGTTAGATATATGGAGAGAAATGAAACCACAAGTTAAAGCCTATTCTTGTTATTCCAGTACCTACAAGACATTCTCACGTATTGATTATTTTTTGATTTCCACAGAATTAAGGTCCAAGATTCAAAACTGCTTTTATGATAACATCGTGATCTCTGATCATGCACCCTGTTGTCTAATATATGTAGATAAAAAATTGACAAAGGAATCAGGTAGATGGCAATTTCAGCATAAATGGCTTCAGGATGAGGAATTTGTCAAGTATATAGAAAAACAGATAGACGAGTTCTTTGACATCAATACTACACAAACATCAGCATGTGTAAAGTGGGAGGCTTTCAAAGCTTTTATTAGGGGACATATTATTAGTTATACAGGATCAAAATCTAAGAAGACTCGAGAGGAGAGAGCTAAATTGGAACATAAAATAAAAAATCTTCAGGAAAAAGTGTATGCAGGAAGTGACCCAAGGTTGGAGAATGAATTACTGATTTTGAGAGCTGAATATGACAAAAAATCAGCGAATAGAGCTGCCTCGAGTCTTCTAAGATTGAAACAATCTTTTTATGAACAAGGTGAAAAATCGGGAAAATTATTAGCATGGCAGATTAAACAATTGGAAATTAAAACACCAATTACCAGTATTATAAGTAACGGACAGGTAGTTATAGATCCTTTAGAAATTAATAGAGCCTTTAGAGATTACTATGAAAAATTATATGATACCAAAAATGAACCTGATTTAACAAAACTAAATGGGTTTTTGAACGAACTATCTATACCGTGTATTCCAAATGAAAACAGGGAGATATTGGATTCTAAAATTAGTCAAGAAGAAGTTGGGCTAGCCATTGATAATATGAAATCAGGAAAAAGTGCAGGACCAGATGGTCTTCCAGTTGACCTTTATAAAAAATTTAAGAATAAATTAATAAAACCTTTTTTGGAAATGGTTTTAGAAGCATTTCAAAATAATAATTTACCATCATACATAAATAATGCCTTAATTATACTGCTGCCAAAACCAGGTAAGCCCTCTAATAAATGTGAAAATATGAGACCAATAAGCCTATTAAACGCCGACCTTAAGATAATCTGTAAAATTTTAGCAAGACGAATACAAGAAATTTTACCAAATATTATTAATCGAGATCAGAATGGCTTTATAAAGGGTAGACAAGGCTTCCATAATGTAAGAAGACTATTTAATATTATTTATTTTAATAAAGAAGCACCGGATACAGCTCTCCTATCATTGGACGCCGAAAAGGCCTTTGATAGAGTTGAATGGCCCTTTCTTTTTGAAGTCCTACAAAGGTTTGGACTTGGAAATAATTTCATAAAATGGGTTCAAATAATATACAATAATGCTACAGCAGAAATCCTAACAAATAACAATATTTCAAAACCAATAAAAATCAATAGAGGATGTCGACAAGGCTGTCCACTTTCACCTTTACTGTTTACTATGGCAATTGAACCTTTAGCGATAGCGATACGTTTACATTCACAAATATATGGAATTAAAGTTGGACCAACAGAACATAAAATCTCCCTGTACGCCGATGACATAATTTTGTTTATGTCGAATCTAAAAAAATCAATTCCAACCTTGTTGAATTTAATAAAGAATTTTGGGGAAATATCAGGATATAAAATAAATAAAACTAAATCTTCAATATTAATGCTAAATGAGACTCAGAGAAATTACCCAGCCCCTGAGGTAAATCAATTCAATGTTGTAAATCAGTTTAAATATTTAGGAATCCAAATTATGCCTAAGCTAGAGTCAGTCGCCAGTGTCAACTATGAAGCCTTAATGTCAGATATCAATGAGTTAACTCAGAGATGGATGTCACTACCAATGTCGATGATCGGGAGAATCAATATACTTAAAAGTAATATTTTACCTAAAATACTTTATTTATTTCAATACATTCCCTTATCACCACCTTTAGATCTATTCTCAAGAATAAAAAAAAAGTTAGTGGAATTTATATGGAACAACAGGAGGGCTAGATTACGTTTGTCTTTATTATATTTACCATTTGATCGTGGAGGTCTGAAATGTCCAAATTTTATGTTGTATTATTGGTCGGCACAACTGAGGTCTATGACATATTATTTTTCATCAAATGATCTCCCTCACTGGACTGAAATGGAATCATACAATTTACCTTTACCTCTTCCCATATTCATATACTCAGATTCGGCAAAAAAATTACAAAAACAAGTTAAAAATCCATTTGTAAAGCATATGATCAAAATATGGTGTGAAGCTAAAAACTATTTAAAAGAACCACAGTTATTGTCACAATTTAGTCCAATATGGGGTAATCAATATTTTAAACCAGGGAGAGCGGACGCTGTATTTAAAGTATGGAATTTAAAAGGGATACAAAAGATTCAGGATTTATATTTGCCATGTGCAGACAACATAATGTCTTTTGAAGAGCTGAGGATCAAATTTAATCTCAATAGAACACATTTTTTTAAATATCTTCAACTTAGAAACTTTATTCGATCAAATCAAAATAAAGCTCTCACTCGACCTATTTATTCATCCTTGGAAAAAATGATGATGAAAGATAGTAAAAGAAAGGGTATTATTTCAGAGTTTTATAACTCATTGACACTATCTTCAAGTGAAAATTCACTGAAAAGATTAAACTACTGGAAAGAAGATCTGCAAATTGAAATTTCAGAGGAACAATGGGAATTGGCTTGTACAGAAGCTCAAACCAAATCAATAAATGCACGCCTTAAATTGATACATTTCAAATGGTTAATGCGGATGTATGTTACACCGGAGGAGTTAAATAGATATAACAAAAATATACCAGATACATGCACAAAATGCATGGAAAGTAAAGGAACCCTATTTCATTGTTTATGGGAATGTAGATTAATAAGAATGTTTTGGGAAGAGGTGAGGGTAACAATTGAAAAAATAATCTCAAAACAAATCATATTGAATCCTAAACTGTTTTTGTTGGGTCTGTACCCAGAAAAGCATAATTTTAATAAAAGTGAAAGAACATTCATAGACCTCAGTTTGCTTAATGCCAAAAAATGTATTGCACTATTATGGAAAAAGACTCATAGACCAGATGTGACTCAGTGGTTAAGACAGATGTTAACAAACCTTCCATTAGAAAGAATAACATATATACTAAAATCAAAGGAAATTGTGTTTGAGAATATATGGAGACCTTTTATTGATTATGTAAAAAATTTAAACATAACTCTTGAAGAAGAAGGTGAATGATGTGTGTGGACCTTGTAAATTCCAAACTGGTGAACATAATATGTATACTTATGTATTGGATTGTCTAGACTAAACAGAGGAGCATTGTTGAAGACTTGATTTTGTTGGTGGTTGTTGGTGTTTTTAGTGCATTTTTTTTTTTTTTGTAGTACTTTAGTGTTAGTGTTTGATTGTTTGTATCATGTTTGTTAAAAAAAAAAAAAAAAAGGTTCAATAAAGATATTGTGGAAAAAAAAAAAAATCTGCAAGTCCCAACATTCCTCACCCGTAAATGGTCACATGCACCTGGAAACTCTCGCCAGAGGGAAGTACTGAGCAATTCGCCAATACTGGGTGAACAAATGACCGTCTTTTTGCTCATCTGTTTTCTTTCTCTGACACTAAACAGCAAAAGCTCCTGTTCAGCTTGATTGTCATTGTATTCACGTACCTCCATCGCCTCCGCCATTTAAAACGTCTGCCACCGTGCTCTTCTTTTGTGTTTGGATTGCAGCTGTTCATATCAGTTTGATGGCTCTTGGCTGCTGCTGACACTACGGGCATGTGAAATGCAGATTATTTTCACTGCACATGCGTGTACTCCAAAACTACTGGATGGATTCGGTTGAAATTTTTACCAGAGGTGGTCCTTGGGCTAGAGAGGAGCCCATAATATTTTGGTGATGATCCGAGAATGCATACATCCGCCAGGGCTCTGGCACCGAGGCATCAGCACCTTGGTGCTTTCATTTTAAGAAGCAGTTAAAAACCCATCTTTTTACTTTGGCGTTTTATTAATCTTCTGCTGGTTGTATATTGTTCTTGTGTCTTTTATTGTTTCCTGTTTTTTATTTTTATTGTCTTTTATCTATTGACAGTTTGTGTCACAGGACTGAGCACGGGTTGTTCCAGGCTCAGTTTCTCAATTGATTTATAAATTTTTTCTGTATGTTTTCCAAGCCTTGTGGTGTCTTGTGTTTTGATTTCTGATGATTTATCGTTCTATTTATTATTTATGTTTCAGTATTGTTATTTTGTTATGTAGTTTAAGGGTGTTTTGACTTTTCCTGTGGTAGGGTCATTCTTCCTCCTCTCCCAGACATCCCCATCTGGTTATTTACTCACTGCCTGCTCTCTAAGTCAGCTCAGCTGTGAGTACTCAGTAATTAGGTCACCAGTCTGCTCTTTCTCCACGCACCTGTTACTCATTGTGGCATTCCGTTCTCCACTATTTAAGCTCTATGTGTTCAGTTTACCTTTGCGGCTATATTGAATGTTCCTGGACTGGTTATTCTTTGTACTTTCCCTGTACTTTATGATTCTCATCTCCTCCAGAGCTGGATGGTAGTGATGGCCAAATGAGGCTTTCTGGAGGACTTGAGGCCTTTCATCAAAATGGTTCACATAGACAAGACCTCGTGTGGGACTTCATTTTCTCTACCAGGCCATCTAGTGGACAGAATGTATAGAACATGCTGATTTTTACAAGGGTATTGTTGGTTTAATGTGTATTTTTTTCAATAAATGTGCTGTCTTTTAAGAAATATCAAAGATCATAAAGCAAAAAAATATTAACATTGAGGTCATTATAACGAATGTGCTTGCACTACTTATCCATTTTTTAAGAAATAACTTTTCAACAGTCATACTGTCTTTCTCAGTACATTCATCTCTGTCCTTATTGTCATGCAGGGCACAATAATGCCTCGGCATAATGATGCATAATAATGATCCATGCTCTTTGAAACACAAGAGACATTTCACCTTGCAAATAAAAATGAGATTAAAAGAATGACACAGGTGGGATTCAAACACAGGTCTCCCACTTGCAAAATGAATATACTACCACTAAGCTGTCACCTCAGTTGCAATAAATAGCCACTATTTGTCAAAAATACATCAATGGGAGAAACGAGCTCAAACTGTTCCTAAACGGGAGAAGTCCATATTTTTGGTGCCGGCTCCATCTGAAAATTGGCTGTGACAAATCCCTTACACAGTCAAACATGACTACACAAAACGTGAGGGACGGGGATTTCCATTGGGTAGCGCTGCTCACTTTATTTCTTCTGACCCAGTCACATGGTCCGACATCAACACATACATCATGAGTCACACCTCAAAACACGCCTCACCAAATATTTCCTGGATAAGATTGGATCACCGTTCGGAGCACCAGTGCCTGCCTTCCCATCACTACTGGATGGTCCTGGAGCGCATCCCTGTGTAAGTTGTCCTTGTTTTTGAACTATTTTGGACTCTTATGTTCTTTTTGTTAATGGAGGTCACAAACACCATTCAGCGCGTGGGTTTGTCTCTCTGCCCCGAAGGGGCAAACATGACAGAATATAGCCGCCAGTGAAAAAACCCAGCTGTGGTGTTTGTGCATTTTTGTCACCTTTTTGTGTTTTTTCACCCACCTGTTTTTTGGATCTCGCTATGTCCCCGGCTCGTCGGCCTCACCCAAGCAAAGGAGGATTGGCACCGGGGGCTCTAAGCCTGGAGGAGGAGTGGGCGGCGGACTTCATCTGAAGTTATGTGGACAAAGCTCTCGAAGCCCGAGGACTCAAGAAGGTATGGGAATGTTTGTATGGAGCGGATGGAATCCTGGAGGCCCATCCCGGCCTGTGGAGATATCCCGAATTCTCAGAGCTGTTATCCACTTTGTCTGTGCTCCTGGAATCATTCCCTGACCTGAGGATAGGTGCGTTTTCAGTGGAACCAAAGCGGAGGCGCTCCCCATGGCAGAAGCCCATCCTCTCTCCCGGCTCAACAGCTCCAGCTCCTAAAAACAGCGTCATCCCACATCGGACCGCCGGAGGAAGCCCTCCTCCTCTCTGGCTGCCAATCCCTGGACATCAAGCCTGACAATTCCCGCGGCAGAGCCTCTCTCCACTCCTGCTGCAACTCCCGATGCCTTGACGTTCCCTCCTGCTGCCGAGAGGTTCTCCAGGGTTCCCCCGGTTATGCCCACTTCCCTGTTCTCAGGATCGGCTCCTCCACAATCCACTGAGGGGCCCAAGTTGACTGTTGACACAGAGAGGGATGACTGTCTGTCTCCTGCAGCTGACAACACCAAGATCCGGGATAACATGCAAGTGCTATTTCATTCTATTCCATCTTATAACGATATGCCTTGTCTGACTCCCAAAAGAGAGACTCAGGTTAAGCAGTCCCTTGAGCTCTCTCCTCCTGCTGCAATTGTTAAACCTTCACCTATCCCCTCCGTATCTCCCCCATCAATCCCTGAGTGTCTGTCAGTTCCAGAACTGAGCCATAAGACGATGGAGGAGCCTGTGGCCCTGAAGGACCCGACTCCAGAGCCAACACGGAGCCGAACCCCAGCTTCCAGGTCAGAGGAGCCACCAGCGTGGGTCAAGGCAGCTGGGGCGATGAAGACTGCGACTACCATCATGCCTGCTGCGGAGGCCACCACAGCAGAGTCAGCAACTGAGCTGGACCTCGAAGAAGAAACACCATTGCCTGGATCATCGGAGTCCTGGACAGTGGTGGAGCTTGAGCTCAGGCAAATGCTCTCCTTTGTTTTCCTATTGTCTGTTTTCAAGCAATCTCGCCTGTCTCTTGGTAAGGAGAGCCAGGTGCAGCTACCCGCTGCACCTGAACTTGCCTCGCTGGGCTCCGCCACTGCCAGTGACCCTGATCCCTCTTCTCTATGTGTGTCTGAGCTTTCTCTCAGGGTCACCGGAGACGCACCAACAATGCCAGAGGTCTCTGTGGGTCCAGGCTCACCACTGGAGATTGTCCTGGGTCCAGCTCCCCCCGTTGAGGTCGTCGTGGGTGTTCCGTCCCATCCCGGGACCTCCATGGGTGCAGCTCCTCCTCTGCCTGAGGCCGTCGTCTGGGTCCGAGTCCCCATGGGTGCTACGTTCTGGCCGGGGATCCGCGTGGGTGCCGCACCCCAGCATTAATCCTACGTGGGTGCTGCGCTCCAGCTTGGGTCCACCATGGGTGCTACACCCCAGTCCAGGGCCCACCGAGGGTGTAGCATTGGCCCAGTTGGGGCCCACTGTGGGTGGAGCATTGGTCCGGTCAGGGGCCACCAAGGGTGCAGCTCCGCTCCTGCCTGGAGCCACCAAGGATGCAGCTCCGCTCCTGCCTGGTGCACCGAGGGTGCTGCAGTGCTCCAGCCCAGAGCTAAGGAGGGTGCTGCAGTGCTCCAGCCCTGCGCCACCGAGGGTGCTGCAGAGCTCCAGCCCGGAGCCACTGAGGGTGCTGCAGAGCTCCAGCCCGGAGCCACCGCGGGTGCTGCTAAGCTCCAGCCCAGAGCCACCACGGGTGTTACGTTGTCTCAATCTGAGACCACCGAGGGTGCTGCCAGCCAGCCCGAGGACGCCGAGGCCTCTCCTGTTCTCCTGGTGGCTTAAGGACTCAGGCCGGCCGCCCAAAAGATGGAGTCGCCGGGTTGGGTGGTCCTTATTCTCTGGCAGGCCACCTGACCCTTTCCACCTGGCTGTCCGGCTGGCCTGGGACTTGGGCCGGCCACCCAAACTGTCTGGGGGTCTGAGGGCCTTGATGTAGCATAGTGCGGGTCTTGAGTGGGTCCTGTAGTTTGGCCCCCCCTGACCTGTTTCCCCACCTCCCACCCTGTTTTGTTTTTTGCTGTACCTTTTTTTTTTTTTACCTTTTGGTGTTACCTTGGGGTGTCTGGGGCCCACCCCTTGGGGGGGGGGGGCTCTGTCACAGGACTGAGCACGGGTTGTTCCGGGCTCAGTCTCTCAATTTATTTATGAATTTTTTCTATATGTTTTCCAAGCCTTGTGGTGTCTGGTGTTTTGATTTCTGATGATTTATCGTTCTATTTATTATTTATGTTTCAGTATTGTTATTTTGTTGTGTAGTTTAAGAGTGTTTTGACTTTTCCTGTGGCAGGGTCACTCTTCCTCCTCTCCCAGACATCCCCATCTGGTTATTTACTCACTGCCTGCTCTCTAAGTCAGCTCAGCTGTGAGTACTCAGTAATTAGGTCACCAGTCCGCTCTTTCTCCACGCACCTGTTACTCATTGTGGCATTCCATTTTCCATTATTTAAGCTCTGTGTGTTCAGTTTACCTTTGCGGCTATATTGAATGTTTCTTGACTGGTTAGCCTCTGTACTTTTCCTGTACTTTGTGATTCTCATCTCTTCCAGAGCTGGATGGCCCTGGAGTGCATCCCTGTGTATGTTGTCCTTGTTTTTGCATTTTGTGTTTTTGCACTATTTTGGACTCTTATGTTCTTTTTGTTAATAAATGTCACAAACACCATTCAGCGAGTGGGCTCGTCTCTCTGCCCCGAAGGGGAAAACATGACAGTTTGATTTTATGTTAAGCACTTTGTTACCCTGTCTGTGAAAAGTCCTCTACAAATAGGCTCATTATTATTATTATTATTATTTCAAGTCACAAATTCAAGAAGAAAATGTCAATCCATATGCAAACATTTTTCATGAAGTTTCAAAATTTTAACTGAGATGACCCTTTAAAGAGTTTTTAATGATCTTGTTTTAATTGCTGACTCCGGCAGTTCTGCTGTTTTAGTGCTTTTAGACCTCTCTGCTCCGTTTGATACTGTGGATCACCAGATTCTTCTGTCTCAACATGAACATGCTGGTAGTATCAAAGGCACTGCACTAACTTGGTTTAAATCTTATTTGACATACAGAAGTGTTTCAGTTAGTATAGAAAAGTTCTCTTCTGCAGCAGCTCCCCTTACTTGCGGTGTCCCTCAGAGGTTTTTTGGGGGGTCCAGTCCTGTTTTTCCCTGTATATGTTGCTTTTAGGTTCCATTTTCAGGAAATATAATATTCCATTTCATTGCTTTGCTGATGATATTCAAGTCTATATGCCCCTCACACAAAACAGCAGTAATTCATTGTAGCCTCTGATAAACTGTGTAGGCGACATAAACACTTGGCTAAAGCTGAACTTTCTCAACCACAATGAAAATAGAACTGAGGTTATCTGTTTTGGAAAAACTGGCAACCCTACTGGTATTCTTGGACCTTTGGCTTCCTGTTGTAGCAGGGCTGTCAGAAATTTGGGCATCATTATTGACAATTCTTTTAAGATGGACAAACAGAGTAGTTCATTTGTCATAACTAATATTTATCAATTGCAAATGACTGCCAAAGTGAAGTCTTGTCTCCCCCCTAGAGATTTGCAAAAAGTGATACTGTTATGTATATAAATAGGCTGGTAGTAGTAAGATGGCAGCTGGGTTGGACGGGGAATAGACTAGAGTGGCTAACTACCGGTTTCCGGTGATGACGCCACTCCTAGTATAAAGGAGGTGGGTGGAAGGAGCCAGTCCTCTTTCATCGAGAAGATACCTGGCCTGCAGGAGAGTGCCGTAAGCTTTATCCATATTGTAAATAGTACTCTCATAAAGCTCCGTAAACTGAGTTACCACTTGCTCATTATTTGCCTAAGTATGGATACAACATTTGGCGACGAGGTAAAAGCGGTTGTGGAAAGATCTGTTGCCAGTTTTTGGCCATTTTTGGAGGCGCCGGGTGAGCCATCTGTGCCATGGCCCCAGTGGTTTGCTGCTTTTACTAATTATCTGGTGGTTTTGAACCTCGGCGAGCTAGAAAAGCTTCATGCGAGGGCTGTCTTGGTCCATAACTTAGGCATGGAGGGGCAGAGTACACTGGAGAACCTTGGGGGAGCTGATAGCTTCGATTAAGTGGTGGAGCTAATGGCGCGCTACTTTTGCATGCCGGAAAACGTCACGGTCCGACGCATCCAGTTTTGACAGCGCCGCCAGCGTTCGGGGGAGCCAGTAAAGAGATTCTTGGCGGACCTCCGAGAGCTGGAGAGGGAGAGCAAGTTCGGGCCCCTGGAGGACGGGATGATTCGGGACCAGCTGGCAGAGCACATCCGCTGCTCAGAGGCCCGGTCCAGGCTTCTAACACACCCAGGAGAGTTGACATTGGCTGCAGCTATCAAGTTCGCCCAACAGTTCGAGGCAGCAGAGACCATCGCGAGGGGCCTTACTGAAGCGGCCACTCTGGGTCAGGATGAGTCTCGAGCTAAGGCGCTGTTGTTGGATCCAGGTGATGAAGACAGCGGAGAGGAAGAGCATGCCTCCGTCTTAAAGGTCAGGTCCACCCCAGGTATGCCACGTTGTTATGGCTGTGAGCACCCTAGTCACCACTATAAGTCCAGAGTGTGCCCAGCGAAAGGCAAGCGTTGTGGGAAGTGTGGTTTGCTGAACCACTTTGCCAGGGCGTGCGCAAACTTCAAACACAGGGACCGAAGGAGTGAACCATGTCCCGCGCAGAAGACTCCTACAATAGTGCACACCGTTTCCCTGGAGACTACGGGACGGATCGAGTATAATGTCATGCTAGATGGCATCAAGATTCCCCTGCTGATGGGCACAGGAGCAGTTATCTCCGTTTTGAACCTGGCGACCATGAGAAGTTTGTTTCCCCACCGACAGATTAGAAAACAGGAAAAGGATTACTGTGGCTATGGATGGAACAGACTGGCCGTGCTGGGGTTTGTGGAGATAGAGGCTCGGTATAAGTCTGTCGTTGTACCCAAGGCCCGCGTTTATGTCACCGCAGGGGTCAACATCATGGGGTGCAACCTCTTTTACAGCTTGGGGCTTTCCATAGCCAACGTATCGGGTGAGGAGTGGTCGGGATGTGGGCTTTGGGGCCAACCAGCTCCAATGGTGGATGGTGTGGAGGTGTGGGACTCACACTGGCTGGACACAGAAGCAAGTGGAGAGCACGTTCGGCGCCATGCGACGCCGCCATGCGACGCCGCCATGCGACACCGCCACGCGACACCACCACGCGACACCGTCACGCGACGGACCCGGTGCCGGTCATTATGCTGCCCTAGATGAGGGTGCTGAATGGCACGCCGGGACCCCCGGGGTGGCCCCTAACGACGAGGTGCCCACGCTGGAGGACAAGGGGGCGAGACCTGAGAGGGCAGTGGCAAAGCGCTCACAACGATGGCCCGCAAAGAGGAAGTTGAACCGGACCCGCGAGTCGACCGGATTGGTGAAGGAGGCCAGTTGGAAATGAAGTTATCCGGAGAGAAAGAGGAGGGCTTCCCCGCAGGTTGGAGATGAAGTTCTGCCCAGGGTTGAGGCTCAAGTATGTGAGGATCACGAACCACGCAAGCAGCGTGATGACCAGAGGCGGTTCCAAGTGGAGGCTGCCTGGAGGGATGGGTATCGACGTGTGTCTGATCAGACCTGGAGTCTGGTCAGACACGCGTGAGCGGCGTCTGACATTGGAGGAGAGAAGGTGGTGCAGCAGGACTCCCGAGACCAAAAGACAGAGGCGTCTAGAGAGAGACCCATCCAAGGACTAAGGGTATTTTGTGTGTATGTGTTTAATTTTTTTTTCCCGGGTCCTGATGTATATAATTTTACTACTGTTTTTGTGCCACGGTTTAAGCTAAAAAAAAAAAAAAAACGAGAATAGAAATGGTTAATGATAAGAAGAGGACATTTTATGGGTGGAATTTTGTGAATTGTGTGTCATATAGAAATTGCATTCTGTTAATTTGAATGTTTTATTGGCCATGGTGAAAATGAATTGATAAATTGTTAATTTGATACATACCCGAATTTGGTTTGTGATGTGAGATTAGTGGGGTGTGTTTGGTTTGTTTGATTTTATTGATTGGAGATTTATAGTAGCTATATTATCCAACACATGTTGTTGTATTGTGTGCCCTACTGTTTGGTAGGTGTTGGGGTGGGGACCGCCAGTAGTTTAAGTGTGTGTTGTCATTTTGTATGTTATGTTTAATAGGAGCTGTTTTATGGGATTATTTTATTTAAGAACACAGCTTTACTTTTGAGTTGGACTGTTCTAGTTTGGCGGCAGAATAACCTGCCTGACCGTGTAGGGGGCGCTGGCAGTCTACCCGGCCCCCCAGCCTTGGTTGTGTGAATGGATAGGCAGTTTGTTTCTTTTTGTACATATTTTATGTTTAGAGCGTGAGTCGGGAGACAAATTTGGGTGGGTTACCTGTGTGCCTGACACTTTTTTTGAAGGAGGGGAAGAATGTTATGTATGTAAATAGGCTGGTAGTAGTAAGATGGTGGCCGGGTTGGGTGGGGAATAGACTAGGGTGGTTAACTAATGGTTTCCGGTGGTGACGCCACTCCTAGTATAAAGGAGGTGGGCAGAAGGGGCCAGTCCTCTTTCGTCGGGAAGACACCTGGCCTGCAGGAGAGTGCCGTAAGCCTTATCCATATTGTAAATAGTATTCTAATAAAGCTCCGTAAACTGTGTTACCACTTGCTCATTATTTGCCTAAGTACGGATACAACAGATACATGCTTTTATTACTTCCCGATTGGACTACTGTAATTCACTCTATTTTGGAGTAGAACAGTCCTCTGTGCAGCATTTGCAGCTAGTCCAGAATGCAGCGGCTCGGCTTTTAACTGGTATAAAAAAGTGTGAACATATCACTCCTGTTTAATCTTCCCTTCACTAGCTTCCTGTCCATTTTAGGATTGATTTTAAGGTTATATTGTTTACTTTTAAGGCCTTAAATGGATTTTTACCATCCATTTGAACTTGTGTCCACTCATTCACCTGTAAAAGCACCGAGATCAATTAACCAGATGCTCTTAGACGTATCAAAATCTAAGTTAAAACGGAGAGGTGATCACGCTTTTGCAGTGGCTGCTCCAAGACTGTGGAACAGTTTACCTGTCCACATATGCACTGCTGAGACATTACTTGATTTTAAATCACTGCTGAAGACACATCTGTTCTCACTGGCATTTGATTCAAGCAGAGAGTGAAAACTCAACAGTTGGCTGCATTCTGAGCTGTTTTTACTCCATTTTCTTTTAATGCATTTTATTTCTATTTATTGTGTATGTTAGGCTGTGCAGTTTGATTTTAACTCTATCTCGATGTACAGCACGTTGGTCAACTTGATTGTTTTTAAATGTGCTTATAAATAAATTTGACTTTAAAAGTTTATATTTAAAAAAAGAATAAAAAATAATAATAAAAAAGTAAATTCATGAGAACGCTTGAAATTCACATAAAAAAGTGAGTCCACATTTTCAATTAAAAAAATCTCTAATTTAGGTGTAGAGTAGCTTGAAACTGTACACAGGTAAACATAGGTTATCTTTATATATTATCACTCATACATAAGAGTAATCACCCAAAAGTAGTTTAAGAAGTTACTGAGATGTGACTTTAGTTTGGAAAGTTTGAGGTTTTTCTCCTAAATTTATGAGTTTTATTCTAAATTTAATACTTTTTCCTTGTAAATTTGAAAGATTTTTCCCCCAGTGAAATCAACTAATAATTTGTGTTTATTTGAGACATTACTCTCATAAATTTGTGAGGTTTTTTCCTCATAAATTAAAAATCAAAAATAAAATGACCAAAGATAGAGTATCTTCTGTTATATTACAGGCAGAGTATCTTCTGTTATATTACAGGCACTATTTATAGCCTAATAATAGCCCATTTTCTGTCACGAGCCTCCCCGTGCACTTTGACGCAGCGCACGGAGGAGTGAAGAGGAATGACGGATTTACTCGCTGAGTTGCACCACAAACACATTTATTAACAGAGGAGCTCACAGTTCAAAAATAGAGACACACAAAAGGGAACAAGGCACACTAAAAGGCTCACACGCCAGGCATGCAGTGGGCAGACCACAGTGTGCAGTGCCCACAAAAAACAAACAGTACAAAACACAAAACCGTCATACAAAAAGGAGACAAATATCCACTACAGCTCACGCGTACAAAGAGCAGAGGGCAGACCACAGTGGACCGTGGCCAAACGTTCCTCAGTGACTATTCACAATGGTCCAGCGATGCCTGACTGGCAAAGGCCACCTAAGTACAAGCGCCGCTGGAGAATAGATTGGGCACACCTGGATGAGGCGTGGGAAAGACAATTACCGAAGTGGGATCAACTGGCTGTCAAGAGAGAGGGGGCGTGGTCGGACCGGTGAGTGTCAGACAACGCCCACATGAATGTAGGTCAAAGAGGCTGCCTAACAGCCGCCAGCCAGAGCGGTGGCTGCAGGCATGGAAAAAAAAAGGAACAAGGACATAAAACAACAAGAACTCAAACGATAATACATAAATAACACGATACCTGAGCCACAGAGAACGGTCAGAACCGAGCCTAAGCACAATACCGACTCGGTTCGTGACAGAGCCCCCCCCTCTAGGGGTAGATTCCAGACACTCACGGCAACATCATAAGGAAAGGACTCCACCACCACCACCACCACCACCCCCAACAGGAACCACAACACGAACCCGGGTGGGAGGTAGGGGGAACAGGAAAGGAGGGAATACAATACACCCCGCCCAGAACCCGCAATTAACCCCCCAAGTCCAAGGGCGTGGAGGCTCAGGAGGCCACCCAGAGTCCCAGACCCAGCAGGTGGTCCGACAAACAGAGTCCAGTGGCCAGCCGGAAAACACAGGTCACCTGGCCCAGAGACTCGGTCCCTCCGGCGGCCGGCCAGTGTTGTTAAGCCACCAGGACCAAAGGGGTGAAGCAGGAAGCGGCCCGCCCACCGGGAGGCTCACTGGTGGGTGACCGGACCGTAGGAAGGGAACCCCCATGGCGTCGAACAGGGAGGCGAAGGGGACCACGGCGTCCTCAGGGTGACCAGCAGCATCCCCGGTGGTCCTGGCTTGGGACACAGCTGCACCCACGGTGGACCCTGACCGGGCCAACGCTGCACCTGCGATGGACCCCGACCGGATCAACACTGCATCTGCAGTGGACCCCGACCGGGCCAATGCTGTACCCTCGGTGGACCCCGACAGAGCCAATACTGCACCCATGGTGGCTCCCAGCTGGAGCTCTGCAGCACCAGCATTGGCTCCCAACTGGAGATCTGCAGCACCCGCGGTGGACTCCGGCTGGAGCTCTGCAGCACCCGCGGTCACTCTCGATTGGAGCTTTGCAGCACCCGTGGTGGGCTCCAGCTGGAGCACCATTGCACCTGCAGTGGTCCCCATCGGGGACCTCATTGCTCCCGCGGTGACCTCCCCAGCGAGGGAGGTAGGACTCTCCATGACTTCCGACGCTGACCCTAGACCCTCAGCGGCCTCTGGAATTGGCTGCTCTCCAGCGACCTTGGCCAGAAGCTCCGAAACTGGAGGGAGAGAGAAAGAGACCGAGTCAGGGTCGTCGGCAGCGGCAGAGCCCGGTGAGGTGAGCCCGGGAGCTGCAGCGAGCTGCCCCTGGCCCTCCTCACCATAAGTCAGGCAGTGTGACTTCAACGTAAGCACAGGAGACATTATGGAGCACACTTGCCTGAACTCGGGCTCCACTGCCCACCAGGACTCCAGCGATCTATGGTGTGGTGGTTCCATAGGTCCGGGAGGTGCAGTGCCCACGTCGGCCTCCCCCAGGGCGGCTGGACTCACGTCGTCGTCGTCTGCGGGCACCCCAGGTAGCGGTGGATCCTCTCCGGCGACCCTAGGAAGGAGATCAGGGTAGACGGGAGAGGAAAGGTGGTTAGGATCAGCGGCAGCGGCGGAGCCCGGCAATTGGAGTCCAGATGCGGCTGAAGGCTGCACTCGACTCTTCTCCCCAAGAGCCAGGCAAGATCTCCCAAAAACTGACATGAGAATTACAGGAGAGATTACTTGCCTGCACTCGAGCTCCACTGCCATCCAGGACTCTGTCGATCCAGACAACGACACGGGCCCGACCTCAAGGCAGTCCGGTGCAGGCTCCTCCTCCGCTGTGGCAACCTCTGCAGCTGGTTTGAGCTGGCGAGGACTCCAATGCTGGTGACTGATCCAGTGGGGGGGGGAGGGGCTGGGGGCTCACTCTGTGCTGGCACTGGTCTGACCTCCTCCAATGCCACAAGCTCCTCCATCGTCCGGTGGCTAGGTTCAGGAGCTGGCGGACACTCGGGGAAAAATGGGGGAGACACGGAGAGAATAGGAGTACATTGAACCGTTGCAGCAGGAGGGGAGAACCCAGCGGACTGCTGAGACTGGGCCTCCCCCTCAGGAGACAGACAAGGTTTATCATAATTAGATGGAAAAGAATGACAAAACACTTGCCTGTCCTTCCGGTCTCTGATGTCAATAGCTGCAGACGGGAGCCAGTCGTCTCTCTCCATGCCTAGGTTGGATTCGGACCCCCTCGTGAAGAGTGGAAGAGCCGTCTCCATGGTGACAGAGGTAGAAGAAACTGGTGGTGGGCTCTCGGGAAACGGCGGCGATGGGAGGAAACAGGCGGCGAGAGCTCCGGTTCCCCTGGTGACAGCCTCTCCTGCATCCGGGATCCATCTCCCGGCATAGACAATGGCATTGGAAAAACAGGAGACAGGTAGACAATCAAAGTCACCAGCTGACACCTCCTCAGGAGTCAGGCAAGCAATTTCAAATGACATTAAAAGTGACTGAATAAGTACTTGCCTGAATTCCTGGGAAGTGATGACGTCAGCTGTCATCTCCGGGTCGGAGAGGTGTGGCAGCTCCATGGTTGGAGCCCGCTCTTCCTCGGGCTGAAGCTTTAGTTCCATCGGGGGATTTTCCTCCAACCTCCCGGCCAACTCCGGGAGGACCCACGGTTTCATCTCCAGGAGGAGATCAGTCCCCGCCAGACAAACCAGTCTATGTTCCTCTAGCTCAGGGGTCGGCAACCCGCGGCTCCGGAGCCGCATGCGGCTCTTTCATCCCTCTGCTGCGGCTCCCTGTGGCTTTGGAAAATAAATAATGAGTATTTAATTAAAATGTATTTTATTTTAGTTCATTAGTTTTTAAAATGTAATTCTAAATTTGAAGATTATGGTGATCTTGTAAAATCTAAAAAAAAACGTGTTAAAGTTTAATCACCGTCAGCGAAATTCAACACGAAGTCGGAAGTCGTCTCCCGCGATAACCCGGATGTGTTGTGTTCAAGCTACTGCTGTATTGTAAACAGCCCTGCGATTGGATAGTTGCAAACGATTGGACCAATCAAATGGCTCGTTGTATACTTTTTCAAAGATTCATGGCGGCGTGTTCTCAGGGATGTGATTTTCTGTTAATTCGCCGAATTCCGCTTTATTTTATCTTCCAGGAAGATAAAGTACGTTAAGTACGTTAGCGGCTTGTGGTCCACGAACGCAGTGAAGCTGCGCCCTTTCAGGCAGGACTGGAAGTGGCGTATGGCCACCGGTAATCGATATGGCCAGGTGGAGAGTCATTAACTCTACAACGGCTGTATGAGCTGGGCTGGCGCGAGGGATTAAACAGATTAACAGATTAAACGGATTAAACGGTAATAAAAGTTAACCATCCCCTTTTAGGATGATATTGTCCTTGTGGGAGGCAACACAGTCATGGGTGAAAAGGCTGTAGAGGATGGGGCTGAGAACACAACCCTGTGGGACACCTGTGTTTGTGATGATGCTGGCTGAGGTCCTGTTACCTATCCTGACAGACTGGGGCCTGCCAGTTAGAAAGTCCAGTAGCCAGTCGCAGAGGGTGGGGTGCAGGCCAAGTGAAGACAGTTTGTTGGTGAGTTTGTGGGGGATGACCGTGTTGAAGGTGGAGCTGTAGTCGACAAAGAGCATCCTAATGTGGGAGTCTTTATCTTCCAGGTGGGAGAGAGAATAATGGAGTGCTGCAGCGATGGCATCTGAGATGGCCCTGTTGGGTCGTAGGCATACTGCAGGGGGTCCAGGGTGCCCGGTATGCTGTCCTGAATGAGGGGAAGCACCACTCTCTCAAAGCACTTCATGATGATTGGAGTGAGTGCTACCAGTCTGTAATCATTCAGACAGGTCGGCGGACTCCTTTTGGGGAGGGGGATGATGGTTGTCATTTTAAAGCAGGAAGGGACTATGCTCTGGTTGAGGGAGAGGTTAAAGATGGTTAACTTTTAACAGCTGGCTCTTGTCTTCACAGACATTTTTAACACCTCCCTTAAGTTATGCCACGTGCCGTCCTGCCTCAAATCCTCCACCATCATCCCTGTCCCCAAGAAGCCACGGATCACTGGACTTAATGACTACAGACCTGTAGCGCTCACCTCTGTAGTCATGAAGTCCTTTGAGCGCCTGGTCCTGCCCCACCTCAAGTCCATCACCACCCCTCTCCTGGACCCGCTGCAGTTTGCCTACCGAGCCAACAGGTCTGTAGACGACGCAGTCAACCTGGCCCTCCACTCCATCCTGCAGCACCTGGACTCCCCGGGAACCTACGCCAGGATCCTGTTTGTGGACTTCAGCTCCGCATTCAACACCATCCGCCCCGCTCTGCTCCAGGACAAGCTGTCCCTGCTCAACGTGCCTGACTCCCTCTGCAGGTGGATCACCGACTTCCTGACGGACCGGAGGCAGCATGTGCGGCTGGGAAAGACTGTCTCAGACTCTACTAGCATCAGCACCGGATCACCCCAGGGCTGTGTACTTTCCCCCCTACTCTTCTCCCTTTACACCAACTCCTGCACCTCCAGCCACCAGTCTGTCAAGTTGATCAAGTTTGCGGACGACACCACCCTCATCGGGCTCATCTCCAACGGCGACGAGTCCGCCTACGGGAGAGAGGTGGCCCAGCTGGCGTCCTGGTGTAACAATAACAACCTGCAGCTGAACGCTCTGAAGACAGTGGAGATGATTGTAGACTTCAGGAAAGTCACTACCCCTCTGCCCCCCCCACCCTCTCAGGATCTCCCATCACCACTGCTGATTCCTTCCGCTTCCTAGGCACTACCATCACCAGGGACCTCAAATGGGAGCCGACCATCAGCTCACTCATCAAAAAAGCCCAGCAGAGGATGTTCTTCCTGCGGCAGCTGAGGAAGCTCAAGCTACCCACCAAGATGTTAGTGCAGTTCTACACAGCCATCATCGAGTCCATCCTCACCTCCTCCATAACCGTGTGGTACGCAGGAGCCACTGCCAGGGACAGACTAAGGCTGCAGCGCGTCGTGCGCACTGCTGAGAAGGTGATCGGCTGCAAGCTCCCATCTCTCCAGGATCTGTACATCTCCAGGACCCGGAGGCGTGCTGGCCGGATCATAGCCGATCCCTCACACCCTGGTCACGTACTGTTTGCCCCCCTCCCCTCTGGTAGAAGACTTCGGTCCATCCAGACTAAAACCTCCCGTCACATGAATAGCTTCTTCCCCTCTGCCATCAGACTGCTGAACACTAAGTGACTTATTGACTCTCGTGCACTATGTACAGCAGCTCAACCAGACTCATGTCAATCATCACTGTTTTCTTCCTGCATTACCGACTGCACTATATAGTTCTCCACAGTATCTGCTGCTCGCTAATATATTTTAACTGCTGACCAGTATCACTTACTCTTATTCTACACTTTATTGCATGTATAGTTTATTCTTTTATCTTATCATGTTTAATGTTGCAGCATTGCACCGAGACAAATTCCTAGTTTGTGTACTACATGAACAATGGCAATAAACCTGATTCTGATTCTGATTTATGATTCCAAACAGTTTGAAATTGACAGTGCACAGTGGACATTGACTCATAACTTTTGAATATTTCTAAGACTTGGCTACATCAGTGATTGTGCAAAATGAACTGCTCAAGACTCAATAGAGATTGAAACTGGTGATCTGAAATGAATGCTGAAATTATAAAAAGTAATGGTATGTTGGAATTTTATTTCTATTATGGAACAGATAAAATTAACTGATTTTGATTTGATCAAGTGTTAAAGCATGTGATGGATAATGCTTGTTGGAATATTTTAGGAATGCTATCTTCTTGGAACATAAGTCAATATTATACATTAATAAGTGGCATTCAGCTGTTTGTTTTATGTCATTTAAGCACAGTTCTGGTACTTAAAAATCATAAAAACCCAGGAGCTTCGGGGGGCTTTGCCCCCCTTGCCCCCCATCCCAGCCCAGACCCCGCTGGGGGACTATGTCCCCCAGACCCCCTGCTGAATTTTCAGATAATTTCCCCAACCCCAAATCACATCGCTGGTTCGTGTTGGAATTCTGAGCTTTCGGTATTGTTTTCAGCGGAATTATGAGATTTTTATCAAAGGATCAGGAGTCATCAGTGCTGGAAATAGCACTCTCCTTTCAACCCAGTGTCAACCTTCAACCCTATGTCTTTTTTTTTTTCGGAGTTCAAAATGTTTTTGTTGCATGCAGAAATGTAATTTTGTTTTCTCTGCAGGAGTTGCCTGATTTCATAAATGCAACACATTATAGTTTGTTTATACATAGCATAAAGGGAAAAAAAGTTATATGCAGTGTTATTTCATTTTAAGTGTCAAAAGGGTTTTTGTGGCTCCCAGTGTTTTCTTTTCTGTGGGAAACGGGTCCAAATGGCTCTGAGCGGTAAAGGTTGCTGACCCCTGCCCTGGACAGATCGCCAGTCCATCGCAGGGCCAACACAGAGAGACAGACAACCATTCACTCTCACAGTCAGACCTAAGGACAATTTAGAATCCCCAGTTTGATGCCAATAAACCTAACTTGCATGTTTTTGGCATGTGGGAGGAAACTGGAGAAATCCCAGAGTAAACCCACGCAGACACGGGGAGAACATGCAAACTCCACACAGATCACTGTTGGTCGGGGGCTGGGATCGAACCCAGGATCCCCCGGCCAAGGGTGAGTTGCTGTGCTGCCGCAGTGCTAACCACTTCTCCACCGCGCCGCCCACAACCAATCCACTAGTTGTCAAATTGAGAGTGTGGAGATCAAGTGAAGGATACAGATTTATATTATATTAATACATTTGAACAAGGAGCATTATGAGGAAACAGGATGAAAAGTAGCTTCTTCTAAATAAAACTTTCATCTCTAATTTATGAAAATATCAGGAACTAAAGCTGTGTGATCACTGTTGAAAGTAGGAGATGGGTGATATTTTTCAGATTTAAACAATTTATGAATGTGCTGATAATTAAAACTATGCAAAAATTATGGTCAGATATTCAGAAATTTATTTTTCAGCACAAAACAATTTATAATATATATCTAACATTTATTTCATGAATGAAGCTATATAAATGAAGCTATAAGCAGTTTTTTCCCACTGCTGTAGTAGGAATTCATTAATGCCACATAATATTTAGAGCTATGTACAGTATATAAAAAACTTTATAAGCAGCATAATCTTTATTTTAAAGGTCAAATTGCCGTTGCGGCTCTCAGCCATGTCTGTTTTAGTCGGAGACGGGCAAAACGGCTCTTCGGCTGGCAAAGGTTGCAGACCCCTGCTCTAGCTCCTCCGGAGACGGAGCAGGCCACAGCTCAGAGCGAGGAGGCGGGGCTGTCGTCGGAGGGGCTGGAGGCTTCTTTCGGTGAGGCTTCCTCCTCCTCGCGGACAGTTTGGGTACCAGGTAATCTGGAATTCTCAGCACATCACTGGGCTGCAAATCACAAGTGCGGAGAAGCTACGGAGTGTCCAAAAAAGAAGGCGGGGTAGCCGCGGGGGGCTTGAACGCCGGGAGCTCCTCTTCCGACCCTTCGCATGGCACAGCGAAGATATCCCGGAGAATCTTTGTTGCATCAGGATGATTCCAAAGACTGTCCTGTCATAACCCTCACCGCCGTGTCCCAAGCCCATCGAGCTGTCTCAGAGGAACAGGGCTGCAGTGTCCACGAAAGTATCTCCTTCGGGAAACACAGCGAGCGCAGCTCCCTCTCCATCCAGTCAGCCATAGCACCCAGGAAGCAGGTGAGTGGAAAAAGGAAAAATAGATCAAAAAGAAAAACAGATGTGTGGGTGCAACCTGCTAAATCCCACACTGGCTGGACCATTTTGTCATGAGCTTCCCCGTGCGCTTTGACGCAGCGCATGGAGGAGTGAAGAGGAATGATGGATTTACTCGCTGGGTTGCACCACAAACACATTTATTAACAGAGGAGCTCACAGTTCAAAAATAGAGAAACACAAAAGGGAACAAGGCACACTAAAAGGCTCACACACCAGGTGTGCAGTGGGCAGACCACAGTGTGCAGTGGCCACAAAAACCAAACTGTACAAAACACAAAACTGTCATACAAAAAGGAGACAAATATCCACTACAGCTCACGCATACAAAGAGCAGAGGGCAGACCACAGTGGACTGTGGCCAAACGTTCCTCAGTGACTATTCACAATGGTCCAGCAATGCTTGACTGGCAAAGGCCGCCTAAGTACAAGCACCGCTGGAGAACGGATTGGGCACAACTGGGTGAGGCGTGGGAAAGACATTTACCGGAGTGGGATCAGCTGGCTGTCAAGAGAGCGGGGACGTGGTGGGACCGGCGAGTGTTAGACAACGCCCACATGAATATAGGTCAAAGAGGCTGCCTAACAGCTGCTGGCCAGAGTGGTGGCTGCAGGCATGGAAAAAAAAGGACCAAGGACATAAAAACAACAAGAACTCAAAAGATAATACTTAAATAACCCGATACCTGAGCCACAGAGAACGGTCAGAACCCAGCCTAAGGACAACACCAGCTTGGTTTGTGACATTTTCTAACCACCACCCCAGGTGAAAACCTCACGTACTTTGAAACCTAAATATTTGCAGGTATGGATCATACTCTTAATGAATAAATTCAGACAGACACAAAAACTATTCATAACATTGCAGAATATTCAAGCTGAGGCTGGTGTCACACATCATTAAGAGATGTGACTAAAACACTTGGTAGAGATGAGTAAGTAGGCGTAGCTCAAATTGTGGAAAAATTTGCCAGCACACGTTGTGTCAGCAAAGCTTGCACTTTTTTGTGTTATCCATTTGTTTTAATGATTTGGTATATTTATGCAAAGTCATTTTAATGAATAACAAATAAACTAAACTAAACTAAACTACCTGTAGAAGAGCTGAAGGAGCCTCATGTCTGCTCACCTTTCTTGCTGTTGGGATAGGGAGGGCCCTGATGTGGCATCCAAATACACTCAGAAGTTTAACTATTTATCAGAATTAGTGGGGTAAAACACAAAGTTCGACACATAAGGCTTTTTCTGGAGCTTTTTTAACCAACTAATATGTCCTTTATTTTAACAAATTTAGTGGCATCCGTTTCCATTTTTTAATTTTTTCCCCTAATCTTTTCAACTCCACTTTTATGTTTTTATTTGACCATTTTCATTAGACACTTGTGCTGCCACACAATTTCTTCCACACTAAACGCAGCTCCGAAAGGGTAGGGTGCGCACTGGGAAGGAAGGGGTGGGTGTGTTAGGGGTGCTTAACCTGTTGAACTCTGGGATACCGTGGGCGGTCACGTCTCTGCGTCATAGTGCGTCTCAATGCGCACTGAAAAAAAAAAGCTGCATTTCCGTTCTTCCAGTACAGACACAGCCACAAACAGAAAGCCAAAGGAGTGTTTGATTGGTTTAGATTTGATTGACCTCTCATTCGACTAATAAGAGCCTTGAATTGGGTTTCTGAAACCTTGAAGAACCAATGACTGAAAACCTAGCAAGAAGGACCTGCCTACCAACGACCGCGAATACAACGAGCCAATTGAAGCAGAGAAGTTCGACAATTGAAACGCGTGCGTCGCCGTGCGTAAAATCTTTTTTGTCTAAGCCGCTGGGTGACACACATTGAGACCTGTGTGTAACGGTAGCGTTAGCCACTCTCAGCCGTTAGCCAGTCTTTTTTTTATATTACTACTGTTCTTATTTGTTTTGAAAAATGGTTCGCAAAAACCGCAATCATGGAAGCGGAGATGGTTTGACCGGGTCGGGTGACCAGAACCACGAGTCCGTAACAACCGGACCAGCTTCATGTTCGTCTGACAATGAGGAACAGATGTTTGCCAACGACACTGCTGTTGTGGACAGGTAAGTGTTATAAGCTAAATTATTCTTTATCAATGAAAATAGTAATAAAAATGACTTTTGACTGATCGGTAATTACAACGGTCCGTCATGGCCACAAGTTTTTTGTGCGCCGAGCTCCTCTGTAGCGGGGAGTGGGGGTGGGGGGGAGTTGTTATCCTCTACATTGTAGATATTTTAGTATAATTTTTATTGCACTGTAGGTTATTTTTTTCTTGTAAAAAAAGGCCACACATTTTTTACGTGGCATGTTTCTTTGTGTGTGGGGGGCTTGTTTGTTCATTCATTCATTCATGAATGAACAAACAAACAAGCCCCCCCACACACACACACACAGCCCTGAGTGTCACCTTTCATTAGAGCCCAAGATGAAGCTTCTGTGTTGAAGCATTCAAAAGTTATAGACATTTTTCCCCAAACTGTGCCATTTGGCACAGTTCAAAAACGCCTGGGAACAACCTGAGAAAAAAGCTGTGTAATATATTCATTTTTTGTGGTATTGTTACAAAATTTTGACCTCAGCTTGATAACACTTGGTTCTACATTTCTGTTGCATTTCCCAGCCAGTATCTGACAGCTGTGTGTTATTTGCAAGCATTTGTATCTAAAAAAAACACCCAGGCGAACTTTATTTTCTTCAAATTCAGTATGTTTAGATGACTGTTACTCAGTGGCAGGAGCACTTAGAGAGATTATGACTGTTTTGCCAAAAAATTCAAAGTGTTTTCTTTTAAATGAGACCAACCCCATGAAGATGCTACAAAGGGTTGAAGAACAGCTTTTGATTTACTTTGAGTATGTTATTTTTAGGCGTTTTTAGGGAAATTGACCAGAGTTCAAGGGGTTAAGAAATTTGATTGGGCAGTCCAGTGTCAGTAATGAAAATAAGCGAATAGGCTGCTGTCAGTATTTCAAAGGCAGGTGTGCAGGGGTCCTTGAAAGCGTGTTTACATAACTGACCAAAAATTGACCATAACTGACCATAAATGACAATGCATCGGCCCACATGTGCATCTCCAACCCTGGCAGGACGTTCTGTACATACATGTTCCATACAGGACGTGTATGGAACATTCCATTCCGTACCGTGTTTTAGTAGGCACTGCAAAAGTGTATTACTACTCACAAACATTCTAACAATAAAACTAAACTTGTGAGTTGAAAACTTGATTTCATGCTAAATCATACACTGGAGTAGCTTTGCATGATTCACTGCTTAAGATAATCATGTGACTAGTGACTTTAAACTGTTCTAACCCTAACCTTTTTCTAACTTTAACCAAGAGGTTTTAGTGGCAAACCTGTGGTATAAGAAACCACAGGGTTAAATGGCACCGGGGTGATGACGCAGCCGTTTGGTGATGTCATCATGCTGAGCCAATATAATGGGCATGTTGGCAATCTTAGGTCTCTCTTGGCTCTCTCCTCTCTCATGGTTCAGCCTCCTGTAACAGACACGTGTAATACTGAAAGTTTATACTTTGTTGTAATAAAGTTTGTGTTCCAAGCAACACCACTCTCCGTTGGTAATTCCCGGGTTTCTAGACATAACAAAACCTTAACCATTGTTGTCACTTTAAACACAGGTAAAGATCATAAAGAAATTAATTCGCAATCTGGAGGTGTACCACGAATGCTGGAGTAAACAAAAGAAGAAGAACAGGATCTAAACACCGGTCTCATGTATGGCAACTTGTCCACCATCCCCAACCCAACTCCATACTCAGATTTGAGCACTTTTGAAACCAGAAACATTATGAAAGCTCAAGACCTCAGCATCATTGAGACAGTATATGTTGTCAGAAGTGGGTAGAAAAGTCAGAAATTGTACTCAAGTAAAAGCAGTGCTACCTTATATCAATTACTCAAAGTCAAACTAGCCTAAAAAAAATTACTTAAGATCAAGTATCCACTCAAAAAATACCGGGAGTTGACAGTAATGACAGTCACCAATTTGTGAGACAGTTCTTAAAAATTTAAGAGAAAACTTTTCATAACTTTTCTATTTTTTTTTTTTACATCCATTTAGGACACTTCTCTCCTTAATGTGCAGCTTTTTCCTTGGAAATATGCAACTTTTCACTCAAAAATTTGCAACTTGGTTTTTGCTCCTTTGCAACTGAGCCCAAATAGAAGAATAGTAATATTAATGCTAATCTCATTTAAAGTGACATTCTGGTCAAAATCAATTTTTTTTTTTCATGTTAACATGTCTGCATTGTTTATGACTTACAAGACATATCAAGAGCTAAATCACTCTTATGTGACATGTCTGTATTTCTCTGCTGTTAAAGTTCAATTAAGTTCCTCCCCTTG
The DNA here is from genome assembly GCA_020510985.1 of Pholidichthys leucotaenia. NCBI lineage: Eukaryota > Metazoa > Chordata > Actinopteri > Cichliformes > Pholidichthyidae > Pholidichthys > Pholidichthys leucotaenia. The sequence continues at coordinate 223,318,231 of CM035846.1, forward strand.
GAAAATGGCAAGTTTAGAAGGACCATTTTTGTGATGTCACTAGAACAGGCGAATCAATCAGGACTAAGCACTGGCTATGGGTGGGCCCACTTAGAATTTTCATAGATACTGGCATTTGAAGGAGGAGGGAAAAGATTTTCCCAAGCAGATGTAAGACCATCAAAGTTTGTTTTTTTTGTGGAAAAAAAGGGCCTAAGATACAATTTTAGACAATAAAGGTTTGTTTTTAAGGAGATTTATATCTACTGCAGTGCATCTTTAATAAAAATGATAAATTTACTAGAACAATCAAATATGTAATCATTCCTGGTAAGAATAAATTTTTTTATAATATGAGCAAGCACATTTCTAACCATTTTTTTCAAATCAGTGAACTCAATAGTAATTCAGAGTCAGACTAAATGTACTTGAGTAGAAGCACTGTTTTTAATTTTTTTTTAAAGTAATTGAGTAAAATGTGCCCTGTAACAAAACTAATTGCATAAGTACAATTTTGTTGAAACGATATTTGAGTACCAGAAGTACACATAACTAGTTACTACCCAGCTCTCCATACAGTTAAAGTGGTCATTGACCGCACTTTTTCCACATTTTAATAGCTCACTCATGTCTTAAGGAAGTGTTTGTGACATATTTTGTTCACATTTTCTTTAATTTTTTTAATTATTGAAGCAAATTTGTTTTTTTGTTTTTTTTAATTTTTCCTGGCTTTCTTTAAACACTCTGATTTAAAGCCTATCACTTTAAGAAACATCCTTCAGCTGTTCAACTCCGCCCTCTCTCTTATGTAAGTTAGCCATTAGTTGAGTAGCTTCTAGCCTCCTTCTAGCTTGGATGAGCAGCGCTCTGGTTCACTGATCCAGAGTCGATTGTGTATCTCATGTCATTCCAGCCCATCTCCCAACAATCTCGCTGGGATGCCACAACAAATTGCCAGCACCGTGCGTGGAGTGACCCACAGACTGACACATCCCGAGGCCGCTGGCCGAGCCAAGCTGCTCATTCTCAAAGTGCAGTGTCTCACTCAGTAGGATTCTGCTCCTCTCTCATGGCCAGCTGGGGGATGCGCCATCATGAAGCGGCTCCCTGAGAGTAGAGCGGAGTAGAGCGGAGTCGCGTGGAGCACCGGAGAATGGTGGCTCAGGCGGGGGGTGCAGCCTGCGGTCAAACCGTAGGAGGTTACCGCGACCGGCACAATGGCGCCGGCTGCGGAAGCATGGCGAAACCACTGGGAGATGGGCCATAGCGACAAGAGGTATATTGTGGACTGTGGGCCGGTGAACCAGGTGGTAACAGGGATGGTTATAAGGGTGACTAAGATCTGAAAAAAATAACAATATAAGCCACGCTTGGTTCGAGTTTCCTGGTATTAGCTTCAGGGCTGATACTGTAGTTCAAAGGCTAATAGGCTACCTTTAGCACCCCTCCATCTACATGACAGATAGCTAGGCGGGCCAATAATAGAGCAGTGGGCTGGTCTTAAGGATGGCAGTGGGTGGGCTTTTTGAACACTTGACGTAGAAGAATTACCAGGAAGAGTTAAAAAATGTTTTGGGGAGTTTCTCTGAGAGAAAAATGAGATAAAGGCAGTGTTTTGTTTTTTTGTTTTTTTTTCAGATCATTGACTATTTGGAAAATTTTTTGGCTAATTACATGACCAGTTGATGCACTGGGGACAGTTAAAACCTACAAACACACCATTTTTCAGTAAATGACCCCTTTAAATTCTGAGCTGAGGAACTTGCACTGTTTTTTTTACATATTATTTGGACTAGCTGTTGGGTTGAGCATAATACAATAAATGTAGCTATTTTTGATAAGACTTATTTTAGCTAATATGTTGGAAGAAGTGTTTGAATCCAGTGACAGGAAGGAAATGTATTTGACTGATAAGCCTTCAGTGATTTTCCACCTGACTTAATCCACCTCTCAATACCGTCACTGAACCACTGAACCATCAATACTGTACAAAAAAACACAAGGCGACATTGTCTCCCTCAACCACAGCTGTGCCACACACACCATCACAAGCAGAACACGTTTTACTCAAAGGGGAGCCTGGTGTGGGCTACACTGCTTACGTCAGTGATACTTCATCCACCATGGCAGTGGGGGGGGGGGGGGTGCTTTATGGGGGCCCTGTTCATGGTTGCTGGCTTGCAGATGTGAATGCTTAAACTACTGGTTGTTGATATCAAATAATGCTGTTCAGTAACTGCACCTACTATTTCAGAAATAGTATTGTTTTATATTTCCTAGCGTCAGCTGTAATGATGTCATTTACAATGCTCCCAATAAAGTTACTAAAAAAAATAGTTAAAAAAAAAGCGTTATTGATGTCATGCCAGACTGTTTAAACCAGCGGTTGTTGATGTCAAATAATGACAGATTCATTTACTGCACCTATCATTTCTCACCTCAAGTGTTCTTAGAAACATTTTTCTGACGTTTTACTAAACAAACCCAGAGAGACACGGAGAGAAGACTGTTTCAACAAGTTTAAAATACAAGTTTATTGAATGTGATGTAAGTGTGGTCGAAGATCTAGAAACTCTATGGAGAGAGGGAAAAGAGACAGTGGTAAGTATTGTGCAATGAGAATGCAAATTATGTATTTTTATGCCTTGATGAAAATGGAGGCATACAGTAATCAGTCAATGTGTCTCTGTGTGTGTGTGTGGGTGGGTAGTTGTATCTGTCCATCTGTCTATTACCAGCTTTTCAGCTCACCTAGTCAAAATTAAGTGCAACTAAAGGCTTGTATTATTGTATGGCCATATTTTCTCGACTTTTAATTTGCCAGAATTTCAAGTTAAGGTTTTGTTTTCAAAATAAACACAAAAATAACTCACCTTTACCGTTAATGGAACGGTATTGTAATAACTATGCGGGTTCACTAGAGGTGGGAGTACAAGTCCCAACGTTCCTCACCTGTAAATAGTTGCAGTGAACTGCACATGTGCCTGGAAACTCCCACCAGAGGAAGTACTGAGCAATCCGCCGATACTGGGTGAACAAATGTCTGTCTTTTTGCCCGTCTGTTTTCTTCCTTTGCCACTAAACGGCAAAAGCTCCTGTTCCTCTTGATTGTCATTGTATTCACATACCTCCATCGCTTCCGCCATTTAAAACATCTTCTTCTTTTAGATTTGATTGGCGATTGGCAACCAATCCACATGTGCATTACCGCCACTGACTTGACCATCATCACTCTATATCTTTGTATAAGTTCTTATAAGGAGTTCTGAACAACTCTCTATGTGCGAAAAAAACACCCATTCCCGGACCGTGTCCAGGAGCTGGGACATCTTCCACCGTGCTCTTTTGTGTTTGGACTGCAGCTGTTCAAATCAGTTTGTTGACTCTTGGCTGCCGCCAACAGTTATGGGAATGTGAAGTGCAGATTATTTTCACTGCACATGTGTGTACTCTAAAACTACTGGATGGATTTAGATGAAATTTTTACCAGAGTTGGTCCTTGGGCTAGAGAGGAACCCATAACATTTTGGTGATGATCTGAGAATGCATACCTTCACCAGGGCTCTTACCATCTCACAGTGTGTTAGCAAGAATACTTCAAAACTACTGGATGGATTTGGATGAAATTTTTACCAGAGGTGGTCCTTGGGTGAGAGAGGAACCCATAACATTTTGGTGATGATCTGAGAATGCATACCTCTGCCAAGGCTCTGGCACCAAGGAATCAGCAGCTTGGTGCTTTCATCTTACAGGTGGTGATACAGTGCATCCATTCACAGCGCTTTACTTTTTCCACATTTTATTTTCTCACCTTTTGCCTTATTCCAAAATGGGCTAATTTTTCTTCCTCAAAATTCTACACACAATACTCCATAATAACAATGTGATTTTTTTTTTTAGATTTTTGCAAATTTATTAAAAATCAAAAACTAAGAAATCACATGTACATAAGTATTCACAGCCTTTGCCATGAAGCTCATAATTGAACTCAGGTGCATCCTGTTTCCACTGATCATCCTTGAGATGTTTCTACAGTTTAACTGGAGTCCACCTGTGGAAAATTCAGTTCATTGGACATGATTTGGAAAGGCACACACCTGTATATATAAGGTCCCACAGTTGGCAGTGCATGTCAGAGCACAAACCAAGCATGAAGTCAAAGGACTTGTCTGTAGACCTCCGAGACAGGATTGTCTCGAGGCACAGATCTGGGGAAGGGTACAGAAAAATTTCTGCTGATTTGAAGGTCCCAATGAGTACAGTGGCCTCCAGCATCCGTAAATGGAAGAAGTTCGCAACCACCAGGATTCTTCCTAGAGCTGGCCGGCTGTCTAAACTGAGCAATCACGGGAGAAGGGCCTTAGTCAGGGAGGTGACCAAGAACCTGATGGTCACTCTGTCAGAGCTCCAGCGTTCCTCTGTGGAGAGAGGAGAACCTTCCAGAAGGACAACCATCTCTGCAGCAATCTACCAATCAGGCCTGTATGGTACAGTGGCCAGACAGAAGCCACTCCTTAGTAAAAGGCACATGGCAGCCCACCTGGAGTTTGCCAAAAGGCACCTGAAGGACTCTCAGACCATCCATCCATCCATCCATCTTCTACCACTTTTCCGGAGGTCCAGGTTGCGGAGGCAGCAGTTCAAGCAGAGAAGCCCAGACTTCCCTCTCCTCCGCCACCTGCTCCAGCTCTTCAGAGAGGATACCAAGGCGTTCCCAGACCAGCTGGGAGACATAGTCTCTCCACCGTGTCCTGGGTCTGCCCCGGGGTCTCCTCCCAGTGGGACGTGCCTGAAACACCTCAAGTGGGAGGCGTCCAGGAGGCATCCTAATCAGATGCCCATACCACCTCAACTGACTCCTTTCAATGTGGAGGAGCAGCGGTTCTACTCTGAGCCTCTCCCGGATGACTGAGCTCCTCACCCTGTCTCTGAGGGTGAGTCCAGCAATCCTACGGAGAAAGCTCATTTCAGCCGCTTATATCCGCGATCTCTCAGACCATGAGAAACAAAATTCTCTGTTCTGATGAGACAAAGATTGAACTTCTTGCCATGAATGCCAGGCATCATGTTTGGAGGAAACCAGGCACCGCTCATTACCAGGCCAATACCATCCCTACAGTGAAGTATGGTGGTGGCAGCATCATGCTGTGGGGATGTTTTTCCAGCGGCAGAAACTGGGAGACTAGTCAGGATAGAGGGAAAGATGAATGCAGCAATGTACAGACATCCTGGATGAAAACCTGCTCCACAGCACTCTTGACCTCAGACTGGGGCAACGGTTCATTTTTCAGCAGGACAACGACCCTAAGCACACAGCCAAGATATCAAAGGAGTGTCTTCAGGACAACTCTTTGAATGTCCTTGAGTGGTCCAGTCAGAGCCCAGACTTGAATCTAATTGAACATCTCTGGAGAGATGTGAAAATGGTTGTGTACTGACGCTTCCTATCCAACCTGATAGCGCTTGAGAGGTGCTGCAAAGAGGAATGGGCAAAACTGCCCAAAGGTAGGTGTGCCAAGCTTGTGGAGTCACATTCAAAAATACTTGAGGCTGTAATTGCTGCCAAAGTTGTGTCAAGAAAGTATTGAGCAAAGGCTGTGAATACTTATGTGCATGTGATTTCTTAGTTTTTTATTTTTAATTTTGCAAAAATCTCAAAACTTTTTTTCATGTTGTCATTATGGGGTGTTGCATTCTGGTCTATTTTGACCATTTCTGACGAGTAGGCTCTTCTTTAGGAAGGCTGAACAAACTCCTAAATCTCTCACAGCCAAAGACACATTTACGCCACTTAGAAGACATTGTCTTACGTAAAAAAGCAAACAGTTGTTGTCACTGAGCAGATTAGGTGCAAGAGGAACTACTTCTTCACAGCGTCAATCCTAAAGTGAAAGAGTTTTGATGATCACCGCTCCGTTTGCAGCGCGGAGAAAGTGGGTGTGTGCGTTAGCCTGGGGGCGGTGCTGGCAGCACAGGCACTTCCTGGAGTGGGCGGCTCACCCACGTTCATACGTATGAACGTGGGGACCCAGTCATAATCAGGGACAGGGCGGAGCAGCAGCTCAGAGAGCAGGGTTGAGGAGGAATACTCAGAGATGCGTGAATGGAGCAAAATACCACTTTGGGGGTGTTTTTGGTGAGGAATTAACATTATAACATGCTTAAAAGCTCAAAAAAGTCGATTTTGCATGATATAGGCCCTTTAACTTTCCCTATGAGATGGGAGACAAACATGTTGCACATATAAATATTTTGTAAATGACAGTTTATTCTACCCTCTGTACTCAGTCACACATTTGAGAAGTTTTGAGAAGTTCAGGGGGGAGTATGTAGCTGAGGCATTATGTTCATTATGTTTATTTTTATTTTAAGTGAACTTCCTCAAAACTATAGTAAAGTGATAATATTATAATCTAGTGTGGCACACATGTATGCACATATGTATATGATTGTATGATTCATACGTATACCACCTTAGGCTTCACATCTGAGACGGAACAAAGGACTGAGCCGTTCTGGAGATAACACGAGGGTGTGAAAGTTTAGTCTTTGGCATGCAAAGAGATAGCCTTGGGGGATTTCTCCCAGCGGCCAGAGACTGGGAGGTGGAGTGAGTTAAGATCGGGGGGAAGTTACATTGTGACTGGGATTAAGTGCCATGTGACTGTATGTTTGATGTCCTGGGTATAAAAGGGACATATGTGAGGAGATTCACTCTCTTTTCTGTGTTTGGAAGATGTTGGAGAATGTGAATAAAACTGACTTGAGAAATAAACTCAGCCTCGTCCTTCACCATTCTCCACACTGGTGACCCTTAGACATATTATGAGCTGAAGCAATTCTCCCGAGCCAGACTCGTCAGGAGCCAGCCAAATGGATGCAGCCACAGTTCAGCTACTGGACTTCTGGCAGAACAATCCGCGCTCCTGGTTTAGCGCGGTCGAGGCGCAGTTCAACCTCCAGAGGATTTCGGTAGACGCCACAAAGTTCTACCATGTGGTTGCAAAGCTGGACAACCACACAGCCCAGCGAGTGGAGAGCCTGATCAACCACCCGCCGGACAGCGACAAGTACAGCACGTTGAAGGCTGCACTCATCCGTTACTTCACCCCCTCGGTGGAGGAGCGAGCAGAAGAGCTCCTGGCGCTGACTGAATTTGAGAGCGACAGACCTGCAGACCTGATGGGGAAGATGTTGAGGCTGAGAGACTCCGAGGATAATAACTTCATCTTCACCCACCTTTTCCTCAGGACCCTACCGTCAGCGGTGAGAGTGACCCTGGCCAGTTCACCACTGTTGGCCCGGCGAGACTACCACGAGCTGGGCCAGGAGGCGCAACGACTCGTCAACGCCAATAAACAGAGTGCGGCTACGGCCGCGGCAGCGGAGCTAGGCACAACGTCCGGAGATGGCAGGGGTCCAGAGGCTGCAGCACCAGACTCACCGACGACGGCGGCGGCAGGGGCCAGGAAACACGGAGCAGACGACGTCCTTTGCTTCTACCATCGCTGTTTCGCAGAGAGGGCACGCAAGTGCATTCCACCGTGCCATTTCAAGCGCTCGGGAAAACACCAAGACCGGGGGTCGGTAGCAGCTGCGGCCCTCAGAGAGGAGAATAAGCTGCTCTACCTGAAGGATGCACGCTCGGGGAGGCATTTCCTCGTGGACACAGGCTCCCAGCTGAGTTTCATCACACCTTCCTACGCTGATCGGCTGGCGCCTTCCAGTGGCCCCAGGGTGTCAGCAGCGAACGGCTCGGCGATTAAGACCTTCGGTGAGAGGACTCTGCTTCTGTCTTTACACGGCCGTGCATTTGAGTGGACTTTCGTCATAGCGGGAGTCAATTTCAACATGTTAGGGGCTGATTTTTTTGTGCTCACATGGTTTGTTAGTTGATCTTGCTAACAGACGCCTGGTTAATGCACTCTCTTTTTATTCTATTCCCTGTACAGCTCGAGTGGCCCCGCCAACAGCACAAGCCAACGTCACAGCCGCAGGTGGTAAGTTCCACACACTCCTCACTCAGTTCCCAGCACTCACAGTTCCAACATTTTCGGCGACCGTGGCTAAACACGGGGTGGAACATTTTATTACTACCACCGGCCCACCCGTTTTTGCAAAAGCTCGGCGCTTGGATTCAGCTAAACTGACCATAGCGCGCGAGGAGTTCGCCAACCTGGAAAGGTTGGGCATCATCAGGCGTTCAAAGAGCCCATGGGCTTCACCGCTTCACATGGTCCCAAAAGCTGATGGCTCGTGGCGACCTTGCGGTGATTTTCGCAGGTTGAACAACGCTACAGCGCACGACCGCTACCCGCTCCCGTACATCCAAGATTTTTCAGTTCATTTGGTGGGGGCGCGCATTTTTTCTAAAATAGACTTGGTACGCGGTTACCACCAGGTCCCAGTGCTCGCTGAGGACACACCCAAAACAGCGGTAATTCCTTTCGAGCTTTTTGAGTTTTTGCGCATGCCGTTTGGGCTTAAAGGCGCGGCGCAGATGTTCCAACGCATGATGGACGCGGTTCTGCACGACCTCCCCTTCGTGTTCGTCTACCTGGACGACATATTGGTAGCCAGCACGTCCGAAGACGAACACGAAAACCACCTCACAGCAGTTTTCCGGAGGTTGGCAGAGCACGGGTTAATAATCAACCCAGCGAAGTGTCAGTTCGGGGTGGCGCAGATTGATTTTTTGGGGCATCGCGTCTCTCCAGAAGGAGCGGTTCCTCTGGCCGACAAAGTGCGCGCAATAACAGATTTTCCCCAGCCTCAAACGGTCAAAGCGTTACAGGAGTTTTTGGGAATGGTGAATTTTTATAACCGTTTCCTCCCCCACGCAGCGCAGCTCATGCAACCATTGTATGCTGCACTAAAAAAACAAAAACCCACAAACAAAATCGAATGGTCTCCAGAGCGAGAGTGCGCATTCGCAGAAGTCAAAACAGCCCTGGCAAACGCTGCGTTGTTGGCACATCCAGACCCAATGGCCCGCATAGCGCTCACCACTGACGCGTCAGATGTGGCCATAGGAGCGGTCGTGGAACAGTGTGTAGCAGGAGCTTGGCAACCGCTCGCCTTTTTCAGCAGGACCTTGCGCGATAGTGAACGTAAATACAGCGCATTCGACAGGGAGTTGTTAGCTCTCCACTTGGCCATTCGCCACTTCCAGTTTTGGCTGGAGGGACGCAGTTCCACCGCGTTCGTTGATCACAAGCCGCTGACTTTCGCGATGGCCAAGATTTCAGAACCGTGGTCGGGCCGGCAGCAGAGACAGCTGGCCGTGATCTTGGAGTTTACTACCGATATCCAGCATGTAGCGGGTAAACTTAATGTAGTGGCAGACTGCCTCTCGTGTGCCGTGGCGGCTCCAGCCCGCGCAGGGGTAGATTTTGCAGCCATGGCCGTGGATCAGGTTAGCGACGTGGAAGTGCGCGCGGCCCCAGTCCGCGTAGGGATAGATTATGCAGCCATGGCCGCGGATCAGGTTAGCGATGCGGACGTGCGCGCACTCCAGTCTGGACCAACAGGGTTAAGGCTGGAGAGCAGGGTGCTGCAAGACGGTATGCCCCCCCTAATCTGCGATGTCTCCACTGGGCGACTGCGTCCTGTGGTACCGGCCGCGTGGCGCCGCCGCGTTTTTGACTCGATTCATTCCCTGGCGCACCCGGGAGTGCACGCGTCGGTCAAAATGGTGGGAGAGAAATTTGTATGGCCAAGCCTGCGCAAGCAAGTTAGAGAGTGGGCAGCAGCCTGCACGGCCTGCCAACGAGCCAAAGTGCACAGGCACACAAGAGCTCCTTTGGAGCCGTTTCACATCCCGGCTAAGAGGTTTGATCATGTTCATGTGGACCTCGTAGGCCCCCTCCCGCCGTCACAGGGGTGCACACACCTTCTGACAATGGTTGACCGCACCACGCGCTGGCCGGAAGTGGTCCCACTGTCATCAACCACAGCCGAGGAGGTGGCGCGCGCATTTTTAACAGCATGGGTTGCGCGTTTTGGAGTTCCGTCGGACATTACGTCCAACAGAGGCCCGCAATTTGTTTCCGAACTTTGGTCAGCAATGGCCCGCAGCCTGGGGGTGACGATTCACTGCACAACCGCGTATAATCCGCAGGCTAACGGGTTATGCGAACGTTTCCACAGGTCATTGAAGGCAGCTCTCAGGGCGTCGCTTACGGATACAAATTGGGTGGACAGGCTACCATGGGTTTTATTGGGGTTGCGTTCTACACCTAAAGAGGATTTAGAAGCCTCCCCAGCTGAGCTAGTTTTTGCACAGCCACTTCGGCTGCCCGGGGAATTTCTCCCAGATAATCCGGTGCCAGATTGCTCCCCAGCTCAGTGGTTACAGAGTAGCACGGGCCCGAGCACGCTACCTGGCCCCGTTCACCACAGTTTTCCGCATGTTTTTGTGCCTAAGGCTTTAAAAAATGCAGAGTTTATTTTTGTCAGACATGATGTCCATCGCCCACCTTTACGCACACCTTATGATGGACCATATAGAGTGCTGGAATCAGAATCAGAATCAGAATCAGATTTATTGCCATTGTTCATGTAGTACACAAACTAGGAATTTGTCTCGGTGCCATGCTGCAACATTAAAAACATGATGAGATAAAGAGATAAACTAAAAAACTAAAAGACTAAAAACATGCAATAAGTGTAGAATAATAAGTAATAATAATAATAATAATAATAATAATGAGTAATACTAGTCAAGGCAGTTTTAAATAAATTAGCAAGTAGCAGATAATATGGGGTACCACAGTGCAGTCGATAATGCAACAGAAAAACAGTGATGAATGACATGAGTCTGGTTGAGCTGCTGTATATAGTGCATGAGAGTCAATAAGTCACTTAATGTTCAGCAGTCTGATGGCAGAGGGGAAAAAGCTGTTCATGTGCCGGGAGGTTTTAGTCTGAATGGACCGAAGTCTTCTACCTGAGGGGAGGGGGGCAAACAGTACGTGACCAGGGTGTGAAGGATCGGCTATGATCCGGCCTGCACGCCTCCGGGTCCTGGAGATGTACAGGTCCTGGAGAGATGGGAGCTTGCAGCCGATCACCTTCTCAGCAGTGCGCACGACGCGCTGCAGCCTTAGTCTGTCCCTGGCAGTAGCTCCTGCGTACCACACAGTTATGGAGGAGGTGAGGATGGACTCGATGATGGCCATGTAGAACTGCACTAACATCTTGGTGGGTAGCTTGAGCTTCCTCAGCTGCCGCAGAAAGAATGTCCTCTGCTGGGCCTTTTTGATGAGGGAGCTGATGGTTGGCTCCCATTTGAGGTCCCAGGTGATGGTGGTGCCCAAGAAGCGGAAGGAATCTACAATGGTGATGGGAGAGCCTGTGATGGTGAGGGGGGGCAGGGGGGTTGTGACTTTCCTGAAGTCCACGATCATCTCCGCTGTCTTCAGAGCATTCAGCTGCAGGTTGTTGTGGCTGCACCAGGACACCAGCTGGGCCACCTCTTTCCTGTAGACGGACTCGTCGCCATTGGAGATGAGCCCGATGAGGGTGGTGTCGTCCGCAAACTTGATCAGCTTAACAGACTGGTGGGAGGAGGTGCAGGAGTTGGTATAAAGGGAGAAGAGTAGGGGGGAAAGTACACAGCCCTGGGGTGATCCGATGCTGATGCTAACAGAGTCCGAGACAGACTTCCCCAGCCGCACATGCTGCCTCCGGTCTGTCAGGAAGTCGGTGATCCACCTGCAGAGGGAGTCAGGCACGCCGAGCAGGGACAGCTTGTCCTGGAGCAGAGCGGGGCGGATGGTGTTGAATGCATAGCTGAAGTCCACAAACAGGATCCTGGCGTAGGTTCCCGGGGAGTCCAGGTGCTGCAGGATGGAGTGGAGGGCCAGGCTGACTGCGTCGTCCACAGACCTGTTAGCACGGTAGGCAAACTGCAGCGGGTCCAGGAGGGGAGTGGTGATGGACTTGAGGTGAGACAGGACCAGGCGCTCAAAGGACTTCATGACTACAGAGGTGAGCACTACAGGTCTGTAGTCGTTAAGTCCAGTAATCCGTGGCTTCTTGGGGACAGGGATGATGGTGGAGGATTTGAGGCAGGACAGCACGTGGCATTGCTTAAGGGAGGTGTTAAAAATGTCTGTGAAGACGGGAGCCAGCTCTTTCGCACAGTGTCTCAGGGTGGAGGGAGACACACCGTCCGGCCCGGGGGCCTTGCGCGGGTTCAGTCTGGAGAACTGTCTGTGCACGTCCTGCTCACTGATGACAAAGGCAGGGGGGGAGGAGGAGGAGGGGGGACCGCTTTTGATGAATTACGGGCCGAGGAGGCAGTGGAGCTGGGTGGAGTGCGGGAGTTGGACACAGCTGACGAGGTGTCAAAACGGGCGTAATGTTGGGACAGTTTTTGACAAAGGGCTTTGTCATCCTGACCTTTAGAAGCCTGAGGCCGATAGTTGGTGATTTGCCTCAGTCCTCTCCACACAGAAGCCGAGTCATTAGCAGTGAACTGCTGCTGGAGCTCATTAGCAGTGAACTGCTGCTGGAGTCTCACAGTACAATACACAGATACAATACAATCTGTGATACAATACACAGATTTAGCTTTCGTCAGCTCTCTGTTAAACCGATATTTGACCTCCCTGTAGCCCTCCGTGTACCCCCCTGGAAACAGGGGATAAGCATTTTTTGCTAGATTTGGGGGGCAGAAAAGAAATGATTGGCATAAACAGGCTCAAACCCGCTTTTGTGGTAGCTGACGAAACTGTGCAGTTGGCTAAGGCTCCTCGGCGCGGCAGACCCCCTAGAGAGCATTCCCCAGAACACCCACAGAGATTGACTAACAGTTCTAATCCTCAGGCAGCAGCTCCACAGCAGGAAGACGCCGCGGGGGTGGTAAAGCCCGCTTACAGCAGATATGGGAGGCGACTGAGGCCCAAGCGACATTTGGACTGATGTGTAATAATTTTACCATGACTTGCAAACTGTTATTACGTTTGTTCCATCTTAGACGTTTGGGGGGGGGGGGGGGGTGTCATGTGGCACACATACAGTATATGCACATATGTATACGATTGTGTGATTCATACGTATACCACCTTAGGCTTCACATCTGAGACGGAACAAAGGACTGAGCCGTTCTGGAGATAACACAAGGGTGTGAAAGTTTAGTCTTTGGCATGTAAAGAGATAGCCTTGGGGGATTTCTCCCAGCGGCCAGAGACTGGGAGGTGGAGTGAGTTAAGATCGGGGGGAAGTTACATTGTGACTGGGATTAAGTACCATGTGACTGTATGTTTGATGTCCTGGGTATAAAAGGGACATATGTGGGGAGATTCACTCTCTTTTCTGTGTTTGGAAGATGTTGGAGAATATGAATAAAACCGACTTGAGAAATAAACTCAGCCTCGTCCTTCACCATTCTCCACACTAGTTCGCTTTGAGTCAGTGGAACAAATTTATAATTTAGAGGTTCCGATTCCTTGTTGTTAGTGGCTCATTAATTGGTGGGACACAAGGAATGGGCTCATTGCACATGCAGGGGTTTTCCGGCAAAAACTGCGTGGACCCTGCACATGTAAGATGGGTGTGTGTGGCTCTCCTCTCTCTAATGAATTTTTAAGTTTAAACTTTGTCTTCTTTGCTGTAGTAAGTGCTTATTGATAATCGCATAACACTGCAGAAGGGCTTTCATTAAGGTTAAGTAACTTTTTAGCAGAAAAATATCACTTTTATTGCTGTTTTGTCATCGTGTCCACTCAGAGGCCATTTTTTTACCTTTTGCATTAGACGGGACAAAAGTGTGCTGCTGCTGTGTGCCCCACTGATTAATCCCTGTCTTCATAGGTATGTTTCGTGTTAAAAATGTGTTTTATTTGAAGCTGCACTTAAGTTAATACTTTGAGTCACTTTATATTTTTTTTAGTTTTTATTTTTGTATGTATGTAACTGTCTAATTTGAATATGTCTTTTTATTTATTGATGCTTTTGAGTACAGTTGTATTTATTTGATTTTTATTTATTTATTTCAGTTTTACTGTGTTTTTGGTTTGACTTTTGGAATGTCTTTTGTCAATATATAATTTTGTAATGCTGCACATGTTTAAAAAAAGAACTGCGTGGACCCTGCAGAGACGGGATGAGAGTGTGCTGCTGCTGTGTGCCCCACTGATTAATCCCTGTCTTTCATAGAATAAAGTGCCAGCTGTGAACCCACTGTTGGAGTTATTTCCCTACACAACGCAGACGCAGATAACAGTTTCAAGTCCACTACACCAGATTTGTGTTTTTAAGTGCATTGGATAGAACATCTTATATTTCAAGCCTTCTTGAGTCCAGCAGCAGTCTCTTCATCTGCAGATGTGCACTTGACTCTTGCAGATGTGCCTTCCCCCACCATATTCAACAGAACTTGTATTAACAGTTCTGACAGGACATTCTATGATTATGATTTTAATTAGAGAACTCACAGCATCATCCTCATCTTGTGGCTCATGAAGTTTAACTGTTACCAGACACTGCAGGTAAGAAAAAGTCAGTCAGCACATACTGTGCCACGTCTTTTTTTGGACACCGTTTTTTGGACACAGTTGTTTATGAAGGACAGATAAAAAATTACAACTTTAATACTAAAATACTAAAACAGCATCCATCTTAATCTAACTTTATTCTCTCTTTTCAGTAGTACAACAAAGGGAAAGGTGTGGGGGGGTTCCCCCTATAGCAGCGCTCAAACTGATGGTGCTGACATAAAAATTGCAACAAAAAAACATCTCACAGTAACTGACCATTTAACTTGTTTTCACAATTTGCCTAAAGCAAACATGCTCACTTTTAGACAAAGGGAAGTTGCGCCAGACTCCCAAATGTTCACTTGCAAAATAAGTGCCTTATACACTCCCTCGAACAAATATCATGACAGTTATTTTATAATGCATGTTACCCTGAATATGAACCAATTCAAAATGCATGACTTGCAGTAAGATAAATGTAAATGTATAACATAAAGACAGTAAAACTGGTTTGGAAGCTCAGTGTTCCTTACGAAAATAAACTAGTAAACCCACCAACCACAGTGCTTGTGTGTATGTTCTTTTGTGTCATGTTCTGAATCAGTCTGTTCACTGGTTTCACTACCCTTCCAACTCTTGTTCTAATCTAGATGTATTGCATTACTCTGGGGGGCAATCTCATGAATCACAGGGGCTCCAGAGATGTTTTCACTGGTCAACTGAGTCTGAGGTTGGGTCTGCTCTGCTGCTTTCTCAGGTAGCTCACTTCCATCATTGACCTCGTCCCCAGTGTGGACAGGCACTTCACCTTCAATATTACTGTCACTCCTATGAGACTCCTCAGAATATGACTCAACACTGGCACCATCTCCAACACTGTCACTTGTTTGGGGCTCTAAAGCACCTGGCTCATCATCGGTCATTTCAGCTACCCAGGAAGAAGTTTGCTCTGTACGGTCACAGTTGGATTCAATAGACAAGACATCCCCTTCAGACCCATTCTCCCCTCGTTCAGTCTCAGTGTCACTGACAAAAGATACTGTAATTCAGCATCACCATCCATTTCAATGGGCAGGAAATGGCCTGCAAAAGCAGATTTCTGTGGACAACCATTTCCTGCCCATTACTGGTGTTTCTGATGTGGTATGTATGACAGATGGGGTTCTTGGAGATCAACATATAGAGAATGGACTCCCACCAATCAGCCAACTTTCTGCGACCACGCTCACCCTTGTTAGCTAGGAGGACTCCATCTCCCTCTGTCCCCACCTTTTTGTCTTTTGTTATACAGGTCTGGCTGACGCCGTTGACTGGATTCAGCATTGGTTTGAGCCAGCACAACAGCCTCCTTTTGACATAGCTGTGATAGCCTGTTACATCATTGTCTCGTTCAATGTTGTGAAACATGACATCCACTGGCAGTCTGGGGATACGCCCGTACATCAAATGAAAGGAAGTATAGTCTGTAGACTTGTGAGCAGTACAGTTGTAGGCAAAACTTAGTGTCTGCAGCATCTATGGCCACTTGTGTTTTTCTCTGGGTGGCAGAGCTCTGATCATATTCCCCAATGTTCTATTGAATCTTTCAGTGTGACCATTGCCCATAGGATGATAGAGCATTGTCCTTGATTTTTGCACACCAGCCACCTGCAACAATTCTTGAATGAGCTTGCTTTCGAAATTGGCACTTTGGTCTGAATGAATTCTTTGGGGAAACCCATACACACAGAAGTATCTGTCCCACAACTGACGTGCAATTTGTTTAGCTGTTTGGTCTGAGCACTTAAAAGCATGAGCCATTTTAGTGAAGTGGTCTGTCACTACTAGAACGTCATTGCTCTTCCGTTTTGAGTCTTCTGCAGACCAAAAATCTATACAAACAAGCTCAAGGGGGCTCGTTGTTTTTATACTTTCTAATGGAGCTCTTCATTCAGGCTCAAGGGTCTTAATGGTGACCCAAGGTTTGCAACACCTGACATAGTCACGGACATCATGCTCCATGCTCACCCAGAAAAATGTGTCTCGCTAGGTATAGAGTTCTGCTTTGACCTTGATGGCCAGCATTGTCATGGACACCTGACAGGACATGACTGATCAAGGCAGAAAGAGTGACATACTGATGGCGCCTTTTCTGAGTTCATGAATCCTTGCTCACCCTGTACAGAATACCATCCAGCATTCTTAATTTGTCCCACTGTTTCAGTGTGTTTTGCACTTTGAGGGACTGATCGGCTCACTCTCTACATGATGGACGTCTGCCACATTCAACAAAACTTTCCTCTGTTCATCTTGGAGCTCCTGAAGGGAAAACACAGGCAAAGCATGTTGACATGGCAGCAGGAGCTGTTCCAGGTCTTGAGCTAGCCAGGAAATGACTCTTTGTTTTGACCCCTGATCCCATTCACAATGGCTGTCAAAACTGCAGATACTTCATCATCACTCAGACAACAACATGTTAGATTTTCCAAAGGGGGTGAACACTCGATAGTCTGCTGGTTGGTGCTCAGTCTGAATGCTTCCTGAACAGAGCTCTCTTTGACCTGCTGTGACTCCTCTAGCAAAGCTACATAGGGTTCCATCATGAGCCTCTGACCAACCTGATCGTGGACAAAGGGCTGTCTACTCAGAGCATCAGCTATAACATTTTTGCTGCCAGGGATGTACTTGATGCTGAAATTGTAGGGGGACAATTTTGACACACAACTTTGCTCACATGCTTCGAGTTTGGGCTTTGTGAGAATATATGTTAATGGGTTGTTGTCTGTCCAAACTGTAAAGTTGTGTCCCTTTAACCAATGACTAAGTTTGTCACAGACAGACCATTTTAGTGCCAAAAACTCAAGACGATGGGCAGGATAATTTTATTGAGCACAGGTGAGAGCTTTACTTGTGAAAGCAATTGGGCGTGCTTTACTGTTGCCCTCGCAGACCTGAGATAATACAGCACCTAACCGATCCTGTGATGCATCTGTTGACAAGATGAATGGTTTATTAAAATCAGGGTGGGCAAGCACAACAGACTCGAGAAGTGCAGTCTTTATCTGTTCAAATGAGCCAGCGTGTTCCTTCTTCCAGTCAACTGGGCTGAGCCTCCTGAAAGAAGCAGAACCTCGAGCATTTGATTTTCTTCCTTTAGGAGCAGTAGTCGATGTAAAGAGGGGCTTGGCAACTTTAGAGCAGTCAGGTATGAACTGTTGATAGTACATCACCATGCCCAAAAACGATTTTATCTTTTTCTGAGATGGTGTAATCCCATCCTCCATCATTACATTAGCCTCTGTCATAGCGGTGATTGCCCTAATTTTGTCAGGGTCAGTAGAGATTCCATTTTCATCCACAACATGGCCCAAAAATCTTACACTTCACTTTAGCAGTTGGCACTTTTTGGGGGCTAGTTTCTATCCATGCGCATGCAGTCATTTGAAAACAATCTCTAACCTTCTGAGAGCCTTGGCATCATTGGGTATATACACAAGGAGGTCATCCAAATAGCAAAGCAGGGTTAAGAGATTTTGGTCACCAAATATGTCCATCATGAGACGCATGAAACTGGTTGGGCTGTTGCAAAGACCCTGCAGCAGTCTGTTAAACTCATAAAGCCCCCCTTTATAAGTTTAACAGTATCATCAGTATACTGTGTATCATCAGTACACCCAGGACCTGGTGTGCTCAGTAGGTGTTGTAAACGCTGTCAGCTTCTTATCTTCTTCTGACATGGCAATATTATAGAACCCAGATGTCAAGTCTGTGGCACTAAAGATTGCATTACCACCCAGGGCTGCCAGGCAGTCAGAGTGATTGGGCAAAGGATGGGCATCCTTGACTGTGCGTGCGGTCAACCAGCGGTAATCCACACATATTCTGAGATCACCCTTTTTCTTCCATACAAGCACTAGAGGGGATGCCCATTCACTGTTGGACTTGTAAATAAGCTCACATTCCTCCATCTCCGTCAGCACTTGTCGCAGCTTATGATACTGGCCTGGTGGAACACGATGGTATGGGAGTGTGAATGGTCGGTCGTCAGATAAGTGGATGCGATGAACAAAGTTTTTTGCCAGTCCACAGTCGAGTTTACTTTTTGAAAACACGTCCTCATATTGATGTACAAGCTGTAGGAGTTGGGCTTTCCAGTGGTATGAAACCTCACAAGGGTTGATGCTTATATCTTCTAGCCCTAGCTTCTGCAGGCTGTCATGGAAACTTGAATGGGGCAAAGGGCCATGACCGATTTCTGCCTCAGCATACACTGTTTGACTCTGGGCCTTGAATGTCTCTGGTGGCTTTTGTTCAAGAGTCCCATCAAGGTGTTCAACAGCAACACAGGTGGATACATCTGCCACCTGAGTGTCCCTTTTTAATGTGATGGACTTATCACAGGTGTTCAGGATGCGGACGGGGACCCACCTATCACCGCTCATGGAAGCCACAGTTCTGCATACAATCACATCCTTTTTGTGAACTTGTGCCTTTGGTGGTTCAATCAGGATGGCACTGCCTTCAGAAATGGGGGATGACACAGGGAGTCTGCCCCATACCAAGTGTTTCTGCTTAGGGAGTAGAGTCACAGCCTGAGTTAATTTGACGGTACCAGTAACATCTGGCATTTTGTCACCCCTCCACCTATTAATGCCTGACAGCATGCTCAAAAACTGCACCATTTCAGGAGCGTTTGTTGGTTCAGGTTTACTCAAGACACGCCAGAAGTGGGGGGATAGTCTGAATTGTCTGAGGAGATGTTTGATGACATTTGTCCCTAAAATTAGCTGATCTCTTTGGCCGGGAACAATGAGGACAGGTACACTGTCCTCATACAGGTCCTCAGGTACACTGTACTACTCATACACTTCCATTTCCAGGTTGTATATACACTTGGGCTCTACCTGAACTCCACCACAACCTACAAGTGTGATGTTGGTATGGGTGTCACTTGGCTCTGATATAACCCCATCACTCATTAGCTTCTGGTCTGCCTCTTCATTCATGGTGCATGCCATGGAGCCTGTGTCAAGAAGAGCTTGAAGAGTGACTTTATTATTCACTAAAGCATTAGACTGTCAGCTTTTTCGAGTCGCGTCATATTTTTGAAAAGTATAACAGTACCAGATGGCACTTTAGGGTTTCTCTGTATACAGTTTGCACTTCATCACAGGGGTTGAGGGTTTCACATTCATCACTCACACAGTCCCCTCCCAAGTGTGAGTATACTAGTTTCCCTGCATGATACTGTGCTGGGTGACTGGGTTGGTGACACTAGGCCAGTCTTTTCTCTGATGACCCACTTCTAAAAAGCCTAGGCATCTCCTTTCTCTCATGCAGTGGGTGTGTGTGGAGTGTGAATTATTGCCACAAACTCTGCACTGAGGGAAAATGGCTGGGGCTAGAGGCTGTGCTCTTACTGTGGGGGTCGCGGGCTGGTTATTACGCTATAGCACCCTCTCTAGCATACTGAACACACATTCCAGAGCACCTGATTCTAACATAGCAGTTTCACAAGTCTTAGCTGGATTACTTTGGGCACACTTTGCTGTGTTCACATAAGCAACGTCCAATCCAAGCTCAGGGGGACTGACATTGGTTGCTGCGGTGGCCACTAGAAGAAGCTGTGACTTAGCTGAGACAGGGGGCTTTCTTTTTGCATAACTTTCTCTTTGATACTCATCAATGGCTTCTTGAACTTCTGTTATTGACCATTTACTTATGGGCTTGCACTTAAACACACAGACAAGATTAGGGTCTGGGCAATTTCTGATAAACATCATGGCCACCTCTGCATCCATGTTCTCCATCTTGGTTCCTTGAAGTTGCAAGTGCCTGTCAGCTGCTTCAGCAACAATATTTAACCTCACCCAGTAGTCGACTGGTGTTTCTTTGGCAGCTGGGTGGGTAGCATAAAAGTCAGCTAATGACTGGGAAGACCCTGGGCTCTCACTAAAGTAACAACTTAATATAGCATAAATGGTTTCAGGGTTGGTGATTGCACCAGAGGACATGTTACTTTTCAACTCCACTCTGACAATGTTCTTAGCTTTGCCAAGAAGATGGTTCAGAATCTCCTCTTTTTGCATGTCACCAGAGAGCTCTCTCTTCTGTAGATAGATTTCCATCAAATCTATCCACTCTTGGACAGAGTATTTATCAGTGCCATCACCTCTATACATAGGGGGGTCTTTAATATCTGGCCTGACAACCAAGCTCATTTTGAAGAGGTAAAGTGTGGTTTCAGGGGTTAAAACTTTGCACGGTTGGGATGGGGGTGCCTCATTTATGGTAGGCGGGGCTTGACTTGCTAACAGACGGTTTGCAATTGACTCCCCAATTTGATTTCCCAGCTCAGTGATAAGCTCACGTAGCTCGGTCTGGGTGCCTTCATTACTGGATGCGAGAGTGGAGGACTGGGGTCAAAATGCAAGGCTGGGTGTTATGTGATTTGATTGTGATGGCTCGTCATTGTTCGACATTATGAGAGAATGATTTCTAATAACCTCATGTGCCCCAGAAAGACCTCGACCCCTCCCAACATCTGGTGTAAACATAATGGATGTGGCTTGACCTCTATCAGTCGTATCTCAAACACAGACTTTACATTTAACACAACAGTAAATGAAAACTATTTGGCAAAACTCAAAAAAATACACTTATCACACAGTAAAAGCAAAACGTGTCAGAATCACACAGTATACACCATTTATACAAACACAACAGAAAAAATACTTTTTTATGTTTTGGGGTTTTTTTTAACTTGAAAAGGATCCAGACAGAGTCAGGCTAACATCCCAGGCTTCACGAGCTCACAGTTTAACCCCAGAGATCAACAGCGGCTGATTCAGTTGATCCGGGTCACGGCACCACGTTTATGTAGCGGACTTGAAACTGTCATCTGCATCCTCGTTGTGTTGTGTAGGGAAATAACTCCAACAGTGGGTTCACAGCTGGCACTTTATTCTATGAAAGACAGGGATTAATCAGTGGGGCACACACATCAGCAGCACACTCTCGTCCAGTCTGTGCAGGGTCCACACAGTTTTTTTAAACATGTGGTGCATTACAAAATTATATAACAAAATACATTCCAAAAGTCAAACCAAAAACACAGTAAAACTGAAATAAATAAATAAAAATCAAATAAACACAATTGTACTCAAAAGCATCAATAAATAAAAAGACACACTCAAATTAAACAGTTACATATAAAAATAAAAACTAAAAAAATATAAAGTGACAAAGTATTAACTTAAGTGCAGCTTCAAATAAAACTCACATTATAACTTTTTTTAACATGAAACATACCTATGGAAAACAGGGATTAATCAGTGGGGCACACAGCAGCAGCACACTTTCGTCCCGTCTAATGCAAAAGGTAAAAAAAAATGGCCTCTGAGTGGACGCAACAACAAAATAGCAATAAAAGTGATATTTTTCTGCTAAAAAGTTACTAAACCTTAATGAAAGCCCTTCTGCAGTGTTATGCAATTATCAATAAGCACTTACTACAGCAAAGAAGACAAAGATTAAACTTAAAAACTCATTAGAGAGAGGAGAGCCATACACACCCATCTCACCTGTGCAGGGTCCATGCAGTTTTTGCCGGGAAAACCCCTGCATGCCCAATGAGCCCATTTCCTGTGTCCCACCAATTAATGAGCCACTAACAACAAGGAAAATCGGAACCTAAACATAATGAACATAATGCCTCAGCTACACTGGCAGAAGCCAGAATAAGGGTGCTTTCACACCTGCAGGCTTTAGTCCGTTTCAGTCAAACTCAAGTTCGTTTTCTCTACTAGTGCGGTTTGTTTTGTCTGGTGAGAACACGGTAATCGTACTCAAGTGTGTACCAAAACAACTGTACCGAGACCGGTTTGAATCAAATGGTGAACTCTGGTGTGGTCCTGCAGTTGAGAAAGCAACCGCACTAACAGGACCAGCGGCAAACAGTAAAACATTTTGTGTCACTGTACATACCTGATAGATCTTTGAAAATATCTGTGGCTGAGCACATCACGGTTCTGGAGGATTAATGAACGTTAACATGTCATTTCCCATCCACAGCAGCACTTCATTTACAAACTGTACAATTTGCCAGAAGTGGTATATGTACGTATGTAATAAATGATAACCAGAGTGATGAAAACCCCTCGTAGATTACGCTACGATTTGTATTACTTTCTCCTAAGAAATGCATAAATACACAGTAGTCATCCTACTTCCTGTATTTACCTTTCCTGTTCTCTTGGCAAAAAAATCTGACCAATAAGAACAGAGAATGTTCTGACATCAGTCGCACGGGATTTAACGTGGCCCAGTTTGGTCTGCTTGATTTTTTGCCTGTGTGAAAGGGAACCGAACCAAGGAGAAAATGATACAAAGTAGCAAACTTGTGAACTGATTTGGACCAAATTAAACAAATTTAGGTGTGAAAACACCCTAAGACTGAAAGAGAGAAAGTTTATAGATCTGGATTTAGAAATGGAAATAAAATGCAAGATACTGAGAAACTGACTCCGACTCGGTCGGAGTCATTCCCAGTGAGAGTTGGACTCCGCCAGGGCTGCCCTTTGTCACCGGTCCTGTTCATAATTTTTATGGACAGGATTTCTAGGCGAAGCCAGGGAATGGAGGGTGTCATACTTGGTGACCACAGGATCTCATCTCTGTTGTTTGCAGATGATGTTGTCCTGTTGGCTTCATCCAGCAATGACCTACAGCTCTTGCTGGGACGGTTTGCCGCTGAGTGTGAAGCGGCTGGGATGAGAATCAGCACCTCCAAGTCCGAGTCCATGGTCCTCAGCCGGAAAAAGGTGGATTGTCCTCTCCGGGTTGGGGACAGGCTCCTGCCCCAAGTGGAGGAGTTTAAGTATCTTGGGGTCTTGTTCACGAGTGAGGGGAAAATGGAGCGAGAGATCGACAGACGGATTGGAGCAGCATCTGCAGTGATGCGGACGTTGTACCGGTCTGTTGTGGTGAAGAGGGAGCTTAGTTCTAAGGCAAAGCTGTCGATTTACCAGTCAATCTACGTTCCTACTCTCACCTATGGTCACGAGCTTTGGGTAATGACCGAAAGAACGAGATCGCGGATACAAGCGGCTGAAATGAGCTTTCTCCGTAGGATTGCTGGACTCACCCTCAGAGATAGGGTGAGGAGCTCAGTCATCCGGGAGAGGCTCAGAGTAGAACCGCTGCTCCTCCACATTGAAAGGAGTCAGTTGAGGTGGTATGGGCATCTGATTAGGATGCCTCCTGGACGTCTCCCACTTGAGGTGTTTCAGGCACGTCCCACTGGGAGGAGACCCCGGGGCAGACCCAGGACTCGGTGGAGAGACTATGTCTCCCAGCTAGTCTGGGAACGCCTTGGTATCCCCTCTGAAGAGCTGGAGCAGGTGGCTGGGGAGAGGGAAGTCTGGGCTTCTCTGCTTGAACTGCTGCCTCCGCGACCCGGACCTCCGGAAAAGCGGTAGAAGATGGATGGATGGATGGATGGATACTGAGAAAACTGGACCTGGAGATCCAGAAACTGGAAAGAGATGTAACTGAATATCTCATTACACACTGTAACCCTGTCTGTAAAACTATGTCCTCATCTTATTTTTCCTCTCCAGCTTCAAGATGTCATTGTCGGCCTCCGTCGGTCTATGATGACCATGGAAGAGAATCCTAAATGTCTACTCTGCTGGAACAGCACCGCCTGTGGCTGAACAGACCGATGCGTGAATGGCAGTCCCTGTCACACAGGTCGCACTTGTGGATAGTCTCCGTGATACTGGGTCTGTGGCGGTTCTTCCTGCGGGTCCTTTTTTCATCTGCTGCAGCAGTCAGTTTCTCTTCACCCGCCTTGAGCTGTCTGGTCAGGGTGCCTCTCCATTTGGAGCGGTCCGTTGCGAGGTCCTCCCAGCGCTCTGTGTTGATTTCCAGGGCCTTCATATCTCTCTTGCAGACATCTCTGAAGCGCAGCTGTGGACGGCCAGCGTCTCTCCTGCCAATCGCCAGTTCTCCGTAGAGGACGTCTTTGGGGATTCTGCCATCCTCCATACGGTGAACATGGCCTAGCCAACGGAGCCTGTGCTGCCTGAGTAGAGTGAACATGGAGGGAAGGCCGGCGCGGGACATGACTTCTATGCTGGGCACTTTGTCCTGCCAGGATATGTCCAGGATGCGGCGAATGCAGTGCAAGTAGAAGGAATTCAGTCTCTTTTCCTGCCGGGCGTATGTTGTCCACGTCTCACTCCCATAGAGCAGTGTGCTGATGATGCAGGCGTTGTACACTGCCATCTTCGTCTTGACAGAGAGTTTGGGATTCTCCCACACTCGTGTAGTGGGACGAGCGAGTGTGGAGATTGATTTTCCAATCCTCTTGTCGATCTCTCTATCAAGGGAGAGGTTGCTGCTAATCCTGGACCCCAGGTACGTGAACTGATTCACGACCTCCAGCTCGTAGTCGTCGATGGTGATGGTTGGTGGTGCTTCCGTGCCTTGCGCCAAGACATTAGTCTTCTTCAGGCTGATGGTGAAGACTGGACGTTACTGGACTTAACGACTACAGACCTGTAGCGCTCACCTCTGTAGTCATGAAGTCCTTTGAGCGCCTGGTCCTGTCTCACCTCAAGTCCATCACCACACCCCTCCTAGACCCGCTGCAGTTTGCCTACCGTGCTAACAGGTCTGTGGACGACGCAGTCAACCTGGCCCTCCACTCCATCCTGCAGCACCTGGACTCCCCGGGAACCTACGCCAGGATTCTGTTTGTGGACTTCAGCTCCGCATTCAACACCATCCGCCCCGATCTGCTCCAGGACAAGCTGTCCCTGCTCAACGTGCCTGACTCCCTCTGCAGGTGGATCACCGACTTCCTGACGAACCGGAGACAGCATGTGCGGCTGGGGAAGTCTGTCTCAGACTCTGTTAGCATCAGCATTGGATCACCCCAGGGCTGTGTACTTTCCCCCCTACTCTTCTCCCTTTATACCAACTCCTGCACCTCCTCCCACCAGTCTGTTAAGCTGATTAAGTTTGCGGATGACACCACCCTCATCGGGCTCATCTCCAACGGTGACGAGTCCGCCTACAGGGAAGAGGTGGCCCAGCTGGTGTCCTGGTGCAGCCACAACAACCTGCAGCTGAATGCTCTGAAGACAGCGGAGATGATTGTGGACTTCAGGAAAGTCACATCCCCCGTGCCCCCCCTCACCATCACAGGCTCTCCCATCACCTTTGCAGATTCCTTCCGCTTCTTGGGCACCACCATCACCCGAGACCTCAAATGGGAGCCAACCATCAGCTCCCTCATCAAAAAGGCCCAGCAGAGGATGTTCTTTCTGCGGCAGCTGAGGAAGCTCAAGCTACCCACCAAGATGTTAGTGCAGTTCTACACGGCCATCATCGAGTCCATCCTCACCTCCTCCATAACTGTGTGGTACGCAGGAGCCACTGCCAGGGACAGACTAAGGCTGCAGCGCGTCGTGCGCACTGCTGAGAAGGTGATAGGCTGCAAGCTCCCATCTCTCCAGGACCTGTACATCTCCAGGACCCGGAGGCGTGCTGGCCGGATCATAGCCGATCCTTCACATCCTGGTCACGTGCTGTTTGCCCCCCTCTCCTCAGGTAGAAGGCTTCGGTCCATTCGGACTAAAACCTCCCGGCACATGAACAGCTTTTTCCCCTCTGCCATCAGACTGCTGAACACTAAGTGACTTTTGACTCTCGTGCACTATGTACAGCAGCTCAACCAGACTCATGTCAATCATCACTGTTTTTCTGTTGCATTATTGACTGCACTATGTGGTACTTCACATTATCTGCTACATGCTAATTTTTTAAAACTGCCTTGACTAGTACTACTCATTATTACTAGTATTATTATTATTATTACTTATTATTACTTATTTTTCTACACTTATTGCACATTTCTAGTCCTTTAGTTTTTTAGTTTATCCCTTTTTCTCATTATGTTTTTAATGTTGCAGCATGGCACCGAGACAAATTCCTAGTTTGTGTATCACATGAACAATGGCAATAAATCTGATTCTGATTCTGATGGTAAGCCCGAAGTCCATGCATGCCTGGGAGAAACGGTCCATCAGGGTCTGAAGCTCCTGCTGTGTGTGGGTCGCGACTGCAGTGTCGTCTGCGAACAGCATATCTCTGATTAGGGCCTCACGTACTTTGGTTCTGGCTTTCAGGCGGGCGAGGTTGAAAAGCCTGCCGTCAGATCTTGTATGCAGATAGATTCCCTCTGTTGCTGTGCTGAAGGCATGCCTCAGGAGCATAGCAAAGAAGATCCCAAAGAGGGTTGGCGCAAGCACACAGTCCTGTTTCACTCCGCTGTGTATATTGAATGGCTCTGAAACGTTGCCATCGTACTGCACCATCCCGTGCATGTTGGTGTGAAATGATTCGATGAGGCTTTGCAACTTTGGTGGGCATCCTATCTTTGGCAGGATCTTGAAAAGGCCCTCTCTGCTGACCAGATCGAACGCTTTAGTGAGGTCGATGAAGGCGACGTACAGGGGCATGTTCTGTTCTCTGCACTTCTCCTGAAGTTGACGGATGGAAAATATCATGTCCGTCGTCGATCGCCCAGCGCGGAAGCCACACTGAGACTCAGGGTAGACACGTTCGGCAAGCTTCTGTAGACGAACGAGGACAACTCGTGCGTAGACTTTGCCAACAATGCTGAGGAGGAAGATGCCCCTGTAGTTGTTGCAGTCGCTTCTCTCCCCTTTGTTTTTGTAGAGGGTGATGATCTTGGCGTCCCTCATGTCCTGTGGTACAGCACCTTCCTTCCAGCACTGGCAGAGAACGTCATGCAATGGCAGCAGTAGGGTGGTTTTGCAGTGCTTGATCAGATCGGGGGGTATGCCGTCGTTGCCGGGAGCCTTGCCAGTGGCCAAGCTATCAATGGCCTTGCTGAGTTCGTCGATGGTTGGCTCGGCGTCAAGTTCATCCATGGATGGCAGGCAATCGATGGCATCAAGGACTGACGATGTCACGGTGTTCTGTCTGGAGTAGAGGTCGGAGTAGTGTTCCACCCATCTCTCCATCTGCTTGTTCTTTTCTGTGATCATCTCCCCAGTGGAGGATTTGAGGGGGGTCGTCTTGCTCTGAGCGGACCAAGTGCTTTCTTGATGCCGTCGTACATACCACGGATGTTCCCTGTTATGGCAGCGGTTTGAATGTCTTGGCTGAGCTGAGTCCAGTACTCGTTGGTGCAGCGCCGAGCAGTCTGCTGAACTTTGCTTCTCGCAGCCCTGAGAATCTGGAGATTCTTCTCGTTTGGGTACTTCTTATACTCAGCAAGTGCTGAGCGCTTGGCTTCAATGACGGGGGTCATCACGGTCGACTTGGCATCAAACCAGTCCTGTGACTTCGAGGTCTTCCTCCCAAAGGTAGCCAAGGCTGTGTGGTGGATGGTGTTTCGCAGCTCTTCCCACTTCTGCTTAGCAGACTCTCCTTCTTGTGGTTCACCAAGTTCCTTCACAAAGGTGGAGGCAAACTGCTCAACAAGTTCTGGTTGGGCCATCTTGCTGGTGTCAATCCGTGCCTTTCCAGGCTGTCTGGCGTGGTGGAATTTCTTCAGCTGCAGCTTGACCTTGCAACGCACCAATGAATGGTCTGTGTCGCAATCTGCACTCTGGAACGAGCGGGTGATTAGCACATTCTTCAGTGAGGTACGCCTGGTCAGGATCAACTCCAGCTGGTGCCAGTGCTTTGAGCGCGGATGTCGCCAGGAAACCTTGTGTTGGAGCTTGGTCTTGAAGAACGAGTTTGTGATGCACAGATCATGATGTGTGCAGAACTCGAGCAGCCGCTGTCCGTTGTCGTTCATTCTGCCTACGCCAAATGGTCCAAGACAGGAGGGCCAGGAGTCGTGGTCAGCACCCACTCTGGCATTGAAGTCTCCAAGGAGAATGAGTTGTTCAGAGTTGGGGATGATCCTGACAGTTGTTGCGAGATTCTCGTAGAACTCGTCTTTTGCCTCTGGTGTGGCTGCCAGTGTTGGGGCATACACACTGACGAGGGTGACTGGGCCTTGAATGGTGTTGAGGCGGAGGGTGAGGAGTAATACAGAGCCATTGCTGCCCGGTTCCACCATCTTCAGCAAGGTGTTCTTCACTGCGAAGCCCACTCCATGTTCCCTGTGTTCGTCACTGCCCTTTCCCTGCAAGTAGAACGTGTAGCCCTTCTCTCTCAGTGTGCCTGCGTCAGCCAGCCATGTTTCCTGGAGAGTGGCTATATCCACTTCCAGTCTCTTCAGCTCATTATTGACGACGGCAGTCTTCCTGGTGTCACTGATGTCCTTGGGGTTAGCAGCGAGCCTTGTCATCATAGTGTGGACGTTCCAAGTTCCCAGTTTTAGAGTGGGTCTCTTTTGTTTTGTTGTCTTGCCTGGTGCAAAGGTTCTCAGCCTGCCATTCGGACTTCACCTCATCCCCATTCACCCAATGAGGAAAGCAGGCTGTGGCGGGACAACACCTTATTGGCTGGGGGCTGCCCAGCTTGAGGTGGGCGGTAGCTGTCCAGTGAGATCAGATGATCCCTCCCACCGTCGGGAACAACCCCTGGCGCCACGGTCTACGCTAATTGAGCGGTGGCTTATAACCGGTAACTGTCATTCCTCGTGTTTTATCTACGCCGAAGGCGAAGCTGGAGTGTCCTCTCCAGTGATCCAGTGTTCTACCTTCCAGCATTGGGCGTTGGTAATAATAATAATAATAATAATAATAATGTATCAATTTTATATAGCACTTTATCATATATACTCAAAGATGCTTTACAAATAGGTACATTATTCATTCACTCCAGACAAACAATGGTAGTGGCAAGCTACTTCTGCAGCCACAGCTGCCCTGGGGCAGGCTGACGGAAACGTGGCAGCCAATCTGCGCCAACGGCCTTTCCGGCCACCACCGAACATTTTTTTTTATTCAAGCCTGGGCAGAAAGGTATGGAAGACAAGATGTTGCCCATACAGCATGTCCCCCCTGTCCACATCACTGATGAATCCAAAGGAACAGCAGGGCTGCTACAGTTTGGCACCAGCGCCGTCGCAGGAGCTGAAATGCCTTAGGGACTCCGACTCCGGATTTTTCCTCAGGGTTGACTCCCGAAGCCTTTCCCGTGACTGGGTATCCTGCAAGGCAGTGGCGGTTTGAAATCAGGGTTTACCTTCCCCTAGATGGGCTACCTTCCCAGGTTAACGGGCCACCATCTACCCGAAGCATCTGGTTTTAAGGCGCCAGAAATCCGCCCTCGCCCCTTCTCCTATTAGTAAAAGCAGTTCCACCGGGCTTAGAAACTAAACCACACGGGCAGGCTAGGAGTTGGACTTAGTTGTCAGAGGCTTTTTGAGACGCACGCCATAAGGAGCATCTTATAAGCACTGGGAGCTTAACCCCAGTGCCGCTCCTGGCTATGACAACCTTGGAACCAAGGAACCAAGGAACCTTGGAACCAAGCTTCAAGATGACAAGTACACTATTTTATAGAGCCAGTTTAAGTGAAACTAACCTGTAATTGGGAAAGAAAACAATGTGCTGTGACAGTAATGTCACATAAAATGCACTTACACAGGAATGTCTCCAGACATTCGTGATATCAGTGACTGCAGTAATATACTGTAGGCTACAACACCAGCAGATGACCTCTTTTCATTTGAAAGTAAATTTTGCATTTCATTTGGAAATCAAGGTCCCAGAGTCTGGAGGAAGAGTGGTGAGGCACAGGATCCAAGTTGCTGGTGGTCCAGTGTGGTTTCCACAGTCAGTGATGATTTGGGGAGCCATGTTATCTGCTGGTGTTGGTCTACTGTGTTTTATCAAGCACAAAGTCAGTCATCTACCAGAAACTTTTAGAACACTTCATGCTTCCCTCAGCTGACAAGCTTTATGGAGATGCTGATTTCATTTTCCAGCAGGACTTTGCACCTGCCCACACTGTCAAAAGTTACAATACCTGGTTTCATGAGCATGGAATCACAGTGCTTGATTGGCCAGCAAACTCTCCTGGCCTACACCCCATAGAGAATCTATGGAGTATTGTCAAGAGGAAGATGAGAGACATGAGACCCAACAATGCAGTTAAGCTGAAGGCCACTATCAAAGCAACCTGGGCTTCTATAACACCTCAGTAGTACCACAGGCTGATCACCTCCATGCTACAAAGCACTGATGTGGTAATTCATGCAAAAGTAGCCCTAACCAAGTATTGAGTGTGTCCATGGACATACTTTTCAGTCAGCCAACATTTGTATTAAAAATATTTTTAAATTAATTTTTATGTAATATTAGCACTGTGGCAGCACAGCAACTCACCCTTGGCTGGGGGATCGTGAGTTCGATCCCATCCCCCGACCAACAGTGATCTGTGTGGAGTTTGCATGTTCTCCCCGTGTCTGCGTGGGTTTACTCCGGGATTTCTCCGGTTTCCTCCCACATGCCAAAAACATGCAAGTTAGGTTAATTGGCAACAAACTGGGGATTCTAAATTGTCCTTAGGTATGACTGAGAGTGAATGGTTTTCTGTCTCTCTGTGTTGGCCCTGCGATGGACTGGCGATCTCTCCAGGGTGTACCCTGCCTCTCGCCCAAAGATGCTGGGATAGGCTCCAGCCCTCCCGCGACCCGTAAAGGATTAAGCGGAAGAAGAAGATGAAGATTCTAATTTTTTGGGGCAGCGCAATGGTGGAGTGGTTAGCACTGCGGCAGCACAGCAACTCACCCTTGGCCGGGGGATCCTGGGTTCGATCCCAGCCCCCGACCAACAGTGATCTGTGTGGAGTTTGCATGTTCTCCCCGTGTCTGCATGGGTTTACTCCAGGATTTCTCCGGTTTCCTCCCACATGCCCAAAACATGCAAGTTAGGTTAATTGGCATCAACTGGGGATTCTAAATTGTCCTTAGGTATGACTGTGAGAGTGAATGGTTGTCTGTCTCTCTGTGTTGGCCCTGCGATGGACTGGCGATCTGTCCAGGATGTACCCTGCCTCTCGCCCAAAGATGCTGGGATAGGCTCCAGTCCCCCCACGATCCGAAAAGGATTGAGCAGAAGAAGATGGATGGATGGATGGATGGATGGATAGATTCTAATTTTTGAGAAACTGAATTTTGGTTTTTCATGAGCTATAAGCCATAACCATCAACATTAAAAGAAATAAACACTTGAAATATATCACTCTGTGTGTAATGAATTTATATAATATAGGAGTTTCATTTTTTGAATTGAATTACTGATATAAATCAACTTTTTAATGATATTCTAATTTACTGAGATGCACCTGTATGACGTTTGCACCCAAAAGCACACCTCTTGTGATTTATCACCTTTCTCACAAGTTTACTTTATTAAGGGTAATGTTACAGACATAGGGCAGCATTACAAGGACGCGGTCAGTCATCAGTTGTCAGTGACACAGAATGCGTTTATGGGCGTTTCCAAGCTCATTTCCTGATCATAACAGCGCAGAAATGAATTTTCCACCAGGCACACAGCGCAAAGAGGGCGGTATAATTATTCAGAGGTATGTTTTGGATAATTCACTCCAAAGGCCTTTAATGCACAGAGGCACGTTATCTAAAGTGAACTCTGGTCATGACGGTTTAAGATGGATTTTGCCCTGGACAAAGCCTGTGTAAGTGAGCCAAAATGCACACAATAGTAACACTGCTTGATAATAAGGAATACAACAATCACAGCTGATACCCAGTTAGTTATTTTAGAGAGAACAAACGGGGAAGAATGGGCTGAAAAATCAGCTGAATGGTTTAATGTAGTGCTCACGAATGCAACACACAGACATGGATGGGTTTAAAACTTCAGGAAAAGAGGATGATTCCTGTATAAACTTTCATAAACTTTCATTAACGATGGTGCGGAAGTTGCTCCTGACTCGTGGGGAGATGGAGAGCTCCCTCTCCTGTTGCTTTTGACAACCGAGGGTCTCTCTTGTCTCATGCAGGGGCCTGCTGATGTTTGCAGCTCTCTACTCCAGTCCCTCCTGCACAGGAGGGAAGAAGGAGATCTAGCGCAGCTTACCATCTGTCGCCGACCCCCACCACGAAGCGAGCTCTTTCTCGGCGGCCTCTGCCAGCGACTGACAGGTGGCAGTCAGGGAGCTTGCTGAGGGAGAACCATGACCGTAGGCAAGGTGTGGGAGGCCTTGGCCTGCCTGGAAACCCAGGGGTGCACGGCCAAGGCAGATGTGGACACAACTCCTCTGGGGAGTTACAGTGAAAAGCAAAATGCTGCACACTCCTTGTTCATTCATTTATTTCCCTAAAAAAAATCACACATCATACAAAATCATACCAGAGTGGTGGCCTAGAGGCAGAACATCTGCCCCACAACCAGGAGGTTGGAGTTCAGGTCCTGGCTAGGTCATGCCAAAGACCATATAAAAATGGAACTTCCTGCTGTCCAGCTTGGTGTTCAGCAAAAATGGAATGGTGGAGGGAAATATGAGTGGCAGTGGCTTGGGAAGTAGAGTGGGTCATCTAATAACCAGAGGGTTGGCAGTTTGAATCCCGCTCTTCCCAGCCATCCCGCATTGTGTCCCTGGGCAAGACACTTTACCCACCTTGCCTCCAATGTCATTGATACTGGGTATGAATGTGTATAAATATTCAGTAGTGGTCGGAGAGGCCGGTAGCGTGGATTGGCAGCCATGTTTCCATCAGTCTGCCCCAGGGCAGCTGTGGCTACAGTAGTAGCTTACCACTATGAATGTCTGTCTGGAGTGAATGAATAATCAACTCACTGTAAGCGCTTTGAGATGTCACCTGACATGTAAAGCGCCATATAAATCTAATCCATTATATTATTCTTATCCTTATTATTACATTGATGCCTAATAAGTCTGTGATGAAAACAAAAAGTGGATAAAATAAAAATCTTCAAAGTGACATGCCTCCCCCCATGTGCCGCACATCACACTGGAATGCACACATCCTTCCTGTTCATTCATTCATTCATTCCCCTAAAAGAAAATCATACATTAATTCCTAACCTACAAATTCCAATGATAAGTCCACAATTAAAATGAGAATGTGGATGGAATAAAAAAACAATTTAGTGTGTGATCATATCATAAATAAAATGACGGGCATATTATGTTCATATTATGACTGTTACAACCAGGGCTTGACATTAACTTGACTTGACATTAACTTTTTTGCTCACCAGCCACTGTGGCTAGTGATTTTCCAAAGTTACTAGCCACTCAGCCTTTTCACTAGCCATAATTTTGTGGTTGAAAAATTATGTTTAGTATGATCAAATTTGACTATTGCATACTGAATTTTACTTGAACTAAATTTACAGCCTTTTTACATGTAAATGACCCTTATTGTCATGCGGTGACCCTCGCGGGCCACCATAAGACGCCAAAAGTCGCCGGTGAGCTTTGCATAGATGTTTATTTTAACAAGACAAAACGAGACGAGACATAAAGCTATGAGCCACTGTGGGCAAACATACTGTACACTACACAGGATACAAGGGATCGTAGGGCCAACCCCAGCCACTACGACCTAAACTATGACATGAACTAAACACGAACCTGACATGAGCGTGCTGACACACCAGGGATCTCTCAGGATGTTTAGACGATACTCCAGCATCAACCAGCTGTCAGTGCCCGCTAATAAAGCCGGCAGCTAACGAGCTGTGATACCGAACAGCTGATCAATCTTGACAGCCGGAAACCCCACCGAGCGCTGTCACAATAAGAGCCCGGTGGAGCCAGAATGTAATCCACAGCTGTCAAGGCCGGCAGAGATGATACATAGCCCGAGCGCGGACGAGATCGGCGCTCGGGTCATGACACTTATACATACATAAAAATAGCAAGAGAAACACTGTTTAATTATTAACAGCAGTAAACACTGTAAAACAGTCGAGAAAAATATTTGCAATATGAGAGTGAAATACAGGTAGATTTGGGGTCCGTCCCAATTCTCATTTGTATCTCTTCCCCTTTGCCTACCGCGACCCCTTGGCCCTTGAAATCAAAGGCCAAGGGGTAGGGGTTGAAAATGACCCTGATGAATTGGGACACCCGTTCAGGGCTGCACGACGTGTTAGTAATTTCTGATGGATTTAATCTAAATCTACACTACCTGTTTTCACCAGGAAAAAAAAAGAAGAAAAAGAAAAATGATGAGAAAAAAGTCTCATCTTAAGGAGAAAAATGTCTCAAATTTACATAAACAATTCTAATCAGTAGAAAAAGTCAGAAATTTACTCGAAAGAAGGGGGTCAGGGGTCAGGGGCAGTTATCCAGCTGTGATTTGATTGCTGAGAATGGTTGCTGTCTGCTCATTGCCATTTCTGCAGACTGGTTATAAAATGAACTGAACTGTGAAGCAGACTGTCTGCGCCTTCACCTGTACCCAGCACACTGAGCACGGACTCTGTGCGCATCTTCTCCTGTGTACTGAGCTGCTGCTGCCAACAGTGGACCAATGACAATACATTGTGTGTGTGTGCAGATAGTGCTTATGGGAGTTGTCGTTTCATAGTCACACTGCGATAGGCTTATTATTTAGATATTGCTTGAGAAAACTACACCCGCCAAAGTGGCTAGTAGGAATTGCTTTCTTACTCGCCACTGATGAAATCCACCCACCAGTGGCGGGTTGGCTGGAGTTAATGCCAAGCCATGGTTACAACTCTCTCCATAACAATAACAGAAAATCCCAGCCATGCTGTTGCTTTATGAGCTCCAGAGCTGCATGATTTCAAAACACGCCACTGAGAAAACATTAAACAATGCACTTCTGATGACGGACCTTTTTCCTGATCAAAAGCGGATTGTCATGAAATGTCCCATAATAGTGATGCACATTAGATTGCGTGCTGCCACACCTCTATGAAATGAGCCTCTGCCTCTCAGCGCAAAACAGCTGCACTGTCTACTGGTAATTAGATGGCGTGACTCAAAGCGTAAAAAACAGACAATGTGCTGACAGAAACTAACAAAAATACTAGTGTACGGGAGAATGTCTGGAAAAGTCCGCTGATGATTGTCAGAATAAGGCCCATAGACAAGATTTTTATATTTTCTAAAACTGTTAACTGCACCTCCTCATCGTCAAGAATTCAAGCTTAATCTGAACTTTAAAAGCAATGATAAAGCAATAAAATGCTTGGAAATTTGACCATCTATACTCCGATTTTCATCCGGTAAAATCAGGATGCAGGTACAGGTGGAAATGGATGATCTGATGCTTCTTCTACTTCACTTTTCAACTGCTTCGGTTAGAGGTCGCCACATCGAATCATCTGCCTCATCTCACCCCTTGCTCCCTTGCATCTTCTTCTCTCACATCAACTCTCTCCATGTCTTCCTTCACTACAGCAATGAATGTTCTCTGTGGTCTTCCCTGTTTCTTCCTGACTGGCAGCTCCATCTTCAACACCCTTCGTCCAATATATCCACTATCCCTCCTCTGCACATGTCCAAACCATCTCAGCCATGCCTCTCTTACTTTGTCTCCAAATGACTCAGCCTGAGCTGTCCTTCTGATATACTCATTTCTAATCCTGTCCTTTCTAGTCATTCCCAGTGAGAATCTCTGCATCTTCAACTCTGTCACCTCCAGTTCTGTTTCCTGTCTTTTTGTCCATGCCACTGACTCCAACCACATCATACCAGGTCTCACTATGTCTTTAATCATCCCTTTCACTCTAGCTGCTATCCTTCTGTCACAAATCACCCATAACACTCATCTCCATCCCCTCCACCCTGCCTGCACTCTCCTCTTCACCTCTCTTGTGCACTGTCCATTGCTTTGGATGGTTGACCCAGGGTATTTAAATTCATCTATCTTCACCATTACACCTGCCTCCCTCTCATTCACACTCTTGGTTCTACTGACTTTCATTCCTCTTCTCTCCTGCACATACCTCAACCTCTCAAGGTTCTCTTCTACTTGGTTCCTACTCTCACTGCAGATCATAATGTCATCTGTGAACATCATAGTCCACACAGACTCCTGCACAACCTTGTCTGTTAGCCTGCCATCACCATGACAAACCAGAAGGGGCTCAGAGCCACTCCCCAATGTAATCCCACCCCCACCTTGAATCCTTCTGTCACTCCTACAGCACACCTCACCACCATCTCACTGTCCTCATACATGCCCTGCACCACCCTCACATACTTCTCTGCCACTCCAGACTTCTTCATACAGTACCACACTTCCTCTCTTGGCAGATCCACAAAAACATAGTATAATTCCTTCTGACACTCTCTATACTTCTCCATCAACACCAAAAGAAAACACTGCATCGCTAGTACTCTTTCTTGCCATGCTTGCTGATTGTCACCTCTATTCTTAACCCTTTGACGCCTGGATTTATTTCCAACTGTGAACACATTTTTTTTTATTTATTTTTTTTTCATAATTGAAAATTGTTGTTTTTTTGTTTTTTGTTTCTTTTTTTGGACTGATGCGAATTTGCGACAATAGGCGGCTTCAACAACTATTTCCCTTATCTTCACACTTATACATGAATAAACAATAGTTTGACATCCGTACATTTAAAATCTGTCAAAACTTTTGTAATACTACTATACTCTAAGCAAATACTCCCAGAATACCAAGACTGAAAAAGCACAGTGCCTGCCTTTGAACACAGACCTGGAAAAGAGTGTAAAACCATAGTATCAGAGTACTGAGAAATGAATTCAGCTATTCACATCGTTTTGCCTCTCTTTCATTTTGGCTACTAACCTTTATTTAAACAGATGAGGATGCTTCCCATAAATGTCTCCTAGAAACAGGAATGGGGGAATGGCTTGAATCCTTGTAAGGAAATAAACGACACAAATAAAGAATCGTCACGGAGTCCTTAAGGGAGCTCACATAAATATTATTGTAGTTTTGATGACTGTTTTTTATGTGGCACCTGCAGATTACCTAACTGCTCGGGAAGCATATAATAAGACTTTGATAGATGTATACTTCAGTTTCCTGATACAAAAAATACCATCCCCACCCCCCTGCTCCACTGGAGCATTCCGTGAATTCTCATTTTAAGTATATTCATCATAACCTTTCATCAGCTTCCACCGCTGATCCTAATCCTCTCTGACACCACTGTCCTTAAAGTTTTGCCAAAACCTCTCAAGTGAACTGCAAAGCTACATGAGTCATTTACAGATCTGCCTTTTGTAAACATGCTTCAGCTCCCAGGTGATAGCAGGTCTTAAAAATGTGGCGTTCCCCTTTAATGCTGTGAGTTATATCGTCGACGCCGACTGTGTCATGAAGAGCAATGTGCAGTGTTAGCGAGTGTAATTTTTTTTTTTTATGAGGAATTTTAGTGATTTAAGAGTTTTATGTCTGGGTTTTCTTTCACTCCCCTTAACAATGCATATTAGCTGCCTCCCATTCTGACATCATGACATGAATAGGCTTGAAAGTTGTCCAGGGTCTGCTGAAATTCAGGAGCTGCTGCAACAAAGAGGTATCACTTTACGACGGCTTCCACCTGGTCTGAAGTAATGTAATGCTACTGAGCATCATTTGCATTTAATGGGCAGAAAAACAAAGTCTTGTAGAGAAAGGAGGCAGGCGAGGCAACGAGCTGGATGAAACAGAAACTTTATTCTTTCTCCAACATAACTTACAGCAAAAGAGAATCCCGGGTCTCTGTGAATTCCTCTTTTATGTCTTTATTTCCATCCATTGAGACCCGAAACTTCCGACCATAGTACGTTGTTGTTTGAACAAAGAAATGTGTGGCACATTAACATGACATAACGCTGGTGCCTCTCCCACACCCTTCTTCTTTCAGTGGCTCCAGCAGCTCTTACTCTCCCCGAGGGGCACATAGACCCAACAGTCCCTTCTGATACCCCCCAGTGACACCTCCTCCTTTGTTCCATTGTTCTCCCTTTCCCCCTGCCTTCTCTGGGTGGAGAAACCCCCACATCGTACCCCCACATAGCCCCCCCACCCCCCGAACACCCAGAAGGGGCACTAACCCCCCCATCCTTTGGGCTTGAGCCAGCGCACATAGCGGCTGTAGCGGGGGGTCGCCGATCCAATCGAAACGCCCTGCTGGTGAGGTGTACTGGAGGGCACGTCAGTCTGTGGAGTGAGGGGGGGGGGGGACATATTAGCTTTGCAAGCATAGATCCCTGCCGAGGGATCACTAACTTGCGGAGCCACCAACGGTGGGCGTCCGAGCTGGGGAGCTTGGGCCAACACCACCTGCTTGTCTGCCAACACAAAAGCGGGCTTCAGCCTGTCGATGCAGACGGGCTCCCTACACCCCCCGCCCCAAGTCTAACACAAAATGCTTCGCCCCAGGTTCCAACACCCTGAACAGTCCATTGTATGGTGGGCGCAGCAGGGTCTGGTGCGCATCATGCCTGAGAAAAACAAAACTGGCGTTCTGCAAGCTTTTTGGGATGAATGTGCGGGGAAAACAATGGTGAGCCAGGCCCGGTATGCTCACAGCCTCCGTACTGTGTAAAAATTGCACATGCGGATCAGCCTCGGGTGCGGGGTTTTCTGGTAAAACTCTCTGGGGATCCACAGCGACTGAGAAAAAAACAAGTGAGGAGCACAACCCTAAAAGAACCCAGGGCAGGCAGTCAACCCAATTTGTGTCCGTGAGTGAAGCTCTGAGCGCTGCTTTAAGTGACCTATGAAAACGCTCGCATAACCCGTTAGGCTGGGGGCTGTACGCGGTAGTGTGGTGAATTTTGACCCCCTGGCTCTGGGCCATCACAGACCAGCATTCTGAAATGAATTGTGGACCCCTGTTGGACGTGATGTCTGATGGAGAGCCGAACCGTGCAACCCAAGCCGACAAAAAAGCGCGAGCCACTTCCGCAGATGTGGTAGAAGCCAGCAGGGCCACTTCAGGCCAGCGCGTGGTGCAGTCCACGACTGTCAAAGGGTGTGTGAAACCTTGCAGCGGTGGGAGGGGTCCCACCAAATCCATATGGACGTGGTCGAACCGCCTAGCCCGGATTTGGAACGGCTCGAGGGGGGCTCTGGTGTGTTTGTGCACTTTGGCCTGCTGGCACGCGATGCAAGCTATAGCCCACTCTTTCACGTTTTTACGCAAGCACAGCCAGACGAATTTCACCCCCACTAGCTTCACTGAAGTACGCACTCCTGGATGTGAAAGGGAGTGGACCTACAAAAACGCGATGGCGCCAAGAGCTTGGAGCCACTGGGAAGGGGCGGCCAGTGGAGATGTTGCAGAGCAAGGGAGGGTGCCCTTCTTTCACCACCTTGCTCTCCAGCCTTAACCCAGTTGGCACAGACTGGAGTGCGTAAATGTCCGCGTCCCCGGCTTGCTCCGCGGCCATG
Source organism: Pholidichthys leucotaenia (assembly GCA_020510985.1). Lineage (NCBI taxonomy): Eukaryota > Metazoa > Chordata > Actinopteri > Cichliformes > Pholidichthyidae > Pholidichthys > Pholidichthys leucotaenia. Next base: position 223,358,017 of record CM035846.1, read on the forward strand.
GTGGGGAAATCTATTCCCATGTAGACTGAGGCGATTACATGATAGTAAACTCCGAAATTGCGGCCAACTCCCATTGCTGCCGGGCCGACCATGGTTCAGAGACCTTGACCATCGCGTACGTCAGCAGCTTATGGTCCACAAACACAGTAAACTTGCGCCCCTCCAGCCAGAACTGGAAATGGCACGTTGCCAGGTGGAGAGCCAGGAATTCTCTATCGAGCGTGCTGTATTTGCGTTCGTTGTCACGCAAAGTTCGGCTGACAAATGCGAGCGGCTGCCATGAACCTGAAACACACCGCTCCACCACTGCCCCTATGGCGACATCAGATGCATCCGTAGTGAGCGCTATCCGTACAAACGGATACGGGTGGGCTAGCAACGCGGCATCCACCAGCACTGTTTTGGCATTTGTAAAAGCCTGGTCTTGCTTGAGAGTCCAGTCGATGGTTTCTGCAGGCTTCTTTTTTTTTTAAGTGCAGCGTACAACGGTTGCATCAGCTGGGCTGCCCGGGGAAGGAAATGGTTATTAAAATTAACCATTACCAAAAACTCCTGTAGTGCTGTCACGGTCTGCGGGTGCGGAAAGTCCGACACAGCGCAGATACCTTATCTGGTAACAGAATCGTGCCCTCCAGCAAAATGCAGTGACCCAAAAAATCAATCTCTGGCACGCCAAACTGGCACTTCGCCGGGTTGATGATCGACCTCTGGAAAACCATCTTAAGATGGACGATGTGCTCTTCCTTGGACGCGCTAGCTACCAGGATGTCATCTAAGTAGACAAAAACGAAGACCTGTGACATGCACCCTTTTTTGCCTATAAACGGTATTGTATGGTACTGTCAAAGCACTGTGGCTTTGACAAAATAATAATTTCTTTTTTAAAAAAGGAGCATTTTCCAGAAAAAAAAAAACTTGTCGGTTGATCTGAAAAAAGCTGCTAGTTTACAAGGAAAGGTTTGTAAATTTATTAGACAAAAATACAAATAAATAAACAAATGATGAAAACGTTCCAAGTTGCAAGAAGACTGCTAATTTATGACAAAAAACAGATTTGCAAGAATCACCTCTCACAAATTTACAAGAAAAAGGAGCTACTTTATGAGGAGCAAGAACAAACACACATTTTTGTGCAAAAGCCCACAAACTGACAATAACAACACATTTTTGAGAAAACATCACAAATTCACACACACAAGAAAAGCTAATACCTTTACACAACATGTGTTGTAGAGGGGTGACACCTATTTCTGTTTCAATGGCCTATGCCACACAGCTACTGTAAATAGTGAAAGCTACAGTGTGTGGGGGGGGGGGGAGGGGGGGTCAGATCTACTGGTAACTCTGTTAACTTCTCTTCCCCATTCTATTATGCTGAGCCCCAAGATACATAGAGGGTGGAATGTGCCATTTTTCTATTGCACATTCCACATTTCACATTCCTTGATTAAAAAAAATGGGCAAGAATGAACTGACAAGTTTGGGGAAAAAATACCAGTAAACTTGCAAATTTATAAGACAAAAATTGCATATCTAAAAGGGCATGATTGCCAATTTTTAATGTTGGCAGATCAGTTTATAATATTAAACTGATCCCTAATTTCCATTTAAAGGGTTAGATATATCTTGTAGCATAATGAAGATTCGTTTGCTCCGAAACAATTCTTCAGTGTCTCTTTCCATTAAGACTGCTAACACCTAATCCAGGGGTCACCAACTGAAACTGCAAAAGGTCCGATAAGTCGGTCCTCCTCTCCAGCTGAGGTCCGAACTAGGTGTGGGAATCTCTAGGCACCTCATGATTTGATTATGATTCAGAACTCCAACTTGATTCAAAACTTTTTTTTTTTCAATTCAAGATTTTTCCCTCCCACTGTGTGACAACTTGGCCCTTTTAAAGCAAAGTATTTGCACTGACCCATGAATTTACTTCCAACATCTTTTATTAAAACAAATGGAAGAGAAATTTGACACATGGTGGGCAATGGTGGCCTAATGGCTAGGGATGCGGACTGGTGAGCAGAGGGTCTTGGGTTCGATCCCTGGACCGGCAGGATTAGATCTGGGTGGGACAGATAACGCAGCAGTGTTTTCCCCACCCTCCTTAACCCCACTGTGGTGCCCTTGAGCAAGGCCCTTAAACCCAACTGCTCCAGTGGTGCTGACCAGTGGCCACAGGTCAGTCTGTGGTTGTACTGGGCAGCTTCCTGGTGTGAGTGTGAACAGGGTGTCCTTGAAAAATGCAGGTTGCCTCTCAATGGAACTACCCTGTGTAAATAAAGGTTAAAAATAAAATTAAAAAACATGGACAAATTTATCTCAAAATGTGCTTTAAAGAACTGTCATCCTTTCACTGACATTCTTTCAGAAGACCACAGCTGTCTCAAGACAGGCCAGTATCATTTAAAGGTACAAGCGACAGCATTCTGACCTCCTGGCCAGTAGATGTCACATTCACTGTTGACTCACTATAATTTTGTACCGGTTGCCAGGTAGAGAGATAAACAGCATTTCCTGGAGGCTAACATCAATATATACTGCAGACTGCTAAATCTCAAACCTTTGGTTATTATGAGCCAGACAGTGTCAAGCGAGGACTCTTGTGGTATAGAATCATGAATTTAACATAATCCTCTCTGATGCGCATCCCAGTAAACATTTTTTAAATAACTATATTGTATAGTGCAATTGACAGTAATGCTAATATCAGGGATGGCAACAGGAAATTCTGATTTCAGCTGAAATCTAATTTGGTCGATTGACTTATGGGGGGCTGGGGGGGCGCAGCCCCCCTGAAGCTGGGAGGTTTTCAGTAAAATACAAGTAATTTAGACTGAAAAAAATGATTAAAAAAATGAAATACTAGACTTAGATAAATCATTAGATTTAATGAAAAGTTAACTTACTTTTTCTTCAATGTTGTCTCACTGTCTTTAGTCCAACATATTTAACAGTTCTATTAGAGTTTTTTTTACACTATTTACACTGGTCACCAAGTCACTTCTAATGTGAAACTTTCTTCCTTTTGGCAGCAAGCTGTGTCAGTCTCTGAACTTTGAACTTCATCTCCTTTTCTGGTTTCTTCAGAAACTGTCCGAGTGTTTCTGTTACCTCATTGAACTTTGAGCCAATTTTCACCTTTACTGTCACTTCGCTCCCCGAAGCTCCTGGGTTTTTATGATTTTTAAGTACCAGAACTGTGCTTACATGACATAAAACAAACAGCTGAATGCCACTTATTACTGTATAATATTGACTTATGTTCCAAAAAGATAGCATTCCTAAACTAGAAAAGCACTCAGAGCGCATCCCTCCGCCAAGGCTCCTTCCGTTTGTCATGGATCAACTCCAAAATGTAATGGTTTTGTGTGTAGGCCTATAGCCACTTGTGGTGAAAATTGCATCAAAGTCTGTCTATCAGTTTTGGAGTATTGTTGCTAACACAATGTGAGAAGATAAGCGCCTTGGCTGAGGTATGCATTCTCAGATCATCACCAAAATATAATGGGTTCCTCTCTAGCCCAAGAACCACCTCTGGTGAAAATTTTATCCAAATCCATCCAGTAGTTTTTGTGTAATCCTGCTGCACAAATACAAAAAAAGCCCTTGATGGAGGTATGCACTCTCAGATCATCACCAAAATCTAATCATCTGTTTCCCGTGTCATTGCACACCTTTCCTGAAAATTTCATGAAAATCCGTCCATCACTTTTCCTTGCTAACAAACAGACAGACAAGCCAACGCCGATGAAAACATAACCTCCTTGGCAGAGGTAAATATTCCAACAAGCATTATCCATCACATGCTTTAACACTTGATCAAATCAAAATCAGTTAATTTTATCTATTCCATAATAGAAATAAAATTCCAACATACCATTACTTTTTATAATTTCAGCATTCATTTCAGATCACCAGTTTCAATCTCCATTGAGTCTTGAGCAGCTCATTTTCCTCCCCCGCGCAGCCCAGCTCATACAGCCGTTGTACGCTGCACTCAAACGGAAAGCGGCGGACAGAATCGACTGGACTCCTGAACGGGAGCAGGCGTTCTGAGGTTAAAACAGCGCTCATTACCCACGTCTCGGACATGGGCATAGCGGCCGTCGTGGAGCAATGCGTTGCCGGTTCTTGGCAGCCGCTCACCTTTTTTTTTAAGCAGATCTTTGCAGACAGTGAGCGTAAATACAGCGTGTTCGACAAAGAGTTAATGGCTCTCTACCTGGTGTACGCCACTTCCGGTTCTGGCTGAAAGGGCACACTTTCACTGCGTCGTGGACCATAAGCCGCTAACGTACTTAACGTACATATAATATACAAATAAAGCGGAATTCGGTGAATTACCGGAAAAATCACATCCTGAGAACAAGCCGAAATGAATTTTTGACAAAGCATACGAGCCATTTGATTGGTCCAATCGTTTGCAACTATCCAGTCGCAGGGCTGTTTACAATACAGCAGTAGCTTGAGTACATCCGGGTTATCGCGAGACTTCGGGGAAGCGCCGAGCGCGTATGTTTTTTTTCTCCAAACTTTATTGAGAACAAGGTAAAGGTACAAAATTATGACAGATGATAAAATCGGCGGAAATCCGCGGATCGGCGGAAAATTGCCATCCCTGTAATGTAATACAGCAGCAATTGAACAACGTAATTATGACAACACTTTAGTTCAGATTGTAAGGACTTTGGCTGCTGTTAGCTGTTGTGTGGTTTTAGTAAATATGCTGAATCACACTTTTATGGTCTGTTTATGTACATCCGTCTTAGCTACGCATGCTTAAAAAAAAAAAAAAAAGTTGTTGCTATTAAGCTCCAGCAGTCATTTAGGTCAATTCCAGTTCATTTTATGTTGCAAATGTGCTTTGTTTTTATTGTTTTAAAATATATAAATAAATGTTGTGAAATGTTGGATGCCTGAATTCATTTGTGCCCTTTCAGTTAACTGAAGATGATGAAATCTATTGTTGATTCAGTGTGACAGATTCACAAAGTAATGGTTTACCTCACCTCTGCAAAACTAAAGTATTTTCAACCTTTGTATAATGTAGTGATAAATAAGAACCTACAATATACTGTATGTATTAGATATACATACAGTTAGAAATAATTTATGGTGAAGGAATAATCTTTTTTCAAATAATATTGTGTAAAAACAGTACTGCATCTCCAAAAATTACCACATCACCATTCAGATCTATATCAAATAGCTCAGACATATTCATCAAAATTTCAAACAAAAAAAAAATCTCAAAATAGCTACATTTATATGGAATTATTGTAAAATATGAAAGTTTTACTTTTTAGATTTGAGTTATTTCTAAAAAATAAATTCACCAGAATATTCAACTTTTGGAGGTGCATGAGTAGAATGTAAAAGAAAATAAACCTCAAATCAAGTCAGTCATCATATAACAAACAGGAATTTATTTTGGGGAAAATATTTATTTAAAAAAAAAAAAAAAACGACTTCCGGTCTGGACGCCATGGCGACTGCAGCTTAACACTGAAGCTCTCAGACCCAATCCAAGATAACACCTTGAAAATCAAACTTAACGGATTTTTGGAGGAGTGAAAATCAAAAGACAAAATCATCATGTCTAAAGGAAAACAGAAGAAACTGAAATTCTCCAGGCCAGGACACGTATCGGCCGGAGAATCTGAACTGGAAGATCTCCGTTCAGAAGACGAGGAACTGGTGGTAGCTAACAAAAAGGTTAGCCTGAAATCGCTATTTGAAGAGCTACGACGATTTCGCCGAGAGGTTACGGCCAAATTTCGGGAATTCAGAGACGAATTGAAAAGGACAAACAGCAGAGTGGACCAGGCCGAGAACCGAATCTTGGAAGCAGAGGAACGAATAAAAGTGCTCGAAGATTCTGTGCTGGACCTACGCAAAAGACAAGCATCTATAGAGGCTAAGCTAGCCAACCAAGAAGGAAGAGAGAGAAGAGACAATATAAGAATTCATGGTCTGATAGAAGGAGCCGAAAACGGTTTTAACTCAATGGCAGAATGCGTGGAATCTTTACTAAGAGAGAAATTGGATATTCCACAAACCACCGACTTAAACATAGAAAAGGCACATCGTTCATTAGCCGCTAGGCCAGCGGCGGAAGCGCCCCCACGTTCGGTGTTGGTAAGATTTTCCAATTTCAAAATAAAACAAGAGGTTGTAAGACTGGCTTGGCAGAAAAAAGGATTTATGCACCAGGAGAGAAAAGTCTTCGTGGAACACGATTACGCTCCGGAGGTCCTTAAAAAGCGCAGGGAATACAATGACGCCAAAAAGGTACTACGCGAGAAGAAACTGCGCTTTCAGACGCCATTTCCTGCGAAGTTAAGGGTCTTCTACAGTGAAGAAACATGTCTCTATAATTCGGCGGAAGAAGCAACAGCTGACATGGCGAGAAGAGGGCTCCCGGTAACGGTATTTAAACCCGCAGCAGACCCGAGTGAGAAGATCAAAACGCAAACATGGACAACACAAAGACCTTCAAAATCCACGGGCCAGCAGCGGGAAACCCAGCGCCAGAGCGTCGCGGATAAACTGTCCGTTTTCAGGTTGGAATAGCGACCATTTTTTTTTTTTTTAATCAATCTGCACATCCAACCCCCCTCATACAAGGTAACAAACATTAAAGGAGATGCGTATTCAGCATGTGGTAAAACATTTCATGGAACAGTCATAATATTTGAAACAAATAAGTCTTTTCAATAAAAAAAAAACTTGTTAAAATAGAAATGTGACAATAATCCACATGTTCTCCTCACACTAACAAATACTGTTTTTGCGTGAATGTTTGCTGTGATGGGGGTGGGAGGGTGCACACAATTTCACAGGGTATAGGCATAAAAGGAAAAAAAAAATCATTACAAGTTCGGATTGGGTTCTGAAACTCACGTTAAAAGCATGGGACAACTTACAGGGGTAAGAGAGGGCCCTCAACACGTAACAGAGTTTGAGGAATTTCCCTCAGAGCCTTCACTCCATCAAGGCTCTTCCAGGGTCTTTAAAAAGATCTCAGCTCAGGAAGTTCTTTTGACAGTTTTTTGTTTTAAAGTTTTATACACTATGTTCTTAATGATTTTCTTGTTCTTAATGTTCTTTCAGTTTCTGAGTAGCACAAAAGAGGGCCACCACACAGTTATACTAAACAAAACAACACAATGGAGAAACAGGGTGTAACCAAAATAATTTCATATAATGTAAAAGGAATCCTGAATCCAGTTAAAAGATCCAAGATTCTAGGCAAAATGAAAAAAGACAAAGCAGGAATAATATTTTTACAAGAAACCCACCTAACAGATGTGGAACACACTAAACTCAGTAGACAAGGGTTTAAAATGATCTCTTCATCTTCATATAAGTCAGGGAGGAGGAGGGGAGTAGCGACATTGATATCAACCAAAATTACATTTGAAAAAAAAATCAGAACACAAAGATAAAGAAGGGAGATACAGTTTGGTAACTGGGCGGCTAGAGGGAGAAGATATCACCCTGCTGAATGTGTATGCTCCCCCAGGGGCTAACTGGAAATTTTATAAAAATGTATTTGACCTAATGATAACTAAAGCTCAAGGTTTAGTGATATGTGGTGGGGACTTCAATCTTAGACTGAATCCATACTGGGATGCTTCTGGTAATTCTCCACATCAAAATAACACCCAAAGCAGGAAGACTTGGATGCTACTAAAAGAAATGGGAATCTGTGATGTGTGGAGGGAACTCAACCCCAGTGTAAAAGACTATACATTTTACTCAACTCCACATTCATCTTACTCAAGGATTGACTATTTTTTTATGTTTAATAGAGACATTGGAAGAGTAGAAACATGTAAAATAGGACTGATGGATCTCTGACCACAGTCCGATCTACATGGACTTAAATATCCAAAAATACACAAATAATACATTTTCTTGGAGGTTAAATTCAAATGTCCTGAAAGGACCATTGAAAAATGAATTGGAATCAGATATTCTCAGATATTTGGAAGAAAACGATAATGGAGAAGTATCCCCTTTAATACTGTGGGATGCATGCAAAGCTGTAATAAGAGGAAAGATTATTGCAAAACTGGCAACCCAAAAGAAACTAAGACAAGAAAAACTAACCACATTAGAGTCAGAACTTAAGAACCTAGAAAAAGAACACAAAGGCAACACTCATTCTACTGACTCGCTCAAGATTAAGGAAATTAAAAACCAAATAAATGAGATCTACACAATAGAAATCCAGAAGAAACTCACATTTTTGAAACAAAAATACTATGAAGCAGGCAGTAAATCGGCAAAATTGCTAGCCTATAAATTGAGGAAACATCAAACAGAAAGAGCAATCTACAAAATCAGAGACCCAGTATCAAAGGAAATAAAATTCAGAATTCAGGATATTCTTAAAAGCTTCGAGAATTACTATAAGAACTTATACTCCCACAAAAAACATAAAAACGCATCCGAGGCATTCCTAAACACATTAAACCTTCCCCAACTTACGGAGTCACAAAATAAAACAATACTGTCAGAAATACAACCTAAAGAATTGGAAAAAGCAATTATGAAACTTAAAGCTAACAAATCCCCAGGAGCAGATGGCTATTCAGCAGAGTGGTACAAAACCTTTAAACAGCAGCTATCTCCTCTCCTCCTGAAAACATTTAATTATGTCCTCCACACAGGGGAAATCCCCCCCTCCTGGAGAGAAGGGGTCATTGCAGTTATACCTAAACCTGAAAAGGAAAAACTAGAGTGCTCCAACTACAGACCAATCAGTGTACTAAATCAGGACTATAAGCTTTTTACCATTATCCTTGCCAAAAGGTTAGAAAATATACTGACAGACCTAATTCATTTAGACCAAACAGGTTTTATAAGACAAAGACAGACACAAGACAACATTCGACGCACTTTACACATAATTCATCATATAAAAAAATATAACTTAAATGCAGTCATACTGGGATTAGATGCTGAAAAAGCATTCGATTCGGTTGACTGGTCTTTTCTATTTAGAATCTTATCCAGTTTCAATTTTCATAACAACTTCATTAGAACTATACAGGCATTATATAAAAAACCAACAGCTAAAATAAGGATTAACGGTAATTTATCATCATCTTTTGAACTGGAAAGAGGATGTCATCAGGGCTGCCCCCTGTCTCCACTGCTCTTTGCAATCTTCATAGAACCTCTGAGCCAATGGATAAGACAAAATCAAAAAATTCAAGGTATTACACTTGGTCAGAAGGAACATAAAATAGCACTCTTTGCTGATGACATTTTAATATACCTAGGGCAGCCGGACACTTCTTTACCAGAACTAACCTCAGTTTTTTCAGAGTATGGAGATTTATCGGGGTACAAATTAAACATGCATAAAACCCAAATTTTAACATTCAACTATGACCCAAATCATTATTCACTAAGCAAACTCAAAACTAACTGGGAGTCGGAATCTATGAAATATCTGGGGGTCAATATCCCGAAACAACTCAACAAAATTATATCACTAAACTATGATCCACTGGTGACAAAAATAAAATCTGACCTAGCAAGATGGAATATGATACCATTCTTGGGTACTGCACAAAGAATTGAAGCAGTCAAAATGAATATACTTCCACGTCTTCTATACCTTTTCCAAACAATACCGGTAGAACCTCCCCAAAAAACATGGCAGGAGCTGGACAGAAGGATCTCAAGATTCATATGGCAGGGCAAGAGACCTAGAATCAGATATAGAACCTTACAGCTAAACAAAGACAAAGGTGGGCTCGCGCTGCCAAATATCAGGGACTACTTTAAAGCCGCACAAATTAAAACTTTAGTAGAGATATGTAACCCAGTCTACACTGCACAATGGAAGGAGATCGAATGCCAAATAACAAGTGACATCCCCCTACAGGCGATAATAGGGAACAATGCCTTACCTAAGCTTTTGAATAACACTAACCCGTGGATAGAGACCCCACTAAAAATTTGGTTTAAGATAGTCAGACTAAATCAAATCAATCAAACTAAAGAGCCCTATCGACTTCTGCAATGGATTGCCTATGATCAAGACTTTACTCCTAATAAAACAGACACCAGATTTAAAAAGTGGAAGGAGAAAGGGCTGATAAAATATTACGATTTTTTTAAAGGGCAAATTTTAAGAAGCTTTGAAGATTTGAAAAAACAAGGTCTAATAAATCAAGACCTTTACAGGTTCTTCCAGCTTAGACACCACATAAACAATATACTTAAAAAGGAGGATTTGGAAAGGGCCCAGTCAGGTGTTCTGAAGGTCTTCTTAATGGCATATAAAGGGATCCCAGGGATCAGATACATTTCTAAAATATACCAAGGCCTTCAAGACTTAAAAGGAGACAACACATCATATATAAAAGAGAGATGGGAAAAAGAGGGGAATTTCACTTTACAATTGGAAATATGGGAAAAGCTAAATAAACAGCAATGGAAAAGTACCTCATCCCTGCAGTGGAGAGAATTTGGATGGAAAAACTTGGTAAGATTTTTCAGAACACCTGCACAAAACAAATTTACCCATAAGGGATTGAACTGTTGGCGCTTGTGTGGTGAAAAGACTGCAAATCATTTTCATGTGTTTTGGTCATGCCCAGTTATCCACCAATATTGGACCAATGTACAGACAATAATGGGGAAAATATTCAAAATAACAGTTCCCTTTTCTTTTGTAACTTTGTATTTGGGTTTACTACCGGACTCACTGGATAGACGAGGAGAAAAATACTTATTCAATGTTTTAATATTGGCAAGCAAAAAAGCTCTAACTAAAAAATGGATGTTGAAGGACTGTCCTACACCTGAAAATTGGATTAACGTGATCCAAGACATTTACTCGATGGAAAAGTTGACATTCACACTGAGACAGGACATGGATGGGTTCATGAACTTTTGGCAACCCTGGATCGCATATGTGTCTTCCATTAGATCTAATCTTTGACAAATACCATTTCAATAATGGTCCCGCTCTTTGTTCCAACGCTACTCAGATGCTCTTTTACCTTTATTTACTTACTTTTTCTTTTTGTTTGTTTTTTGCTGGTTTGTTTGTTTTTGTTTTTGTTTGTTTTTTTTCTCTTTAATTTCACTTTTTCTTTCACTTTAAAAAAAAAGGGGGTGTTGTAAGAATTATTCTTCCAATGTTGTCAGATATCAGAAAATAAGGGAACATGTGATGAAAATGTAAACAATGCATTGCTGTAACGACCTGTATACCCTTTACAAAAACTTAAATAAAAAAAAAAAAACACAAAAAAAAACAGTCCAGATGCAGGGTCCATGGGGCAGATCTGGGAGAGCAATAGAGAAATTAATTATATCAGGATTTGGACACTCTGGAAAGCTTTTGTTGTCCCCACAGTCAGTGTTGACCTTTTTACTGCAGTCAGGCACAATCTGTTGATGGGAAAAAGGACAGTCTCTAAGAGTCATCACAGACTAATAGCATTAAAACATGACAGTATGTGAACTACTAGACAGTTTTAGGACTACAGCAGTGCTGCAAAGAGTTTGCTTGGTCTACATAATGTGAATTACAATATACTGTAGGTGAAGGAAAGACCAGGTACAGAAATTGAATTACTTTTTATGTGTGTTGTGGGAGGAAGGAGGAGACCCCGGGGCAGACCTGTCACAACGGCCCTCACGGACCGTCACAAGACGCCTCAGTCACCAGTGAGTTTGCAGTGATGTTTATTAACAGTGCAGGTTGACAAGGAAGAGATTACAAACAACGGGATGGGTACGTCTGAGCCGGGGAGCACCCGATGCACCAGACGAGTAATAGTCAGGGTAATCACACTGAACGTACCTTACACACAGGACCGTTAACCGATGGGATTACGAGATACCCGAGTCGGCTAACAGTGGACAACGGAGGTCAGCAGGAACACAACAGGGGTTAACCAGGATAACCAGAACATAGCTGAACATAACAGGAACATAACAGAGACTGCCGCGCTGGAGGACATTTAGCACCCGCTTATATCTGGTGGCTAATGACCCCAACGCGGCACAGCTGCTGCTAATGACAGCAGAGCAGCAGCTGACTTTGACAGCAGGGAGCTCCCCCGGGCGCCTTCACAATAAGAGCCCGAGGAGCTGGAAGGAACCCTCAGCTGCCAAAGCCAGGGAACAACAAGATATGAGGCCCGAGTGTGGCCAGAACCGACACTCGGGTTATGACAGTACCTCCCCCTCAAGGCCGAGCTCAGAGCGGCCAGAGTAACACCCCAGCCCCCACCCCCACCCCCCTAGGGTGGGTGGATGGGGTGCTGGCAGGAGGGAGAGAGACAAACAACAAGACCAACAAGGCAGTAAAGACAGGAAAAAAAAACCATACTCCCTCGAATGTGGGTGACAAGAACAGAGTCAAAATAGGCAGTACACCTATTGGCAAAAACAAATTGACATAAGGTGGAGGGAAAAGAACCACCAAACACAGAAACAAAGTAGTGAGCCACAAAAACACAAATCAATCCCCCTCCCCCTCCCCCCCCCGCACACCCCAACAGTCCCACAAACGAAATCAGAAACCCGGGGAGGGTGCAGTCCTGACCCGGAGGGATGGGGGCAAAAGGTTCGGGGGGTCGTCCGGCATCAAGAGGCCACAGAACAGGGAGGGGAAAAGAGGACGGTTCGGGTGGCCTACCCCAGTCCCATGCTCGGAAGCAGAGAGTTTCAGGCGGCCGAAGCAGGTCGCCACACAGGGAGTCAAAAATGACGGGGGGCCGGCCCAGAGAACCAAACCGGCGAGACAGTCCTTCAGGCGGCCGCCCCGCAACGCCAGCCCACCAGAACCGTTGGGAAGAAGCAGCCGGCGGTCCCGCTGAAAAGGGGAGAGACGAGGGGGAACCGGGCGGAGCGTTCGGGACCCCAACAGCCCCAGGTGGAGATGGGTAGCGCTCCTCAGGGAGACGAGGAGGATGACGGTGGTGATGAGGGTGACGAGGGGAATGAGTCTGTCCAGCATCCGGTGGCCGGGGATCTGCAGCTCCCTCACCGAATCCAGGACCTGCTGGTGCTGCACCCACGTCGGACCCCGATTGGGCCTCCGGAACCGAACCCACGGTGGACCCCGATTGGACCTTCGGAACCAAACCCACGGTGGACCCCGATTGGGCCTCCGGAACCAAACCCGCGACGGACCCCAACTGGGTCGGCGTGGCACCAGACTCGACCTCCAACCCCGAAACCGGAACCTCTGGCGCAGCAGGCGAGAGCAGTCCCTCGCCGGCGACCCTGGGAGAAGGCTCAAAAGAGAGAGAAAACCCGGGATCAGGATCACCGGCAGCGCCAGAACCCGGCGAGATAAGCTCGGACACAGCGGGCGGCTGCACCCGGCTCATCTCCCCTTGAGACAGGCAAAAGTGCTCTAAGAGGTGAAACAGAAAGACAAAACAGAGCACTTGCCTGAACTCGGGTTCTGACGCCGTCCAGGACTGCGAAGATCCGGGCTCAGATGTCAGGAGGTCGTCCTCAGGCTCCCACTCAGCCGCGTCGGGCTCCACAGCTGGTGTGATGGTGTGCGCAGCTTGAGAGTCCTCTGGCACCGATGTCCACGCCGATGGCCCGCACGGCGTGGTGGCAGGAAAACCTCGACCCGCTGGACCGGACCGCTCCTCCGTGGAACCCCGGGGACGCTTCCTCATCGGCGAAGGCTCCACGCTGCAGTCCGCTCTCCTCCTCCGCCCACGGCGTGGCTGCGGAACCGGAACCAAGCTCTCCAGAACCGCAGGCCCCCTCCTCATCCAGCGACATTGGCCTGGCATCGAGGACCGCTCAGCGGAGGGAGACACAGAGGAAGCAGGGTTAATTCTTTCATCCACAGCAGGTGGAGGGAGCTCGGGGGGCTGCATACCCCGAACTCCACCCCCAGGAGTCAGACAAGGCAAAACAATATCGGAATGAGAGAAATTATCATGCACTCGCCTTTCTCCTGAGGGTAAGATGGTTCCCGCTGTGGGGGACGTCGTTCCTCCCTTTCCCCGCTGGGTGGCGACAGGGGGCCCTCTGGGAAGACGAGGTGAGGCCACTCGAGACGGTTCCGGGATGAGACTCGCCAAAACGGAGCTCCCGAGACACACAGCAGCCAGGATAGGCGACGAGGAGGAGGGGGCGACAGCCGGGGTCAGTCGGGCATGGAGTGCTGATGGGACAGCAGGCGAAAGCCCGGGAAAAGACGAGGCTGCGGGGATTCCCCTCTGACGAGGCGCAGGAGTGACAGCTGTGTGGGGGGTTGAGCCCTTGCGGCGACCCAGAACTGGATCCAGACGGGGTTTCAGCTGAGGATTCTGCTGAGGAGAGCCCGCGTCGTTACGCCGACGTCGTCGCCGGCCCCCAGACGGCGCGCACTCCTGGTTCTTCTCCGGGACGGGGGCGGAACAACGACGCAGGGAGCAAGGACGCTTTCTCCCTTGCTTCCTGCTCCTCTCCTCCAGCCCACGAAGTGACTCGCGTTGGGCGGCGAGTTCCTCCCACCTCGCTATCACCTCCGGGTGATCGTCAAACTCGAGGGGGAGATTAAGCAGAAATTCCTCAGCGTAGTCCAAATGTCTTAACATGTCGCTGGGAGCGTCCCACAGCGTAGCGGAAAAGATGGTGTTGTCAGTATCTTCCAGAGCTTCCGCTAGCTGCCTGCCCAGGCGCCCGCTGCGGCTCCTGGATGACGTCATACTCCCAGCTGCAGACACTCAGACAGGTAGAAACAAACAGTCCAATACTGCAAACTGCACAGTGAATGGCGTCCCGATACAACGCCTCCTCTCCGGGCGTTTGGCGGCAGTCTACTGTCACAACGGCCCTCACGGACCGTCACAAGACGCCTCAGTCACCAGTGAGTTTGCAGTGATGTTTATTAACAGTGCAGGTTGACAAGGAAGAGATTACAAACAACGGGATGGGTACGTCTGAGCCGGGGAGCACCCGATGCACCAGACGAGTAATAGTCAGGGTAATCACACTGAACGTACCTTACACACAGGACCGTTAACCGATGGGATTACGAGATACCCGAGTCGGCTAACAGTGGACAACGGAGGTCAGCAGGAACACAACAGGGGTTAACCAGGATAACCAGAACATAGCTGAACATAACAGGAACATAACAGAGACTGCCGCGCTGGAGGACATTTAGCACCCGCTTATATCTGGTGGCTAATGACCCCAACGCGGCACAGCTGCTGCTAATGACAGCAGAGCAGCAGCTGACTTTGACAGCAGGGAGCTCCCCCGGGCGCCTTCACAATAAGAGCCCGAGGAGCTGGAAGGAACCCTCAGCTGCCAAAGCCAGGGAACAACAAGATATGAGGCCCGAGTGTGGCCAGAACCGACACTCAGGTTATGACAAGACCCAGGACACGTTAGAGAGACTATGTCTCCCAGTTGGTCTGGGAACATCTTGGTGTCCTCTCTGAAGACCTGGAGGAGGTGGCTGGGGAGAGGGAAGTCTGGGCTTCTCTGATTAGACTGCTGCCTCCACAACCTGGACCCCCAGACAAGTCGTAGAAGATGGATGGATGGCTGTGTTGTATATTCATTCCTGCTGCAGGACTGGACCTGATTAAAGAAGAAGAACATTTTTTTCTAATTATACATTCTTGGAACACCAAGTGCACATGCAGGTTGTAGTTTTAATAAAAATGAAAAGTCTCAGACATTTTAGCTGCCAAATTTTGACTGTCTTGAGAAGTTATTCAAAAAAAGAAACAAATATCTGTTGCATCTACTTTTGGCAAAATAATCCATAAATATGACTGGTTTGACCAGGTTATTCACTACATATTAAAAAAAAAGAAAAAAAAAACGCTCCTTAACATTTCAAAAACAGTTAAAAAAATCTCCTAAACAAACACATTTAAAAATTCAAAATAAAGGATTTGGCTTTATACATTACTGTGTGTAAAATGTTTTGATAAGGCTAAACTTACATTGGTGTGCCGTCGACTGTCTTCCTCACTGGATGGTTCCTCTAGTGGTTGTCGTCCTGAGCTGCTAATAGAGTCCAGGCCTCATACATTGGTGGGGCGGAGGAGAAGCTTCTGCTGACATCAGAATGTGCTTTTTAAATGTTGATCTACAGTATAAGAACACAGTCATATTAATAGTCCTTTTTGTGATTTTTTTTAAATGTAAAACTGCATCAAACTCACCTAAAGGTCAGATATTGATGTTCTGTCCTTAACCCCCACTGGTCCATCACATCAGTGAGGGCTTCAGAAACTGTTGACCCTCTCTCCAGTCACTGTTTGGTGGAGCTCTTCTCTGCTGCATCATGATGGCATTGTCCAAACATCCATCTGTGCTTATTCACCTCATGATGGAGGAAGTCCAGAGGATGAAAAAATGTTATGGTTTATTACTTGGATAGTCAATAATCTGACATAAATTTCTACATACATAATTACAGCTATTTCAAGGACTCAAGAAATCCCGTGGCTAATGCTGTGCAGTAACATTTGCTAGTAAGAAAATAAACTAAGATAATAATGTAAAACTTTATTGATCACCATGATGGAGGTTGAGGTTAAAAATAGTTTAAGTTCTAATAATGGTATCATGGCGCCCCCGGAGGAAAATGTGTTTGCTCGCTCCATTCTTGAATGCCGGCTTTTTCTTCTTTTTTGCATGTTTGCTGCTCTTTCTGCAGTGCATAAATGTCACGCATTGTTAACATATGACCGACAGGCATTGCTGGACATTGCCAAGACAACCAGCCATATGAAATTCACTGGCTTTATACCACCTGAACTACAATGCATTGTCTGCTCCCACAGCGATCATCACCACCCCCAGGAAGACCCCAAAGTACCGAACCTGCGTGAGCATGCTGACCCCAAGAGAGTGCTTCGGAAGCGGCATCGCAAGCGAGGCAAGAGAGGGGGGCTACATGCTAGGCTAAAAGCTCATACTAGCCGCCCACCGCTACCTAGCCTCCTGCTAGCCAACGTACGGTCTCTGGAAAACAAACTGGACGAGCTAAGAGTAAAGAATAAAGACCAGCAGGAGATAGAGTGCTGTGCTCTAATTTTCTCAGACTCGGCTCTCAGACAAAGTCCCTGAGTGCACCATTCAGCTACGGACCCACTCCATACATTGGGCAGACTGGATATCAGCCACGGGTAAGACGAGAGGGAGGGGGCATGTGTGTGTTTATAAACAACTCGTGGTGTGGAGATGTGCAGACTTTACAAGCACTGTTCGCCTGATGTGAAGTTGTTACTGCTGAAATGCCATCCCTATTATCTTCCAAGGGAATTCAATGCTGTGTTTTTGGCTGCTGTTTACATCTGCCCGCAAAGCAACTACACAGCAGCGCTACGCAAACTCCATGACGTCATCAGCGCGTTAGAGACGTCCCATCCCGATGCTGTTTTTGTTGTTGTTGGTGACTTTAACGAGTGCAATTTACGGACTGTACTTCCCAAATATTAGCAGCATGTGGCCATTCCCACCCGTGATAAGAACACACTGGACCATGTTTACACAAACACGTGGTGCATACAGAGCGGCACCCCGCCCCCACTTCGGACAGTCAGATCACATCTCCCTGTTTATGTACCTGGCCTAGAGACAAAGACTGAAACAAACAAACTGTGCTGATAAACGCTGGACTCCACAGGCTGAGAGCACCCTGCAAGAGTGTTTTGCCTAGACAGACTGGGATGTGTTTAAAGCTGCAGCCACCCGGGAGGACTCTTCTGTAAACATACAGGACTATGCTAAGTATGTGACTGGGTACATCAGTACTTGTGTTGATACCATCATACCCACCTTACAAGTCAGGAAGTTCCCCAACCACAAGCCCTAGATCAACACTCAGGTACGTCCGATGCTGCGTGCTCGCTCTCTTGCATTTAAATCAGGCAGTGAGGCCGAATACAAAGCTGCAAAGTATGGACTGAGGAAGGCTATAACAACAGCCAAGAAGCAGTACGGAGAAAAAACTGGATAGCTTCTACTCCACTCCTGACGCTGGGCTCATGTGGCAAGGCCTGCAGCACATCACAGACTACAAGACAACCAACAGCAACACCACTAGCTCCACAGACAGCCTGCCGGATGATCGCAACATCTTTTACACCTGCTTGGAGACCTCCAGCTACAGTGCAGAGAGGAGACACACGCACGCACCCTCCCCCTCCACTAAAAGTCTCATCAGGCCAGGTAAGCAAAGCAATGAGGAATATCAACCCCCGCAAGGCAGCAAGACCAGACAACATCCCTGGGCGGGCCTTCAGAGCATGTGCTGCCAAGCTGACTGATGTTCTCACATCCATCTTAAGGCTGCATGTCCACCAAACACGTTTTTTGGTGCCCGACCGCCCTGAGCTTTTTTTTTTTTTCAGCGTTTGTGCGCAGCACTCTGGGGGAAAAAAAGTCTGTGCCCTGTATCCCAGCAACAGCTTGTCACTCTCAGCTCAGCACTTCTGCTTTTCCTATTGTCAGACTTTCTACTGATTTTTTTAATAGCAGTCTCTAAATAACAATGGACAGGAAACGTTTTCTAGCAGCTCTGGATGTAAAATATGATGACATGGAAAGCAGGAGTCTGCATACAGGCTAGTACCGGCGTCCTATGTCCCGTCCATGCAGCAGTTCTAATTAGCTGCTTAAGGTCTGACATTGACGAGCTCAGCTGCAGTCTCTGAAAAGTTGAACTTTTTTCAACTCTGAGCACCCTGAGTGCTGCGACAAAAAACAGTCACTGCCGAGAGCGTTTCAGCGCCAAGGGCGCTCAGCGCTTTAAACGCTGGACTACACAGACAATGAATGGAAAATAGTCGGCCAGAGCGGAAAAAATGTGTTTGGTGGACACACAGCCTTAACCTCTCCCTCAACCAGAACATAGTCCCCTCCTGCTTCAAAACCACAACCATCATCCCTCTCCCTAAAAAGAGTCTGCCGACCTGCCTGAATGATTACAGGCCGGTAGCACTCACTCCAATCATCATGAAGTGCTTCGAGAGAGTGGTGCTGGCCCTCATTCAGGACAGCATACCAGATACCCTGGACCCCCTGCAGTATGCCTACCGGCCCAACAGGTCCACCTCAGATGCCATTGCTGCTGCACTCCATTATTCTCTCTCCCGCCTGGAAGATAAAGACTCCTACATTAGGATGCTCACTGTCGACTACTGCTTCGCCTTCAACACGGTCATGCCCCACAAACTCACCTACAAACTGTCTTTACTTGGCCTGCACCCCACCCTCTGTGACTGGCTACTGGACTTTCTGACTGGCAGGCCTCAGTCTGTCAGGATGGGTAACCGGACCTCAGCCAGCATCATCACAAACACAGGTGTCCCACAGGGTTGTGTTCTCATCCCCATCCTCTACATCCTCATGCTCTGATTGATCATTTTCAGATTCTTTGATTAACTCAGAAAGCTGTGATATCATGTCTTTCAGGACATCTGCAAAATCTCTGCCACTCATCTTCGCTAGGTTTTTAACGTTAGTGAGATATGACTTGGTCTTATCGTTCCCTACACGGTGCGTGTAAACACTGGCAAGAGATTGTATCATATAGCTGGCTCCACTATCAGATACATGAGTACATGGCAATGGGTCAAGAGTTTCAAAAGCAGTACCCGAATGATACTCAAAAATAGCACTCTGGGAAAACTCAGACTTACTATCTGCCACTTTTATGACTCTTGAAATCGATCCATACCGTTTCAAAAACTCAGTCACTTCATCAAGTTGCTCATCTCCAGCGATTTCACTCACTATCACTGCATTTGGAATTTTCACAGATTCACGTTCAACAATATCCATTTTGGGTACGTATAGGCTTGAAATAACGTAAGGAAAAGAAGAAAAAGGCTCCTGGCTGGGCTTGCCACTTCTTATTGTAACCCTTGCCTTATGTTAATTAGGTAAGGGAAATAATTAAGTGTAGACCAGTTGCTAGGTTCGTAAGGGTTACAATAGGGAATTAAAGTGAGTGTGGAATGAAATAGCTGGAGGAAAGAAATGAGCAATAATGGTTGTTATTTATAGGGAAAAAGTGAGCAATATATACAGACAATTTACCACTATACAAATATACAATGGCCGGTATGAAATAAAACCCCAAAGATGTCCTACTGAGCTCAGTGTTTGTTTGTCCGTTTGGTTTAGTCGTTTGACCAGTCAAGATATCTTGTATCTACAGACTCAGGTTTCCTTTCCTCTTTTAAAGCGGCTACTTGGGTTGTTACCACTCCAACATTGGGCACTGGAGAGAGGAAGGATGCTCTTCAATTGAGATCTTGGTTAGATCTCGGTTCAATCTCGGGTCAGGCTCGCCATCTCCATTCGGAGAGAATCCAGGATCCAGAAGGTTTTTGGTCGGCAACCAAAAAAACCTAGCCTGCACAACAATAATAATATTATTGTTTACAGCTAGAGTAATTCGTTTTCCAATCCCTTCTTATATAACACCATAGCTTAGTGTTTAAATTCTTCTCTCATATTACTATTATTACAATCCAGCAATATAGTAATATCTTACATTTCACATCTTACATGCATGTGTTCTTTTTCTCACAATCTCTCTGGTAGCACATGAAATACCCTTTTTTTTATGTAACCAATTAAATGAATTCCTCTTTTTTATCTCTGCATCATTTAACCATGAAATTATGATTAATCCCTTTTAACCTTGTCTTTGTAAATCATGAAATGAAATACAATTAATCTATCACATAACCAGGGAATATACCGTCCTATTACTTCCAATATTCCCTTTTAAAATCAGTAAAACCCTGTCTGAGCTACTGGGTTTAGCATAACCTATGGATTTACATAGTAGACCAACACCATGTGCTTTTAGCATCAAACTACACATTGCATTCAACAGAAATAGTGCATATGAACTAAAAGTACTTCAGCATACTGTTGGGAACTGAAATTACATTTAGGAAAACCATACAGACACAAAGACAGCCTTTTCCATTGCTTTCAAACAGAAAAAAATCCACTCGCAATTAGCATTAGCATAGCGCTAACATTAGCATAACATTAGCATGTATCTGACTCACCAAGATGAGGTCTCAGTGTGAACACAGCAAAAGTCACTGCTTCACGGCCTCTCAAGCTCGTGCTCCTGTCAACTTAAGATAATAAAGGTTACAAATTAGCGTTTGGAGAGTGTTTAGATCCATTTATAGCATCTTTCTGAATGAAACTCACCAAGAAGAGGTATCTGTGTGAATCAGACCACTTCACAACCTCCCTCGTCTGCGCTCATATCATGAAAGACCGATTTCCAGCACAGCGCCTCAGCACTTTGCTCGGAAGGCGGGGCTAATATCGCTGTTAACGAATGGAAAGACCCAGATCACCCAACGTGACCATGAAATGGAAATTTAAAAGTTGGATGACGAGGATCGCACTTCCTCTTCGCACTTCCTCTTCCCCAAGATAGTCGGTTTTCAAAATAAAATCACACAATTGTATTAATACAATTGACATCTGAGAAAAAAAAAGGGTCATTTTCTCAGCTGGGTTACACTTGGAAATGGGACAGCCAGTAGCAGCCAGTAGCAGCTGCGACTGCCGTGATGGAGCAGTACGTCTCTGGTTCCTGGCAGCCCCTAGCCTTTTTTCAACCGTACTTTGTGCAACGAGTGTAAATACAGCACTTTTGACCGGGAGTTGTTGGCTCTCCACCTGGCTACATGTCATTTCCAGTTTTGGCTCAAGGGCCACAAGTTCACTGCATTTGTTGATCACAAACCGCTAACGTACGTAATGTCCAAAGTTTCAGAACAGTTGTCGGCTAGGCAGCAATGGCACTTAAGATAAGATAAGATAAGCCTTTATTAGTCCCACAATGGGGAAATTCCAGGATTGCAACAGCACAGGGATAGCAACACTAAGAAGATACGAAAAATATAAATAAGAGCAGTGGATATACATACGTACACATAAATATATAAATATATACACAAAGTGCGGAGCATTGTAGCAAGATGGAATAAACAGCATAACCGTCTACTTAGTTATCCTACATAGTATGAATATGTACCCATACATATTGTCACCCTCCGTAGCGACTGATATTGTCCTAGTTGTATACTGGAGGGGACCATTTGTGTAAGTCTGTTGCATCTTTTGCATTCAATACTACTAGGTCATCACGTTTTTTGCTATCTCTGCGAGCAGCCCTACTTAGGTTATACAGTCTGACAGCCGTAGGTAGGAAGGACCCGCGAAACCTCTCTGTTGCGCACCTAGGATGATGTAGTCTACTGCTAAATGAGCTCCTCAGTGCATTCATTATGTCCTGCATAGGGTGGGACTCGGACTCCAGCAGAGATGACAGTTTAGCCACCATCCTTCTCTCTCCTATCTCCTCCACTGGGTCAAGGTGTTTCCCCAGGACAGAGCTAGCTTTCTTGATCAGTTTGCTCAGTCTCTTCCTATCGGCTGCTGTAATGCCATTGCCCCAGCAGACCACTCCAAAAGTGATGGCTGATGCCACCACTGTGTCATAGAATGTCTTCAGCAGCGCCCCTTGCACACCAAAAGACCTGAGTCTCCTCAGTAGGAACAGCCTGCGCTGTCCCTTCTTGTAGAATGCGTTGGTATTGTGTGACCAGTCTAGTTTAAATTAAATTAAATTAAATCACCCTTGATTGTCATTCAACTGTACAACCAATCATGTACAGTAGAACGAGATTGTGCTTTACCTATCTACTGTGTTAACCACTTGCACTCCGGGCAATTTTCCTAAAAATGCCAAAAAAAAACGTGCCCAAAGTAAATCGAAAGCTGTTATTCAACCCTTTGCAGCATCTTCATGGGGTTGGTCTCATTTAAAAGAAAACACTTTGAATTTTTTGGCAAAAAAAACATAATCTCTCTACGTGCTCCAGCCACTGAGTTACAGTCATCTAAACATACTGAACTTGAAGAAAAAAAATTTGGACACAGTGTTTTTTTGGATACAAATGCTTGTAAATAACACACAGCTGTCCGATCCGGCTGGAAAATGCAACAGAAATGTAGAACCAAGTGTTATCCAGCTGAGATCCAAATTTGGTAACAATACCACAAAAAATAAATATTTTACACAGCTTTGTTCTCAGGTAGTTCCCAGGCGTTATGGAACTGTGCCAAATTGTGCCAAATGGCACAGTTTGGAAAAACGTCTGTAACTTTTGAATAATTCAATGTAGAATCTTCATTTTAGGCTCTAATGAAAGGTCACACTCAGGGCTGTGTCTGTGTGTGTGTGTGTGTGGGCGGGGGGGTCGTCCTCCCCCCCCCCGCTACCGAGGACCAAATTCGGCCCTTGCTACATGACGGAATACACTCTTTTTTTCTTTTTTTTTTTTTCCTTGCATGTTTTCACAGCGGCCCCCCCCCCTCGCTACTGTGTGTGTGTGTGTGGGGGGGGACCGTGAACGGACCGTGAACGCCCCCCCTCCTCGCTACAGAAGAGGGCCATCGCTACATGATGGAATAGACTGATATACTTCCTCCCGCGGACCGGGGAGCGTTCGGACCGTGCCCCCCCCCCCGCTCCTCTTCTGCAGCGGGGGGGGAAGGGCGTTCACGGTCCGAACACGGCAAATGAACCGTTTTTCGCGGCGCACGCACTTCGTGCGCAGTACAGTTGTAATTTACCGATTGGTCAAAAGTCATTTTTGGATTACAGTTTTCAGGGATAAATAATAATTTAGCTTATAACACCTTACCTCTTCACAGCAGCAGAGTCGTGGCGAACAGCTCTTCCCACGCGTCAGACGAACGTGATGCTGCTCCGCTCGTGGATCCCGATCAACATAATTCCATTATTGCCGTTTTGGTGAATGATTTACGACTTTTGTCGTTGGCCTCCGTCTATTCTGCTGGAATGAGTGCAGGTCCCACTTGTGGGTGTTTTCCATGCTGCTGGGTGAGCCTGGGTCTGTAGTAGATTTGTACAGAGTCCTTCTGCAGCAGTAAATATCGCTTCACCCAGCCAGAATTTCTGTGCTTCAATTGGCTCCTGCGTTCACAGTAGGCGGGTCCTCCTTCCTAGATTTTCATTCATTGGCTCCTCAAGGTTTCAGAAACCCAATTCAAGGCTCTTATTAGTCGAATGAGAGGTCAATCAGATGAACTAATCTATTCGCGGCTGTGTTTGCAGATTTTTTTTTCAGTGGCGCTTGGAGGGCACACCACCTACACCACCACCATCAATATCCTTATCATGCGTCATGCGCACGAGGGCGCACGAGCGCGCTCTCGCGCGCCCTCGTGCATCATAGGACGCAGAGACTTGCCCGCCCGCGGAACAACGGAGCGCAAGTGGTTAATCACACACTCCCCAAGTGTAGAATCAGAGGGCTGCTGCCATGCAAGGCGCCGCCACAAATTTCCCTCCTCCATTCCATTATTGCTGAGCACCAAGCTGGACGGCAGGAAATTCCACTTTTATATGGTCTTTGGCATGACCTGGCCGGGATTTGAACCCCTGCCTCCTGGGTGTGGGGCGGATGCTCTACAAACTGAGCCACCACTCCGGTATTATTGTTCAGATGAACACCAAGGTACTTGTAGGATGTCACCATCTCAATGTCTGTTCCCTGGATGTTTACTGGTGCTGTGAGGGGTTGTTCTTGCCTGCGGCAGTCCACCACCAGCTCCTTAGTTTTCCTCGCATTGATCTGGAGGCAGTTCTGATGGCACCAGTCCAAGAAGTCCTGGATAAGTCCTCTGTACTCAGCTTCATCTCCGTTGGAGATGAGGCCGACGATCACAGAATTGTCAGAGAACTTCTGTAGATGGCAGTGTGTTGTGTTGTGTGAGAAGTCCGCAGTATAAAGGGTGAATAGGAAGGGAGCCAAAACCGTTCCCTGTGGGGCCCCCATGCTACCGATGGGGGGGTCACCCCCTCACAGCACCAGTAAACATACAGGGAACAGACACTGAGACGGTGACATCTTACTTGGCCGCAATCTCTAAGTTCACTACCAACATTCAACAAGTAGCTGGTAAGCTTAATGTTGTGGCTGACTGCCTAGTCGTTAGTCTCCCCGGTCTACATGGGGATCGATTTTTCCACTATGGCTGCCGACCAAACCGGGGACGCAGACATTTGTGCGCTCCAGTCCGCATCTACTGGATTAAAACTGGAGTGCAGGGTGGTGCAAGAAGGGTGTTCCCCCTTGCTCTGCGACGTCTCCATCGGCCCCAAACACCCGGTGGTTCTGAGCTCTTGGCGCTACCGCGTTTTTGAGTCTGTCCACTCCCTTTCTCATCCCGGCCTGCGAGCTTTGGTTAAACTGGTGGGAGCCAAATTTGTCTGGCCTCACCTACACAGGGATCTGAAAGAATTAGCATCACGTGCCAGCGGACTAAAGTGCACAAGCACACCAAAGCCCCCCTCGAGCCATTTGAAATTCCAGTCAGGAGGTTCAACCATGTACATGTGGATTTTTTGGGCCCTCTTCCGGTGTCACAGGGTTTCACACACCTTTTAACAATCGTGGACTGCACTACGCGTTGGCCAGAAGTGGTGCCGCAGAATTCCACCACATTTGCCGAGGTAGCTTGCGCGTTTTTGTCGGCTTGGGTCGCACAGTTCAGATCTCTGTCAGAAGTGATGTCTGCAATTTGTTTCAGAACTCTGGTCCGCAATGACCGATAGCCTGGGGGTCAAAATTCACCACACCACCATGTACAACCCCCAGGCTAATGGGTTGTGCAAACGTTTTCATAGGGGGCTAAGGAAACATCTGCATTAACAGGCTTTAGCCCGCTTATGTGTTGGCAGATGAGCAGGTGGTGTTGGCTCAGGCTCCCTGGCGCAGACACCCACCTATGGTGGGTCCGCAGGTTTATGTTTCCCCTGCAGAGAACTGTGCACACGAAACGAACTCTGTCCCCTCCCCACCCTCTCCCCTTTTTCTCACCAGCTTTTCCTCCTGCATACCTTGGCAGGAAGACGCTTCGACCAGACCAGCGGCTCCCCTCTACAGTCACTATGGGCACTTACTCAGGCCCAAAGGACCAGAGGGTTAGGGCCCTTTCTGGGTGTTCGGGGGGGGGGGGGTGCTATGTGGTGGCACAATAACAGATGGCACTCCACCCAGGACTTGAGGTTGGGGGGGGAGAAGAAGGTAAGAGATGGTAATGGTGAAGGAGTGAGTAGAACCAGCGAAGGGCGCCGTAGCGCTAGGGAGTATTTAACTAAACAAAGAGGTGCCTTCGCCCCCACTGTGACAGGTTTCACACCTGAGAATGCCGGAGCACGAACGTATTGTAATCAGCCATGCTCTGTGTAGTGTATGTTGATGTGTGCACATGCTGTATATTGAATGTTAATGTTGCTCACCCTGGGTCCCAAAGGTGGGAATAAAGTGGATAAAAGAGGGCGCGTTGGTACCCAGGGCAGTCTGTTCTATTTGTTGGAGAAGAATAAAGTTCTGTGTTGTCAGCTCGCTGTCTCGTCTGATTCCATCCTCCACAATATCAAATTTTATAATACAGGAGAACACTAAAGCCTTATTCGTGCTGCATTTCCCCTCTGGTCTGCTTTGGTCCGCGTGTGCTTTGGACGAGCGGACGAGCAGCATGAATCCAGCTTAAAGCTGGACTCATGCTGTACTTCTGCTCTCTGCGTACGTGCATCAGGAAACTTCGTGTGATGAAATTTATGTCATTGTCTCCACTTCACGAGTGTACACAGGGCTCTACTGCAGACGACCACGTGCAGCCCAAATTTTATGACCGTGCAGCCTGTCCATGATCTGAATGCATTGACAGAGCATGCGCAAGACTGAACATCCCATTCACGAGATGGCGCTACCAACACAGCATACAAAGACAAAGTTGACGAGGAACACAATGAGGATGCGGGAGATGAGAATAAACATATATGAATTCTTTTGCAGCAGCAGCAGCTGGAGCGGAGAAGAGCACTGGAAGATGGTAATTCCTGCTTTTCGTTGAAACAATGCTATTGTTGTTGCTACAAAAAAAAAATGTGCGTCACTCTCGTGTTTTATAGCCAGTGAACAAACTGGCATGTTAGCGCATTTGCACTACCCATAGGGATGGGGCGAAACTACAAATAACAGCTGTGCGTATGCATCAACTGCTTGGCCTGGGAGACGAAAAAAGTGAGTATGTACAACGCCGCGTGCGCGCTGGGCTCATCCAAAGCGCACGCAGACCAAAGCGTACCAGAGGGGATATGCAACATGAATAAGACTTAAGCCTTATTATAAATGAGGCTTGAAAAAAGCTTAAGCCTTATTCATGCTGCATTTCCCCTCTGGTCCACTTTGGTCCTTGTGCGCGCTGGGCTCATCCAAAGCGCACGTGGACCAAAGCGGACCAGAGGGGATATGCAGCATGAATAAGGCTTAAGCCTTATTATAAATGAGGCTTGAATAAGACTTAAGCCTTATTCATGCTGAATTTCCCCTCTGGTCCGCGTGTGCTTTGGATGAGCCCGGCACACACGCGGCGTTGTACATGCTCACTTTTTTCGTCTACCAGGCCAAGCAGTTGACACATGCGCACAACTGTTATTTATAGTTTCACTCCAGCCCTATGGGTAGCACAAATGCGCTAACACACCAGTTTGTTCACCGGCTATAAAACACGAGAGTGACACATTTTTTTTTGTAACAACAACAATGGCATTGTTTCAAGGAAAAGGAGGAATTAACCATTTTCCTGTGCTCTTCTCTGCTCAAGCTGCTGCTGCAGCAAAAGGATTCTTGCACGTTTATTGTCATCTTCCGCATCCTCATCGTGTTCCTCGTCTACTTTGTCTTTGTATGCTGTGTTGGTAGCGCCATCTCATGAATGGGATGTTCAGTCTTGCACATCCTCTGTTAGCACGTTCAGATCGTGGGCAGGCCACGCGGTTGTAAAATTTGGGCTGCATGCGGTTGTCCGCAGTAGAGCCCTGTATATATTCGTGAAGTGGAGACGATGATGTAAATTTCGTCACATGAGGTTTCCGGTTGCACGCACGCGGACAGCGGAGGTGCAGCATGAATCCAGCTTTAAGGGGCAGATTTACTAAGGCAGTGCAAATTAGCGAGTGCGCAAATTAGACAGAGCACCTAAGGGAGTGGCCAATTTTTGACAGTGATCTACTAACAACACGCAAAATTATGAACACAGACGCAGTCACTTCATTTCAATAATGATCACCCATCCACCCAGAGTACGCAAAATTGCACACAGGCACAGCTGATGAGGAAGCGGGTCATCAACAAAGGCACAGCCTGTGTGGAGGAGCCTAATAGTTTTTTAAAGCTTTTTTAAGCTTTTGTTTAAGCGCAAACCCCAGTAAAATAGTTTATATTTGTTCGTCATACATCAAAATTTTGATTTTCATTTCACAAAGGACTACTCATGAATAAATTGATTATTGACCAACATGTTTATCTTATTCTCACCAGAACCATCAAGATGGTCTGATGGAGACTCTGGGGTTTTATTATGTGAATAACTTTGTTTTAACAAAATCTACAGGTCTCCCAGTTCACAACTTTTTATAAATGCCACTGAGTTACGGCGTTGCAATTCCAGGGAACGTTTTTATGGATCTGTGTGCTCTTTTTGTTAATAATCTTATTGTTGTTTTCCATATTGTGTATCCTGAACTGGGAGAGAGAAATAGAGAAGAGGGAACTGAATTACCATTTTATGAACAGCAAAAAAGAAATGCTGTAAATAAAGAAATATGGATAGAGAAAAAAAATGATGAAAATTGGCAATGTGGAAGATTTTGCTTCAAGAGCAAGGGAGAGCTGATTCGAGTCTAACCTCCGCAGAAAAGAAAAAAAGAGTCATTATCGGCTGACACATCTGTATGTCCACTGCGGTTATAAGAGCTCTTATTCTATTCTATTTTATGGATACAAATTCATGTAGTAGGCTATATACAGTATAAACAAACAAAATATAAAAACCCACCGGCTGATGTCCAGTTCAGCATAACACCCATTGATATTCATATAATGTGTTCTTCTGTCATGCCAAATAAAGTCAGGGGCAGAGAGAAGCTTCTGCCATGCGCCCTCACTATCATGTCAGGCACAGATGAATTAAGACAAGCATTTTTTGGATGTTAAATCCTGGCACATTCAGCAGCAGATTGACAACTGCAAACCTTAGTAAATCACCTTGAGCCAGTCATTTAAATACTCCACTCCCCCAAATTTGTGTGATGACATGACAACTCCCACAAATACATATGCAATGAGGCCAGGCACAAAATTAACATAGTCCACACCTTTCCACCACAAATTTTGCCCTGCACCCCTTAGTAAATCTCAACAGTAGTTTTTTACCACCAAAACAGGGTTTTGCGATGGCACAGCATGTTAGTAAATCTGCCACTAAATGTGTTTGTTGACGCCAAATAAATAGGTCTAAAATTCTAAAATCTACAACTAAAATACTAAAAATGTTTTCCAGGAGAACACAAACTAAATTGTATTGCATTTTAAAAAAACAAAATTTCACAAAAAGTCCACCTCTATACAATATTTTCAGTGCAGAAAAAAAAATGTTTCAAACCAAGACAAAAAAACCATACACAAAATATAATTCCAGGACACAAAATATAATTCCAGAACACAAGATATAATTCCACATGACAGAATTCCTCCAACATTTTTTTTTTATATCAACAGTAAACTCTGTCACAGCATGAATGGAGCTGTAACTCTATGGTTACAGGGAGAGGGGAGGTGGAACTTTTTATGTTTAGTAACACAGAGCTTTTACAGAGTTTTTAAGTGATATACTGTAGGTGTGGTGTTTGGACTTGGTGACTCGCCGTAGGTGGCGTGATGATGTGGTGAGCTCGCTGTGGGCCATACGGCACCAATCTTCTGTACATAGTTAGTTGTGTGTTGAATAAAGGAGAGTACAGTTGACATCCGCTGTCCATGCCTCATTCTTAAACATAACAAATGGTGACAAGGATAAACGCTAATAACTCTGACATGAAAGTGTGCTTGGTACCCCCCACAGCCATTTCTCGCCCTGCCAGGTGAACCACCAATCCCCTGGCCCCGCTGGCACGAGCTATTTCAGGGCTTTATCGCTGCTGCCAGGGCAAACGATGCTAGCGACAGGACACTAAAGGGGATGCTAGTCACCAATCTCGGTGCCAAAGGACAGCGTATGCTTCACTCCCTGGGCCCTACGGACACATACACAGACTGTGTGGCGGCGATGAACATGCTTTACACTGACAAAAGCAGTGTAACAGCACGGAGAGTGATTTTCAACTGGCACTGTCAGCGTGAGGGTGAGTCAGTCTGGCATTATGTAGATGACCTCTGGGACCTAGCAAGCACCTGTGATTATGGAGGATTGATGGAACAGATAATACGTGATAAGCTAGCGGAGAATACTAACAACATGATGCTACAAAGTAAGCTGCTTTCGACAGCGGACAAGCTAACACTGTACGAGACTGTGTGATTGGCATCCCAAATGGAGCCAGAGGATGAGCTATTATCACAGCTAACGCTACCTAGCCAACAAGTGCCTTGTCTGACCCCACAAACACAGGTCGTCGCCACCGCCGTCCAACACGCTGGTCCCGCTTTTCCCCACCACAACTGGAAAAAAAAGGGTAGAAAGCGGGACGACATGGGCAAGCGCCCACCCTGTGACAGCTGTGGTACAGCTTGGCACCAAATCCAATCTGCCGCCTGTCCAGCCAAAGGGATGAAATGCTACCGTGTCGACATTCCGCTGCTGCTGGACATGTAGGCCTCGAGGTCCGTCCTGAGCATGTCTACAGTCAGGAAACTTGTTTCCTAGGAAGACAATTGCAGCGGACACAGAGGACTTATTTGGTTACGGCCACACCAAAATAGATATGGTGGAGACTGTCAGTTTTGCCGAGCGATACGGCTCCAAGGCAGTTCCTTTGTTCACTTTCCAGGTGATGTGCAAGGGGGCTGATCTGCTGGGCATCGATCTGATCAGTGAGCTGGGTTTCTCCATCGATGGGCACCACTGTTCTGGCAGTCGCCACATCATGGCATCACCGTTGGCCAGTGCTTTTCACGGGGCTGGGCTGCCTCACCTCTTTCAACCACCAACCGCTCATTGACCCGACACTGTCCCCAAAAATTCAGCCTCTCCGCCAGTTACCCCTTGCACTAAGGGACGACGTCACAGCAGAACTGCAGAAGCTGTTAGACGCCAGCATCATCGAGCGGGACGATGCATCTCCCTGGATCTCAAACTTGGTGGTGGCAAAGAAGGAGATGGGTGGCCTACAACCGTATATTGACCTCAGAAGGGTGAACAAGGCAGTGATCTCCAACAAATATTCCCTGCTCACAACGGAGGAGCTGACTGGTGTTCCATGGTTCGAAGGTTTTTTCCAAACTGGACCTCCACCAAGGCTACCTACAGGTTTCCCTTCAAGTAGACAGCTGCAACCTAACAGCCTTCATCACCCACATGGGAATATTCAGGTACACCTGTATGCCTTTTGGCCTTAGTTTCCCCCCGAACTGCTTTCAAAAGATCATGGCTACCATCTTTGCCGGTTTCCCAGGGGAGATGGTGTACTTGGATGACATCATGGTGCACGGCGCAAGATCGACCTCTCACAATGCCCACCTTGATAAGGTTATGGAAGTGCTAACAAGACACAGCCTCACACTCAACAGGGAGAAATGCATCTTTGGAGCAACAACCATTGAGTTTGTGGGTTTCTGCCTATTGGTCGGGGGCCTGAGTCCCCTACACTCAAACGTCAAGGCGGTACTGCAGCTACCCGAGCCATCATGTCCTGCACAGCTGTCATCGTTTTTGGGCATGGCAAATTTTTACAGGCATTTCATTCCCCAGTACTCGGAGATGATAGAGCCACTACACACCCTCCTGAAGCAGGATGCACCCTGGGTGTGGACCCCAGCGTGCTCCGCTGCCATCAGCAAACTGGAGACATAGCTCACCTCCCCACCGGTACTTACCCACTTCGACCTACAAAGCCCCACGTTCATGACGTGTGACACCTTCAACACATCAGTGGGAGCCGTTTTGTCGCAACTGCAAGGAGGAACTGAACACCCAGTGGTGTTCGCCTCAAGGTCACTCACTTCGGCCGAGCAGAAGTACTCAGTGGGAGAAAGGGAGGCACTGGCGTGCGTTTGGGCATGTGACCGCTGGCAAACCTATATGGATGACACTTCACACTACGGACAGACCACAGAGCCCTCACGGCACTGCTGGAAACATCGGGGTCGGGGCACAAACTCCTGCGCATCTACAGGTTGACAGAAAGACTTCAAGCCTACGACTTTAACACCCAGTTCACGCCAGGCAGAGAAAACGTAGTGGTGGACCTCTTGTCCTGGGCCACACGAAACCCCACTCCAAATAGCGATCTAGACCCCTGGAGTCGGAACTGATCCACATGCTGCATAGGCCAATTCAAAATGTTGTCTCCCTGCAAGAGCTCCAGGCGGCATCTGAACAAGACCCAACTCTGACCCAACTGCGAACTTTTATTCGTGAGGGCTGGCCTTCCGATGTGCTGGGGGAACTGGCACCCTTCCACAGAGTCAGGAATGATTTGTCATGCTGGAACGACATCTGTGTAGCAAGAGGCCACTGCACGGTGGTTCCAGAGGTGCTAAGAGGCTGCATCCTGACCATGGTACACGAGGGCCACCTGGGTGTTGTCAGAGTCAAACAACGGTGTGCTCGATGTGGTTCGATGTGGTAGCCAGGCATTGACAAGGATGTGGAGAACATGGTGAAGGACTGTATGCCCTGCCTGGCCGGGAAAACTGGTGGGCCACCACCGCCGCCTCTGCAACCATTACTGTGGCCATCGGCCCCATGGAAAAACGTCCAATTGGACATATGCGGCGAGCTACACAGCGCCCCCCCGCCCCTCCCCCAGCACCAACGCTTCCTATTAGTGGCATACAACCTTCACTTGAAATGGCCTGAGGTGTTGCAAACCGGCTCGATTACAACAGACGTAGTCACCGAGTTCCTCAACTCTCTCTTTGCCCGCTGGGGTGTGCCTGATGCCATCACAACTGACTGAAATTCACCTCAACAGATTTTGAGACATTCATGAGAGAAAGGGGCATCAAGCACATTAACACCGCCTTCTTGTCATGAACCAAGCCTGTGTCTCCTGCGGGCTCGGTTCTGACCGTTCTTGGTCATATGTTGTGTTTTGTTTTCTCACCTGTGTGTTTATTTCTGTGCTTGGCTGCTGCTCTGGCCGGCGATCATTAGGCAGCTGTTTGACCCACTTTCGGGTGGGCTCTGCCTAACATTCGCCGGTCTAACCACACACCCCTCTCTCTGACAGTCAACTGTTTGCTCCGGTAATTATCTTTCCTGCGCCTTGCCCAGATGTTCCCAATTTGTTAGGCCAGCGGTGTTGGTACTTAAGCAGCTCTTTGCTAGTCAGACACCGCTGGACCACTATACAAGTCACATGGTTGCTTCCCGTCGTGTGACTGTCACGTCTCAAAGGATTTGTTATTCATGCTCCATGGGAGAATTGGACTTCTTGGACTGCTCCTCCTTGTGAGTAAATTGTCTTGCGTTTCTCTGTGCGGTTAGCTGCTACGCTTTTCTGGTAGCGTTTCTCCCTGCAGCTCAACTGCTACGCTTAGGCTGTTGCCCAGTTTGCTTCCTTGAGTCAGTTGAGCTTCCGAAAGTCTTCCTCGCTCTCCCGAGCGCACGTGTGCTATTTTGTTTTATTTTCCTGTGGCCACGGTACACAGTGGTCTGCCCGCTGTTTGCATCTGCATCAGCCTTTTGTGTACATCCGTTTCTACTTTTAAGTCTTTATTTTTGAACTGTGTTTTGTCAATAAATGTGTGTTTGGTGAAAACCCTGTGTTTAAATCCATCCATCCTTCTCCTCCTCCGTGCGCTGTGGAAAAGTGTACGGGGAGTTTATGACACTTCTACCACCCACAGGCAAATGGGGGGGGGGGGGGAGATTCACCCAGACCATCAAGAATGGTCTCAGGACACACCTGGCAGATGGGTTCCCATTCTTAGCTGCATTACAGAGCACCCTGCTACATTACAGAGTGATGCCTCCTGCCATGACGGGATGCTCCCTGGCCCTACTAATGCTAGGACATGAAATGTGTCTTCCCCTGAACCGACTATGCCCCCCCCCATCAGAGCCTATCTCAACAGAAAGACCATCATCTAGGGGAAGGGTGGTTGAACAGCAACAGTGAATAAAACAGAGGTTTGACAGGAAAGGCCAGGTGAAGCAACCCGGACCCGTGGTGCTGGATTGGGTTCGGATGCTGCGCCCCAACCACGCCCAAAAGCTGCAATCATTTTGGACAACGCCGATGCAGATCACAGCGCAGCTAGGCCCAGCCACCTTTCACCTTGCTGATGGGTCACAATGGCACACCAAGCGCCTCAGGAAAGTGGCGCCGACAGTGGATCAAGATGGGACTTCGGCAACAGAGGACCAGCAACTCATGAGGAGCATCTGCCGGGGCTGGCAGCAGCGCGCAGCCCAAGCACCATTCAGCCCAGGTTCGGCAGAGACCCCGCTACCTGAAGGACTTTGTGACGAATGTCTGAGTGTAGACAGAATGTGACCGACAACAGTAGCAGAATAACCCACTCATGCAGGCATACCGGTAGTCTACCCAGGTACCCAGGTGCCCAGGTAGCTGTACAAAGTTCTTTGAGGTTTTCGGGGGGGGGGGGGTTAAATGTGGTGTTTGGACTTGGTGACTCGCCGTAGGTGGCGTGATGACTTGGCGAGCTCACCGTGGGCTATACGGTGCCAATCTTCTGTACATACTGTAGATAGTTGTGTGTTGAATAAAGGAGAGTGCAGTCAACATCCGCTGCCCACGCCTCACTCTTAAACATAACAATAGGAGGCTACGAAAAGGGCCTCCATAACCAGCGACCTCACCTCTGCATCCCAGCATGGATTACTCTCAGCAGAATAGAGGAAGAAGGTAAATACATTCAATTTCACAACAGTGCTTCTTTTTGTGGTAAATGACATTCAATTACATAGCGCTTTTTCTCATCACTAGATGACCAAAGCACTTTACAGATCCTGCCATCCACCCATTCACACACTGATGGCGGCAGAGCTGCCATACACAGGCACTGGCCTGACCCACCAGGAGCAGCTGGGGGTTCAGTGTCTTGCTCAAGGACACTTCGACAAGCAGACTGCAGACAGAGCGAGAATCAAACCCCTGACCCTCCGATCAGTAGTTGGCCACACTACATCTGCGCCACAGCTGCCCCTGAAACGGTCAGTCAGGGGTGGATGTCCTGGCTGTCGGCCTTGTGTGTGTGTGGGGGGGGGGGGCAGCAAACATGATTTTGCAACCTGCTGACACTCTGGAGCAGTTGGAGCTGCAGAATCTCTGCAGAGAGTGGCGTTCATGGGACAGCAAAGAGGGGAGTCTGCAGCAGGAGGAGCGCGCCCAAGTAATATTTTATACATTTTACTGCTAATACAACCCCATAACTACAACCACTAAGCATCTCTGAAGCTGGGATGGCATCACTAGGAGCCTGTGTTGAATGCCAAGACCGACAGTTTAAAGCGATAATTTTGCTACAAGAGAGCCATCTAAAACACACACAGAGAATGCATACTTTAGTACCTAATAGCGATAACTTGCTGACATTACAACGTAGCACGGTGGACTTAAAGCAAAGTATCATTAGCAATCATTAGCTTACCATCATACGTGATGTAGTTCATATCCTCATGTCTTCCGCTTTATACTGCTCTATATGGTTTCCTAAATGCTCCAGTACTTTTCCAGAGTGTGTCGTTTCGCTGCCTCTGGCCTTCTGCTCTTTTTCTGCCTTTACTCTGGCAAAAAAAGCTAGAGACCGCAGTCGCCTTGTATCCTGCCATCTTGTGTTTTGATACTGTGTTGATTGTGTGTGGTGTGTTTTACGTCACGGGAGGGTTGCGCCTTCCTGTAACAAATCCTACCCACATCAAGCGGTACTCTGGTGTAGTGGAAACACAGGCTGGCCGAACTGTACTGTACTGTATAGTTCCGAACTGGGCCAAACTGACACTAGAGGAAAAGGGCCATTAATGACCCCTGACCTAATCTATAGGAACCATGCAGATATTGGGTCTGAATCACAGACAAACATTTCCATCCCCAAACATGATTTAAAATGTACATATCTTCTGCTATGTAAATATTTACTGTAAAGTGTTGCCAAGAACTTCTCACAGTACATGCTGATTATGCCATCAGTGCTGTGATTAAATTCCCTTTGTGACCCTGATGCCTAAAGCAAACATTAAACAGGCAAGCTGTGATTCACAAGTTATGTCGCAACATGCTTTAGTGAAACAGCTGAACGGGTACCACCTTTAGTCATATTAACTCCACATTTTCCAGTGGATTACTGTTTGTTTAGTTTGTTAAAAAAAAACTTTTTGAGGCAGGAATGTCTTGAAGCAAGAGGAGGGGAGTGTCTCTCTTATAGGTTTAAATGTAGGCTACTGTCTCTATAAGAAAGGAAAAGCCCGTCAATCCACATCTATACACACTTTTTGCGCTCCTTTAGCTAAGTTTTTTTTAAAAATCTCACTATAGCCTGAAGCACAGGGCCTGTACAATAAGCACTAAGTGCAGTAAAAATGCAGAGAATTTACTATAAGAGCATGAAAATGATGGGGAACAAAAACGGAAATTATACATGTGTAATGCAGAAAAAGACAACAAAACAAGGTTATTCATGTTTGATATATAAAAAATGGTAAATTGTAATATTTCAAACCAGAAAAGCACTCAAGAGAGCGCATACCTCCACCAAGGTTCCTTCCATCCCTCATGGGTCACCTCCAAAATGTAATGGGTTTGTGTGTAGGCCTAGAGACACTTCTGGTGAAAATTGCATCAAAGTCTGTCTGTTAGTTTTGAAATATTAACACACTGTGAGAAGATAAGAGCCTTGGCTGAGGTATGCATTCTCAGATCATCACCAAAATGTAATGGCTTCCTCTTTAGGCCAAGAACCACCTCTGGTGAAAATTTCATCCAAATCCATCTACTAATTTTGGAGTATTGTTGCTAAAACTTTGCGAGAAGACAAGAGCATTGGCAGAGGTATGCATTCGCAGATCATCACTGAAATGTAATGGCTTCCTCTGTAGCCCAAGAACCACCTCTGGTGAAAATTTCATCCAAATCCATCCAGTAGTTTTTGTGTAATTCTGCTGCACAAATACAAACAAATCCCTTGGTGGAGGTATGCACTCTCAGATCATCACCAAAATCTAATCATCTATTCCCCGTGCCATTACACACCTTTCCTGAAAATTTCATCAAAATCCGTTCATAACTTTGAGTTATGTTGCTAATAGACAAACCAAACAAGAGACAAACCAACAAACGAACGCCACTAAAAACATTACCTCCTCTCTTGGTGGAGGTAACAAACACTGTGAAATATAGATGAATCCATTGACATTTGTATGGCACAGACACCTGCTAAACAAGGTGACATAGTAGGATTAATAGAAATATTAGAAACTCTAAAAACTGATCCAAACAGGACCAGGATCACAAATCAGGAATGGTGAAGCTAAGCTGACAGTTGTTGACTTCATCTGCATCACTTTAAGCCCTATCATAGCATAAATGGCTGATATAGTAAGAAATGCGCTGTCTTTTTGCAACTTGCAACTTTTTGTGTACCAACTTCTGAACACATTTATTTTTGCTCGAAAGATGAAATTCCAACACAGAGTTTGAGGAGACTGACTTCTGGAGCATGCCTCAAATGGACATTCAAGGAAATGCAGTTTTTAGGACGACAGATCACATACTAGGAGACACTCTCCAGTGCATCATGGGAAATTCCTTTAAGTTTTCTCTGCAATTATAGCTGATTAATAATAAGTAAGCTCAGGAAAATCATGGGATTTAATTGCAACCTTAATTATAAGCTCTATGTCAAATCACTGTTCAGTCAAGCATTTCTGAGCAAAGAATTGCAAAACCGACCTTCTCAGATTTAACTCATCATCCATGCTTTTATATAACTAAACAGAGCAATGAGGCATTTTACTAAAACATAAATCACATATTGCACCAGTTTTAGCTCGACATGCAAAGTATCACATCAGTTGGTGTCTTCATTTTGTCAAAAGCAGCAAGTTATGACAGATCCAAGGTCAAGGGTGTAGAGTAATTAAAAACTGGTTTTCTTCATTATTTTTTCGATGTACAGTGGGGAAAATAAGTATTGAACATGCCAACATTTTTCTCATTAAACATATTTCTGATGGAGCCATTGACCTGAGATTTTCACCAGATCAGTAGCAACCCAAGTAATCCATACATACAAAGAAATCAAGGCAACTGTGTTCACAAAACAAGTCATATTTAATAAAGTGGAATGACACAGGGAATAAATATTGAACACATAAAGAAAAAGAGGTGCAAAAAGGCATAGAAAATCAAGAAACCAGCTAAAATCCATCAGAACTTAGGAAGCCATCCCATCCCCCATCAGTGGAAATTAATTTCAGTTGGTTAAAGTCCTGACTGATAGCCTTTAAAATGGTCTGTGAATATCAGATTGTCACACCACAAAGAACTCATGATGGGCAGAAGGAAAGAGCTCTCTCTAGACTTTCACAAGTCTTTCATTGTGTTTTCAAAACACAATGATGGCATTGGTTACAGGTGCATTTCTAAACTGCTGAATGTTCCAGTGAGCACTGCTGGAGCCATCATTCGGAAGTGGAAAGAATATTATTTTATGATTAACCAGCCACAACCAAGAGCTCCTCACAAGATTTCTGACAGAAGAGTCAAAACAATTATCAGAAAAGTTATCCAAAAGCCAAAGACCACTTGTGGAGAGCTCCAGAAAGGCCTGGAGTTAGCAGGTACAGCTGTTTCAAAGAAAACAATAAGTATTGCACTCAACTGACATGGGCTCTATGCCAACTCACCTCGCAAGACTCCACTGCTGAATAAAAAACATGCTGAAGCTCATTTAAAGGTTACTGCACAACATTTGGGCAAGTCAGTAAAATACTGGGAGAATATAGTCTGGTCAGATGAGACCAAAATTGAACTTTTTGGATGCCACAACACACAGCATGTTTGGAGGCGAAATCGCACTGAACATCCCATTATAGAGTCGGGGTGTTTTTCAGCACATGATACAGGCAGACTTCATATAACTGAAGGAAAGATGAATAGACAAATGTAAAGACACATCCTTGATAAGAACCTGTTGCCATCTGCCAAGATGCTGAAGATGAAACGAGGATGGACATTTCAGCAAGACAATGATCCCAAACACACAGCCAAAGAAAATCTCAACTGGCTCCAGAGAAGTAAAATAAAGCTGCTAGAATGGCCTAGTCTGTCACCTGACCTGAATCCAGTTGAAAATCTATGGAATGAAATGAAGATTAGAGTTCATAGAAGACACCCACAGAACCTTCAAGATTTGACAGTTTGTATGGAAGAACGGGCTGAAATCACTTCTGAGCAATGGCTGCACCTAGTTTCTCCTTACAGGAGGTGACTAGAACAGAGGCGGACTTAAAATTAGGTAAAGGTAGGCGGTTGCCTTAGGCCCCGACCTGCTAGGGGCCCCGATCTACTCAAAGCCCCATATATATATTTTTTAAATGTTTAGCATATTTAACATGATGTCTGACAAAATATAGAAACACAGGTATTTATAAAAATGCCAAATTAAATCACGAACATCCTCCCCCAGCTAAACATTTAAGCGCACACTCTCGGATGCAAAAGGGAGTGGACCGGCTCAAAAACGCGATGGCGCCAAGAACTCGGAACCACTGGGCACAGGCGGCCAGTGGAGACGTCGCAGAGCAAGGGAGGGCACCCTCTTGCACCACCCTGCTCTCCAGCCTTAACCTAGTAGGCGCAGACTGGAGTGCGCAAATGTCCACGTCCCTGAGCTGCTCTGCAGCCATCATGGGGAAATCTATTCCCATGCAGACTGGGGAGACTAACGCGCACGACAGACAATGGGCCACGACGTTGAGCTTTCTGGCAACGTATTGAATGTCGGTAGTAACCTCCGAAATCACAGTCAAATGCCGTTGCTGCCGGGACAACCACGATTCCAAGACCTTGGCCATCACATACATCAGCAGCTTATGGTCCATGAACACGGTGAACTCGCGCCCCTCTAACCAAAACTGGAAATGGCACGTCGCCAGGTGGAGAGCCAGCAATTCTCTATTGAATGTGCTGTATTTGCATTTGTTGTCACGCAAAGTTCACCTGAAAAATGCAAGCGGCTGCCACGAACCTGAGACGTACTGCTCCACCACTGCCCCATGGCAACATTAGATGTGTCCGTAGTGAGTGCTATCCATGCAGACAGATCCGGGTGGGCTAACAATGCGGCATCCGCAAGCGCTGTTTTGGCATTAGTAAAAGCCTGGACTCGCTCGGGAGTCCAGTCGATAGCTTCTGCGGGCTTCTTTTTTTTAAGTGTGGCATACAACGGCTGCATCAGCTGGGCTGCCCGGGGAAGGAAATGGTTATAAAAATTAACCATTCCCAAAAACTCCTGTAGTGCTCTCACGGTCTGCGGACGCAGAAAGTCCAACACAGCACGCACCTTATCTGGTAATGGATTGTGCCCTCCGGTGAAATGCATTGGCCCAAAAAATCAATCTCTGGCACACCAAACTGGCACTTCGCAGAGTTAACTATAAGCCCGTGCGCCTCCAACCTCTGGAAAACTGTCTTGAGATGGGCGATGTGCTCCTCCTCAGATGGGCTGGCTACCAGAATGTCACCAAAGTAGACAAAAACGAAGGACAAGTCACAAAGCACTGCGTCCATCATCCTCTGGAAAGTCTGCGCCATGCCTTTTAATCCAAATAGCATGCGTTAAAACTCAAAAAGGCCGAAAGGAGTTACAGTGGGGCAAAAAAGTATTTAGTCAGCCACCAATTGTGCAAGTTCTCCCACTTAAAAGATGAGAGAGGTCTCCAATTTTCATCATAGGTATACCTCAACTATGAGAGACAAAATGAGAAAAAAAAAATTCCAGAAAATCACATTGAATGATTTTTAATGAATTAATTGGTAAATTCCTCGGTAAAATAAGTATTTGGTCAATAACAAAAGTTCATCTCAGTACTTTGTTATATACCCTTTGTTGGCAATGACAGAGGTCAAACGTTTTCTGTAAGTCTTCACAAGGTTTTCATACACTTTTGCTGGTATTTTGGCCCATTCCTCCATGCAGATCTCCTCTAGAGCAGTGA
The DNA here is from genome assembly GCA_020510985.1 of Pholidichthys leucotaenia. Lineage (NCBI taxonomy): Eukaryota > Metazoa > Chordata > Actinopteri > Cichliformes > Pholidichthyidae > Pholidichthys > Pholidichthys leucotaenia. Next base: position 223,399,303 of record CM035846.1, read on the forward strand.
TGTTTTGGGGCTGTGGCTGGGCAACACGGACTTTCAACTACCTCCAAAGATTTTCTATGGGGTTGAGATCTGGAGACTGGCTAGGCCACTCCAGGACTTTCAAATGCTTCTTACGAAGCCACTCCTTCGTTGCCCAGGCAGTGTGTTTGCGATCATTGTCATGCTGAAAGACCCAGCCACGTTTCATCTTCAATGCCCTTGCTGATGGAAGGAGGTTTTCACTCAAAATCTCACGATACATGGCCCCATTCATTCTTTCCTTTACACGGATCAGTCGTCCTGGTCCCTTTGCAGAAAAACAGCCCCAAATTATGATGTTTCCACCCCCATGCTTCACAGTAGGTATGGTGTTCTTTCTCCTCCAAACACGACAAGTTGAGTTTTTACAATAAAGTTCTATTTTGGTTTCATCTGACCATATGACATTCTCCCAATCCTCTTCTGGATCATCCAAATGCTCTCTAGCAAACTTCAGACAGGCCTGGACATGTACTGGCTTAAGCAAGGGGACACGCCTGGCACTGCAGGATTTGAGTCCCTGGCGGCGTAGTGTGTTACTGATGGTAGCCTTTGTTACTTTGGTCCCAGCTCTCTGCAGGTCATTCACTAGGTCCCCCCGTGTGGTTCTGGGATTTTTGCTCACCGTTCTCGTGTTCATTTTGACCCCACGGGGTGAGATCTTGCGTGGAGCCCCAGATGGAGGGAGATTATCAGTGGTCTTGTATGTCTTCCATTTTCTAATAATTCTCCCACAGTTGATTTCTTCACACCAAGCTGCTTACCTATTGCAGATTCAGTCTTTCCAGCCTGGTGCAGGTCTACAATTTTGTTTCTGGTGTCCTTTGACAGCTCTTTGGTCTTGGCCATAGTGGAGTTTGGAGTCTGACTGTTTGAGGTTGTGGACAGGTGTCTTTTATACTGATAACGAGTTCAAACAGGTGCCATTAATACAGGTAACGAGTGGAGGACAGAGGAGCCTCTTAAAGAAGTTGTTACAGGTCTGTGAGAGCCAGAAATCTTGCTTGTTTGTAGGTGACCAAATGCTTATTTTACCGAGGAATTTACCAATTAATTCATTAAAAATCCTTCAATGTGATTTTCTGGATTTTTTTTTCCTCATTTTGTCTCTCATAGTTGAGGTATACCTATGATGAAAATTGGAGACCTCTCTCATCTTTTAAGTGGGAGAACTTGCACAATTGGTGGCTGACTAAATACTTTTTTTCCCCACTGTATTACCGCTGTTTTTGGAACGTCTTCCACGCACACCGGGACCTGATGGTATCTACGGACCAGATCCACTTTTGAAAAAACACGCGCCCCGGCCAGGTGCATGGGAAAATCCTGGATGTACGGAATGGGATCACGATCGTGTTCCGTGGCATTATTCAAGTGCCGGAAATCGTCGCACGGTCGCCACGACCCGTCGGCTTTAGGCACCATGTGTAGCGGGGATGCCCACAGGCTGTTGGAGTGCCTGACGATGCCCAACTGCTCTAAGTTGGCAAACTCCTCTCGCGCGATGGCCAGTTTAGTTGCGTCCAAATGCCGAGGTTGTGCAAACACCATAAGATAAGATAAGATAAGATATAAGATAAGATAAACTTTATTGTCCCTCAAGGGGAAATTTGTCTTGGGCTTGTCACCCGTGCTGCAACCACACAATCCACACATACACAATGGTAGTACATAATAAATGAAATAAAACCCAATAAATAATACAAGTACATACATACATAAATATATAACAGCAGTCATTAAGAACAGGAGTTATAAGTTTCCCAACCAAAGTGACCAACGGGCCTTTTCTTGTTATAAGAATATATACTAGTTCATCTGATAATGGACTAGTTTCTGTACTTGTCCTTTTAGATCTTAGTGCAGCTTTTGATACTATTGATCATAATATTCTACTTGATAGATTAGAACACTATGTTGGACTTAATGGAACTTCGTTGCAGTGGTTTAGATCTTATTTATCTGATAGGTTCCAGTTTGTTCATGTAAATGATGAGTTTTCTCTCAGCTCAAAGCTTAGTCATGGAGTTCCACAGGGATCTGTGCTTGGCCCTACTCTTTTTAGTTTATATATGCTTCCATTAGGCAACATTATTAGAAAGCACTGTATACATTTTCACTGTTATGCAGATGACACACAATTATACCTGTCAATGAAGCCAGATGATACTAATCAATTAGCCAAGTTAGAAGCCTGTCTTAAGGAAATCAAAGTTTGGATGACTTGTAATTTCCTGCTATTAAATTCAGATAAGACTGAAGTCATTCTTGTTGGTCCAAAAAACCTTAGAAATTCCTTTCCAAATCAAACTTTCAGTTTGGATGCAGTTACTCTTTCTCTTAATAGCTCTGTGAGGAACCTTGGAGTTATTTTTGATCAGGATTTGTCCTTCAATTCACATATTAAATTTGTTTCTAAGACTGCCTTCTATCATTTGCGTAATATTGCCAAGATTAGGAGCATCTTGTCTCAGAGTGATGCTGAGAAGCTGATCCACGCTTTTGTTAGCTCGAGATTAGATTATTGTAATTCTTTATTATCAGGTTGTCCTAAAACATCTTTAAAAAGTCTTCAGCTGATCCAAAATGCTGCAGCAAGAGTTTTAACAGGTACTAGAAAGAGAGATCATATCTCTCCGGTTCTGGCCTCCCTTCATTGGCTTCCCATAGAGTTTAGAATTAAGTTTAAAATCCTTCTTCTTACTTACAAAGCTCTAAACAATCAGGCTCCTTTTTATTTAAAAGATCTGATACTACCGTATCATCCTAACAGAGCACTACGCTCCCAAAATGCAGGTTTACTTGTAATACCTAGAATCTCCAAAAGTACAATGGGAGGCAGAGCCTTCAGTTATCAAGCTCCTCTCCTGTGGAATCAGCTGCCAATCTGGATTCGGGAGTCAGACTCGATCTCTGTTTTTAAGAATAGGGCTAAAACCTACCTTTTTGATATAGCCTACAATTAGGGAGGGATCATGTGTTTTCTGAACCCTCCCTTAGTTATGCTGCTAATAGGTTTAGTCAGCCGGGGGACCTCCAGTAATGCACTGGGCCTCACTCCTTTCCTCACTCTCTATGAAATATTTTTTTTTTTGCTGGTCATTAACATTTGTTTGTTCTCTCCCATAGATTGAGTCCCCATCGTGCTGTTTGCTCTCTACATGTCTGTTCTTTTCTTCTTCTCTATCCCCTCACCCCCCAGCCAGTCGCAGCAGATGACTGCCCCTCCCTGAGCCTGGTTCTGCTGGAGGTTTCTTCCTGTTAAAAGGGAGTTTTTCCTCTCCACCGTCGCCAAGTGCTTGCTCACAGGGGATCGCCTGATTGCTGGGGTCTTTCTGCAACTGTGGGGGTCCTCCCTACAGTTGATAGTGCTATGAGATGACTGTTGTTGTGAAATGGCGCTATATAAATAAAGTTGAATTGAATTGAATAAAGTGTTCAACCCCGTGTTTCATTACTGTAGCCGAAAAAGTCGGGACCGTGAGTGCTGGGAACTGTGTGAGCAAACGTTGGTACTTACCCCCTGGAGCTATAGCGTTAGTCAGTGTTGTCGACCCAGCTCCCCGAGCTGTACAGGGCAGGGAGGTTAAAGAGACAGCATCCACTAATCTCCCATTACCAACATCGACTAACAACCCATAATCACATAAAAAATCTGCACCTAAAACATGGCCGGAACATGCAACTATCACAAAGTCCCACTGAAAGTTGCATCCGTGTAAGCATATCGTCAATGTCCGCTTGCCAAATGTCCTGATGGTGGATCCGTTGGTGGCCATGAGATCGGGACCCTTGCGTCCTGCCACCCTGTCTGCGTTGACCGGCAGGATGAGGCTCTTCTGGGAGCTGGAGTCCACCAAAAACCGTCTTCCCAAACGTGAGTCCGTGACATAAAGCAGTCTGTTCCTGTCGCCATTGGTTGCAGCTGCCACTGAATTCTGAACGTGACATCTTCCTGGCTTCTTGAATTGGCATGGCGACAGGCAGCAATGGGCATTCGAGCCGAAACAGCGATGATAAAAACAGATTTCCCCATTCCTTTGTCTCCTGATGTCCGTCCCGGCTACCGCAAACGGCTCCTCGACCTCGCTGGAGTCTCTCATGGATGCCAGTGCCACTGTTTGCACGCTGAGAGTTCTGGTCATCAAAATGATGCGGTCCGCTTCCTGCGCCAGGGCGCAGTAGTCCTTAGCAACCAGGTGGGGCAAGTTGGCCAGGATCACCCTTGCTGTAGCCGGTAGGTTCCTGAGAAACAAGTGGGTGAACAGGAAAGAGTCGTCGTCCTTCCCCCTCAGTGCCAACATGCTCTCCTTGAGCTCCTCTGCTGATCTGTCCCCTAACTCTGAACGCGTTAGGAGTCCTCTGCCCTCTCACTGTCAGAAAGGGTATCGCGCTGGAGAAGCATCCTCTTGAGCACTTCATATTTTCCTTGGGACGGCGGCTCCTGGAGCAGGCTCGTCACCTGTTGCGTGGCGCGCGCATCCAGCGCAGCAACCATGTAATGATACTTGGTATCGTCCATTGTTATCCCGTGGAGTGCGAACTGGGCGGGATAACAATGCGCAAGATCCACGCGGTCGGGTTGTGAAGCCAGAAGTCTGGGAGCTTGACTGAGACCATGCATGTGGCGCTGGTCCTCTCTCTCCAGGCAGTCTCCGGGGCGGTGCTCAGCTCGCTTTCCATGGCATGTCTTAGGGTCACCAATGTGGAGAAGGAAGCAGGCGAGGCAACGAGCTGGACAACACAGAAACTTTATTCTATCCCCAACATACAGTACAGTAAAAGAGCTCCCGGGTCTCTGTGCATTCCTCTTTTATATCTTTAATACCATGCATTGAGACCCGGAACTGCCGACCATCATACATTGTGTTTTGAACAAAGCCTGTGTGGCACATTAACATGACATAACGTCGGTGCTGCTCTCACACCCTTCTTCTTCCAGTGGCTCCGGTATTTACTCCTCTCCCCAGGGGGCACATAGTCCTTACTGTCCCATCTGATACCCCCCGGTGACACCTCCTCCTTCGGTCCATTGTTCCCCCCTTCCGCAGTTGCCTTCTTCTCTGGGTGGAGAAGTCCCACACCATGCCCCCGCAATATACATATATACAGTATATGTATTAAAATACTCAGAGAAGGCTTTGGCTCCATTTCTGCTTTCAAAAGGCATCTCTTTTCCACCGCTGCTGCTTGTCACGACTGACTGCCCCCAGATTGAAAATCCACAGAATAGGTATGTGGGACTAAAATGTTCTGAATGAGGCTTTAGAAAATTATGAATCAGTTTGTAAATCACTGGATTGAATATGTACTTGTATATGTACAGATTGGATCCTAGGGTCCCCTTGAGGGGCTCACTTGGTCAGGGGTCCACTTAACCTGTATCCGTTGTAGACAGTACCATGGCTGGTAGCTCATGTTGCTTAAATGACATGCCTGCTGTGTCAACGACTACCCTTCACAGAGGAGGAGACGATGAGGGAACTATAAACCACGAGTCTGACCAGTTTGTTCTTGAAGATGACCCATCATTATGGCCTAAGCACCTGACATACAAAGAGCACTGCTATTTTGTTCAGAGGGCCTGTTTAATATTTTTTGGATTTATCCTAATTTTTTGTGTGACATATTCTCCCTAGTGTCTGCATAGTGCAGAGGAGAGAGCACAATGGATGCCTCTGAAAAATGGACCAGTAGTAGACCGTGAACAGGACCCTGCTGGCAAATGTGGGTATGTGTAGACAAACAGATCTTTCATGTGAATTGCTGTTGTTTTTTTAAATAATACACAAGTCTATACTTAATGTATTTGTTAAGATTTGAGATTAGTAATCCACTTCAATACAAAAACAGAAAGATAATTATCTAGAAAACTAGATAATTAAGTTACCTGAGCTGCAAATGTGCAAACTGTTAACACCTCCTCCCTGCCCTCTCTACCACAAACATCATTACAGTTGGTTTGGAGACATTTTTTCAAAAACCAATGCAACTATTCTTTTATTTTTTCCATGTAAATTTTCATCTTTATTCTTCTGCATGTCATTTTCCACAAAATTTTATGACTTTCTCAGTAATGGTATTGAAACATCTTTTGCCCAGTCTCCCCCCAGACTTTGATCGGTACCAGTTTGCCTACAGATGGAGCAGATCCACTGAAGATGCTATTGCTATAGCTCGCCACTCGGCATTCAGCCATTTAGAAGACAAGGGGAGCTATGTAAGAATGTTGTTTGTTGACTATAGCTCGGCATTTAATACAATTATTCCCAACATTCTCATCACCAAATTGTTTCAGCTTGGTCTGCCTACTCACACTTGCAGCTGGATTAAGGACTTCCTAAAAAACAGAACACAGACTGTTAGACTCGAACCCCATTCCTCCTCTACAGTCATGCTTAACACAGGCTCGCCACAGGGCTGTGTGTTGAGCCCCACTTTGCATTCATTGTACACATATGACTGCATACCTGTTCATCCCACAAACATTATAGTGAAGTTTGCAGATGACACAACAGTAGTGGGGCTCATATCAGGAGGAGATGAGTCCGCATACAGAGATGAGGTCCAGAAACTGGTGAGATGGTGCTCAGATAATAATCTGCTATTGAATACAAAAAAACCAAAAGAACTCATTATTGATTTTAGGAAGCATAGCAGTGAGCCGCCTCCTCTATATATAGGCAAGGAGCATGTGGAGAGGGTGGAGGCTTTTAAGTTTCTGGGTGTTCATATTTCTCACAACCTTACCTGGGCAGTTAACACCATAGCTACGATAAAAAAAGGCTCAACAACGTCTACACGTTCTGAGGCTCCTCAAGAAGAATGGCCTGAATGCGCAGTTGCTGGTTTTATTTTATCGCTCTGCTATTGAGAGCATTTTGTCATATGGCATCACGGTTTGGTATGAGGGCTCTTCAGCCACAGACCGCAAAGCCTTCCAGAGAGTGATCAAGACTGCGCAAAAAATCACTGGCTGTTCTCTCCCTTCTCTGGAAGAGATTTCCAGGTCTCGGTACCTCAACAGAGCTTCGTTGGCCTCCGTCGGTCTATGATGACCATGGAAGAGAATCCTAAACGTCTACTCTGCTGGAACAGCACCGCCTGTGGCTGAACAGGGCGATGCGCGAATGGCAGTCCCTGTCACACAGGTCGCACTTGTGGGTGGTCTCCGTGCTGCTGGGTCTGTGGCGGTTCTTCCTGCGGGTCCTTTTTTCATCTGCTGCAGCAGTCAGTCTCTCTTCACCCGCCTTGAGCTGTCTGGTCAGGGTGCCTCTCCATTTGGAGCGGTCCGTTGCAAGGTCCTCCCAGCGCTCTGTGTTGCTATCCAGGCCCTTCATGTCTCTCTTGCAGACGTCTCTAAAGCGCAGCTGTGGGCGGCCAACGTCTCTCCTGCCAGTTGCCAGTTCTCCGTAGAGGACGTCTTTGGGGATTCTGCCATCCTCCATACGGTGAACGTGGCCTAGCCAGCGGAGCCTGCGCTGCCTGAGTAGAGTGAACATGGAGGGAAGGCCAGCGCGGGACAGAACTTCTGTGTTGGGCACTTTGTCCTGCCAGGATATGTCCAGGATGTGGCGAATGCAGCGCAAGTGGAAGGAGTTCAGTCTCTTTTCCTGCCGGGCGTATGTTGTCCACGTCTCACTCCCGTAGAGCAGTGTGCTGATGACGCAGGCGTTGTACACTGCCATCTTCGTCTTGACAGAGAGTTTGGGATTCTCCCACACTCGTGTGGTGAGGCGAGTGAGTGTGAAGGCTGATTTTCCAATCCTCTTGTTGATCTCTGTATCAAGGGAAAGGCTGTTGCTGATCGTGGACCCCAGGTACGTGAACTGATTCACGACCTCCAGCTCGTAGTCGTCAATGGTGATGGTTGGTGGTGCTTCCGTGCATTGCGCCAAGACGTTAGTCTTCTTCAGGCTGATGGTAAGACCGAAGTCCTTGCATGCCTGGGAGAAGCGGTCCATCAGGGTCTGAAGCTCCTGCTGTGTGTGGGTTGCGACTGCAGCGTCGTCTGCGAACAGCATGTCTCTGATTAGAGCCTCGCGTACTTTGGTTCTGGCTTTCAGGCGGGCGAGGTTGAAAAGCCTGCCGTCAGATCTTGTGTGCAGGTAGATTCCCTCTGTTGCTGTGCTGAAGGCATGCCTCAGGAGCATAGCAAAGAAAATCCCAAAGAGGGTTGGCGCAAGTACACAGCCCTGTTTCACTCCGCTGCATATGTTGAATGGCTCTGAGACGTTGCCCTCGTGCTGCACTATCCCCTGCATGTTGGTGTGAAATGATTCGATGAGGCTTTGCAACTTTGGTGGGCATCCTATCTTTGGCAGGATCTTGAAAAGGCCCTCTCTGCTGACCAGATCGAACGCTTTGGTGAGGTCGATGAAGGCGACAGGTACAGAGGCATGTTCTGTTCTCTGCATTTCTCCTGGAGTTGGCGGATGGAGAATATCATGTCTACCGTCGATCGCTCAGCGCGGAAGCCACACTGAGACTCAGAGTAGACACGTTCGGCAAGCTTCTGTAGACGAACGAGAACAACCCGTGCGTAGACTTTGCCAACAACGCTGAGGAGGGAGATGCCCCTGTAGTTGTTGCAGTCGCTTCTCTCCCCTTTGTTTTTGTAGAGGGTGATGATCTTGGCGTCCCTCATGTCCTGTGGTACGGCACCTTCCTTCTAGCACTGGCAGAGGACATCATGCAATGGCAGCAGTAGGGCGGTCTTGCAGTGCTTTATCAGGTCGGGGGGTATGCCGTCGTTGCCGGGTGCCTTGCCAGCGGTCAAGCTATCAATGGCCTTGCTGAGTTCGTCGATGGTTGGCTCGGCGTCAAGTTCGTCCATGGATGGCAGGCAGTCGATGGCATCAAGGGCTGACGGTGTCACGGTGTTCTGTCTAGAGTAGAGGTCGGAGTAGTGTTCCACCCATCTCTCCATCTGCTTGTTCTTTTCTGTGATCATCTCCCCAGTGGAAGATTTGAGGGGGGCCGTCTTGCTCTGAGCCGGACCAAGTGCTTTCTTGATGCCATCGTACATACCACGGATGTTCCCTGTTATGGCAGCGGTTTGAATGTCTTGGCTGAGCTGAGTCCAGTACTCGTTGGCACAGCGCCGAGCAGTCTGATGAACTTTGCTTCTCGCAGCCCTGAAAATCTGGAGATTCTTCTCGTTTGGGTACTTCTTGTACTCAGCAAGTGCTGAGCGCTTGGCTTCAATGACGGGGGTCATCTCGGTCAACTTGGCATCAAACCAGTCCTGTGACTTCGAGGTCTTCCTCCCAAAGGCAGCCAAGGCTGTGCGGTGGATGGTGTTTCGCAGCTCTTCCCACTTCTGCTTTGCAGATTCTCCTTCTTGTGGTACACCAAGTTCCTTCTCAAAGGTGGAGGCAAACTGCTCAACAAGTTCTGGTTGGCCCATCTTGCTGGTGTCAATCCGTGCCTTTCCAGGCTGTCTAGCACGATGGAATTTCTTCAGCTGCAGCTTGACCTTGCAACACACCAATGAATGGTCTGTGTTGCAATCTGCACTCTGGAACGAACGGGTGATTAGCACGTTCTTCAGTGAGGTGCGCCTGGTCAGGATCAAGTCCAGCTGGTGCCAGTGCTTTGAGCGTGGATGTTGCCAGGAAACCTTGTGTTGGGGCTTGGTCTTGAAGAATGAGTTTGTGATGCACAGATCGTGATATGTGCAGAACTCGAGCAGCCACTGTCCGTTGTCGTTCATTCTGCCCACGCCAAAATGTCCAAGACAGGAGGGCCAGGAGTCGTGGTCAGCACCCACTCTGGCATTGAAGTCTCCGAGGAGAATGAGTTGTTCAGAGTTGGGGATGATCCTGACAGTTGTTGCGAGATTCTCGTAGAACTCGTCTTTTGCCTCTGGTGTGGCTGTCAGTGTTGGGGCATACACACTGACGAGGGTGACTGGGCCTTGAGTGGTGTTCAGGCGGAGGGTGAGGAGTCGTGCAGAGCCAGTGCTGCCCGGTTCCACCATCTTCAGCAAGGTGTTCTTCACTGCGAAGCCCACTCCATGTTCCCTGTGTTCGTCACTGCCCTTTCCCTGCCAGTAGAATGTGTAGTCCTTCTCTCTCAGTGTGCCTGCGTCAGCCAACCGTGTTTCCTGGAGAGTGGCGATATCCACTCCCAGTCTCTTCAGCTCATTATTGATGATGGCAGTCTTCCTGGTGTCGTTGATGTCCTTGAGGTTAGCAGCGAGTCCTGTCATCATAGTGCGGACGTTCCAAGTTCCCAGTTTTAGAGTTGGTCTCTTTTGTTTTATTGTCTTGCCTGGTGCGAAGGTTCTCAGCCTGCTGTTCGGACTTCTCCTTATCCCCATGCACCCAATGAGGAAAGCAAGCTGTGGCGGGACAACACCTTATTGGCTGGGGGCTGCCCAGCTTGAGGCGGGCGGTAGCTGTCCAGCGAGATCTGATGATCCCTCCCACCGTCGGGAACAACCCCTGGCACCGCGCTCTACGCCAATTGAGCAGTGGCTTATAACCGGTAACTGTCATTCCCCGTGTTTTGTCTACGCCAAAGGCGAAGCTGGAGTGTCCTCTCCAGTGATCCGGTGTTCTACCTTCCAGCGTTGGGCGTTGGTAGGATTCAAGCCTAGGCAGGAAGATATGGAGGACAAGATGTTGCCCATGCAGCATGTCCCCCCTCTCCACGTCACTGGTGAATCCAGAGGAACAGCAGGGCTGCTACAGTTTGGCACCAGCGCCGTTGCAGGAGCTGCCAGAACGATGTTGAGCACAACATAGAACTGCCTTAGGGGCTCCGACGCTGGAGTTTTCCTCAGGGTTGACTCCCGAAGCCTTTCCCGTGACCGGGTGTGCCGCAAGGCAGCGGAGGTTTGAAATCAGGGTTTACCTTCCCCTAGATGGGCTACCTTCCCAGGTTGACGAGCCACCATCTACCCGAAGCATCTGGTTTTAAGGCGCCAGAGATCCGCCCACGCCCCTTCTCCTATTAGTAAAAGCAGTTCCGCCGGGCTTAGAGACTAAACCACACGGGCAGGCTAGGAGTTGGACTTAGTTGTCAGAGGCTTTTCGAGACGCACGCCATAAGGAGCATTTTATGAGCACTGGGAGCTTAACCCCAGTGCCGCTCCTGGCTATGACAACCTTGGAACCTCAACAGAGCTACTGCCATCATTAAAGACTGTGCTCATCCAGGCCATGATTGCTTTCACTTGCTCCCCTCGGGAAAGCGGTACAGATCCCATAAAACCCGGACTACCAGGTTCAATCATAGTTTTTTTCCCAGCAGCAGTACGTATTTTGAATGGATTTATGTAACACGCACAGACTGCTGATATTATTTTGTTATTTTAGGTTATTTTGTGGCAATAACCCTGTGTGTATAAGCTGGTCTTTTATATTTATCGCTCAGTATGTTTTCATTTTGCTACGTACATACTGTATTCAACTTTTAGGTAATATTGTTTCAAGCATTATTTATTGTTGTAATTATAAGAATGTTAAATGCATGAGTGAACTGTGAGTGTGATAGTTTGTTTTTAGGGAGCAGCATCTTAATTTCGTTGCATTATTTATTAACAATGGAATGACAATAAAGGCACTTTGACTTTGACTAATCTGCAGTTTTTTCTTTTAACTTTGGCCTTTTTTCCTCATATAGTGTCACTTTAAGCTTCTTTGTTTTTCTGCAGATGCAATTCCTGATACCTGAATGATATCATCATTTGAAGACTTCTGAGGACAATAAGTTTCAGGTAGGATGTCAGTAAGGCCTGATTGAATGAATGAATGAATGAATGAATGAATGTGAATTTTATTCGGTAATGAACATACAGTCAAAACAACTAAAAATATGTAGGGCACCTAAGAACAACCGAAAGGGTGTAGGCTGAAGCGTATACAGCACCTACTCCGTTACAATTTTAAAATCAATAACATAAAAATTTAAGCCATACCCAAAAAAAGTGAAACGAAAGTGTAGAACAAAGAAAAAGTAGGGCCCCATTTCTGTCTTTGCCTTTGGCCCCGAATGGACTAAGTCCGCCCCTGGTCTAGAAGCTGCTATTACCAACAGAGACCTTTTCTACTAAATCCATCCATCTTCTTCCGCTTAATCCTTTTCGGGTCACAGGGGGCTGGAGCCTATCCCAGTATCTTTGGGCGAGAGGCAGCATACACCCTGGACAGATCACCAGTCCATCGCAGGGCCAACACAGAGAGACAGACAACCATTCACTCTCACAGTCATACCTAAGGACAATTTAGAATCCCCAGTTTTGATGCCAGTTGACCTAACTTGCATGTTTTTGGCATGTGGGAGGAAACCGGAGAAATCCCGGAGTAAACCCACACAGACACGGGGAGAACATGCAAACTCCACACAGATCACTGTTGGTCAGGGGCTGGGATCAAACCCAGGATCCCCTGGCCAGGGGTGAATTGTCGTGCTGCCGCAGTGCTAACCACTCCACCACCGCGCTGCCCCTTTTCTACTAAATATTAAATGAATTTCACCAAATGTGTTTAATATTTATTCCCTGTGTCATTCCACTTTATTAAATATAACTTGTGTTATGAATACTTGCCTTGATTTCTTTATATGAATGGATTACTTGGGTGGTTACTGATATCTGGTGAAAATCTCAGGTCAATGGCTCCATCAGAAATATGTTTAATGAGAAAAATGTTGATGTGTTCAATACTTATATTGGCCGCTGTATTTTCTCAAGCAGAGCACTTTGTAACTCAGTTGGGTTGACTGATCCTTTCTTTAGTAGACAGAAAAATTGGAGCATAAAACTTCAGGTTTGTATGTGAAATCAAAATGAGGTATTTATTGTTCTGACACCTATTATGCTGAGGTACTATCACTGGTGGGGAGTAGTAAGTTAACAGTTACACAAATACATGTAATCAACTAACCCCCCGCCCCCCCCCCAAAAAAAATTACAGGGTGGTTTTATTGCAGAATACCTTTTTACATAAAGGGAGCAGCCGAAAGAAGAAAGCATTTGGTCATACTACATTTTACATTTGATCTCATTGATTTGAATTAAGTGTACATCCTGTTTTCCTCATTGTTGGATACAGTGTTTATTTCAGCGCAGAAGCAGCCTTTCTCCATCTCCATGAGCCCCATTTCCACCAAAGGAACTCGGAACCCATTTTGCTGGGACTCAATCCCTGGTCTGCATCGCCACCAAAGGAATTGCCCTTGGTAAGAAAATTTTGGAGGATTTGTATCGGCTGTAAAAGTAATTCAGTGGAGCCCTGAAAAGCTGCTTGGTGGGGGTTAAAATTTGGTCAGTGCTGAGTGAACAAAACTCAGGGCAAGGGCGTAACTTTGTTTCAAACATTGGGGAGGTTGAGCTCTTTGCCTGCATAAGGATTTAAAAAAAAAACTTTTTATTATAGAACTGTCAGGCTATCAGTACAGGCAGTTGTCGCCAATGTCCTCTTTTTCATTTGTAAAGGAAAAGTATTTTTTAAGCAAAAAAATGACAGTATATGTATCCTAGTGTGGAGGAAGAGCACAAAATTGTTAACTTTGCTAAAAGGACAAGGCTAATTTATCCCTTTATTTTGGCATTCCCATATTCGTAACAGTTGTAAAAATTATTTCCTTGATTTACCAAATCTATTTACCAAATCAGCTTTGTAATCGTCTATGCCACTATGAAGCAGCTGGCCTACTTAATACCCATTATACGCTAAGTATTTCAGCACTGGCAGAAATCAAGTTTTGACTATTGTTACCTGGTCATGTGTGCCTCCTGTGCCTCCCCTCTCTCTCTAGTCATCAGTGCTGTCTCTTTCTCCTCTGGACCTGTGCTGATTCTCTGGTTACCTTTACCTCCTCTCTTCTCTTCTGATTGGTTCACCCTGCTGTTGTCACATTCTTGCTCCTGATATAAAAAAGCTCTGTTAATGCTCAAATGGTTTAAAAGAGGTACTTCATGGACAATTTTGGAGGATGTAATTCATGCTAGATTTTCCAATGCCAAAAACCTGGAAAGATGTAAAATATTCTTTACTCCTTCTTCCCTCCTAATAGCACCTTAACAGTGCAATCAGTATTAAGTGAGGTTAATCTAGCCGCTGAATGAGGCTTAATCACCATTATGCTTAACTTATTTTATTTTGTTATTAATCAGTTGTGGTGATTAATACATTTATTCTGACAGGACTAATGTTTTTTGATTAATTTATGATGTCACCACTTGCCACCATGTGGCTATTTCTTACCAAGCAGATGAACTAAGGACACTACTGTGATTTAGTCAGCTAGACTACGACAAGGGTAACGGTTATCCTGCCTGCAGAGAGATTCTGAACACAGCACACCACACCTTAGGTGTGCTGTTTCATTCATGAAATGATAGTAAAGATGTGAGTAGATTTGTGACTAAAAAAAAACTTACTCTGGATTCATTATTTAGACATTTAAGTTTTTACAATGACATTCAATTTTAAAATTTAGGATTCATGTATTTGCCCCCCCTCCCCCCCCCAAAAAAAAGGTAAAAAAAACAAATTTACCTTTGCTAAATTTACCAGAAAAAAGCATGCCAATTTAGGAGAAAATAGAATAAATTCACATGAAAAAAGTAGCAACTTGATGATAGTCAAAAAAAAAATAAACCAGAAATTTAAATAATTTTACAAATATGTGAAGAAAAAGGCTTATTTTCCATGACAAAAATTGAAAATTTGAGAAAAATGCTACATTTTTATGGGAACTGTAACTTTAGGGGGAAAAGAACATGGGGGAAATACTGCATTTTTAGACAAAAAGTAGGCAAATTTACAAGAAAAAAATGTCTCTGATTTACAAGAAAAGCTGTAAACTTATGACAAAGAAGTTGCACACATGAAAAAGTGACATTAGAAATGTCACAGTGCTACATAAAACACCAATGAAGTTTATTAAGGGTGGAAAAAGATTGGAAAGAATATTTGAAGCCCCAAAAGTTGATAGTAAGGACAGCTCTAACTTTAAATGGGTTTATCATATGCTTTAGTTGATATATAATATATATACATACATACACGTACAGTGGTGTGAAAAAGTGTTTGCTCCCTTCCTGATTTTTCATTTTTTTGTATGTTTGTCACACTTACATAAATGTTTCAGATCATCAAACAAATTTAAATATTAGACAAATATACCTGTGACACCTGTAATATACAATAGTATACAGTAACCATGTGACACTTACTTGTCTCGCCAAATTTTGTAACAATATACCACTGTAATACAATGGGTAATTGGGTAACAGGGTATAATACCTGTGGGGTAATACCAGGGTAACACCCACTAACACCTGCGCTCACCAGATTGTTGTGTGTAACCCTTACTAACACCCAGTCACCCTACTCACTTTAGGTGTAGTACCCTTTTTGGTAGTGGTGTGTTATGGCAATGTATTTACCTTAAATTTACTACCTGAGGGGTTCCTAGGTTGTCATAGCCAGGAGTGGCACTGGGGTTAAGCTCCCAGTGCTCATAAAATGCTCCTTATGGCGTGCGTCTCGAAAAGCCTCTGACAACTAAGTCCAACTCCTAGCCTGCCTATGTGGTTTAGTCTCTAAGCCTGGCGGAACTGCTTTTACTAATAGGAGAAGGGGCGAGGGCGGATCTCTGGCGCCTTAAAACCAGATGCTTCGGGTAGATGGTGGATCGTCAACCTGGGAAGCTAGCCCATCTAGGGGAAGGTAAACCCTGATTTCAAACCTCCGCTGCCTTGCAGCACACCCGGTCACGGGAAAGGCTTCGGGAGTCAACCCTGAGGAAAAATCCGGAGTCGGAGCCCCTAAGGCAGTTCTCTGTTGTGCTCAACATCGTTCTGGCAGCTCCTGCGACGGCACTGGTGCCAAACTGTAGCAGCCCTGCTGTTCCTTTGGATTCATCAGTGACGTGGAGAGGGGGGACATGCTGCATGGGCAACATCTTGTCCTCCATATCTTCCTGCCCAGGCTTGAATCCTACCAACGCCCAGCGCTGGAAGGTAGAACACCGGATCACTGGAGAGAACACTCCAGCTTCGCCTTTGGCGTAGACAAAACATGGGGAATGACAGTTACCGGTTATAAGCCACCGCTCAATTGGCGTAGAGCGCGGCACCAGGGGTTGTTCCCGACGGTGGGAGGGATAATCGGATCTCACTGGACAGCTACCGCCCGCCTCAAGCTGGGCAGCCCCCAGCCAATAAGGTGTTGTCCCGCCACAGCTTGCTTTCCTCATTGGGTGCATGGGGATGAGGAGTAGTCAGAACAGCAGGCTGAGAACTTTCGCACCAGGGAAGACAAAAAAACAAAAGAGACCAACTCTAAGACTGGGAACTTGGAACGTCCGCACTATGATGACAGGACTCGCTGCTAACCTCAAGGACATCAACTACACCAGGAAGACTGCCATCATCAATAATGAGCTGAAGAGACTGGGAGTGGATATCGCCACTCTCCATGAAACACGGTTGGCTGACGCAGGAACACTGAGAGAGAAGGACTACACGTTCTACTGGCAGGGAAAGAGCAGTGACAAACACAGGGAACACGGAGTGGGCTTCGCAGTGAAGAACACCTTGCTGAAGATGGTGGAACCGGGCAGCAATGGCTCTGCACGACTCCTCACCCTCCGCCTCAACACCACTCAAGGCCCAGTCACCCTCGTCAGTGTGTATGCCCCAACACTGACAGCCACAGCAGAGGCAAAAGACGAGTTCTACGAGAATCTCGCAACAACTGTCAGGATCATCTCCAACTCTGAACAACTCATTCTCCTCGGAGACTTCAATGCCAGAGTGGGTGCTGACCACAACTCCTGGCCCTCCTGTCTTGGACCATTTGGTGTGGGCAGAATGAACGACAATGGACAGCGGCTGCTCGAGTTCTGCACATATTACGATCTGTGCATCACAAACTTATTCTTCAAGACCAAGCCCCAACACAAGGTTTCCTGGCGACATCCGCGCTCAAAGCACTGGCACCAGCTGGACTTGATCCTGACCAGGCGCACCTCACTGAAGAACGTGCTAATCACCCGTTCGTTCCAGAGTGCAGATTGCGACACAGTCCATTCATTGGTGTGTTGCAAGGTCAAGCTGCAGCTGAAGAAATTCCATCGTGCTAGACAGCCTGGAAAGGCACGGATTGACACCAGCAAGATGGCCCAACCAGAACTTGTTGAGCAGTTTGCCTCCACCTTTGAGAAGGAACTTGGTGTACCACAAGAAGGAGAATCTGCAAAGCAGAAGTGGGAAGAGCTGCGAAACACCATCCACCGCACAGCCTTGGCTACCTTTGGGAGGAAGACCTCGAAGTCACAGGACTGGTTTGATGCCAAGTTGACCAAGATGACCCCCGTCATTGAAGCCAAGCGCTCAGCACTTGCTGAGTACAAGAAGTACCCAAACGAGAAGAATCTCCAGATTCTCAGGGCTGCGAGAAGCAAAGTTCAGCAGACTGCCCGGCACTGTGCCAACGAGTACTGGACTCAGCTCAGCCAAGACATTCAAACTGCTGCCATAACAGGGAACATCCGTGGTATGTACGATGGCATCAAGAAAACACTTGGTCCGGCTCAGAGCAAGATGGCCCCCCTCAAATCCTCCACTGGGGAGATGATCACAGAAAAGAACAAGCAGATGGAGAGATGGGTGGAACACTACTCCGACCTCTACTCCAGACAGAACACCGTGACACTGTCAGCCCTTGATGCCATCGACTGCCTGCCATCCATGGACGAACTTGACGCCGAGCCAAACATCGACGAACTAAGCAAGGCCATTGATAGCTTTGCTGCTGGCAAGGCACCCAGCAACAACGGCATACCCCCCGACCTGATAAAGCACTGCAAGACCGCCCTACTGCTGCCATTGCATGATGTCCTCTGCCAGTGCTGGAAGGAAGGTGCCGTACCACAGGACATGAGGGACACCAAGATCATCACCCTCTACAAAAACAAAGGGGAGAGAAGCGACTGCAACAACTACAGGGTCATCTCCCTCCTCAGCATCGTTGGCAAAGTCTACGCACGGGTTGTTCTCGTTCGTCTACAGAAGCTTGCCGAACGTGTCTACCCTGAGTCTCAGTGTGGCTTCCGCGCTGAGCGATCGACGGTAGACATGATATTCTCCATCCGCCAACTCCAGGAGAAATGCAGAGAACAGAACATGCCTCTGTACGTCGCCTTCATCGACCTCACCAAAGCGTTCGATCTGGTCAGCAGAGAGGGCCTTTTCAAGATCCTGCCAAAGATAGGATGCCCACCAAAGTTGCAAAGCCTCATCGAATCGTTTCACACCAACATGCAGGGGATAGTGCAGCACGACGGCAACGTCTCAGAGCCATTCAACATATGCAGCGGAGTGAAACAGGGCTGTGTACTTGCGCCAACCCTCTTTGGGATTTTCTTTGCTATGCTCCTGAGGCATGCCTTCAGCACAGCAACAGAGGGAATCTACCTGCACACAAGAGCTGACGGCAGGCTTTTCAACCTCGCCCGCCTGAAAGCAAGAACCAAAGTGCGCGAGGCTCTAATCAGAGACATGCTGTTCGCAGATGACGCTGCAGTCGCAACCCACACACAGCAGGAGCTTCAGACCCTGATGGACCGCTTCTCCCAGGCATGCAAGGACTTCGGTCTTACCATCAGCCTGAAGAAGACTAACGTCTAGGCGCAAGGCACGGAAACACCACCAACCATCACCATTGACGACTACGAGCTGGAGGTCGTGAATCAGTTCATGTACCTGGGGTCCACGATCAGCAACAACCTCTCCCTTGATACAGAGATCGACAAGAGGATTGGAAAATCAGCCTTCACACTCGCTCGCCTCACCACACGAGTGTGGGAGAATCCCAAACTCTCTGTCAAGACGAAGATGGCAGTGTACAACGCCTGCGTCATCAGCACACTGCTCTATGGGAGTGAGACATGGACAACATACGCCCGGCAGGAAAAGAGACTGAACTCCTTCCACTTGCGCTGCATTCGCCACATCCTGGACATATCCTGGCAGGACAAAGTGCCCAACACAGAAGTTCTGTCCCGCACCGGCCTTCCCTCCATGTTCACTCTACTCAGGCAGCGCAGGCTCCGCTGGAGAATCCCCAAAGACGTCCTCTACGGAGAACTGGCGACTGGCAGGAGAGACGTTGGCCGCCCATAGCTGCGCTTTAGAGACGTCTGCAAGAGAGACATGAAGGCCCTGGAGATCAACACAGAGCGCTGGGAGGACCTTGCAACAGACCGCTCCAAATGGACAGGCACCCTGACCAGACAGCTCAAGGCGGGTGAAGAGAGACTGACTGCTGCAGCAGATGAAAAAAAGACCCGCAGGAAGAACTGCCATAGACCCAGCAGCACGGAGACCACCCACAAGTGCGACCTGTGTGACAGGGACTGCCATTCGCGCATAGGCCTGTTCAGCCACAGGCGGTGCTGTTCCAGCAGAGTAGATGTTTAGGATTCTCTTCCATGGTCATCATAGACCGACGGAGGCCGCCGCCGCCGCTGCCGACTACCTGAGGGAAAAGGGATAATTGGGCCAGTCACCTTTAGCAGTTTCTAGGATTCGGGCTTCGGCTCGCCATCCAGATCTGGAGATCCACGCTCTGGTCAAACCAGTCCAAAGGAAAGAAAAAAAAAGAAAGAAAGAACCTGACCTATAAAATAGGTCAGAACACAAAGAGCTTAGTCTATAATCTAAGTCAATTTCCCCAATTCAACAAATGTGCATAAAACAAACACATCTACCATTCAAACTCATCAACATGGTGCTACAAGGATGAATAAAGTGCATTTGGAACACTTGACATCACAGGACATTTGTGCAGTGTGCTGCACCAAGCTAACATCACATCTAGCACAACAATTTATCACAATTTTGCACTTTAAACACACACAGACCACAGATTGTGGCTCACATATTTTGACCGCATATGTATAAGCACAGGAGTGAGATGCTTAAGACTGCATGTGTTTTGTGACCTCACGTCTTTGAAGGAACAATACGTCTGGACCTCCTGGGGATAACAGCAGGAGGTGGAGGTGCCGTTGGTGAGGACTCTGAGAGGACTTCCTGACCTCCTGGGGTCAGATGGAGGACGAAGGGACTTGGGGGGAGAATTATTGTCGATGGGGGATTTGACGACAATGCGATTCTGTTCTTTGATGTCCCAGGTATAAAAGTGGGGGTTTGGGGGAGTTCGCTCTCTTTTTTCTGTTGAGAGAATGCTGGAGATGTGAGATCATCAATAAATCTGAATTGAGAAATAAATTCAGCTTCTTTATTTCATGCTCTCCACACAGATATAACTTTCATCATCAAGTAGCAATTAATGGCAAGGGAACTGGGACCTTTGCTAACCGTTACAGCCTTGAAAAATAGCTTTTTCTGATGAAAAAACTAGCCGAATTTAGCATCGGCGGCTAGTGTTTTTAAGCTAGCGGTTAGCATCCACATACACAATGAATAAATAGCACTCACCATGCTAAGTGGCTCATGCGTCAATGGGGTTCCCGCGCTCAACGGCGCCGACAGCCCCCGGATCCCAATCTTAAAATTTAATAGACGGGGCATTAGAATTTGGCAATACCTCAAAGTCTCATTTCTCATTTTGGTTTAGGGCTGTGTGCTCCGTACCAATTTCAAGGGTTTTATCCAGGTAAGGGCTGCTACCAGCACGCTAGCGTCGCCATATCACCAAGGACAGTCTCTCTCTCTGGTCTGTGTCTTTCGGCGTCTGGCGTGACTGAGCCAAAAATGCAAGTCATCCCAGACCCAGGGAGAGAGCGCTTAACCCATTGGGTGGCGTGACCCAGCAACGGCGCAGCCATTGGTTACAATAAATTTCAACACACAATACTAGGAACTTTATCAGAACCTTCTAGAAAATGTTCCTATTTATGAATATATATTTATTTAAATATTCATATTCAAATTATGTATTCCCATTGTAAAATGGGTGTTTTTCTTTTTAAAAGCGGTATCAATATTTCTAATTTAATTCACGTTAAACTATCTACTCCCATTGTGAAATGAATGTCCCCCCTTCTTCTTAAAGCGGTATCGACATTCATAATTCCATCCACGTTTTTAACACTGGGTTACACTATCCCCCCTTAGAATCATGCAAGTCCCTTTGCATGGGATTAGCTAAATAGTAATGACGGGAGAACTAGTGTTCATGGGAATAAAGCCAGGTTTGAATAATCTTAGGATCTGTCTCTGTTAAGGCTCTGGTAAAAGTCAGGTTTAATCCTTGAAACAGGGACTGGGCAACAGTTAGGAGAGGGTTTCCCAACTGACTATACTGTAGTCTTTCTGGCTGGGAGGTTGTCCTCTCGGAACGTCTCACAGTCTGTGGGACTTCTTTTTCAGGTTCTTTTTCTTCCACAGGTTCATCACAGGTACCTTTATCAGGTGAGTTGGTTTCACTTTCAGTTCCATTCTCATTGTTTGATTGTTCCACATTTGTTTCAGTTTCCTCCAGGTTTCCATCATTCGGTAAGTTGTCACATCCAGGTGAAGTGACATTTTCCATTTGGTTGTCATTCTCAGGTAAGTGAGTTTCAGCAGGAATGTCTCCTTAAAAGAATGTCTTTGGATGGGGAATTTCATAAACTCGAGTGAGCTTTATGGGTGTTTGGATTGGTTCTTCTGTGTACCAATAGACATCTTCATTTTCCGGTTCTGAATTCTCACATTCCTCACTTTGTTCAGGTGACTGTCTTGACTTATGTTTGCGGACACGTTTTGGTTGGACAGGTTCGTCTTCAACAGGGGCAAGAAAACCACAGGGAAGCAAGAGGTCGCAGTGAACGGTGCGAACAGGACCATCTTTTGTCTCAGGTTTTATGGTGTAAACAGGCAAGTCACCTGCTTGGCTCATCACAATGTGGATTTCAACTTCCCACCTGTCTGCTAGTTTGTGCTTGCCTCTGAGGCGGACTGCACGTACCAAAACTCTGTCGCCTGGTTCTAGTTTTGAGGGTTTCACTTGCATATCAAATCTTGTTTTGTTTCTTTCAGCCATCTTGTTAGCATTTTCTGTTGCTAGTTTGTAGCTTTCTTGTAGAGTTGTCTTCAGTTTTTCAATGTACTGGGAATGTGACTTGAAACTTTTGTTGTGAAACGGGAGCCCAAATGCAAGGTCGATGGGCAATCTCGGCTGACGACCGAACATTAACTCATACGGGGCAAAACCAGTAGTGTCATTCTTCGTACAATTGTACGCATGTACAAATGGTTTCACATAGTTGTGCCAATGAGTTTTGTTCTTTTCCTCCAGAGTACCCAGCATGCTCAATAACGTTCTATTGAAACGTTCTACCGGGTTACCTCTGGGATGATAGGATGTCGTCCGGATTTTGTGAATGCCCATGATTTTGCAAAGTTCTTTTATGATATGGGACTCAAAATCGGGACCCTGATCACTATGTAATCGTTTGGGTATCCCGTAGTGGACTATAAAGTTGTCCCAAAGTGCCGTTGCAACGGTCTGAGCTTTCTGATTGCTGGTAGGGATGGCTATAGCGTATTTCGTGAAATGATCAGTTAGCACGAGCACATCCTTTGTGTTGCTTTGATCGGGCTCAATGGACAGGAAATCCATACAGACAAGTTCAAGCGGTCGGGTGGACTTGATGTTGACAAGCGGAGCAGCTCGCTCTGGAGCAGTTTTACGTCTTACGCAGCGATTACATGTCTTGATCTTTTTTTCAATATCTGCCGCCATGCGAGGCCAATAGAACCTTGTTCTGGCGAGATCCAAAGTACGCTCTGTGCCTAAATGGCCCATGTCACAGTGGAGGCTTTGAAAGACTGAATCGCGGAGTTGTTCAGGTAAGACGGGCTGGTAAGTAACATTTCCTCCACCTTGACGAGTGCAGTAGAGGATGTTATTGCACATTTCAAGTCGACCGAGCTCTCGGAGTAACAAGTTGATGTCAGGAAGCTCAGTTCTTACAGTTGGTGGAACTTTTAGCCCAGTTTCAATTTGTGCAATCACTTCTCTTAAACAGGGGTCAGTTCTTTGTTCATTTTTGATCTGTTCAGGAGTCATGTGGGGTGCAACTGGAAGACCACCACAGCCATCTTCATCGGCGTAGTCATCTGGAACGGCGGCTACAGAGAGGGCTAATGAGTGAACCAGAGGGAAGATGTTGTCTAGAGAGCTACAGACAAGGTGTTTTTCACATATAGCAGACACTACCTTGGAACTTAAACTGCTCTCAGGAAGAGACAAGTGAGTTTGAGTGAACTGCTGTATGCGATCGAGCTCCTTTTGGGACACTGCGTCATTAAGTAACTCGCCATGTGGCCGTCTAGAGAGGCCGTCTGCATCTGAGTTAAGCTTGCCTGCTCTGTATTGGAGCTTAAAGTTAAATGTCGACAGAGCAGCTAGCCACCTATAACTCATGGCATCCATCTTAGCAGTAGTTAAGATGTACGTCAGGGGGTTACTGTCTGTCACGACAGTAAAATGATTGCCATATAAATAGTCTGTGAAATTCTCCGTTACTGCCCACTTTAGAGCTAAAAATTCTAATTTATGGGCAGGGTAACGGGACTCACTTCTAGACAACCCCCAGCTTGCATAAGCTATGACCCTAGTCTGACCCTCCTGCTCTTGATAGAGGGTGGCGCTAAGCCCTGTAGTGCTGGCGTCAGTATGGAGTGTATATGGCAACTGAGGGTCAGCGAAACCCAGGACAGGCGCAGTACTGAGCTTTTCAATGATGGTTTTGAATGCAAGATCACAGGAAGAAGTCCACCGCTCGCCAAACGGTGTCTTTGGGTCGTGGTACTGGGCAGGCTTAGCTTTGGGCTTTGGGCTTTTTCGCAAAGGAGGGTAGCCTGCTGTTAAGTCAGTGAGGGGCTTAACGATGCTGGAATAGTTCTTAATGAACCGCCTATAGTACCCTGAAAAGCCTAAGAACGAGCGGAGCTGTTTGAGATCACGGGGCACAGGCCAGGTACTTAGAGCTTTCACTTTTTCGGGGTTGGTTTCAACTCCTTTACTGGACACAATGTGACCGAGGTATCTGACAGAAGTTTGAAAAAATCTGCATTTCTCAGGGGAGAGTTTAAGCCCGTACTCTTTTAGGTGATTAAGAACTTTCATTAAGCGAGCCTCATGTTCTTCGGGTGTCTTGGAGAATACAATGATGTCATCGAGGAACACGATCACCTCATGCAGGTTCATGTCGCCTATGCATTTCTCCATGAGGCGCTGGAACGTGCTGGGGGCGTTTGTAATGCCTTGGGGTATTCTATTGAATTCCCAAAAGCCCATGGGACATACGAACGCCGTCTTTGGTTTGTCCAGCTCCTCTACCTCAATTTGGTAGTACCCAGACTTTAAATCGAGGATGGAGAACCACTGCGAACCGGTCAAGGTGGAAAACGTTTCCTCCAAGTTGGGGAGGGCGTAAGCATCTTTTACAGTCTGCATGTTAAGCTTCCTGTAATCAATACAAAGGCGGACATCGCCATTTTCTTTCGCACCACTACAATAGGCGAAGAAAATGGGGAAGTAGACTCTCTTATCACGCCTGCTTGTTGGAGTTCTTTGAGATGCTTACAGACCGCTTCCAGGTCATTTGGATGTATGGGACGTGCTCTGTGTTTGAACGGTGTTTCATCTGATAATTTGATTGTGTGTTTCACTTGATCCATTTTGCCAAAGTCAAGATCGTTTTGTGCAAATACTTCAGGCATTTGACTGAGTCTTTCTGTTAGGCGCTCTTTCCATTCAGCGCTAACGAGGGAAGAGTCAAAGTTGAACTTCAGAGTGGACTTTGGTTCAGTTTTGGACTTTGTAACTTCCACGGAGTGTTCTTGTGATTGGACTCGTTGATATGCACAAATTTCTCCAACGACACACTTCTGAGGGACTGTCACGTCATGTTCTGATTCACTGGTGAGTATAACTGGAACAAGGTAAGGTGCTCTTTCAGGTAAGTCTATGAGACATGGTTTTACCAGGATACCACCAGGTAAAGCTGACATTACCGGGTGTTCTAACAAGACAGATTTTTCACTGTTGCCGGCTGACACAGCTACAGCGCCATCTAGAACAACTGTTTGGCCTGCAGGAACTAACTGTGGCTCTTTATTGCACATGGTCACTAAACCAAGGCTAGCGTCTTTGGACTGTCTGTGCCATAGCTCAAGGACTTTTAACACTGCATTATAACCAAGTGACATGGTTGGCTGCAGTTCAGAACATGCATCAGAGTACAGCTCGTAAAGTACATCTAATGTGTTTGTCCCTATTAACACTAAGGACTGATCAGCTGCACGTACATCTGGAACCACTAAGGCAAGTGTTGGCACTTCGGCTTCAATACCGAGAAAGTCTTTTGGGAAAGTGACATGCATTTCAATGTAGCCTAAGTAAGGTACACTCTGACCGTTAGCTCCCTCCACTCCTAACAGCTCAAAAAGTGGCTTAATCTCATGGTTGGATAAGTACTGTCTGTAATAGGACTCAGGGACAGTAGTCACCTGGGAGCCTGTATCTAACAAACAGTTCACAATACAGCCATTCACTTTCACTTGTGCTGTACTTTTTGTACCAATTACACCATTAGGGAAGTTAAAGGGGTCTGTTTTATAATGTGACTTCAGTTTAGCATGTGTCTTGAATGGAACTTTTGGTTTGGGACGGGTTATCTCTGAACTAGCCTCTGTTTGTCCCGCAACAGTGGTAGACTTCAGTTTTAAAGAAGATTGGGGGTTCCGACTGCCCCAAATCTGTCTTTTTGCTCTTAGTTCTTTGCGTTTTGCAGCTACAAGTGCAGGGTTTGGCTCTGACTCACAAGTGGCTACAATATGCCCATCTTCGCCACAGCGGAAGCAAAACCATGGTCTGGGCCTAGTATTGGGACGGCTGGACAAAGGTAAGTTTTCAGGTTTGGCATGGTCAGGTTTTTTATTTTCATATTTCTTAGTTGGATCTTTCTTCGGTGGTGCTTGTTTCTTTTGTTTCACGACAGCAGCTAATTGGCTTTTTAGATCAGCGACTTGCTTTTTCAGTTCTTTCAGACTGTCCGACTCTATTTCGCTATTTGTATTTGTTTCGATGACTGTTTGTTCATAGGAAGCTGCTTTTGGCTTTGTGGCGCCCAAGTGTTTTTTCATGCGTGTGTTTTTAACTTCTTGTCTGTTTTCAGCAGTGTGAAGGTGAAGCAATAACTCTGCATACTCAGGTGGATGTTTATCTTTTAGTTCCAGCTGTAGCTCCTTTAGCAGATTATCATCCCAACAGCCTCTGTTAAACTGCTTGAGAAGCTGTTTGTTCGCTTCCTGGGGCTCCAGACCGCCTCTGCGCACTGTGAGATTGAGCGCCACCTGCAAACGATGCAGATATGCAGAGGGTTTTTCACCATAATCTTGAAAAGTGTTCATGAATTGCACAAGCAGTTCCTCACTGTCTTCAACAGTCCCAAAAGCTGAGTCCAAAAGCTTAAGATAGTCGGCAGAGGTGGCTTCAGACCCAAGATGGCGAATAACATCAGACGCAGGAGCAAGAAGACTTTCAAAGATCTTGCGAGATTTTTCCAAGTCAGACAAAGAAGTATCTTCCATCATCAGGTCAACATGTGAACGCCATGTTTCATAATCAGCTTCAGTATACGGTCTTGGCGTTTTGCCAGAGAAAGCTCTGATTCTCCAAGAGGAATGGGGGTTTGAGGGCTTCTCTCCATGTTTAATGACATGCTTGACTACGATTTTCTGAACCTCGGGTGGGTTAAAATCAGCTGGGCTCAACATTTGAGGTGTCAAGTTTGGTCTAAGAGGGCTTTGGAAGAGTGCTTGAGTGGTTTTAGGGGTGCGAGGCGCTTCAACTTGGAGTGGAGGAGAGACTCCACTTTGTGTGGGTTCTACAGTAGGGAAAGCAGGATCAACCTCAGCAGAGACAGTTTCAGCTGTCTCAGCAGCTTCAATAGACTTCCCTATTTTGGACATAACCACCCGCAACACCTCTTCAAAACCTTTTCTACTTAGCTTAGCTAAACCCCTCAGGTTGCTAAGATAAGCCTCAGTAACACTGCCCCCTACAGTTTTAGTGTAGACATCGGTTAAAGCTTGAATGCAGTACTTAACCTCAGGATTGTCAGTGGATGGAAAGGAGCACGGCAACGTAGGTGCTAATGCTTCAATGCGTAATCCAGATTCGAACTCTACAATATGACTTTTGTCAAAGTCAGATGAGTTATCATTAATGCTAAGCACCCTGCGAATAGTGCCATGTTGCTCTAGAAACTCAAAAATGTCTGTGTCTTTCTCTTTATCAACAACACCACTGACAATGACTGCATTAGGGATTTTAACACCATGTTTTTCCACAAAATCGATTTTGGCCGTATATCAACTGATTAGTCAGGGGTCAAAACAGAATCCACATCTGTTGTGCAACACTCCAGGCTCTTGGCTGGCTCGCCAAATTTTTTTGTATACCTGTGACACCTGTAATATACAATAGTATACAGTAACCATGTGACACTTACTTGTCTCGCCAAATTTTGTAACAATATACCACTGTAATACAATGGGTAATTGGGTAACAGGGTATAATACCTCCCTCATGGATCGTCACCTTATCGTGGTGGGGGGGTTTGCATGCCCCAGTGATCCCAGGAGCTATGTTGTCCGGGGCAATTTGCCTCTGATAGGGTCTCCCAAGACAAACTGGTCCTGGGTGAAGGGCCAGACTAAGAACGATCCAACAGACTCTCATGATAAATTGTATATCAAGGATTCAGTGTACCCCGCCCGGTATGGGGTTACCGGGGCCCCACCCTGGAGCCAGGCCTGGGGGAGGGGCTCGAAGGCTAGCGTCTGGTGGCCGGGTTTCCACCCATGGGACCCGGCCGGGCTCAGCCCGAAGGAGTTACATGGGTCCGCCCTCCAGTGGGTTCACCACCTGCAGGAGGGATCATGGGGGTCCGGTGCTATGTGGATTAGGTGGCGGTCAAAGGCGGAGACCTTGGCGGACTGATCCCAAGCTTTCTAAACTGGCTTTTGGTATGTGGAATGTCACCTCTCTGGTGGGGAAGGAGCCTGAGCTGGTGCACGAGGTTGAGCGATACCGGCTAGATATAGTCGGCCTCACCTCAACACACAGCTCCGGTTCCGGAACCAGTCTCCTGGAGAGGGGCTGGAGCTTGGCCTTTTCTGGAGTTGCCCCAGGCGAGAGGCGACGAGCAGGGGTGGGTATTCTTGTATCGCCCCACCTTGCTGCCTCTATATTGGAGTTTTCCCCGGTGGACGAAAGGGTTGCTTCCCTGCGCCTTCGGGTTGGGAAACGGGTCCTGACCATCATTTGTGCCTATGCACCAAATGATGTTTCAGAGTACCCACCCTTTTTGGAGTCTGTGACTGGGGTGCTGGAGGGTGCTCCTCCTGGAGACTCCATTGTCCTACTGGGGGACTTCAATGCGCACGTGGGCAACGACAGTGAAACCTGGAGGGGGGTGATTGGGAGGAACGGCCTGCCCGATCTGAACCCGAGTGGTGTTCAGTTATTGGACTTCTGTACTAACCACAGTCTGTCCATAACGAACACCATGTTCAAGCATAAGGGTGTCCATATGTGCACCTGGCACCAGGACACCCTAGGTCACAGGTCGATGATCGATTTTGTTATCGTATCATCAGACCTGCGACCGTATGTCTTGGACACCCGAGTAAAGAGAGGTGCAGAGCTGTCAACTGATCACCACCTGGTGGTGAGTTGGATCCGATGGCAGGGGAGGAAGCCACTCAGACCTGGTAGACCCAAACGTATAGTGAGGGTGTGCTGGGAGCGTCTGGCTGAGGCCCCTGTCCGGGAGGTCTTCAACTCCTACCTCCGGAAGAACTTCAACCACATCCCGAGGGAGTCTGGAGACATGGAGTCTGAATGGGCCATGTTCTCCACCTCTGTTGTTGAAGCGGCGGCCCAGAGCTGCGGCCACAAGGTGGTCGGTGCATCTCGTGGTGGCAACCCCCGAACCAAGTGGTGGACACCAGTGGTGAGGGGGGCCATTAAGCTGAAGAAGGAGTCCTATCAAGCTTGGTTGGCTTGTGGGACTCCCGAAGCAGCTGAGGTGTACCGGCAGGCCAAGCGGAGTGCAGCTCGGGTGGTTGCTGAAGCAAAAACCCGGGTATGGGAGGAGTTCGGTGAGGCCATGGAACAAGACTTTCGGTCGGCTTCAAAGAGATTCTGGCAAACTGTTCGGCGGCTCAGGAGGGGAAAGCAGCTCCCCGTCCACACTGTGTATGGTGCGGATGGGACACTGTTGACTTCAACTGGGGATATCGTTGGGCGGTGGAAGGAATACTTTGAGGATCTCCTCAATCCCACTGATACGCCTTCCACAGAGGAAGCAGGGTTTGGGGACGAGGGGGATGACTCGCCTATCACAGGGGCTGAGGTTGCCAAGGTGGTTAAAAATCTCCTTGGTGGCCGGGCCCCGGGGGTGGACGAGATTCGCCCTGAGTACCTCAAGGCCCTGGATGTTGTTGGGTTGTCATGGTTGACACGCCTCTGCAACATTGCATGGAGGTCGGGGGCAGTGCCTTTGGCATGGCAAACCGGGGTGGTGGTTCCTCTCTTCAAAAAAGGGGACCGGAGGGTGTGCTCCAACTTTAGAGGGATCACACTCCTCAGCCTCCCTGGGAAGGTCTATGCCAAGGTACTGGAGAGGAGAGTCCGGCCGTTGGTCGAACCTCGGATTCAGGAGGAGCAATGTGGTTTTCGTCCTGGCCGTGGCACATCGGACCAGCTCTTTACCCTCTCGAGAATTCTTGAGGGTTCGTGGGAGTTTGCCCAACCAGTTTACATGTGTTTTGTGGACTTGGAGAAGGCATTTGACCACGTCCCTCGTGGATTTTTGTGGGGGGTGCTTCAGGAGTATGGGGTATCGGGCTTGTTGTTACGAGCTATTCGGTCTCTGTACGACCGTTGTGAGAGTTTGGTTCGTATTGCCAACACTCGGTCGGAGTCATTCCCAGTGAGAGTTGGACTCCGCCAGGGCTGTCCTTTGTCACCGATCCTGTTCATAATTTTTATGGACAGGATTTCTAGGCGCAGCCAGGGAATGGAGGGTGTCATGCTTGGTGACCACAGGATCTCATCTCTGTTGTTTGCAGATGATGTTGTCCTGTTGGCTTCATCCAGCAATGACCTACAGCTCTTGCTGGGACGGTTTGCCGCTGAGTGTGAAGCGGCTGGGATGAGAATCAGCACCTCCAAGTCCGAGTCCATGGTCCTCAGCCGGAAAAAGGTGGATTGTCCTCTCCGGGTTGGGGACAGGCTCCTGCCCCAAGTGGAGGAGTTTAAGTATCTTGGGGTTTTGTTCACGAGTGAGGGGAAAATGGAGCGAGAGATTGACAGACGGATTGGAGCAGCATCTGCAGTGATGCGGACGTTGTACCGGTCTGTTGTGGTGAAGAGGGAGCTTAGTTCTAAGGCAAAGCTGTCGATTTACCAGTCAATCTACGTTCCTACTCTCACCTATGGTCACGAGCTTTGGGTAATGACCGAAAGAACGAGATCGCGGATACAAGCGGCTGAAATGAGCTTTCTCCGTAGGATTGCTGGACTCACCCTCAGAGATAGGGTGAGGCGCTCAGTCATCCGGGAGAGGCTCAGAGTAGAACCGCTGCTCCTCCACATTGAAAGGAGTCAGTTGAGGTGGTATGGGCATCTGATTAGGATGCCTCCTGGACGCCTTCCACTTGAGGTGTTTCAGGCACGTCCCACTGGGAGGAGACCCCGGGGCAGACCCAGGACTCGGTGGAGAGACTATGTCTCCCAGCTGGTCTGGGAACGCCTTGGTATCCCCTCTGAAGAGCTGGAGCAGGTGGCTGGGGAGAGGGAAGTCTGGGCTTCTCTGCTTGAACTGCTGCCTCCGCGACCCGGACCTCCGGAAAAGCGGTAGAAGATGGATGGATG
Source organism: Pholidichthys leucotaenia (assembly GCA_020510985.1). Classification (NCBI taxonomy): domain Eukaryota; kingdom Metazoa; phylum Chordata; class Actinopteri; order Cichliformes; family Pholidichthyidae; genus Pholidichthys; species Pholidichthys leucotaenia. The sequence continues at coordinate 223,430,247 of CM035846.1, forward strand.
GATGGATGGGTATAATACCTGCAGGGTAATATCAGAGTTACACCCACTAACACCTGCGCTTGCCAGATTTTTGTGTGTAACCCTTACTAACACCCACTCATCCTACTCACTTTAGGTGTAGTACCCTTTTTGGTAGTGGTGTGTTATGGCAATGTATTTACCTTAACTTTACTACCTGAGGGAAAAGGGATAATTGGGCCACGTCAGACCGACTCTGGGTTCGTAGGAGCCTGGGAGGTGCAACAACAGATGACACACACACACACACTGTGTATGGAACTTGCAACTATGTACACTACCGTTCAAAAGTTTGGGGTCACCCAGACAATTATTTTGTGTTTTCCATGAAAAGTCACACTTATTTACCACCATGAGTTGTAAAATGAATAGAAAATATAGTCAAGACATTGACAAGGTTAGAAATAATGATTTGTATTTGAAATAATAATTTTTTCCTTCAAACTTTGCTTTCGTCAAAGAATCCTCCATTTGCAGCAATTACAGCATTGCAGACCTAACATGATTGCACAAGGGTTTTCTAATCGTCCATTAGCCTTCTGACACAGTGAGCAAACACATTGTACCATTAGAACACTGGAGTGATAGTTGCTGGAAATGGGCCTCTATACACCTATGTAGATATTGCACCAAAAACCAGACATTTGCAGCTAGAATAGTCATTTACCACATTAGCAATGTATAGAGTGTATTTCTGATTAGTTTAAAGTTATCTTCTTTGAAAAAAAGTGCTTTTCTTTCAAAAATAAGGAAATTTCTAAGTGACCCCAAACTTTTGAACGGTAGTGTATATTATTTACAAAGATGTACACATAAATAAATACACAGTGCGATAAAATAGAAAAAAAAATAATCCATAAACTCAAACTTATATTTACAAAATTCACAGTCCTCTTTTTTGTCCTTTCCAGGTGACTAGTGGAGTCACCTTTAGCAGTTTCTAGGATTCGGGCTTCGGCTCGCCATCCAGATCTGGAGATCCACGCTCTGGTCAAACCAGTCCAAAGGAAAAAAAAAAAAAAAAAAGAAAGAACCTGACCTATAAATTAGGTCAGAACACAAAGAGCTTAGTCTATAATCTAAGTCAATTTCCCCAATTCAACAAATGTGCATAAAACAAACACATTGTAGAGAATGTGGAAGGACGAGGCTGAGTTTATTTCACAAGTCAGATTTATTCACATTCTCCAACATCATCCAAAAACGGAAAGAGGACGAATCCCCCAACATCTGTCCCTTTTCTACCCAGGACATCAAAACACACAGTCACATGGTACTTAATCCCCAGTAACAATGTAACATCCTCCCGATCTTAACACCCCCCACTTCCAGTCTCTGGCCGCTGGGCGAAATCCCCCACGGCTGTCTCTTTGCATGCCAAAGACTAGACTTTCACATCCTCATGTTATCTCCAGAGCGGCTCAGTCCTTTGTTCCGTCTCAGATGTGAAGCCTAAGGTGGTATACGTATGAATCATGCAATGATATACATATGTGCATATATGTGTCCCACATGACCCCCCCAAACGTCTAAGATGGAACAACGTAATAACAGTCTGCAAGTCATGGTAAAATTATTACACATCAGTCCACGTGTCACTTGGGCCTCAGTCGCCTCCCATATCTGCTGTAAGCGGGCTTAACCACTTTCGCGGCGCCCTCCTGCTGGGGAGCTGCTGTCTGAGGATAAGAACTTGGCCACGCCGAGGAGCCGTAGCCAACAGCACATCCTCGTCGGCCAACACAAAGGCGGGTTTGAGTCTGTTTATGCCAATCTTTTCTTTCCTGCCCCCCAAATCTAGCAAAAAATGCTTATCCCCTGTTTCCAGCACTCTAAATGGTCCATCATAAGTTGGTCGCAACGGAGGGCGATGCGCATCGTGTCTGACAAAAACAAACTCCGCATTTTTTAGAGCCTTAGGCACAAAAATGCGCGGAAAACTGTGGTGAACGGGGCCGGGAAGCATGCCCGCTTCCGCGTCACTCTGCAACCGCTGAGCCGGGAAACATTCTGGCGCAGGATTATCCGGGAGAAATTCCCTGGGCAGCCGGAGTGGCTGCGCAAAAACTAACTCAGCCGGGGAGGCTTCTAAATCCTCTTTAGGTGCAGAACGCAACCCCAATAAAACCCATGGTAGTCTGTCCACCCAATTTGCATCCGTAAGTGACGCTCTGAGGGCCACCTTCAATGACCTATGGAAACGTTCGCATAACCCATTAGCCTGCGGGTTGTACGCGGTAGTGCAGTGGATCGTTACCCCCAGGCTGTGGACCATCGCTGACCAAAGCTCGGAAACAAATTGAGGACCTCTGTTGGACATAATGTCAGACGGGACTCCAAAGCGCGCTACCCATGCCGTTAAAAATGCGCGCGCTACTTCCTCGGCTGTGGTTGATGACAGTGGGACCACTTCTGGCCAGCGCGTGGTGCGGTCTACCATTGTCAGAAGGTGTGTGCACCCCTGCGTCGGCGGAAGGGGGCCTACGAGGTCCACGTGAACGTGGTCGAACCTCTTAGCCGGGATGTGAAACGGCTCCAAGGGAGCTCTCATGTGCTTGTGAACCTTGGCTCGTTGGCAAGCCATGCAGGCTGCTGCCCACTCTCTAACTTGCTTGCGCAGGCTCGGCCATACAAATTTCTCTCCTACCATTTTGGCCGACGCACGCACCCCCGGGTGCGCCAGAGAATGAATCGAGTCAAAAACGCGGCGGCGCCACGCGGTCGGTACCACCGGGCGCGGTCGTCCTGTGGAGACGTTGCAGATTGGGGGGGCATACCATCTTGCAGCACCCTGTTCTCCAGCCTTAACCCCGTTGGTCCAGACTGGAGCGCGCGCACGTCCGCGTCGCTCGACTGATCCGCGGCCATGGCTGCATAATCTATCCCTATGCGGACTGTGGCCGCTACGGCGCACAAGAGACAGTCTGCCACTACATTAAGTTTACCTGCTACGTGCTGAATATCGGTAGTAAACTCTGAGATTGCAGCCAGCTGCCTCTGCTGCCGGCCCGACCACGGTTCTGAAACCTTGGCCATCACAAAAGTCAGCGGCTTGTGGTCAACGAACGCGGTGAAACGGCGTCCTTCCAGCCAGAACTGGAAGTGGCGAATGGCCAAGTGGAGAGCTAACAACTCCCTGTCAAATGCGCTGTATTTTCGCTCACTATCGCGCAACGTCCTGCTGAAAAAGGCGAGCGGCTGCCAAGCCCCGGCTACATGTTGCTCCACGACCGCCCCTATGGCCACATCTGACGCGTCAGTAGTGAGCGCTATGCAGGCCGTTGGGTCTGGATGTGCTAACAACGCAGCGTTTGCCAGGGCTGTCTTGACCTCTGCAAATGCGCGCTCTCGCTCAGGAGACCATTCGATTTTGCTTGTGGGTTTTTGTTTTTTTAGCGCGGCATACAGTGGTTGCATGAGCTGCGCTGCGCGGGGGAGGAAACGGTTATAAAAATTTACCATTCCCAAAAACTCCTGTAACGCTTTGACCGTTTGTGGCTGGGGAAAATTTGTTACTGCGCGCACTTTGTCAGGCAGAGGAACCGCTCCTTCTGGAGAGACGCGATGCCCCAAAAAATCAATCTGCGTCACCCCAAACTGACACTTCGCTGGGTTGATTATTAACCCGTGCTCTCCCAACCTCTGGAAAACTGCCGTGAGGTGGTTTTCGTGTTCGTCTTCGGACGCGCTGGCTACCAAGATGTCGTCCAGGTAGACGAACACGAAGGGGAGATCGTGCAACACCGCGTCCATCATGCATTGGAACGTCTGTGCACCGCCTTTAAGCCCAAACGGCATGCGCAAAAACTCAAAAAGGCCAAACGGAGTTATTACCGCTGTTTTGGGTATGTCCTCAGCGCGTACTGGGACTTGATGGTACCCGCGGACCAAGTCTATCGTAGAAAAAATGCGCGCCCCCGCCAAATGAACGGAAAACTCTTGGATATGCGGGATTGGGTAGCGGTCGTGTGCTGTAGCGTTGTTCAACCTGCGGAAATCTCCGCAAGGACGCCACGAGCCGTCAGCTTTAGGGACCATGTGAAGCGGGGAAGCCCATGGGCTTTTCGAACACCTGATGATGCCCAACTTTTCCAGGTTGGCGAACTCCTCGCGCGCTATGGACAGTTTAGCTGCATCCAAGCGCCGAGCTTTTGCAAAAACGGGCGGTCCGGTGGTAGTAATAAAATGTTCCACTCCGTGTTTAGCGACAGCTGCTGAAAATGTGGGAACCGTGAGTGCTGGGAACTGAGTGAGTAGTGTGTGGAACTTACCACCTGCCGTTGCGACGTTGGCTTGTGCTGTGGGCGGGGTCACTCGGGCTGCACAGGGAATAGAATAAAAAGAAAGTGCATTAACCAGCCGCCTATTAGCAAGATCAACCAACAAACCATGTGAGCACAGAAAATCAGCGCCTAACATATTGAAGCTCACTGCAGCTATAACAAAAGTCCACTCAAATGTATGGCCGTGCAGGGACAGAAGCAGAGTCTTCTCACCAAAGGTCTTAATTGTCGAGCCATTCGCTGCTGACGCTCCATGACCTCCGAGACCCGCCAGCCGGTCAGCATATGTAGGCATGACGAAACTCACTTGGGAGCCTGTGTCCACGAGGAATTGCCTCCCCGAACGTGCGTCCGTCAAGTAGAGCAGCTTGTTCTCTTCCCCGAGGGCCGCGGCTGCTACCGACCCCCGGGCTTGGCGTTTCCCGAGCTCATGAACTGGCACGGTGGTATACATTTGCGTGCCCTCTCTGCAAAGCGGCGATGGTAGAAACAGAGGTCGTCTCCTCCGCGGTCCCTGGCCCTCGCTGCTGCCGTTGTCGGTGGGTCTGCTACCGCCGCCTCTGGCCCCCTGCCGTCTCGGGCCGTCGCGCCGAGCTCCGTCGCTGCTGCGGTGGCCACGCGCTGTCTGCTGGCGTTGAGAATCCGTTGTGCCTCCTGGGCCAGCGCGCGGAAGTCCCGCTGGGCCAACAACGGTGAACCGGCCAGGGTCGCTCTCGTGGCCGACGGAAAGGTTCTCAGGAAAATGTGGGTGAAGAGGAAATCATCGCCATCTGAGCCCCTCAGCCTCAGCATGTCCTCCATCAGGTCAACGGGCGTGCTGTCTCCCAAGTCGTTCAGAGCTAGGAGCCTCTCCGCTCTCTACTGGACTGAGGGAGTGAAACGCTGGATGAGCGCAGCCTTCAACCCGCCGTATTTGTCGTCGGCCGGTGGGCGCTCCAAAAGGCTCCGCACATGTCGAGCCGTGCGGTTGTCGAGCTTGGCAATAACGTGGTAGAATCTTGTGTCATCTGCCGCTATCCCCCGGAGGGCGAACTGTGCTTCAACCAAGTGGAACCAGGAGCATGAGTCGTCTTGCCAGAAGTCTGGTAGCTTGACTGTGGCTGCGTTCACCTGGCTGGTTCCTGACGAGTTCGGCTTGGGGGAATTACTTCTGCTCATGATACGTCTTAGGGTCACCAGTGTAGAGAATGTGGAAGGACGAGGCTGAGTTTATTTCACAAGTCAGATTTATTCACATTCTCCAACATCATCCAAAAACAGAAAGAGGACGAATCCCCCAACATCTGTCCCTTTTCTACCCAGGACATCAAAACACACAGTCACATGGTACTTAATCCCCAGTAACAATGTAACATCCTCCCGATCTTAACACCCCCCACCTCCAGTCTCTGGCCGCTGGGCGAAATCCCCCACGGCTGTCTCTTTGCATGCCAAAGACTAAACTTTCACATCCTCGTGTTATCTCCAGAGCGGCTCAGTCCTTTGTTCCGTCTCAGATGTGAAGCCTAAGGTGGTATACGTATGAATCATGCAATGATATACATATGTGTATATATGTGTCCCACAACATCTACCATTCAAACTCATCAACATGGTGCTACAACGATGAATAAAGTGCATTTGGAACACTTGACATCACAGGACATTTGTGCAGTGCACTGCACCAAGCTAACATCACATCTAGCACAACAAGTTATCACAATTTTGCTATATAACTTTCATCATCAAGTAGCAATTAATGGCAAGCGAACTGGGACCTTTGCTAACCGTTACAGCCTTGAAAAATAGCTTTTTCTGATGAAAAAACTAGCCGAATTTAGCATCGGCGGCTAGCGTTTTTAAGCTAGCGGTTAGCATCCACATCCACAATGAATAAATAGCACTCACCATGCTAAGTGGCTCATGCGTCAATGGGGTTCCCGCGCTCAACGGCGCCGACAGCCCCCGGATCCCAATCTTAAAATTTAATAGACGGGGCATCAGAATTTGGCAATACCGCAATGTCTCATTTCTCATTTTGGTTTAGGCTTACCAATTTCAAGGGTTTTATCCAGGTAAAGGCTGCTACCAGCACGCTAGCGTCGCCATATCACCAAGGACAGTCCCTCTCTCTCTGGTCTGTGTCTTTCGGCGTCTGGCGTGACTGAGCCAAAAATGCAAGTCATCCCAGACCCAGGGAGAGAGCGCTTAACCCATTGGGTGGCGTGACCCAGCAACGGCGCAGCCATTGGTTACAATAAATATCAACACACAATACTAGGAACTTTATCAGAACCTTCTAGAAAATGTTCCTATTTATGAATATATATTTATTTAAATATTCACATTCAAATTATGTATTCCCATTGTAAAATAGGTGTTTTTCTTTTTAAAAGTGGTATCAATATTTCTAATTTAATTCACGTTAAACTATCTACTCCCATTGTGAAATGAATGTCCCCCTTTCTTCTTAAAGTGGTATCGACATTCATAATTTCATCCACATTTTTAACACTGGGTTACACAAAGATAACACAAGTAAACACAAAATGTAGTTTTTAAATTAAGGTGTTTATTATTAAGGGGGGGAAAAAATCCAAACCTACATGGCCCTGTGTGAAAATGTGATTGCCCCCTAAACCTAATAACTGTTTGAGCCACCCTTAACAGCAACAACTGCAATCAAGCATTTGTGATAATTGGCAATGAGTCTTTTACAGCACTGTGGAGGAATTTTGGCCCCCTCATCTTTGCAGAATTGTTGTAATTCAGCCACAATGGAGGGTTTTCGAGCATGAACCGCCTTTCTAAGGTCATGCCACAGCATCTCAATCGGATTCAGGTCAGGACTTTGACTAGGCCACTCCAAAGTCTCCATTTTGTTTTTCTTAAGCCATTCAGAGGTGGACTTGCTGGTGTGTTTTTGATCATTGTCCTGCTGCAGAACCCAAGTGCGCTTCAGCTTGAGGTCATGAACAGATGGCCGGATATTCTCCTTCAGGATTTTTTGGTAGACAGCAGAATTCATGGTTCTATTTACCACAGCAAGTCTTCCAGATCCTGAAGCAGCAAAACAGCCCCAGACCATCACACTACCACCACCATATTTTACTGTTTGTATGTTCCTTTTCTGAAATGCTGTTACTTTTACGTCGGATGTAATGGGACACACACCTTTCAAAAAGTTCAACTTTTGTCTCGTCAGTCCACAGAGTATTTTTCCAAAAGTCTTGGGGATCATCAAGATGCTTTCTGGCAAAACTTAGATGAGCCTTTAGGTTCTTTTTGCTCAGCAGTGGTTTTTGTCTTGGGACTGTGCCATGCAGGCCATTTTTGCCCAGTCCCTTTCTTATGGTGGAGTCATGAACACTGACCTTAACTGAGGCAATTGAGGCCCGCAGTTTGGATGTTGTTGTGGGGTCTTTTGTGACTTCTTGGATGAGTTGTTGCTGCACTCTTGGGGTAATTTTGGTTGGTCAGCCACTCCTGGGAAGGTTCACCACTGTTCCATGTTTTTGCCATTTGTGGATAATGGCTACCACTGTGGTCTGCTGGAGTCCCAAAGCTTTAGAAATGGCTTTATAGTCTTTTCCAGACTGATAGATCTCAATTACTTTGTTTCTTATTTGTTCCTGAATTTCTTTGGATGATGTCTAGCTTTTCAGGATCTTGTGGTCTACTTCACTTTGTTAGGCAGGTCCTATTTAAGTGATTTCTTAAGAATATTTCTTGAGAACAGGTGTGGCAGTAATCAGGCCTGGGTGTGGCTCGAGAAATTGAACTCAGCTTTCCAAAGATGTGATAAACCACAGTTAATTTATGTTTTAACGGGAAGGGGGGGGGGGAATCACTTTTTCACACAGGGCCATGTAGGTTTGCATTTTTTTCCCCTTAATAATAAACACCTTCATTTAAAAACTGCACTTTGTGTTAACTAGTGTTATCTTTGTCTAATATTTAAATTTGTTTGATGATCTGATATATTTGAGTGTGACAAAAAAAAGAGAGAAATCAGGAAGGGGCAAACACTTTTTCACACCACTGTATATTCAGTACTGAAGTGAGCATAAAGGAAAAGCAACAGGCTGGAGGAGATGACAAATACTACAAGAAAAAAATGCTGGAAGAAGCATTGCAAGTTTTTATTTATCAATGTATTTATATTTTTAGCACTCCCTTTATTGCAAATGGACCCTTAAACACCAACACACTCAAAACGTACTGTGTTAAGGTTATGAATCTTGTTATACTAGGTGCTAAATCACTATACAGTGATGATAATAAGTCATCAACATCTCAGTGTTTGATCACTGCCTAATTTGTGTAATGCTGTGTCATGATTAAATTAAATGGGAACAGAAAACTAGAAATGGGATTTTAAGATCAATAAATAAATTCCAAATTAATCAGTGATGCCATACTGTAGTGCTTTTTTAACTAATTTTAACACATTATGCATATGGATAAAATTTAGAGTGCTGTATTTTCCTTAATGAGATATTTTAAAAAGTTTAGGCCAATGAAATGCACCTATTCTTTCATCTATTTGGTGTTTATTTCTTATATATTTGTTTAGATACTCTTTTGTGCAGTTGTGGTATTTTAAGAGGATAGAAGATCTGAAAATGATCTGCATGGAAAATAATCAATTTCTTTTAAGGTGGATGTGTTGTTACAGTTTAAATATATTTGTTCGTCCAGTCCTCTAGAGGGCGCTAGGCTCTGTAGTAGCTTTAAGCTTGCCAGTAGGTGACGAGAAGAAGAGACCTAGCATACTGAATGTCGACAGGAACACGAGTCTGCGTCGCTGTTCCTTCTAAAGCCATCCGTTCACTTCCAGCCCTTTGAGTGGCAATATGAGTAAGTTAGTAGTTTGTTGTGATGAGTAGATAAAGTATAGTTGATTATTAGAATAAGTTTGATGAGTTTTATAGACGCTAATCGGCGATGTGTTTGTGATAGCGAAGCCGTATCGTAGTCCGTGTGATGATGCTGTTTAGCTAGTGTTGACTATTTAAATGTACCGCTTGTAAATATCGTCTTTATTTCCTAATTTGTAAATATTTCTTTGTGTCTGTATTTTTCAGTTTCACACTCTCTGTATTAAATCCTAGTCCAAAACGACACCTGCCTGTTCCTTGGAGGAAGTGATGCAAGAGAGAGTTTAGCTGGCTGTGAATCTCAATATAGGACACGAGTCACATTGGGTGCAACAGTACAGTGAAATCATAGCACTCGGTGAGGGACCACAGTGAAGGTGGGTGGAATTTAATGTACATTTAACATCAGCGGTCCTATCCCGTCGTCAAGATAGAGCAAACACAGGCTGAAAGCCATAACAGTGGAGAAGCACGGAGCGAAAAAGGGTCACGCTCCTCAAGGTCACGCTCCTCCCACTCATCCAGGTCTTCTGTACATTCCGGGAAACTGACTCCTCGATCAGCTGTAGGATCTAGGAGGTCATCAGCTTCAAGTCAAGCCAGTATGGCAGCAGCACATGCCCAAGCAGAAGCTCAAGCAGCAAAAGCCAGACTAGCATATGCTGAGAGAGAGATGAGCATTAAAATGGAAAAGGTACGGTTAGAGGCAACTCTAGATCTACTTAACCTACAAAGGGAAGCAGATGCAGCCAGGGTTAAAGCAGAAGTGATGGAGTCTGCTGTAGCTCGGCTCATTAACCCAGAACACAGCGAAGAATTGAGCTTCTTGCCTCTAGAACAAACTGCAGAACAAAAAGTGAATGAATACATAAACAGGCATAGTTGTACTGATTCATCTCAAAAGAAAGAAACTTTTCAACAGGACAGTACACATCAGGAACAACATTCCACACTGATTTATTCACATCTCCATGCCAAACAAGAAACAGCTCATTGCCCAATTCAGCCACAAGAGGGCGCCAAGCGACACCACAAAGAGATGCAATTCACCAAAATTTTCAAAGTATGTTGCAATCACAACAGATATCAAGTTCAAATGATGCAAACAACACTACCAGCGACCTTGCCAGGTTCTTAGCCAGAAGCCAACTATTAACAGGAGGACTGACAAAATATGATGACAAGCCAGAGAGTTATCTTAGCTGGAAAGCCACATTCCAGAGTACCATCAGAGACCTCGGTCTTACAGCCAGTGAAGAACTAAACCTCCTCATTAAGTGGCTCGGCCCTGAGTCTTCTGAACATGCTAAGAGATTAAAAGCAGTCAATATCAGGCATCCACCTGCTGGTCTGAACATGGTCTGGGCGAGACTGGAAGAATGCTACGGCTCACCAGAGGCAATAGAAAAGTCCATGTTTGAAAGAATCCAAAATTTTCCAAAGCTCATGAGCAAAGAGCCACACAAGCTTCGCGATCTATCAGATCTACTGTGTGAACTGGAAGCAGCAAAGCTGGATGGATATCTGCCAGGCTTGAGCTACTTAGACACAGCAAGAGGTGTAAGTCCAATCGTGGAAAAGTTGCCCTTTCACCTTCGGGAGAAGTGGACAATGGTAGGGTCAAAGTATAAAGAAGACCATCATGTAAGTTTCCCACCTTTCTCATTCTTTGTTGAATTTGTAAAAGGTCAAGCCAAGGCAAGGAATGACCCAAGCTTCAACACGACTTATAGCTCACCTGCCAATTCTACAATTAGTTACAAAAAAGGAAAATCACAAAGTCACTACATGCAGAAACAATCAGTTACGGTACACAAAACAGACGTGTCAGTCGGAGTGGAGACAAAAGAAGGAGGCGAAGACATTAAAAGACAATGTCCCATACATCACAAACCACACCCACTGAAAGGATGCAGGGGTTTTAGAGCTATGTTGCTTGAGGACAGAAAAAAGGTACTCAGAGACAACAAAATCTGCTATCGCTGCCTTGATTCCACTACCCACCAGGCCAGGGACTGTCAAATAACAATCAAGTGTGGAGAATGCAACAGCGACAAACACCTGGCAGCTCTCCACCCAGGCCCGGCTCCAACAGCATCTAAGCCTCCCTCATCCCCTAAAGAGAACGGCGGGGAGCAAGAGCTCACACAAGACTTAAATGTTACAGCCACATGTACCGAGGTATGTGGAAATCAAATCACAGGAAAATCCTGCTCCAAGATCTGTTTGGTGCAAGTCTACCCGAAAGGTGAGCCACACAACATGAAAAAGATGTATGCAATAATAGATGATCAAAGTAATCAATCACTCGCAAAAACAGAGTTTTTTGAAACATTCAATATTCAAGGCACAGCCACACCTTACACACTGAAGACGTGTACTGGCACAACACAAGTAAATGGTAGAAGAGCCTGCAACTACATAGTTCAATCATTGGATGGAAAAATGAGTTTTCCTCTCCCCACGCTCATAGAGTGCAATGCTATCCCCAACAATAGGGAAGAAATACCCACTGCAGAAGCTGCCTCGCATCACCCCCATCTGAAAGCAATAGCTGCTGAAATACCACCCCTCGAACCAGACGCTGACATACTGCTGCTGATAGGACGCAACCTTCTCAGAGTACACAAGGTGAGAAAGCAAATCAGTGGCAGGCACAATGATCCATTTGCACAGAAGCTTGACCTGGGCTGGGTTATCATTGGTGATGTATGTCTGGGCACCGCCCACAAGCCAAGTGAGGTAAGCGCTCTCAAAACACATGTGTTGGACAACGGACGCCCAAGCTATCTCACTCCCTGCGACAATCGCTTCAATGTAAAAGAGAGCTTCACAGTGAGCCAATCAAAAGTTGTCTCCAACCTACTGCCATTTTCAAACCCACATGCAAAGCCCACGGTTGAGAATCTAGGTGAAGCAGTCTTCTGTCGCACTAATGAAGACAATCACCTCGCACACTCTGTTGAAGATACAATCTTTCTGAAGAAGATGGAAAGGTCCTTCAAAGATGACACAAACAGTTGGGTGGCACCACTTCCGTTTTGTAACCCCAGACGCCTACTCCCTGACAACAGGTGCTACGCCTACAAGCGGCTCATGTCTCTGCGACGTATGCTTGACAAGAAGCCAGACATGAAAGCACACTTTGTTGAGTTCATGCAGAAGATGCTCGACAACAAACACGCAGAGCCAGCGCCACCTCGTGATAGAGACAAAGAGGCCTGGTATCTCCCCATTTTCGGTGTATACCACCCACAGAAGCCTTGGAAGATCCGTGTGGTGTTCGATTCCAGTGCGCAGTTTGATGGAGTTTCACTCAATGATGTACTGCTGTCAGGGCCTGACCTAAATAACACACTCGTAGGCGTGCTCCTCCACTTCAGAAAAGAACCTGTCGCTGTCACAGCTGACATCGAGCAGATGTTTTACTGCTTTGTTGTCCAAGAAGATCACAGAGATTACCTTCGCTTCTTGTGGTACGAAAACAACGACCTGATCAAAGAAGTGGTGGACTATCGCATGAGGGTGCATGTTTTTGGTAATAGTCCCTCCCCTGCGGTGGCGATCTACGGGTTGAGGATGGCAGCAAAGGAAGCAGAAGGTGAATATGGAACTGACGCTCGAAACTTCATAGAACAGGATTTCTATGTGGACGATGCATTAAAGTCTTTCTCGACAGAAGCTGAGGCTATCGACGTTCTAGAAAGAGCCCAGAAAATGCTCGCACTTTCTAATCTACATCTCCACAAGATTGCCTCCAACAAAGTAGAAGTAGTGAACGCTTTCCCACCTGAAGACAGGGCCAAAGAACTCAAAGACCTTGATCTGTCTACAGACGAGCTCCCAGCCCAACGCAGTTTGGGTGTGATTTGGGACACCACATCAGACACGTTCACATTTGATGTTCCACAAGAGCAAAAGCCCTTTACTCGACGTGGTGTGCTGTCAATTGTTAACAGTCTGTTCGACCCTCTCGGGCTGCTAGCACCTGTAACCATCAAAGGTAGACTTCTTCTCAGAGAGCTCTCCAGCAGCAATCTTGAGTGGGACAGCCCCTTGCCTCAAGACATGTATGACGGTTGGAAAAAATGGCATGATTCTCTGCAGCATCTCAAGACACTGAACATTCCCCGTACCTATGTTTCATTCTCCATCTCACAAGCCAAGGTCACTGAACTCTGTGTGTTCTCAGATGCTTCAGTTAAAGCTATAGCTGCAGTTGCCTACTTGAGAGTCACACACGAAGACAACCATAACGAGGTTGGGTTTGTCATGGGTAAGGCCAAACTAGCTCCTGTGCCAGAGCTCACCATTCCGAGGCTAGAACTGTGTGCTGCAGTGCTCGCTGTGGAAATGTCTGAGCTTCTCAGAGAAGAACTAAAGATGAAAATTGACAAGACCACATTTTACACTGACAGCAAAGTGGTGTTAGGATACATCTACAATCAACACAGAAGATTTCATGTACATGTGAACAATCGTGTCCAAAGAATCAAGCAATCGTCTCTGCCTGGCCAGTGGAAGTATGTCCCAACAGAGCACAATCCTGCTGATCATGGATCTCGCTCTCTGCCAGCAGGGAAAATCTCCAGTACTACATGGTGGTATGGTCCAACCTTCCTGCTCAACAAACAGACTGTCGCTCCTGAAAAAGGCCCATTTGAGCTCATCGATCCAGAGTCAGATGTTGAAATTAGACAGAACGTGACAACGCTTGTGACAAGCACTAACCTCAAAGCCTTGGGTTCATCACGTTTTGAACGTTTCTCAAAGTGGACCTCCCTTGTCAAAGCAGTAGCTTACCTACGTCACATTGCTCACGGTTTCAAGTCCAAAGGAGGTAACAGATGTAGGAGCTGGCATCTCTGTAAAACAAGTCTCACAGAAGAAGCCTTAACACAAGCAGAGCACACAATCATCAGATGTGTCCAACATGAAGTGTATGCAGAGGAAATCAAGTGCATCAAGACAAAACGAGAAATAGCGCAAGAAATAGCGAGAAATAGCGCAATCCGATTATCAACGACAATGGTTTACTCCAAGTAGGAGGACGTCTGTCAGAGTCAAAGCTGCCCAGTCATGAAGTCAATCCTCTTCTACTCCCAGCAAAGCATCACATCGCTACATTGCTCACCCGACATCACCATGAGGCTGTTAAGCATCAAGGAAGACATTTCACTGAGGGTGCAGTGAGAGCAAGCGGTGTGTGGTTAGTGGGTGCCAAGAGATCCATCAGCAGTGTCATCCACAAATGTGTGACCTGTAGAAAGCTTCGAGGTAAGACAGAGCAGCAAATCACGGCAGATCTACCCGCTGAACGTTTGCAAACCGATCCCCCATTTTCTTATGTTGGCCTAGATGTATTTGGACCGTGGGAGGTTACAATGCGATGCACTAGAGGTGGTCAAGTCAACAGCAAAAGATGGGCGGTTCTGTTCACGTGCATGTCTACAAGAGCCATTCACATCGAAGTAATCGAAACACTCAGCTCTTCAAGTTTTATCAATGCTCTTCGAAGATTCTTCGCCATCAGAGGCCCTGCTAAACAGCTAAGATCTGACTGCGGGACCAACTTTGTCGGAGCATCCAAGGAATTGAAATTGGATCCTCCAAAACCTGATGAGACAAGTGTAGAAGACTATTTATGCGGACAAAGGTGCTCCTGGGTGTTTAACCCTCCTCACTCATCATACATGGGAGGCACATGGGAGCGTATGATCGGCATAGCACGACGCATCCTGGACTCGATGCTCTTACAATCAGGAAACCCCAAGCTAACCCATGAAGTCCTAACAACATTGCTGGCTGAAGTCACAGCTATTATCAACACGAGACCTCTGGTGCCGGTCTCCTCAGATCCGGAAGCTCCTTTGATCCTGACGCCCATGACTCTTCTCACAGAGAAGACTAATGCAATCCTAACTCCGCCTGGAGATTTCACCAAGGCCGACATGTACAGACACCAGTGGAAGAGAGTTCAAGTCCTTGCCGACACCTTCTGGGCCTGCTGGCAAAAAGAGTACCTGAACACGCTCCAGAGTCGTCAGAAGTGGCAGCGCAACAAACCAAACCTGGAAGAAGGGGACGTCATTCTTCTCAAGGACAAGAACCTAAAAAGGAACGAATGGCCTATGGGCATCATCGTGAAGACTCTCGCAAGCAAGGATGGAGTCGTAAGGAAGGTGGAGGTCAAGGTGACACAGAACAAAGCTACAAAGACTTTCTCCAGACCCATCTCAGACTGTATACTCCTTTTATCTCGAACAAATTAGTTTATAAGTTTAGTGGCATTCTTAAAATAATGCCAGGCGGGGAGTGTGTTGTTACAGTTTAAATATATTTGTTCATCCAGTCCTCTAGAGGGCGCTAGGCTCTGTAGTAGCTTTAAGCTTGCCAGTAGGTGATGAGAAGAAGAGACCTAGCATACTGAATGTCGACAGGAACACAAGTCTGCGTCGCTGTTCCTTCTAAAGCCATCCGTTCACTTCCAGCCCTTTGAGTGGCAATATGAGTAAGTTAGTAGTTTGTTGTGATGAGTAGATAAAGTATAGTTGATTATTAGAATAAGTTTGATGAGTTTTATAGACGCTAATCGGCGATGTGTTTGTGATAGCGAAGCCGTATCGGAGTCCGTGTGATGACGCTGTTTAGCTAGTGTTGACTTTTTAAATGTACCGCTTGTAAATATCGTCTTTATTTCCTAATTTGTAAATATTTCTTTGTGTCTGTATTTTTCAGTTTCACACTCTCTGTATTAAATCCTAGTCCAAAATGACACCTGCCTGTTCCTTGGAGGAAGTGATGCAAGAGAGAGTTTAGCTGGCTGTGAATCTCAATATAGGACACGAGTCACATTGGGTGCAACAGTACAGTGGATATTTAAAAAGAGCCTTCATCGAAAATGGTAAAACATGCCTTTTAATTGAATTTTATAATAATCAAAATCATGACAGAGAGAAAAGGTGCTACTTGTAACACACCCCTTTCTCATTTTGACAGGTGCCACACCCCCTGACCTGACCCTGACCCCGCACCCATGACCCCACGTAATTAGGTTGTCAATCAAGAGAGTTTTGAAAACATGACCTTTGATCCGAAACTTCTCATCAAACTTGACAGATTGTGATTTTAATCTGTTGTCCACATGTGGGGTAGGGTTAGGAAGGGGTTACGCATAATTAAGTTGTCAATCAAAAGTGTTTTGAAAACATGACCTTTGATCCGAAACTTCTCATCAAACTTGACAGATTGTGATTTTAATCTGTTGTCCATATGTGGGATAGGGTTTGGATGGGGTTAATGGTGACAAGAAGTCTTGTCAGAAGTGACAGCTTTGTAGTCTTTCAATTTACAAAAAAAACTCAGATATCGGTGTCTGTAAAATGCTTTAAACAATACCACTGTCTCAGCCAAAACAGATGGGCTCAAAGGTGACATGTTTGTAGCTTGCTTCAATTTGCAAAAACAGATATCAGTCAGAGGCGTCTCACCGTGTTAGGCTTTGAAGCCACCATTCTCTTGGCTAAAACAGATGTTCAATGGGGAGACCACATTTTGCAAAAACACGGATCTATGCTCTGTGTACAAAAGCACGTACCCACATTGACCCAGTCACAAATCTGCAACATCATCTTCTGCACATTCAGAAAAAGGGTTTTAGAGGTAGACTGACCTGAGCAAACAGGCCTATTTGGTCTTAATGACCCAAAGCACACTGGAAAAAAAAAAGCAGGTAAATGTCCTTGCACAGCTTAAACAGAACTCAGACTTAGACCTCATTGAAAATCTAGGGAAACAGACACAATTGCTGCTGCTGCTGCTGTATAGGCAGAGGGAGATTGCACACGGCGATTAATTCACGCGACTCTTAGTGTTGCAATAGTTTACTTGTTAGGCTGACTGACTTTAGATAGAATACAAATTCCACTTCTTAAACACATATTTTGCATTTCTGAGTGATTGTAGGATGTTTGCTGAGCTTTCCTAAGCATATGCCGCCGTGAAAACAAACACTGGCGATAATTTAGAGTTGATATGGTTTATTTTGTGCTGATACTAGGAAATTTAACATTTCTCCTATAAAAGCATTTTACATTTTGTGTTTACATTTTTAAAATGACCATACAACAGCCTTCTAAGGATTGTCTGCGTGAAACAATTCTGTAAAACATCCCACAACTTGTACGTGATATTTACCAATGGTTAAATTAGTTTTGTAACTTTAAGGCAGAGTTTTTTTCAACCACTCATGACAACTTTATACCAGAATTTGGAGAGGGTTTTTCATGGTCTGTGCATCTGCGTGTTCTTTTACCACACCATATGACTTAAGCTTTTGTACAGGGTGGGTAATTGAAAAAAAAACAAAAAACATTTTAAATCAGTCTACAGTTTTTTCAACATTCAAACTCCCCTCCCTAGTGTTCTGTCCCACTTATGTCAAACCATCTGCTGCTTTACATCAAAATTTGCCAGGAGGAAGATGTCATTATTTTTTCCCCACCATTGCAGAGCCTTGAAAAGAGGAACCTCTTGTTAAATTTGCTTTTAGGTAAGACCAAACAGAACTTCAATTACAACGGATGTTTCAATGTTTGCCGTCCTGCAGGGGAAAGTATTGTTTGTATCAGTGTTACACATAAAAGAAAAATATCAAAAGAAAATAAAGGCCAGTGTTTCACCAAATGCTACTACTGTGGCTGTTATCATTGTGTACTTGAAATGATGCTGAAGACTAAAGGAACTGTGTGGAAGATTTTGAAACTTTGGCTTTTATTGACATCTTGTTTTTCACTCAGTGGGCTGTAACCCTATTCATTCTATTCATATAGTGCATTCCTTTTGCTGAAGCAAATCTGTTTTAGGACTGCATTTCTAGTACTTCCAACCATGAAGTTGGCATTTTTGGCTCCTGAAGTTGCAAACTTTTTTCTCTGCCAGCAACTCAAATGTCATAAGATTTGCTTTGAAAGACTTCAAACTTAATGGCCACATTAAAATAGTTATACTGTGGAGGACCAAATAAGTTCAGGCAAGATGCGATGAGCTGGAAGGTTTCAGTTTTATTTCCTCCATCATGAGACACACTGTAGCGCTGTGTTGTGTGTGTGCTGTCTTCTGTGTGTGTGTCTTGAGGCATGTATAGTAAGCTCTTTTATACAGACAAGAGAGAATGCATGGCACATTTGCATATTGATATACATATCAGTCAATACATATCAATCACGTGATTAACTGGCGCCCAGACTTCCTCTCCTTAATCCAGGGATGTATAACAATAGCCATTGTTCTGATTGTCTCCTAGGGGCTCTCTGTCCATATGCAAATTGTTCTGCTTCCTGCCCCCTAGCTGAGTGTGAAGATTGAATGTCCATGTAGATTGTGGTGGGTCACCACAGGGCTCCCCCCCAGAACACTCAGCAGGGGTTGTGACCAGCTCCAGCTTCAGGTTCCAGCACGTTGAACGGCCATGGATCATGGGCGCACGGGCTGGTGTGTTTCGTGCGTAATGGAACAAGACAGCAATTGGCCGGCTTTAGGGAGTGAGGTGCGGGAAAAGCACTGTGCAGGAGGAGGGGGTGGGAGTAAGCGAGTGCCGTCCCAGGACATCAAAGGTGTCTGGGCCGTGCAAAAATTGCGTGTGGATCCGCGATGGTGAAGGACTTTCCCGTTAAACGTGGTGGAGATCCACAGCGGCTGTGAAAAAAAAAACATTTTATCTGACTCCTCCCGTGGTTCGATCCAGCAAGGATGTGGGGAAGGCGAGTGGCCAAATTCCCCGAGGATGTGTAGCGGCTGTGAAACAACTGCATTTGTGTGAGGCGGTTTGGCTATAGGTGCGGGAGCAGCCCTAAAGTCATCGGGGAAAGCAATCGGCTAAATTCCCCTTGTGCGCTGTGGCTGAGAAACCCATACAAAATCCTGTGTGCGGGCTGCACGTATACTTCCAGTGCTTGAGCAGCCCTGAAGGTTCCAAGGGTGGCGATCGGCCGTTTTTCTCGGGCAGGTGCAGCGGCGGAGGACGCTGTATCAGTCTGTGGAGCTGGTTCGTCTCTGTGCGTGGTGCGTGCTTGGCGCTGTGACCACATAACTGGCAGTTGCGCTGTCCTCGTAATCCTGCGGTGTGCGTGCGGGGCTTCTGTGCACGGGAGGTCCGCTGTCCGGAGTTTAGTCAGAGTCGGGGAGCTCGGTGGAAATCAACGCAGTCTGCGTTGATGATTTTCCCCGTTCAGGCTGCTTCCTTCGTTCGCTCGTGTCGTTCATGGTGCATTTTGGTCCCAGCGCTGCGCTCCGGTGAGGATGAAGAGGTTGCAGGCGTTCTCTGGTCGTCTGGGATCCACAGCGCAGTGGGAGGGAGCAGATGGTCATTCTCCCTCGTCAGGTCACCAGTGTGGAGGTAAAAGGTCAGGCGGGGGGCGCACCATGACGCGTGCTGGGGATTCCCGTCCGGGTCGTCTCTGGGGTGTTCCCCTCGTGTTCCATTCTTCGTCAAGGGTCACCAGTGTGGAGGAACAAATAAGTTCAGGTGAGATACAACGAGCTGGAAGGTTTCAGTTTTATTTCCTCCATCATGAGACACACCGTAGTGCTGTGCGCTGTGTTGTGTGTGTGCTGTCTTCTGTGTGTGTGTCTTGAGGCATGTATAGTAAGCTCTTTTATACAGACAAGAGAGAATGCATGGCACATTTGCATATTGATAAACATATCAGTCAATACATACAGTATCAAATGCGTGATTAACTGGTGCCCAGACTTCCTCTCCTTAATCCAGGGATGTATAACAATAGCCATTGTTCTGATTGTCTCCTAGGGGCTCTCTGTACATATGCAAATTGTTCTGCTTCCTGCCGCCTAGCTGAGTGTGAAGATTGAATGTCCATGTAGATTGTAGTGGGTCACCACAATACCTTATTTTTCCAGAGAATATTAAAACAGTCTTTAGACTTTACAGTCTGTGTGTTCTCAGCTTCAATCGGATACTTGTTTTTTAATGTACTTTTTATTTGTGTATCTGTAGCATATGCAGTTGTCAATAAGGAGACCACACTCCAAAACTTTTTTAACAGGGCGGCGTGGTGGTGGAGTGGTTAGCACTGCGGCAGCACAGCAACTCACTCTTGGCCGGGGGATCCTGGGTTCAATCCCAGCCCCCGACCAACAGTGATCTGTGTGGAGTTTGCATGTTCTCCCCGTGTTTGCGTGGGTTTACTCCGGGATTTCTCCGGGTTCCTCCCACATGCCAAAAACATGCAAGATAGGTCAATTGGCATCAAAACTGGGGATTCTAAATTGTCCTTAGGTATAACTGTGAGAGTGAATGGTTGTCTGTCTCTCTGTGTTGGCCCTGCGATGGACTGGTGATCTGTCCAGGGTGTACCCTGCCTCTCGCCCAAAGATGCTGGGATAGGCTTCAGCCCCCCCGTGACCCGAAAAGGATTAAGCGGAAGAAGATGAATGAATGAATGCTCCTGTGACCATCGTTTGTATGAGGGAGGATTACCCCCACCACCACTCTCTCTCTCTCTCTCTGAGTGGGCGTGGTCGTGAGTGCAAGCTGGGAGCGTGTGACAGCGTGAGTGAATTATCTCAAACCTTTCTCTATCTTTTTGGGTTTAAGGTGGGGGTTTTTTTGCTAAATAATCTTAATTTTTGTTGTTTTCTGTAGCTGGGGTGGGGTAGGCGTTCTGGGAGGGGGGTTTCTGCTGCCAGCTCTGCTGGTCAACATGGTTTTGGAGCGAGGCTCCGGGTTCGAGAAGCTGACACGCCGGCATGCTGTCAAACTGGCTCCGGCTGTCAGCTGCTCAGTGGAGGAATGTAGTCTGGCTGTGGGGGAGTTGGTCGGTTATGAAAGCGTTAGGTCAGCTTCTAGAATGAATAATGCCGTGGTAATCTTCCTAGATAGTGTTGAAAAAGTTAACCAGGTAGTGGAGAGTGGGGTTGTGATTAAAGACACATTGGTTCCTGTTCTGTCTCTGGTAAATCCCGTGAAGAGAATTACAATATCAAATGTCCCACCATTTTTAAAGAATGAGCTGTTGGAGAAGGAGCTGTCGAGACACGGGCAGCTTTTGTCCCCCATTAAGCACATCCTTCTCGGTTGTAAGTCCCCGCATTTAAAACATGTCATGTCTTT
This sequence comes from Pholidichthys leucotaenia, assembly GCA_020510985.1. NCBI lineage: Eukaryota > Metazoa > Chordata > Actinopteri > Cichliformes > Pholidichthyidae > Pholidichthys > Pholidichthys leucotaenia. The sequence goes on from CM035846.1 coordinate 223,451,540, forward strand.
TAGGCGACAGGTGCTCATGATTTTAAAGAATAGCGAGGAAAGCCTCAACCTCGTATTTAAGTACCGGATTGAGGGCTTTGATTACACCATCCACGTCACCTCTGATAATATGAAGTGTTTCGGCTGCGGAATGGAGGGACACTTGATTCGATCATGCCCTCAGGGAGTGGGGGGTGATCACTCGGGGGAGGCTGCTAGTGCGGCCTCGCAGTCGGGCGCCGCGGCCGCGGGGCCGTCTGGCAACGGAGCGGCTTTGCCGCCCTCCGAGGCTGCTGGCACTGTTTCGACCGAGGCCGCGGGGCCGTCTGGCAGCCAGCCTATCGATCATAAATGGAACAGCAACAAAAGTTAAAGTACATCGCAGGGCTGCTGCACAGACCAACATTGTGGACAAGGGTGAGATTACCGAGAGGGATCACGCTGAGGATCAGACAGATGAGCCAAATGAGGCACAGGTAGATGGTGGGATTAGAAAGATGAATATAAAACCACAGCACAGGGTGAGCGAAAAGCAAGAAGAGACAGCTACCAGGGTGGCTAAGTCACTGTTGGAGGATGAGGATGACATTGAAATAGATGAAGAGTTATCTAAAATCTCAATCAAGCGGAAGAATTTGGAAAACAAACAGCAGAGGAACAAAGTAAAAAGGGTTGTCAAAGAAAGTTCTGAGGTTTCTCTATCTCAACCAGATTCTTATGCTGGGTCTGATAGAGAGTGATGGTGAAAGCAGTGATGATGTGGACAGTGGAGGCGGTTACCCCTTCACAAAAATACAGAAGTTTTTGCAGGACACTAAGGGATCCAGAATGGTTAGAGTTGAAAACTTTTTCCCCGATCTAAAACGTTTTGTTGACTCTGCTCGGGCCTACATGAAAAATAGGGGAGAGCTTGAGCAGGAAAGTTTTACTGATCAGGAGGTCTACAGACTAAAAAAGCTTGTACTAAAAGTTAAGAACCAAATTGCCCAGGATGATTAGTCTTTTATCGCTCATTCTTTCTTTTCTGTTTTTGTATTGGCTTTGCCCTCTTATATGCATGTGCAGTTTTAATTTTGGCACACTCAACATCAATGGAGCAAGAGAAATGTCCAAGCGAGCGTGTGTTTTTACTCTTGCAGAATGCAAGAAAATTAATGTTCTGTTTGTTCAGGAGACTGAACTGAGACTGAGACTCAACTGAACTGACTGAACTGAGACTAGTTCTGAGGACAATGCTGCTGACTGGAGGAGGGAATTCCAAGGGGAAATTATTCTCAGTCATAAAAACAGCAGCAGTGGTGGAGTGGGTTTTTTATTTTCTTGAGATTTTATTCCACTTTCTTATGACATTGATGAGATAATTGCAGGCCACATTTTAAAAGTTCGAGCTGTTTTTGAGAATGTGAAAGTTGTTTTTATAAATGTGTATGCTCCAACCGTAGGCACAGAAAGATTGGCCTTTTTAAATATTTTAGATGACACAATCAAAAATTGCAGTAATGATGACTTTTTATTTGTGGGAGGTGATTTTAATTGTACAGAAAATCCTCTTATGGATAGGAATCACCCAGAGCCACATGCTGCATCCAAGAGAAGTTTAAAAGGTCTCATAGAAGCTCATGATCTGTGTGATGTGTGGAGGAATTTTCATGGCAAGGCTAGACAGTACACGTGGAGCCATAGAAAGGACAATATTCTGTCCTTAGCTAGACTGGATAGGGTTTACAGTTTTAAGCACCATTTTAGCATTTTTAAAAGTGCTTTTATAGTCCCTGTTGGCTTTACTGATCACTCTCTGGTTCAGTGTTGTGTTTTTATCAAGAATATGAAGTGCAGTAGTGCATACTGGCATTTTAACACATCACTTTTATCGGATAACAGTTTTAAAACTGCTTTTATGTTTTTTTGGAGTAATTTTAAATTAACAAAATCAAATTTTAGTTCTTTGCAGCAGTGGTGGGATGTAGGGAAGAGACAAATAAAGAATTTGTGCCTACAGTATACTCGCAATGTCTCTGGAGACTAGGCCAGGTCTGTCAGGGACCTGGAGAGAGAAGTAGTGGAGCTGCAGTCTTTGGCAGGCTCCACAGGAGAAAGAGGACTTTTTTTTTTTTAATTTAAGTTTTTGTAAAGGGTATACATGTCATTACAGCATTGCATTGTTTACATTTTCATCACATGTTCCCAAATTTTTTGCTATTTGACAACAGGTAGGATAATTATTACAACACCCCTTTTTTTTTAAAGTGAAAGAAAAAGGGAAACTAAAGAGAATAAAATAAAAAAACGAACAAACAAACAAACAGAACAGCAAAAAACAAACAAACAGAAAATTAAGTAATTAAAAGTAAAAGAGCATCTGAGTAGCGTTGGAACAAAGAGCGGGACCATTATTGAAATGGTATTTGTCAAAGATTAGATCTAATGGAAGACACATATGCGATCCGGGGTTGCCAAAAGTTCATGAACCCATCCATGTCCTGTCTCAGTGCGAATGTCAACTTTTCCATCGAGTAAATCTTGAATCACGTTAATCCAATCTTCAGGTGTAGGACAGTCCTTCAGCATCCATTTTTTAGTTAGGGCTTTTTTACTTGCCAATATTAAAACACTGAATAAGTATTTATCTCCTCGTCTTTCCAGTGAGTCCGGTAGTAAACCCAAATACAAAGTTACAAAAGAAAAGGGAACTGTTATTTTGAATATTTTCCCCAATATTGTCTGTACATTGGTCCAATATTGGTGGATAACTGGGCATGACCAAAACACATGAAAATGATTTGCAGTCTTTTCACCACACAAGCGCCAACAGTTCAACCCCTTATGGGTAAATTTGTTTTGTGCAGGTGTTCTGAAAAATCTTACCAAATTTTTCCATCCAAATTCTCTCCACTGCAGGGATGAGGTACTTTTCCATTGCTGTTTATTTAGCTTTTCCCATATTTCCAATTGTAAAGTGAAATTCCCCTCTTTTTCCCATCTCTCTTTTATATATGATGTGTTGTCTCCTTTTAAGTCTTGAAGACCTTGGTATATTTTAGAAATGTATCTGATCCCTGGGATCCCTTTATATGCCATTAAGAAAACCTTCAGAACACCTGACTGGGCCCTTTCTAAATCCTCCTTTTTAAGTATATTGTTTATGTGGTGTCTAAGCTGAAAGAACCTGTAAAGATCTTGATTTATTAGACCTTGTTTTTTCAAATCTTCAAAACTTCTTAAAGTTTGCCCCTTAAAAAAATCGTAATATTTTATCAGCCCTTTCTCTTTCCACTCTTTAAATCTAGTGTCTGTTTTATTGGGGGTAAAGTCTTGATCATAGGCAATCCATTGCAGAAGTCGACAGGGCTCTTTAGCTTGATTCTCTCTGACTATCTTAAACCAAATTTTTAGAGGGGTCTCTATCCATGGGTTAGTGTTATTCAAGAGTTTAGGTAAGGCATTGTTCCCTATTATCGCCTGTAGGGGGATGTCACTTGTTATTTGGCATTCGATCTCCTTCCATTGTGCAGTGTAGACTGGGTTACATATCTCTATTAAAGTTTTAATTTGTGCGGCTTTAAAATAGTCCCTGATATTTGGCAGCGTGAGCCCACCTTTGTCTTTGTTTAGCTGTAAGGTTCTATATCTGATTCTAGGTCTCTTGCCCTGCCATATGAATCTTGAGATCCTTCTGTCCAGCTCCTGCCATGTTTTTTTGGGAGGTTCTATCGGTATTGTTTGGAAAAGGTATAGAAGACGTGGAAGTATATTCATTTTGACTGCTTCAATTCTTTGTGCAGTACCTAAGAATGGTATCATATTCCATCTTGCTAGGTCAGATTTTATTTTTGTCACCAGTGGATCATAGTTTAGTGTTATAATTTTGTTGAGTTGTTTCGGGATATTGACCCCCAGATATTTCATAGATTCCAACTCCCAGTTAGTTTTGAGTTCACTTAGTGAATAATGATTTGGGTCATAGTTGAATGTTAAAACTTGGGTTTTATGCATGTTTAATTTGTACCCCGATAAATCTCCATACTCTGAAAAAACTGAGATTAGTTCTGGTAAAGAAGTGTCTGGCTGCCCTAGGTATATTAAAATGTCATCAGCAAAGAGTGCTATTTTATGTTCCTTCTGACCAAGTGTAATACCTTGAATTTCTTGATTTTGTCTTATCCATTGGCTCAGAGGTTCTATGAAGATTGCAAAGAGCAGTGGAGACAGGGGGCAGCCTTGACGACATCCTCTTTCCAGCTCAAAAGATGATGATAAATTACCGTTAATCCTTATTTTAGCTGTTGGTTTTTTATATAATGCCTGTATAGTTCTAATGAAGCTGTTATGAAAATTGAAACTGGATAAGATTCTATATAGGAAAGACCAGTCAACCGAATCGAATGCTTTTTCAGCATCTAATCCCAATATGACTGCATTTAAGTTATATTTTTTTATATGATGAATTATGTGTAAAGTGCGTCGAATGTTGTCTTGTGTCTGTCTTTGTCTTATAAAACCTGTTTGGTCTAAGTGAATTAAGTCTGTCAGTATGTTTTCTAACCTTTTGGCAAGGATAATGGTAAAAAGCTTATAGTCCTGATTTAATACACTGATTGGTCTGTAGTTGGAGCATTCTAGTTTATCCTTTTCAGGTTTAGGTATAACTGCAATGACCCCTTCTCTCCAGGAGGGGGGGATTTCCCCTGTGTGGAGGGCATAGTTAAATGTTTTCAGGAGGAGAGGAGATAGTTGCTGTTTAAAGGTTTTGTACCATTCTGCTGTATATGTATTTTGTGATTCCGTAAGTTGGGGAAGGTTTAATGTGTTTAGGAATGTCTCGGATGCGTTTTTATGTTTTTTGTGGGAGTATAAGTTCTTATAGTAATTCTCGAAGCTTTTAAAGTCCTCGGACGGTGACATTTTTTTATTGAACCAATAAACTGATTGTATGAAAATATTCCATTCTGGCCATTCCCGTGATTTAATATGTGTCACCAGCCTCCATAAATGACTTTATTTGGTAATAGCCCATCTTTCACTTAGTGATGCTGCAGTACCGCCATCTGTCGATAGGGGCAGGCAGCAGTGACGTCAGCTCAGGAAGAAGTGAGGGTGATATTGCCTGCCTGTGCTGTGAGCCTCATCAGAGAAACATTCCCATCGGATCACTACAAGGGATTTTGCCTACCAAGATTAGATTTGTGAAAAATGATATTTAAATAAAGTTTTGTAAAATCCTATATTGAGTTTATTAATGTTCATGTCAATTTTATAATTCTAATATTTCAGCATTCATCAAAGTCGCATGTCATATACATTTTAATAATTTTTCTACCATTTTATGGTAAAATTCGGGTTCAATTCGGCACTCAATGTGGTGGGAACTCTGGCTTGTACATAGTGCCACTGCTCCCATAAGTGGGTTGGATCAACCAAGGTTTTGTTGAACAGAGTATTCATCAGATCATCCACATATTCTGAAAAAAAATATATTCAATAAAAATTAGACATCCATTTGACTACAGTATGAAATACAAATTTGACCCAAATTAACATAATTTGATAAAAGCTATGAAATGTGAAAGTTGAATGAAGACCAACCCTCCACCCACTGTAAATACCGGCTCACCATCACGATTCTGTGCCTGCTTGCGGCCTGCATTTTCATTAAAGTGCACTGCAGCTAAACAAAGTCTGTAATTAGAATATTATCACAATGATTTATTTTTGGACATATAAGTGATCTATCAGCAGAAACTCTTATGTAATTGGCACTGTTATTGTCATGACGGCCGCTGTGCCGTCATCCCGCTCATCAGTTCCAGCTGCGCACAGAACAACAGGTGTTAATCAGCGGCTCTTAAAAGCCAGCGTCACACTTGCACTACACTCTCACATTTGACAATAAAGAATAACTATTTTGTATGTGTCTGTGTCTGTCTCTTGGGTCCTGAAACATGTCAGTTATTATAATTGCATTTCATATTTTTGGTCACATATTGCATCTCCTCACCTTGTCAACATTCCAAGGAATGAGAAGTGTACACTCTTTGGTGCAAAATGAATAATCAGACTGTGGAAAGCCTCCACATTTGAAGTTTGCTGCCCTGGACTCAGCTTTCGCACATCCCTGAGGACCCGTGTTTTGTTGATCATAACTTATTCACAGCCCTTTGTGCCTGAAATAAATTGTAGGTGTGAGATATGTCACCAAAAATGATGAAAATCAATGGGATAATTTTTATATATATATAATACATGCACTGTTTCATTGTGTGAAATTGTTTTTTGTGTTAGGTTGCAGTCTCTCAGGAGCTGGGGGATCGTATGTAGTGCTCGCATCTTTGTACTGGTTGATGCGCTGGCAGCAGAGCAGCGCGCCGTTCAGCCGGAAAAAAGCAGAGGACAAGGGTAACGGGCACCACACCGAGACAGGGATAATCGGTGATAATGTTGCTTACTTGCAGGGGCAGGTGGCTGGCGTCGGCAGCTGACGAGGCGCAGGTGTGCGCGCAGCTGGAGCCGCCAGTCGTGACACAAATTGCATCTTATTCTCGAAATCGCTGTCAACGAAATGTCTACTGCACATGTTAAGTGATTTACCGACATCATTCCAATTTTTTCGCGTTTTCTGAACGAATTTCACCCATGCCGTTCTGATTTTCCCAGGGACGGGAAATTCATAAACACTCACCGCATGCTCCTCTGATATACCGTCGCACCCGTAGACAACACAACACCAAACCATAATTAATTCGATTACTGAAATCCTAATCTTAATAAATAATCTATTTGTAATCCACAAGTACTCCGAGAAATATCCGTAATCGCCGATTTTAAAACTTAAACAAGCAATGTCCGCCGAGCGTGTGCGTGTCTCTCCCTGAAATTACGTCACACAGTCAGTGGCCATCTTAGCCGCTGATCGCTTGAATGAGTCAGACAGCTCTCAAGGACAGCGTATTTAAAGAGCGCATTGTCACCTTATGCGACATTTGTTGACACCAAAACATGTGCGGTTCAAATTAGCTCGTCTCACACAAAAATTTAAGATATGATTTAGCAATATTGAATTTTCGTCCGGCCGACGCCTTTAAGAATATCCTGAATTCTGAATTTTATTTCCTTTGATACTGGGTCTCTGATTTTGTAGATTGCTCTTTCTGTTTGTTGTTTCCTCAATTTATAGGCTAGTAATTTTGCCGATTTACTGCCTGCTTCATAGTGTTTTTGTTTCAGAAATGTAAGTTTCTTCTGGATTTCTATTGTGTAGATCTCATTTATTTGGTTTTTAATTTCTTTAATCTTGAGCAAGCCATTAGAATGAGTGTTGTCTTTGTGTTCTTTTTCTAGGTTCTTGAGTTCTGACTCTAGTGTGATTAGTTTTTCTTGTCTCAGTTTCTTTTGGGTTGCCAGTTTTGCAATAATTTTTCCCCTTATTACAGCTTTGCACGCATCCCACAGTATTAAAGGGGATACTTCTCCATTATCGTTTTCTTCCAAATATCTGAGAATATCTGATTCCAATTCATCTTTCAGTGGTCCTTTCAGGACATTTGAATTCAACCTCCAGGAAAATGTATTATTTGTGTATTTTTGGATGTTTAAGTCCATATAGATCAGACTGTGGTCAGAGAGATCCATCAGTCCTATTTTACATGTTTTTACTCTTCCAATGTCTCTATTAAACATAAAAAGTAATCAATCCTTGAGTAAGATGAATGTGGCGTTGAATAAAAAGTATAATCTTTTACATTGGGGTTGAATTCCCTCCATACGTCACAGATTCCCATTTCTTTTAATAGCATCCGAGTTTTCCTATTTTGAGTGTTATTTTGATGTGAAGAATTACCTGTTGCATCCCAGTATGGATTCAGTCTTAGATTGAAGTCTCCACCACATATCACTAAACCTTGGACTTTAGTTATCATTAGGTCAAATACATTTTTATAAAATTTCCATTTAGCCCCTGGTGGTGCATATACATTCAGCAGGGTGATATCTTCTCCCTCTAGCCGCCCAATTACCAAATTGTACCTCCCTTCTTTAGCTTTGTGTTCTGTTTTTTTTTCAAATGTAATTTTGGTTGATATCAATGTCGCTACTCCCCTCCTCCTCCCTGACTTATATGAAGATGAAGAGATCATTTTAAACCCTTGTCTATTGAGTTTAGTGTGTTCCACGTCTGTTAGGTGGGTGTCTTGTAAAAATATTATTTCTGCTTTGTCTTTTTTCATTTTGCGTAGAATCTTGGATCTTTTAACTGGATTCAGGATCCCTTTTACATTATATGAGGCTATTTTGGTTACACCCTGTTTCTCCATTGCATTTTCTTATTTAGTATAACAGTGTGGTGGCCCTCTTTTTTGCTACTCAGAAACTGAAAGAACATTAACAACATAAAAAACATTAAGAACATAGTGTACGAAACTTTAAAACAAAAAACTGTCAAAAAAACTTCCTGAGCTGGGGTCTCTTTAAAGACCCTGTAAGAGCCCTGATGGAGTGTAGGCTCTGAGGGAAATTCCTCAAACTCTGTTACGTGTTGAGGGCCCTCTCTTACCCCTGTAAGTTGTCCCATGTTTTTAACGTGAATTTCAGATCCCAATCCGAATTTGTAATGATTTTTTTTTTTTTTTTATGCCTATACCCTATGAGATTGTGTGCACCCTTCCACCCCCATCACAGCAAACATTCACTCTAAGACAGTATTTGTTAGTGTAGGAAGAACATGTGGGTCATTGTTACATTTCTATTTTAACAAGATTTTTTTTTTCCCTTTAAATTAAGAAGACATTTGTTTCTAATGCTATAACTGCTCCATGAAAGGTTTTACCACATGCTGATTCTGCATCTCCTTTAATGTTTGTTACCTTGTAGGAGGGGGGATGTAAGTGCAGAATGACTGAAAAGAAAAAAAAACAAAAAGGTCGCTATTCCTTCCTGGAACTGGAAAGCTTATCTTTGTAGCTCTGGGGCTGGGTTTCCCGCTGCTGGCCCATGGATTTTGAAGGTCTCTGAGTGGACCACGTTTGAGCCCTGATCCTCTCGCTCAGATCCGCTGCGGGTTTAAACACCGATACCGGGAGCCCTCTTCTCGTCATGTCAATTGTTGCTTCTTCTGCTGAATTATAGAGACATGACTCTTCACCGTAAAAGACCCTTAACTTCGCAGGAAATGGCGTCTGAAAGCGTAGATTCTGTTCCCGTAGAACCTTTTTGGCGTCGTTATATTCCCGTCGCTTTTTAAGAACCTCCGGGGCGTAATCATGCTCCACGAAGACTTTTCTCTCTTGATGCATAAATCCTTTTTTCTGCCAAGCCCGTCTTACAACCTCTTGTTTTATTTTGAAATCGGAGAATCTTACCACCACCGAACGTGGGGGCGCTTCTGCTGCTGGCTTTGCGGCTAATGTATGATGGGCCTTTTCTATCTTCAAATCGGTGATTTGTGGAATATCCAACTTCTCTCTCAAAAAGGATTCCACGCATTCCACCATTGTGTTGAAACTATTTTCAGCTCCTTCTTTCAGACCGTGAATTCTTATGTTGTCTCGTCTCTGTCTTCCTTCTTGGTCGGTTAGCTTAGCCTCCAGCCTTGACTGTTTTTTGTGTAAATCCAGCATAGAATCTTCAAGCACTTTTATTCTTTCTTCGGCTTCCAAGATTCGGTTTTCGGCCTGGTCCATTCTGCTGTTCGTCCTTTTTAATTCCTCTCTGAATTCATGAAATTCAGCCCGAAATCGTCGTAATTCATCAAATAGCGATTTCAAGCTAACCTTCTTGTTAGCTAGGTCCAGCTCCTCGTCTTCTGAACGGAGGTCCTCCGGTTCAGATTCTGCGGCCGCTGCGCGTCCTGACCTGGGGAATGTCAGTTTCTTCTGTTTTTGGTTAGGCATAGTGTTTTTGTCTTTTGATTTTTATTCTTCCAAAAATCCGTTAAGTCTGATTTTGAAGATGTTTTCCTTGGATTGGGTCTGGGAGCTTCAGCGTTAAGTTGCTATCACCATGGCGTCCAGACCGGAAGTCAGAAAGAGGACATTTTAGCCTGTTTTCCACTAGCCCAGCACACCTCGGTACGGCTCGATTCACTTCAGTACGGCTCGGAATGCTTCTGTCTCCATTAGCACGGTGTTGTGCTTGTGCTGTGATGGTTTGTGTTAGGAGGTTTTAGAAGCGGGGCAGCAGCAGATTCTCAGCGAGGCGGGGCCACACTCCCGTGACGTTACGCACCGGACTGAGTCCTTATTTACATGAGACAAAAAATGGAGGATCCAAGGATTATTGCCTTGCTCGCTCTGTGGTTTTATCTCACAATTAATTTTATCTCATAATTAAGCTGCAACAACACAAGTCACTTTTGTTTTGAATTAACTGCCAAATGACCTAGAAATAATGAGCTGAAACTTGTTTTTATTCATATTAAATAATGAGACGGTGGCACACTGTCCAACACCACATCCTAGGGCATTTTGGATGTACTGAATTAAAAAAATTCATGTTTTTCACCTTCAGGTCAACGTTTGGAACAACAGTATTATTATTTTCCATTTAGATGATGCTACACTCCTTCTAAAGTATTGTAAATCTCTGAATTTGGAATGCCGATAGAACATTCAATTTACATATACTTGTACCTTTGACTTGGTGCTAATTTTTTATGATATTTCAATAAAAAGAACAGAAAGCTTACAAAAAGATTTCTTTTTTGGTCTAGTTAAAAATTACATTACCTTTACAATGGTTGACCCTCAGCATCATTTTGATCAGACTAGGCAATGGAATTTCTATGTAATTATACTGTTTTATAATTCAGTGTTATAACAGACAAACCACACTTTCCAAAACAATTCCATTTTATTATATACAAAATATTAAAATAAAAAAAAACTTTGCAACACAACATGAAGGTTAATTGACATTTTATACACGCCGACCACTGAGTGCTGAGGCTCGGTAGAATGAAGGCATCTCTGCCAGCTCTGGTTCAGGAAAGCTCGGTTGAATAATCCGGGCGGGCTGTCGCGGCGGACGCGTGGGATGATTCTACAAGGAAAATGCACACAATAAAATACAGCACGAAAGTGCAATATATACAGAAAAGACAATAGTTTTTAACAAGAATACATAAGCTTATTTCAGCGTATTGTTCACATGAATAATTACAATAAAAGCTTTAGTCCGCAGTGTGCTGCAATAAAGCAGCGATCCATCCACAAATGAACAGCTTTTTTATTGCATAAATAAACTGAGCGTCTTAACGAATATATTTGCGAAAAAACGCACAATAAAAAAAATTTAAAACTCACCGTTAAAGGACTCTGATGTCGAGACCTCCCGGTATATTTTTTCATTCCGGGCGGCTCCGTCTAACTCGCGCTGAATACGTTTGTCTGACAATGCAGTGAGCAGACACTGCAGCTCCTTATTGGTCCATGGAACACCCTTATTACGCGAAGCCATTTTTGATAGAGAATAAATGAAAATAGCACAGCAATACACTGAAAAGGAACCGCCAACAGTGGTTGCGTGCTGAGTAAAGGCGGTCGTGAAGATTCTTTTTCTTTTTTTTTTTTTCAAAAACTTTATTGAGAAGGTCGTGAAGATTTGGTAGATGAGGAGGAGGAGAGGGGCGGTTACAACCTGACCAATCAGCGCCGGTTACGACCTGACCAATCAGCGGCGACCAGTCTGTTAACGTCACAACACGGCACAGCTCAGCACTGCTGTACCCTGCCCTGGAGCGGGGCTGAGAATCGCGGCTGTTAAACCATGTTGGGGCTTGTGGAAAAGCGTACAAAGCGTGCTGAGCCGTCCCATGTCGCGCTAAAGCGTGCTAGTGGAAAAGGCCCTTTTGAGGCCCTCAATGGCAAAAAGTCTGTTTTAACTGACCTACTGGGTGTGGCCGCCAGGGGCGCTGTGGTACGCAGTAGGTTCCAGAACATCGCACTAATGGACGCTCCATCTCATTTTTTCTTTGGTTTGGAGAGGAAGAATGGTCAGAGGAGGATGATCCACTCTCTCAGCTCTGAGGACGGGCGGCCGATCCATGAGTCTGCGGAGATCCGTCGCTTTGCAGCTGCTTTCTACAAAGATCTCTTTAAGAAAGAATTTGTTGAGAATCCACATGCACTGAGTCATTTTTTGACGGACTTGCCAAAGGTGATGGCTAGCATGAATGCAGAGCTGGAGAGCGGAATCACTCTGCAAGAACTAGCAGTGGCTGTTCATTCTCTTCAGTGTGGAAAAGCCCCAGGGATAGATGGTCTGCCATCGGAGTTCTACAAGGCGTTCTGGTCTGAGATCTGTGAGGACTTGCTGGAAGTACTGTCTGACAGTCTGCGGAAGGGTCACCTGCCCCTAAGTTGTAGGAGAGCAGTCCTCACCCTCCTTCCCAAGAAAGGCAACTTGAAAGAGACTAAAAACTGGCGTCCGGTGGCCCTCCTCTGTAGTGACTACAGAATTCGCTCCAAAGTGTTGGCTACCAGACTGAGGAAGGTGATGGAGCAGGTCATACATGTAGACCAGACCTACTGTGTACCTGGTAGGTTGGTTACAGACAACATTTTTTTAATTCGTGATGTTTTGGACCTCTCCAGCTCATTGGTCAAAGAACTTGGTCTTATTTCAATAGACCAAGAAAAGGCGTTTGACCGAGTTGAACATCCATACCTTTGGCAGACACTAGAGGCCTTTGGTTTCAGCTCAGGGTTCATCGCCAAAATCCAGGCTTTGTATAGAGACATTTTTTTTTTTTTTTTTACTTATTTGTACCCGTAGGTAGATTTGGTTTGCAGTCTGGTGACAAGCCACCGGCTGCCGGTCGCTGCGTGCGCGAGCACCCTAAACCTACATGTTTTTGGTATGTGGGAGGAAACCGGAGAAATCCCGGAGTAAACCCACGCAACACGGGGAGAACATGCAAACTCCACACAGCTCACTGTTGGTCGGGGGCTGGGATCGAACCCACGATCTCATGATCCCCGCGATCCCCCGGCCGAGGGTAAACTGTGCTGCCACAGTGCTAAACCACTGCGCGCTCCAGTGTAGGAGCTCACCCCAGCTGCTCCAGCATGCTCCAGTGTAGGAGCATGCTCAAATAACGAGGCTGAGTTTCAGTCATAAACCAGCTTTATTTGACAGAACACAAGCTCCTAGCATTCTCAAAGCAGGAAAGAGAAAGAATCATACTTCAACCCCCTTTTATACATTTCCAGCATCAGAATTCAAGTCACATGGTGTCTTCAGTCAACATACAGTTACAAAGCATCCCTTTGAAGCTTCACCATTGTCTCTCATTTCTTGATGAACCGGAATACCCTCCGGGGCGTCTTCTGTGGGACAAAGAGTACTTAAATGTACCACTGCGCCACCGTGCAGCCCAGAGTATTTTGAGTACATTGAGAGTATTCTTAAGATTAATGGTGGTTTGAGTGCTCCTTTCAAAGTTGAGAGGGGTGTCCGACAGGGCTGCCCCCTCTCAGGTATGCTGTACTCTCTTGCCATCGAGCCCCTCCTTTGTAAACTAAGGCAAGGCCTCACTGGTTTTAAAGTCCCCAACTCTGACTCTGTTTTTACAGTGTCTGCCTATGCTGATGATGTTGTTGTTTTCACAAGAAATCAAAATGATGTAGACTACCTTTTAAGAACTGTTAATCTTTTTGGTGAGTGCTCCTCAGTGAGAGTGAATTGGGGTAAGAGTGAAGCTGTTGTGGTGGGGGGGAAACCACAAAAAATTGCCCTACCTGGTGGCCTCTCGTGGATACAAGGTGGTTTTAAATATCTTGGTGTGTTTTTAGGAAATCAGACTTTTACTGGGAAAAATTGGGAGTGTTTTTTAGAAAAAGTTGAAGGAAGACTAAAAAAATCGAAATGGATTCTGCCAAACTTGTCCTTTAGAGGTCGTGTTTTAATCATCAACAACTTGATTGCTTCAATGCTGTGGCATCGACTGTCTTGTCTGGACCCTCCACCCAATTTGCTGGCCAGAGTGCAATCTATAGTCGTGGACTTTTTCTGGGACCGTCTTCACTGGGTTCCACAGAGTATCCTGTTTTTACCGAGGGAAGAAGGTGGTCAAGGGCTCATCCATCTGGCCAGCAGGGGGGCTGTCTTCCGCCTGCAGTTCATTCAGCGACTGCTGAGTGGCCCCCTTGACCTTGTGTGGAGACCTATTGCCAGGGCTGTCCTGGCTCGCTGTGGAGGGCTTGGACTAGAGGAGTCGCTGTTTTTAATGGACTTAAGGAGCCAAAAACTCCCAGAACTTCCCCAGTTTTACCAAAGTGCTTTTAAAATCTGGGGACTTTTTAAAAAGAACTCTCCCCAGGCTTCCTTGTCACCTTTCTGGCTTTTAAAGGAACCACTTGTGTTCGGGACCCATTTTGATGTGGGCAATGCTTTAGGACCTTCTGTTTTAAAAAAGTTAATTTCTGCAAAGGTTACAACGCTGGGACATTTGGTGAATTTATGTGGACCTAACTTGGGCAATGCTGTTGCCCTGTGCTCGGCTCTTGGCATTTCTTCAGTCAGAACTATAATGAACTTGCTGAAAGATTGGAGAGACTGCCTGTCCGCAGAAGAACACTCTGCTATTGTTTTACACTGCAAAAACTCTGTGCAAACTGCTGATGAGCCTTTTCCTTTTAGTGTTTTATCTCCTGATTTTAAAGATGGCACTGGTGTGTTTTTAAACTCTGAATGACATGTTTCAGGACCCAGGAGACAGACGCTGACACGAGCAGATATGGACAATTATTCTTTATTAAGTGAAAGTGAGTGTAGTGCGTGTGTGAGTGCGAGTATAGATGTCTGGTCACAGGAGCTGAGCAGTTCTGGTGGCGACCTGGCAACCCTGGAACACACAAGCATAAACAATTACAGCTGTTCAGCGATGGCGGGTAATTGTAGGTGGTTAGGCTTACTTGCATGTGCCCAAGGATGTGTTCTGCTGGCTCCAAGTGCCCGTGCGACGTGGTGCTCGTGGTGCCTGTAGCTGTGGGGGTGAGGAGGAACTCCGCGATGGAGGAGGCGATGCCCCGTTGGTCGGGAAGGCTGGTCCGCCACCAGGGAGGTCCACCTGTGCACAGGGGAGAAGGCTAGGGGATGATGAGTGAAGAGATCTCTTATGTGACTGATCCTGACGTGAAGTTCTCGGCTTGGCTTGAGGTCGTGGTCTTGGCTCATTTCCAGGCAAAGACGACAGATGACTCCGTGCCGAGCCGTCAGTGATGCCGGCCTTTAAAGGCCGCTGACTGGCACCTGCCGGTGTATGCGCAGCTGGAGGTGATAGGCAGATGACGGCCCAGCGGCCATCATGACAGTACTCCCCCCTCTAGCAGTGCCTCCAGGCACCTGCCCAATTCTACCTGGATTCGCCCGATGAAAGTCGCGGATCAACTGCTTATCGAGGATCAACGCTGGGCGAATCCAAGAACGATCCTCCAGTCCAAAGCCCTCCTAGTCCACCAAGTACTGAAGACCTCGGCCCCGCCGGCGCACGTCCAGGATGGCAGTCACCCCCCAAGCTGGATGGCCATCGATCATCCTCGGGGGGGCAGGGGCTGCGGGGGGCGGGCACAAAGGATCAGAGATGTATGGCTTGACCTGGGAGACATGAAAGGTGGGGCAGATGTGTATAGAAGGGGGGAGAGACAAACGCACAGATACAGGATTGACAATACGAGAGATGGTGTAGGGACCGATGAAGCGCTTAGTTAGTTTGCGTTTCTCAGCCGGCACACCGATGTTCCGAGTAGACAACCACACTTTCTGACCCACCTTGTAGTCCGGGGCGGGTCTCCTATGATGGTTGGCCACCTGGATGTTGCGCTCAGTGGTCCTCAGAAGGGCCCTGCGAGTGATGGACCAGACCCGCCGACAGCGCCTGACGTGGGTCTGTACAGATGGGACCGCTACCTCCCTCTCCTCCTCAGGGAACAGTGGTGGATCAAAACCGAGCGACGCCTTGAAGGGGGAAAGTCTTGTGACCGAAGAGACCGTGGTGTTGTGGGCGTACTCAATCCAAGGTAGATGCTTGCTCCATGAAGAAGAGCAGGAGGAGATGACACAACGCAGCGCTACCTCTAGCTCCTGGTTAGCCCGTTCACACTGGCCGTTGCTCTGTGGATGATACCCAGAGGAGAGGCTGGCTGTGGCTCCCAATGCTGTGCAGAACGCCTTCCAAACTTGGGAGATGAACTGTGGTCCCCGGTCTGACACTATGTCAGTGGGGATGCCGTGAAGGCGGACCACATACTGAACAAGGAGGTCCGCCGTTTCCTGAGCCGAAGGCAACCCCCGAAGGGGTACAAAATGGGCCGCCTTAGAAAAACGGTCCACAATAGTCAAAACAGTGGTGAAATTATCAGAGGGGGGCAAGCCAGTCACAAAGTCCATGGCAACATGGGACCAGGGGCGAGAAGGAACGGGCAAAGGATGTAACAGGCCCGCCGGTGGGGATGATGACGTTTTCCCAGTGGCGCATTGAGCGCAGGCCCGGACATAATTTAAGACATCCTTCCGCAGCCCTGACCACCAAAAGGTCCTCTGGAGAAGGTCCATGGTCCGACCCACTCCCGGATGACACTCCAGCTTGGAAGCGTGACCCCACTCAATCACTTGACCCCGAATGGAACGAGGAACGAATAAACGACCCGGGGGACCCCCCCCCCCCGGATCTGGCTCCGTCTTCTGCGCTCTTCAGACCCTCTTGCAAATACCCCAGGACAAGGCGCCCACCACACAGGAGGGCGGCAGGATGGGTGCTTCCTGATCTTCGGTGGATGGTGCATCGAACTGCCGCGAGAGGGCGTCCGGCTTGCCGTTCTTGCTCCCCGGCCGATAGGTGATGGTGAAGTTGAATCGGCTGAAGAAGAGAGACCAACGAGCCTGGCGTGCATTCAAACGCTTCGCCATCCTGAGGTACTCCAGGTTGCGGTGGTCAGTCCATACGACGAACGGTTGAGCAGCCCCCTCCAGCCAGTGTCTCCACTCCTCCAAGGCGAGCTTTACTGCCAAGAGCTCCCTGTCTCCTATGCTGTAATTCCTCTCCGCCGGCGACAAGCGATGGGAAAAGTAGGCACATGGCCGGATCTTGCCGTCCTCTGGGGAACGTTGAGAGAGCACCGCCCCCACCCCCGAGTCCGAAGCGTCCACCTCCACCAGGCACTGTAGGTTAGGGTCCACCTGGGTCAGTACACAGGCCGAGGCAAACTCCTCGTTGAGTCTTTCAAACGCCCTGGCCGCCTCCTCACTCCAGCAAAAAGGGGTCTTTGGGGAGGTGAGAGCAGTCAATGGGCAGGCAATATTCCCAAAATTGGGCACAAACCGACGATAGAAATTAGCGAAGCCCAGGAACCCCTGTAGTTGTTTTCTGGACATCAGCGTGGGCCAATCCACTACCGCCTTGACCTTGGCCGGGTCGGGGGGCACCTGATTCCGGGCAATGATGAACCCAAGGAAGGAGGTCCAGTCGGTGTGAAACTCACATTTTTCTGCCTTTACGAACAGCTGGTTCTCCAGGAGGCGCTGCAACACTCTCCGAACATGCACCTGGTGCTCTTCCAACGTGCGGGAGAAGATAAGTATATCGTCTAGGTACACGAACACGAATGAGTTAAGGAAGTCTCGAAGAACATCATTAATCAGCCGTTGGAAGACGGCCGGAGCGTTGGTTAACCCAAACGGCATCACCAAGTACTCGAAATGTCCGCTTGGGGTCCGGAAAGCCGTCTTCCACTCATCACCTTCTCTGATGCGCACCAGGTGATAGGCATTCCTGAGATCCAGCTTGGTAAACCAGGACGCCCACTGGAGGGAGTCGAAGGCGGTGTTCATCAAAGGCAGGGTATACTTGTCCTTGACCGTGATCTCGTTAAGACCCCGGAAGTTGACGCAGGGGCGTAATGAGCCGTCCTTCTTCCCAACGAAGAAGAACCCGGCACCCACGGCCGAGGACGACGGGCGGATGATACCAGAGGCCAAAGATTCCTTAATGTAAGTGTCCATGGCCTCGCGCTCCGGGGCTGATAGGCTGTACAGGCGGCTAGCAGGAAGAGGGGCCCCAGCCTTCAGGTTTATAGCACAGTCATACAGTGGGTGGGGGGGTAGGGACAGCGCCCGTGACATGCTGAATACTAACCCCAGGTCGTGGTAAACCTCCAGAACCTTGGACAGATCCAGGGGTGGCGTCGAGGGTAGAGGCACCGTGACAGAGGGGGCACACGCCGCAGATTGAAGGCAGGCACTCAGGCAGAATGTACTCCATGCTGTAATACTCCCGGTTTGCCAGTCAATGGTGGGGTTGTGGAGCCGAAGCCAGGGATACCCCAGGATGATGGGTGAGGAAGAAACGGGCAGGATCAAAAACCTAATCTCCTCCCTGTGGTTGCTCGAGACGATCACGGATACGGGGGCCGTCTGATGGGAAACGGTGGTCAGTGACGCCTTGGACAGGGTGATGAGATTGACAGGTGGATGTAGAGGTTGACAGCTGAGGCCCATCTGGGTTGCCAGGTCTCTGGAGACAAAGTTTTGCTCAGCTCCTGAGTCTACTAAAGCAAGTGTGGAGTGTTCATTATGCTTGTGTAGTAGTCTGATGGAAATGCGGAAACTAGTGAGGGGTTCTTTTGATTTTTGTCCGTGAATCCCCCCACTGCGATCCACGGACCTCCCCCCTTTAACCGACTAGGACATTCAAACACCCCATGAGACCCCTTGCCACAATAGAAACAAAGGCCCAGATCTCTGCGGCGCTGTCTCTCAGCCGCTGACACTTTTGATTGCCCTATTACCATAGCCTCTTGTTCCGGAAGTTCCTCTGACGAGGGTAGAGCGAGCAGAGCAGAGCTAGTGGAGCGAGGGCGGGGCTTACTCGAATGGGAAGTAGACCGCCGTTCGGCCGCCCGCTCCCTTAACCTACTATCCAGGCTAATAGTGAGGGCAATTAACTCCCCTAGTTTGTCTGGTTTGTCCCGTGCCGCTAGCTTGTCCCTTAATTCGGAGTTGAGACTGCGAAGGAAAATACCATAAAGCGATGGCTCCCCCCACCCAATCTCAGCGGCCAGGACCCGGAAGTCAATGGCGTAATCAGCGGCGGATCTACTACCCTGCTGCAGGCTCAACAGCCGCTCTGTCAACACTGCGCCCCTGTCCGTATGATCAAACACGTCCATAAACTCCACCAAAAACTGCTGGTAAGTTAAAACAGGGTAACCTGGTTTCGCCATAACTGAATATGCCCAGTCTAAGGCTCTACCCCCCAACAGGTTCATGATATATCCTATTTTTTACTTGAATCTATGGCGAAGTCCCCCGGGACGCGGAGGAACACAGATTCACACTGAAGAATGAATCCCCGTGCTTCCCCCAGTTTTCCGCTGAAGCGAGCAGGGGTAGGCACGGGAGTGAGGCGAGGTGTAGGTAGTGTATTAGTTTGGCTAGGAGAAATGCCTGCAGGGGTTGTGTAACGGACTCGAACTAGTCAGCTACATTAAAATAACAAAATAAAATAAATCTTGGCCGATGCAGAGAAGTAGACGTCAGGCAGGGTCTCGATCAGTCAGTAGTCTGTTTATTTCTGAAACAGATTGGGGCAGACAATTTACACATGACACGGGAATGGGGACAAGTGCTGGCATTCCCCTTCCCAGGCTTCCAGTGTGTGAGACATAGCTTACAGCTACTTGGACTACATAACTTTAGATCGTATAGTTACAGTATACCACAAGCAAAGAAAAAGTTTAGCACCAAATACATGACAGCATTACATGACAGAGTTACATGACTGATCGTTTTTTCTATTTTTTACAACAGTACATTTAACATTTTAACATACCTGAAACAGATTGGGGCAGACAATTTACACATGACACGGGAATGGGGACAAGTGCTGGCATTCCTACAGAACAATGGACTCGTTAGCGCCTACTTAACTAGCCATCAATCATCGGTATTTATGACGCTACTGAATATTTTACATCGGTATTGCAAACGAAAATGTAACAGAAAATCTTACAATCAAAATTAATACAATAACTTAAAGAAAACTACAGTAAATCAATCACATTAATCAATTTCGTTCCCTGAGGAATTACACACAACTTACCCCTTCCCAGGCTTCCAGCGTGTGAGGAAGTTCCCAGATGTGTCACACTAATTATCGCCCCATCAGAAACACTTGACATATTTACAACACGGACATTTTGGGAAGTTCATTACTGCAGGAACATATTTATTCTTAAGACTACTACAGTTGCAAAAACCCCGGTGACCGGGGGAAACGTCTGGTGTTCTTCCAGACGATCCAGCCGGCTGTTAATTTGAGGGAGCAGATTAAGAATAACCGTCTGATGATGTGCTATCATATCTACCCGAGCGCTAAGGGTGTTTAGTCTGTGCAACAGCGCACTGTCCGCTGGGTCAACTTGACGGAGTCGTACTGACATGTTTTGGGACCCAGGAGACAGACGCTGACACGAGCAGATATGGACAATTATTCTTTATTAAGTGAAAGTGAGTGTAGTGCGTGTGTGAGTGCGAGTATAGATGTCTGGTCACAGGAGCTGAGCAGTTCTGGTGGCGACCTGGCAACCCTGGAACACACAAGCATAAACAGTTACAGCTGTTCAGCGATGGCGGGTAATTGTAGGTGGTTAGGCTTACTTGCATGTGCCCAAGGATGTGTTCTGCTGGCTCCAAGTGCCCGTGCGACGTGGTGCTCGTGGTGCCTGTAGCTGTGGGGGTGAGGAGGAACTCCGCGATGGAGGAGGCGATGCCCCGTTGGTCGGGAAGGCTGGTCCGCCGCCAGGGAGGTCCACCTGTGCACAGGGGAGAAGGCTAGGGGATGATGAGTGAAGAGATCTCTTACGTGACTGATCCTGACGTGAAGTTCTCGGCTTGGCTTGAGGTCGTGGTCTTGGCTCATTTCCAGGCAAAGACGACAGACGACTCCGTGCCGAGCCGTCAGTGATGCCGGCCTTTAAAGGCCGCTGACTGGCACCTGCCGGTGTATGCGCAGCTGGAGGTGATGAGGCAGATGACGGCCCAGCGGCCGTCATAACACTGAACACATTAACATTTGTGACTGTCCTGGTAAAAAAATGTATGGAATTTTGGTGAAAGTTTTAAATGTGAATAAGTTAAAAGGTCGAGCCGATACACCATGGAGGAAACACTTGGGTTTGGGTTCAGAGGTGAGGCCTGCCTGGAGAGCACTCTATAAACCACCATTAACTAAGAAGGTTGGAGACCTACAATGGCGAGTTTTACATGGTGC
Source organism: Pholidichthys leucotaenia (assembly GCA_020510985.1). NCBI lineage: Eukaryota > Metazoa > Chordata > Actinopteri > Cichliformes > Pholidichthyidae > Pholidichthys > Pholidichthys leucotaenia. Next base: position 223,472,775 of record CM035846.1, read on the forward strand.
TGTGGCTGTAAATGCTTTTATCTCTATTTTAAACCCAAATGTTGTTGAGGTTTGTCCTTTTTGTCCTCAGAAAGAGACTGTGTTCCATTGTTTTCTGGACTGTAACAGACTGCAATTGTTGTTTGTTTTTTTGGGGAAGCTGTTTTATCTGTTTGGAGAAGTCTTTTCCCTGCAGATTTTTATCTTGGGCTTTCCATATAGACAGAGAACTAAGAAAAAGAGTGAACTTTTAAATTTCATCCTGGGTCAGGCTAAAATGGCTATTTATGTTAGTAGGAAAAGAAAAATTGAACAAATGCTGGATTGTAATGTAAAAGACATGCTGGTTGACATGATCAAGGCTCGAATAATGATTGATTACAATTACTATCATCTGATGCAAAATGTTGAAACTTTTGAGGCTATGTGGTGCTTTAAGCACATCCTGTGTTGTGTTAAGGAGGGGAAAATTACCTATGGTATGGTCCTGATGTAAGAAGCAAGTTTTTGTTTTAGTGTTCCTGGTTTGGTTACTTGTGTCTTTGATTTCTTGTCAGTGAGTCATTTTACTTTTCCATTGCTTCTTTTAGTTGTTTTAGTTGTTGTGTTTTTCTGTTGAACTTGTGACAATAAAGGTGTGTTGAAAAATCAAAATCAAATCTCTCTCTCTCTCTCTCTCTCTCTCTCTCTCACACACTCACGCACTCACACACACACACACACACACACTGACCTGAGCAAAGAGGCCTATTTGATCTTAACAGGAAAGCACGCACCCACACTGACCCAGACTGTCACAGGGCTGCACCGTTCATTCAGAGAAATCTGAGGTCAGAACATCAGTGTTTATTCCTTCCTGCTTTTTGGGAGAAAAGTTTAGCGGGCTATGTCTACCAGATCTTAAGAATCAACACAACTCTACAGTTAAAAAAACAATGATAAAGAACTGAAACTAACATGCAGCATCATGTCTCAGTTACTATGAAGAGCTGTACATTAAAACTTCGCTTATAAACCAAATCGCCTCGTCATTGCCCAGCTCCTCTACACTGGTGACCTTGACGCGAGTATGGACCGGAGGCGTTCTCCCACAAGCGACTCATCCGTGGCGACTCAGGCAGACGCCAGCAGCCACGCAGACGAAGGAGCAGACGGACAGCTGCTCCCCCCAGCAGAAGAGGTTGAGAGGGCTCAACCGAGCACCAGCACCGCCGTGAGAGCCGAGGCAAGGCACTCTCACCCGGCGGGCACAGCAGTGATGGTGTGCACGAACGCCGTCGCTGTCAAGCTGCCAGACTTCTGGCAAGAGGACCCCGCCTCTTGGTTTCAGCAGGCTGAAGCCCAATTCATACTGGCGGGCATCACAGCTGATGATACTAAGTTTTATCATATCGTCTCCAAACTCGACTCCGCCACTTCGAAGTGTGTGCGGAGCATGATCCGGCGACCACCGGCCCGGGACAAATACGAGACGCTCAAAGCGACCATCGTGGCAAACTACGTCCCATCAGCGGAAGAAAGAGCCGAGAAGATCCTGGCGGTCTACGGCCACAGAGGGGGAAATCCGAAGGCCCTCATGGAGGATTTGCTGCAGCTCAAGGAGGAGGACAACGACAACTTCCTCTTCCAGTTTATTTTCCTCAGCACGCTGCCACCACACATGAGGGGGACACTCGCCAGCATGAAGTGCAACACCCACCAAGACTTCCGCACACTGGCCAGCGAAGCTCATCGGCTCGTCAACGCCTGCAAGGAGCTGACACCCACAGCAGCATCCGCAGACCTCAAAGCTGACACCCCGAGCCACGAGGAGCCACAACCCACGGAGCAGACCTAGGCCACGGTGACAGCGACACGACCAAAACGTAACAGACAGAGCGACGTCTGTTATTATCACCACCGTTTCGCCGAGAAGGCCCGCAAATGCGTTCCCCCCTGCAAATTTATCACGTCGGGGTCACCAGTGTAGAGGAGCTGGGCAATGAAGAGGCGATTTGGTTTATAAGCAAAGTTTTAATGCACAGCTCTTCTATCTTTTCCCTTCTGCCGCTCTCTGCACCAGATGAGACTTGATAGAAGAGCTGTACATTAAAACTTTGCTTATAAACCAAATCGCCTCTTCATTGCCCAGCTCCTCTACACTTTAGCATTCTTTAGCAAATCGCTAAACCAAACTGAACGCAAATACAGCACTTTTGACAGAGAGCTGCTGGCGCTTCATTTATCCATCCGCCACTTCCAGTTCTGGTTAGAAGGGCGGAGTTTCACGGCTTTTGTAGACCATAAACCGCTCACCTCTGCTATGGCTAAAATTTCAGAACCATGGTCAGGCAGGCAACAAAGACAGCTAGCTGCGATTTCAGAGTTCACCACAGACATTCGACACGTGGCAGGCAAACTTAACGTAGTAGCGGACTGTCTCTCTCGCGCTGTGACACCACCAGAGCGCGGGGAGACAGATTATACTGCCTCAGCAGCAGAACTCTTCACTAACGCAGACACATACGCAGCACCTATCCATGCAGGGATAGATTATGCAGCCATGGCGGAGGAACAAAACAGTGACGCGGACGTGCGCGCACTCCTGTCTGGACCAACAGGGTTAAGGCTGGAGAAAAAGGGTTTACGCGACGGCATGCCCCCCCTAATATGCGATGTTTCAACCGGCCGACCTCGCCCGTTAGTACCAGCTACATGGCGCCGCCGTATTTTCGACGCAATTCACTCTCTCACGCACCCAGGTGTGCGCGCCTCGGTTAAAATGGTCGCCGAAAAGTTTGTGTGGCCCGGCCTGCACAAAAACGTAAAAGAATGGGCAAAAACTTGCATTTCTTGTCAACGCGCCAAAATACACAGACACACAAAAGCCCCTCTGGAGCCTTTTCCAATCCCTGCTAGAAGGTTCGACCACGTTCATGTCGACCTCGTGGGGCCACTACCTTCCTCCCAAGGTTTCACACACCTGTTAACAATGATAGACCGCACCACACGCTGGCCAGAGGCAGTCCCTCTAGCGGCAACCACAGCGGAGGAAGTCGCTCGCGTTTTTTTGACAAACTGGGTGGCACGTTTCGGCATCCCATCGGACATCATGTCCGATAGGGGGCCTCAATTTGTCTCAGAGCTCTGGTCAGCCATGTCCAGCAGCTTAGGGGCAACAATTCACCGCACCACCGCTTATCACCCTCAGGCTAATGGGTTATGCGAGCGTTTTCACAAGTCTTTAAAGGCTGCCCTCAGAGCCTCACTAACGGATACAAATTGGGTAAATAAACTTCCCTGGGTTTTATTGGGGTTGCGTGCTGCGCCTAAAGAGGATCTAGACGCCTCTCCCGCAGAATTAGTCTTTGCACAACCTCTCAGGCTCCCAGGTGAATTTTTACCAGAGAACCCAGAGCCAGGGCACCTTCCAGTCCCAAGGTTTTTAGGCAACAACGGACCGAACTCTCTCCCCGGTCCAGCTCATCACTCCTTCCCACGGGTTTTTGTCCCTCAGGCTTTAAAAAACGCTGAGTTCGTTTTTGTTAAGCATGAAGCTTTAAAACCTACCTTTCGCCCAGTATACGATTGGCCATACAGAGTGCTGGAACATGGTGATAAACACTTTGTGCTTGATTTTGGGGATAGAAAAGAAACAGTCAGCATTGACAGACTTAAACCTGCCTTCTTGTTGAAAGACGAGCCTGCACAGTTGGCGAGAGCACCTCGGCGGGGTAGACCCCCCAAGAGAAAAGACTCAGCCCCCCAGCAGGGAACAGTTAACCTCTCTCCTTCCCACACTGCAGATCCCTCTCAAGAAGGTCCCAGCAGGGCGCCTAAACCAACCTACAGCAGTTTTGGGAGAAGATTAAAACCCAGACAGCACAGGGACTGATACAAACCACTCCACAATTTTTCACTAATTGTGCTGCAACAGTTTAGGACTGACTTATGATTTTACTATGCTGTTATAATTACCACTGAACTCTCTTAGGAGCATGGCTGCTAGAAAGTTTCTTCCGTGGCAACAGATGTAACACTTAGTATGTCATAATAACTATCTTAGACTGTGAACCTACCTGTTGTCCTTTCTTAGTTGTTTGGGGGGCCTGTGGTCTATATTAACCATATATTCCATAACCTACATATGTCGAAGCATGTGGAAATGTTTGGTGATTACATATGTAAAGAACTTCACACCTCTGAAAGGACAAAGGACTCTCACCCGCCGAGTGAAGAACAAAGACGTTCCTGGACGCGGCGGAGGAGACCGGAGGAGCCACCCTCACCCCCCAAGGCGAGGAGAGGAAATACCAGGACAATGGGGGGATTAAGATAATGAGGGATGTCAGCCTTTGTTATGCATGTCTTTTGTTGTGTGCATGTATATAATCAGTGAGTGGGAGAGATTCTGCCTCTCTTTCCCTTCTGCCACTCTCTGCACCAGATGAGACTTGTTAGAAGAGCTGAATATTAAAACTTTGCTTATAAACCAAATCGCCTCTTCATTGCCAAGCTCCTCTACAGACTTTTTAAAAGAATTACCTCGGGTCTTTGGCTGGTTCTTGAAGGCGTCAAACACTTTGCACCATACTGCATCACCGGCATTAGGGTTACCAGATTCTGAAAAAAATAATTTGAAATAACAGTGTACTTACTTCTTTGAATAAGAATAGTTTTTTTAATCTTTTGTAATAACAAATGACACAAACTCTGATTTTTTTAAAACTAGTATATTCAAACAAAGTTGCATCACTATGATTAATGTGGTTAAAAAAACATTCACTAGTTTCAAAAACGAAACATTGAAACAAGTATTTGCTTGGAAGAATTAAAAAAAAAACATTTTATTTAGTTGTACAGAAGTATTTAAGGATAAACTAATTTGCATTACCTTCCCTCAAACATTTATCATTGAAAGGCAGTAGTAACTCCATCAGTTGTATCCTTGTTTCTTTGCATAACACCATTTTAGAGACCTCTTTTTTTAACTCACACAAGTACATGTGTGAAGTACATTTACATGTTTGAAGAAAGAATTTTTAACTCCCTTATTTTTTTTGTAACTTACTCCACTTGTACCATTTGTTGATTAAACACCCAATACAAGTTTGTAAAGGGTTGACATCACCCTGTTTTTAGTGTGGTTGCAGTTTTTTTTTTTAGGTATTTTTGTACAAACTAAACACCCTGTCGCCGTGAGCAATCTCCCTCTGCCTATACAGCAGCAGCAGCAGCAATTGTGTCTGTTTCCCCAGATTTCCAATGAGGTCTAAGTCTGAGTGCTGTTTAAGCTGTGCAAGTGTAACGGATGCCAACTAGCACTGTTCGGCGTAGAACGTTAGTAAAACCTCCCTCCCGAAAAGCCTCATACAGTATCGGTAGCGCTGAGCTATCGGTCGGACCTTTAGCTCAGCGCGATCGTGCTGTGTCTCCCATGCTCGAACTGTGTAGTTGACTGGTAGGTCGCGGGTTCGTGTCCCGAGTGGGCGAACTGCGCAGGATGATCTCAGTCACAATGGTGCCGTGACCCGGGATGGGAGTGAGGTTTAAGGGAGAGAGTGTAACGGATGCCAACTAGCACTGTTCGGCGTAGAACGTTAGTAAAACCTCCCTCCCGAAAAGCCTCATACAGTATCAGTAGCGCTGAGCTATCGGTCGGACCTTTAGCTCAGCGCGATCGTGCTGTGTCTCCCATGCTCGAACTGTGTAGTTGACTGGTAGGTCGCGGGTTCGTGTCCCGAGTGGGCGAACTGCGCAGGATGATCTCAGTCACACAAGGACATTTACCTGCTTTTTTTTCAGTGTGCTTTGGGTCATTAAGACCAAATAGGCCTGTTTGCTCAGGTCAGTCTGCCTCTAAAACCCTTTTTCTGAATAAATGAATGAATGAATGAATGAATGAATCTTTATTTCGGATAGATTAAAAGTAAAGATTAAAAGAAAGAAACAGAATAATATAGCAAAGGGGAAAACAAACAAAAAAAACATCTTAAAAGGTCAAATTAAACAATAACTCCTCTAATTATACAGTTCAACATAAGTTATCCGAAATGGGTGATGGCTGAAGCCGCAGCTTATAATGCCCACCCATGTTCCATCCAAGAATTCAAAAGAAAAACAAAACAAGAGCAATTACAATTCAGAACAAAGCTAAGAAAAAAACGTGACAAAAAACTAAGCAACAACACAGCACAGACTGGATATGACAATCCTTATGTGATTTTACATGTCATCTTGTATATATGTTTGGAGTATTTCTTCCTTTAGTTTTTGTTTAAATTGTCCAAGCGTTGTACATGATTTTAATTCAGGTCCAAAAGCATTCCACAATCTGACTCCTTGCACTGAGACAGTGTTGTTTGGTGGTAGTTCTCACTGAAGGTTTTTGAACTATACATGTTCCTCTGAAATGATATTGTTTCTCCCTTATTTGGAACAACTTTTGGATATTTGCGGGCAGTGATAGATTCTTCACTCTAAACATTATTACTGCAGTTTTAAAGTCAACCAGATCTTTCAACTTTTAATTTAAGAAAAAGTGGGTTTGTTGGTTCCCTGTAAGCAGCTTTGTTTATTATTCTAATAGCTCTCTTCTGAAGCATAAAGATTGGATATATTGTAGCGGTTTGATTAAACCCCCCACAACACACAAACAGAACACAGAGACAGTCAGCTCGCACTCCTGGGGTTTGTTCCGCTGCATGCTGAGTTTACAGCTTTGAAGTTAAAGTGTTCATGCATTTTGCCCTTACTGTGACCTAGAGACTCAGATCAATATGTAGATGTGCTTGTTAGCCTCTTTGTCTGACACTTGGAGCGAGGTCTAGCTAATCTGCCCATTGTGATGTATGTCTTACAAATGCAAATACCTCCTGCCTGTTCGGTTATTGCTTTGATCATTCTAACGGTGGGGTATGTCCCTTTGATGTATTGTTATGGTCAAGTATTTAAGGTGCAACTCTGTAACGCAATCTCTCTCTCTCACTCTGATCCTGCAACTGGTAGACACACACGTGTCCGCCTCTCTTCTTCTTCACTGAGAGCCTGAGGAATTCGGCTTCAGCCTGCTCACGCTATGGGCTGGAGCCGAGTTCCCGTGACGGCGGTATGATTAATAAAACCTGCTTAAAACCACAGCATAGCTGCTTATTTTTGCATGCCGCCGCACTGGTGACCCCGACGCTGAAAAAAACGAGCAGCCAGCGAACGCAACACCCGGACACGCACACGCTTTGTGCAAAGCAAACTTCTGGTCCGGACCGCGACTGGTGACCGATTCACGCTTCACGGTGAGATCTGCACGCCTGAGATCTACACATCCACGCTGGACCGGCCGCTCTCACAGAGAGCGCACGCACCTCGTCCTCTCTCCACGACGGCAACCTCCAGGGCCGACGGAGAGCGCGGCGCGTAGAACTGAACGCACCATGGCTGCACGAGCCCGGGGCACAAAGATCGCCTATTGCCTCGCACCGCTCCAACGCGTCTCCTCCCTCTCACCGCTCCAACGCAGCTGCATGAGCCGAGGAACAAAAGATCGTCTATTCCCTCCCGCCGCTCCAACGCATCTGCATGGGCCTGAGGGACTAAAGATTGTCTATTTCCTCTCACCGCTCCAACGCACCATGACCAATCTACAGCCACAGTTCAACCTGGATTTTATCGGCGCCGTCTGCGCCGATCTCCACCAAGTTTCTGCACCCTGACTCGCCACTCCAGCGGCCCACCCACGCACTGAACCCCCGCGCACGCATCGGGGAGTTACGAGGACGGCGCATCACGCACGGGACAAGTAACGGCTCCAGAGACCGCCATCGTCCTCCGCCGCTGCTCACAGGACCTTCAGGGCTGCTCGTTCACCTGAAGCAAGCACGCAGCTCGCCACTGGATTTTTTTTTTTTTTTTTTTTAACGGTCTCAGCCACGGCACAAAGGGATTTCAGCCGTCAGCTGTTCCCGGGAGTTTTGGGGTTGCTTCTGCACCTAAACCAACATGCCAGTCCCTCTGTTTTTATGTTTTTCTTACAGCCGCTCCTGCTTTTCTTCATGGCCACGAGAGGAGTCAGAGACTAATTTTTCTTCTTCTGATCTCTGCATGTTCAGACGGGACATCGCGGAGCAGCAAACACTTTTGGCGCGACTACCACCCCCCTCCTCCTGCACAGAGCTTTTCCCTGCTCGCTGCCCAGACTGCAACATCGAGGTCACGGTCCCCTACCGTTTCCCTCTTGGGGGGGAGCAGTGTAGCGGTTTGATTAAACCCCCCACAACACACAAACAGAACACAGAGACAGTCAGCTCGCACTCCTGGGGTTTGTTCCGCTGCATGCTGAGTTTACAGCTTTGAAGTTAAAGTGTTCATGCATTTTGCCCTTACTGTGACCTAGAGACTCAGATCAATATGTAGATGTGCTTGTTAGCCTCTTTGTCTGACACTTGGAGCGAGGTCTAGCTAATCTGCCCATTGTGATGTATGTCTTACAAATGCAAATACCTCCTGCCTGTTCGGTTATTGCTTTGATCATTCTAACGGTGGGGTATGTCCCTTTGATGTATTGTTATGGTCAAGTATTTAAGGTGCAACTCTGTAACGCAATCTCTCTCTCTCACTCTGATCCTGCAACTGGTAGACACACACGTGTCCGCCTCTCTTCTTCTTCACTGAGAGCCTGAGGAATTCGGCTTCAGCCTGCTCAGGTTATGGGCTGGAGCCGAGTTCCCGTGACGGCGGTATGATTAATAAAACCTGCTTAAAACCACAGCATAGCTGCTTATTTTTTCATGCTGCTGCAATATGTTTGTTTTATATGTATTTCTCCATACTTCAGTACAATATGTCATGTATGGAAGTATTAATGAATGATACAAAGTATATAGTGTGGGTTGATTCAGCAAATATTTCACTCTGTGTAGTATTGCAATTGATTTAGATATTTTACCTTTAATATAATTAATATGTGGTTCCAAGGTTGTCATAGCCAGGAGCGGCACTGGGGTTAAGCTCCCAGTGCTCATAAAATGCTCCTTATGGCGTGCGTCTCGAAAAGCCTCTGACAACTAAGTCCAACTCCTAGCCTGCCCGTGTGGTTTAGTCTCTAAGCCCGGCGGAACTGCTTTTACTAATAGGAGAAGGGGCGAGGGCGGATCTCTGGCGCCTTAAAACCAGATGCTTCGGGTAGATGGTGGCTCGTCAACCTGGGAAGCTAGCCCATCTAGGGGAAGGTAAACCCTGATTTCAAACCTCCGCTGCCTTGTGGCACACCCGGTCACGGGAAAGGCTTCGGGAGTCAACTCTGAAGAAAAATCCGGAGTCGGAGCCCCTAAGGCAGTTCTCTGTTGTGCTCAACATCGTTCTTGCAGCTCCTGCGACGGCGCTGGTGCCAAACTATAGCAGCCCTGCTGTTCCTTTGGATTCATCAGTGACGTGGAGAGGGGGGACATGCTGCATGGGTAACATCTTGTCCTCCATATCTTCCTGCCCAGGCTTGAATCCTACCAACGCCCAACGCTGGAAGGTAGAACACCGGTGCGCATCGGCCTGTTCAGCCACAGGTGGCGCTGTTCCAGCAGAGTAGACGTTTAGGATTCTCTTCCATGGTCATCATAGACCGACGGAGGCTGACGACGACGAATTAATATGTGACTTCCAACACAGTATATTATCAATTATTACTCCAAGAAATTTAGTTTCGGATACCCTTTCAATCTCTACACCATTTACACTGTGTCATGACTCGCCGCTCATCAGCGGCGCCAGCTGCGCGCACACCTGCGCGCACACCTGCGCCTCGTCAGCGGTGAGGTATTTAACTCACTCTGCCCTGGGCTTCGGCCTGAAGCCATCTGTTCTCATCGGCATCTCTTGCTGCAAGGAACCCCCTTCTCCAAGCAAGGAAATCTGAGTAAGCTTCCCTCACCTCTTTTTCTCCCAGTCTTCTCCCCTGTGCACAGGTGAATTCCCCGGCGGCGGACCTCGTCTCCTCGCCGCTGCCTCCTCGCTGCTGCTGCAGGCGCTCCAGGTTGCTGTCTCTACGCCCTTGTTAACGCCAGCCACCAGCCCAAACCAAGTAAGCCAGCAAACTGTCTTAGTCTTCTGTATTGGTGTGGTGCCCGTTACCCTTCTCCCTCTGCTTCCTCCCTTAGGGTTGTCCGGCTGAATGGCTTCCTGCCCCCGTGCCTGACGCAGACACCCACCACCAATACATTCTTATCCCACAGACACGTAGCCACGCACTCTTGTTGTTCAATAAAGCTATTAAATCTACCCTGAGCCTGCGTGTGTGTCTCCTGAGCCGTGCGTTATGTCACACTGAGTATAGATATTAAGTTGTTGTGATGGTTGTTAAAAACTATAAATTTTGTCTTACTTAAATTGAGCGTTAATTTGTTTGAATCAAACCACAGTTTAATCTTTTCTAATTCCTTTCTGAGTGTATCCAAAAGTTGTTCCAAATTGCTTTCACTGCATAATAAATTAGTGTCATCGGCAAACAATATTAAATTCATTTTTTTCCGAAACATTACATATATCATTTATATACATATTAAATAACAGTGGCCCCAAAACTGAATCCTGTGGGACTCCACAAATAACCTTCAGTAACTGTGAGTTTTTGTTACCAACACGTACATACTGATATCTATTCTTTAAGTAACTACATAACCAGGACAGTGCTACCCCCCCAATACCACAATTTTGTAGTTTCTTTAATAATAAATTATGATCCACTGTATCAAATGCTTTTTTTGAGATCCAGGAATATCCCAACTGAATACTCTTTATTTTCAACGACAGTTGATATTTTTTCTATAAATTCCATTAGAGCAAATGCAGTTGTCCTCTTGTGTCTGAACCCATATTGCTGCTCACACAATAAATTATTCTTCATTATGAAGTTGTCAATTCTCTCACAGAATATTTTTTCAAGTATCTTGGAAAATTGTGGCAATAGTGAAATTGGTGTATAGTTTGAAAATTCCCCTCTGTCACCCGTCTTGTATATCGGAATTACTTTAGCTATTTTCATTGCATTGGGAAATATACCTGTTTGGAGAGACAGGTTACAGATATACGTCAGTGGTTTCACTAAGCATTCAATAATAGTTTTGACTAAGAGCATGTCAATACCATCACAATCCGTAGATGTTTTACTTTTAAACGATTTAACAATTTCAATGACCTCTCTCTCGTCTGTGTTCTTTATGAAAATGGAGTCTTTTATAGCAGTGTTATTGCTTATTGTATCACCTGTAGGTGCCGTAATGGGTACTTCTCGAGCCAAATTAGGACCAATGTTAACAAAAAAGTGATTAAATTCATCTGCAGGTGAAGCTGCATTCACACTCTGAGTCGTTTTATTATTTTTTGAAAAATCGGTTGGGTAGCTTGTATTTCTGCTTTTATTTCCAAGAATACTGTTAAGTATTGTCCTGTGGTGCACATATGTAGTTTCACGGGCTCACATGTGTATGACTGTTCATATGCTCTCATGTATATTCCTGTGTGCTTATTTTGGCTTCACGTCTGAAGAGGAACAAAAGGTCTGGACCTCCTAGGGATAAGAGGAGGATGAGGGAGTTGGCCTTTTGATATGAATGATTGCCTGACCACCCAGGTTGGGGTGGAAGCGAGAGGAACTGCAGGGGGGATGCATTGTGTTTGGGATTTAAAGACAATGGGATTTTGTACTTTGATGTCAGGGGTATAAGACTGGCAGATGTTTGGGTTTTTTTCTTCTTCTGCTTTTGAATGTTGGAGAGTGTGTTGTGAATAAAAATGGAACCTGAGAAATAACTCTGCCTCATCCTTTCCACACAATCTCCACAGTCCATGTATTTTTAATATTGTCTCTGTTTTTCTCCAGTTCTTTACTGTAATAGTCTCTCTTACTACATCTTATTATATATGTTAACTTATTTTTGCATGTTTTATACTGCTGCTCTGCTTCTTTTGTCCTTTTCTTTAGGAAAGCTTTATATAATAAATTTTTCTTTTTACACGCCTTTTGTAATCCTTTGGTTAACCATGGCTTATCGGCAAATTTATGTTTAAGCTTTTTTTTTTACTAATGGACAGTTTTTTTCATAAAGAGTGGTTACAATGTTTATAAATGTGTCATAGGCTTCATTTACATCTGATACATAGAATTCTGTCCAGTCTTGCTTCAGCAAGTCCTCTTTAAAAGAACTGATTGCATTTGGTGATTTGTATCTGAACGATTTTAAAATTTTTTCTGTATTGGCCCCCGTGTGGCCATGGATAAGTGCAAAGGTTGGCAAGTGGTCACTTATATCATTTATCAATAATCCACTTTCTATTTTCTTATCAATAATATTAACAAACAGGTTGTCAATAAGTGTAGCAGTGTGAACTGTGATTCTACTGGGATGTGTTATTGTGGGATATAGACTCATGCTGTACATAGAGTTCATGAACTCTGTAATTACATTTTGTTGATGTGGGTTTAATAAATCAATATTGAAATCTCCACAAATTACTACCATTTTCTTACTAGTAATATTATTGTACAGCTCGACTAATTTATCTCTGAATGTCTCAATGCAAGTTTCCGGCGTTCTATATATACAACTTATAATTAGATTTTTTGTTTTATCTTGGTCAATCTCAACAGTAACACATTCCAAAATCCCTGGTAGTGCAAAGGACATTCCATTTACAAGTTTACACCTATACAGGTCATCAATATACAGTGCAACACCACCACCCTTATTTTGAGATCTGTTAATATGAAACATCTGATATCCCTCTATTGCCATCAGGGGAGCCTGCTCTTCATTAAGCCAGGTTTCAGAGACTGCAATAGCTGTAAATTTTCTGTCTAGCTGTTTTAAATAGTCCTGAATCTGTGGAAAGTTTTTGTTAAGACTTCTGCTGTTGAAGTGTATTATTGATAGTTTACCATCTAGTTGCACTTGACTTTTGAATTGCTATTCAATGTAATATTCACAATGGTTATGAATATTATTGAAAAAATGGTTATCAGGATCAATATCATTCTCCATCTCTTGTAGTTTATGTTCAGCATAATGGCATATTTTCAGAGTTTGAGTATCCTTACTCTGTGTCAGATGACTTCCTCCAATTGGGGATAATTGATGTCTACTCAAGTCAGTCATAAGTTTTTGTTTGTTTTGCTTATTTTTTTTTTTAAAGTACTTTGACATGGTATATCAAAAGAACTATTCTTATCGTGTGTGTGAATATGGATTATCATTGTCTCTTAATTTTCTTAATCAGTGTTCATCTGTATTTATCTAAGTCAGTAACATCTCTGATCATTATACTCTTTGCTTGCTCAGGTGTTCCATTTAGTTTGATCCAAACTCTACAATTTCTTGTTCATGTTGCCTGTATCTTATTTTGTCTTTTCAGCATCCGTGCTTGCCGTGCTGTTTCAGCATTTGTTTTAGTTAGGTGTTCATTTAGGTAAACTTGTGTTCCCCGTAGCTTTCTGGCTTGCCTCAGTATGTCATTCTTTACCCTTCTGTTCACAAAGAGCATCACAATTGATTTCTTTGTTTTATTATCTTTCCTGGGTAAAGCATAACAGGCTGAAATTGCATTTGCTTCTACCTTTATATCTTTACTGCCAAGGAACTGAAGCACCTTGTTTTCTAGGGAGACTGATTCACCCAGGGGAGCCTCCTCACCTCTCAGTCCTGTTGTAGCATGAGCGTATGACTGATATTTGATGTCTAGTCCACTTATAACTAGGTCATCCATACGAGAACCTTGTTCAAGATCCTTGATGCGTCGCTCCAAGTCCGTAATTTTTTTGTCTTTTTCCTGAATTGTTAATTTTAAGTCTCCATTAGGCCTATTATTTTGGCCTGCTGGCTAACCATTTTGGCCACTTCTTCTGACAAGAACTTCAGAGATTTTTTGATCTCTTCCATCTCCTCCTTCTTTGGTGGCATTTTTACTGACCTGTGGATAGTAAAAACAATCTCTGCTTGTGTCGCCGGTATCCGATCCGACCAACCTTGAATCCAGCTGGGCCTCAGGTAGCCTCCTCCGCTGCTAGTCCCGCTGCTTACCGCCGCCGTAACCGAGCTCCTGTCCAGCTCCTCCACCGAGTCCCGCCGCACACCGCCGCTGCAGCCGAGCTCTGCTGGGGCCCCGGTAGATCCTCCGCTGAGCACCGCCGCCTACCGCCGTCTGCCTGGGTAGTTCCTCTGCTGAGCCCCGCCACCAACCGCCGTCTGCCTGGGTAGTTCCTCCGCTGGGCCTCGCAACTGGGCTCCGACTTAGGCTATTGTCTGGCTGGGTCCCGGTGGTCCTCCACTGGTCCCCGTCTCCCACCACCACCGCCCCCGAACTCCAATCCGGCTCACGTCCAACTGCCGCCTCGGTTAGTTCCTCCGGCGAGCCCTCACCAGGGACTGAGTCGCTTCGTGTCTGTGTTAGGCGTCACGACTGGCGCCAGTGTTAAGCTAACTGGCGTTAGCTTAGCAAACGCTTCGGGTAAAGCGCAGCAGCGAACCACAAAGAAACGCTAGTCAGTTTACTCACAGTGGCCGGTGAAAGGCGATTAAAGGGGTATTCCAACGGAGGTGGAAATTCAGCCCGTGCGTGTGCGTCACAAGCGCCAATCGCTGTTGGTTAGTTATTTTTAATGGCAAAATCAGCAACTTTGTCTCAGCACTGAAAAAGTGTGACCATCCTGGTCGCCATCTTGCTTTTCAAGAGCTTTTCTTGTGTGATCCCTCACAACGTCACAATATGTTTATAGAATTCCCATCAGCCAGCAAAGGAGGACATTGTGGATAAATGGATATTGAAGGGAGTCATGAAAGGTTGATGTGACCCACCTCTGGTAAGTCTACTGTGAGACATATTATTAAAGTCCATTGAGCCGAAAATTAGGACCAAATTAATTAGGCCTAAATTAATAACTATTTTTCTTTGAAAATTCAGGCTGCATTTATGTCTCACCCATCATAGTGATAAATTGGTTAATTAAACATGCTATTTATGGCAGACATAACAGTTTAATTTATATTGACCATATTATTAAGTATGGTGTGGGGATCCACCTCAGTATATTTACACTCAGACTTCAAAGACAAAAAGGAATTGTCATGGGGGGTTTGTGTGTGGGTGTGGGGGTGGTGTGTTGATGTGAACAGTGACAAAGAGAATGGGAATTACAAAGGCTTTGATGTTAAGGCAGCACACAGAGAAGGCTGACCGAGTGGTATGATTTAAAAGCAGAGGTGCCTGAGAGCTGTTACTCTTTTGTTGCTTGTGTTCTAGAGAAATGTGAGAGAGAGTTGAATAAAGTCTGATATGATCTGGACCTCTCTGCCTGATTATTTCTCTCTCCACACTGGTGACCCTTTACACACAATGGAATGTGAGGCGAACACCCCGGAGATGACCCGGAGGGGAAGTACCAGCAACGCGTGCGCCGTTTTGGTCAAACTCCCAGACTTTTGGCTACACGACCTGAAGTCTTGGTTCCTCCACACCAAGGCCCAGTTCGCGCTTCGGGGAATAACGGCAGATGACACCAGATACTACTACATGGTCGCAGTGCTGGATGTATGCACAACTCAGCAGGTGGTGAGCCTGCGCCAACTGCCCCCAGCCTGTGACAAATATGGCGCTCTCAAAACCGCGCTGACCCGGCGCTACACGCTCTCGGACTGTGAGAGAGCGGAGAGGCTCCTGACGTGCTCCGAGTTAGGAGACGGATTGGTGGTCGAATTGATGGAGAAGATGTTGGCGTTGATGGGCACAGATGACGGGCATTTCCTCTTTGCTCACCTTTTCCTCTGGAACCTCCCAATGGCAGCCAGAGCGGTCCTTGCCAATTATCCCCTGCTGGCCGTGCGCAACTACCAGGCGCTAGCTCAGGAGGCAGATTGGATTATCCTCACCACCAGAGCCCTCACAGTGAACGCAGCAGCATCGGACCCCAGCGAGACGGCCAGCGGAGGCGAGGAGCCAGCGATGGTGGCTGCAGCAGGGGCCAAGAAGCACTGGAGAGACACATTCTGTGTCTACCACTGCCGTTTTGGAGAGGACGCACGCCAATGCGTGCCACCGTGCCAATTCAAGCGTTCGGGAAACACCAGGACCGGCAGTCGGTAGCAGCTGCGACCGCTGGTGAAGCAAGCAAGCTGCTCTATGTGACAGACTCACGCTCGGGGAGACGGTTCCTCGTGGACTCCGGCTCCCAAAAGAGCCTCATCCTGCCGTCCTATGCTGAACGGCTGGCGGGAACTAGCGGCCCCGAGCTGATGGCCGCAAATGGCTCAGACATTAAGACTTTTGGTGAGAAGACGCTGACTGTATCCTTGCACGGCCGTACATGCCAATGGACATTCGTCATAGCGGCATGCAGCTTCCCCATCTTAGGCGCTGATTTTTTGTGTGCACACGGACTACTAGTCGATGTTGCTAACAGACGCTTCATCAACGCTATGTCTTTTGATTCTTTCCCCTGTACAGCTCGAGGAGCCGGGCCAACAACACTAGCCAACGTCACAGCTCCAGGGGGTAAGTTCCACAAACTACTCACCCAGTTCCCAGCACTCACGGTCCCGACTTTTTCAGCGACCATCACTAAACACAGGGTGGAGCACTTCATTACCACCATGGGGCCACCTGTTTTCACAAGACCTCGGTGCCTGGACGCAGCTAAACTGGCCATAGTGCACGAGGAGCTTGCCAACTTGGAAAGGTTGGGCATCATCAGACGCTCAAACAGCCCATGGGCATCCCCGCTACATATGGTTCCTGAGGCCAAGGGATCGTGGTGACCGTGCGGAGATTTCCGCAGATTAAACAACGCCGCAGCGCACGACCACTACCCCATCCCTTATATTCAGGATTTTTCCGTTCACCTCACCGGGGCACACATTTTTTCTAAGATAGCCCTGGTCCACGGTTACCACCAGGTCCCGGTGCGCACTGAGGACATACCTAAAACGGCAGTAATAACCCCATTTGGCCTGTTTGAGTTTTTACGCATGCCTTTCAGGTTAAAAGGCGCTGCGCAGACATTCCAACGCATGATGGATGCGGTGTTGCGCGATCTGCCGTTTGTGTTCATCTACCTGGACGACATCCTCGTGGCCAGCGCGTCCGAGGACGAACACGTAATCCACCTCAGGACAGTTTTCCAGAGGTTGGAGGAGCACGGGTTAATAATCAACCCGGCGAAGTGCCAGTTCGGGGTGGCGGGGATCGATTTTTTGGGCCACTGCATCTCACTGGAGGGCGCGACACCTTTGCCAGACAAGATGCGCGCCGTGGCAAATTTTCCCTGGCCTCAGACGGTCAGGGCGCTGCAGGAGTTTTTGCAGAAACTTCTACAATCGTTTCCTCCCCCGCGCAGCCCAGTTCATGCAGCCGTTGTACACCGCGCTTAAGAAACGGAAACTGGCGGACAGAGTCGACTGGACTCCTGAGCTGGAGCAGGCATTTTCCGAGGTTAAAACAGCTCTGGCGAACGCCGCACTGCTGGCGCACCCGGACCCAGCGACTCGGATAGCGCTCACTACCGACGCCTCGGACGTGGCCATAGGGGCCGTCGTGGAGCAGCATGTCGCCGGTTCTTGGCAGCCACTCACCTTCTTTAGCAGGTCTTTGCGCGACAGAGAGCGTAAATACGCGCTGTATTGAGGCTGTTGAATGCGCTGTTCAACAGAGAGTTACTGGCTCTCTACCTGGCCATACGCCACTTCCAGTTCTGGCTGGAACGGCACACCTTCACTGCGTTCGTAGACCACAAGCCGCTAACATATGCATTGGCCAAGGTTTCGGAACCATGGTCGGGCCGGCAGCAGAGACAGCTGGCCGCGATCTCGGAGTTTACAACCGACATTCAGCATGTGGCCAGTAACCTCAACGTGGTGGTGGACTGCCTCTCGCGCGCATTAGTGGCCCCAGTCTACGTAGGGATAGATTACTCGGCCATAGCCGCTGCGCAGAGCGGCGATATGGACGTTTGCGCGCTCCAGTCTGGACCAACAGGGTTTAGGCTGGAGAGCAGAGTACTGCAAGACGGCCCCCCCCCCAATCTGTGACTTCTCCACGGGCCGCCCGCGCCCGGTGGTCCCACGCGCTTGGCGCCGCCGTGCTTTTGAGTCGGTTCACTTCCTGGCGCACTCAGGAGTGCGCGCGTCAGTCAAAATGGTGGGAGCGAAGTTCGTCTGGACGAGCCTGCACAAACAGGTGAAAGAGTGGGCTGCAGCCTGCGTAGGGTGCCAGCGAGCTAAAGTGCACAGGCACACAAAGGCCCCATTGGAGCTGTTCCATATCCTGGCTAAGCAGTTCAACCACGTTCACGTGGACCTCGTGGGCCCCCTCCCGCCACCGCAAGGGTTCACGCACCTCCTGATGACAGTGGTGGACTGCACCACGCGCTGGCTTGAAGTAGTCCCGCTAGCTTCCACCGCGTCCGCAGAAGTTGCACACACTTTTTTGACGACATGGGTGACACATTTCAGCGTCCCTTCGGATATCACGTCCGATCGGGGCCCGCAATTTGTTTCCGACCTCTGGTCCACCATGGCCCAGAGTCTGGGCGTCTCACTTCATCACACGACCGCGTACAACCCACAGGCCAATGGGTTATGCAAGCGTTTCCATAGATCGCTTAAAGCAGTGCTCAGGGCTTTGCTTACGGATGCAAATTGGGTGGACCGGTTGCTGTGGGTTCTATTAGGGTTGCGTTCAGCACCGAAGGAGGATTTGGCAGCCTCCCCAGCAGAGCTGTTTTTTCCCAGCCGCTGCGGCTACCAGGAGAATTTTTGCCGGACAGCCGCGCGCCGAACACTGATCCACCCCCGCATTCACCGCGTAACGCTGTGGCAGGGACAGTACGTGGTCCGGTCCACCACTGTTTTCCACACGCTTTTGTGCCAAAGGCCTTGAAGGACACGGCATTCGTATTTGTCAGGCACGATGCCCACCGGACCCCCTTGTCCCCGCCCTACAATAGCCTGGTCAGAGTGCTGGAACCCGGGGAGAAACATTTTGTGTTAGACTTGGGGGGACGCAGAGAAACAGTCTGTATAGATAGGCTTAAGCCTGCTTTTGTGTTATCAGACGAGCAAGTGGCGCTGGCCCGAACTCCTCGGCGCGGATGACCCCCACTGAGAACTCCCCAGGTAAATGACTCATCAGATCAGTAACAGGGGCATGCTAATGATGTTTTCCCCCCTCCCAATGTCCCCCCACAGACGGACGCACCCCCAACCTCGAAGCCGCAGACCCCATGTTACAGCCACTATGGACGTAAGCTGAAGCC
Source organism: Pholidichthys leucotaenia (assembly GCA_020510985.1). Taxonomy (NCBI): domain Eukaryota; kingdom Metazoa; phylum Chordata; class Actinopteri; order Cichliformes; family Pholidichthyidae; genus Pholidichthys; species Pholidichthys leucotaenia. The sequence goes on from CM035846.1 coordinate 223,492,018, forward strand.
CAAAGGACATGAGGGTCAAGGCTCAGTCTGAGTCTGGGGGGGGGGGGGCGGTGTGGGGATCCACCTCAGTATATTTACACTCAAACTTAAAAGACAAAAAGGAATTGTCATGGGGGGTTTGTGTGTGGGGGTGGGGGTGGTGTGTTGATGTGAACAGTGACAAAGAGAATGGGAATTACAAAGGCTTTGATGTTAAGGCAGCACACAGAGAAGGCTGACCGAGTGGTATGATTTAAGAGCAGAGGTGCCTGAGAGCTGTTACTCTTTTGTTGCTTGTGTTCTAGAGAAATGTGAGAGAGACAGTTGAATAAAGTCTGATATGATCTGGACCTCTCTGCCAGATTATTTCTCTCTCCACAATATATATATTTATACACTAAATGCAAAGTGTGTGCATATGTGGCGTGGTGGATGAGGAGGGAGGATGTCATGTTGGATAGTTGAGTTGTAGTAATCTTATTTATTTGAGGGCTGGTTTGAACTGCAAAGAACCATTTTTAACAATTAGACTTTAGGACCGATGAGCCTTCAGAATATTGACTAGTCACCCAAATTGTGCTTTCTATTATTAGTATAAAACGATCACTAATTCACTGAATTGTGTTTCTACTATTGATGAGCAATGAGTTTAAAAAATATATCAAAAAATAATAAACCAATAAATGAAAATTTTGAAGTCCTTCACTGTCCATCAGCCACACAAGTCAGTAAAGATTACTTTCTATTGTAAACATTCAGCTGAGCAGAGGAGGTAATGTACATTAATCGCTGTGAATCTTTTTAATCCAGCAAACGTCTGTGTGATCCGTGACGACTACATCTGATGTGGAGATGAGAGATGCAGAGACCAGGGGACCAGTCTGATGTGAATGGTGTCCACGTCCACTGGTTCTGAGATGGAAGCACCTTCTCCGTTCTTCTTTAACCCCTTGCACTCCGGTCAATTTCCCTAAAAACGCCAAAAAATAACGTGCCCAAATTAAATCCAAAGCTGTTCTTCAATCCTTTGCAGCATCTTCATGGGGTTGGTCTCATTTAAAAGAAAACACTTTGAATTTTTTGGCAAAACAGTCATAATCTCTCTAAGTGCTCCTGCCACTGAGTAACAGTCATCTAAACATACTGAACTTGAAGAAAATAAATTTCGCCTGGGTGTTTTTTTGGATACAAATGCTTGCAAATAACACACAGCTTCAGATCCGGGCTGGAAAATGCAACAGAAATGTAGAACCAAGTGTTATCCAGCTGAGGTCCAAATTTTGTAACAATACCACAAAAAATGAATATATTACACTGTGGCACACATATGCACATATGTATATCACTTCATGCTTCATATGTATACCACTTTAGGCTTCACATCTTAGATTGAACAAAGAACTGGGTCTCTTTGGAGATAACAGGAGGATGTGAAAGTTTTGTCTTTGGTATGCAAAGAGACGGCCTGGGGGGATTTTCCTGGCCGCCAGAGGCTTTGGGAGGAGGTGTTAAGATCTGAAAGAAGATGCATTGTTACTTGGGATTAAATACAATGTGACTGTGTGCTTTGAAGTTCCTGAGGTATTTAAAGGACGAATGTCTGGGTTTCTTCCTCTTTTTCTGTTTTTGCTGATGATGGAAGATGTGAATAAACCTGACTCGTGAGATAAACTCTGCCTCGTCATTTTCACATTTTCCACACTGGTAACCCTAAGACGTATCATGAGTGAAAGAAATTTCCCCGAGCCAGCCAGGTCAGGAGCTCCCAGCCAAGCGTATGCCGCTACCGTCCAGCTACCGGACTTTTGGCGAGACAACCCGCGCTCCTGGTTCCACTTGGTCGAAGCACAGTTCGCCCTCCGGGAGATAACGGTAGATGACATGAAGTTCTACCATGTGATTGCCAAGCTCGACAACCGCACGGCTCGGCATGTGCAGAGCCTTGTGGAGCAGCCACCGGCCGACGACAAATACGGCAGGTTGAAGGCTGCGCTCATACAGCGCTTCACTCTCTCAGTCCAGGAGAGAGCGGAGAGGCTCCTGGCTCTGAACGACTTGGGAGATGGCACGCCCGTTGACCTGATGGAGAACATGCTGAGCTTGAGGGGCTCAGACGGCGATGACTTCATCTTCACCCACATTTTCCTGAGAACCCTACCGTCGGCCACGAGAGCGGCCCTGGCCAGTTCGCCGTTGTTGGCCCAGCGGGATTTCCTCGCGCTGGCCCAGGAGGCGCACCGGATTCTCAACGCCAGCAAACAGCGCGCGGCCACCAAGGCAGCGACGGAGTTCGGCGTGACGGCCAGAGATGGCAAGGGGCCAGAGACGGCGGTAGCAGACCCACCGACGACGGCGGGGCGGGGGCCAAGGATCGCGGAGGAGACACCCTCTGTTTCTACCATCGCCGCTTTGCAGAGAAGGCACGCAAATGTATACCACCGTGCCAGTTCAAGCGATCGGGAAACGCCAAGACCGGGGGTCGGTAGCAGCCGTGGCCCTCGGTGAAGAGAACAAGCTGCTCTACTTTACGGATGCGCTTTCGGGAAGGCAATTCCTCGTGGACACAGGCTCCCAAGTGAGTTTCATCATGCCTACCTCCGCTGACCGGCTGGCGGGTCCCGGAGGTCACGGGGCGTCAGCAGCGAACGGCTCGGAGATTAAGACCTTTGGTGAGAGGAACCTGCTTCTGTCCCTACACGGCCGTACATTTGAGTGGACCTTTGTTATAGCTGCAGTGAGTTTCAATATGTTGGGGGCTGATTTTCTGTGCTCACATGGTTTGTTGGTTGATCTTGCTAACAGGCGCCTGGTTAATGCACTTTCTTTTTATTCTATTCCCTGTGCAGCCCGAGTGACCCCGCCCACAGCACAAGCCAACGTCGCAATGGCAAGCGGTATGTTCCACACACTGCTCACTCAGTTCCCAGCACTCACGGTTCCCACATTTTCAGCAGCTGTCGCTAAACACGGAGTGGAACATTTTATTACTACCACCGGACCGCCCGTTTTTGCAAAAGCTCGGCGCTTGGATTCAGCTAAACTGACCATAGCGCGCGAGGAGTTCGCCAACCTGGAAAAGTTGGGCATCATCGGGTATTTGAACAGCCCATGGGCTTCCCCGCTTCACATGGTCCCGAAAGCTGATGGCTCGTGGCGACCTTGCGGAGATTTCCGCAGGTTGAACAACGCCACAGTGCACGACCGCTACCCAATCCCGCATATCCAAGATTTTTCCGTTCATTTGGCGGGGGCGCGCATTTTTTCTAAGATAGACTTGGTCCGCGGTTACCATCAAGTCCCAGTGCGCGCTGAGGACATACCCAAAACAGTGGTAATAACTCCGTTTGGCCTATTCGAGTTTTTGCGCATGCCGTTTGGACTTAAAGGCTCTGCGCAGACGTTCCAACGCATGATGGATGCGGTGTTGCGCGATCTCCCCTTCGTATTCGTCTACCTGGACGACATCTTAGTAGCCAGCGCGTCCGAAGACGAACACGAAAACCACCTCATGGCAGTTTTCCGGAAGTTGGGAGAGCACGGGTTAATAATCAACCCAGCGAAGTGTCAGTTCGGGGTGATGCAGATTGATTTTTTGGGGCATCGCGTCTCCCCAGAAGGAGCGGTTCCGCTGCCTGACAAAGTGCGCGCGGTAACAAATTTTCCCCAGCCGCAAACAGTCAAGGCGTTACAGGAGTTTTTGGGAATGGTGAATTTTTATAACCGTTTCCTCCCCCGCGCAGCGCAGCTCATGCAACCATCGTATGCCGCACTAAAAAAACAAAAACCCAAAAATAAGATTGAATGGTCTCCAGAGCGAGAGCGAGCATTCTCTGAGGTCAAAACAGCCCTGGCAAACGCTGCGTTGTTAGCACATCCAGACCCAACGGCCCGCACGCATAGCGCTCACTACTGACGCAACAGATGTGGCCATAGGGGCGGTCGTGGAGCAGCATGTAGCCGGGGCTTGGCAGCCGCTCGCCTTTTTCAGCAGGACTTTGCGCGATAGTGAACGAAAATACAGCGCATTTGACAGGGAATTGTTAGCTCTCCACTTGGCCATTTGCCACTTCCTGTTCTGGCTGGAGGGACGCCATTTCACCGCGTTCGTTGACCACAAGCCGCTGACATTCGCGATGGCCAAGGTTTCAGAACCGTGGTCAGGGCGGCAGCAGAGGCAGCTGGCCGCAATCTCAGAGTTTACTACCAATATTCAGCATGTGGCGGGTAAACTGAATGTAGTGGCAGACTGTCTCTCGCGCGCCGTGGCGGCCCCAGTCCGCGTAGGGATAGATTATGCAGCCATGGCCACGGATCAGGGTAGCGACGCGGATGTGCGCGCGCTCCAGTCTGGACCAACAGGGTTAAGGCTGGAGAACAGGGTGCTGCAAGACGGTATGCCCCCCCTAATCTGTGATGTCTCCACTGGGCGACCGCATCCTGTGGTACCGGCCGCGTGGCGCCACCGCGTTTTTGACTCGATTCATTCTCTGGCGCACCCGGGAGTGCGCGCGTCGGTCAAAATGGTGGGAGAGAAATTTGTTTGGCCAAGCCTGCGCAAACAAGTTAGAGAGTGGGCAGCAGCCTGCATGGCTTGTCAACGAGCCAAGGTACACAGACACACGAGAGCTCCCTTGGAGCTGTTTCACATCCCGGCTAAGAGGTTCGATCATGTTCACGTGGACCTCGTAGGCCCCCTCCCACCGTCACAGGGGTGCACACACCTTCTGACAATGGTAGACCACACCACGCGCTGGCCGGAAGTGGTCCCACTGTCGTCAACCACAGCCGAGGAGGTGGCGCACGCGTTTTTAACAGCATGGGTAGCGCGCTTTGGAGTCCCGTCGGACATTACATCCGATAGAGGTCCTCAATTTGTTTCCGAACTTTGGTCAGCAATGGCCCGCAGCCTGGGGGTAACGATCCACCGCACAACCGCGTACAATCCGCAGGCTAATGGGTTATGCGAACGTTTTCATAGGTCATTGAAAGCGGCGCTCAGAGCGTCGCTTACGGATGCAAATTGGGTAGACAGGCTACCGTGGGTTTTATTGGGGTTGCGTTCTGCACCTAAAGAGGATTTAGAAGCCTCCCCGGCTGAGCTAGTTTTTGCGCAGCCACTTCGGCTGCCCGGGGAATTTCTCCCAGATAATCCTGCGCCAGAATGCTCCCCGGCTCAGCGGTTGCAGAGTGGCATGGAATGGGGCACACTGCCTGGCCCTGTTCACCACAGTTTTCCGCACGTTTTTGTGCCTAAGGCCTTAAAAAACGCGGAGTTTGTTTTTGTCAGACACGATGCTCATCGCCCACCGTTGCGACCACCTTATGATGGACCATTTAGAGTGCTGGAAACAGGGAATAAGCATTTTTTGCTAGATTTGGGGGGCAGGAAAGAAAAGATTGGCATAAACAGGCTCAAACCCGCCTTTGTGTTGGCGGACAAGGATGTGCTAAACTCTGCCTCCTCATTTTCACATTTTCCACAACACAGCTTTTTCCTCAGGTAGTTCCCAGGCGTTTTTGAACTGTGCCAAATTGTGCCAAATGGCACAGTTTGGAAAAACGTCTGTAACTGTTGAATGATTCAATGTAGAAACTTCATTTTGGGCTCTAATTAAAGGTCACACTCAGGGCTGTGTCTGTGTGTGTGTTGGGGGGGGGGATTTACCAATTAATTCATTAAAAATCCTTCAATGTGATTTTCTGGATTTTTTTTTTCTCATTTTGTCTCTCATAGTTGAGGTATACCTATGATGAAAATTGGAGACCTCTCTCATCTTTTAAGTGGGAGAACGTGCACAATTGGTGGCTGACTAAATACTTTTTTGCCCCATTGTAACTGTGTTAACCTTTTTAAATAACCAGTCATTCACATGTTTACACAACTGTGAGCTGCACCTCAGTTCATGCATTCTTTATGCATTTATTTATGACAAGACATAATCTGGTATTTCCAAAAATTATTTTTTAATTATTAAATAAAAGGTTTATCTCAAGTACTTTATCTGTATTCACTTATTTATAATCATTAATATTCACTGCAGGTTTGGGTAGAATACAAGTTATATTTATTCAGAACAGTCAGACATTGGCAGCGATGCAGAAACATGCCGCCAGAAAAGGTTCTTGTACTTGTAGGTCCTTTGACAAAACAGTACTCAGATGAGTAACTTTATTGCAGGATACTTTCTACTCAAGTACATGTGAGGATGAAGCTACTTTTACTCAAGTACCTTTAGTCACAGTCACTAAATTTTAATTTCACTGATTTGAAAACTGATTAGAAATGTGCTTGTTTAAAATGACTAATTAGTCTCACTAGAAATTACTGCATCTTTGGTCATTTTAGTAAAGTTACAGTCTTATTTAGCTGAGATGGGTGTTGATATTATTGTTCTTCTATTTCAGCTACAAAGAACAAGTAATGCAAACAAGTTACATTTAAAAAGTTATAAATTTATGTGAAAAGTTTATATGTAAAATGTTACAAATTCATGTTTTAAAAAAAAACCCATAAAAGTCACAAACTTGACAAAGTGATACATTTAAAAGGAACGTGTTTGAAATGTAGAACTGCTATTTTTTCAGTAAGAAGTCAGAAATGTATGTTACAAAAATCTAATTTATGTGGAAAAACTCTGATTTATGGGATAAAAGTTGTATATTCAAAAAAGACATTATATGAAAAGACTCACAAATTTAGGAGAAAACATTTGCAAATTTAGAACTGTCATTACTACTCCAGTAACTTTTTTATTGAATACTTTCATCCTCACCTTTTCTGGTGATGGCTCTGATACTTGAACAATTCTGGTTTTTAGCAAAGATGTAGATAGAAAATGAACAAATAAATAAGAAAATGTCTTTTGCTGTCCTGTTAAATTTTATTATAACAGTTAAAACAGGAAGAAGAGTGCATGGTGGTGGTGATGACAGTGCGAGTCCTGGTCGCTCCTGGCTGGTGTGAAACATCCTGAACAGGATGAAGTGAAGGGCCAGTGATCTTCTCTGCTGTCCTCTGGAAACACAAGTGATTTTAGGTCACAGCATGGACTCTTAACTGTACTGTAACAAACATTTAAGACACTGAATTTCACCTGTGATGGTTGGGGTCATGAACTGGTTCTCATCAGTCTGGGACAAGTGGTCCACACTGTCTTCAGTTTCCACATTATGAAGATCTTTTATCAGAGAGAAATGGAACATTAGACCACAGTACACTATGAAGTCTACTTTTCTGAATTTATTACTTTGCATGTTAAAGTTTGTGAAGAGACTATAATAAAGCTGTTTACTGTGCAGACAGCTTGACAGTAGTCATATAAAAATGATTACTTGCATATTAAATTAGTTTTATGGAAGAAAAAAATCAAAGCTGTAACACTTGGAGGAAAAGACAAAAAAATCACTTTGTAAAGTGGGGCATATTAAAATACAAAAGACAATCAAGTACAAGTACCTTAGAATCACCCAGAATGCAAATACTAAATATCACATAAAATCAAAGAGACTCCTGTGGAGCGTGTAAAAAATGAGGCTGATTTGGTTCAAGAGGTTTATTACACGACTCACACGAGGAGCATAGACAGAATGGCATACAAGTAGGAACTCTTCCCTTAAATAACATGACATCCTTCTAGACCAGGGATCGGCAACCCGCGGCTCCGGAGCCGCATGCGCTCTTTCATCCCTCTGCTGCGGCTCCCTGTGGCTTTGGAAAATAAATAATGAGCATTTAATTAAAATGTATTTTATTTTAGTATATTAGTTTTTAAAATGTAATTCTAAATTTGAAGATTATGGTGATCTTGTAAAATCTAAAAAAAATCGCGTTAAAGTTTAATCACCGTCAGCGAAAATCAACACGATTACATAAGCGCTCGGCGCTTCCCCGGAAGTCGTCTCCCGCGATAACCCGGATGTGTTGTGCAGGGCTGTCAAGCTACTGCAATACAGCAGTAGCTTGACAGCCCTGCGATTGGATAGTTGCAAACGATTGGACCAATCAAATGGCTCATTGTATGCTTTTTCAAAGATTCATGGCGGCGTGTTCTCAGGGATGTGATTTTCTGCTAATTCGCCGAATTCCGCTTTATTTTATCTTCCAGGAAGATAAAGTACGTTAAGTACGTTAGCGGCTTGTGGTCCACGAACGCAGTGAAGCTGCGCCCTTTCAGGCAGGACTGGAAGTGGCGTATGGCCACTTCCGGTAATCGGTATGGCCAGGTGAAGAGTCATTAACTCTCCGTTACTGGCGGCGAACAACGGCTGTATGAGCTGGGCTGGTGCGAGGGAGGAAACAGTAATAAAAGTTAGCCATCCCCTTTTATGATTCCAAACAGTTTGAAATTGACAGCGCACAGTGGACATTGACTCATAACTTTTGAATATTTCTAAGACTTGGCTACATCAGTTATTGTGCAAAATGAACTGCTCAAGTCTCAATGGAGATTGAAACTGGTGATCTGAAATGAATGCTGAAATTATAAAAAGTAATGGTATGTTGGAATTTTATTTCTATTATGGAACAGATAAAATTAACTGATTTTGATTTGATCAAGTGTTAAAGCATGTGATGGATAATGCTTGTTGGAATATTTTAGGAATGCTATCTTCTTGGAACATAAGTCAATATTATACATTAATAAGTGGCATTCACCTGTTTGTTTTATGTCATTTAAGCACAGTTCTGGTACTTAAAAATCATAAAAACCCAGGAGCTTTGGGGGGCTTTGCCCCCCTTGCCCCCCCCCCAACCGGGGCTTTGCCCTGGAACCCGCTGGGGCACTATGTCCCCCAGACCCCCTGCTGAATTTTCAGATAATTTCCCCAACCCCAAATCACATCGCTGGTTCGTGTTGGAATTCTGAGCTTTCGGTATTGTTTTCAGCGGAATTATGAGATTTTTATCGAAGGATCAGGAGTCATCAGTGCTGGAAATAGCACTCTCCTTTCAACCCAATGTCAACCTTCAACCCTATGTCTTTTTTTTTTTCGGAGTTCAAAATGTTTTTGTTGCATGCAGAAATGTAATTTTGTTTTCTCTGCAGGAGTTCCCTGATTTCATAAATGCAACACATTATAGTTTGTTTATACATAGCATAAAGGGAAAAAAAAGTTATATGCAGTGTTATTTCATTTTAAGTGTCAAAAGGGGTTTTGTGGCTCCCAGTGTTTTCTTTTCTGTGGGAAACGGGTCCAAATGGCTCTTTGAGTGGTAAAGGTTGCTGACCCCTGTTCCAGACTCTTCTCACACACAAAAGATAATCTCCCCCGACTGCAGCCAGTCCATTCATCCTTGACACCTCCCTGTTATCTTACTAGGGCATCTAGAAACTTCTCACACACAAAAGGTTAACTTCACGTCCTTTGTTCCTGTCTAAGGTGGTAAACCATTATGCACTCCCCAGGTTGCCACCGCCCCCCCAGCAACTTAGATAGAACAAATGGAGTAACAGTTCACATGCTGTGATAGAACCATTAACATCAGTCCACATGCTGTAGAACAATCAACATCAGTCCGCATGCTGCTTGGGCTTCAGTCTTCTGCCATATCTGCTGTAGCCAGGATTCGCTGCCTCCGTGGCGCTGCCATGCTGGGGGGCTGATGTCTGGGGGTGAAAACTTTTTGACTGTCTGTGTGGGTGCTCTGGAGAATCTTTTCTCTGGGAAGCACCCTGTGGGGGTCTTCCATGCCGAGGGGCCCTCGCCAACAGCACTTGCTCGTCAGCCACAACAAAAGCAGGTTTGAGTCTGTCTATGCCAATTTTTTCCCTCCTACCCCCCAAATCTAGCAAAAAATGCTTATCCCCTGTTTCCAGCACTCTAAACGGTCCATCATAAGGTGGGCGCAGTGGGGGGCGGTGGGCGTCGTGTCTGACAAACACAAACTCTGCGGTTTTCAAAGCTTTAGGCAAAAAAACGCGCGGAAAACTGTGGTGGACAGGGCCCGGCAGCGTGCTTGAGTCTATGCAATGCTGCAGCAGCTGAGACGGGGAGCTGCCCGGCGCAGAATTATCTGGCAGAAACTCCCCAGGCAGCCGGAGTGGTTGTGCAAAAATGAGTTCTGCTGGGGAAGCTTCCAGATCCTCTTTAGGCGCAGAACGTAACCCCAATAAAACCCATGGTAGCCTGTCTACCCAATTTTTTTATTTATTTATTTTTGTTACTTATTTGTACCCGTAGGTAGATTTGGTTTGCAGTCTGGTGACAAGCCACTGGCTGCTGGTCGCTGCGTGCGCGAGCGCCCTAAACCTACATGTTTTTGGTATGCGGGAGGAAACCGGAGAAATCCCGGAGTAAACCCACGCAACACGGGGAGAACATGCAAACTCCACACAGCTCACTGTTGGTCGGGGGCTGGGATCGAACCCACGATCTCATGATCCCCGCGATCCCCCGGCCGAGGGTAAACTGTGCTGCCACAGTGCTAAACCACTGCGCCACCGTGCAGCCCGTTCGCAGCAATTTGCATCCATCAGTGAAGCCCTCAGAGCCGCTTTTAACGACCTATGAAAACATTCGCATAACCCATTTGCCTGCAGGTTGTACGCGGTTGTGCGGTGAATTGAGACACCTAGGCTGCGGGCCATGGTTGACCAGAGTTCAGAAACAAATTGAGAGCCTCTGTCGGACGTAATGTCCGACGGAACTCCAAAACGCGCCACCCATGCTGTTAAAAATGTGCGCGCCACCTCCTTGGCCGTAGTTGCCGCCAGCGGAACCGCTTCTGGCCAGCGCGTGGTGCGGTCCACCATTGTCAGGAGATGTGTGTATCCCTGTGATAGCGGAAGGGGGCCTACGAGGTCCACGTGGACATGGTCAAACCTCTTAGCCGGGATGCGAAACGGCTCCAAATGCCTGCCCGAGTGTGCGTCCGTCAAATAGAGCAGCTTGTTCTCCTCCCCGACGGTCGCGGCTGCTACCGACCCCCGGTCTTGGCGTTTCCCGAGCGCTTGAACTGGCACGGTGGTATACATTTGCGTGCCCTCTCTGCAAAGCGGCGATGGTAGAAGCAAAGCGTGTGACCTCCACGTTCCTTGGCCCCCACTGCTGCTGCCGTCGGTGGTTCTGCTGCTGCTGTCGGCGGCTCCTCGCCTCCTCGTGTCAACGTGCAGGGCTCCATCGCTGCCGCAATGGTCACGAAAGCCTTGGTGGCGACGATGATCTGGTCTGACTCTCGGGCTAGCGCACGATAGTCCCGTTTGGCCAGCAACGACGAATTGGCCAGGGCCGCTCTCGCCGCTGTTGGAAGGTTCCTGAGGAAAATGTGGGTGAAGATGAAGTGGTCGTCGTTCGTGCCCTTTAACCTCAGCATCTTCTCCATCATGTCCACGGCCGAACCGTCTCCCAACTCGGTCCGCGTCAGAAGCCTCTCTGCTCTCTCACCATCCGAGAGCGTGTAGTGCTGGATGAGGGCAGCCTTCAGCACGTCATATTTGCCGTCGGCTGGTGGCTGATCGAGCAGGCTCTCGATGTGCTGAGCTGTGCTGGCATCGAGCGCTGCGACCACATAGTAGAATTTCGTATCATCCGCCGATATCCCTCGGAGGGCGAACTGCACCTCGGTTAGGTGGAACCAGGAGCGCGGGTTGTGCTGCTAAAAATCAGGTAGTTTGATCGCTACAGCGCACGCGAAGATGGGGGTTCCAGTCGAGGTTGGCTCCGGGGATCTTCCGTCGTACGCCATGATTCGTCTTGGGTCACCAGTGTAGAGCGTGTAAAAAATGAGGCTGATTTGGTTCAAGAGGTTTATTACACGACTCACACGAGGAGCATAGACAGAATGACATACAAGTAGGAACTCTTCCCTTAAATAACATGACATCCTTCTAGACTCTTCTCACACACAAAAGATAATCTCCCCCGACTGCAGTCAGTCCATTCATCACACACAAAAGATAATCTCCCCCGACTGCAGCCAGTCCATTCATCCTTGACACCTCCCTGTTATCTTACTAGGGCATCTAGAAACTTCTCACACACAAAAGGTTAACTTCACGTCCTTTGTTCCTGTCTAAGGTGGTAAACCATTATGCACTCCCCAGGTTGCCACACTCCAGTCATATTAAAACTGCTGGAAACCTGCATCACCTCAGTAATCACGTACTGAGATGACATGTGGACCCCAAACTAATCCAAAAAAGTAATAGAAGCGCTAAGCTAACCAACCAAGAAGGAAGACAAAGACGAGACAACATCAGAATTCACGGTCTGAAAGAAGGAGCTGAAGATAGTTTCAACACAATGGCGGAATGCGTGGAATCCTTATTGAGAGAGAAGTTGGATATTCCACAAACCACCGATTTGAAGATAGAAAAGGCCCATCGTACATTAGCCGCAAAGCCAGCGGCAGAAGTGCCCCCACGTTCGGTGGTGGTAAGATTCTCCGATTTCAAAATAAAACAAGAGGTTGTAAGACGGGCTTGGCAGAAAAAAGGATTTATGCATCGAGAGAGAAAAGTCTTCGTGGAGCATGATTACGCCCCGGAGGTTCTTAAAAAGCGACGGGAATATAACAACGCCAAAAAGGTTCTACGGGAACAGAATCTACGCTTTCAGACGCCATTTTCTGCGAAGTTAAGGGTCTTTTATGGTGAAGAGTCATGTCTCTATAATTCAGCGGAAGAAGCAACAACTGACATGGCGAGAAGAGGGCTCCCGGTAACGGTGTTTAAACCCGCAGCGGATCTGAGCGAGAGGATCAGAGCTCAAACGTGGTCCACTCAGAGACCTTCAAAATCCACAGGCCAGCAGCGGGAAACCCAGCCCCAGAGCTACAAAGATAAGCTTTCCAGTTCCAGGAAGGAATTGCGACCTTTTTGTTTTTTTTCTTTTCAGTCATTCTGCACTTCCATCCCCCCTCCTACAAGGTAACAAACATTAAAGGAGATGCAGAATCAGCATGTGGTAAAACCTTTCATGGAGCAGTTATAGCATTAGAAACAAATGTCTTCTTAATTTAAAGGAAAAAAAAAAATCTTGTTAAAATAGAAATGTAACAATGACCCACATGTTCTCCCTACACTAACAAATACTGTATTAGAGTGAATGTTTGCTGTGATGGGGGTGGGAGGGTGCACACAATCTCATAGGGTATAGGCATAAAAAAAAAAAAAAAATCATTACAAATTCGGATTGGGATCTGAAATTCACGTTAAAAACATGGGACAACTTACAGGGGTAAGAGAGGGCCCTCAACACGTAACAGAGTTTGAGGAATTTCCCTCAGAGCCTACACTCCATCAGGGCTCTTACAGGGTCTTTAAAGAGACCCCAGCTCAGGAAGTTTTTTTGACATTTTTTTGTTTTAAAGTTTCGTACACTATGTTCTTAATGTTTTTTATGTTCTTAATGTTCTTTCAGTTTCTGAGTAGCAAAAAAGAGGGCCACCACACTGTTATACTAAATAAGAAAATACAATGGAGAAACAGGGTGTAACCAAAATAGCCTCATATAATGTAAAAGGGATCCTGAATCCAGTTAAAAGATCCAAGATTCTACGCAAAATGAAAAAAGACAAAGCAGAAATAATATTTTTTACAAGAAACCCACCTAACAGACGTGGAACACACTAAACTCAATAGACAAGGGTTTAAAGTGATCTCTTCATCTTCATATAAGTCAGGGAGGAGGAGGGGAGTAGCGACATTGATATCAACCAAAATTACATTTGAAAAAAAAATCAGAACACAAAGATAAAGAAGGGAGGTACAGTTTGGTAACTGGGCGGCTAGAGGGAGAAGATATCACCCTGCTGAATGTATATGCACCACCAGGGGCTAAATGGAAATTTTATAAAAATGTATTCGACCTAATGATAACTAAAGCCCAAGGTTTAGTGATATGTGGTGGAGACTTCAGTCTAAGACTGAATCCATACTGGGATGCAACAGGTAATTCTTCACATCAAAATAACACTCAAAATAGGAAAACTCGGATGCTATTAAAAGAAATGGGAATCTGTGACGTATGGAGGGAATTCAACCCCAATGTAAAAGATTATACTTTTTATTCAACGCCACATTCATCTTACTCAAGGATTGATTACTTTTTTATGTTTAATAGAGACATTGGAAGAGTAAAAACATGTAAAATAGGACTGATGGATCTCTCTGACCACAGTCCGATCTATATGGACTTAAACATCCAAAAATACACAAATAATACATTTTCCTGGAGGTTGAATTCAAATGTCCTGAAAGGACCACTGAAAGATGAATTGGAATCAGATATTCTCAGATATTTGGAAGAAAACGATAATGGAGAAGTATCCCCTTTAATACTGTGGGATGCGTGCAAAGCTGTAATAAGGGGAAAAATTATTGCAAAACTGGAAACCCAAAAGAAACTGAGACAAGAAAAACTAATCACACTAGAGTCAGAACTCAAGAACCTAGAAAAAGAACACAAAGACAACACTCATTCTAATGGCTCGCTCAAGATTAAAGAAATTAAAAGTCAAATAAATGAGATCTACACAATAGAAATCCAGAAGAAACTTACATTTCTGAAACAAAAACACTATGAAGCAGGCAGTAAATCGGCAAAATTACTAGCCTATAAATTGAGGAAACAACAAACAGAAAGAGCAATCTACAAAATCAGAGACCCAGTATCAAAGGAAATAAAATTCAGAATTCTCTTAAAAGCTTCGAGAATTACTGTAAGAACTTATACTCCCACAAAAAACATAAAAACACATCCGAGACATTCCTAAACACATTAAACCTTCCCCAACTTACGGAATCACAAAATAAAACACTACTGTCAGAAATACAACCTAAAGAATTGGAAAAAGCAATTATGAAACTTAAAGCTAACAAATCCCCAGGAGCAGATGGCTATACAGCAGAATGGTACAAAACCTTTAAACAGCAACTATCTCCTCTCCTCCTGAAAACATTTAACTATATCCTCCACACAGGGGAAATCCCCCCCTCCTGGAGAGAAGGGGTCATTGCAGTTATACCTAAACCTGAAAAGGATAAACTAGAATGCTCCAACTACAGACCAATCAGTGTATTAAATCAGGACTATAAACTTTTTACCATTATCCTTGCCAAAAGGTTAGAAAACATACTGACAGACTTAATTCACTTAGACCAAACAGGTTTTATAAGACAAAGACAGACACAAGACAACATTCAACGCACTTTACACATAATTCATCATATAAAAAAATATAACTGCACGGTGGCGCAGTGGTTTAGCACTGTGGCAGCACAGTTTTACCCTCGGCCGGGGGATCGCGGGGATCATGAGGTCGTGGGTTCGATCCCAGCCCCCGACCAACAGTGAGCTGTGTGGAGTTTGCATGTTCTCCCCGTGTTGCGCGGGTTTACTCCGGGATTTCTCCGGTTTCCTCCCGCACACCAAAAACATGTAGGTTTAGGGCGCTCGCGCACGCAGCGACCAGCAGCCGGTGGCTTGTCACCAGACTGCAAACCAAATCTACCTACGGGTACAAATAAGTAACAAAAAAAAAAAAAAAAAAAAATAACTTAAATGCAGTCATATTGGGATTAGATGCTGAAAAAGCATTCGATTCGGTTGACTGGTCTTTCCTATATAGAATCTTATCCAGTTTCAATTTTCATAACAACTTCATTAGAACTATACAGGCATTATATAAAAAACCAACAGCTAAAATAAGGATTAACGGTAATTTATCATCATCTTTTGAGCTGGAAAGAGGATGTCGTCAAGGCTGCCCCCTGTCTCCACTGCTCTTTGCAATCTTCATAGAACCTCTGAGCCAATGGATAAGACAAAATCAAGAAATTCAAGGTATTACACTTGGTCAGAAGGAACATAAAATAGCACTCTTTGCTGATGACATTTTAATATACCTAGGGCAGCCAGACACTTCTTTACCAGAACTAATCTCAGTTTTTTCAGACTATGGAGATTTATCGGGGTACAAATTAAACATGCATAAAACCCAAGTTTTAACATTCATCTATGACCCAAATCATTATTCAAGTGAACTCAAAACTAACTGGGAGTTGGAATCTATGAAATATCTGGGGGTCAATATCCCGAAACAACTCAACAAAATTATAACACTAAACTATGATCCACTGGTGACAAAAATAAAATCTGACCTAGCAAGATGGAATATGATACCATTCTTAGGTACTGCACAAAGAATTGAAGCAGTCAAAATGAATATACTTCCACGTCTTCTATACCTTTTCCAAACAATACCGGTAGAACCTCCCAAAAAAACATGGCAGGAGCTGGACAGAAGGATCTCAAGATTCATATGGCAGGGCAAGAGACCTAGAATCAGATATAGAACCTTACAGCTAAACAAAGACAAAGGTGGGCTCACGCTGCCAAATATCAGGGACTATTTTAAAGCCGCACAAATTAAAACTTTAATAGAGATATGTAACCCAGTCTACACTGCACAATGGAAGGAGATCGAATGCCAAATAACAAGTGACATCCCCCTACAGGCGATAATAGGGAACAATGCCTTACCTAAACTCTTGAATAACACTAACCCGTGGATAGAGACCCCGCTAAAAATTTGGTTTAAGATAGTCAGAGAGAATCAAGCTAAAGAGCCCTATCGACTTCTGCAATGGATTGCCTATGATCAAGACTTTACCCCCAATAAAACAGACACTAGATTTAAAGAGTGGAAAGAGAAAGGGCTGATAAAATATTACAATTTTTTTAAGGGGTAAACTTTAAGAAGTTTTGAAGATTTGAAAAAACAAGGTCTAATAAATCAAGATCTTTACAGGTTCTTTCAGCTTAGACACCACATAAACAATATACTTAAAAAGGAGGATTTAGAAAGGGCCCAGTCAGGTGTTCTGAAGGTCTTCTTAATGGCATATAAAGGGATCCCAGGGATCAGATACATTTCTAAAATATACCAAGGTCTTCAAGACTTAAAAGGAGACAACACATCATATACAAAAGAGAGATGGGAAAAAGAGGGGAATTTCACTTTACAATTGGAAATATGGGAAAAGCTAAATAAACAGCAATGGAAAAGTACCTCATCCCTGCAGTGGAGAGAATTTGGATGGAAAAATTTGGTAAGATATTTCAGAACACCTGCACAAAACAAATTTACTCATAAGGGGTTGAACTGTTGGCGCTTGTGTGGTGAAAAGACTGCAAATCATTTTCATGTGTTTTGGTCATGCCCAGTTATCCACCAATATTGGACCAATGTACAGACAATATTGGGGAAAATATTCAAAATAACAGTTCCCTTTTCTTTTGTAACTTTGTATTTGGGTTTACTACCAGACTCACTGGAAAGACGAGGAGATAAATACTTATTCAGTGTTTTAATATTGGCAAGTAAAAAAGCCCTAACTAAAAAATGGATGCTGGAGGACTGTCCTACACCTGAAGATTGGATTAACGTGATTCAAGACATTTACTCGATGGAAAAGTTCACATTCGCACTGAGACAGGACATGGATGGGTTCATGAACTTTTGGCAATTAGATTAGATTAGATCTAATCTTTGACAAATACCATTTCAATAATGGTCCCGCTCTTTGTTCCAATGCTACTCAGATGCTCTTTTACTTTTAATTACTTAATTTTCTGTTTGTTTGTTTTTTGTTCTGTTTGTTCGTTTTTTTTATTTTATTCTCTTTAATTTCACTTTTTCTTTCACTTTAAAAAAAACAGGGGGTGTTGTAATAATTATCCTACCAATGTTGTCAAATAGCAAAAAATAAGGGAACATGTGATGAAAATGTAAACAATGCAATGCTGTAATGACCTGTATACCCTTTACAAAAACTTAAATTAAAAAAAAGTAATAGAAGCATAATTTATAAGTACACCTTACTTGTTGTAAAATGGCCAAAACAGAGGCCGGTCACATCAACCTTTCATGACTCCCCAGGCCTTTGGTATCCACAACGTCCTGCTTTGGTCCTCTTTGCTGGCTGATGGGAACGAAGAGTACACAGATTCACTGGCAGCCTCAGCCTGCTATTGACCTCTGACCTTGAATTAAAAGTCACCCAAATTCAAACTACATTTCCCATAGGCAGAACTATGGTAGCAATATGAAAAGTCTTGCTTATTTCTTTCTCGAGTTAATGCGTTTACAAGATTTAGGGAAAAACTGACCTTCCAAATTCAAACTCCTCAGTTTTCTTTGGTGCAACTATGGTATTGGTTTGAAAAGCCTCCATTTCTTTTTGTCTAGTTATTACTGTCCATCTTCCTGGCAGCGGGGCAATACCCTTGCTGAGGGGAAAAAAAGTGTGATAGAAAAAGGTGCATGAGGGACAAGGATGAACGTACCCTTGAGAGAATTGCCAAGAAAAGCAGATTCAAGATCTTTGGGGAGCATCACAAGGACTAGAGTCTGGTGTCAGTGTATCTAGAGTGACCATCCACAGAAATCTTCAGGTAAGAACTGTCATGTTCGTAATACCAACCACTCCTAAACCACACAATGTCTAGTAGAGTTTACCTGGGCTAAAGAGAAGAAGTTGGCTGTTGCTCAGTGATCCAAAGACCTCTTTTCTAACAAAAATGTTGGATTTCATTTAGAAATCATAATCCTAGAGTTTGGAGGAAGTGTGGTGAATTATAGAATCGAAGGTGTTTAAAGTTCAATGTGAACTGTGTTTTATTAAGTCCATAAACAACTGTCTACAAGGAAATGTTAGGGAACTTAATGCTTCCATCTGCTGAAAAGCTTTGTGAAGATGCCAGTTTCCTTTTCCAGCAGACTAAGCACCAGCCCACGGCACCAAAACTACTATGAAATGGTTTGCAAACCATAATATTATTGTGCCTTGACTGACTAGCCAGTTTGCCTGACCTGAACCCCATACATTCTCTGTGGAATCTCATCAAGAGAAAGATGCACCCGACCCAACAAAACAGCTGAAAACCACTACCAAAGCATCTTGGACTTCAATAATGCCTCAGCAGCACCACAAGCAGATTGCTTCCATGCCATACTGCACTGATTCAGTAATTCGTGGTTAAAAAAAAAAAGCCTCAAAGTAATGAGTGTATAAATGAACACACTTTTTGGAAGTCTGACATTTCTGTATTGCAAGTCCTTATTTTGGATTGATCTTCGGGAATGTTTTAAGAACCTGAGATACCACATTTCTAATTTTCAAAAGCTTTAAATCATAATCATCAAAATGAAAACAAAAAAAGGTCTGAAACATTGACTTTTACCTGTAAGGAATATAAAACAAATGAAAGATGATTTTTGGAATTATACTTTAAAACAAACACATTATACTGTAGGTTGTTCATTATTCAAACGAAACCTGAAGATACTACCCAAATAAGTATTTTTTGGGTGACCTTACTCTTGCACCTTGAATAATTACTATCACAGCACTTCATTCACTTGAGTGGTTTCTGGTGACTCTACCAACCTCTGGTTACCATACACTTACTGTAAATACGTGTACATGTGCTTATTAATATCAGCATTTTATCCGGGTGAAATAAAATTAATCTCAGCTGAGAATCAATTGCCTGTGTACTGCACAACTAAAAGTTACTCTGTCCCAACATCTAAGGTCAGAATCCCTTTAGTTTTGACTTTCACTGCACAGCCGGAATCATTTACGAAACGCCACGGAGAACTGCTTCCCTGACGAGTTCCTGCAGAAAGGCTGATAAGGCAAAGAATTTGCGAGTGGTGACAGTTATGTTTCTGATTCGGATGTAAACGATTAGGTCGGGCTGCTGTGATAGGTACATGCATCAAATATTCATGACCTTGTGCCTGATGAATACTGTATGTAAACAAGATTAAGCCCGATTCCTGCTTGGTGCAGTCAGCACAGCATACATCAAGCTGCAAGGCAGATCCAGCACATGAATACAAAACAGATGAGCAACTCTCATTCCATGTATTCAATTATGTCCAAGTTTAAAATTTGTGGGGGTTTTCTGACTGTCCAGTTTCATACAGCTACTACATAATATCACCAAAGACAATGTGCTTTACAAGGAATGTAACATTTTTACTTTCAATCTAGCAGCAGAAAATCATGTTCCGAAAGGGAAAAGAGTCAGTCCAAAAATTGTTTATTTTGTAAAGGGAGGGGGAAGTTGAAGGGGATGAAAAAACATGGTGTGCTACTAAATGATATATTCAAAATGTACATGACATTAGAAGGGTATTACAGTAATCACCCAAATTTTCCACACATGGAACCATCCTTCCAACATGTTTTCAAAATGTATATGAATAAAAAGTTTATTCTTGACACAATAACATGTATCAACGCAAAATCCATGAGATGCCAAGGAGAAAATTAAGTAACATTTACATGCAGAATGTAGACTGATGAATTCCTGTTCTTAATTTTGAAGGAAAACAAAACAAAACAGAATGACAAAAAAAATCTCCTAAATTTAACAAAAGTTTGAGGTGAAGCCTTCTGCCCTTTTGTTGTCACATAATCAACTCACATTAGTGGAAACTGCATTGTTTCAGTCTTTTATTCACTATAATATAGGTCAATATGAAATATAAGAAACTGCTATTAATGACAACTTAAATGGTCTTGGCTAGCCATTACAAACAGCACGTGTTGAGATGCCTCATGAAATTCATGGCCAAAAACAAATTATATTTGCCAAAACCTAACGCACAGACTGGTCAGGTTGAGGGGGATGAGGAGGGCTGGATTTGACGCAGACCAACCAACTGGATGAAAAGTCAAATACAATGCAGATGGAGCTCCCCTGGATGTGTGGTGTCCAGAGTTACGGCTGTTGAGTGAGTATAAAGGTCCCAAAGTAGAAACTGCAGTCTTAACATGTGCCATCAAAATGTAGAGGAAAAACACCCTTACACTCATCAATATGATGAGCAGAGAAGTCCCAAACCAAAGCTTTGAAGTCTTTATTTTTGCTATCAGGGAGAGGGGAAAAATACTCGAAAAACAAAAATAAAAACACAAAACAGGAAAAGGAGGGAAGTAACAACTCCAGATATTACGCTGAATGCAGAGAAGATGAACTGCACAAGTTGGGTGAGACACTCCAGCACAGGGGATTTTTCCTGGAGCTAGACTTCTAATATCCAAAAGTACTGGTCTGGAGGACCGATGTTGGTCAAGGGGTGTCCATGAAGATGCCTACAACAAAACGCCTCATCAGTGGCAAGTTAGCAGGCCTTCCATGAGTGACGCTATGTGCTTCCCGCTGCCTGGCTCTCTCCCCCCTCTGAATTACCTGTATGAGCAGGGAGAACATGATAAAGAATTTTAGACAAGACTACAAGTCCATAGGTACTAAAGCCATCAATAAAAGCCAAGCCATGGCGGTTAAGAGCAGCAATAAAATAACAGTCATTAGTTTAAGACTATGCAAACCACAGGACATTCAAATACACAAAATAATAAATATCACTGACTTGTAGCAGGAGTGGAGGCTGAAGCGGAGGCAGACGCATTGTCTTCTTCATCGCTGTCTTCCTCGTTTGACTGTGGCACCTCGGCCTCAGGGATAGTTGTTGCTGGGGCCTCAGGCTCCTGCTCCACCCTGCTTTTTAGGGCTAAGATACGGTGATGTAACGCTGCGGCCAGTTGACCTATGTCTTTAGAGCTACCCTAAAAAAGTGAAGCAAAGGGACAAGTTCAGCTATGCTAACATCACATTACACTGCCATCTGCAGATGCTTCATATTAATGCTCAACCAAAAACAGAGATTCTATCCTTTAAGTCAAAGCAAGGCTCAGATGTTAAACATCTGTGCAGGAAGTAACCCATTTTATTAACAGCCCCTTATTGTTGACCTAATATGTGTAATGTGTGGCTTCAAGAAAACAGAACAATGGCGAAGAGGAGAAAGAACTAATGAAATTCATCCTGAATTTATGACAGTGAGAAATTTAATAAAAGTACCAAAAGTCTGAAAAGGGAGGACAAAACAAACAAATACTAGGTAGGCAGTTCCTATATTTTTGAACATCTTGAGAGTTCTGATCGTAATTTTAGTCCATAAAAATTTCTTCACTTTCCCAGTACCACTGGAGCAGAAACTCCAATGATACTTGACCCTTCCAATCTTTTAATAACAGTTAATGCTTCACCAGCAGCATCTGGGCCACAACTCAACCACAACCATCACTGTTCCTTTAAGGGAAAAAAGTATTTACAGTGTCCTCTAGTTGTGTTTCGGCATTTTCTTGCACAATGCAAGAAAAGATAGCTATTGCATTTATCATATCTGTGGGGTTGAAGACCTCTCCAAGGCAGATTTAAGGATTGATTGTCACACTTAATGACAATCAAGGCCTTACCTTGGCTAAAATGATTCAAGGCTTTTTAAGGATCTGCAATTATCAAAAAAAGTTCAGGGACTCTGGTGGGAGAAATGCTATAATATGCTTTAGGTGCATTCACATCTACAGGCTTTAGACTGTTCAGTTGAACTCTTAAAGGTGTGTTCAGACCAAATATGAGTAAATTTACTCACATGACCAGAATACAGACGTGGACAAAATTGTTGGTACCCCTGTTAATGAAAGAAAAACCCACAATGGTCACAGAAATAACTTGAATCTGACAAAAGTGGTAATAAATAAAAATTCTATAAAAATTAACCAATGAAAATCAGACAATGCTTTTGAATTGTGGTTCAACAGAATTATTTTAAAAAACAAACTCATGAAACAGGCCTGGACAAAAATGATGGTACCCTTAACTTAATATTTTGTTGCACAACCTTTTGAGGCAATCACTGCAATCAAACGATTTCTGTAACTGTCAATGAGACTTCTGCACCTCTCCGCAGGTATTTTGGCCCACTCCTCATGAGCAAACTGCTCCAGTTGTCTCAGGTTTGAAGGGTGCCTTCTCCACACGGCGTGTTTCAGCTTCTTCCACAGATGTTCAATAGGATTTAGTTCAGGGCTTATAGAAGGCCACTTTAGAATAGTCCAATGTTTCGCTCTTAGCCAGTCTTGGGTGTTTTTAGCTGTGTGCTTTGGGTCATTATCCTGTTGCAAGACCCATGACCTGCGACTGAGACCAAGCTCTCTGACACTGGGCAGCACATTTCTCTCTACAATACCTTGATAGTCATGAAATTTCATTGTACCCTGCACAGATTCAAGACACCCTGTGCCAGATGCAGCAAAGAAGCCCCAGAACATAACAGAACCTCCTCCATGTTTCACAGTAGGGACAGTGTTCTTTTCTTGGTATGCTTCATTTTTGTGTCTGAACATAGAGCTGATGTGCCTTGCCAAAAAGTTCCAGTTTTGTCTCGTCTGTCCATAGGACATTCTCCCAGAAGCTTTGTGGCTCGTCAACATGCAGTTTGGCAAATTCCAGTCTGTTTTTTTATGATTTGTTTTCAACAGTGGTGTCCTCCTTGGTCGTCTCCCATGAAGTCCACTTTGGCTCAAACAACGACGGATGGTGCAATCTGACACTGATGTACCTTGACCTTGGAGTTCACCATGAATGTGTTTAGAGGTTGTTCTGGGCTCTTTTGTTACCATTCGTATTATCCGTCTCCTCCTGCGGCCACGTCCAGGGAGGTTGGCTACAGTCCCGTGGATCTTAAATTTCTGAATAATATGTGCAACTGTAGTCACAGGAACATCAAGCTGCTTAGAGATGGTCTTATAGCCTTTACCTTTAACATGCTTGTCTATAATTTTCTTTCTAATCTCCTGAGACAACTCTCTCCTTTGCTTCCTCTGGTCCATGTTTAGTGTAGTAAACATCACGTCACAAAACAGCACAGCGACTACTTGTCACCCTTTAAGTAGGCCGACTGACTGATCAGAAGTTTGTAGACACCTGTGATGTTAATTAGAGGACACATCTTGGTTGAGCATGTCCCTATGGTCACATTATTTTCAATCTTTTCTAGGGGTACCATCATTTTTGTCCAGGCCTGTTTCATGAGTTTGTTTTTTAAAATAATTCTGTTGAACCACAATTTAAAAGCACCGTCTGATTTTCATTGGTTAATTTTCATAGAATTTTGATTTATTACCACTTTTGTCAGATTCCAAGTTATTTCTGTGACCATTGTGGGTTTTTCTTTCATTAACAGAGTGGTACCAACAATTTTGTCCACATCTGTACATGTGAAGTCAATGTATTCACACAAGTAAAGTTATTTGCGCAAATAATACATTGAGTTAACATGTATTCTGGTTGCATTTGGTCTGAACACGCCTTTAGGGTCCACCTCCCTCCTCCTCCTCCTCCTTTACTGTGCTTTGTCTCACCAGGTGAAAACCCAATAAACACACCCAGGTGTGCACCAAATAAACCAAACTGAGACCCACTAAGAGGTGGTCTCAATCCAATTCATCTAGTAAACTTTGGTGTGGTCCTGCATTTACATTTCTCGTTACCATGGCAGCCATCTGACCTATAGATGGAGAGGATGTCCTTGCGTAGTTTGACGTGACACACTTTGGTGGGCTTTCAATTCAATTCAATTCAATTCAACTTTATTTATATAGCGCCATTTCACAACAACAGTCATCTCATAGCACTATCAACTGTAGGGGGGAACCCCCACAGTTGCAGAAAGACCCCAGCAATCAGGTGATCCCCTGTGAGCAAGCACTTGGCGACGGTGGAGAGGAAAAACTCCCTTTTAACAGGAAGAAACCTCCAGCAGAACCAGGCTCAGGGAGGGGCAGTCATCTGCTGCGACTGGCTGGGGGGTGAGGGGACAGAGAAGATGAAAAGAACAGACATGTAGAGAGCAAACAGCACGATGGGGACTCAATCTATGGGAGAGAACAAACAAATGTTAATGACCAGCAAAAAAAAAATATTTCATAGAGAGTGAGGAAAGGAGTGAGGCCCAGTGCATTACTGGAGGTCCCCCGGCTGACTAAACCTATTAGCAGCATAACTAAGGGAGGGTTCAGAAACACATGATCCCTCCCTAATTGTAGGCTATATCAAAAAGGTAGGTTTTAACCCTAATCTTAAAAACAGAGATCGAGTCTGACTCCCGAATCCAGATTGGCAGCTGATTCCACAGGAGAGGAGCTTGATAACTGAAGGCTCTGCCTCCCATTGTACTTTTGGAGATTCTAGGTATTACAAGTAGTCCTGCATTTTGGGAGCGTAGTGCTCTGTTAGGATAATACGGTAGTATCAGATCTTTTAAATAAAAAGGAGCCTGATTGTTTAGAGCTTTGTAAGTAAGAAGAAGGATTTTAAACTTAATTCTAAACTCTATGGGAAGCCAATGAAGGGAGGCCAGAACCGGAGAGATATGATCTCTCTTTCTAGTACCTGTTAAAACTCTTGCTGCAGCATTTTGGATTAGCTGAAGACTTTTTAAAGATGTTTTAGGACAACCTGATAATAAAGAATTACAATAATCTAATCTCGAGCTAACAAAAGCGTGGATCAGTTTCTCAGCATCACTCTGAGACAAGATGCTCCTAATCTTGGCAATATTACGCAAATGATAGAAGGCAGTCTTAGAAACAAATTTAATATGTGAATTGAAGGACAAATCCTGATCAAAAATAACTCCAAGGTTCCTCACAGAGCTATTAAGAGAAAGAGTAACTGCATCCAAACTGAAAGTTTGATTTGGAAAGGAATTTCTAAGGTTTTTTGGACCAACAAGAATGACTTCAGTCTTATCTGAATTTAATAGCAGGAAATTACAAGTCATCCAAGCTTTGATTTCCTTAAGACAGGCTTCTAACTTGGCTAATTGATTACTATCATCTGGCTTCATTGACAGGTATAATTGTGTGTCATCTGCATAACAATGAAAATGTATACAGTGCTTTCTAATAATGTTGCCTAACGGAAGCATATATAAACTAAAAAGAGTAGGGCCTAGCACAGATCCCTGTGGGCTTTGATGTTTGACCATAAGAAAGGAAACTGAACCAAGGGGGAAGCAATTCAAGTTAAAAAAAAAAAAAAAAACAATCCTTGGTTGAATTGGACCTAACAAACCTGGGCGTAAAAGCACCCACAAAGACCAAGTAATACAGTGCATCCGGAAAGTATTCACAGTGCTTCACTTTTTCCACATTTTATGTTACACCCTTATTCCAAAATAGATTAAATTCATTTTTTTCGTAAAGATTCTACACACAATACCCCATAATGATGTGATTTTTTTTTTTTTTTTTTAGATTTTTACAAATTTATTGAAAATAAAAAAACTAAGAAATCACATGTACTGTACATAAGTATTCACAGCCTTTGCCATGAAGCTCAAAATTGACCTCAGGTACATCCTGTTTCTACTGATCATCCTTGAGATGTTTCTACAGCTTAACTGGTGTCCATCTGCAGTAAATTCAGTTGATTGGACATGATCTGGAAAGGCACACTCCTGTCTATATAAGGTCCCACAGTTGACGGTGCACGTCAGAGCACAAACCAAGCATGAAGTCAAAGAAATTGTCTGTAGACCTCCGAGATAGCGAGATAGGATTGTCTTGAGGCACAAATCTGGGGAAGGGTACAGAAAAATTTCTGCTGCTTTGAAGGTCTCAATGAGCACAGTAACCTCCATTATCCATAAATGGAATAAGTTCGGAACCACCAGGACTCTTCCTAGAGCTGGCCAGCTGTCTAAACTGAGCGATCGGGGAGAAGGGCCTTAGTCAGAGAGGTGACCAAGAACCCTTCAACCAAGAACTCTGTCAGAGCTGCAGCATTCCTCTGTGAAGAGAGGAGAACCTTCCAGAAGGACAACCATCTCTGCAGCAATCCACCAATCAGGCCTGTATGGTAGAGTGGCCAGATGGAAGCCACTCCTTAGTAAAAGGCACATGGCAGCCCACCTGGAGTTTGTCAAAAGGCCCCTGAAGGACTCTCAGACCATGACAAACAAAATTCTCTGACCTGATGAGATAAAGATTAAACTCTTTGGCGTGAATGCCAGGCGTCATGTTTGGAGGAAACCAAGCACCGCTCATCACCAGGCCAATACCATCCCTACAATGAAGCATGGGGGTGGCAGTATCATGCTGTGGAAATGTTTTTCAGTGGCAGGAACTTGGAGACTAGTCAGGATAGAGGGAAAGATGAATGCAGCAATGTACAGAGACATCCTGGATGAAAACCTGCTCCAAAGCGCTCTTGACCTCAGACTGGGGTGATGGTTCATTTTTCAGCAGGACAACAACCCTAAGCACACAGCCAAGATATCAAAGGAGTGGCTTCAGAACAACTCTGTAAATATCCTTGAGTGGCCCAGCCAGAGCCCAGACTTGAATCCAATTGAACATCTCTGGAGAGATCTGAAAATCACTGTGCACCGACGCTTCCCATCCAACCTGATGGAGCTTGAGAGATGCTGCAAAGAGGAATGGGCGAAACTGCCCAAAGATAGGTGTGCCAAGCTTGTGGCATCATATTCAAAAAGACTTGAGGCTGTAATTGCTGCCAAAGGTGTATCAACAAAGTACTGAGCAAAGGCTGTGAATACTTATGTACATGTGATTTCTTAGTTTTTTATTTTTAATAAATTTGCAAAAATCCCCCCCAAACTTTTTTCATGTTGTCATTATCAAGTACTGTGTGTAGAATTTTGAGGAAAAATATGAATTTATTCCCTTTTGGAATAAGGCTGTAACATAAAATGTGGGAAAAGTTAAGTGCTGTGAATACTTTCTGGCTTCATTGTATCTAAAAACACAGACTTGCATAGAAAAACAAAACTGAAATAAACATTGCACATACATACCGATATTAGAAAGACCTTGACTCCTTGGTCCTCCGTGTCCATGGCAGTGATTCGTACGCTCTTCTCACTGGCTTTGTCCACTTGCATCTGGGGCCAAAGTTTAGTGTTGAGGATCAACCGGAGGCTGCCCTGGGTCCTCATCACTGGAGACAGTGCACAAATACACACAACTGCGATTAATGACAAGAAGCCTTCTGTTACACTGGTTTCTAAATTGACTGAATTTTTTCCTTCACAATCCCCTACCACCCTTCCTCACAGAGATGCAAATGCTGGCGAATGTAGCGATTATGGGGTTTCGTCAGGGTTTGTCAAAGGTTGCAAACAGTATTTATGGTCTCAAACAAGTTTTTCTCATCACCCTCCTCACCCCCCCAAAAAATTTGAACGCTTGAATTTTTTTTTTGGCGAATGTATTTTTTGCCCCCCAACAGTTGCAAAAGTTTGCAAAAATAGTTACAGAAGTTCGCAAAATAGTTATAAGCATTTTCAAATGGTTGTATCATAAGTTGCTACAGTTCTTCTTGGTTCACCAAATAGTGAACAGGAATCACTAGACATATGACTGATAGTTTGGGGTTTTGTTGTGTGAATAACTCTGAACAAAATCTATATACCTCCCAGTCCATGACTTTTCCTAAATATGTGTTTTATGTTTTCTGATGTCTGAAATTTATTAAAATAAAATACAGATGATTTCCAAGCATTTATTCCTTGGACTGCCACCTGCTGCCATTTGGAACAGAGCTGATCACGGCTGTGACCCTATAAGGAATTATGTCCATATTAAGGTACATTCAGACCAAATGTGGCACGATTCGGAGTGCCCAGGACTGGGTAAACAACGTTTACACTATATCCGGCAGCAAGGCCCCAGTCCGGGAGTTCTGGGGTTCTGAGGAGAATGTCACTACCTCTTAATTGCTGCTGTGCTGGGTCACCCTTGGGCAAGGTGTAGCACCCAATAGCCTCCCATACTGGGTTACGTACAAGCCACCAACGGCGTGCCAGGCAGATGATATAAAGTAAGACTGCACCTGTTTGACATGGCGGACGAGTGCAACACTTTGCGGGCAGGCGGTAAAGGGGGGCATTGACATGCCAAGCAACCAGCAGCCCACTGCAACTGCCTTCTACTGAAGTTGCGCGTCTTAATCCCTTGAGCTGCAGTGAATTGGCTGGCAGTCAAGTGAATGTGCGTGGCCCCTCGCGCAACCACGACCACCTTAAACAACTTCATCAGCGAATGGCTTGTTCCTTTTCCAAAGTCCAATGGCAACGGAAGTACGGGTGACGGGGGTAGGCCTGGAAAGCTGGAAGCCCCTAGTCCGCACCCGCACATTGGCGGCAGATCTAAGATGGTCGCTCCCTGCTGAACAGCCGTGACGGCAGGGTTTCAGCAGCTGGATCTGTGACTGGGCTGGCCTTTTTAGGATCACCGCAGCCCACCCCAATTGGGGAGACCCCTAGAAAAGGTGGGGTAAACATTGGACACGGCATTTCAGTCTGGCCAGTTCACCGCGGCTGGCGGACTTCCCATCTCTGCGGTCAAAAATCAAAGAAAACACTCCGCTCTCTCAAGAGGCCTGTAACTCTCGGGGCCTCGCACACTCCTCGACAAAAGCAACACAAAGACCAGAACGCCGAACAGCACTCGTCTGCAAGGAGCTCGACCGATTCAACATCGACGTGGCAGCTCTTAGTGAGACAAGATTCCCAGATGAAGGTAACATCGAAGAAGCAGGGTCAAACTACACCATTTTCTGGAAAGGGAAAAGTGCTGAAGAACCACGTATTCACGGAGTTGGCTTTGCTATAAGATCGAAACTCGTTGACCAACACAACCTCGTCCCTACGGCCATCAGTGAACGCATGATGAAAGTCAGAATCCCTCTTGTCCAAAACAGATTTCTTACCTTGATATCTGTGTATGCTCCAACGCTCACCTCAGAGGATGATGAAAAAGCCTCCTTTTACAACCTGCTTAACCGTACCATCCAAAGTGTCCCAAGACAGGACAAACTTGTCATCCTGGGCGAGATCACAATCTCTGGAAAGGCGTCCTCGGACATCATGGAATTGGAAACTGCAACTCCAATGGCCAACTCCTCCTTGGCCTTTGTGCTGAACATGAACTGGTCATCACCAACTCCTTCTTCCAGCTACCATCTCGTCCAAAAACAACCTGGAAACACCCAAGATCCAAACACTGGCATATCCTTGACTACATTCTAACTAGAGCCAGAGACAAAAGAGGCATGCACGTCACTCGTTCCATGCCTGGTGCAGATGACTGTTGGACAGACCACAGATTGCTTATCTCACGACTTCAAATCAAAGTCCGTCGTCCACCAAAATGGACCTCATCAAGCGCTCCTCATCATCGCTTTGACTGTGCAAAACTACGCAATCCACAAACATCTCAAGACTTCAAGGAAGCCGTAGAAAAGAACATCGCGCATCTTCCAGAACCACCACAGGTGGAAGATAACTGGACCACCCTTCGTGACGCAGTGCTTGACGCTGCAGAAAAGACAATAGGTTTCTCTCAGAAGAAGACCCAAGACTGGTTTGATGAAAATGATGAAGTCATCACAAACCTTGTTGAAGCTAAACGTCAGGCAAGGCTCACTTTTGAAAACCAGCCATCCACACAGAACAAACAAAACTAGAAAAGCACTCGGAGAGCGCAGACCTCCGCCAAGCGCCACAGTTCCCCCCATACAGTGTTTGTGTGTACGTTTTCAGATTCCTTGACAATGAAAACATATGACTAGCAATTGGATTCACAATGATAGGATTAGTGGTTCAGTAGTTATTCACGAAAATCGCATTTTCCGTAATGGGGGTTTTCGTCACAGTTCCCCCCATACAGTGTTTGTGTGTACGTTTTCAGATTCCTTGACCATGAAAACATATGACTAGCAATTGGATTCACAATGATAGGATTAGTGGTTCAGTAGTTATTCACGAAAATCGCATTTTCCGTAATGGCGGTTTTTGCCACAGTTCCCCCCATACAGTGTTTGTGTGTACGTTTTCAGATTCCTTGACCATGAAAACATATGACTAGCAATTGGATTCACAATGATAGGATTAGTGGTTCAGTAGTTATTCATGAAAATCGCATTTTCCGTAATGGCGGTTTTCGCCACAGTTCCCCCTATACAGTGTTTGTGTGTACGTTTTCAGATTCCTTGACCATGAAAACATATGACAAGCAATTGGATTGACAATGATAGGATTAGTGGTTCAGTAGTTATTCACGAAAATCAGGGATGGCAACAGGAAATTCTGATTTCAGCTGAAATCTAATTTGGTCGATTGATTTATGGTGGGGCCGGAGGGGCGCAGCCCCCTTGAAGCTGGGAGGTTTTCAGTAAAACAGAAGTAATTTAGACTGAAAAAAATGATAAAAAAAAAAAAAAAATGAAATACTAGACTTAGATAAATCATTAAATTTAATGAAAAGTTAACTTACTTTTTCTTCAATGTTGTCTCACTGTCTTTAGTCCAACATATTTAACAGTTCTACAAGAGTTTATTACATTATTTACACTGGTCACCAAGTCACTTCTAATGTGAAACTTTCTTCCTTTTGGCAGCAAGCTCAGGGTTCCCACTGAAAATTGAAAACTAAATTCCAGGACTTTTCCAGGATATTCCAGGATAAAAATCATCCAATTTCCAGGACTTTGAACGGTATTTCTGAAACAATTTTCTAGTACAAACTGATCTTTCTGGCCTCCTCCACCCCTTACAGCCAGCCGATTCCACCCACTTTATTACACTATACAGTCTACCTGTGTTAGATTACAATATCAAAGTGTCAGGTATAATACCAACTACAAAAATTCAGCAAAATTATTGTGCACACTACTAGGCTATAGGCGCTATTTCAGCAGAACAGAAAGCAGACCACCACCTGAAGGGAACGTTTCTCTAACTACAATGCAACAAATCTTTCTAGAGTCATGGCCACATAAAACTGTACATGCTACTACAGTGATCCCTCACTTATCGCGGTTAATGGGTTCCAGAACCGACCGCGAAAAGTGAAAAACCGCGAAGTAGCGTCACCCCAATGACGTCATCCATAAACAATACGTACGTTCATTCTCTCACTCTCTCTCTCATATGATACGTGTGTGTGTGTACGTGTACATACATACGTAGATGTAAACAAAGTGTACATAAATATGTTTTTAGAACTCTTTTATTCTTATAACAAGATACGTAACTCAAGATGAAAATGATTTACTGCACAGGTTAATGAGAGCTTTACTGCTCCTCAGGTGACGCCTCATCGTGAGGTGCTGGAGGCGCAGGATCAGCGAGGGCAGCTTCCGATAGAGCTGAAGCTGCAGGAGGCGGCATAGTGCCTCGATGGGAAGACTATTTCGCACAAAATGGCACAAGAGAACAGCAAAAAGTTCCACGCGGCGAGACTAAGTAACACGAGCGATAAGAAGCAATGAATGCGGTCTTTCTTCCCTTCATGGGTGCTTGGCAGGGAGAGGAGGTGAGTGAGACGTCTCGGCCAATCAGCTTGCGGGGTGAAACGTCTCGGCCAATCAGCTTGCGAGATTTCCGAGCCCAGCCAACACGACAACAGCGAACAGAGAGTTGTGCTGTTCTCCGTGTTGACACGTGATGGTCTAATGTAGTCTCCCTGCCTTCTGCTAGCACCCGCCCATTATTTCTCAATTTTGAATTTTTGATGAATATTTTTGAAAAACCCGCGATGCACTGAGGGCGCGAAAGGTGAAGCGCGAAGTAGCGAGGGATCACTGTATATATAATACAAAGTGAAGAACGGGACATTCATAATCAGTAACTGCACATAGAATTCACCTTTTGCTCTTTCTTGAAAATAGTCAGCAAAATTATTGTGCACACTACTAGGCTATAGGCGCTATTTCAGCAGAACAGAAAGCAGACCACCAAGTGAAGGGAACGTTTCTCTAACTACAATGCAACAAATCGTTCTAGAGTCATGGCCACATAAAATTGTACATGCTACTATATATAATACAAAGTGAAGAACGGGACATTCATAATCAGTAACTGCACATAGAATTCACCTTTTGCTCTTGAAAATAGTCACTCTAGTGATTTCAGTTTCTGCTTGAGGTCTTCTAGTTTCTTTTCCAGTTTCAGATTTTCATCTGCCTTCTCAGACACTTTCTGCCTGAAAGCACTGGACTTAGCCAGCAAAGTGAAGTCGTGCTTTGTTTCCGCTTTCTTTGCCAGCTGGTCTGCTTCCTTGGTCATTGACTCGATGCTATCTTTCAAGAGCTTCCTCTTCTTCTCTGCTGACTGGATATCATCGTGTAGTGCCTTTCTCTTTGTGGATTTCTGATCATCTGTCTGTGACTTCTTCTGATCCTCGAGATACTGATGGTATCTCATCCTTGATGCCCTGACATGCCGTTTCAGTCTAGGAGTGAAGGGTAAGTCAGTGAAGTGCTGGCCTGTAGCTAGGATACTGTCATAAACTGTACGCAGAGCTACAACGGTCTTCTCCTGCATGTTCTCAACTAGGAGGTCTTTGTTCACAGAGTAGTCCCTTTCAACTGATGCCTGACCATGGGAGATTGTGAGAAGCATCTTGAAAACAGACCAGAGCTTGCTGTACTTTTGGTCTTTGAAGTACTGGCCCAGAAATATGTCCAATCTCTCACTGTCTGGGGTGAAGTTCTTGAAGTCGGCTGCATGTTCCTGTCTCATTTCAGTGCCAAACGCCTTGTACTGAGCAAGGACCTCATCACACTCTTCCCCAGACAGCCTGTTGGCATTTAGAAGCACCTGAAGGATTTTCTGGAACTTTGCCGCTGCATCTGTAGAGGGAGCAACTAGTTTCTCAGGAGCCAGTGCAGAGAGATATCGTACCAGGGACAGCTTCAAGGGGCTCTTCTCCAACATCTTGAATGTAAGCTCTGATAATAGTGTCACACATTCATTCTTGAATGCGAGGATCTTTAAATCACTGACAGCTTTCTTGTCAGCAGCTTTCTTGACAGACTCTCGGGAAGCAAACCCCAGATCGACAAGTTTTGGCAGCATTTGGTTCTTCTTGTCCTTGGGGTCCAAGTCTGCCAGCTTCTGCATCGTGTCCGCTTTGTCCAGGACTTCCTTTTTGATGAAACGTCCCATAAGCCCCATGACTACTTCCTTCAGCTTCTGGCCCAAGAAAGGTGCCATGGGGGCATCTGTTTGAAACGTCTGAAGGAATGGCTGGAGTTGCTTAGCTACGGAAATGAAGAATTGTAGCTTTGCAATGGTAAGCGGGTCCTCACAGGCATCTTTCACTGTTGCAAATGAGGCAGTGCTTGAGGCCTTCTTGGGGTCTTTGAAGGATGCCACAAATTTCTCTACATTAGGCCACATCTCTGGCCTAATGTATTTGGCCACAAATAGCTCTGGAGGCAAGGGATGCCAAACCCTTTCAGCATTCCAGCTTTTCTAAACCTACATACTACACTAAACCAAAGACCCAAACAAGGTTACATGTGCAAGAAGTGCACTACATAGGAGAGTCCACTGCATAATGTAATACAAAGATTAGAAACTGGAAGGCTGCCATAGCCATGTGATAGGTGCAGACACTACACACTGTACAATATTGAGCACAACCAACATCCATGCAACACTGAATTCAAGGACTTTCAATGACTTTTTTAGCTGGTAATCCTATTTCCAGGACCACCTGATTTTTGGCAGTATTTCAGGACTTTTCCATGACTTTCCAGGATCACTTTTTTTTCCAGGACTTTCCAGAATTTTCAAGGACCGTGGGAACCCTGAAGCTGTGTCAGTCTCTGAACTTTGAACTTCATCTCCTTTTCTGGTTTCTTCAGAAACTGTCCGAGTGTTTCTGTTACCTCGTTGAACTTTGAGCCAATTTTCACCTTTACTGTCACTTCGCCCCCCCGAAGCTCCTGGGTTTTTATGATTTTTAAGTACCAGAACTGTGCTTAAATGACATAAAACAAACAGCTGAATGCCACTTATTACTGTATAGTATTGACTTATGTTCCAAGAAGATAGCATTCCTAAACTAGAAAAGCACTCAGAGCGCATACCTCCGCCAAGGCTCCTTCCGTTTGTCATGGATCAACTCCAAAATGTAATGGGTTTGTGTGTAGGCCTATAGCCACTTGTGGTAAAAATTGCATCAAAGTCCGTCCATCAGTTTTGGAGTATTGTTTTTAACACACTGTGAGAAGATAAGCGCCTTGGCTGAGGTATGCATTCTCAGATCATCACCAAAATATAATAGGTTCCTCTCTAGCCCAAGAACCACCTCTGGTGAAAATTTCATCCAAATCCATCCAGTAGTTTTTGTGTAATCCTGCTGCACAAATACAAAAAAGCCCTTGGTGGAGGTATGCACTCTCAGATCATCACCAAAATCTAATCATCTGTTTCCCGTGCCATTACACACCTTTCCTGAAAATTTCATGAAAATCCGTCCATAACTTTTCCTTGCTAACAAACAGACAGACAGACAAACCAACGCCGATGAAAACATAACCTCCTTGGCGGAGGTAAATATTCCAACAAGCATTATCCATCACATACTTTAACACTTGATCAAATCAAAATCAGTTAATTTTATCTATTCCATAATAGAAATAAAATTCCAACATACCATTACTTTTTATAATTTCAGCATTCATTTCAGATCACCAGTTTCAATCTCCATTGAGTCTTGAGCAGCTCATTTTCCTCCCCCGTGCAGCCCAGCTCATACAGCTGTTGTACGCTGCACTCAAACGGAAACCGTCGGACAGAGTCGACTGGACTCCTGAACGGGAGCAGGCGTTCTGAGGTTAAAACAGCGCTCACTACCGACGCCTCGGACATGGGCATAGCGGCCATCGTGGAGCAATGCGTTGCCGGTTCTTGGCAGCCGCTCACCTTTTTTTTTTTTTTAGCAGGTCTTTGCACGACAGTGAGCGTAAATACAGCGTGATCGACAGAGAGTTAATGGCTCTCCACCTGGCCATACGCCACTTCCGGTTCTGCCTGAAAGGGCGCACCTTCACTGCATTCGTGGCCCACAAGCCGCTAACGTACTTAACGTACTTTATCTTCCTAGAAGATAAAATAAAGCGGAATTCGGTGAATTACCGGAAAAATCACATCCCTGAGAACACGCCGCCATGAATTTTTGACAAAGCATACGAGCCATTTGATTGGTCCAATCGTTTGCAACTATCCAATCGCAGGGCTGTTTACAATACAGCAGTAGCTTGAGTACATCCGGGTTATCGCGAGACTTGACCCGGGGAAGCGCCGAGCGCTTATGTAATCGTGTTGATTTTCGCTAAAATCGGTAACAATAAGGTACCTTACCCCCCTAAAATTTCCTCAACAGATTTAGACGATTCACAGAAATGATCAATTTGAAAATAAATCGGCAGAAATCCGCGGATTGGCGGAAAATTGCCATCCCTGGAAAATGGCACTTTGCGTAATGGCGATTTTCTTGTGGACGGTGATCCGGATCACCACCAAAATCTAATCATCTGTAGGATACCCCATTTCTGACAATCTGTGAAAATTTCATGAAAATCCTTCCATAACTTTTTGAGTTATCTTGCTAACAAACAAACAGACAGACAAACAGACAAACCAACGCTGATGATCACATAACCTCCTTGGCGGAGGTAAATATAAACAAGCACTTGCAAACTGTGCAAACAACTGGTGGCAACAGAAATCGGAGGAGATCCAAAGATTTGAAGACCAACGTGACATGCGCCGCTTTTATGCCGCAACAAAGGAAATCTTCGGCCCTACAAGGTCAACTGCCTGCAGTCTGAAGGATGCAGATGGCTCCACTGTCATCAATGACACCCAGGGAATTTTAAACCGATGGAGATCCCACTTTGAAAGCCTTCTCAATGATCATTCGCGTACACCAGAAGACCTTCTCTGTAAAACGTCACAACATCCTGTTTGCTACTGGATGTCTCTTCCACCCTCCTCTAAGGAAATCAACAAAGCCATCAAGCATATGAAACCAGGCAAGGCACCGGGACCAGACAACATCCCACTAGAACTAATCACTCATGGTGGCCCGGAATTTAAGAACCGACTGCTGAACCTCATCTTAAAAATCTGGGAAACAAAGACAGTCCCTAGTGACTTCCGCGATGCAAATATTATCACCATCTTCAAAAAGGGAGATTGAGAAAACTGTGTAAACTACCGTGGCATCTCACTGCTATGCATTGCAAGTAAGATCTTTGCACGCATCCTCCTCAACCGCCTCCTTGTCATCGCAGAAGAAATACTTCCTGAATCACAGTGCGGTTTCAGACCTTCTCGTGGGACAATAGACATGATCTTCTGTGCCCGACAACTGCAGAAGAAATGTCAAGAACAGCAACAGCCACTTATGCTCATCTTCTGGGACCTAAAGAAAGCCTTCGACAAGGTCCCACGGCCGGCTATGTGGGCAATCTTGGCAAGATTTGGCTGCACAGATGACTTCATTATGCTGATTCACACACTTCATGATGGAATGGTGGGCAGAGTATGCCATCAAAAAGCTCTCTCTGACCCTTTTCCCATAACAGGAGGATTCAAGCAAGGCTGCGTTCTAGCCCCAACCTGCTTCTCACTGTACCTGGCGGCAATGCTCAATGAAATCCCACCAGACACCCCTTCCATTGATGTACGATATCGCATGGACGGAGGCCTCTTCAATCTCAGTCGACTCCGAGCAAAAACAAGAATGTTAACCATCACAGTCCACGAGCTGCAGTATGCAGATGACAACGCTACCCCTAGCTTAACTGCTGAAGATCTACAGAGGACGGCTGACCTCTACAATAATGCTTATGAGCGTTTTGGAATGGAGGTGAATACTGACAATACCAAAGCCCTCATCCAACCACCCCCACGTTACATGCTCCCTGACACAATCATCACTATTGATGAAAAGCCTCTGGAAAAAGTGGACCATTTCTGTTATCTAGGAAGCATTCTATCAAAGACACCGACATGCGATCAGGACGTGGAGAATCGCGTTAGGGCAGCTCACTCTGCTTTTGGACGTCTTAACCATCGAGTCTTCAACAACCACGCACTGACTATCAAAACAAAGATCATGGTTTTCAGGGCTGCAGTTCTGTCTACCCTTCTCTATGCCTGCGAGACCTGGACTCTCTACCGTCGCCAAATCAAACGTCTGGAGCACTTCCAACAGCTGAAGCTTAGACAAATCCTTAAAACCAAATGGACAGACCGGGTAACAAACACCGAAGTTCTCGCCCGCACTGCACTACCTAGTGTTGAAGCTACCATTATTCAGCACTGTCTCCGCTGGGCAGGCCATGTCCAACGAATGGACTCAAATCGCCTACCGAAAATTCTGCTCTGTGGAGAACTCACCTCAGGAATAAGACCACTAGGCAGACCAAAATTGCGCTACAAAGACCAACTAAAGTCCACTTTGGCCCAAACCAACATCCACAAATGGGAACACCTAGCAAAGGAGAGAATGGTATGGAGAGAAGCTATCCGCAATGGCACTATAGCCTTTGAGGAAAAACAGATGTGCATTTGAGGAGGAGAAGCGAAGAAGAGGGAAGGAGCGCTCGCAGCAGCCGCGGCCTCCACCATCACTTCCCTGCGGTCTCTGCCCACGCCTCTTCCATCACCAACTTGGGCTACAGAGCCACATCCGTCACAAGCACAAGTGATTTTGGAACGGGAGCAACCCTATGCTCGGACACACACGAGCAGGAGCCGACGAAGGTGCATTCAGACCAAATGTGGCACGATTCGTTTACATTATATCTCAATGTAAAACACGTGAATAGACATGAACTCACCATCTGAGTGAGCTGCAGACAAGGCAAGTTTATTTGTATAGCACATTTCGTGTACAAGACAACTCAAAGTGCTTTACATAAAAACAGTAAAGCATTAGAGCAAGACAGGCAAAGTTGCCTTTATAACTTCTGCAGCTGTTCAACCTGCTGTGGAAATTCCCAAAACGCCGTCATGCTTAAGGCCTTGTCAATTTAGGCAGTGCTTGCCAAATGTATAAAAATTGGTCTAAAACGCTGGCATACACCAAAATTTTCACCTTTGGCCATATGGTGGTAGTGTAGGTGCAGACAGTGACAGATAGGACTGATCGTGTGCAGTCCTATCTGTCACTGTCTGCACCTGCACTACTGCATTGAACATGCAATTACGAGTATTACTGCTCTACTTTTCTGTATATAGGATTGCTGGGTTTCATCATGTATCTTTATTTGCACTATGGGATGTCTAGGTCTATCTTTT
Source organism: Pholidichthys leucotaenia (assembly GCA_020510985.1). NCBI lineage: Eukaryota > Metazoa > Chordata > Actinopteri > Cichliformes > Pholidichthyidae > Pholidichthys > Pholidichthys leucotaenia. Next base: position 223,530,992 of record CM035846.1, read on the forward strand.
GTCACAATTTGCACTATGGAAGCATCACCGTACATAGACTGCTGTTGTTTTTCCAGCCTTATTCCTTTCTTTTTTTAATATTGTGCACACCACTAAAGAGAGAAAAACCATTTCAATTATCCTGTACGTCCTGTACGTACAGTAGTATTGACAAATAAAATATTTGAATGCTTCACGTATCCATAACAAGTTGGGATATATACATAACCTATGAGTAACTTAAATAGAATATTTCCATAACTTATAAATAACTTAAACCAACAAATGCTGAGCGTGTTGCCAACATTCACAACTTATGCGCAATAACAGTCTAACTTATGCATAGCTTATCCTAACTTCTGCATAGTGCGGTCAAGCCAAACTGCCGCAGCCTCCCGATCCATGAATCCTCAGTGTGCGAGAAATCATCTCTGTTCAAACGAAATGATTCTCCCCTCCAAAGACCACGGCAGGGGGGCGTGACCGACCTGGCAGAGCTATGAAATCTGTCAGGCTGGTCAGGCTGCCTAAAACAGCTGATGTGACACGTCAGGAATGTCGGATGACAGTTGTCACAACTTGGCTCAAAGACACGCAAACTGATGATGATAAAAAAAAGTGTATTTTCAATAAAATGAAAAAACAAAACAAAAAACAACATAATGCATGGAGGCGCAGCCAACAGCAAAGTGTGATTTATCATGGAAAACAGCTGCACTCTGTGCTTCAGGCGATCAGCTGATTGGAGCCACCTCCTCCGGTGTTCTGACATTTTGGCATATTTATCAGAACAGCACTGGGCACCTGATGGTATAGACTGCAGTCAAAGGTAAAAAAAAAAAACCCATGGGGAGAGGGATAAACAGCAATTTGGATCTTTATCCTGTAGCTTGAAAGTGCTCAAACCATCTCCGACAGGTCCCATTATATGAAAAAGTGCGTGTTTTTAGCTGTGTGAGTGTGTATGCGCTGTAGGCAGCAGAGCTCTGTACGGGTTTTTTCTGTGACCCAACGCTGCAAATACACCATTATAGGGTAGCTGTAAGTTAGAACCCTGTTCAATAAGTTACACAAGTTCAAAGTGCATTACTCATGTTAGAAATAAGTTTGGGGTACACTACACACTTAACGTATTTTGACTTATGAGTAACTTGTGAGTCGCTTACAAGTAACGTGTGTGAACGAATACCTAACTTCCCGACAACTTATGACGCACTTATGCCGGACGATTTAGCCATACACTGGATACGTTGGAAAATTTTCAGAGGAGTGTGCCGTACAACACCATATAACCAGCATGCTTCAGCATTCTTCAGCGTGCTCTTAACTTATACAAAACTTACCCATAATTGATTTGATGTACCCCAGTGTATTCTCCAACTCCCCCCCCCCCCATACATTTGGCAAACGCTGCTTAAATCGTCTAGGTGTGACAAGGCCTTTAGGTTTACATTATCCGACGGGGTCTCACCTGAAAAAACTGTCCCTGCCTCCAAAATTTTACCTGGATGATGGGTTGTTTACATTGCTAGCCTTATTAGCACATCTGTGGCAGAAGCCCATGGGTAAAAAAAAATAAATAAATAAATAAATCAGACATTCTGATTCAGCTGCAGAGCTCCCAGTCCATCTGTCTCCAGGTGAGTGTCAGTCTCATTTTCAAACTAGTTTACTTTTCAATGTTGATACGTTTACTCCGGTGATGGCAAAATCTCAAAGCCATTGCATGCTAGTGCTATCCCTTGGATGTGAACGTGCGAAATTCATGTGTGCTCGCCTCTTTCCATTGGCTTTGTATGTATACACACCACCCATTCACATTTGGGCTGAAGGCACCTTTAGGACTGTTTCAATTTCCAGGGATGTTTTCGCAGTCTGTGCTTTATTAAAATTTTCTTGTCTTCCTCCTAATATTGCATTATATATCCTGATCTGGGAGAGACAACGAGAGAGAAGAGGGAGAGGAATCACCATTTTATTCACCAGATAGCAACAAATATGGATAGAGAAAAAACTCCGAACAGACTCCGAGCCTGAACCTCTGGGGGAAAAAAAAGGTCACTGTCTGTTCACACATCTGTTATTAGGACTATGTCCACTCCAGGTAGGAAGCACTACTACACAGACATTATTTTGTGAATACAAATTGATTTAGTATACATGTAAACAAATGAAATCACCCTTGTGAAAAAAGAATTATAGTCTCAACAGCGCAACCACCTGACGCCGGCTACTGTCCTTCAACACCACACCTCCGTCCTGCGTCATCTACAGGTAGAATAACTGTAAAGGATCTAGACCAGAGGGTCGGCAACCCGTGGCTCTTGCGCCCCCATGCTGTGGCATCCTGCAATTACATTTCAAAATGACATGGAATTAATGATGGCCATTTAAATAATTTTATTTTTCAAATTTTTGTGTATTGGATACATTTTTTCAATTGAAACAATGCTTTTGCAAACATAAAAAATATATATTAAATGTTTTATTGTGCTGTCAACTAAAATATGCGTCACATCCGACCAAACTTATTAACGAGTTCATATGCATGGAGAGCAGCTGCCTGCAGCAGCTAGCTGCTGATCCTCCCCCACCCTTGGTAAGATCGGGACTAGGGGTGTGCCATATCGTATCGTTCACGATAATACCAGTATAAATTTTGATACCAGTATAAAAATGAATATCGCAATATTTGGGGTCTGCTGTGTGATGATGTCACAGTTATGCTCCCAACAGCAATTACGCATTAGCACAGAAACGGCAAAACAAACATGGCAGCTTCAAAGTCAGACTGTCTGCATCCAGTTGAGTGGAAATATTCAAGTTTCACTCTCTGTTTCAGACTGCCGTCATCTTTAAAAAAAAAAAAAACAGTGCAGCAAAGTGGATCTGCCTGCAGTTTTTAGCTAACAAAATCTGGTGTTTTAGAATGCTCAAATGTGGTCTTATATTTAAAGTTAGAAGTAAGTACAAATGCATTTATAGTTTACCTTTTTAATCTGCTGCTGCATCACGTGTAAATTTATGATATCTGAATGGTATGTTGATGTAATAATACTAAATTATATTTTACTACTATTTAATATGTTTAGAACTGACACAGAATTACATTTACATAGTTCTAGAACAGACAAAATAATTTAACCAAGTAAAATAATTTATGAATATTAACAAAATTCCATCACCAAGTCCATCACCCATTTATTAAAATATACTGACATTCTGCAAACATTTTGATTTATTAATGTGTGCATTTGTTAGTGTTACTAGAAATATAAAAAGTTGCATATTAGTATATTTTAATATTTGAAAGATAATCTAAGAAAGTAAGTAAAACCTAAAAGATGTTTAATATTTTTTATGCAATGACCATAAAGAAATTATGTTTACTAATAAAAGCAAAGATATCTTAGGAAAGGCAACCCATCACCACCCATGACAAAAAAAACTGACACATGCATTATGCAACTCCTCCTAGTGAAACAAAAAATGATAAATTATATTCAAAATTCTTAGATTGCATTTCAAATTGTGAGAAAATATGTAACATTTATCTATTAACAATTGATAATCAGCATTCAAATGCAATTAGTGTTTCAAAACAGGCATGACGTCACAACTTACACATGCTATTTCATAACAAATTCATTACGTGAAAATTCTCAAGTACATTACTTATAACGAGAAAAAAATCTTACCTCGGAATGTGTCTTCCGATCACTAATTGCTGTAATTGGGGCCGATTGTGATGAACTTTGATTGACTGGCATTGAATTTGACCGTGTCCATCGATCGCTTTGAACGCAGCACGAGCGAGTACTTCGATCTCCTTGTAGCCACAATTTTGAGATGTTTCTGTTTTGAACAGTGTTCAACTAAGGCAACACAACCACGAGATCCATAACTCAAGAAATCGTTGGAATAAACACACTGGGCTTTCCCTGGTACGTCGCATTTCGCTATGAAGTCGGCCATTTTTTCAACCACAACTTCGGTATTTTTACCGATCTTTACAGTCATTGACACAGTTTTTTCGAGCCATTCCCAACAAAACTTGTTCCTTATCCCTTTGTCGATTTCTAAAATTCTTGCTTTGTTGTCTTTCGTGAGTTTTAGGTTCACCATTTTAACGAAATCGGGAAAACTCAGTTGACTGAACTGTCCGCCATTTGCATTTCGCTCCGCGTGTTGGATATGACAAAGGAATAACAAAATCGCCGATTGGTTGCTTCAATAAGTATCAGCCAATCAGTGGCCTTGTTACATTACATTACTGATCTCACTGGGTAGCCGATCGAAAATACGACTCGCTGCTCATAACATACCACCCCCCCCCCCTAAAATTTTCTCCTCGAATTTAGACGATTCACGAGAATGACCCTAGACATGATCAAATCCGAGGAATTCCACGGAGGATTCTCATCCCTGCGCATGTCAACAACTCCGCTGGAGTGGTATTAATGTCAGACAATGTGCCACTGGAAGTGGCTGTAGGTGTATTTTACTTCTGTTTTGGCTGCTTCATCTTGATTTTATTCAACCACCAGAAGAAAGAAAAGGGGGAAAAAAACCAAACAAAAAAAAACATCTGTTCAGCGCAACAACAGCCAAAAAGCCCTAGGACAGGTTTGTACAACGAGAATAATGCAGGTAACGTTATTCAGCATAAAACCCCACATCCGTGTGCAGTTAAGGTGTAATGGTTTATATTATTTTCTTGTAATATTTGATCTATCCATCCATTTTCTACCACTTTTCCGGAGGTCCGGGTCGTGGAGGCAGCAGCTCAGGCAGAGAAGCCCAGACTTTCCTCTCCCTGGCCACCTGATCCAGCTCTTCACAAGAGGATACCAAGATGTTCCCAGGCCAGCTGGGAGATGTAGTCTCTCCAGCGTGTCCTGGGTCTGCTCCAGGGTCTCCTCCCAGTGGGATATGCCTAAAGCACTTCAAGTGGGAGGCGTCCAGGAGGCATCCTGATCAGATGCCCAAACCACCTCAACTGGCATCCTTCAATGTGGAGGAGCAGCGGTTCTACTCTGAGCTTCTCCCAGATGATGGAGCTCCTCACCCTATCTCAGTGAGTCCAGCAATCCTATGAAGAAAGCTCATTTCAGCCACTTGTATCTGCAATCTCATTCTTTCAGTCATTACCCAAAGCTCATGACCATAGGTGAGGTTAGGAACGTAGATTGACCGGTAAATCAACATCTTTGCTTTAGAGCTCAGCTCCCTCTTCACCACAACAGACTGGTACAATGTCCACATCACTGCAGAGGCTGCTCCGATCCATCTGTCAATCTCTTGCTCCATTCTCCCCTCACTCGTGAATAAGACCCTGAGATACTTAAACTCCTCCACTTGGGGCAGGAGCTTGTCCCCAACCCGGAGAGGACAATCCACCTTTTTCCGGCTGAGGACCATGGACTCGGACTTGAAGGTGCAGATTCTCATCCCAGCCACTTCACACATAGTAGCAAACTATCCCACTAAGACCTGTAGGTCATTGCTGGATGAAGCCAGCAGGACAACATCATCTGCAAACAGCAGAGATGAGATCCTGTGATCACCAAGCATGACACCCTCCGATTCTGGGCTGCGCTGAGATAGCCTGTCCATGAAAATTATGAACGGGATTGGTGACAAAGGGCAGCCCTGGCAGAATTCAACTCTCACTGGAAACGAGTTTGACTGGGTGTTGGCAATACGAACCAAACTCTTGCAACGGTTGTATAGGGGCCGGATAGCTCGTAACAACGAGCTACATACCCCACACTCCCGCAGCACCCCCCACAAGAGACAAAGGATGCGGCTGAATGCTTTCTCCAAGTCCATAAAACACATGTGGACTGATTGGGCAAACTCCCACGAACCCCCAAGGATTCTCAAGAGGGTGAAGAGTTGGTTTGATGTGCTACGGCCAGGACGAAAACCACATTGCTCCTCCTGGATCCGAGGTTTGACCAGCTTTAAGATAAGATAAGATAAGCCTTTATTAGTCCCACAATGGGGAAATTCCAGGATTGCAACAGCACAGGGATAGCAACACTCAGAGCAACAATAAAGAAGACAAGAAAAACAAGAGCAGCGAATATACATATGTACATATAAATATATAAATAAACTAGAAAAGCACTCGGAGAGCGCAGACCTCCGCCAAGCGCCACAGTTCCCCCCATACAGTGTTTGTGTGTACGTTTTCGGATTCCTTGACCATGAAAACATATGACTAGCAATTGGATTCACAATGATAGGATTAGTGGTTCAGTAGTTATTCACGAAAATCGCATTTTCCGTAATGGCGGTTTTCGCCACAGTTCCCCCCATACAGTGTTTGTGTGTACGTTTTCAGATTCCTTGACTATGAAAACATATGACAAGCAATTGGATTGACAATGATAGGATTAGTGGTTCAGTAGTTATTCACAAAAATGGCATTTTGCGTAATGGCGGTTTTCTTGTGGACGGTGATCCGGATCACCACCAAAATCTAATCATCTGTAGGATACCCCATTTCTGACAATCTGTGAAAATTTCATGAAAATCCGTCCATAACTTTTTGAGTTATCTTGCTAACAAACAAACAGACAAACCAACACTGCTGATCACATAACCTCCTTGGCGGAGGTAATAAATGCACAACCAACTTTGATGCAGAGCCAAAAAATATTTTAAACTAAATCTCAGCTGCTGTTTATAAACTGGAGAAATAAGTTTTTGTTGTGTTTTCCTGAATATACTGAAAGTCAATAAAGCTGGCCTGTGAAACTGTTTTTTGAAGAAAGAAAAAAAAAGCATTCTGTAATATAGTGAAAAATATTGTTATCGTGAAAATTCACAGAAATATCATGATACCATTTTTAGGCCATACTGCCCACTAGGGATGGGCATTCGGTGAAATTTTCTTCACCGATCGCCGGGAGAATTAATGATTAATAATCGGTTAATCATTAACATTTTTAGGTAGGTAGACTACATTAGAACATCAGGTATCAGCACGGAGAGCCGCACAACTCAAATCTACCTCTCTCTTTCAAATCTCTCTCTCTGTTCTCGTGTTTGCTCGGCTCGGGAATCTCGCAAGCTGATTGGCCGAGACGTTTCACCCCGCAAGCTGATTGGCCGAGACGTTTTACCCAGCTCTCTCCCTGCCGAGCGGCCACCCAACAAACGAAGACCGCATTCATTGCTCTATCGCTCGTATTGCTTAGTCTAGCCGCGTGGAACGTTTTGCTGTTCTCTTGTGCCATTTTGTGCAAAATAGTCTTCCCGTCGAGGCACTACGCCGCCTCCTGCAGCTTCCCTCGACGTGTGTACACCGAATCTTCATGACCTTCTCAATAAAGTTTCTGAAAAAAAAAAAAAAAAAAAAGAATCTTCACGACCGCCATTATTCAGCGCGCAACCACTGTTGGCGGTTTCTTCGCGTAATAAGGGTGTTCCATGGACCCTGTCGATGAGGTATATTTGTATGCTGCATTGCAGTGATTGCAGTACACCTGGTCATTTTTTAAATTGAAATGGTCCCACGCAACACTTCGCCGTAACCGCTTCATGATTTGGCGATCGCCCTACGGAAGCCCGCATGTATCAACGGAGGCACGCCAGGGTACGGCGATGGTGTAATGTTGCCCCCCTGGTGCCCAAATTTTGTCATTGCATTGTTTGAGGACGGCCGGATTGTTTTTAAAAAAACAAAAAACGGTTTGTCGACGAAAATGAACTTCCTCGGTGAAATTCTTAATGATCAATTATCGGTTAATCGGTAAATTATGCCCATCCCTACTGCCCACTCCTAATAGGGACAAATCCAAAATAAGAAAAATCTGAAAAATTGAAACTGTTCCAGAACAAGCACAGCCTGTGCCAAAAAAGTAAAAAGGTGGAGGTGAGTGGAAAAAGTGATTTCAGTGCTTCTTCACTGACAGATGCAGACTGACTGGAAAAGTTTCACTTCATGCTGGAGTTGATAAATCACCTAAACTCGTTGAATAAACGTCTCCAAGGTAAGGGAAATAGACAAAAACAAAAAAAGACATCACCCTGATATTACTGAATAGCCTACAAACTGGTCTATTTTTTAAAAAATAATTTCTCTTTTTGTTATAGCTTACAACTGTTTGTTATGGTTTATTTATTTCAAAGTAGCCTATTTTCCCCAAATATGAGAAGGACTTAAATGTCAGCCTGTAGAGTTTGGTTTTCAGTTAAAGATGCAGTGTGTAATATCTTTGGGAATCTAAATTATGAAATTTAATGCAGCATAAAAAAACATTATTTAGTTTTCCTTGTTATATAATCATTTTAAATAATAAAAATTGTGTTTTTTATATTGTAAGATTACTTTTTATACACAGAAAGAGGGTCCGTCTCCATGTAGGCAGCCATCTTGTATCACTGTAATGTCTTTCCACGTTTTTATGCATAACTATCAACACAAAATGAAACTGAGATAGACGCCACCCCATACACCACATGGTGTCCGACATGCTGTGGAAGGGATTAACTTATCAACACAAAATACTACTGTAGGTTATTGTAAATGCTTAGTAAGGGAGTAATGACCTGGTTGAAGGAAAATATTTACACTTTGATATCTGACAGCTAGACTACACTAGATTATACACTGACTACACCATTTAACATTTTTCAAGAGTCTGGCTTTTTCATTTGTTGCAACACATAGGAAAGTTCCATCAGTTTTCTTCACTGCTGTAGTATGAATTCATATATGCTACATAAAGTACATTTCTTGTATATTCATTGATATATAAAGCTTTATAAGCAGCATAATCTTTATTTTAATGGTCAATTAGCTGCTGCGGCTCTCAGCTATTTCTATTTTAATCAGCAAGGGGTAAAATGGCTCTTTGCTTGGCAAAGGTTGCAGACCCGTGATCAAGACTTTTATTATAATTCCAAACGTGAACATAAAGTTAGCAAAGCCGAAAATAATATCAATCCAGAATAACAGAATTGAAAGAAACAACAGCTCTCCCAATGTGCGCTCGCACACCGTCTCCAGATGGAGGTAGGGTTCCCTATATTTACATGCCGAGTTATAAAAAATATAATGTGGCCTATTTAGCCTAAGAGTGTGTGATTTAGCTTTCCGTTTTGCAGTGTGGAGCTCATGTGAGCAGGGATGAGGTGAGAAGCATTTGCCCCAGCTGTACGCCTTAGGTTTTGGCCTGTGTGCCACAGTAAATACCCAATTGAACCAGGCAGGGTTACAGCGTGTTTTTTGTTTGTATGTTTTGTTGTTCAATATATGTTCTGTATAGCTTCTACAGCCGTCTGTCTTCCACAGTAGTCAGGAGAAAATAAATGCTGGGGAGGGTTTGTACACCCTGTTTTATCAGGTTGGATCCAAGATTCACGTGACATTCACCTGATATTTTACCGGGAGTTTGCAAAAGGTCTCAAACGTTTTCAAACAGTGGCATGAGAGCTGAAAATAGTTGCCAATTGTTGCAAATGGTGTTGCTAACATTTGTTAATAGTTGTTAATGTTTGCCAACTGCCTTCACAAACACTCTTGCAAACACTTGTGTGAATGTTGCAAATGGTCGTTAAAGGTTGCTAAATGTTAATTGTTGCTAATGACAAAGGTGAATCCTGATGTTCAAGATTCAAAGATTTTTATTGCTAATACTCTGTATGTGCAGGACATACAGGGGAATCAAAATGCTGTTTCTCTCTCTCTTAGTAGTTTGTGAGCATTCCTCAGAAAAGTTGGCAAACTCAAAAAACGTCATGTTCGTCTACATTTGCCACTCTGTGAGATACTACCCTTAAGGTGCGTTCACACGAAACGCGAACAGACAAATTTTTCGTGCGGAACTATTACATTATAAATCAATGTAAACACGGCAACAGACATGAATAGTGAGATGTAGACAGGCAAAGTTGTCTTTAAAACTTCTGCAGCTGTGTTCAACCTGCTGTGGAAATTCCCAAAATAACATCACGCTTAGGTTTACGTTATCCGACTAGGGGCTCACCTGAAAATGTCGTCTCAAGCCTCCAAAACTTCACAGATGATGGGTGTTTACATTGCTAGCTTGCTAGGATGTCCGTGGCTGGAAACCGTGGATAAATAACTCCAAAATCCCAATTCAGCTGAAGAGTTCCCGCTCCTCCTGTCTCCTAGTGAGTGAGTTTCACTTTCTAACTAGTTTACTCTGCAATGGTGATAATTTCACTCCAGTGACAGCAGACTCTCAAAGCTAGCAACGTACGACCACGCAAATTTGCGCATACTCGTGTCTTCCCATTCACTTTGTATGGACCCATTCGTGTTTGGTGTGAACACACCTTTAGACTGTTAAATATACAAGCTGTACTAAAAATAAAGTTCTATGAAAGCCTACTGAAATTCCTACTGTACTGAGGCAGCACTAAACAAAAATCCCTGATACTGGGACATGGAGCCCTGGCACATGGTGCCTACAGTCATAAGGATGCCACTGGCAAGTTTTGGTTGGAAAAAAAAAAGTGCTGGTGGCTGCCTGTAGTAACCCTCAGCCTGCTGGTCTTAAGAATACTGGCTGGCTGAATTTTTGTGCAAAGTCACCGGGAATCAAAGTTGTCCCAGATTTTTCATAGATACAACTCTAATATGAATGAAAAACCTACATCATTTCATTCACAAGTTATTATTTTTACATAAGTGGTGTTGGAGTTATCGTGTCAATTGCCCATTAACGCTTCACCCCTGTTAGTGGCGACAAATTTTGTGATCACAGTTAACGGCAGAAAGTGAACAGTACTTTTTTGGCCTGAACTGCACTCCGTACGGAACTATGGAAGCCACTCTGGGTAGGGACAGACACTGTGCGCGCCACGTAGAAATTGCAAAGTCAAACAAGCTGGATCACTGCTATAGAAATCCCCAAAACGCCGTCATATTTAAGTTTACAAGATTATCTGTTGGAGCTCTCACCTGGATCACTGTCACAGCTCCTCCAAAACTTTGCCTGGAGGTCAGGTGTTTTCCTTTGGAAGCCAGCTAGACAGCTAACAGTAAACAGCTATGTGCTACGGATGAAGTGGCTGCCAGCAGCTGAGGACAGACACTCCACCCATTTCATCTTCATAGCTTGAGTCCAACTGTCGGTAGGTGAGTAGCAGTCTAAAATTCTTAAGTTGTGTTCATAATGTCCACTCACTCCCACACCCTGCTTTTGCTGCGTGGTTGGTAACGTCATGGGTGAGATAGTCATTTGCTTATGTTTACAATTTTTCTATTAAAAGGGAAACTGTGTCTGTTGTGACACATGACGTCCATTTACTTGTGTTCGGCTGGATGATGTTTGCTATGGGAGTGTAGTTGTGTAGCTGTGACATTACTGAGCCCTGGCATTCTGTTGTTTTTTTGCACGTGGTAGTACTTGAGGATTTTCTGGAGAATATTCTGCATAGTTTTTGCTATTTTGGATACGTTGAGAGCTTTAATAAACCTGCAGGCGAAGAAAGTGAGCATATTTGACCACTCCCATGTTTATAACAGTATAAGAAACTTGAAAAATTATCAACTTAAGGTACACTGTATCCAAATGGAAGAACACACGATTAACGGGTTATTAATCACAATTAACTCAACGTTCCAAAAGATTAATCGCGATAAGAAATGGTAATTGTCCAACACCACTATTTTACATACAAGGTTTTTTGAGTGTTGACTTCTGACCTTTACCTGGGGTCACGGTCACCAAAATTCAAACTCACCTGAGATTTTACACAGATACAGTCATGTGAAAAAATTTGGACACCACTTTATATATTCAGTTCTTTATTAAGAAATGTTCACATATCTATGTCTAACCTTGTTTTTGTTTTAATTTGCATTTTTTTAACATTTATTTTAGCCACTGTAAATGGGAATGAATGTGGGGATGTCCTAAAAAAGATGGGGGGTGTTCAATTTATTCCTCACTATTTGTTTAGAATTACATTTTACAGAAAATTTGAAAAAAGCCTTTAATTCATTTTTAATTGTTTAGTTATATTATGTCAATCTCCCAGTATTTTTAACATTGATATTAAATATCCATATGTCCAAATATGTTAAAAAAAAAACACACAGGCAGGGTGTCCTAATTTTTTCACATGACTGTATATCTATGGTATAAGTATGAAAAGCCTGAATCATTTCCTTCTCAAGTCATCACATTTACAAGATTTAGGAAAAAGCTAATTTGAACACGTCCAAGATATTTTCTTAGATACATTTTGGGGGACATTTTACTCATGGGAGGGTCACCTAAAGCCAACTGGTTCTGACTGAAGGTCCAGATGAAGAGCAAATTAAAAAAGACCTTTAAGAGGAAGTAAAGAACATTACACAATTAATAACTTAACATCTGAGCTTCTAGAAATTGTTACCTAGAATAATGTGTAACCAGATTTTGTAGTGTATACCCTACAGTGCAAGACAATGAAGAGATGATGGACATTATATACTAACCTGTGGAATGACAAAAAGCATGAAAAAATCCTGTTATCAATAAAAGTATTTTCAATATTGAATATTTTATCCAAGTATGTTGGATAAAACATACGTATGTTAATCTATTGTCTTTGATGAAAACCATTTTTGTCTTTTACAATGCCAGCTGACAGCATGATAAAGAAAGAAGCTGGGCTCCCTCTTGTGTCATTATCAGGTATTGTAAGAAATTGTAATACATAATCTATTAATATATGCATGGAAAAGTCAAAACACAAACACACTTAACACCATTAAATACTTCCTGATCAAACCATGCATTGTTCCCTTAATGATCAACAGAGCCTCAACCAGTCATAATAGTAAGTAATTTTCTATTTTTTAAGCAAAAGTCTAGGTGTGTTTACGTACCAAGACGAGACTGTAGCGTGCCATCGTCTGTTGATGCCATGTCATTTAGCCTCAGTAAACCTCGACCTCTCTCGATCCACGACTGAGCCGTCTTCTCAAAAACATATAACTTGCACTGCATCTGAGATAGAAAAAAGATCAGCTACTTTCAACCACATTTTTTCCCTGCATGTCATATCCAGACATTCTTTGTCCTTTACCTGTAAAACATTGCTTTCTGATTCCTCTCCCGTTTTCACATCAACTTTCTCTAAGATGCACTTCTTGGCTGTGGCTTTGGTGTAAGCTGCTGCAGACTCCTCCAAAGACTCAGACACTCTGTTTGCTGTTAAAACGGATCAAACAGTACACTGATCATACACCAATATTCACACACCAAAAAAAGATAGGTATTCTCCTACACATTCATATATCCCTTTTATGCATAGCATGCAAAAAAAGTTTCTCATTGTGCAATAACAAACACTGGTCACAAAGTAAGAGACTGATTTGCAAAATATTGAAAAAAAGATAAGTCTCTCTTAAACAATGTAACGCATATCTTCTGTTGCAGTCATTATTCCAACATTTGTCCAGTGTTCACCGATGCCTTTCGGGGACTATGTCTGTTCGGATTATAATTTCAGTTGAACCATTTACCCTCCACAGTTCTTGCTTTTGTTTTCTGTGGTTGACTGAACTCCAGTAGCGTCTCACTTAGACCTATTAGTATTTCAGCCAAACACCAACTTTTTTTTTTTTTTTTAAATAAACAGCGGGATTGTGCTTTTACCCTTCTCTGGTGTGGTTTCCTGCGACGAGGGCTCTGAAGCAGGGGTGGATGAAACCTCTGTATTTTCCTCATTTGAGGAATCGCCCTTGGGGGGACTCTGAAATCACAAAGTTAGCTCAATTATTAGGAACTTTCTCATATGACAGAGTGTAAAACTTTTCAGTGAAAATGGCTGACTCACCAGAACTCGTTCTGACATATTCTGTCCAAAGACAAACTTTGCTCCACTGTCCGTGCTGTTTGTAGCATTTTTTGAACTGAAAAGACAAAAAATTACAATCAAGTGCTAAAAATGCTGAATGTAAAGAAAGCCTCTACCTTGTCCAAGATCATTACCTTTGAGTGGATATGTACTGTAAGAAGTAATTGGTGCCCTCTGATTGAGAGTCTGGTGGGGTACCGTCTTTTGAGTTGTCATCTGTATTGTTCTCGTCCAACTGTATGGAGGACAGGAACATTATTCCCATCACTACTATCAAAATATACTGCCAACTCTCAAAGTGAGATTAAAACATTCTCGCTTCAAATTTGCAAACACAGACCCTACCTTTGCTCTGTCTTTGATATTCTGACCAAACACAAAAGATATTGCTACATCTGACTCCTTTCTTCCTCCATCTTTGTTACCACTTGATCCATCTTTCTCATTTTCATGTTTCTGGAACAGAAAGCAAGAAGCATTAGGGTCAATGTTATACTTGTCTTTTGCGATCTACTTCTTGAATTACTGAAATAAATCAACTTTTCAATTACATAGTATGGGGTGTGCCATATTGTATCGTTCACGATAATACCAGTATAAATTTTGATACTGGTGTAAAAATGAATATCGTGATATTTGGGGTTCGTTATGCTGCCAACGGAAATTACGTGTTACCATAGAAACGGGAAAATAATCATGGTGCGGGAGGCGGTGCTCTGTGCTTGAAACATCTTCATCTGGTTGTGAGGAAGTAATTTAGTTTTAAGGCTATTTCAGACTGCTGCCATCTTTAAAAAAACAAAAACAAAAACAAAAAACCAGTGCAGCAATGTGGATAATCTGCCCACATTTTTTTCTGCATGTCAACAACGCCGCTTTGGAGAAAAGTTTTACTTTGCCCTGAAGCGGTGTTGCTGACATCCAAAGTGACCAGAGGTTTATTTTCATTCCATTGTGGCTGCTCCAGTGTGATTTATTCAACCGAAAGGAAAAAAAAAAAAATCTGTTAACAGCCCCAGGACTTGTCTGTGCAACGGAGATTTTTAACACGGGTAAACTGAGAAAAAGAGAGAGAGACGGGAGCTCTTACCAGCAGAAGTCTCTTGGGAAACGACAGACTGGTAGGCCAGCATATATTCAATATGATAAAAAGATAATCATTTTAAATAAGCCCACTCCCTCCCTGTTTTATTCAGACCCTCTTCCTGACCAGGTGAAATAACAGACTAAATTAATTTAATATGTTAAAAGCAGCAAAACCCCCTCATGTCCCAGAGCATAGAAATGAGAAAGACAGAAGTAATGTGGTGAAAGCCTGTCTGTGGCTATACTGCTGTAGCTACTTATACTGTAGTTTAGAGTCTACATTTTTTAATGTAATAAATAGGTTGCATCAACCATAGTTAAATTGCTCTTACATTCATAAGGCAATGCTTTCAGGACAATTCAGATGTTTTAAGAAAAATCTGTAGAATTTCCTAAACTACAGGCTATGTAGTCTGCAGTACCAACTTTACTCTCATCTGCTTGTTACCATTCTCTCCTAAATTTGTTTTCTTTTCTCATTTTTAAATATCTTTTCATGAAGGTACATTTTTTTTTTAAAATTTTGAACGTTTTTGGTGACAAATTTATGACCTTTTTCATGCAGAAATGTAACTTTTACCCAAAGCCTCTTACCTTGTGTTTTTACTCTGAAAAAATGAAGAAATCAGAAGCAGCACCAGATTTAAATTAAGATTAATCAATCAGTTGTTCTAATAATCAATAGATCAGTTGACTGTTGGAATCCAAATTTATAATTTTCATCCCACCCAAAGGTTATAATTACATTTATAACCAGTGTGATACCTGTTATTTTAAACCTACTAAAACTGTGGTGGTTTCTGGTTTCCAGAACCAGGGTGGCCTAGGATGAAGTCAAATTCCCGGCCTGAATTTTTGTCCCAGTCCACCCCTCAGTGCACTTAAGATGTAGTGGTTTATAATATTTTCTGGTAATATTTGATACAGAATCAAAAAAAAGTTTTAAATGCATTCTAAACTGCTCTTTAGAAACTGGAGAAATAAAGAGTTTTGTTTTTACTGAATATGTTGAACGTAATTAACGCTGGCCTGTGAAACTGTCCTTTATAAATTTACAAGAAAAAACTGTATTCCTTGATATCGTTATCATGAAAATTCACAGAAATATTGCGATATTTTTAGGCCATAATCGCCCACCCCTACACCTGTATATAGCAAACATGTTAAAACTAGGAATATGTCTATGACCCAAGAAGACTGAAGAATGTATGCTAGTCTTATCACCAATAAAGGCTGTGAATTTAACTGTGTGCTCCAGAATCTCTTTAACTCTGATTTTGATGTCCTTGAGCTGAGAAGTTTCTGCCACAGGTACAATTTCTCTGGGATGAAGTGCAGAAGTTCCTTTTTATAATATTTATGTTAGAAAAAACAAAGATGCGCCAAAAATTGTAACTGGCTCGAATTGGAGCCTCCGGAATCGTAATTGACTTGAATTGTGAGGCAACTTAAAATTTCAACCCCTAGTTACCACACTAAAAATGAAATAAGGAATGGAAATAATATTTCTCCACAAGCACGCATACAGAGAAAAAAAGCACACAGTTAGTGAATGTAGGTACATAAAGTCTTAAATTTGATTATCCAAAATCAGCGTCTTAATTATCCTTAAAAATGAGAAACAATCCTTAAACTTCAGTTCAATAATGTTACAACTAGTACACCATAAAAGCTGTATTTACTAAACATGATCAGACAGAATTCTGAATTAGTGTAAATTATTTTCCCCAAACACAACTCGTGTATATCATTTACATAATCCAAAGAAATGTGTAAATTTTATCTGAGTTTTCTACATTTTTTTTCTGCATGGAGATGTGTGAAAAAATGAAATTCTAGAGTTGTACACAGGTGGATGAAAAAGAAAGAACCAACCCTTCTAATGGGGCTGTAGGCAGAATCTACCTGAAAGGCTGACACATTTGACTCTGAATTTGAAGTGTGCAGCAGAAATGTAACCACTTCTTACCAGTGCCTTGGCCAGCGTGGCTGGGTGCTCTGTGTTGTTCAGAAACAGGGACTGGGTCACAAGTCCTCCATCTGATGACTTTTTGACCCCATTGGTTCCACAACTTGAATCTAAACAGACAAGGAGAAAGAAATGCATCGTCTTTCCTGACTGGACGAGAACTCGACATTCACACTAGTGTACATAATTACAGCACACACTTTGAAACATACAATGTTTCTATAACCTTTAATTAAAAGTTTAACAGTAAATGAGTGCAAATGACTTGTACTCACTGGACTCTATATGTGGTTTAGAGGGTGGTGCCTGAAGAACTGCTGGGCGGAGGACACTTCGTTGCTGCTCCTTGGGTTTCTGACTTGGGACACCTACAACAGTTTAAAAACAGTACTTCAGACTTCGTTTCAGATTCTACATCAATTATTGTAATAAAATAATGCACTTTAGATGTTGTGGTTTATATGGTGGATCAATTTACTTTGTTTCGACGTCACTGTTGCTCAGACTTAACCCTTTGGGGTTTTTTCACATTGAATGATGTGTTTATTCTTGGGCTGGATAAATAAATTAAACTCCTTAAGGATCATTATCACAACTTCATCTCAAACCACTTCCAGTCTGAAAGAAGCTGAGGTAGTGTATGTTTTCCACTAATGCCAGTTGATGCATATCCAACACATACCCAGTGAGTAACACCGTTTTGCCTCATGTGACTTTTTTGTGACTGTGATGATCGAACAGCAATGATTGTTTATAAACATGTTATTGAATTTCAAAGCCCTCTTTCAGCAATAGCAGATTCAATAAAAATCTATATACATGAGACTGGAAAATATGTTAAATTACAATTATGCCTAATGTCGCTATTTTGCCTCATAGCTAAATTTCAGAGTTTCCCCTAGGTTTACAGCCTTGGGGGGAAGGGGGGGGGGGACAATGACAAATTCTTAAAGAAATCCTGGTGTTCTGGTGCTATATAGAAAATTAAACAAAACTAGTGTATTGCCCATAGAACGCAAGTATTCCTGTCTGAAACAGGTATCCCAATTAGGCTTTACAGGCCCAAATATAGGCTGTGTTTGAAAGTGGAATACAAAAAGGTGTAGCCTATATGTAGGCAATCACACATGCTACATTTTGACAAATATGAAAGGGACTGAACCACTAAGATTTATTTGAATGTGTGAATATTAATTACAGAATACCCAATTATTGAAAATGAATGGGACATCCAATATTAGTGACTGTTTCAGATCCCTTGTTTATTTGTTTGTCAGATCAGTTATTTGTCTGATCTTTCATCACTTATATTCAAGATAACAGTGTATCTTGCACTTTGGGGAATAGGAATTGTTCAGTCATCATGATAATTATTTTAGTTTATATCACTGTTCAGTGATGGAGTTCAGTGCAATATTGAATTTCTTCTGTGTATCATCAATAAACTCATGCAGTACTATAACAGGACATGTTTACAAATATTTGAGACCCATTGTAGTGAATCATTTTATATTTTAGCAATATGTTGTTACTAAAAGGTTTTTAAAACTCATCAATCGAATTAACTACAAAACACCCAACATTATTATACACAGCAGAAGGGCCTGTTTGACTGCAACCGTTACATCAGTGTTGCCCATTTGTCAGTAACTATTTAATGAAAAATGATTCATTTCGTTATTTGGGCGTTTCTGTGTCCTGTTTGGTTGTTAAGTCTTTCCAGCCAATTGGCTCCAGAATTATGGCAGTATTATTATTAAGTTTTTAATTTTTAAATACTCACACGGGAGGAGCGCCATTGGGGACTCGCGGTCCTGCAAAGGACAGTGGTAGCACAGGAGTGAAGCAGCAGTCGGGACTCCCGTCTACCACCGACCGGGCAGGCTAGGCTTGCCGCCCCGTGAAGGACTGCGGTCCGCCAGTCGGGCCACTGCTTCTCTCGGCGTGTCCTGTGTTGGATACACCGGTGTTCTTTGACAGACCCCGAGTCCCCGCTGGAGCTCCTCCCAGTCTGCTCATGTGCCTCGTGTTCTCCACATATGCCAAATTATCCTTTAGACCTACGCAATCACAGCAACTTTATGGTGTTTTTTTTTTTTTTTTTTTTTTTTTACACATTAAATCTTCAGTATTATCCTTTTTCTAGTCAAATTTGTCACTTTCACGTCCTTGTTTTGTTCACAGAGTACTGTGGTGACTGGTCGTGATACTGCATATTATCCAATCAGTATGGAGTCAGTCCGAAACCCCACCTACACTTCCAGAAGCCAGACCGATGGCTAACTTTTTTTTTTTTTTAGTACTTTGTTTTTTATTTTTTTTTTTTCATTTAAACAAAGAAAAACAGTACACAAACAAGTGAGGTCTGGGAAACAGTATTAGCGTACTGAACGCACTGAAGAGCTCATTTAGCAGTAGACTACATCATCCTAGGTGCGCAACAGAGGTTTCGCAGGTCCTTCCTACCTACGGCT
This sequence comes from Pholidichthys leucotaenia, assembly GCA_020510985.1. Classification (NCBI taxonomy): domain Eukaryota; kingdom Metazoa; phylum Chordata; class Actinopteri; order Cichliformes; family Pholidichthyidae; genus Pholidichthys; species Pholidichthys leucotaenia. The sequence goes on from CM035846.1 coordinate 223,550,333, forward strand.
GTCAGACTGTATAACCTAAGCAGGGCTGCTCGCAGAGATAGCAAAAAAACGTGACGACCTAATAGTATTGAATGCAAAAGACGCAATAGACTTACACAATGGTCCCCTCCAGTATATAACTAGGACAATATCGGTCGCTACGGAGGGTGACAATATGTATGGGTACATATTCATACTGTGTAGGATAACTAAGTAGACGGTTATGCTGTTTATTCCATCCTGCTGCAATGCTCCGCACTTTGTATATACTGTATATTTATGTGTATGTACCGTATTTTTTGGACTATAAGGCGCACTTAAAATTCTTTAATTTTTTCAAAAATCGACAGTGCGCTTTATAATCCGGTGCGCCTTATGTATTAATTCTGGTTGTGCTTACTGACCTCGAACTGATTTTATGTGGTACACGGCGCTCAAAAAATCTGTCAAAAATGTTTTCGTACGACTTTGGTAAGCTACGAAGCCGAACCGCTTGATGGATTGTTGGAGCATTACGGTAGTCAGGAGCCTCGCGGAGTAATATGTGCTTTGTGGCAACCTGGGGAGTGCATAATGGTTTACCACCTTAGACAGGAACAAAGGACGCCAAGTTAACCTTTTGTGCGCGAGATGTTTCTAGATGCCCTAGTAAGATAACAGGGAGGTGTCAAGGATGAATGGACTGACTGCAGTCGGACGGGGAGATTATCTTTTGTGTGTGAGAGGAGTCTAGACGACAGAGATTATCTTTTGTGTGTGAGAAGAGTCTAGAAGGATTGTCATGTTATTTAAGGGAAGAGTTCCTACTTGTATGCCATTCTGTCTATGCTCCTTGCGTGAGTCGTGTAATAAACCGCCTGAACCAAATCTGCCTCATTATTTACACACTCCACAGCTTCAACATAATGGCCGGATGGCTTTTTCCACAAGTCTCCATCCCTATTGATCTGCCACTCCATGCGCGCCCATCTCACCGATACTGTCAAAACCCAAGTGAAGCAAACTAATTCGGAGCTTGCCATCATTCCGGGTGGATTAACCAAAGAACTCCAACCGCTATATTGGTGTCAACAGGTCGTTCAAAGTTAAACTGCTAGCGAGTTACGCCACTATCTGCCAATGGATCGTGGATCGAAACTGCTCCTGTTTAGCTGTAATTAATATTCAAAAATGATATTTTCGGGACGAAAGAATTCAAGCGTCCCGGCATTTGTTTGCATTGTTTAATTCTTGGGGCTGCCGCCGGAGAGCGAACCGTATCGAGTACCAAGCGAGTATTCTGGCCACTATGGCGATGTAAACAGCCACGGACCAAAACACGTACATTTGCTCGTGGAACAGGTCATTCACACTTGCAGACAATCGCGCTATGTGTCTATAATGACTATAGATAGGATTTTCTTTCCATGCACGCAAAAAAAAATAAAAAAATTCCCAGATCCGACTACCTCGCAAGGTAGTCGATACCCAAAAGCCGATGGTGTATAGAACACGTATATTATCAAATCAAACTTTGTCATATTGCTGTACATACAACTGTAGTGCAGGCAAGATGAAATTGCGTTTCTCTCGGCATCCATATAAATAGAAGCAGCACGATTTAAGACACACTCCAAGGTTCCAAGGTTGTCATAGCCAGGAGCGGCACTGGGGTTAAGCTCCCAGTGCTCATAAAATGCTCCTTACGGCGTGTGTCTCAAAAAGCCTCTGACAACTAAGTCCAACTCCTAGCCTGCCCGTGTGGTTTAGTCTCTAAGCCCGGCGGAACTGCTTTTACTAATAGGAGAAGGGGCGAGGGCGGATCTCTGGCGCCTTAAAACCAGATGCTTCGGGTAGATGGTGGCTCATCAACCTGGGAAGGTAGCCCATCTAGGGGAAGGTAAACCCTGATTTCAAACCTCCGCTGCCTTGCGGCACACCCGGTCACGGGAAAGGCTTCGGGAGTCAACCCTGAGGAAAAATTTAGAGTCGGAGCCCCTAAGGCAGTTCTCTGTTGTGCTCAACATCGTTCTGGCAGCTCCTGTGACGGCACTGGTGCCAAACTATAGCAGCCCTGCTGTTCCTTTGGATTCATCAGTGACGTGGAGAAGGGGGACATGCTGCATGGGTAACATCTTGTCCTCCATATCTTCCTGCCCAGGCTTGAATCCTACCAACGCCCAACGCTGGAAGGTAGAACACCGCTGCGCATCGGCCTGTTCAGCCACAGGCGGTGCTGTTCCAGCAGAGTAGACGTTTAGGATTCTCTTCCATGGTCATCATAGACCGACGGAGGGCGACGAAGACACACTCACACATAGCTTCACCCCCCCCCCCCCATCCATTCACACATCCCTGAGACATACTTGGGGAAAAAAAACTAACTATAATATACAAATAATATACAAAATGTCGGTAGGTGCAATAGTGTGTATGAGAGATTCCGGGTCAACTGTTCAGTATCCTGACAGCTTGTGGAAGGAAGCTGTTGATCAGTCTGGTGGTTCTGCCTCTGATGCTCCGGAATCGTTTACCAGATGGAAGAAGTTCAAAGTGTTTATGCAGAGGGTGAGAACGGTCCTTGACAATGTTCAGTGCCCTGCTCCTACAACGGTTCTGAAAAAGTTCTTGGACAGAGGGGAGGGAGACTCCAATTACCTTCTCAGCCCCCTTGACTATCCTCTGCAGGGCTTTTTTGTCTGACATACTGCAGCTGGAGTACCATGTAGCAATGCAGTATGTCAGAACACTCTCCACCACACCTCTGTAGAAGGTCCTGAGGATGCAGATGGGGAGAGAGGCCTGTTTGAGTTTCCTCAAGAAGTGCAGTCTCTGTTGAGCCCGCTTCCTGATCCCCAAGGAATTCTTGCTCCAGGTCAGGTCCTGCGAGATCTGAACTCCGAGGAACTTGATGTTCTCCACTCTCTCCACTAAACGGCCGCCGATGCTGAGGGGGACGTGCTCAGGCTGTGACCGCCGGAAGTCGATAATCATCTCCTTCGTTTTGTCCACGTTGAGCACCAGATTGTTCTCCCTGCACCAGCCCTCCAGGTCTCTCACTTCTTCCCTGTACATTGATTCCTCATCCCTCTGAATAAGTCCCACCACCGTGGTGTCGTCTGCAAACTTAATAATCTGGTTCCCCTCGTGTCTGGATACACAGTCATGTGTTAGAAGTGTAAACAACAGTGGACTGAGTACACAGCCTTGAGGGGATCCGGTGCTCAGCGTGACAGAGTTGGAGATGTTGTTTCCAACCTGGACAGACTGAGGTCTCTCAGTCAGGAAATCCAGGATCCAGAGACATGTGGCAGTGTTCAGACCGAGGAGGAGTAATTTCTCCATCAGTCTCTGGGGAATAATGGTGTTGAATGCTGAACTGAAATCAGTGTACAGGAGTCTGGCGTAGGTGTCTTTCTGGTCCAGGTGGGTGATGACAGAGTGTAGGGTGGTGACTATAGCATCCTCCGTGGAGCGGTTTGAACGATATGCAAACTGGAGCGGGTCATGTGATGCAGGGAGGCAGGCTGTAATGTGTGGTTTGACAAACCATTCAAAACACTTCATCACAATTGGTGTCAGTGCAACAGGACGATAGTCATTCAAACAGGACACAACTGGTTTCTTTGCCATCGGTACAATGATAGAGGTCTTGAAGCATCTGGGAACGATGGCCTGACTCAGGGAGATATTATAAATGTCAGTCAGGACATCCGCCAACTCGCTCGCGTAGTCTCGGAGCACACGTCCCGGGATGTTGTCCGGACCTGCAGCTTTACGTGGGTTGACTCTGGTTAGGGTCCTTCGTGTGTCCGCTGTGTTGATGGTAAAAGCTGGTCCGACCGATGGTGGGGGTGGGCCAGCCCTCCCTCTGATTGCCGAGTTTGATGCTTCAAAACGTGCAAAGAAGTCGTTGAGCCTGTCTGGAAGTGAAGCGTCGTCATCATCGACCCCCTGCCTAGACTTATAGCCCGTCAGTGTCCGAACTCCCTGCCACATCTGCTTGGTGTTCCTAGTGTCACAGAGGTGTCCCTGGATTTTCTCCACATAGGCGCGCTTCGCCGCCCTAATTCCCTTTGAGAGCACAGACCTGGCTGAGTGGAGGGCGATCCTGTCCTTCGCTCTGAAGGCTGCAAGCGCACCTCTGCAGTCATCCAGGGCTTATGGTTACCCCGCATAGTGATGGTCTTCACTGTAGTGACATCCTCTGTGCACTTCACGATGTAGCTGGTGACCGTTTCAGCATACTCCTCCACATCTGTCTTGTCTTCCTGGGAGGCTGCTATTTTGAAGACCTCCCAGTCTGTGTGCAGAAAACAGTCTTTCAGTGCAGAGGTTGCACTCTCTGGCCAAATTCTGATTTGTTTCACTGCTGGCCTGCTGCGCTTCAATAAAGGTTTGTAGGCAGGCAGCAGCATCACGGATATGTGGTCAGAAAGGCCGAGATGGGGGCGATTAGGATATTAGGATTTGTATATGAAATTTCGGCATCAAAACTGCTCCCGTTTAGCTGTAAACGGGAGCTGTAAATACGTATTTACGGCTGTAAATACGGCTCGCTCTCCGGCGGAGAGCGAGCCGTATCGAGTGCCGAGCGAGTATTCTGGCCAATATGACGATGAACAGCCACGGACTAAAAATGTTCCGCCTGCTCGTGGAACAGGTCATTCACACTTGCAGACAATCGCGCTATATGTGTCTATAATGACTATAGATAGGATTTTCTTTCCATGCATGCAAAAATTTTTTTTTTCCGACTACCTCGCTTTAATGCGCCTTATAAGCCGGTGCGCCTTATGTATGAAATTAGACCATCAAATAGACCGTTCATTGATATTGCGCCTTATAATCCGGTGCGCCTTATAGTCCCAAAAATACGGTATGTATATCCACTGCTCTTATTTATATCTTCCATATCTTCTTGACTATTGCTCTGAGTGTTGCTATCCCTGTGCTGTTGCAATCCTGGAATTTCCCCATTGTGGGACTAATAAAGGCTTATCTTATCTATAAAGACAAAGACACAGACAGACACACACACACACACACACACACAGGTGCATCTCAATAAATTAGAATGCCATCGAAAAGTTAATTACATTCAGTAATTCAATTCAGAAAATGAAACTCCTATATTATATAGATTAATTACACAGAGTGATGTATTTCAAGTGTTTATTTCTTTTAATTTTGATGATTATAGCTTACAGATCATGAAAACCCAAATTCAGTTTCACAAAAAATTAGATTACATAAAATTAATTTTAAAAAATGGATTTTTCATAGAAATCTTGGCCTACCGAAAAGTATGTCCATGTACACACTCAATAATTGGTTGGGACTCCTTTTGCATGAATTACTGCATCAATGTGGCGTGGCATGGAGGTAATCAGCCTGTGGTACTGCTGAGGTGTTAAAAAGGCCCACGTTGCTTTGATAGCGGCCTTCAGCTCGTCTTCATTGTTGGGTTTGGTGTCTCTCATCTTACTCTTGACAATACTCCATAGATTCTCTATATAGTTGAAGTCAGGCTAGTTTTATGGCCAATAAAGCACAGTGATACCATGGTTATTAAACCAGGTTTTGGTACTTTTGGCAGTGTGGACATGCACCACGCCCTCCTGGAAAATGAAACCAGTATCTCCATAAAGCTTTTGGCAGTGTGGGCAGGCGCCAAGTCATGCTGGAAAATGAAATCAGCATCTCCATAAAGCTTGTCAGCAGAGGGAAGCATGAAGTGCTCTAAAATTTGCTGGTAGACGGCTGCTCTGACTTTGGACTTGATAAAACACAGTGGACCAACACCAGCAGATGACCTCTTTTCAGATGAAAGTAAATTTTGCATTTCATTTGGAAATCAAGGTCCCAGAGTCTGGAGGAAGAGTGGAGAGGCACAGAATCTAAGTTACTTGAGGTCCAGTGTGAAGTTTCTACAGTCAGTGATGATTTGAGGAGCCATGTTATCTGCTGGTGTTGGTCCACTGTGTTTTATCAAGTCCAAAGTCAGTGCAGCCATCTACCAAAAAATTTTAGAGCACTTTATGCTTCCTTTTGCTGATAAGCTTTATGGAGATACTGGTTTCATTTTCCAGGAGGACCTGGTGCCTGTCCACACTGCCAAAAGTACCAAAACCTGGTTAAATGACCATGGCATCACTGTGCTTGATTGACCAGAAAACTAGCCTGACTTCAACTCCATAGAGAATTTATGGAGTATTGCCAAGAGACAGATGAGAGACACCAAACCCAACAATGCAGACGAGCTGAAGGTCACTATCAAAGCAACCTGGGCCTCCATAACACCTCGGCAGTACCACAGGCTGATCACCTCCATGCTACGCTGCATTGATGCAGTAATTCATCCAAAAAGAGTTAATTTACTGAGATGCACCTGTATATGTACGTGTGTGTATATGTATGTATGTACACACACACACACAGCATTTTTTAATATCACATAAATTATACACAATTTGAAAGTACATTATCTTAAATCTCTGAATAATTACTAGAGTCCCATTTTTCCCCACTATTTCTCCCCTTTGTCCTGTTGAAGCCGAAGTCTGAAGGTCATTGTCTCCATTAGTTGAATAGCATCCACTATTTTAAACAGCAGTGGTTGGGGAGTTTCTCTGGAGCCAACATTTTGTAATGGATTTCTTACTTGCTGCAAGAAATATCTTCACCAAGTATCTGTCCCTTTTAGGAATATAATTTGGAATTATTCCCAGGTAGCGACAGAAGAAAGAATAATCAGGTTTGAGTCCCACAGTCTCTGAAATAAGGTGTCCCACATCCCCCCAGAAGGACTGAATATGTGGACATAACCAGAAGATATGAGCATGGTCTGCCAAAGTAGATCCACACTCCCTTTAGCAGGACTGCGGAGACCTGCTGAATTTTGATGGGGGGGGTTATAAAAAACCAGATCAGAGACTTCCAGCAGAAGTCTCTCCAAACTAAAAAGTTGGTGGTGGAACACTGGGTCTCCCATACTTGGTACCATTCCTCCTCTGTTATGACCACATTGACCATTTCCTCCCAGCGTTGTTTAATGTATACTGTAGAAATTTTATTCATTACAGTAAGGGCTCTATACAGATTTCCCATAACAACTGGGACAATATCAATCGCTACAGAGGGTGAAAATATATATGGGTACATACTGTATTCATACTATGTGGGGTAACTAAATAGATTGTTATGCTGTTTATTCCATCTAGCTACAATGCTCCACACTGTGTATATATTTTTATGTGAACATATGTATATTCACTGCTCTTATTTTCTTATCTTCTAAATTATTGCTCTGAGTGTTGCTATCCTTGTGCTGTTGCAATCCTGGAATTTCCCCATTGTGGGACTAATAAAGGCTTATCTTAACTTATATGCATTCATAAATATTTGTGTAATTCTTGAGGGCTCAACTGAACCAGTATTTCCTATTTCTTTAAGAAAGTAGTGTTGAACTTGCAACTAATGACAGAAGTCATCCCTCCCCAATTCACAGCGTCAACAAAGAGCTTCAAAACTATAGAATTTATCCTTTTCCAGCATTCGACACAGAGCAGTGAGGCCTCGCTGGGCCCATAGGCGGAACCTATGGTCTTGCAATGCCGGGGGGGAAAGTGTAGGTCATATGCTGGCCAACTTAATTTCATCTCCCTCTCTAGATGGAGTTTCTTAATAACTTGCGACCAGATTTTTAAGATCACATACTGATTTTGCAGCTGAGGAGTATTGTTAATTTCATTAGGACATCCCAATACTGACTGAGTAGGAAAACTCATTAGAGACAACACAATGTCCTTCCATGTTGCTTCATATGCTGGGTTTCACCAACATACCAGAGGCCTCAACGTGCTGATACACAATAATCTCTCAAACACGGCAGGGACAAGCCTCCCCTCTCCTGGGGCAGCTGCAGAGTAATAATAGAAGGATGGTGGCAGGACCCCATGTCTCATAGTGTAGTTGAAGGAGGTTTTGAGTAGGGGAAGCAGTGATTCGCTCATGCATTTATACCACTCTGAAGGAAATCCATCACAGCCTGCAGATTTTTTGGTTCCAAGCTTAGAGATTACACAATCGACGTTCTCAATTGATATTTCGGATACAAGCTTATCATTTTGGACTTTGTCAATAGAAAGGAGGTCTAAAGTGTAAAGAAATTTCTGGATTGATGATCTGTCTGCTTTATCCGGCTGTGTGTATAATTGTTTGTTCATTCATTCATCTTCTTCCGCTTAATCCTTTTTGGGTCGCGGGGGGGGGGGGCGGGGCGACTGGAGCCTATCCCAGCATCTTTGGGCGAGAGACAGGGTACACCCTGGACAGATCGCCAGTCCATCGCAGGGCCAACACAGAGAGACAGACAACCATTCACTCTCACAGTCATACCTAAGGACAATTTAGAATCCCCAGTCCTGATGCCAATTAACCTAATATATTACAAATGCTTCCTGGATTTCTTTCTGTTTAGTAACAATCCTATTTGTTGCAGGGTCCTTAATCTTATGAATAGTTGTTCCTGCTTGTGCTTTTTTAATTTTCCATGCAAGTAATTTGGATGCTTTAGGACCTGCTTCATAATATCTTTGTTTCATGTACTTTAAGTTTTTTCTCAATTTCTTCACTATAAATTTTTTCTATTTCCTGTTTAATAGGTCTCATTTGTTCCATTATAGCAGGATCTTCACCGACACTGTAGGCTAGCTCCAGCTTCTCCATTTGATCCTGCAGATCAAACATCTTTTTGTCCTTTACCTTTTTCAAATGTGCTGGCTTGGCTATAATTTCTCCTCTAAGACAAGCTTTAGAGGCATCCCACAAAATAACTGGACTCACTTCCCCATTGTCATTCTGTTCCAAATACTCATTCAGTTTTTCTTTAATTTCTGTTTTGAATACATTACTGTTTAATAGACTCATATTCATTCTCCAGATAGTATTTTTGGGCCTCCCCTCCATATGTATTTTAAAATTCAGAGAAGAGCGATCTGAAATGTCCCTTTGTCCAATTGTACAATCCTTAACTTTATGGTAGTCCTGATTATACATGAAGAAGTAGTCAATTCTTGAATAATTATTGTGCCTAGCCGAATAGAAAGTGAACTAGGAAGTGGATCTATCCATTTGTCTCCAAATATCAATTAATCCCAGTTCTTGTAATATTTTATTTATTTGCTTCTCAACTGGACTTGTTTTCCTTGTTCTGTTTGTGGTGTCTAATTTTGAGTTCAGGACTATATTGAAATCACCTGAACAAAAAAGGGAACCATAGGTTTCTGTAGCAATCAAATTGAATAATTTCTTAAAAAATGTGATCTTGCTCCCTGGCGGAGCATAGACGTTACACAGCGTAACCTCCTTGTGTTCCAGTTTACCCTTCGCCAATATAAATCTTCCCTCTTTGTCCTTATATTCTGAGATAAGTTCCAAGTTAATAGAGTTGGAGATTGGTATAGCAACCCCTCTTTTCTTTACCTTTTTTTTTTTTTTATCAGAAGCAAAAAAATACCTTTCTATAGCCCTTTTTTTTTTTTTTTTTAAAGTTTCTCATGTTCTGCATTAGACCGATGTGTCTCTTGCCAGAAAGCAATATTTATCTTTTCCCATTTTAACTTGGCTATTAACTTACTTCTTTTAATGGGGCAGTTAATACCATTAACATTTAAAGACTGAATATTAAAACACTGCATATCAAACAAGCTTCATGCGTGTATTTATATACCACTAAATTCCCAGACCTCACAGAACAAATATGACTTGGCACATTAACAGAACATTTCGCCAAAACAAAATTAACCATAACAAAATCGAAGTAGAACAGAGCTTCCAAATCTGAGAGGAACCTGTTACCTCTCTTTGCGGAGGGGGTTGCTGCCACTCAGTGGGGTCATCAGTATTGCAGATGAGAAAAAAGGAAAAAGGTGGCCAATTGTTTGCATCGGCACATTACTGTATATTTGGACATTTTAAGAAAAAAAACAGAGAGAAGAAAGGAAAAAAGGGGGGGAGAGGAAGAATCCTCCGGATCTCGTTGTCATGTTTGTAGGTCTATTATGATTAATAACACCAATATTGATAAATCGAGGTTTGTTACCTGAGTCCAAGAGAGAACAGGGTTGGAAGCAAAAATCACTACTCATCCATCTCTGGGTCCTCTGTGGTTTGTCTCTGGAATCCCCTCAGCTTTTCCCGGATGGTCTCCTGGTAGTCGTGTGCGCTCCCAACATGCTTCTCCTTCACAGTGCGCCAGGACGCAAGGATGTTGATGGTTTCCACGGTGATATTTCTGGATCAGCTTGCTGGCATGGGTCCCACGCTGTAGCCCTGGCTCCTCAGGTCCACAGCTGCCTCCTCTGCGCTGTTATAAGAAACGATCCCCGCATCCGCATAAGAGGAGTCTGGAAGTGAATCTTATTCGCTTTGAGGACTTTTTTGATTGGGATGTACTCCTTCCTCCTTTGCTGGATGGCCTCTGCGTAATCATGGTTGAAAAACACTCGTCTCTTCTGTATGTGGATTGTTTTCTTCCAAGCTGCTTGGAGGATCTTTTCTTTCATCCGTGTACTTTGAGAACTGCACCACCACAAAGCGAGGACGAGCACCCACAGGCACCTGTGGGCCCAGCACCCTATGCGCCCTCTCTATACCGAATCTTCTCTCTGATCAAGGGCCAACAGCTTCTCCCAATTGCGTATGGATCAAGTTTTCCATGAAGCACACCGTGGATGAACCCTCACCTTTCTCCGGAATGCCGTATATATATATATTGTTGCGGCTGGAGTGCCCCTCTAAATCAGTAATTTTGGCCTGAAGGGACTTCTGGTTGTTAAGTAGCTGTATACGAACGTCTCTGACCCCGCTGTCCCACCTTTCCGCCAGACTCTCTTCCATTCCTAAGACACTTCGCGATGTCCTCCATTTTGTCGGTGGCGACCTTGACTTTTTTTTATCGAGGCCTTCCAAATGGATTTTCATATCTTCGCGTAAACTGGTTCTGACATGAACCAGTTCCTTCTTCAATTCCACTTTCAGCTCCCGAATAACTTTGGCTATGACTTCTCTCATCACCTGGTGCATGGATGTTAGCATGGCAGGTGAGGACCTCCTCTCCACGCCGTCGCCATTATTAGCTGTGTTAGCTTCAGTGGGGCCTGTGCTAACTTCAGCTGTGCCGCACTCTTTTAAAGCATCTTCAGCGTCGTTATTCCATGACATGACTTTGCTCTTCTTTCTACCCTTGTCCTTACTCATCACACCTCAATTCTAGACAATTTTACCAGGTTAATATCATGAGTTACGGTGATTTTTTTATCCACTAGTGCCAGAGCAACTTTACTATGCTGCCATCCTAATCACCAAGCCATTGGAAGTCTGGCTAACTTTTATTGATAAAAATTACGTATTTTGACAGAACAACTCCAAACTCGGGGATGCACACCCTCGTAACCTCAGCAAAGCACTTATAAAATCTGAGGTCAGACTGACAAACGGTTTAATACATGAGGAACACACATACTAGTTTTCATGTTTGGAGACCAATTTTCTGATCATCACTTGTAGGGACTACCCTTTCTACACAGAGATTCCTTGCATTTAGATTAGCTTGACACTTTTTTTTGTGTGGGGGGGGCACTTCACCCCCACCCCAATATAATGGTAGGAGAAATATTGCTGTCTATGAAGTGAGGTGAAATAAGAGGTCATAGGTCAGGGGCTACAAGTCCTGCAAAAACCATCTGATCAGAACCAAATTGCAATATGCGCATCATCAGTGTATATCAAATCATGGTACCAAGTTTCAAAACAATCGAAACAAAACTGCAGGAGAAGTTGATTTCACAAAAGTGGGACAAACGGACGGGCCCATAACATAATCCCCTTTGGTGTTCGTCCAGGGGAAATAAAAATGCTACACACATACCTGAACTTGGTGCCTGTCCATGTATGAGAGTGGGTGGCTTTAAACGGAATCCCACAGGCTTCTCCTCTGGAGTGAAGAGCACAACAAAGCACAGATTAAAAAACATTCACAAATTACACAACAACTTCAGATGGGCACGTTCTCCCCACCTTTGCAATTTTCTATCCACAAGGCCAGCAACCCTAATCAAGCATCAAGAGCTGTGTTGCAATCTGTTTTTTTGGAGTAACACGGCAGAATTTTGGACCACTGATCTATTTTTGCTGATTGTGTCACCATTTAAGCGGCTTTATTAGTTTTCTATAACCTAATCAGTGCAAAGCAGAAAGCCAGAAGCCTGTGAGGAAAAGCCACACATCCTCTGTGTCTGGGGGAGACGACATTCTCATGTTTAGTGGACATGAATGAAAAGTACAGTTGATGAGCAAATTTAAGTGTGTGTAAAGCATGGCTAGAACATCAATGCACTGAAAATGGTCTTTTAGCAGTGAAGAGACTTTTAAAGGGTTAAGTTTTTCAAATTATAAACTGCAGGGTTTCTGCTGGTAACATTTCTGCGTGGCGGCCCACCATGCCAGAAACTGAGAAGCCACACTAAGAAAATAAATGAAGGAATGATGCTCTGCAAGCACGCACGCAAAAAACACACAACAGCCACCCGCACGTCAAGAGTTTGGGAGCACGCCACCCATGTGACATTTCCAGTTGGCAGGCAGACCTATCTAGCGTCGCTGTCCGAGAGACAAACCTGGTTCCGCGTCAGAACAAAGCATGAGCTTATTTAAGTACTTTAAATGAGGGGAAAAAAGCAGAAGAGGTATGTAAGCACTGGAGGCATTTATCCTGGTTTTAACCTGCTGGTAATGGAAACAATAATGAGTCGCTTAGCAAACAGGTGTGGTTAGACTTCATATGCTAATTGAGGGTAAGGCAAGGATGAGTGATGAATTGCTGAGAATTTACTTCACCAACTACTACAATACTAACTAATTTATGTTCATTATTATGTACCTGGCAATTTAAAATGATTGAAATTCCTGAAGTCAGTGACTTAAATGCGTCAACATCCTCCAGCCTTCAGACAAACTAAACCTGCCAACATTTGGACTTCAAAATAAGGGAGGTTTTTCCTGTTGTCTGGTTGGTGAGGCAAGTTCTAAAAAAACAAAAACTAAACTAAATATACTGAACGAGAAATAACTAAATCTTTGGTCATTTTAGTTTATTTCTTTAAATATAATTCTATTAATAATTATTATATTTCTTTGAAATCAGAGTTAAAATTATTGTTCTGTTCTGGCTCTGCAAAGTTATGTTCAAAAGTTTAAATGTATGAGGAAAAAAAAAATCAAAATTTTGACACATTCGGTTTCAAATTTTTATATATATATACAGTATATATATACACTCACCGGCCACTTTATTAGGTACACCTGTCCAACTGCTCGTTAACACTTAATTTCTAATCAGCCAATCACATGGCGGCAACTCAGTGCATTTAGGCATGTAGACATGGTCAAGACAATCTCCTGCAGTTCAAACCGAGCATCAGTATGGGGAAGAAAGGTGATTTGAGTGACTTTGAACGTGGCATGGTTGTTGGTGCCAGAAGGGCTGGTCTGAGTATTTCAGAAACTGCTGATCTACTGGGATTTTCACGCACAACCATCTCTAGGGTTTACAGAGAATGGTCCGAAAAAGAAAAAATATCCAGTGAGCGGCAGTTCTGTGGGCGGAAATGCCTTGTTGATGCCAGAGGTCAGAGGAGAATGGCCAGACTGGTTTGAGCTGATAGAAAGGCAACAGTGACTCAAATAACCAGAAGAATTGAGGCAGTTCTGAAGGCAAAAGGGGGTCCAACCCGTTACTAGCATGGTGTACCTAATAAAGTGGCCGGTGAGTGTATATATATATATATATATATATATATATATATATATATATATATACACACACACACACACATATCTCAGCAATTTTATAAAAATAGACTAAATTATCCATAAAATAATCCACAAATTTATAATAAAGTCTCAAATGTACAAGAAAAGTCATAACTGTACAAGAGGAAATTACAAATTTGAGGAAAATGGTAGCAAATTTAAAGGTGTTGTCTCTCAGTTACAGATCCGCTACCCAGAGTCCATCCTCTAAGAAGTTCTAAGAACTGTTTAGTTTTAGGAACTGCCCTCCTCTGGGGGAACCTTTTTATTTTGCATTTGCACAGGCAGTGAGGGGGCGTGGTAGGGACTGGTGCAACACAAGGATCTGCGACAGTGACAGGTACTTCATCGCCACACAACAACAAGAAGGAGGTCCAGCACGGAGAGTGAGGAAGCTACAGCATTCATGTTGTTCATCACGGTATTATTTTGGACTGCCAAATGGGGCATCTAATGTTGAGGCTGGAGGAGTTTACCAAGAGAGTCCGGAAACGAGACGAAGAATCCAATGACAGACGACTCTTCTTGTTCCATGGAGGAAGAAAGAACAGTGCAGCAGACAACTGTCTAACTTATTAAACATGTGCCAATTGTATGTGTGTCATATGGGTAAATATTTCTGACGGTATTTTACTCTTGTCATTGAGCGGATTATAACAATTGAATATTTCAGACGGTACTGTAACATGTACTGTTTGCGTTTCAGATGTCGCTGCGGCTCGTTGCGCAATGCTCCTCGCGCAAGGCCCCCGGCCCAGACGGCGTGTCTCCCTCCACCCTGAGACTCTGTGCGAAACAGCTGGCTCCTGTATTCACAGACATTTTTAACACCTCCCTTAAGTTATGCCACGTGCCGTCCTGCCTCAAATCCTCCACCATCATCCCTGTCCCCAAGAAGCCACGGATCACTGGACTTAATGACTACAGACCTGTAGCGCTCACCTCTGTAGTCATGAAGTCCTTTGAGCGCCTGGTCCTGTCCCACCTCAAGTCCATCACCACCCCTCTCCTGGACCCGCTGCAGTTTGCCTACCGAGCCAACAGGTCTGTAGACGATGCAGTCAACCTGGCCCTCCACTCCATCCTGCAGCACCTGGACTCCCCGGGAACCTACGCCAGGATCCTGTTTGTGGACTTCAGCTCCGCATTCAACACCATCCGCCCCGCTCTGCTCCGGGACAAGCTGTCCCTGCTCAACGTGCCTGACTCCCTCTGCAGGTGGATCATCGACTTCCTGACGGACCGGAGGCAGCATGTGCGGCTGGGAAAGACTGTCTCAGACTATACTAGCATCAGCACCGGATCACCCCAGGGCTGTGTACTTTCCCCCCTACTCTTCTCCCTTTACACCAACTCCTGCACCTCCAGCCACCAGTCTGTCAAGTTGATCAAGTTTGCGGACGACACCACCCTCATCGGGCTCATCTCCAACGGCGACGAGTCCGCCTACAGGAGAGAGGTGGCCCAGCTGGCGTCCTGGTGCAGCAATAACAACCTGCAGCTGAACGCTCTGAAGACAGTGGAGATGATTGTAGACTTCAGGAAAGTCACTACTCCTCTGCCCCCCCTCACCCTCTCAGGCTCTCCCATCACCACTGCTGATTCCTTCCGCTTCCTAGGCACTACCATCACCAGGGACCTCAAATGGGAGCTGACCATCAGCTCACTCATCAAAAAAGCCCAGCAGAGGATGTTCTTCCTGCGGCAGCTGAGGAAGCTCAAGCTACCCACCAAGATGTTAGTGCAGTTCTACACAGCCATCATCGAGTCCATCCTCACCACCTCCATAACCGTGTGGTACGCAGGAGCCACTGCCAGGGACAGACTAAGGCTGCAGCGCGTCGTGCGCACTGCTGAGAAGGTGATCGGCTGCAAGCTCCCATCTCTCCAGGATCTGTACATCTCCAGGACCCGGAGGCGTGCTGGCCGGATCATAGCCGATCCCTCACACCCTGGTCACGTACTGTTTGCCCCCCTCCCCTCTGGTAGAAGACTTCGGTCCATCCAGACTAAAACCTCCCGTCACATGAACAGCTTCTTCCCCTCTGCCATTAGACTGCTGAACACTAAGTGACTTATTGACTCTCGTGCACCATGTACAGCAGCTCAACCAGACTCATGTCAATCATCACTGTTTTCTTCCTGCATTACCGACTGCACTATATAGTTCTCCACAGTATCTGCTGCTGGCTAATATATATTTTAACTGTTGACCAGTATCACTTAATCTTATCCTACACTTTATTACATGTATAGTTTATTTCTCTTATCTTATCATGTTTAATGTTGCAGCATTGTACCGAGACAAATTCCTAGTTTGTGTACTACATGAACAATGGCAATAAACCTGATTCTGATTCTGATTCCTCACCGAGTCCGCAGCAGAGTAGAAAAAAGGTTGAAATGGTAGGAAAAAAGGTTGAACAGTGGACAAAGAATTTCTGTATGTCCAGAGGGACATTTCAATGCGTGTGTCGCCACCTGAAGCCTGCGCTGGAGAGAATGGACACAACTTACATCTGGCTGTACAGCCACCTGCTGCAGATAGGAGATGGAGTGTGTGCAGCTTGGATGTGTTACCTTGTGCCTTCCAACTAATCACAACACACATTTTCACAACAAGCCATTATGAGCATTTTTACCTCCGCCAAGGAGGTAATGTTTTTTACCGGGGTTTGTTTGTCTGTCTTTTACCAACATAATTCAAAAAGTTATGAATGGATTTTGACGAAATTTTCTGGACAAGTCTCAAATGGAACAAGGAAGAAATTATTACATTTTGGGAGCGATCCGGAGCACCGTCTGGATCCAAGAATTTTTTAAAGGATTCTTTATCATTGCGAGATAGGGCCATTTTTACCATATGTGTATATAACTCCACAATAAATGGTCAGGACGCTTGCCAAAAAAATACAGGATAACATCCCAATAGGTTCTATGAAATATCAAAGACTGATCCCAATCCTGCAAAAAATCCGGATACTGTGATCCAGAACAGGAAATAATAGGGGATCTTTGGAATTTTCATCACTGTAAGGTAACAAATTAAGATATAAACATACAACAAACACCAAAATATAGCCAAGACACTGAGGAATCAGTAGTGTGCCAATGGATTTGTTGTATCTTCAAAAGCTATGGAGCTATATCCAGAAGAAAACCGCCATTACTGAAAAAGTGATTTTTGTCAATAACTACTGAACTAATAAAGATATCAATGTGAATCCAATTGCTAAAGGTATGTTTTGATGGTCAAGGAATCTGAAAATATAGATTAAAAAAAATAAATGCAGCACTATTATATTTGGGGAAAATCCCAATATTAGGGGGAACTGAGGTACTTGGCGGAGGTCTGCGCTCTCCAAGTGCTTTTCTACTTTATGCTGTGTGAAAAAGATTTCCTGCCTTTCAGCTCAGTGTGCATTATGAAATCTATCTGTAGTACATCAGTAGTAGACTTTAGAGGTTAAGAATTACTCAGTGACTGAAGGGGTTATTTGTGGTTAAAAATGTTTAATTATGAGGGGATACTGTCACAATATATGAGCAGTATGTGAGGGTTAAAATGTGGAACGGAATATGGTGAAATGTTTGCTTTACTTTTATAAGTGGCCACAAGTTCAGTCATGTGACAAAATCAGGTCACCCTGTATAAACCTGTGTGTTTTTAAACATATTTAGACATATAAATATTTAATATTAACGTTAATAGGGAGATTCACGTTACATAATTAAACAAAATGGAAGTCTTTAAAATTTCATTAAAGAAACTGAGGAATAAATTAGGACATTCCCACCTTTATTCTCACTTAAAATGGCTAAAATAATAATAATAATAATAAAAATAATACATTGGGCACTGATGTGAACATTTCTTAATAATGAACTCAATATTTAATAGGGTGTCTGAATTGTATCACATGACTGTATGTGAATGCCAGACCTTTGTTAAACATGATAAACGGTGCATTTTAAAAAGAAGTTTATAACCTGTAGTTCAACGCACACCTGAGGATCAGAAAGGCTTAAGATGCAGTGAGCAAAGACGGATGATTTAATTAGGGCTGCAGCTAATTTTACGGCTCGGATAATCGCCCACTGTAATCAAAGATTACTCGAGTAATCAGATACTTTTTTTTTTAAGAAACTTGCATTGACCAACATGTGCGGAACTCTCTTTCCTAAAGAGCAGTACAGTAGTAATTGTAGTAAAAAGTAGTAATTGTACCAAACACTCTATAACACAAGTACACATTTATTGCAATGCGTATTGCAATGTTTATTGAATAGAATGTAACTTTAAATGTTACGTTACACCATAAAGTTCCATCCGCTAGCATATGCTAACGGCGGTGGCTATATATTCTTTGGTCATAAGCATAATTATGAGGGGGGCTGAAAATTTCATAGTGGTCAAATTTGACCAAATGTGGTTTATTTTTGAACATAGTCTCCCCTTCGGTCCACACACTTCTCCCATCAGTGTTGCAGCGCTTGGATCCCTGCAGTTGAAAAATAAACCACATTTGGTCAAATTTGACCACTATGATCCCCCCCCCCCCCCAATAGCTGACTACATTATATTAATCTTAATTTAAAATCTCAATCACATACCTTGTCTTGAGTGTGCTTGCTGTACATGATGTGGGATGCTTTCTGTTGAGACACCAACATCAACGTTGTAGGATGCTAGCTCGCAGCTCGGCCTTGCCATGCATACTCTGCACAAGGTTTTCCTTCAATTTGAGCTTGAAATGATCCCAGACTTGAGATACTTTTGTCATTTCTTCTGACCTTCTTCCTTTTTGCTGCCACTCGCTCTGATATTGTGCCATTAAACAAAGACGCGTCTTGTTTACGTAGCAAGGTCATACCGGAAGAAGGTCATATAGACTGAAGTACTACGTTAAACGATGCGTCGAAGCAGATTTGGAATCGAGGAATTTTTGTAATCACATTATTCGAATTACTCGAGTAATCGTTGCAGCCCTAGATTGAATATTTCATAGCTCTAACCCAATAACATCTAATTCACATCACTTATTATACAAGCTTATACAATTATACAAGCTTATTTTCCAAAAATTATTACGCTCCGCTGCAAGCCCTTGAATTCTCGATGACCATCCTCGGTGGCGTACAAGGCCAGAAGAGCTGTGACCTCATCGGTCCATTTGTCAGTGTTTTGTTCATATTAAAATTTATGCCCATTAGCAATTACAAGAAAAAACACAGCAAAGTTTTTCTGTAAACATGGCGGCACTGTGACAAGCAGAAGTCTCTGGCAGTGGGCGTAGCTTATGAGTTCTGCCAGTCAGCAAACACCTACGTCATGAGTTCCTATGGAACCAGAAAAGACCCTGCCTTGGAGTTGGAGCTAAAATGGTTCTAGGAACTGAGGTCCGTGGTTTCCTAGTTCCTATGCTGTCCGAACACAAGAAAACCGGCCTAGGTAATGAAAAGGTTACAGGAACTGCAAAAGGTTCCTACAGTGCGAAAGCGGCTATTGACACTTTGACCCATTGTATTATGGACTATATTATTTTTTGTGTGGAGTGCATTGTTCCTTCTAAGAGAGTGTGGTGTTTTCCCAATAACAAGCTTTGGGTGACCCCTTAAAGCCCTGCTGAATGAGAAGAATAGAATAGAATAGAACAGACTAGACTGTCATTTTAACAAGTACAACGAAATTAAAATGCAAACCAATCAGTGAATTAAAAGTAAAAAGAAGCTTAAAAAAGATTATATACATTACTAACGTTTTAAATATCACACACACAATTTCACAGTTACAAACCTCATGTTCTGCTAGAATTCAGAAAGGTAATTGCGGTCGGATAAAAACTGTTTTTAAATCTGTTTGTCCTTGTTTTAATTGCTCTAAACTGCCTTCCTGATGGTAGTAGTTGGAAGAGAGAGTGACGGGGATGAAAAGGGTCCTTCAAGATTTTTTGTGCCTTTTTAAGGCAGCGGGCGTGGTGCAGTTCTTCAAGGCTGAGGAGAGGGCAACCAACAATTTTTTGGGCTGTGTTGATGACAGTCTGAAGAGCTTTCTTCTGAGCTACCGTGCAGCTGCTGAACCAAATACAAATACAATAAGTTAAAATGCTCTCAATAGAGCAACGATAAAAAGACAACAGCAGTCTCTGACAGATGTTGTTTCCTCTCAACACCCTGAGGAAATGTAGTCTCTGCTGGGCCTTTTTCAGTAATTCAGTTGTGTTCACCCCCCATGTCATGTCCTCCTGAATATGGACCCCCAGGAAGCGGAAAACCTTGACCCTCTCAACACCCGTACCACTAATAGAGGTTGAATGTCTGTTTTATTTCTTCTGAAGTCTATGATGACCTCCTTTGTTTTTGTGACATTTAAAAGAAGGTTGTTGTCTCCACACCACTCTATCAACTGCTAAACCTCACCCCTAAAACCGGTCTCATCTCCCCCCGAGATGAGTCCCACCACTGTGGTGTCGTCGGCAAACTTGATGATGCTGTTGCTGTGGTGTATGGGGGTGCAGTCATAGGTGTAAAGGCTGTACAGTAGGGGACTCAGCACACAGCCTTGTGGGGAGCCGGTACTGAGACTAATGATAGTGGACATGTGAGGTCCCACTTTGACCCTCTGGCTGCGATCCGAGAGGAAACTTTGGATCCAAGTACAAATGGAATATGGAAGTCCTAATTCCCCAAGTTTGGACACCAGTCTGCCAGGGAGGATGGTGTTAAAGGCAGAGCTATAGTCCACAAATAGCATCCGCACATAGCTCCCCGGCTGCTCCAGGTGGAACAGGGCAGCGTGGAGGGCCGTGGCTACAGCATCCTCAGTGGATCTGTTGGCCCTATAAGCGAACTGGTGGGGGTCCAAACACTGTGGGAGAAGTGATATAATGTGGGCTCTGACAAGCTTCTCAAAACACTTCATCACCACTGGAGTCAGAGCCACTGGCCAGTAATCATTAAGACTGGTAACATTGTGTTTTTTGAGTATAGGAATTATGGTGCAGGATTTTAAACAGTGTGGGACAGTGGACTGTGACAGGGACCGGTTAAAAATCCTAGTAAAAATTCCAGCCAGCTGGTACGCACAGTCCTTCAGCACACGCCCGGAGACACCGTCAGGTCCAGTGGCCTTCCTCGGATTGACCGCTCTCAGAACTCTCCTCACCTCATACTCCTTGACAAGGAGGCTTGGGCTACTGGGAGCTGTGGGCTCCGTTGTTGTTTCTATCTCTGGAGAAGAAGAGGGTTTTTGGATCAGGGGATAAAGAAGATCTGAGGAGAGTCCAAAGGGAACTGAAACAGAGAATAAGGAAAGGCAAGGACAGCTACAGGAAGAAACTGGAGCACCAGTTCGAGCAGAATAACAGTAGGGATGTCTGAAGAAAGCTGAAGATCTCAGGACATGAAAAAGGTGTATGTGTGTGTGTGCCCAGGTTAGTGGCAGTAAGAAATGGGCAAATGAACTGAATTTGTTTATTAACAGGTTTGAATCAGGTCCCACCCCCACCCATATCAGCCAGCCTGCCTCCGCTTCACACCATTTGAGGCTGCTCCCTGCACCAGGGACATCTCCCACTCCTCTTTCCTTGTCTATCAGGTGAGGACGGAATTCAGGAAAATCAAAGCCAGAATAGCGATGAGCCCAGATGGCATTAGCTCCAGACTGCTCAGGGAATGTGCAGACCTGCTATGTGGGGTGGCCATGCGCATGTTTAATCTGAATCTTAGTATGGGGAAGGTTCCTGCTTTGTGGAAGACTTCCTGTGTGGTTCCAGTACCAAAGACTGTGTGCCCTAGGGAGCCTAACCTTTACAGACCTGTGGCCTTAACTTCCCATCTGATGAAGACCCTGGAGAGGATCATCCTCAGCTACCTCCGACCCTTGGTGAGCACACTACTGGATCCCCTGCAGTTTACTTACCGACCCAGGATTGGAGTGGAGGATGCAATTATTTATCTTCTGCACAGGTCACTGTCTCCCCTGGAGAATACTGGAAGCTCTGTGACAGTCATGTTTTTCGACTTCTCCAGTGCTTTCAATACAATTCAACTGGCATTACTTAGGGGGAAATTGGAGGGAGCAGGAGTTGACCGTCACCTTACTGCATTGACTATTGACCATCTCACCAACAGACCGCAGTACGCAAGGCTGCATCACTGTGTGTCTGAGGTGGTGGTATGCAGTACAGGGGCCCCATGGAACGGTGCTCTCCCCTTTCCTCTTTACACATCAGATTTCAGACATAACTCCACCAGAATCGGAATCAGATTTATTGCCATTGTTCATGTAGTACACAAACTAGGAATTTGTCTCGGTGCCATGCTGCAACATTAAAAACATGAGATAAAGAGATAAACTAAAAAACTAAAGGACTAAAAACATGCAATAAGTGTAGAAAAATAAGTAATAATAATAATAATAATAATAATAATAGTAATAATGAGTAATACTAGTCAAGGCAGTTTTAAATAAATTAGCAAGTAGCAGATAATATGGGGGACCACAGTGCAGTTGATAATGCAACAGAAAAACAGTGATGAATGTCATGAGTCTGGTTGAGCTGCTGTATATAGTGCACGAGAGTCAATAAGTCACTTAATGTTCAGCAGTCTGATGGCAGAGGGGAAAAAGCTATTCATGTGCCGGGAGGTTTTAGTCTGAATGGACCGAAGTTTTCTACCTGAGGGGAGGGGGGCAAACAGTACGTGACCAGGGTGTGAAGGATCGGCTATGATCCGGCCAGCACGCCTCCGGGTCCTGGAGATGTACAGGTCCTGGAGAGATGGGAGCTTGCAGCCGATCACCTTCTCAGCAGTGCGCACGACGCGCTGCAGCCTTAGTCTGTCCCTTGCAGTGGCTCCTGCGTACCACACGGTTATGGAGGAGGTGAGGATGGACTCGATGATGGCCGTGTAGAACTGCACTAACATCTTGGTGGGTAGCTTGAGCTTCCTCAGCTGCCGCAGAAAGAACATCCTCTGCTGGGCCTTTTTGATGAGGGAGCTGATAGTTGGCTCCCATTTGAGGTCCCGGGTGATGGTGGTGCCCAAGAAGCGGAAGGAATCTGCAATGGTGATGGGAGAGCCTGTGATGGTGAGGGGGGGCAGGGGGGTTGTGACTTTCCTGAAGTCCACAATCATCTCCGCTGTCTTCAGAGCGTTCAGCTGCAGGTTATTGTGGCTGCACCAGGACACCAGCTGGGCCACCTCTTTCCTGTAGACCAGGGGTCACCAACCTTTTTGAAACCAAGAGCTACTTCATGGGTATCGAGTCATGTGAAGGGCACCAGCTTGACACACTCCTCTAAAATAACAAATTGTGTGTGTGTGTGTATGTGTATATATGTGTATATATATATATACAGTATATATATATATATATATATATATACTGTATATATATATACTGTATATATATATACACACACACAGTATATATATATATACATACACACACACACACATACATATATATATACACATAAATAAATAATTATCAATAACTTAGAGTGGGTAACAGACAAGATCAATATTCAACACTTTATTTTTATTAATCTCAGCAATTGTTCAGATGATCACTTCTACATTTCATAAAAAAATGTCCAGTTTTCACCAGTCCCTTTTAACCATAAAAAACTAAACCCTTTTAATTCATGAACTATGTTGAACCATGTCTGAAAAGGTTATGCAACATTTAAGAAAAATCAACTTTCATATTAAATAAATCTTATCACATTTTTAACTGAACAAATCTGCTGCAATTCTGCTCAAAATCTGTTACATTTAATAAACACACTTTTGTGTGTTGTTCTTCACTGGAATTATATCCATACAGTTCTTGCCGGGAATCATGCTTGAGCAACCAGCACTGTCCTTTCATGAGAAGAAACTAAACAAGCACTGAGAGTGCTTATATGCACAGTGGCGCAGTGGTTAGCACCGCGGCCGGGGGATCGCGGGGATCGTGGGTTCGATCCCTGCCCCCGGCCAACAGTGATCTGTGTGGAGTTTGCATGTTCTGGTGGTGCATGTTCTCGTTTTTCATGCAAAAACATGCAGGTTAGGGAGTTAAGGGGCGCTTGCGCACGCAGCGGCTGGTGGCTTATCACCGGACTGCAGAACAAATCTACCTACGGGTACAAGATAAGTCCAAAAAAAAAAAAAAAAAAAAAAAAGAGTGGGTAGTGAAGTGGCGCTTCGCCATCGCCCCGCAAATGAAATACACGCAGCTTCCTTTCACGGTAGTAAAAAAGAACTCTTCCTCCCGCTCACTTTGAAAATGATAAATTTTCTGTCTTTTTTTTTGCCATGTTTTTGGGCTTGGAAACCGCACTGCGCTCACCATCTTAACTGCCCGCTAGCTAAGCTTACGCTCCACAAGCGCGAAGGTTTTGTCATGCGCACAATACTGACCTTTGAACTAGGTCAGAGTACACCTTAACTTTACGTATAATAAACATATTTTCATTTTTTCTATTTTTAAGACATTGTCATTTTAAAATCTATATAAATGCAAGTGTGATTTTAAAAAATATAAAAAATAGAAAATAGCGGCAGAAAAAATTACATCTTAGACGCAGCTCACTTGCGAGTTGTGCTATTTTTAGAACAGGCCTGCGGGCGACACATGTGGTCCCTGCGGGCGACATGGTGCCCGCGGGCGACATGGTGCCCGCGGGCACCGCGTTGGTGACCCCTGCTGTAGACGGACTCGTCGCCGTTGGAGATGAGCCCGATGAGGGTGGTGTCGTCCGCAAACTTAATCAGCTTAACAGACTGGTGGGAGGAGGTGCAGGAGTTGGTATAAAGGGAGAAGAGTAGGGGGGAAAGTACACAGCCCTGGGGTGATCCGATGCTGATGCTAACAGAGTCCGACCACCAGCTGTCACCTTCAGAAGTTCTCCGATGATACAGTTATTGTTGGATGTGTTAGAGGGAAAACATTCTGGAGTACAGGAGGGTCATCTCTTGACTTCATCATCTGGCATGAATTCAACCACCTTCACATCAACTCCAGCAAGATAAAGGAGATGGTGGTTGACTTTAGGAGGAAACCATCAACAACTGCACCAGTAAATATCCATGGCCTGGACTAGGGCTGTGCGATATGACGATATATATCGGTGACGCGATAAAAAACGTCTACCGTTTCATAGAAAACTATTGCTTAGATCGGGATTTAAAAGACACATACCAGTTTCTACTTGTCACCGCCCCGCCTCTCCCCAGCAGTGCACCAGGTGCGCCACAGCAGCTAACAGCAAGCTAATGTTTTGCTGCTACTTCTGTGGAGCCTCTATTTCTGTGCGAGGGACGTGGGACTCTTTCCCCGCCATGCTGCATCAGAAAGGACAGCCCTCTAACTTTGTTTTAATTGGAGGTAAGTAATGTTCACACCATCTCTCTCCAATTATAAAACAGCAAATGCTAAATGATGATGTTAACTTGTCGCTAATGGGAAACATAGTGCATCAGACCATCGTTCTGGTTTAAATCACTACTGAGTTTCTTAATTTTGTCTGGAAAAAAAAAAAAATTGCTAAAGCTGTAAAAGTGCGTGACAGCGACCGCATACGCACTAAATAAATAATAAATAAATTAAAATGTGTCGGAGGAACAAACTGGCTCTTATCTTGATTTCTAATTTTAATTAGGCTTAATGAATAAAGTTGAAGTCATCACAAATGCACATTAAAAAACAATTTTATAACACACTGCAAAATTAAGAGGGAAAAATGCATAAAATTAATGATAGAGATGAATTTGTACAATTGATTTTTTTTCAGTATGTAATTTAAAATATAGAAAAAGAGATGGTCCTTTTTATTGGTTATCATATATAAACAATAGAATTTACATAAAATGCATATCCAGATATATATCATTATTGCCAAATAAGATTCCTTATATTGTGATATGGAATTCTGGTCCTATCGCACAGCCCTAGTCTGGACATTGAGGTGGTGGATCGTTATAAATTCCTGGGTGTTCTCCTCAATAATAAATTGGACTGGTCATATATAACACCCAAGCTCTGTACAAACAGGACTAAAGTCGGCTCCATTTGTTGGGCAGACTGATGTCATTTGGGGTCTGTAGGTCATTATTAAGAACTTTCTACAACACTGTGGTGGCCTCTGCAATTTTTTATGCAGTTGTTTGCTGGGGTAGTGGTAGCACGGAGAGGGACAGGAAATGTTTGAACAGATTGGTCAAGAGGGCAAGTTCTGCCCTGGCTGGTCCCCTGGACTCCACTGAAGTGGTAGGGGAAAGAAGGATGTTAGCTAAGCTAATGTCTGTTATGGACAACACCTCTCACCCCCTACTGAATGTTACCGTAGGTCCTTTATCCCGACAGCAGTTAGACTGTATAATATTCATATCGAATAAATACTTGCTATAAACGTGCATGTATGTGTATTATTTTTACTGATGCATATAGTACAATTTGTACATATTTTAAATATTATTAATCTTGTGTTTTTAGTATTGTTTTTTATTTTTGGCTTCTGTTTTTCTTTTTTGACTTCATGTGCTGCTGTAGCAAATGAATTTCCCCAGTGTGGTTAACTGATTAACTCTTGGGGATCGGACCACGTGCATGCGCGACAGCATCACAAGGCCACTTAGGACAACATAGCAAGAACACACAGCCTTGCAGCTCCACCATTTCAGCTTGTGTCCAAAGTGGAGATTTGAAACTCTCTCCCAGTTTTTAAACTGTGTTGATAAGGCAAATAAAACCAGAGTTATGAGAAAATAACTTCCTTCATGCTTTTCTGAATATTTTCATCATGTTTGGTGTGTGTTTGGAGCAGCAAAAAAATGGTAAAAATGGAAAACGAAACAAAGCAAAAGTGCGGATTCAAAACACAATGTTTGTTTTACCTTGATAGACCATGTATACATAGAGAAATTGTTTTAATTTTATAGCACAAAAATATTTACCTGTGTGTAAAGGTGGGATGGGCAGGCGTCGTGTTTCTTTCCATACATTTGTCATTTTACTTGATTTGACAAAACGGAAAATGGTCAAATCAGCTGATAAAGACGTATGCCGTGCTGCACTTGCAGGACACCTCCCTCTCCCTAAGTTAGGAATATTTGAGTTTTGGGTGAAATTTATGGAAAATGTAAAAAGTGATATCATGAAAGTAGGGCATTTAAGTAGAAGCATGCAATGGTCATTTCCTCATCTCAAACAATTTATTGAAACAAAAACCCAACACGGTGAGTATACCACAACAAAAAATGTCAATGTCTCAATAACTTGTCATGTGCCCTTGAGCATCAATTACAGCTTGACAACGACATCTCAAGCTGTTCACAAGTCGACTTATTGTCTGCTGAGGCATGGCATTCCACTCATCTTGAAGGGTGGCCCTCAGGTTACTGTGGTTGTGGGGTGCAGGGTTACGAGCCTCTACACGGCGACTCAGCTGATCCCATAGGTTTTCTATGGGATTCAGGTCTGGAGAAAGTCCACTCCATTTGAGGTACCCCAGCCTCCAGCAGCCGTTCCCTAATGATGGGACCTCGATGAGCTGGAGCACTGTTATTCATGAAGATAAAATTAGGCCCGTGTTGTTCATGCAGGAGCACGACTGGATTAATGAGATTATTCAGGTAGTACTGGCTTGTCACTGTACCATTCTTAAGATGCAGGGCAGTTCTGTATTGACTAGACACGCCTGCCCAGACTTTAACACCACTACCACCAAAGGCTCATCTGGTGACAACAGTGGCGCTCTCCTTGACGTCTCCAATATAGTTGGCGGCCATCATTTCTGCTCAATATGAACTGATTTTCGTCAGAGAACAGCAATGAGGCCCACTGGTCCCTTGTCCAGCGTAAATGCTCCCTGGCCCATGCAAGACGATGAAGCCTGTGCCCAGTGGTCTGGTCAGGTACCCTTGCAGGTCGTCTAGCATGCAGACCACGCTGATGGAAATGGTTTTGAATGGTCTGACGTGACACTTGGGTGCCTCTTAACTCTCTTAAATGTGCCTGCAGTTGAGCGGAATTCATGATCTGGTTCCGCAGGGCACTGTTCACAACGAAGCAGTCATCAGCGTGGGATGTGGCCAAAGGACGTCCACTTCTATGCCTTTCTGCGACTCTTCCAGACTCTCTGTATCTCTGCTGCAACCTGCTGATGACACTCTGTGTCACTAAGCTCAGTGGCCACTTCCCTCTGAGAACATCCTGTTTGAAGCCTCGCAATGGCGAGGTACTGTTGATCAACTGTTAGGTGCTGCACGGTGGCGCAGTGGTTAGCACTGCGGCAGCACAGTTTACCCTTGGCCGGGGGATTGTGGGGATCGTGGGATTGTGGGTTCGATCCCAGCCCCCGACCAACAGTGATCTGTGTGGAGTTTGCATGTTCTCCCCGTGTTGCGTGGGTTTACTCCGGGATTTCTCCGGTTTCCTCCCACATGCCAAAGACATGCATGTTAGGTTAATTGGCTGTTCTAAATTGTCCCTAGATATCTGTTTCCTATAGGCCCTTAGAATAGAGGGTTAGTATTAATGAAAGCGCTTTGAGTGGTCTTTGTGACTAGAAAAGCGCTATATAAGTGCAGGTTAGTTAGTTAGTTAGTTAGTTAGGTGTCGTCTTGGTCTCATGATGTCAAAATGTGAACAGCATGATGAAGAGGACTGTTTAAATACCAATTCTAATTGAACCAGAAATTTTATTGGTCAATTCATGGACCAAACACTTGTGAATTTTGCCATTAAGCACCTTGTTAGAGAACAGCAAGTTATACAAAAAGTTTGAAACATTTAACAGTTGGACATGTGCAATCAAAAGGTTAGAGAAGGTCAAATTAAGTTCACCTGTGAAGGTTATAGTGCATTTTAGGTGCATCCTGAAATTTCACCCAAAAGCTGAATATCCCTAACTTTTTGTGAGTAGTGTATTATACAACAGTTAGTTCCGAGTAATTTAATTCGACAATAGGAATTCCAGGAGTTACTATAATCTGCAATAATAGCACTCCAATTTCACTGGATATGTATCACTCCGCTTCAAAGGTGTTGCAGTAACGTTAATTACTAACAGTTTTGTTTTTTTGTTTTTTTTTTTAAAATCAACTCTTACAATTGCAGTACTGTTTTGGACACCTTAATTTCCACAGTGAAGCACTGTTTGACAAGAATTTATACATCCATGACCCGGAAGTCCCACCCTTTTGCAAAGGTCTACTTCTGTCTACCCGGTCATTTTAAGATCATGTAAATGATTTCATATCTTTTAAAAAAAATAGGCAGTGCTAGAATTTGTTTATTGTCTTGATTAACAAACCACAATACCTTTGTGGTGATGGCCTCTTAGTTTCACCTGAAAATGCGAAGAAAAGCGAGCAAAATGTGAAAAATCGCTAGCATGTGCTAAATCACTAGCATGCCAACTACTAGCTTCTGGTGACCGTTATTAGATACATTTGGATTTGGGATTTTCTGAATCAGCACAGAGTCAATCTGAAACCTCACCCACACTTCTTGAAGCCAGGCATGAAGAGAGACAGAGCGGTGGCTAAACTTTTGATAAAAATTACATATTTTGACAGAACGACTCCATACTTGGGGATACACACCCTCGTAAGCTCAGCAAAACGCGTATAAAATCTTAGGTCAGTCTTTGGAATGGTTTAAGAGCTATGCGTGGAACAGACAGACAGACACACAAACACCACAGAGAGATTTTGGGCATTTATAGATAGATTGTACTTGTGGAACTGTCGTATGAAAGCAATATTACACTCAAATTCATTACGGTATCATGAATATACTAACTCCAGCAGGGTGTTGATACGCGGAGGGGACAAGCCGCATCACGCTCTGCTGGAGTTCATGTAGTCATAATACCGAACTCACTCTTGTGTAATATTGCTCAAATATAAATATATTACATATATTTCTCATTTTTTGTCATTTCACAAAACAGAACAAAGTGGTCAGATCAGTGGAAAGTGTTGTGCACACAAGGTGATGTGCCCCTCCGTGTTGTTGTGGACAGAAACTGCTTTTTGGAGTGGCACAAATAATCTGTGTCATCTTTTTGTGATGAGATGTGACAAGACATGACTGTCTAGTAAATAATCCTGCCACAGGGAGTGCATAAGACAGTGTACTCCTAGTGCCGGTCCCAAGCCCGGGCAAATGGGAAGGGTTGTGTCAGGAAGGACATCAGACATAAAACCTTTGCCAAATCAAACATGCGGATCACGACAAATGAGACTTTCATATTGGGTCGGTTGAGGCTCGGGTTAAATATGACCGCCACTGGTGCCGTTAATCGACAGGGTGTCAGTGGAAACTGGGCTACTGTTGGTTGAAGATTTGAGGAGGAGGAGGAGAGGGGGAAGGTGTGTTAGGAGGGAGAGAAAAGGAACAGGTACAAGTGTGGAGGTGAGAGTAGGGACGTCAAATGTAGGGACTATGACTGGTGAAGGCACAGAGCTGGCTGATATGATGGAGAGAATAAAGCTACATATACTGTGTGTTCAAGAAACCAGATGGAAGGGAAGCAAGACTAAGAGCACTGGAGGGGGATTTAAACTGTTCTACCATGGTGTAGATACGGAGAGAAATGGAGCAGGTAATCTTCAGGGATGAGAATGGGGTTTAGGAAAAAAAGAGGAAATTTTTTCCTCTGCTTTTTTTTCAACGCCCCCCAGAAGCTAACGAAATCTGGTGTTTTAGAATGCTCAAATGTGGTCTTATATTTAAAGTTAGAAGTAAGTACAAATGCATTTATAGTTTACCTTTTTAATCTGCTGCTGCATCACATGTGTAAATTTATGATATCTGAATGGTATGTTGATGTAATAATACTAAATTATATTTTACCACTATTATGTTTAGAACTGACACAGAATTACATTTACATAGTTCTAGAACAGACAAAATAATTTAACCAAATAAAATAAATTATAAATATTAACAAAATTCCATCACCAAGTCCATCACCCATTTATTAAAATATACCGACATTCTGCAAACATTTTGATTTATTAATGTGTGCATTTGTTAGTGTTACTAGGAATATAAAAAAGTTGCATATTAGTATATTTTAATATTTGAAAGCTAATCTAAGAAAGTAAGTAAAACCTAAAAGATGTTTAATATTTTTATGCAATGACCATAAAGAAATTATGTTTAATAATAAAAGCAAAGATATCTTAGGAAAGGAAACCCATCACTACCCATGACAAAAAAACTTAGACATGCATTATGTAACTCCTCCTAGTGAAACAAAAAATGATAAATTATATTCAAAATTCTTAGATTGCATTTCAAATTGTGAGAAAATATGTAATAACATTTATCTATTAACAATCGATTATCAGCATTCAAATGCAATTAGTGTTTCAAAACAGGCATGACATCACAACTTACACATGCTATTTCATAACAAATTCATTACGCGAAAATTCTCAAGTACATTACTTATAACGAGAAAAAAATCTTACCTCGGAATGTGTCTTCCGATCAACAATTGCTGTAATCGGGACCGATTGTGATGAACTTTGATTGACTGGCATCTGAATTTGACCGTGTCCATTGATCGTTTTGAACGCAGCACCGAGCGAGTAGTTCGATCTCCTTGTAGCCACAATTTTGAGATGTTTCTGCTTTGAACATTGTTCAACTAAGGCAACACAACCACGAGATCCATAACTCAAGAAATCGTTGGAATAAACACACTGGGCTTTCCCTGGTACTTCGCATTTCGCTATGTAGTCTGCCATTTTTTTCAACCACAACTTTGGTATTTTTACCGATCTTTACAGTCACTGACACAGTTTTTCGAGCCATTCCCAACGAAACTTGTTCCTTATCCCTTTGTCGATTTCTAAAATTCTTGCTTTGTTGTCTTTCGTGAGTTTTAGGTTCACCATTTTCATGAAATCGGGAAAACTCGGTTGATTGAACTGATTGAACTGTCCGCCATTTGCATTTCGCTCCACGTGTTGGATATGACAAAGGAAATCTAAGAAAATCGCCGACTGGTTGCTTCAATAAGTATCAGCCAATCAGTGGCCTTGTTACATTACATTACTGATCTCGCTGGGTAATGCGTTCTGCGCGGTGGATTTTAGCAGCCGATCGAAAATACGACTCGCCGCTCATAACACCCCCCCCCCTCCAAAAAAAAAATTTTCTCCTCAAATTTAGACGATTCACGAGAATGACCCTAGACATGATCAAATCCGCGGAATTCCGCGGAGGATTCTCATCCCTGAATCTTGAAGGAAGAGTATGTGAAGAGTGTTCAGGAGGTAAAGAGGGGGTCTGACAGAATCATGAGTTTGAAGCTAGAAGTCAAAGGTGTGAAGTTGAATGTTGTCAGGGCATATGCCCCACAAGTTGGATGTCAGGTAGAAGAGAAAGAAGAATTCTGGATGATGACCTTTGACCTTGCAATCCTAAAACCATAGTTACTTCAGGGTCACAGGGTGAACCTGTGTACCAAGTTTGTTGACCCTAACTTTACTCATTGTACAGTAATAAGGCATAGGGAATGTTAACCTTGACCTCTGGACCCCAAACCCATAGTCAGAGGTCAGGATCCCAAGGTGAACCTGTGGATCAAGTTTGGTGACCTTAGCTTTCCTTGCTGTACAGTAATACGGCATAAGAAATGCTAACCTTGACCTCTTGACCTTTTGACCTCAAACCCATAGTCAGAGGTCAGGATCCCAAGGTGAACCTGTGTAGCAAGTTTGGTGACCCTAGCTTTTTTTTTTTTTTTTTTTTTTTGAGATATAGTTTATAAGCCATTTTGATGTTGACTTTTGACCTTGTGATCCCAAAACCATAGTCACACTTCAGGGTCACAGGGTGAACCTGTGTACCAAGTTTGGTGACTTTATTCGTTGTACAGTAATAAGGCATTGGGAATGTTAACACTGACCTAAGGCTGTCGCGATAGAGGAATTTCCCCTGCGGTGACGGTGTACAGCTCAACATACCGATATGCGGTATTATAGCAAATGTTTTTAGAACCCTGTGGTCTCGTAATTTAAACAGGGTTCATAACTTATGTGGCAAACGATGGAAGCTGTGAGAAACTTGCTGCAGCTCTGTTCTCAACTTTATGTGCGTGTGTGACAAATGTGCAGAGCTCCCATCTTTCTAGGCATGAACTGCTGATTACGTTTAAAAAAAAACCAAACAAAAAAAGGGATCATTTTCATAAAGCAGTAGCAGGAACTCCAGTTCCAGCCCTACCTTGACCTTTGACCTTTTGACCCCAAACCCATCGAGTTCAGGATCCCAAGGTGAGCCTGTATACCAGGTTTGGTGGCCCTAGCTTTACTCGTTTTATAGTAATAGCAAATGTAGCATTTACCATAGTGCAACTGCAATGTTATCTCTGAACCTTTGACCCCTTGACCTCAAACCCATAGTTAGGTGAGGGTGTAAGTCATCCAAGATGTGTATTAGATACAACTACTGTATTGATTTGAAAAGCCTACATTTCTTTCAGTAGTTATTGTGTTTAGAAGATTTATGGAAAATCTGACCTCTGACTTTTGACCTCAAAGTCATCCAATGAGAGTGAAACTGCAATATGCACATCATCAGAGTATACCAAACCATGGTACCAAGTTTCCAATTGGAACAAAACTGTAGGAGGAGCTGATTTCACAAGACAGTTACTGGCTATGAAGTGAGGTGAATTAAGAGGTCAAAGGTCAGGGGCTCCAACTCCTGCAAAAATCATCCAAACAGAACCAATGCAATATGGGTATCATCAGTGTATATCAAACCACGGTACCAAGTTTCAAAACAATCGGAACAAAACTGTAGGAGGAGTTGATTTCACAAAAGTGGGACAGACTGACCCATAACACAATCCCCCTTCAGCCTTCACCCAACTTCGGCAGGGGATAAAAATATCCACAGGTCTACTGTTAGCTTAGCATGAGTTCAGCTGGACTAAGATTTTTCATGCATTTTAAAATTTTGGTTTTAAGCCAAGCTAACATTACAAATCATGTAAATGCACTGCCTCAGCAATCTAATAAGAACAAAACTTCAATCTTTTCTTTTAAAAAAAAGTCATTGACTTTCGGTCTATTATGTCTGTACGACTATCGTCCCAGAAGGAAGCCCCTTTTAAAGATGATGCACAAGAAAGCTCGCAAACAGTTTACCGAAGCAGACTAAGGACACTGATTACTGGAACCATGTCCTGTGGTCTGATGACACCAAGATAAACTTATTTGGTTCACATGGTGTCAAGCGTGTGTGGCGGCAATCAGGTGAGGAGTACAAAGATAAGTGTGTCTTGCCTACAGTCAAGCATGGTGGTGGGAGTGTCATGGTTTGGGGCTGCATGAGTGCTGCCGGCACTGGGGAGCTACTGTTCATTGAGGGAACCATGAATGCCAACATGCACTGTGACATACTGAAGCACAGCATGATCCCCTTCCTTTGGAAACTGGGCCGCAGGGCAGTATTCCAACATGATAACGACCCCAAACACACCTCCAAGATGACCACTGCCTTGGTCAAGAAACTGAGGGTAAAGGTGATGGACTGGCCAAGGATGTCTCCAGACCTAAACCCTATTGAGGATCTGTGGGGCATCCTCAAACGGAAGGTGGAGGAGTTCAAGGTCTCTTAACACCACAATGTCGTCATGGAGGAGTGGATGAGGATTCCATTGGCAACCTGTGAAGCTCTAGTGAACTCCATGCCCAAGAAAGTTAAGGCAGTGCTTGAAAATAATGGTGGCCACACAAAACACTGACACTTTGGGCACAATTTGGACATTTTCACTTAGGGGTGTACTCACTTTTGTTGAAAGTGGTTTAGACATTAATGATTGTGTACCAAGTTATTTTGAGGGGATGGCAAATTTACACTGTTATACAAGCTGTACACTAACTACTTTACATTGTATCAAAGTGTCATATCTTCAGTGTTGTCCCATGAAAAGATACAAGTAAAATATTTACAAAAATGTGAGGGGTGATCTCACTTTTGTGAGATACTGCAACTACTGTACACAGAGGCAATTGGGGGCTTGGTAGAATGCTGTGAAACTGTAGTTTAATTAGCAAAAAAAGGAAGTCACTTACTCAAACCACTGAGTTGTAATGAAGCCTTGAAGACAGGGTGATATTTGGGGGTGCACAGGCGCGATGCACATGAGGTGGATTATTTCGGACAATTAAATTAAATTAAATTAAATTAAAAAATTAAAATTAAATTAAATTAAATTTAAATTAAATTAAATCACCCTTATTGTCATTCAACTGTACAACCAATCATGTACAGTAGAACGAGATTGTGTTTTACCCATCTACTGTGTTAATCACACACACCCCAAGTGCAGAATCAGAGGTTCATGTAATTCATGTAATCAATTACATGAATTTACTCAAGAAGAAGCCACACATCTGCACAGTGCCAGCTTGTAGTTTGTTCCCAACAATGCTGTTCATTAGAATCATTAGGAAAACCGGCTCTCGCTGCAAATTGTGCTTTGATGTTGACCTGTTCAACTGCACTGTATGGGAATATGATGTACCTGGGTGACAGCCGGATAATACCATCCCACACAGCTGGCATAGCTCGGCTCAGGCTCAACTGAGAAATTTCCGATTGCTTTGCCAGGTCCGTCTGGAAAGCACCTGTTGCCAGGAACCCCAGAGTTGTCAGCACCTGCACTGGGACGGGCAGCGCACAGCTTCTTGCCGTGTCGCACTCCAAGACTGGCCGTAGCTCTGAGTACAGTTCCACAAGGACTGCCCGTGGAAACTTAAACCGGCTGAAAAGCCAGTCATCATCCTTAGCCACAAAATCTTTCATCTCTAAATACCCTTTCTCTTCTCACTGCATGATTTGTAATATCCTTTAATAATGCTAATGCCACTGAGAGGCATTTTCTGCACTTCTTTACTCTTGCTTTTATATCCACTCATCTAATTGCGCACTCCTGGATTTTTGTTCATGTGTCTCTGGTGTGTACAATAATTCACGTCATCATCAGTCTCCCAACATCACCTTAGTGTCGCCAACGGACCAATAACAGTAGAAATGTACATACACCAGCCATTAAATTGCCGTAGGGCTCATTTCATTCTTGATACATCTGAAATTTTTCGTGGAAAAGGACGTACACCATGTTTTTGAGCGTAAGTACCCTTTGTACATGAGGCCCCAGGTTTGGTGGCCCTAGCTTTACTCGTTTTATAGTAATAGTCAGTGTAGAATTTACCATAGTGCAACTGGAACGTTAATTTTGAACCTTTGACCCTTTGACCCCAAACCCATATGCAGGTGAGGGTGTAAGTTATCCAAGATGTGTCTTAGCTACAACTACTGTATTGATTTGAAAAGCCTACATCATTTCTTTCAGTAGGTACTGTGTTTAGAAGATTTAAAGAAAAATCTGACCTAATCTTTGACCTCAAGGTCATCTGATGAGAGTGATATTGCAATATGTGCATCACCAGAGTATATCAAACCATGGGACCAAGTTTCAAAACAATCAGATCAAATCAACTGTAGGAGGAGTTGATTTCATAAAAGTGGGACAGACGGACGGACTGACTGACCCATAACGTAATCCCCCTTCGGTCTTCGATCCCTTTGGGTTTAAACCGGCGAGGGATAAAAAACTATAAATATATAGAAATATTATAACAGAGAAAAAACAGCATTTTTGGTAATTTGCTCTTTATTTGCTCTATTACTCTTGCTTGCTTTTTTTTTTTTTTCCCTTGCCTTCTGATTGTTGCTCTGAGTGTTGCTATCCCTGTGCTGTTGCAATCCTGGAATTTCCCCGTTGTGGGACTAATAAAGGCTTATCTTATCTTATCTTAATTTAATTTATTTCATTAAATATATATTTTTTTCTTTGACATCAGAGTTAAATTATTGTTCTGTTCTGGTTCTGCAAAATTATGGTAAAATGTGTAAATTGTATGAGGAAAAGAAATCGAAATGTTACCACAATGTTTCAAATTTATATATACACAAACCTGGTAATTTAAATAAAAAAAAAACAGACAAAAATTAGCTACAAAATAATACACAAGTTTATAACAAAGTCTCAAATATACAAGAAAAATCGTAATTTTACAAGAGAAAATTACAAAGAGGAAAATGGTTGCAAATTTAGCTACATTTACAGAGAAAAGCAGAAAACTATAAGAAAATGGTTATAAATTTTGAAGAAAAACCTCAAACCTTGAAGACTTAAGTCATTACTCAAGTTTTTAAGTGGGTGCTCTCTGTACCCTTAACTCAACTAGAAATTTTTGGTTGTCTACTTTTAATTATTAATTTAAAGCACTGCTTTTACATGAGTAGAATTTCTGGCTACTCTACCTACCTCTGATCATATAATTAAGTATGCGTGACTAAATTACTATTACCACCATGATTGGGCAGCTCGGTGGTGCAGTGGTTAGCACTATGACAGCACAGCAAGAAGGTGACAGGACCGATTCCACCCCTGACCATCATGGGTTCGATCCCACCCCCTGACCACTGGTGAACCTTCTGTGTGGAGTTTTTATGTTCTCCCCGTGTTTGCATGGGTTTACCCTGGGTACTCCAGCTTCCTCCCACAGGCCAAAAGCATGCAAGTTAGGTTAACTGGAGACTCTAAAGTGGCCCTAGGTGTGAATGTGTGTGTGAATGGTGAAGGGACTGGTGCCGCACCATGGCTACCTCATCCATCCAGGTGGATGTCCTGTAATTTACCTCTGGGGATTAATAAAGTATACAAATTACAAAAAAAAAAATAAATAAATAAAAAAAAATAAAAAATATATTATATATATACAGTATATTACTATTATGGATGTTATTTCCCTTCTCTTTCTCAATGGGGAAAAAAAAGAAAAAATTTTAGTTGTCTGCTTTTAATTATTAATTTCAAAGCACTGCTTTTACATGAGCAGAATTTCTGGCTACTATGCCCACCTCTGATCACGTAACTTAACATGCATGAGTAAATTACTATTATGAATGTTTTTTCCCTTCTCTTTCCTACTATTTCTCAATGGAAAAAAATAAACACTAGAACAAAAATACAAAAAAATACAAATTTTTGTCATTTATGTAAACCATGAAAAAAATCCTGCAGGATAAAACGTGACACTTGGTATTTTCTATCCTATTGGTACACCACCATAGACTGAGAGAGAACCTGAATTAGACGGGGCTCAGAGAGAGAAAGATGAGAGACAAAACGAGCCAAGGACAGGAAAGTGTTCAGACAGAGGGTCCAGGAGAGGTGAGAGTGGAGGGAGGAGAGAAGGATAACACCAGTAAAAAGTCCAAAAACAGGACATCTGGGTGGGACCCCAACTGGCCCAATATTCCAACACTGAAGCTTTGGTTATACAATACTTCAAACGGTAACTTCCATTTGCAAAGATACTGTGCAAAATTAAAAAAAAATAAAATTAAATTAAAAAAAAAAAAATAAAGCAAAAAATTAACATGTTCCGGGGGACTTCCGGTCTGGACACCATGGTGATAGCAGCTTAACGCTGAAGCTCCCAGACCCGATCCAGGAAAATACCTTGAAAATACCTTGAAAATCAGATTTAACAGATTTTTGGAAGAATGAAAATCAAAAGACAAAGTCATTATGCCTAAAGGAAAACAGAAGAAATCGACATTTACCAGGCCAGGACACGCATTGGCCGGAGAATCTGATCCGGAGGATATCCTTTCAGAAGACGAGGAGCTGAATGAAGCTAGCAACAAGGTCAGCTTAAAAATGGTACTTAAAGAATTAAGACAATTTCGCCGAGAGTGTTGGGCCGAATTTCATGAAATTAAAGACGAAATAAAAAGGACAAACAGCAGAGTGGACCAGGCCAAGGACCGAATCATGGAAGCAGAGGAAAGAATAAAAGGGCTGGAAGATACCGTGCTGAAACTACACAAACAACAGTCAAGACTGGAGGCTAAGCTAACCGACCAAGAAGGAAGACTAAGAAGAGACAACATAAGAATTCATGGTCTGAAAGAAGGAGTCGAGGACGGTTTCACCACAATGGCGGTATGTGTGGAATCCTTACTGAGAGAGAAGTTGGAAATTCCCCAAACCACCGACTTGAAGATAGAAAGGGCGCACCGTACATTAGCCCCTAGGCCAGCGGCGGAAGAGCCACCAAGATCGGTGGTGGTGAAGTTCTCCAACTCCAGAATAAAAGAAGAGGTTGTAAGACTGGCTTGGCAGAAAAAAGGATTTATGCACCAAGAGAGAAAAGTTTTCGTGGAGCACGACTACGCCCCGGAGGTCCTTAAAAAGCGTTGGGAATACGACGACGCTAAAAAGGTACTACGAGAGAAGAAACTGCGCTTTCAGACTCCATTTCCGGCGAAGCTGAGGGTGTTTTACGGAGATGAGACGTGTCTCTACAACTCGGCGGAAGAAGCAACCACGGATATGGCGAGAAGAGGACTCCCGGTAACGGTGTATAAACCCGCAGCAGACCCGATCGAAAGAATCAAGGCTCAAACGTGGTCCACACAGAGACCCTCAAAATCCACGGGCCAGCAGCGGGAAACCCAGCGCCAGAGCTATAAGGAAAAACTGAGCGTTTACAGGAGGGAATAACGATATTTTTAATCAATCTGCGCATCAAACCCTCCTCCTACAAGGTAACAAACATTAAAGGAGATGCAGAATCAGCAAGTGGTAAAACATTTCATGGAACAGACATAATATTAGAAACAAATAAGTCTTAAAAAAAAACAAAAACTTGTTAAAATAGAAATGTGAAAATGAACTACATGATCTCTCCACACTAACAAATACTGTATTAACGTGACTGTTTGCTGTGACGGTGGTGGGAGGTTGCGCACAATTTCATAGAGTATAGGCATAAAAAAACATAAAATAAAATAAAATAAAATCATTACAAGTTCGGATTGGGATCTGAAATTCACGTTAAAAACATGGGACAACTTACAGGGGTAAGAGAGGGCCCTCAGCACGTAACGGAATCTGAGGAATTTCCCTCAGAGCCAACATACCATCAAGGCTCTTCTAAGGTCACTAAAAAGACCTCAGCTCAGGAAGATCTTTTGTCAGTTTTTTGTTTTAAAGTTTTAGATACTATGTTCTTAATGTTCTTTCAGTTTTTGAGTAGCATAAAAGAGGGCCACTACACTGTTATACTAAATAAGACAATACAATGGAGAAACAGGGTGTAACCAAAATAATCTCGTATAATGTAAAAGGGATCCTGAATCCAGTTAAAAGATCCAAGATTCTAGGCGAAATGAAAAAAGAAAGCAGGAATAATATTTTTACAGGAGACCCACCTAACAGACTTCGAGCACACTAAACTTAATAGACAAGGGTTTAAACTGATCTCTTCATCTTCATATAAGGAGGAGGGGGGTAGCGACATTGATTTCAATCAAAATTATATTTGAAAAAAATTCAGAACACAAAGCTAAAGAAGGGAGATTTAGCATGGTACTTGGTCGGCTAGAGGGAGAAGATATCACCCTGCTGAATGTATATGCACCTCCAGGGGCTAACTGGAAATTTTATAAAAATGTATTTGACCTAATGATAACTAAAGCCCAAGGTTTAGTGATATGTGGTGGAGACTTCAATCTAAGACTGAATCCATACTGGGATGCATCAGGTAATTCTCCACATCAAAATAACACTCAAAGTAGAAAAACTAGGATGCTACTAAATGAATTGGGAATCTGTGACGTGTGGAGGGAATTCAACCCCAGTGTAAAAGATTATACATTTTACTCAGCACCACATTCATCATACTTAAGGACTGACTATTTTTTTATGTTTAATAGAGACATTGGAAGAGTAAAAACATGTAAAATAGGACTGATGGATCTCTCTGACCACAGTCCAATCTATATGGACTTAAATATCCAAAAATACACAAATAATACATTCTCTTGGAGGTTAAATTCAAATGTGCTGAAAGGACCACTGAAAGATGAATTGGAATCAGATATTCTCAGATATTTGGAAGAAAATGATAATGGAGAAGTATCCCCTTTAATACTGTGGGACGCATGCAAAGCTGTAATAAGGGGAAAGATTATCGCAAAACTGGCACTCCAAAAGAAATTGAGACAAGAA
The DNA here is from genome assembly GCA_020510985.1 of Pholidichthys leucotaenia. Taxonomy (NCBI): domain Eukaryota; kingdom Metazoa; phylum Chordata; class Actinopteri; order Cichliformes; family Pholidichthyidae; genus Pholidichthys; species Pholidichthys leucotaenia. Next base: position 223,591,282 of record CM035846.1, read on the forward strand.
AAACTAATCACATTAGAGTCAGAACTTAAGAAACTAGAAAAAGAGCACAAAGACAACACTCATTCTAATGACTCGCTGAAAATTAAGGAAATAAAAAACAAACGAGATCTACACAATAGAAATCCAGAAGAAACTTACATTTCTGAAACAAAAATATTATGAAACAGGTAGCAAATCGGCAAAATTGCTAGCCTATAAATTGAGGAAAAAACAAACAGAGAGCAATCTACAAAATCAGAGACCCAGTATCAAAGGAAATAAAATTTAGAATTCAGGAAATTCTTAAAAGTTTCGAGAATTACTACAAGAACTTCTACTCCCTCAAAAAACACAAAAACACATCCGAAGCCTTCCTAAATACATTAAATCTTCCCCAACTTATTGAGTCACAAAATAAAAAAACTACTGGCAGAAATACAACCTAAAGAATTAGAAAAAGCAATTATAAAACTTAAAGCTAACAAATCCCCAGGAGAAGATGGTTATACAGCAGAGTGGTACAAAACTTTTAAACAGCAACTATCTCCTCACCTCCTGAAAACATTTAACCCCTTGCACTCCGGGCAATTTTCCTAAAAATGCCAAAAAATAATGTGCCCAAAGCAAATCGAAAGCTGTTATTCAACCCTTTGCAGCATCTTCATGGGGTTGGTCTCATTTAAAAGAAAACACTTTGAATTTTTTGGCAAAAAAAAACATGATCTCTCGACGTGCTCCGGCCACTGAGTTACAGTCATCTAAACATACTGAACTTGAAGAAAATAAATTTGGACACTGTTTTTTTGGATACAAATGCTTGCAAATAACACAGCTGTCCGATCCAGCTGGAAAATGCAACAGAAATGTAGAACCAAGTGTTATCCAGCTGAGATCCAAATTTGGTAACAATACCACAAAAAATGAATATTTTACACAGCTTTGTTCTCAGGCTGTTCCCAGGCGTTTTGGAACTGTGCCAAATTGTGCCAAATGGCACAGTAAGGAAAAACGTCTAACTTTTGAATAATTCAATGTAGAATCTTCATTTTAGGCTCTAATGAAAGGTCACACTCAGGGCTGTGTCTGTGTGTGTGGGTGGGTGGGTGGGGGTCGTCCCCCACCCCACCCCCCGCTACCAAGGATGGTGTTCGGCCCTCGCTACATGACGGATTACACTCGTTGCATGTTTCCACAGCAACGCTGTCACAGCGGCTTCTCCCCCCTCGCTACTGTGTGTGTGTGTGTGTCTGTGGGGGGTTGTCCCCCCCCCCCCCCCGCGACAGAGGACGGCCATCGCTACATGAAGGAATAGACTCATATGTCTATGTGATGACCACTGCGCAGTCAGTGTGGCTTCCCTTCGCGGACCGGGGGCGTTCGGACCATGAACGCCCCCCCTCCCCCCCCCGCTCCTCTTCTGCAGCGGGGGGGGGGGGGGGGGGCATTCACGGTCCGAACACGGCAAATGAACCGTTTATCGCGGCGCACGAAGTACGAAGTGCGTGCGCCGTACAGTTGTAATTTACCGATCAGTCAAAAGTCATTTTTGGATTACAGTTTTCAGGGAGAAATAATAATTTAGCTTATAACACCTTACCTCTTCACAGCAGCAGAGTCCTGGCGAACTTCTCTTCCCCATTGTCAGACGAACGCGACGCTGGTCCGCTCGTGGATCCCGATCAAAACATAATTCCATTATTGCGGTTTTGGTGAATGATTTACGACCTTCGTCGTTGGTCAATGATGACGGAAGAGAATCCTAAACACTCTGCTGGAATTAAATAAAATAAATAAACCACTGCCTGTGGCTGCTGAAAGTCTCTCTTCACCCAGCTTTAGACAACAGCTCAGCGAACTTCTGTGCTTCAATTGGCTCGCAGCCGTTGGGAGGCGGGTCCTTCTGGCTAGATTTTCATTCATTGGCTCTTCATGGTTTCAGAAACCCAATTCAAGGCTCTTATTAGTCGAATGACAGGTCAATCAGATGAACTAATCTGTTCTGTGTCTGCAGCTTTTTTTCCCCAGTGGCGCTTGGAGGCCAGCACCATCTCCATCTGCACCATCATCAGTATATCATGCGTCATGCGTCCGAGCGCGCACGAGTGCGCTCTTGTGCGCCCTCGTGCGTCCTAGGACGCAGAGACTTGCCCGCCCGCGGAACAACGGAGCGCAAGAGGTTAACTATGTCCTCCACACAGGAAAAATCCCCCCTCCTGGAGAGAAGGGGTCATTGCAGTCATACCTAAACCTGAAAAGGATAAACTAGACTGCTCCAACTACAGACCAATCAGTGTGTTAAATTAGGACTATAAACTTTTTACCACTATCCTTGCCAAAAGGTTAGAAAATATACTGACAGACTTAATTCATTTAGACCAAACAGGTTTTATAAGACAAAGACAGACACAAGATAACATTAGACGCACTTTACACATAATTCATCATATAAAAAAAATATAATTTAAATGCAGCCATATTGGGATTAGATGCTGAAAAAGCATTTGATTCGGTTGACTGGTCTTTCCTATATAGAATCTTGTCCAGTTTCAATTTTCATAACAACTTCATTAGAACTATCCATGCATTATATAAAAAACCAACAGCTAAAATAAGGATTACTGGTAAATTGTCATCATCTTTTGAACTGGAAAGAGGATGTCGTCAGGGCTGCCCCTTGTCTCTACTGCTCTTTGCAATCTTCATAGAATCTCTGAGCCAATGGATAAGACAGAATCAAAAAATTCAAGGTATTACACTTGGTCAGAAGGAACATAAAATAGCACTCTTTGCTGATGACATTTTAATATACCTGGGGCAGCCGGACACCTCTTTTCCAGAACTAATCTCAGTTTTCTCAGAGTATGGAGAGTTATCGGGGTACGAATTAAACATGCATAAAACCAAAATTTTAACATTCAACTATAACCCAAATCAATATTTACTAAGCAAATTCAAAACTAACTGGGAGATGGAATCTATGAAATATCTGGGGGTCAATATCCCGAAACAACTCCACAAAATTATAACACTAAACTATGATCCACTGATGGCAAGAATAAAATCTGATCTAGCAAGATGGAATATGATACCATTCTTGGGTACTGCACAAAGAATTGAAGCAGTCAAAATGAATATACTTCCACGTCTTCTATACCTTTTCCAAACAGCACCGGTAGAACCTCCCAAAAAAATATGGCAAGAACTGGACAGAAGGATCTCAAGATTCATATGGCAGGGCAAGAGACCTAGAATCAGATATAGAACCCTACAACTAAACAAAGACAAAGGTGGGCTTGCGCTGCCAAATATCAGGGACTATTTTAAAGCCACGCAAATTAAAACTTTAGTAGAGATATGTAACCCAGTCTACACTGCACCATGGAAGGAGATAGAATGCCAAATAACAAGTGACATTCCCCTACAGGCGATAATAGGGAACAATGCCTTACCTAAACTTTTGAATAACACTAACCTGTGGATAGAGACCATGCTAAAAATTTGGTTTAAGATAGTCAGAGAGAATCAAACTAAAGAACCCTATCGATTATTGCAATGGATTTCCTATGATCAGGACTTTACCCCTAATAAAACAGATACTAGATTTAAAAAGTGGAAAGAGTACAGACTGATAAAATATTATGATTTTTTTAAAGGGCAAATTTTAAGAAGTTTTGAAGATTTGAAAAAACAAGGTCTAGTAAATCAAGACCTTTACAGATTCTTTCAGCTTAGACACCACATAAACAAAATACTTAAAAAGAAGGATTTGGAAAGGGCCCAGTCAGGTGTTCTGAAGGTTTTCTTAATGGCATGTAAAGGGATCCCAGGGATCAGATACATCTCTAAAATATACCATGGTCTTCAAGATTTAAAAGGAGACAACACATCGTATATAAAAGATAGGAAAAAGAGGGGAATTTCACTTTACAACTGGAAATATGGGAAAAGCTAAATAAATAACAATGGAAAAGTACTTCATCCCTGCTGTGGAGAGAATTTGGATGGAAAAATTTGTTAAAGAGTTTTCAGAACACCTGCACAAAACAAATTTACTCGTAAAGGGTTGAATTGTTGGCGCTTGTGTGGTGAAAAGACTGCAAATCATTTTCATGTGTTTTGGTCATGGCCAGTTATCCACCAATATTGGACTAATGTACAGACAATATTGGGGAAAATATTTGCACAATTGGTGGCTGACTAAATACTTTTTTGCCCCACTGTAAATGATATATGTAAAGTTTCGGAAAAAATGGATTTAATATTGTTTGCCGATGACACTAATTTATTATGCAGTGGAAGTAATTTGGAACAACTTTTGGATACACTCGGAAAGGAATTAGGAAAGCTGAAACTGTGGTTTGATTCAAACAAATTAACACTCAATTTAAGTAAGACAAAATTTCTAGTTTTTAACAACCATCACAACAACTCAGTATCTAAACTCAGTGTAGATGGTGTAGAGATTGAAAGGGTATCCGAAACTAAATTTCTTGGGAGTAATAATTGATAATAAACTGTGTTGGAAGTCACATATTATTATATTAAAGGTAAAATATCTAAATCAATTGCAATACTACACAGAGTGAAATATTTGCTGAATCAACCCACACTATATAATTTGTATCATTCATTAATAGTACCTTACATGACATATTGTACTGAAGTATGGGGAAATACACATGTGGACAAAATTGTTGGTACCCCTCTGTTAATGAAAGAAAAACCCACAATGGTCACAGAAATAACTTGAATCTGACAAAAGTGGTAACAAATAAGTCTATGAAAATTAACCAATGAAAATCAGACAATGCTTTTGAATTGTGGTTCAACAGAATTATTTAAAAAAAAAAACTCATGAAACAGGCTTGGACAAAAATGATGGCACCCTTAACTTAATATTTTGTTGCACAACCTTTTGAGGCAATCACTGCAATCAAACAATTTCTGTAACGGTCAATGAGACTTCTGCACCTCTCAGCAGGTATTTTGGTCTACTCCTCATGAGCAAACTGCTCCAGTTGTCTCAGGTTTGAAGGGTGCCTTCTCCATACGGCATGTTTCAGCTCCTTCCACAGATCTTCAATAGGATTTAGATCAGGGCTCATAGAAGGCCACTTTAGAATAGTCCAATGTTTCGCTCTTAGCCAGTCTTGGGTGTTTTTAGCTGTGTTTTGGGTCATTATCCTGTTGCAAGACCCATGACCTGCGACTGAGACCAAGCTGACACTGGGCAGCACATTTCTCTCTACAATACCTTAATAGTCTTGAGATTTCATTGTACCCTGCACAGATTCAAGACACCCTGTGCCAGATGCAGCAAAGAAGCCCCAGAACATAACAGAACCTCCTCCATGTTTCACAGTAGGGACAGTGTTCTTTTCTTGGTATGCTTCATTTTTGCGTCTGTGAACACAGAACTGATGTGCCTTGCCAAAAAGTTCCAGTTTTGTCTTCTCTGTCCATAGGACATTCTCCCAGAAGCTTTGTGGCTTGTCAACATGCAGTTTGGCAAATTCCAGTCTGGCTTTTTTATGATTTGTTTTCAACAGTGGGGTCCTCCTTGGTCGTCTCCCATGAAGTCCACTTTGGCTCAAACAACGACGGATGGTGCAATCTGACACTGATGTACCTTGACCTTGGGAGTTCACCTTGAATGTGTTCAGAGGTTGCTCTGGGCTCTTTTGTTACCATTCGTATTATCTGTCTCTTCCATTTTTCATCAAGTTTCCTCCTGTGGCCACGTCCAGGGAGGTAGGCTACAGTCCCGTGGATCATAAATTTCTAAATAATATGCGCAACTGTCGTCACAGGAACATCAAGCTGCTTGGAGATGGTCTTATAGCCTTTACCTTTAACATGCTTGTCTATAATTTTCTTTCTAATCTCCTGAGACAACTCTCTCCTTTGCTTCCTCTGGTCCACGTTTAGTGTGGTACACACCATGTCACCAAACAGCACAGTGCCTACTTGTTACCTTTTAAATAGGCCGACTGACTGATTACAAGTTTGTAGACACCTGTGATGTTAATTAGAGGACACATAAGATAAGATAAGCCTTTATTAGTCCCACAATGGGGAAATTCCAGGATTGCAACAGCACAGGGATAGCAACACTCAGAGCAACAATCAGAAGGCAAGAAAAAACAAGAGCAGCTAGTATACATATGTACATATTACTATAAATATATATATATACTGTATATATATAGACACAGTGCGGAGCATTGTGGTTGGTGGATGTGCAGCAGAAAGTCTAAGCTCTCTCTCCGCGGATGCGGCGGGCCAGCTGGATGTCTTTGGGCATGATGGTGACCCTCTTGGCGTGGATGGCGCACAGGTTGGTTCATCTTGGTTGAACATGTCCCTATGGTCACATTATTTTCAATCTTTTCTAGGGGTACCATCATTTTTGTCCAGGCCTGTTTCATGAGTTTGTTTTTTAAAGTAATTCTGTTGAACCACAATTCAAAAGCATTTGTCTGATTTTCATTGGTTAATTTTCATAGAATTTTTATTTATTACCACTTTTGTCAGATTCAAATTATTTCTGTGACCATTGTGGGTTTTTCTTTCATTAACAGAGGGGTACCAACAATTTTGTCCACGTGTGTACATATAAAACAAACATATATACAATCTTTATGCTTCAGAAGAGAGCTATTAGAATAATAAAAAAAAGCTGCTTACAGGGAACCAACAAACCCACTTTTTCTTAAATTAAAAGCTCTCAAGTTGAAAGATCTGGTTGACTTTAAAACTGCAGTAATAATGTTTAAAGTGAAGAATCTATCAGTGTCCGCAAATATCCAAAAGTTGTTCCAAATAAGGGAGAAACAATATCATTTCAGACGAACATGTATATTTCAAAAACCTTCAGTGAGAACTACCACCAAGCAACACTGTGTCTCAGTGCAAGGAGTTAGATTGTGGAATGCTTTTGGACCTGAATTAAAATCATGTACAATGCTTGGACAATTTAAACAAAAACTAAAGGAAGAAATACTCCCAACATATCTACAAGATGACGTGTAAATTCACATAAGGATTATCATATTCTGTCTGTGTTGTGCTGTTGCTTAGATTTCAGTCACGTTTTGTCTTAGCTTTGTTCTGAATTATAATCACTCTTGTTTTTCTTTTGAATTCTTGGATGGAATATGGGTGGGCAATATAAGCTGCGGCTTCAGCCATCACCCATTTCGGATAACTTATGTTGAACTGTATAATCAGATGAGTTATTGTTAAATTTGACCTTGTAAGATGTTTTTTTTTCTTTCCCCTTTGTTATATTACTCTGTTCCTTTCTTTTAATCTTTACTTTTAATCTATCCGAAATAAAGATTCATTCATTCATTCATTCATTCAAAAAAAAAAAAAAAAAAAAAAAAAAAGCTGCTCATGATGGCTGATAGTGGGTCTCCCATTGCAAATCCTTCTTTTTGTCTGTAGATTTTTCCTCTGTGTTGAAAATAGGTGGATTTGGCAACAAATTGTAATAGTTCAGATATGTTGTGAACTGTGAGATTGGTGCGTCTTTTTAGAGTTCTGTCATTACTGAGGCGTTCTTGCACTATATGTAGTGTGACATCAACAGGGGTCTTTGTGAATAATGAAATGACATGTGAAATGAGGATCTCGTCTGATTCTGTTTTCATATTTTTGAGTTCTTGTGCCAGCTCTTTTGAGTTTCTGCAGTGGAATTCTGATAGTCCAAGGAGGGGTTTGATGATTTCAACCAGGGCTTTTGAAAAGTTGTACGTGACTGATCCAATACCGTCTATTATTGGCTGCAGTGGGATATCCTTCTTATGTATTTTTGGGGTTCCACAGATCCGAGGGGTGATGCTGGCTGTGGGAATCAGGTGATCATATGCGTCCTTTGTGATTTTTTTGCTTTCTAATAGAGGTTTGAGAAGGGCTTTTAGCATTTTTTCTTTTCATTTGTGGGGTTTGTTTTAATGATTTCATATGTGCTGTTATCTGCCAACATGGTTTCCAATGTTTCCGTGTCCATTACTACTGTAGTTCTGCCTTTATCTGATGGGAGGACTGTGATCGTTTTATCTGTCTTGAGTGAGTTTAATGCTTTTTCTTCTTCTTTTGTAACGCTGCTTTGTGGTAATTTGGCCGTTTTGAGGATTCCTGCAACTGCGTTCCAGAGTGATGCTTTTTCCTCTTGGTCCCGGATTTTTTCACATGCAAGTTCTGTTGCAAGGATGTATTTTTCATGGGGTTCTTCATGGGGTTTATTTTGGCTGGTGTGATGGCAAGTTCAGTCCTCTGCTCAGCACCGTTTTCTCCGTATCCGTGAGTGTGCGTTTTGATAAGTTTTTGACCCACTTAGCGTTCGTTTCTGTGTGTGTCTTCGCTCGTTCTTCCTATCTTTGAGTTTTTTTAAATGGCGATTTTTCGTTATAATGAATTCCTGTTCGTATGCGTGTTTTAACTGTGCTTTTATCTGCTCCCGCGTTTCCTGGTCAGTTGGGTAGTGTTTCTTGGAAATGTCCATTTCCTTTTTGATCTGGTTGTTGATTCTGTCCACTTTGTTTGCCGTCATTCTTATCCGCTCTTTGATCAGGTCTTTCCGTGCTTTATTGATAATTTTCTCTGCGTTTTTGGTCGGGATTGGATTTTTTATGTTGAGGCTTGCTGGTGTGACATCCTCATCTCTGCAACGGAGGTTAAATCTCAGGTGGTTTCTGGAGCGTGCCCCTGTTCTCTCCAGCCAGCGGAAGTCTTTCGATACAATTTTGTCCATAACTTCCACGTAATAGCAATGGGAGACCCACTATCAGCCATCATGAGCAGCTTTTTCATGGAGGATCTGGAAAATAAAGCCATCAACACAGCACCTACACAATGTAAACCCACCCTCTGGAAGAGATATGTGGACGACATTCTGGAGAAAATAAGGAAAGGACACACACAAGAACTCACTGACCACCTGAATAGCACGGACAGCACTGGGAATATAAAATTCACATATGAAGAGGAAGAAAATGGCACCATAGCCTTTCTGGATTTGAAAATCCACCACAACGATGACGGCAGTATAAAAATCACAGTCTACAGGAAACCAACCCACACAGATCAATACCTACTATGGACATCAGAACACCCCACAGCACACAAACTATCAGTTGTCAGGATGTTCTATGAATGGGCCACCATCATCACAGACCAAGAAGACAGACAGGAGGAGGAAAACCACATAAAACATGCACTCATACGCTGCCAATATCCAGTATGGGCCATAAACAAAGGGAAACGGCAAGTCAAAAACAAGGAAAATAAACAGGAATCAAGACACAGAAAAAAAGCCGAAATCAAAAACAAGGACACCATAACTATACCATACATCCAAGGGATAACGGAACCAATTCAAAGGATCATGAAAAAATACAAAATAAACACAGCAGTAAAACCACACAAAAAAATTAAGACAGTTATTAGTACACCCCAAGGACAAAATGGAACAAGACAAAAAAATGCAATGTGATATATGAAATATCATGCAGATCATGTAACAAAACCTACATTGGAGAAACTGGAAGATCATTCACCACAAGGAAAAAAGAACACCAGAAGGAATGTGAGAAGGAAACACAAGGACGACTCACAAGATCACAAAAAGAAAAGGCAGAACAAGAAACACTAAAATCAGCAATATCAGATCGCTGCAAAAGAAATAATCACATCATGGAACTGGGACAATGCAAAAATCATTGGTTCAGAGAGCAAAAGACATAAACGCTGGATCAAGGAGGCCATAGAAATCTGGAAGCGGGGAAAAGATAGCATGAACCGGGATGAGGGGGCCTTTATGCTTTCCCACACCTGGGACCACATTCTCCAGAGACCATCAGACGGCGGAAAGAGGGGCCGGCTCGGTGGATCTGACAGATCTGCTGGCTGGCCCCGCCTACGAAAGTCGGCTGATAAAATGACACCTGGCAGCAATCAGCTGACTCTTCTGACTAAGGCTGCAGTGCACAGTTGAAACATGTAAAGAAGGTAAAAACATCGTTCTATTTTTGTCTTTAATAAAAAAAAAAGGTAAATAATTAAAAGAAGACAAAATGAACCTACTTGAGCTAGCAAGTGTTAGTGAGGAAAGTTACAGACGTTACAGAAAGTTCCAAGTTACAGAAAGTTCATTAACAGAGACCCCTCTGTTAAAGAAAAACCCACAATGGTCACAGAAATAACTTGAATCTGACAAAAGTGGTAATAAATAAAAATTCTATGAAAATTAACCAATGAAAATCAGACAATGCTTCTGAATTGCGGTTCAACAGAATTATTAAAAAAAAAACCTCATGAAACAGGCTTGGACAAAAATGATGGTACCCTTAACTTAATATTTTGTTGCACAACCTTTTGAGGCAATCACTGCAATCAAACAATTTCTGTAACGGTCGATGAGACTTCTGCACCTCTCAGCAGGTATTTTGGTCTACTCCTCATGAGCAAACTGCTCCAGTTGTCTCAGGTTTGAAGGGTGCCTTCTCCATACGGCATGTTTCAGCTCCTTCCACAGATCTTCAATAGGATTTAGATCAGGGCTCATAGAAGGCCACTTTAGAATAGTCCAATGTTTCACTCTTAGCTATTCTAGGGTGTTTTTAGCTGTGTGTTTTGGGTCATTATCCTGTTGCAAGACGCATGACCTGCAACTGAGACCAAGCTGTCTGACACTGGGCAGCACATTTCTCTCTACAATACCTTGATAGTCTTGAGATTTCATTGTACCCTGCACAGATTCAAGACACCCTGTGCCAGACGCAGCAAAGAAGCCCCAGAACATAACAGAACCTCCTCCATGTTTCACAGTAGGGACAGTGTTCTTTTCTTGGTATGCTTCATTTTTGCGTCTGTGAACACAGAACTGATGTGCCTTGCCAAAAAGTTCCAGTTTTGTCTCGTCTGTCCATAGGACATTCTCCCAGAAGCTTTGTAGCTTGTCAACATGCAGTTTGGCAAATTCCAGTCTGGCTTTTTTATGATTTGTTTTCAACAGTGGTGTCCTCCTTGGTTGTCTTCCATGAAGTCCACTTTGGCTCAAACAACGACGGATGGTGCGATCTGACACTGATGTACCTTGACCTTGGAGTTCACCATGAATGTTTTTACAGGTTGTTCTGGGCTCTTTTGTTACCATTCATATTATCCGTCTCCTCCTGCGGCCACGTCCAGGGAGGTTGGCTACAGTCCCGTGAATCCTAAATTTCTGAATAATATATGCAACTGTAGTCACAGGAACATCAAGCTGCTTGGAGATGGTCTTATAGCCTTTACCTTTAACATGCTTGTCTATAATTTTCTTTCTAATCTCCTGAGACAACTCTCTCCTTTGCTTCCTCTGGTTCCTGTTTAGTGTGGTACACACCATGTCACCAAGCAGCACAGTGACTACTTGTTACCCTTTAAATAGGCCGACTGACTGATTACAAGTTTGTAGATACCTGTGATGTTAATTAGAGGACATATCTTGGTTGAACATGTCCCTATGGTCACATTATTTTCAATCTTTTCTAGGGGTACCATCATTTTTGTCAAGGCCTGTTTCATGAGTTTGTTTTTTAAAATAATTCTGTTGAACCCCAATTCAAAAGCACTGTCTGATTTTCATTGGTTAATTTTCATAGAATTTTTATTTATTACTGTTTTTGTCAGATTCAAGTTATTTCTGTGACCATTGTGGGGTTTTCTTTCATTAGCAGAGGGGTAACAACAATTCTGTCCACGTCTGTAGCTGTGGCACAAGTCTAGTGTGACCGACTACTGATCAGAGGGTGAGGGGTTCGATTCCCGCTCTGTCTGCAGTCTGCTTGTTGAAGTGTCCTTGAGCTAGACACCAATTTTTTTTTCCCCACAGTTAACTTAAATACTGTAACTACTACAACTCCTTCAATTGATGTCTGTCTTGATGAGTTTACTCCAATCGACCTTTGTGAGTTAGACAAAATAGTTTCCTCATCCAAACCTTCAACTTGTCTTTTAGACCCTATTCCTACCAGGTTATTTAAAGAAGTCTTCCCACTTATTGGTAGCTTTATTCTTCATATAATCAATTCTTCATTAACTTTAGGCCATGTACCGCAGGCTTTTAAAATGGCTGTAATTAAACCCTTACTCAAAAAGCCAACAATAGATCCAGGAGCTTTAGCTAACTATAGACCAATCTCTAATCTCCCTTTCACTTCAAAAATCTTAGAAAGAGTTGTTGCTACGCAATTATTTGACCACCTGCAGGGAAATGGTTTACTTGAAGAGTTTCAATCTAGGTTTAGAATCCATCATAGTACTGAAACAGCCTTAGCGAAGGTCACTAACGACGACCTCATCGCATCTGATAATGGACTGGTTTCTGTACTTGTCCTTTTAGACCTTAGTGCAGCTTTTGATACTATCAATCATAATATTCTTCTTGATAGATTAGAACACTATGTTGGACTTAATGGAACTTCGTTGCAGTGGTTTAGATCTTATTTATCTGATAGGTTCCAGTTTGTTCATGTAAATAATGTTTTCTTTCAACTCAAAGCTTAGTCATGGAGTTCCACAGGGATCTGTGCTAGGCCCTACTCTTTTTAGTTTATATATGCTTCCGTTAGGCAACATTATTAGAAAGCACTGTATACATTTTCATTGTTATGCAGATGACACACAATTATACCTGTCAATGAAGCCAGATGATTGTAATCAATTAGCCAAGTTAGAAGCTTGTCTTAAGGAAATCAAAGCTTGGATGACTTGTAATTTCCTGCTATTAAATTCAGATAAGACTGAAGTCATTCTTGTTGGTCCAAAAAACTTTAGAAATACCTTTCCAAATCAAACTTTCAGTTTGGATGTGGTTACTCTTTCTCTTAATAGCTCTGTGAGGAACCTTGGAATTATTTTTGATCAAGATCTGTCCTTCAATTCACATATTAAATTTGTTTCTAAGACTGCCTTCTATCATTTGCGTAATATTGCCAAGATTAGGAGCATCTTGTCTCAGAGTGATGCTGAGAAACTGATCCACGCTTTTGTTAGCTCGAGATTAGATTATTGTAATTCTTTATTATCAGGCTGTCCTAAAACATCTTTAAAAAGTCTCCAGCTGATCCAAAATGCTGCAGCAAGAGTTTTAACAGGTACTAGAAAGAGAGACAGGGATGGCAACAGGAAATTCTGATTTCAGCTGAAATCTAATTTGGTCGATTGACTTATGGGGGGGCCGGGGGGCGCAGCCCCCCTGAAGCTGGGAGGTTTTCAGTAAAATACAAGTAATTTAGACTGAAAAAAATGATTAAAAAAATGAAATACTAGACTTAGATAAATCATTAAATTTAATGAAAAGTTAATTTACTTTTTCTTCAATGTTGTCTCACTGTCTTTAGTCCAACATATTTAACAGTTCTATTAGAGTTGTTTATGTGACAGAGATCATCCTGCGCAGTTCGCCCCACACGGGACACGAACCCGCGACCTCTCAGTCAACTACACAGTTCGAGCATGGGAGACACAGCACGATCGCGCTGAGCTAAAGGTCCGACCGATAGCTCAGCGCTACCGATACTGTATGAGGCTTTGGGAGGGAGGTTTACTAACGTTCTACGCCGAACAGTACTAGTTGGCATCCGTTACACTCTCCCCCTTAAACCTCACTCCCATCCCGGGTTCACGGCACCATTGTGACAGAGATCATCCTGCGCAGTTCGCCCCACACGGGACACGAACCCGCGACCTCTCAGTCAACTACACAGTTCGAGCATGGGAGACACAGCACGATCGCGCTGAGCTAAAGGTCCGACCGATAGCTCAGCGCTACCGATACTGTATGAGGCTTTGGGAGGGAGGTTTACTAACGTTCTACGCCGAACAGTACTAGTTGGCATCCGTTACATTTACACTATTTACACTGGTCACCAAGTCACTTCTAATGTGAAACTTTCTTCCTTTTGGCAGCAAGCTGTGTCAGTCTCTGAACTTTGAACTTCATCTCCTTTTCTGGTTTCTTCAGAAACTGTCCAAGTGTTTCTGTTACCCCATTGAACTTTGAGCCAATTTTCACTTTTACTGTCACTTCGCTCCCCGAAGCTCCTGGGTTTTTATGATTTTTAAGTACCAGAACTGTGCTTACATGACATAAAACAAACAGCTGAATGCCACTTATTACTGTATAATATTGACTTATGTTCCAAGAAGATAGCATTCCTAAACTAGAAAAGCACTCAGAGCGCATCCCTCCGCCAAGGCTCCTTCCGTTTGTCATGGATCAACTCCAAAATGTAATGGTTTTGTGTGTAGGCCTATAGCCACTTGTGGTGAAAATTGCATCAAAGTCTGTCCATCAGTTTTGGAGTATTGTTGCTAACACAATGTGAGAAGATAAGCGCCTTGGCTGAGGTATGTATTCTCAGATCATCACCAAAATATAATGGGTTCCTCTCTAGCCCAAGAACCACCTCTGGTGAAAATTTTATCCAAATCCATCCAGTAGTTTTTGTGTAATCCTGCTGCACAAATACAAAAAAAGCCCTTGATGGAGGTATGCACTCTCAGATCATCACCAAAATCTAATCATCTGTTCCCCGTGCCATTGCACACCTTTCCTGAAAATTTCATGAAAATCCGTCCATAACTTTTCCTTGCTAACAAACAGACAGACAGACAGACCAACGCCGATGAAAACATAACCTCCTTGGCGGAGGTAAATATTCCAACAAGCATTATCCATCACATGCTTTAACACTTGATCAAATCAAAATCAGTTAATTTTATCTATTCCATAATAGAAATAAAATTCCAACATACCATTACTTTTTATAATTTCAGCATTCATTTCAGATCACCAGTTTCAATCTCCATTGAGTCTTGAGCAGCTCATTTTCCTCCCCCGCGCAGCTCAGCTCAAACAGCCGCTGTACACTGCACTCAAACGGAAACCGAGTCGACTGGACTCCTGAACGGGAGCAGGCGTTCTGAGGTTAAAACAGCGCTCATTACCCACGTCTCGGACATGGGCATAGCGGCCGTCGTGGAGCAATGCGTTGCCGGTTCTTGGCAGCCGCTCACCTTTTTTTTAAGCAGGTCTTTGCACGACAGTGAGCGTAAATACAGCATGTTCGACAAAGAGTTAATGGCTCTCTACCTGGCGTACGCCACTTCCGGTTCTGGCTGAAAGGGCACACTTTCACTGCGTCGTGGACCATAAGCCGCTAACGTACTTAACGTACATATAATATACAAATAAAGCGGAATTCGGTGAATTACCGGAAAAATCACATCCCTGAGAACAAGCCGAAATGAATTTTTGACAAAGCATATGAGCCATTTGATTGGTCCAATCGTTTGCAACTATCCAATCGCAGGGCTGTTTACAATACAGCAGTAGCTTGAGTACATCCGGGTTATCGCGAGACTTCGGGGAAGCGCCGAGCGCGTATGTTTTTTTTTTCCAAATTTTATTGAGAACAAGGTAAAGGTACAAAATTATGACATAGATGATGATAAAATCGGCGGAAATCCGCGGATCGGCGGAAAATTGCCATCCCTGGAGAGATCATATCTCTCCGGTTCTGGCCTCTTCCTTGGCTTCCCATAGAGTTTAGAATTAAGTTTAAAATCCTTCTTCTTACTTACAAAGCTCTAAACAAAGATCTGATACTACCGTTTTATCCTAACAGAGCACTACGCTCCCAAAATGCAGGATTACTTGTAATACCTAGAATCTCCAAAAGTACAATGGGAGGCAGAGCCTTCAGTTATCAAGCTCCTCTCTTGTGGAATCAGCTGCCAATCTGGATTCGGGAGTCAGACTCGATCTCTGTTTTTAAGAATAGGGCTAAAACCTACCTTTTTGATATAGCCAGGGATGGCAACAGGAAATTCTGATTTCAGCTGAAATCTAATTTGGTCGATTGACTTATGGGGGGGCCGGGGGGGCGCAGCCCCCCTGAAGCTGGAAGGTTTTCAGTAAAACAAAAGTAATTTAGACTGAAAAAAATGATTAAAAAAAAATGAAATACTAGACTTAGATAAATCATTATATTTAATGAAACGTTAACTTACTTTTTCTTCGATGTTGTCTCACTGTCTTTAGTCCAACATATTTAACAGTTCTATAAGAGTTTATTACACTATTTACACTGGTCACCAAGTCACTTCTAATGTGAAACTTTCTTCCTTTTGGCAGCAAGCTGTGTCAGTCTCTGAACTTTGAACTTCATCTCCTTTTCTGGTTTCTTCAGAAATTGTCCGAGTGTTTGTTACCTCGTCGAACTTTGAGCCAATTTTCACCTTTACCGCCACTTTTCTCTCAAGCCAATTCCATCGGAAATTATTTTTGACACTTTTGTCTATTTCTAGCACTGATGACTCCTGATCCTTCGATAAAAATCTCATAATTCCGCTGAAAACAATACCGAAAGCTCAGAATTCCAACACGAACCAGGGATGTGATTTGGGGTTGGGGAAATTATCTGAAAATTCAGCAGGGGGTCTGGGGGACATAGTCCCCCAGCGGGGTCCGGGGCAGAGCCCTGGTGTGTGTGTGGGGGGGGGGGGGGGGCAAGGGGGGCAAAGCTCCTGGGTTTGCCACTTATTACTGTATAATATTGACTTATGTTCCAAGAAGATAGCATTCCTAAAATATTCCAACAAGCATTATCATCACATGCTTTAACGCTTGATCAAATCAAAATCAGTTAATTTTATCTATTCCATAATAGAAATAAAATTCCAACATACCATTACTTTTTATAATTTCAGCATTGATTTCAGATCACCAGTTTCAATCTCCATTGAAACTTGAGCTGTTCATTTTGCACAATCACTGATGTAGCCAAGTCTTAGAAATATTCAAAAGTTATGAGTCAATGTCCACTGTGCACTGTCAATTTCAAACTGTTTGGAATCATAAAAGGGGATGGTTAACTTTTATTACCGTTTCCTCCCCCGCGCAGCCGTTGTACGCCGCCAGTAACAGAGAGTTAATGGCTCTCCACCTGGCCATACGCCACTTCCAGTCCTGCCTGAAAGGGCGCAGCAGCTTCACTGCGTTCGTGGACCACAAGCCGCTAACGTACTTAATCTTCCTGGAAGATAAAATAAAGCGGAATTCAGCGAATTAGCAGAAAATCATATCCCTGAGAACACGCCGCCATGAATTTTTGAAAAAGCATACAACGAGCCATTTGATTGGTCCAATCGTTTGCAACTATCCAATCGCAGGGCTGTCAAGCTACTGCAATACAGCAGTAGCTTGAACACAACACATCCTGGTTATAGCGGGAGACGACTTCCGGGGAAGCGCCGAGCGCTTATGTAATCGTGCTGATTTTCACTAAAATCGGTAACAATAAGGTACCTTACCCCCCCTAAAATTTTCTCAACGGATTTAGATGATTCACAGAAATGATCAATTTGAAAATAAATTGGCGGAAATCCGCGGATCGGCGGAAAATTGCCATCCCTGTATAGCCTACAATTAGGGAGGGATCATGTGTTTCTGAACCCTCCCTTAGTTATGCTGCTAATAGGTTTAGTCAGCCGGGGGACCTCCAATAATGCACTGGGCCTCACTCCTTTCTTCACTCTCAATGAATTTTTTTTTTTTTTTTTTTTTTTGCTGGTCATTAACATCTGTTTGTTCTCTCCCATAGATTGAGTCCCCATCATGCTGTTTGCTCTCTACATGTCTGTTCTTTTCATCTTCTCTGTCCCCTCACCCCCCAGCCAGTCGCAGCAGATGACTGCCCCTCCCTAAGCCTGGTTCTGCTGGAGGTTTCTTCCTGTTAAAAGGGAGTTTTTCCTCTCCACCGTCGCCAAGTGCTTGCTCATAGGGGATCGCCTGATTGCTGGGGTCTTTCTGCAACTGTGGGGGTTCCCCCTACAGTTGCTAATGCTATGAGATGACTGTTGTTGTGAAATGGCGCTATATAAATAAAGTTGAATTGAATTGAATCTCCAGTTGCTCCTGGTGGGTCAAGCCAGCGCTTGTGCATGGCAGCTCGGCCACCATCAGTGTGTGAATGTGTGCGTGAATGGGTGGATAGCACGATCTGTAAAGTGCTTTGGTCATCCAGAGATGAGTAAAATACGCTATATAAGTGAACGTCATTTACCATTTCTTATTTTCAGTGAGTGGCTGTCTCAGCTTTAGAAAAGTAATTAAGCTGTTGGTATGTGCCATTTGTTATTTTATTTTATGATGGTTGCTGATGGCTGAGCAGTTTCACTGCTAATGTATTAAGTACAGTAAAGTACAGTAGTGGCTTACTCTCTTATCTTCCCTCTTTTTGTCATGGTAATATCAGCCCTCACTCTGAATATTGGTGAATTAGAGTAAATTACAATACCATGATTTGTAATTTAATTTTTAAAAGTTTCAACTACTACTGCATTTCCTGTAGAACCCAAGTATTCCTGTCTGAAACAAGTATCCCAATTAGGCTTTACAGGCCCAAATTTAGGCTGTGCTTGAAAGTGGAATACAAAGAGGTGTAGCCTATATGTCGGCAATCACACGTTAGACTTAGACAGATATAAAAGGGAGTAAATTGCACTAAGATTTAATTGATTGTATGATTATTAATTAAAGAATACTTAAATATTGAAAATGAATGGGACATCTAATATTAGCAACTGTTTCAGATCCCTAGTTTATTTGTTTGTCAGATCATTTATTTGTGTGATCTTTTATCACTTACATTCAAGATAATAGTGTATCTTGCACTTTGGGGAATGGGAATTGTTCAGTCATCATTATAATTATTTTAGTTTATATCACTGTTCAGTGATGAAGTTCTGTGCAATACTGAATTTCTTCTGTGTATTGTCAATAAACTCCATCCATCCATCTTCTACTGCTTAATCCTTTTCAGGTTGCCGGGGGGGGGGGGGGCTGGAGCCTATTCCAGTATCTTTGGGCAAGAGGCAGGCCACACCCTGGACAGATCACCAGTCCATCGCAGGACCAACACAGAAAGACAGACAACCATTCACTTACACATTCACAACTAAGCACAATTTAGAATCCCCAGTTGATGCCAATTAACCTAACCTGCATGTCTTTGGCCTGTGGGAGGAAACCGGAGTACCCGGGGTAAACCCATGCAGACACAGGGAGAACATGCAAACTCCACACAGAAGGGTCACCGATGGTCGGGGGGTGGGACTGAATCCACGATGGTCAGGAGTGAAATTGATCCCATGACTTTCTTGCTGTGCTGACACAGTGCTAACCACTAGGGGTGGGCAATATGGCCTAAAAATATCACAATATTTCTGTGAATTTTTATGATAACGATATTTTCCTCAACATTACAGAATACAGGGGTTTTTTTTTTCTTTAAGATTTTTGCAAAAAGGACAGTTTCACAGGCCAGCATTATTTACCTTCAACATATTCAGGAAAAACAAAACAAAAACTCTTATTTCTCCATTTTATAAACAGCAGCTCAGATTTAGTTTAAAATATTTTTTAGTTCTGTATCAAATATTACAAGAAAATAATATAAACCGTTACATCTTAACTGCACACAGAGGTTGGGTTTTATGCTCAGTCACTTTACCTGCATTACTCCCGTTGTATGGACCTGTCCTGGGACTTTTGGCTCTCATTACACTGAACGGTTGTTTTTGTTTTTCTCTCTCTCTTCGGGTGGTTGAATAAAATCAAGATGAAGAGGCCAAAATAGAAGTAAAAATCTACAGTTACTTTGAGCTGCACATTGTCCAACATTGGCGTGCGGAAAAAAAGCAGGCAGATTATTCACACTGCTGCACTGTTTGTTTGGTTTTTTTTTTTTTTACATGACAGCAGTTTGAAACAGAAAGTGAAACTTAAATATTTCCCCTCAACTGGAGACAGTCTGACTTCGGAGCTGTAGCTTCCCGCCATGTTTGTTTTGCCATTTCTATGTGATGTGACGTTGTTACGCAGCAGACCCCAAATATCGTGATATTCATTTTTGCACCGGTATCAAAATTTATACCGGTATTATCATGAACGATACAATATGACACACCCCTACTAACCACTGCACCACTGTGCCGCCCATCGTCAAAATCATGCAGTACTACAACAGGACATATTTACAAATATTTGAGACACACTGTAGTGCATCATTTTATATTTTAGCAATATTTGTTATTAAAAGTTTTTTTTAAAGCTGTAATCAACAGAATTAACTACAAAACATTATTATACACAGCAGAAGGACCTGTTTGACTGCAACCGTTGCATCAGTGTTGCCCATTTGTCAGTAAATTTTTAACTAAAAATGATTTATTTCATTATTTGGGCGTTTTTGTGTCCTGTGTTTGGTCATTAGGTCACTCCAGCCATTCCACTCCACAGTCATGGCAGCATTATAATTAATTTTTTAATTTTTAGATACTCACATGGGAGGGGGGACTCGCGGTCCTGTAAAGTACAGAGGTACCACACGGGTGAAACAGAAGCAGGGACTCCCGTCTACCACTGACTGGGCAGGCTGGGCGTGCCTCCCAGTGAAGGACCATGGTCTGCCCGATTGGGCAGCTGCTTCTCCTGGCATGTTCTGTGTTGGACACACCGGCGTTCTTTGTCAGACCCGGGTCCCCGCTGATGTGCCGCCCAGTCTGCTCACACACTTCATGCTCTCCACATACGCCAAATTATCCTCTAGACCTACGCAATCACGGCAACTTTGTGGTATAATTTTTTGAAGCATTAAATCTTCAGTATTATCTTTATCTTTAATAATAATAATGGTTTGCATTTATATAGCGCCTTTCTAGTCAAATTTGTCGCTTTTCACTTCCTTATTTTGGTCACGGTGTGCTGTGGTTACGGATGCTGTGATGTCATGTATTATCCAATTAGTACGGAGTCAATGCAAAACCACACCCACACCTCCAGAAGCCAGAGCATGAGGATAGAGTGATGACTAAACTTTTATTGATGAAAATTACATATTTTGACTGAACACCTCCATAGTCAAGGATGCACACCCTCATAACCTCAAAACATGTATAAAATCTTAGGTCAGTCTGACAAACGGGTCAAGAGATATGCATGTAACAGACACACACACACACACACACACACAGAGATTCTGTGCATTTATACTGTAGATAGATAATCATGTGCAGCATGGTGCAGCAGTGTGGATAATCTGCCGGCAATTTTTCCGCACGTCAACAACACTGCTGGAACAGTATTAACGTCGGACAATGTGCCGCTCGAAGTGGCTGTAGTTGTATTTTACTTAAGCTTTGGCCACTTCGTTTTGATTTTATTCAACCACCCGAAGAGGGAAGAAGAAAAAAACCCAAAAACATCTGTTCAGTGCAACAAAAGCCAAAACGCCCTGGGACAGGTCCATGCAACGATAGTAATGCAGGTAAAGTGATTCAGCATAAAACTTGACATCTTTGTGCAGTTGAAATGTAATGGTTAGGGCTGCACGATTACGGTCAAAATAATGATCACGATTATTTTTGATACATACTGAAATCACGATTATCGATCACAATTATCCATTAATTTTAGGAAAAACACAGATTACAAAAAAGTCAATTTTTTTTTATTCAACCTACTTACCAATTGCTAGATGAAGCCTATGGCCAAAGCACTGGAGCCTCGTCCATTTATTTAGAGAAGCTGCCTTGACAACATATTCTGCTTGACCATAGATCAGTCGTAGTTGTAAAGTACTCGACAATTGTGTAACTTTGGAGAATTATGTGGGGATCATGTATTTCTTGTCCAGTGTTTTGACCATGTTTCTGAAGCCTTCGTTGCTCATACAGCATTTAGTGGCCATGTCTTTGGCCAAATAAAATGCTATTGCATCAGTTACTTTAGTGTGCCTTTGGGAGGCAAATGGATATGGTGAAGCTCTGTGCAAGGATGACACTATGGTTGCCTGGGTCAGCACCGGACACAAGGCTGTAATTTAGTGAAGTGACATTAGCTTTAGCCTTCATGCATTTATCGTATTTGTGTTTGTTGTGGTTTTTCAGGTGGTTGAATAAATTCGTTGTGTTGCAGCGCAGACACAGCTCTATGGCACTCTTTGCATACAATTTCTTTTTTGTCAGCATCATTTGTCCTGAATCCAAAACATGTCCAGACAACGGATGATGATCCTTTCGAGGCAATAGCTCCTCTCTTCCATGTGTTGCCATACTGTCACCTTCTGCTCCCAACATCTGGTTTTTGTTTCACCATCTGCTATTGAAAACTTGAGGCTGCCGCTACAGGGTACGCTTGCTTGTCAATTCTGCAGCTTAATGTTGCCCTAACGTGCGTTCGTCCCCTGGTGATCGGTTGGCTGTTGGTTGAGAAAATGCTTGATTTGATATGCAGTAGAGCCCGCATTTTAAATGTTAATGTCACCAATGATCACGTTAATTTAATCGTGGCAGCCAAAATTGTGATTGCGATCAAAATTCATTTAATTGAGCAGCCCTAGCAATGGTATTATTTTCTTGTCATATTTGATACAGAACTAAAAAAAAATTAAACTACATCTGAGCTGCTGTTTATAAACTGGAGAAATAGAGTTTTTGTTTTGTTTTTCCTGAATATGTTGAAGATAAATAATGCTGGCTGTGAAACTGTTCTTTTTGCATAAATTTAAAAGAAAAAACAGTATTCTGCAATATCCTGCAAAATATTGTTAGTAAAAATTCACAGAAATATCGTGATATCATTTTTAGGCCATATTGCTCACCCCAACACAGGTGTGCAGGCTGAAACAAGCGAGGTAAATCATGCACTGGAACCCTGAATGGGAGCCGTGCCAATAGGGAGCAGAGATGGCAGACGTGACAGATATAATCGTGATTAGTTGACTAATCAAACAAATAGTCCTAAGAGAAGTCAACTACTAATTAATAATCGTTAACTGCAGCCCTATTTTGCATATGTTTAAATTAATAATGCATACAATTCCTGTCTGTCCAGACTGTTAAAAACATCAAGACATTTTATAAGTGAAAAGTTAACAACTAGTGTGTGTGTGTGTGTGTGTGTGAGAAACTCAGTATCCAACCAAATGCCATATACAGTTGTGTTTATAACTTTATATACCTCCAGGGTATGCAAATTCATGTGCACAGTCATATTTTAACCACTTCTTATCAGTGCTACTCATGCAGTTGTGCCTATAACTGCATGTTACCAATCGCCTGTTCTATTAGAGTTATTGTGTAACATTTTTGGTTGGAGGTGTGTCACAGGAGTTATTCAGTGTTAAAAAAGCAACTCCAAAAAAGGTTCAAAAACACTGGCATAAATGATGGCAAAAAAAGCAGTCATGTAGAGTAAGTTCCATGTAGTTTTTCAGGTTTTTGAGGATTAAATGTTACTGCTTGAACATTTTATTTTGGACAGTTAAGACAAAAAACTAGGCCACAGTTCTTCAACAACCAACTTCTGGGCATTAACTATTAAGGCTAAGTGAACATTTGCAGTGGAAGAACCAAAATAAAAATAAAAACAAAAAATAAAAAACAAAAAGACACTTACACTGATAACCCCTTGCACTCCGGTCAATTTTCCTAAAAACGCCAAAAAATAATGTGCCCAAAGTAAATTGAAAGCTGTTCTTCAACCCTTTGCAGCATCTTCATGGGGTTGGTCTCATTTAAAAGAAAACCCTTTGAATTTTTTGGCAAAAAAAAAAAAAAACATGATCTCTCTAAGTGCTCCGGCCACTGAGTTACAGTCATCTAAACATAGTGAACTTGAAGAAAATAAATTTGGCCTGGGTGTTTTTTTGGATACAAATGCTTGCAAATAACACACAGCTTCAGATCCGGGCTGGAAAATGCAACAGAAATGTAGAACCAAGTGTTATCCAGCTGAGGTCCAAATTTTGTAACAACACCACAAAAAATGAATATATTGCACAGCTTTTTCCTCAGGTAGTTCCCAGGCGTTTTGGAACTGTGCCAAATTGTGCCAAATGGCACAGTTTGGAAAAACGTCTAACTTTTGAAATGATTCAATATAGAAGCTTCATTTTGGGCTCTAATGAAAGGTCACACTCAGGGCTGTCTGTGTGTGTGTGTGGGGGGGGGGGGTCCCCCCCCCCCCCCGCTCGCTACAAAGGATGGACTTCGGCCATCGCTACACAATGGATTAGCCTCATGTGGTGATGTGGGACAGCAGCGCAATCACCGCGGCTTTCCCCCCCCCTCGCTGCAGAAGAATAGCGGGGGGGGGGGGCCTTCACAGCCTGTACGCGGCGAACAACCCCTTGTACAGCGGCGCACAAACTGCGCCGCGAAGCACAGTTGTAATTTACCGATCGGTCAAAAGTCATTTTGGATTACAATTTTCAGGGATAAAAAATAATTTGGCTTATAACACCTTACCTCTTCACAGCCACATTGTCCTGGCCAACTTCTCTTCCTCATTGTCAGACGAACGCGACGCTGGTCCGCTCTGGTTCTGGTCTCGCGACCCGGTCAAAACATAATTCCATTATTGCGGTTTTTTGCTTCCATGATTGCGGTTTTTGGCTAACGATTTTTCAAAACAAATAACAGTAGTAATTAAAAAAAGACTGGCGAAGGCGTGTGTGTCACTCAGCCTTCGCCGTCAGCCTCCGTCGGTCTATGACCATGGAAGAAATCATAACGTCTCATCCTTTTTTGATCCGCTCCAGCAGTCAGTCTTCACCCAGCCTTTAAAAAAAACAGCTCGCGAACTTCTCTGCTTCAATTGGCTCACTGCATTCACAGCAGGCGGGTCCTTCTGGCTAGGTTTTCAGTCATTGGTCCTTCAAGGTTTCAGAAACCCGATTCAAGGCTCTTATTAGTCGAATGAGAGGTCAATCAGATGAACTAATCTGTTCGCGGCTGTGTCTGCAGCTTTTATTTTCAGTGCGCGCTTGGACGCCACTACATCACCATCACCACCTACATCACCATCTACACCATGCGTCCTAGAGCGCACGAGAGCACTCTAGGACGCAGAGACTTGCCCGTCCGCGGTACAACAGAGCGCAAGAGGTTAAATGCTGGGACTACACATGTATATGTATCCATGAACATTAGACAGATCTACAGCATATTAAATTAAATTAAAATTAAATTAAATCACCCTTATTGTCATTCAACTGTACAACCAATCATGTACAGTAGAACGAGATTGTGCTTTACCTATCTACTGTGTTAATCACACACACCCCAAGTGCAGAATCAGAGGGCCGCTGCCACGCAAGGTGCCACCACAAATTTCCCTCCTCCATTCCATTATTGTTGAGCACCTAGCTGGATGGCAGGAAGTTCCACTTTTATATGGTCTTTGGCATGACCCGGCCGGGATTTGAACCCCTGCCTCCCGGGTGTGGGGTGGATGCTCTACCAACTGAGCCACCACTCCGGTGAGCCATATCCTTCAAAGAGAAGCTGTAGAAGAGGGGTGTGCCATTTCACATCATTCACGATAGTACCAGTATAAATTTTGATACTGGTGTAAAAATGAATATCATGATATTTGGGGTCTGTTAAGCTGCCAACGGAAATTACGCGTTATCATAGAAACGGCAAAACAAACATGGCACGTGAAGCAGCGCTCCATGCGTGTAACATCTGCGTCTAGTTGTGAGGAAGTAATTTAGTTTTAAGGCCACTTCTGACTGCTGCCATCTTAAAAAAAAATAACGATGCAGCGATGTGGATAATCTGCCCGTATTTTTTTCCGCACGTCAATAACACCGCTTCGGGGAAAAGTTTTCCTTTGCCCCAAAGCGGTGTTGTTGACGTCCGAAGCGTCCACAGGTTTATTTTCATTCCATTGTGGCTACTCCACCTTGATTTATTCGACCAACTGAAAGAAAAAAAAAAATCTGTTAATAGCCCCAGGAGTTGTCTGTGCAACGGAAATTTCTAGCGCGGGTAAATTGAGAGTGAGAGAGAGATCCGATGCAGCGGTCATTTATCTGCATAAGTGTCTTGTTTAGGAAAACCGACAAGCAGGTAGGACAAATGATGAAATAATAGTTTTAAACTAGAAAAGCACTCGGAGAGCGCAGACCTCCGCCAAGCGCCACAGTTCCCCCCATACAGTGTTTGTGTGTACGTTTTCAGATTCCTTGACCATGAGAACATATGACTAGCAATTGGATTGACAATGATGGGATTAGTGGTTCAGTAGTTATTCACAAAAATCGCATTTTCCGTAATGGCGGTTTTCGCCACAGTTCCCCCCATACAGTGTTTGTGTGTACGTTTTCAGATTCCTTGACCATGAAAACATATGACTAGCAACTGGATTCACAATGATAGGATTAGTGGTTGAGTAGTTATTCACGAAAATCGCATTTTCCGTAATGGCGGTTTTCTTCTGGACGGTGATCCGGATCACCACCAAAATCTAATCATCTGTAGGAAACCCCATTTCTGACAATCTGTGAAAATTTCATGAAAATCCGTCCATAACTTTTTGAGTTATCTTGCTAACAAACAGACAGACAGACAAACCAACACCGATGAAAACATAACCTCCTTGGCGGAGGTAATAACCCCACTCTCTGTTTTATTTAGACCCTCTTCCTGACCCAGTGAAAAAATATACTAGACTAACTTAATTTAATATGTTAAAAGAACCAAAACCCCCTCATGCCCCAGAGCATAAAATGAGATAAAGACAGAAGTAATGTGGTGAATGAGTATTTGTGGTTATATTATACTGTTGTAGCTGCTTTGGTTTGGGGTTTATGTTTTTAAATGGAATAAATAGGTTGCATCAACCACAGCCAAATTGTTCTTACATTCATAAGGCAATGTTTTCAGGACTATTTAGATGTTTTAAGAAAAATCTATATAATTTTCAAAACTATAGGCTATATGTAGTCTGCAGTACCAACTTTGCTCTCATCTGCTTGTTACTGTTCTCTCCTAAATTAGTTTTCTTATCTCATTTTTTAACATCGTTTCATAAAGGTACATTATTTTTTTAAATTTTGAAAGTTTTTGGTGACAAATTTGTGACCTTTTCCATGCAAAAATTCTAACTTTTTTACATAAAGCCTCTTACCTTGTGCATTTATTCTGAAAAGTTTAAGAAATCAGAAGCAGCACTAAATTTAAATTAAAATTAGTCAATCAGTTGTTCTAATAATAGATCAGTTGACTAATGAAATCCAAATTCATAATTTTCCTCCCAGCTGAAGGTTATAATTACATTTATAACTAGTTTGATAACTGTTATTTTAAAATGCTGGCCTACTAAAACTGTGGTGGTTTCTGGTTTCCAACAACAGGGTGGCCTAGGATGAAGTCAAATTCCCAGCCTGAATTTCTGTCCCAGTCCACCCCTCAGTGCACTCAAGATCAAGAATCAAGAACTTTGTCATTTGTAAACATACAGTTCAGGCACATAGGAATTCATTGTGCAGAGCCATAGGTCAATAAATAATTAAAAAATAGAATACTCCAAAAAAAAAATAATAAAAAAACAACAACAATGGTTTTAAAACACACTCTATAAATACCCAATAAATTACTAAAAAAAAAAAAAAAGAGGCCACCGTAAACTGCAGTGCTTTCCTATTTAGATTGTGTTTTTGACTGTTAAAAGTCCTTTTCCCAATATCTGCCATCAGTCTGACTGTGGCGGGGAAAAAACTATTATAAAAATGTGTTTTATGGGTAATAATAGTGTCTGCTCTACTTTTTCTCAGGGTATATACCGTCTGTTTATGCCTGAGAAGAGTATGGGCTGGATGGCGTTTATCTGTAATGATTTTATGTGCTTTTTCCTGCAACGCTGTGCGTATATAGTGTCCATAGATGGTAGTTCTGTCCTGATGATCTTCTCTGCTGTCTTTACGACTCTCTGGAGAGCTTTCCTCTCTGCCTGGGTGGTGTTCCCATACCACACATTGATGCCCATTGTGAGGATGCTCTCCACCAAACCTCTGTAGACTAGTGTGATGTGGTGGTTTATAATATTTCCTGGTAATATTTGATACAGAATTTTTTTTAAAAAAAGAAGTTTGAAACGCATTCTAAACTGCTCTTTATAAAGTGGAGAAATAAGAATTTTTGTTTTTGCTGAATATGTTGAACATAATTAACATTTACCTGTGAAACTACTTTATAAATTCTGTGATATCGCGAAGAATATCATTACCGTAAAAATTCACAGAAATATCATGGTATCATTTTTAGGCCATATTGCCCACCCCTACTATAGAAGTAAAACTTTCTTGAATTAATTCCCTATTGACTAAGGGGTGGAGCTGTTTATTCATGGGGAACATACGGTGCATCTGGAAAGTATTCACAGCACTTTTTCCACATTTTGCTATGTTACAGCCTTATTCCAAAACGGACTAAAATAATTTTTTCCCTTCAAATTCTACACACAATATCCCATTAATCACAATGTGAAAAAAAGTTTTGGGGTTTTTTTTTGAGATTTTTGCAAATTTACTAAAAATAAAAAACTAAGAAATCACATGTACATAAGTATTCGCAGCCTTTGCCATGAAGCTCAAAACTGAGCTCAGGTGCATCCGGTTTCCACTGATCATCCTTGAGATGTTTCTACAGCTTGATTGTGGAGTCCACCTGTGGTAAATTCAGTTGATTGGACATGATTTGGAAAGGCACACACCTGTCTATATAAGGTCCCACAGTTGACCAGTGCATGTCAGAGCACAAACCAAGCATGAAGTCAAAGGAAATGTCTGTAGACCTCCGAGACAGGATTGCCTTGAGGCACAAATCTGGGAAAGGGTACAGAAAAATTTCTGCTGCTTTGAAGGTCCCAATGAGCACAGTGGCCTCCATCATCTGTAAATGGAAGAAGTAAGGAATCACCAGGACTCTTCCTAGAGCTGGCCAGCCATCTAAACTGAGCAATCAGGGGAGAAGGGCCTTAGTGAGGGAGGTGACCAAGAACCCGATGGTCACTTTGTCAGAGCTGCAGCGTTCCTCTGGGAAGAGAGGAGAACCTTCCAGAAGGACAACCACCTCTGCAGCAATCCACCAATCAGGCCTGTATGGTAGAGTGGCCAGATGGAAGCCACTCCTTAGTAAAAGGCACATGGCAGCCCGCCTGGAGTTTGCCAAAAGGCACCTGAAGGACTGTCAGACCATGGGAAACAAAATTCTCTGGTCTGATGAGGCAAAGACTGAACTCTTTGGCATGAATGCCAGGCATCATGTTTGGAGGAAACCAGGCACCGCTCATAACCACGCCAATGGTGGTGGCAGCATCATGTTGTGGGGATGATTTTCAGTGGCAGAAACTGGGAGACTAGTCAGGATAGAGGGAAAGATGAATGCAGCAATGTACAGAGACATCTTGGATGAAAACCTGCTCTAGTGCTCTTGACCTCAGACTGGGGCGACAGTTAATCTTTCAGCACGACAACGACCCTAAGCACACAGCCAAGACATCAAAGGAGTGGTTTCAGGACAACTTTGTGAATGTCCTTGAGTGGCCCAGCCAGAACCCAGACTTGAATCCGATTGAACACTTCTGGAGAGACCTCAAAATGGCTGTGCACCAACGCTTCCTATCCAACCTGATGGAGCTTGAGAGATGCTGCAAAGAGGAATGGCAAAACTGCCCAAAGATAGGTGTGCCAAGCTTGTGGCATCATATTCAAAAAGACTTAAGGCTGTAATTGCTGCCAAAGGTGCATTAACAAAGTATTGAGCAAAGGCTGTGAATACTTATGTATATGTGACTTCTTAGTTGTTGTTGTTTTTTTTAAATTTTTAATAAATTTGCAAAAATCTCAGGAAAAAACAAACTTTTTTCACATTGTCATTATGGGGTTTTGTGTATAAAATTCTGAGGAAAAAAATTAATTTAATCCATTTTGGAATAAGGCTGTAACAACAAAATGTGGAAAAAGTGAAGTGCTGTGAATACTTTCCGGATGCACTGTACATTAAAGCCTTACAAATTAGAATAACAGTTATTTCATCTCATGCTTAAAACAAGCCAAAGTTGAATGGCAAATAATAAACTTTTTAAATGTTGCTTTAATCTGAAATTACATGTTTCACCTTTTATGCTGGGATTTTTACCACAGGCGACCATTAAGCTGTGGGCTGAAACTAATGGTCTACTTGGCTCACCTGGCTCAGAGTCAGAGTTCCCAGTTGGAGACTGGCAGAAACTTGAGGGCATGAAAACATTGTTCTTGGGAACTGCAAAGCAGCAGATAGGCATTGCATTCAGCATATAAATTAATGTGCACGCCACATGCAACAACCAAAGGGGGGGGGGGGAAGCCCAAATTGCTCTACTTTGCAAAAATGTGCCCTTACCAGAATGCGGCGGTGGGAATGATGAGGTTCTTTCCTTTTTCACAGGAGGGCCATAGCTTCCCTCCTCTTTGTCCGAATCTAAAAGTGGTTGAAAAAAAATTATGATTCTTACAACTTAAGTCCTTAAGTAATATAATCTGGATCAAAACAGGGTGGGCAAAATTGGACATTTTATTTACCTTCTCCATCTTCTGCACTTGAGCCATCAGCAGATCGCTAGAAGAAAATGTGTTTTTTACTTCTTCTTTAAACAGTTGAAGGCACACAGTTAACAGACCTAGCCTGTTTTCACTCTGAAATCCAGTCTGGAGCATAGACTGTACACATATGTGGACTACTTTGAGTGCTCTCTATAAATGAAGCCTGTACGTCTTGATCACCCTCTGGTGGCTGGTTGCAGTAAGATGATAAGTCCCTCATTTCTTCATTATACAGTCCCTCCAGGATTTCACGGGATGTTTTATAATTGTTGTGTCCCAAAAAGCCTGAATTTGTGGGAGCCTTTTTTAAAAAAAAAAAAAAAAGTTGTCATGTTTTGAGAGGTTTTTTTGCACTAAAGGCTGTGAGAGAAGAAATACAAATTTTAAAGCAGATGGCTTTTTCCAGTTTAGTGCAGTGATATTCTATATAACGATACAAGAAAATCACAGGATTGTCTAAAATTTCCTATTACAGCGATTTGTAAATTAAGCAGAAATTTCTGCTCTACAGAAAAACTCCTGTGCAATGGCAAATACAGGCTTTAACACAATATCCATTCCGACAGCTAAATTTTAATTGTTCATTTAATTTCCAGTGCCACACGAGTCGGCTGCCTTTTTGCAGCAGCGGCTCAATTCTGAGTTTCTTTCTCGTTCTTATTTACTCTGTCTTTTTTCTTGCCACAACTTTATGATCCTGTGACACCATATCCACCACGGCCTCCAATGACACACAGATTATCGCACTGGTGCCGATATTAATCATCTTTCGGCTCATATCGCAAATGTCTCCCGACCCAGTGAGTGGAGGAGCTATTGTTTACAGTAGGAGCCAGCTGTTAACATTAGGCTGCCCCATGGTGCTAACGCAAAAACTCGACATACCAAGAGAAATCAGGCAAAAACGGCGTGGATGTCGAGCTGGATTGAAGCGACGCGTGAGGAAAACAAGGTACAGACCTGTCCTTCCATCCATTATTATGGGAAATGTGAGATCGCTGCTTAAAGTGCTGATGACACCTTTTTGACATCCTCTAATTTTTCAATACATAATACAATATCACAAAAAAGGTTGGTCTGTGCAGTTCTAAGTCAAAGTCTTTTTTTTTTCACGCGAATATCCGACGTTTTCATGAGCGCCATGTCACCAATTACATCAGTGGCTGGAAAACCCCGCTGCCATGCAGTCACGTCATCGGGAGAACACGACGCTTGGCTGCCCATTGTACACACAGGATGAAAGCGGTTGAAAACATCGACGATGGTTCCAGCACATGTAGTCTGGAATTGGTTTGTGTTCTCCAATCTTCAGATGATTATAGTTCCGAAGAATGGGATGATAATGAAGGATCTGGGGGCATCAGACCATATAGGTTTGAGCCGTGCCAAGTGGGCATTGTGCCAAGCCAGTCACACTGAGAGTGACGGTGGAGAGACACACATGCCCGCAGCAGCAGCAGTGACAAACACACGGCAGGGGAACGCAAGTGTTATTCTTTTGTTACAGATATTGCAACAAATTATTTGTTCATAAATATAATTTATTTGAACCCGATTTTTCAATAAAATCATAGCAGTGTATTCTCTGTGGCTCAGGCATC
Source organism: Pholidichthys leucotaenia (assembly GCA_020510985.1). Lineage (NCBI taxonomy): Eukaryota > Metazoa > Chordata > Actinopteri > Cichliformes > Pholidichthyidae > Pholidichthys > Pholidichthys leucotaenia. The sequence goes on from CM035846.1 coordinate 223,623,347, forward strand.
GGGTTTATTATGGATTATATTTTGAGTTCTTGTTGTTTTGGTTTTGTACATGTGTTTTATGTGCATTTTGAGCCACTTTCAGAAGGGCACTGTCCAAGATTCGCCAGTCCGAACACACGCGCCCTCTCTCTTTGACAGTCAGCTGTTCATGGTTTGTGTGCATCATCTGCTGTGTTGTCAGCCAGCCAACATTGCCAGCGCTATCATGACATGTTGGCTGCTCCACACAGCCGTGGTTCTGTTGCGCCCCTTGAAGTGATGTCGGCCCTGGGGCGCAACCGTGGTTAACGCTTCTCCTCTCCATGTTTGCTGGGCGATGTCGTCCCCAAACGCCAACTGTGGGTGTTTCTGTTTATTTTTGTAAGTCTTCACCTTTTTGGGAACTGTTGTCATCATTCTTATGTTCAATACATGTGCTGTGGTGAATTCTGCACGTAAATCCATTCATCATGACCCTCCGTGCGCTCTTACGCACGGCAGAGAGAGGAAGGATGAAATAACGAGGATTTGCAGGCAGGGTTCACCACAGCACATTTAATACAGAAAGACAGCTCCCTGAAAGGTGAAGACATACAAGAAACACAGACACACTTGCTGATGGCGTTCGGGGGTCGGCATCGCCTGGCGAACGAATGAGAAGAGACGTGTTTGCCACAGGTGCACCCCAGAGCTGACAATGCTTCAAGGATGCACGAGAGCCACGGCGAACATGGAGTGACTAGCGCGTCGTGAGAGTGCTGAAAATACTGGCAGATAAACAGCATAGATGACAATACTATGGACCATCAGTACATGACTGGCAAACGGCCGCGAAATAAGACACACTGCTGCTGGTGAGATGAGAAGCACCTGGGCGAGGACCAGGAAACATGATCAGTGGGAGTTTGAATCAGCTGGTGATAATGAGAGAGGGGACGTGACCAGACCGTCAAGATGTCAGCATGGGATCACAGAAAGTAGGTCAAAGCTGCACGTAAATCCATTAATCCTTCCCCTCCTCTGCTCCTCCTGTATAAAAGCGCACGAGGAGGCTTATGACAGTTGTAGCTGAAGCGTGTGATGTGATCTTTCACGGTCTGCTGTTTATCTAAGCCTGCGACACAACGCGAAGGCACAGCCATAAAATTAAAACAAGAAACCACAGAAACTGTGGGCTACAAAGCTGCTGTCATTCCAGTCAACAACACCGGAGTCCGTTCTCCCGCTTACGTCATGGGGGTGCCGCACTTAATTCAGTGGGCGGCACCACAGTCAAGTCAGTGGCTGCTGTTTTTTTGATGGTAACTAATTTATGTATGCGCGGTTGTAAATGTTATATTGATCATCGACAATGACTTTTGGGTTTACACAACATTCTAAAAAAATGTCAAAATCGTGTCATCAGCCCTTTAACAAGACTGGAACTGGTGGCTATGTCCCAGTATGAAAGCGTCTTCAGTGAGATTAGCATTATGTTGTTTACTGAGACGTGGCTAACAAAACTAGCAACAGATGCTAACATCGATCTGGAGGGTTTCCACGCAATACAGGCAGATCGGACATCAGACAGCAGGAAGAGCAGAGGCGGGAGCCTGATAATGTATATGAACAACAGATGGTGTAATCCTGGGCACATCACGATTCAAGAACAACATTGCAGCAAGGACATTGAGGTGCTAGCTGTTAGCATGCAACCGGCATACCTCCCCAGTGAATTTTCACATGTCGTTGGCATTATTTACAGTGCGAGCGTTTGAGTGCCAGTCAGAAAAAAATTTGATTGGTGAAATTGACACAAGTTGACGAGGATTGGCCAAAATTGTGGGAAAGTTGCGGTGATTGGACAAAGTTGCAAGGTCGTGCAATAGTTGCGCTGATTGGCCAATTTCACGTGAACTGACGCAATCACACCATCGCAAAATCCTGGAGGGACTGATTATATTGTGCCACACTCTCTCAAATTGAAACTTGAATACTTGGCAAAATTTTCCACATAGATGATATGTCCTCATAGGCAATTCTCATCATGCTGGCATATGCTTAAGTTTTTGTTTTTCAGGTCAGTCTGATTTTAATTACTTATCTGATGCTATAAAAAACAGGGGTGTGACTAGGGGTGGGAATAGCAAAGGACCTCACGATTTGATTTGGACTGTGATTCTTGGGTTGGGATCTTGGGATTCAAGCCTATCACAATATCGCGATACTCGAGTATCACAATCCCATATATTTCAAATTTTTTCCACCTTATTCAACTTCAAATCATGTCCCAAAGTAAAACTGCTAAAAAGGTTAACTGTTGATAAAGTATTCTCAGGGCTTCATGCATTGTCACCAGTGCCAAGTATCGCGATCCATCACTAAATCAATCTTTTATCCCCACACCTAGGTGTGAGCGAGACTCATCGCGTTTGAGGGAGATGCTTAAAGGCTGATGCAGACTAATAGGCAGCTGTATTACATGCAAGGCACAGTTGAACTTCATAGTCGCTACAGAGTACTCTGGTTCCAAAAGAGCAAGATGGCTGCACCAAAATTCCAGGAAACAGAGCTTCACTTTTCTAGCAGCTTGTCCATACAGTATCTACAGCCTATGGTCTAGAATTGCAATGATATAAGAAATACTTTAAAAAAATATAGGTTAAAAAAAAAGAAGCATAGTAACAAATAGCACTTAAGATTGTCTGACATATCAATAAGTCTTGTAAACCTGTTTAGATGAATGCTTGAGTACACACTTTAAAACAATTTAGTTCAGAAGAATGCTACAAATGAACTCGGTAAAATTTTTAAAAAGTCAGCTCTAGCTATTTAAACATGAGCAACTTACCTTCTGTGCTTTATCTTTTTGAAAAACAAACACAGGAGGCGCTATGGCAGGCTTGTCTGTTAAGAGAAGATATAGGCTGGTCAGCAACACACTGATGAAAACAATCCCAAAGTCTATGGTCTTCTCAATCTGTGGACCTTAAAAGACACTTAAATTCCCTTAAAAAAAACAAATCTACATTTTCTAAAATGGTATCTTGTGCCCCTTTTTTCACCACAAAAAGCCTTTCATTGGATTACAGTTTCCTGCAAAAAGATTTCTGCCCTTTTTCCCCTCCTTCAAACACCAGGATCTAATTAGGCCCACCCAAATCCTGCACACCAGGACACAGAAGTCTGCAGGCTGACATATTTTGGCTACATTCAGACCAGGATAGTCCGAGGGTCTTGATTCGACTGGGTGGGGAATGCAGAGAATTTTCACACCTTTACTTGGTTTGCATTTACACTACAGGGACCAAACTACCATGACAACGTCACACAGTTACAACTGCTCGTTTGGGGCACTGTAGCCGAAACCACCACTGACCAGGAAGAAAAAATCTCAGTTAAGAAGAAAAATCAGGCTCATCGATTGGCCAGGACTAAAAACGGAAATCAGTTCCCTTCAGCCGAGTTATTTGTCCGCCACAAACAAGACATTTAACTTGTCTCCTCGGGTTTCACCGGTAAAAGGATTTCTCAAATTCACGCAGTTGTCTTTATTGTTATTTTCTACCCAAAATGTACTAAGGTAAACGCCACTTCTTCTTTTCAGACTACATGTTGCTATGGTTATACAAACACCAAGGGGCACTTGGTGTTTGTATAACACCAAGTGCCCCTTGGTATAACACCAAGTGCCCAGATTATACAAACACTTGGTGTTTGTATAATCTTGGTGTTTGTATAATCTGGTTTGTAGAACCAAGACCCCCGTTTTCAGGGGGACCAGACTTCGCTTGTTTGGTGCACACCAGAGTTCCAACACGTGTTCAGACTGCACCAAACTTAAACTATCCACGGAAGCCACCGTTTGGTCCTTTGGTCCGGCCCAAACAGTGGCTGTCTGAATGCGCCCTTGAACAGCCAGTTCTTAGTCCTGATTGACTCAACACTACGGACCTGTTACAGTGACATTACTAAAAACACTCCATCAACTTGCCTTTTTTCCAAGGGGAGGAGCTTAACTGAACTTTCACAGCAAAAAAACAGAGATATGACACATAATAGTGATTTAACTCTTGATATGTCTTGTAAGTCATAAAAAAACATGTTACAGACATGTTAACATGAAAAAAAATAAATAAACAAACAGATTTTTGGTAGAGTTTCCCTTTAAGATTTCCTACAGTGCAATAATGTGACAATAGGCCTGTAACAACAATTCTGATGGACAATAAATTTTTCCAAAATTATCACAATAAATAACATTATTGATGTCATGAAGACCATTTTATGTCCAGGAAATAGTGATATAATCCGGGGTTAAAGGAAAAAAAAAAAAAATCCTGAGCCTGAACTTTTTTCGCCGAGCAGGGTCACGAGGTGGAGACACACGTGAACGCACACATATCCATTTTATATATACTATATATACACACACACACACACACACACACACACACACACACACATTACTCACAAAAAGTTAGGGATGTTTGGCTTTCGGATGAAATATATGAAAAATGTAAAAAGTTCACGCGACAGTGATATTATATCATGAAAGTAGGGCATGTAAATAGAAGCATGCAATGGTGATTTCCTGATCTCGAACAATTTATAGAAATATAAGCCAACAACAGTGGTGGCTATACCACAACAAAAAATGTCAATGTCTAAATAATTTGTCACGTGCCCTTGAGTATCAATTACAGCTTGACAATGACGTCTCATGCTGTTCACAAGTCGACTTATTGTCTGCTGAGGCATGGCATTCCACTCTTCTTGAAGGGCGGCCCTCAGGTCATTAAGGTTATGGGGTGCAAGGTTATGAGCTTCTACACGGCGACTCAGCTCATCCCATAGATTTTTTATGAGATTCAGGTCTGGAGAAAGTGCAGGCCACACCATCTGAGGTACCCCAGCCTCCAGCAGCCGTTCCCTAATGATGCAACCTCGATGAGCTGGAGCATTGTCATTCATGAAGATGAAATTAGGCCTGTGTTGTTCATGTAGGGGCACAATGACTGGATTAATGATGTTGTTCAGGTAGTATCGGCTTGTCATTGTATCATTCACAAGGTGTAGGGCAGTTCTGTATTGACTAGACACACCTGCCCAGACTGTAACACCACCACCACCAAAGGCTCGTCTGGTGACAACAGAGGCTGATGCATAGCACGCTCCTTGACATCTCCAACATCGTTGACAGTCATCATTTCTGCTCAACATGAATTGACTTTCATCAGAGAACAGCACCGAGGCCCATTGGTCCCTTGTCCAGCGTAAATGCTCGCTGGCCCATGCAAGACAATGACAGATGTGCCTGGTGGTGTGGTCAGGTACCCTTGTAGGTCGTCAAGTATGCAGACCACGCTAATGTACAGTCAAGTGAAAAAATTAGGACACTCCATTAAATATTCAGTTCTTTATTAATAAATGTTCACTTACCTATGTCTAACCTTGTTTTTGTTTTTATTTGCATTTTTTAACATTTATTTTAGCCATTTTAAGTGGGAATGAATGTGGAGGTGTCCTTAAAAAAGATGGGAGGGTGTCCTAATTTATTCCTCACCATTTGTTTAGAATTACATCCATCCATCTTCTTCCGCTTAATCCTTTTCGGGAATTACATTTTACAGAAAATTTGAAAAAAGTCTAATTCATTTTTAATTGTTTAGTTGTATTACATGAATCTCCCAGTATTTTTTAACACTGATATTTAATATACATATTTCCAAATATGTTTAAAAAAAAAAAAAAAAAAAAAATCACGCACGCTTATACAGAATGTCCTAATTTTTTCACATGACTAAACTGTTTCAAATGGTTTGACGTGACACTTGGGTGCCTCTCACCTCCGTTAAATGTCCCTGGAGTTGACTGGCATTCATCATCCAATTCTGCAGGGCACTGTTCACAATGAAGCGGTCATCAGCGTGGAATGTGGCTAAAGAATGTCCACTTCTATACCTTTCTGTGACTCTTCCAGTTTCTCTGTATCTCTGTTGCAACCTGCCGATGGCACTCGAAGCAAAGTGGCCACTTCCCTCTGAGAACATCCTGTTTGAAGCCTCACACTGGCGAGGTACTGTTGATCAATTGTGAGGTGTCAAAATGTGAACAGCATGATGAAGTGGACTGTTTAAATACCAATTCTAATTGAACCAGAAAATTTATTGGTCGATTCATGGATCAGACACCTGTTGTGAATTTTGCCGTTAAGCACCTTGTTAGAGAACAGTAAGTTATGCAAAAAGTACTGAAACATTGAACAGTTGGACATGTGCATTCAAAAGGTTAGAGCATGTCAAATTAAGTTCACCTGTAAAGATTCTAGTGCATTTTAGGTGCATCGTCAAATTTCACCCGAAAGCAGACTATCCCTAACTTTTGTGTGAGTAGTATACAGTATGTGTGTGTGTGTGTGTGTGTGTGTGTGTGTGTGTGTGTGTGTGTGTGTGTGTGTGTGTGTGTGAGAGAGAGAAAATGATTTTCCATGAAACCAGCTAGTAACATATTTGCCATACCCATTGATAAATTCAGACTAGATGATGGTGGACTGTTTGAAACAGCAATACCAAGGAAGGTCAGTAGGTGGCAATAGTACTCCATTTCACTCTAATATGGAGCATACATCTAACATTTGGCGCTTTTCCACTTGGAACCCAAAGGCCCCGTTTGGCCCCGATCGGCCTCCATTGTCCGGTTTCCCACTCGGAATCCAAAGGCCTCACAGTTCCCTTTTTCGGAACAGTTCCAGTTTAACTGACACTTTTTTCGGCACCGTAAAAAGCAGGTCCGAAGGCTCCCGGCCCCGTTTCGTCATGCCACTGCTGGTCATTCATTGGTCTGTGCGTAGCGTCATGAGAGTGGGCGTTACGTGGGCGTTACACTGACTTTCCAGAATTGCTTGCTGGTCGCCATTTGCAATTTTTCGTCAGTGAGCCCGCGAACAAGTGATATTATAAACCACAACGAGAGAATGGCTTCACAGAAATCAGCAGAAATCCAACACCGCAGTCCAGCAGAGTTTCCTGTGCGTTTCGGCTGATGAGAGAATGCAGAGGGAAGCAGACTGAGCCTGCAGTGGTGCGCACAAACAGACGCACCAGAAATTAATTGAATGTGCAGCCGCGACGCACCCAACTTCAGCAGTTGAAGCCGTGATATTGTGATAGAATGGCTTAACAGATATCAGCAGAAATCTAACACCGCAGTCCAGCAGAGTTTCCTGTGCGTTTCGGCTGATGAGAGAATGCAGAGGGAAGCAGACTGAGCCTGCAGTGGGGCGCACAAACAGACGCACCAGAAATTACACGGAGACGCACCGGGAATTAGACCCAGCCACCCGAATTGAATTGAATGTGCAGCCGCGACGCACCCAACTTCAGCAGTTGAAGCCGTGATATTGTGATATACAGGACGGTAAGTGATCTGATATTCATGCTTTATGTTATTTTTTCCAACAGTGGAAAGTTCACTTAGGACAGATGAAAACTTAATCGTGTTTAAACGATGACCTAGCTTAATGCTATGTCCGTCCTTGTATGTTGTTTTTTGTGTTGACAATATCTGATGAAATAGTTAGTTGTAATCCTGGTTAAAAGTTTTTTATTTTTTTTTATTTTTTTTTAGATTACGCTTCCACACCGACGGAGCCCACCTCCCGCGACACGAGCACCCGGCTTCTCCTGCTACGGATCTAGATCATCCGGCCCCAGAACCAAGTCCAGCTCGCTCACAGTTTGGCACATCTCCGTCAACACTTTCACGCACAGGTAAAGCCCAATAGTCAAATAATATAATTATATTATATTGTAATAATGTAATACTCACAGTACAGTTTATTGTTTCATGTAAAGCACATCAAAAAAGTCCAGCAATGCAATTGCATATTTAATCACAGGCATGGAAAAGCTAATGAGCTGTTGTAGCACAAAACTCATTATTTGAAAGTCAGCGTGCTTCATTTTCATGATTCAGGTGAGCCTACTGTATAAATGCATTCAGAATTTTTTCCATCCATCCATCTTCTACCGCTTCTCCGCGTCACGGAGGCAGCAGTTCAAGCAGAGAAGCCCAGACTTCCCTCTCCCCAGCCACCTGCTCCAGCTCTTCAGAAATGAGAGACCAGCTGGGTCTCTCCACCATAGAATTTGGGTCACCTCTAGAATTTTTTGACCACCATAAAAAGCTAGGCATTTGAAACATAAACCCAGCTTTTACTAAATGTATTGTACAAATACACAGTTGTGATACTCATAAAAAAAAAGTTATTTTTTCAAACCCAGCACTTGCCTTTCACCAGTGTGTGTCCCTTGTACAGGTACATCTCAAAATAACTGCAATGTCATGGTACAGTGTGTTTTTTGTGACTCACAAAAGACAGTTAAAGTCATATAAGATGGTATCTGTCATAATCTTGACAATCCATATGGGTTTTATGTCAGGAGAGTTTCCTGTCCAAATCAAACACAGTGATGCCTTGTCCATTACACCAGGTTTTGATTGTTTAGGCACTGTGGGGCGATGGTCACTCCAGCTGGAAAATGAAATCCGTTTCTCCATAAATCCTCATACTTTTGAGAACACTCCTCTTTTTTTATATCTATTTTTTACATAACCATCGATTTTTCGAGAAAAGTAATTTTGGATATTCATGCGCTGTGAGCCAATAAATGATTAAAATGTAACAATACTTCACTGTCTGATTAATGATTCTGTATAATATACGGGTCTCACTTTCTGACATGTGTCCAAAAATATTTAACTTTTGTATTAATTTTTGGGGATGTACTGCTACATGTTTTGAGGTTGATTTTACTGACACCAGCTCACATTTCTGTCTTGTAGGTAAGAGGAAGCGGAGCAACACAAAACAAGACCTTTCAACTATTTTTGCATCGATGCAAGAAGCAGAAAGGGAACAGCACTGTGAACAGATGGAGCTTCAGCGGGAACATCAACGTGAGCAGAGGGAGCTCCAGCGGCAACAGTTGGAACTCAATTCACTGCTTGTGGATGAGGTCCGTCAGTCCAGGGAAGCCGAAGTTGCTGTACGAAGGGAGGAAATTGCGCAGAATGCTGCCCTCAATAACACTCTCATGGCAGTCTTTGAAACCCTCGCACGGCGTGTGTGACCCGTTTTCCCAACCATTATTATGTATATACTGTACATTAATCAATGACCAGTGTTAATAACGTTGAATAAACCCGTGACTGTTGACATCATGTGTTGTCTGTTACTACTAAGTTTTACACTGTCTTAAAACCCTTAAAAAGGTTGGGAAAAATCTGTCATTGCAGTGTGTTATGGAGTCCAATAACTGCCGACACATACATTAAAAGCCAGCCACTACTGACCAAGCTTTATATCCATGTGCAACAACAGGGACACCTAATATTTTAAGTTCTGTATTTGGAAATGTTCATATTGCCAACCCAGGTAATGGTTTTATCTGCACAAAATATTCAACTTAGCCATTGTAAGGACGGGTGAGTGTGGGGTGTACAGCAACAACTGTTTTGGTGCACCTCACCCAATTCTGTACTCAGCATTAACAAGTACACTTTAAAGAAAATGTGGACTTGTAATTTTGTAAGATATTTTTTATTAGATGGCTGTCCCAGTACTTGTAACTGTGATATTAAAGATCCACACGTTCACATTAAATATACGAAAAAATTACATCATTGCAATGGCACAAGGTTACATGAGATGAGTAATGCATAATAATACACAGCAGCCTCACCACCAAAATGATATTAAATAGCTCTTGGACTACTAATTGGTCCAGGGAAAATGGCGCAGCCTCAAGGGGAGTGTAGCACCGCCTCCAACTCCCTCAAAACCCCGCCTCCAACTCCCTCCTTCTCCCACCCATACTACAGTGAGCCTTGTGCTGTGGAAAACCACCAGTGCCGGAACAGGACTGTTCGGTCCAAGGCCAAACAAGGCCTTTGGGTTCCAAGTGGAAAAGTGCCTTTAGGATGCTGTTGCTATCAAGTTATATAATTATGTACAGAATGATCTACAATCTATAACATGAAATTTATGAATAAGGGTATGTGAAACTCAGTCAATTGAAGCAATTCACTGGTGGAATAAGATTTGATTAGCAACCATTCAGTAAAGGGTATATGGTAAAGGCCATTGGTTTACTATTTTATAGACTTAGACTTAACTTTATTAATCCCTTTGGGATGACTCCCTCTGGGAAATTTAAAATTTTATAATGAAATGTGCAACATTTGCACCATGTATGTTTAATAACAAATTGTAAACTGCAACAGTGAGCTGTATACAATAAATTGCATTATTTCAAGCACAACGTGCAGAAACAAACTCCTGGTTCTCTCTCTCTCTCTCTTTTCTTTCTTTTTTTTTTTTTTAACAGCAGCTACCAAAAGGCTTACCGTCTCTGTCCATTTCTTCAGTCCACGCCCAGCGCTATTTGTTTTTAAGTTCTTTGTCAATTAGGACATCTTCCCCAGGCCTCAAAACCTTACTCTCCATCCTACAGAATGTATGAAAGGTTTTCTGTATGCTGAAGGATGAAACATTCACATTTCCAGTGACTCACTCTCGCTGTCACTACAATTAGAAGCGCGCCACTTATATCTATAGAAAAACTAGATGGATCATTGGCCGCTAGAAGTGAAGCCACCAGGCCGCCATATCAGTACTACCAAAAGGGTTTAATAGTAAACAGTGCCACTTTTGCCTCAATAACTTTCCAAAAAAATAACAGATTTTGAACTTCTTGGCATGGAGACACAACTTATAATCTTGCACAACCGGTGAACTATAGAAATCGACGGCCACTGAACATAATGTCAACTCAATTCTCTCCCTAATATGGCGCCCAGGTGGCTTCACTCGGCTCTGTACTCACTAATGGGGTGTGAGCTATGGTTAAGATCAGTGGAGTGTGCAAGCTTAATACGTTCCGCCATCCCAAATACTATAGTTACTGCTGTAAATATCTTAAAAGAACTCCAAACTATGCAGAACTGACTTGATTTTGCGCATTAGGCTGCGTGTCCACCAAACGCATTTTTTCAGCTCTGGGCGGCTATTTTCCAGTCATTCTCTATGTAGTCCAGCATTTACAGCGCTGAGCGCCCATGGCACTGAAACGCTCTCGACGGTGGCTGTTTTTTGCTGTGGCACTCAGAGCTGAAAAAAGTTCAACTTTTCAGAGACTGCAGCTGAGCTCGTCAATGTCAAACCTAAGCAGCCAATCAGAACTGCTGCGTGGGCGGGACATAGGACGCCGGTACTCATCCGTACTCAGACTCCTGCTTTCCGTGTCATCATACTCACATCCAGAGCTGCTAAAACACATTTCCTGTCCATTGTTATTTAGAGACTGGTATTAAAAAAATCAGAAGAAAGACTGACCATAGGAAAGTGGAAGTGTTTAGCTGAGAGTGACACGCTGTTGCTGGGATACAGGGCACAGGCTTTTTTTCCCCCACAGCATCATGCACAAACGCTGAAAAAAAAAAATGCTCAGCGGTCGGGTGAGAAAAAACCCGTTTTGTGGACACGCAGCCTTATTCATCCACCATTGCAGATAGGTTGGACAAAAAGTGTTTCTGTGTACAGAAATAGGAAGTAAATTTCCCCACAGCCAAAAAAACCAAACAAACAAAAAAAAGCAGACACCGGAAATCCGGCACGGTGCCAGAAAACTTTAAGCCCTGTATAATGAGAACAGTCTATATACAATTTTTCAAAGCGCTTTAAACCTTTATTTATGAGCAATATTAAATGCTGGAATAGAAATGTGGAAAAAAATATTTTAAAAATATTTAAAAAATATCCTGAATAAATAAAACCTACATAAACAAACACCGTTGCCACAGACAACCAAGACACGTGGCTTTATGTCATCGGTAGGGATGCAAGTTATCAATTAATTCGTTAATTTTTAATTGATTCATCTTATCAATCGATTAATTGATAAGTGGCAATTTTCCTGAGAATTTCAATTTCCCTCGGTACAATATGGTCTTTCCATCTTGAACATATAAAAAGTTAATTACTGTTTTTGATATACTGAAATCAGGTAAACCCTGATTTCAAACCTCCGCTGCCTTGCAGCACACCCGGTCACGGGAAAGGCTTCGGGAGTCAACCCTGAGGAAAAATCCGGAGTCGGAGCCCCTAAGGCAGTTCTCTGTTGTGCTCAACATCGTTCTGGCAGCTCCTGCGACGGCGCTGGTGCCAAACTGTAGCAGCCCTGCTGTTCCTTTGGATTCATCAGTGACGTGGAGAGGGGGGAGATGCTGCATGGGCAACATCTTGTCCTCCATATCTTCCTGCCCAGGCTTGAATCCTACCAACGCCCAACGCTGGAAGGTAGAACACCGGATCACTGGAGAGGACACTCCAGCTTCGCCTTTGACGTAGACAAAACACGGGGAATGACAGTTACCGGTTATAAGCCACCGCTCAATTGGCGTAGAGCGCGGCGCCAGGGGTTGTTCCCGACGGTGGGAGGGATCATCGGATCTCACTGGACAGCTACCGCCCGCCTCAAGCTGGGCAGCCCCCAGCCAATAAGGTGTTGTCCCGCCACAGCTTGCTTTCCTCATTGGGTGCATGGGGATGAGGAGAAGTCCGAACAGCAGGCTGAGAACCTTCGCACCAGGCAAGACAAAAAACAAAAGAGACCAACTCTAAAACTGGGAACTTGGAACGTCCGCACTATGAAGACAGGACTCGCTGCGAACCTCAAGGACATCAACGACACCAGGAAGACTGCCATCATCAATAATGAGCTGAAGAGACTGGGAGTGGATATCGCCACTCTCCAGGAAACACGGTTGGCTGACGTAGGCACACTGAGAGAGAAGGACTACACGTTCTACTGGCAGGGAAAGGGCAGTGACGAACACAGGGAACACGGAGTGGGCTTCGCAGTGAAGAACACCTTGCTGAAGATGGTGGAAACGGGCAGCAATGGCTCTGCACGACTCCTCACCCTCCACCTCAACACCACTCAAGGCCCAGTCACCCTCGTCAGTGTGTATGCCCCAACACTGACAGCCACACCAGAGGCAAAAGACGAGTTCTACGAGAATCTCGCAACAACTGTCAGGATCATCCCCAACTCTGAACAACTCATTCTCCTAGGAGACTTCAATGCCAGAGTGGGTGCTGACCACGACTCCTGGCGACAACGGACAGCTGCTGCTCGAGTTCTGCACATATCACGATCTGTGCATCACAAATTCGTTCTTCAAGACCAAGCCCCAACACAAGGTTTCCTGGCGACATCCGCGCTCAAAGCACTGGCACCAGCTGGACTTGATCCTGACCAGGCGCACCTCACTGAAGAACGTGCTAATCACCCGTTCGTTCCAGAGTGCAGACTGCGACACAGACCATTCATTGGTGTGTGGCAAGGTCAAACTGCAGATGAAGAAATTTCATCGTGCTAGACAGCCTGGAAAGGCACGGATTGACACCAGCAGGATGGCCCAACCAGAACTTTTTGAGCAGTTTTCCTCCACCTTTGAGAAGGAACTTGGTGTACCACAAGAAGGAGAATCTGCAAAGCAGAAGTGGGAAGAGCTGCAAAACACCATCCACCGCACAGCCTTGGCTACCTTTGGGAGGAAGACCTCGAAGTCACAGGACTGGTTTGATGCCAAGTTGACCGAGATGACCCCCGTCATTGAAGCCAAGCGCTCAGCACTTGCTGAGTACAAGAAGTACCCAAACGAGAAGAATCTCCAGATTCTCAGGGCTGCGAGAAGCAAAGTTCAGCAGACTGCTCGGCGCTGTGCCAACGAGTACTGGACTCAGCTCAGCCAAGACATTCAAACCGCTGCCATAACAGGGAACATCCGTGGTATGTACGATGGCATCAAGAAAGCACTTGGTCCGGCTCAGAGCAAGACGGCCCCCCTCAAATCCTCCACTGGGGAGATGATCACAGAAAAGAACAAGCAGATGGAGAGATGGGTGGAAAACTACTCCGACCTCTACTCCAGACAGAACACCGTGACACCGTCAGCCCTTGATGCCATCGACTGCCTGCCATCCATGGACGAGCTTGACGCCGAGCCAACCATCGACGAACTCAGCAAGGCCATTGATAGCTTGGCCACTGGCAAGGCACCCGGCAACGATGGCATACCCCCCGACCTGATCAAGCACTGCAAGACCGCCCTACTGCTGCCATTGCATGACGTCCTCTGCCAGTGCTGGAAGGAAGGTGCCGTACCACAGGACATGAGGGACGCCAAGATCATCACCCTCTACAAAAACAAAGGGGAGAGAAGCGACTGCAACAACTACAGGGGCATCTCCCTCTTCAGCGTTGTAGGCAAAGTCTACGCACGAGTTGTTCTCGTTCGTCTACAGAAGCTGGCCGAACGTGTCTACCCCGAGTCTCAGTGTGGCTTCCGCGCTGAGCGATCGACGGTAGACATGATATTCTCCATCCGCCAACTCCAGGAGAAATGCAGAGAACAGAACATGCCCCTGTACGTCGCCTTCATCGACCTCACCAAAGCGTTCGAGCTGGTCAGCAGAGAGGGCCTTTTCAAGATCCTGCCAAAGACAGGATGCCCACCAAAGTTGCAAAGCCTCATCGAATTGTTTCACACCAACATGTAGGGGATAGTGCAGCACGACGGCAACGTCTCAGAGCCATTCAACATACACAGCGGAGTGAAACAGGGCTGTGTACTTGCGCCAACCCTCTTTGGGATTTTCTTTGCTATGCTCCTGAGGCATGCCTTCAGCACAGCAACAGAGGGAATCTACCTGCACACAAGATCTGATGGCAGGCTTTTCAACCTCGCCCGCCTGAAAGCCAGAACCAAAGTGCACAAAACTCTAATTAGAGACATGCTGTTCGCAGACGACACTGCAGTTGCAACCCACACACAGCAGGAGCTTCAGACCCTGATGGACCGCTTCTCCCAGGCATGCAAGGACTTCGGGCTTACCATCAGCCTGAAGAAGACTAACGTCTTGGCGCAAGGCACAGAAGCACCACCAACCATCACCATCGACGACTACGAGCTGGAGGTCGTGAATCAGTTCCCGTACCTGGGGTCCACGATCAGCAACAACCTCTCCCTTGATACAGAGATCGACAAGAGGATTGGAAAATCAGCCTTCACACTCGCTCGCCTCACCACACGAGTGTGGAAGAATCCAAACTCTCTGTCAAGACGAAGATGGCAGTGTACAACGCCTGCGTCATCAGCACACTGCTCTATGGGAGTGAGACGTGGACAACATACACCCGGCAGGAAAAGAGACTGAACTCCTTCCAATTGCGCTGCATTCGCCACACCCTGGACATATCCTGGCAGGACAAAGTGCCCAACACAGAAGTTCTGTCCCGTGCCGGCCTTCCCTCCATGTTCACTCTACTCAGACAGCGCAGGCTCTGCTGGCTAGGCCACGTTCACCGTATGGAGGATGGCAGAATCCCCAAAGACGTCCTCTACGGAGAACTGGCAACTGGCAGGAGAGACGTTGGCCGCCCACAGCTGCGCTTTAGAGACGTCTGCAAGAGAGACATGAAGACCCTGGAGATCAACACAGAGCGCTGGGAGGACCTTGCAACGGACCGCTCCAAATGGAGAGGCACCCTGACCAGACAGCTCAAGGCGGGTGAAGAGAGACTGACTGCTGCAGCAGATGAAAAAAAGGACCCGCAGGAAGAACCGCCACAGACCCAGCAGCACGGAGACCACCCACAAGTGCGACCTGTGTGACAGGGACTGCCATTCGCGCATCGGCCTGTTCAGCCACAGGCGGTGCTGTTCCAGCAGAGTAGACATTTAGGATTCTCTTCCATGGTCATCATAGACCGATGGAGGCCGACGAAGGTATACTGAATAAAACATGAACATCCTATTCCTCAATGCTTTATTGCACCATTTGCATTTTTTTTTTTTTACTACAGACAATTGCATTTTTTGTAGTTTAATACATTTTGCACTGTATTGTGTGTACTATGTGCTGGTACATCTCAGTAAATTACAAAGGTCATGATTTTTAATTTATTTTAAAAACCATTACCAATATCATAAATTTATCTTTTTTAGTTATATTACAAAAAATAACTTTCACATTCTAATTTACTGAGATGCAATACTAGACCATTTTAACAGGAAAACTAATTGTGAGCTGCATCATCTGTTGCATGTTAAACATTATCACAGTACCCCAGCAATCCAGACAAACCCAGTACAATCTGGGGTCCTCTGTTGTCCATTACCTCAGTGGTTACTTGAGTCCGGTCTGCTTTTCATGGACCTTACCATCTATTTTGAGCTGGGTTTTTTTAACCCAGTGGTGCTTTCTAACACAGCCGGTAATGACAGTAAAAACGGTTGCACCAATCATACGAATGAAGTGTTAACATGGGTGTTACATGAGGAACCAAGCCAGAGTTGAAGCTGACCTCTTCAATCATGCAAAAACTGAGGGCTTTGCTGTGCCAAGACTAGGCTAGGGGTGGGTTCAAAAGATTGATCCAACGATTTGAATCGATCCACATTTGACTGAGCCGATATCGATCCACAGAATCCACAGATCGATCTTTTAATATAATTTTACAGTCTGTGAAACACAAAACGCAAGCAACCGGCTGAAGTCTCGTGTGATGAACAATCACGTGAGAGTTCCATGCATCACACGCTCACATTACTTCAGTGTGTACATTTGGCAGGCAGCCACACAGCGGACTTGCAAATGTTGATTTATCTACAAAAGTCATGGCTAAAGACTGCGCTCAACAGTTCCTGAATATTTTTCATAAAGCGGGGATAAACGATTTTGTACTACATGCAGCACTGTGTTGGAACATCAAAGCTGACGACTGATAACACTTTTCAAACGGAAAACACACAGAGAACGACAACAGACCAGAGAGGGAGACTGCTGCAGCTGCTAGGGGTAAGTAAGATATTGTTGTTGTTTTTTAACATTTGTGTCCTAAATTAATAATTCAGTTATGAAAATGGCAGAATTAATAAAGGCTGCAGTACAACAGAGCCATTTTTCCTCAATAGAACTAAACTGAAATGAACAAATCTTCCCAGAAATGAATTGAAACCCTTTTCAAAAACAAGAAAGTTAATCTGTAGTTAAAATATAAACAACAAAAAATAAAAGAACCTAAATCTGGTACAGAGTAGCTATACCCTGAGCTTAATGGGGTTTTTTTTTTATGTACATGGTCTCTGACAAATAAACCAATAAACTAAACTACTGTTACTAGGGGTGGGTTAAAAAAAAAAATAAAATAAAAAAATTGATTCCCCATTTCGAATCGGTTCACATTTGACTGAGCTAATATTGATTCACAAAATCCGCAGATTGATCTTTTAATATAATGCTTTTTACATCTGTGAAACACAAAACACTAGTTGTCCTTGAGCTGGCAGAACTCTTGCATGATTGAACAATCACGCGAGAGTTAAGCCGCAGGTCAAAGTGGATCAACAAGGCGGCACCAGAGCTGACAGATTGGATTTAAGCACTGTAAGGGTAGTGAAGAGCTCAACAAAACCAAAGCCATCAAATTTAAAATTACACCATTATCAGGCAGGGTTCTCAACAGGAAATGTGTCGCAGCCTCCTCCAAAACTCAGGTCATACCAAAGACCATGTAAAAATATAAATAATAAAAATAAATTATGTAAAAATGGTACTTTCCGCCTTCTAGCTTGGTGCTCAGCATAATAGAATGGGGAAAGTAAAGTTAACGCACAGAGCTACCAGAGGACTGACCCCCCACTGTAGTTTTCACTACTTACAGTAGCTGTGTGGCCTAGGGTAAAAGAAACGGAGACAGGCGCCGCCCCTATACATCACCTGGTGTCCCATATGCTGTGGAAGGAAATTAACCAACTCCTCCAAAATTACACATGGATGACAGTTGTTTACGTAGCTAGCCTGCTAGCCATCATTAGCATGTCCGTGGCAGGCATACATGGGATGAATATATTCAACAGAAAGTCCATTTCAGCTCCAATCCATCTGTCTGCAGGTGAGTGGCAGTCTCATTTTCAAACTAGTTTACTCTTGAGTGTTGATAATTTTACTCTGATGAAGGCAGAATCTCAAGGTTGATTACTTGCTGCCCTTGTTAGTATGATCCCTTGGACACAAATGCACGTGCTTTCCGCATGTTTACCAATTAAGAATGGGCATGTGATGTCACCCGAAGGAAAAACTGCAAGGAATTGTGGGAAAAGTGTTCTGCCCGTCTGTGCTTAGTAGTGAGCAACAAATGCAGTTCAGCTGCATGCCCACAAAATGTGTTGGGTTTTTTCCTGCTGTGGCCGACTATTTTCTGTTCATTTTCTATGCAGTCCGGCATTTACCCTCGGCACAAAAACGCTCTCAGCAGTCAAGAGTATTTTGTCGCTGCACTCATGGCACTGAAAACTGAAAAAAGTTCAACTTTCGGAGCGTTGCAGCACTCACCAGCTGCACACCTTTCTCACCAGCCGATCAGAATCAGCCTAAAAGTACACCATGATCAATACTTAACAGCCAAAGTTGGAGGGCTGTGTATTTTCTTACCAGTTTTATGTGATTTATTCCAGTGAGTGGAGTGTTTCAGAGCAAAATCTGTGAAATCCCCAGCACACGTTGAGTGACGGGTCAAGCGGTTGCCAGGACACAGGGCAGAGTGCTTTTTTTTTTTTTAAATAAGCGCAGGAAAAGTGCTCAGGAAAACAGGTTAAGAGCATTTTTACTTTCACTGTGGACACCGAGCCTTAAAATAACACTGAATGTCATTCAAACGTAGGAAATGTAAATATACATATAAAACATCATACAAAATCTAGAATGACAAGTGAAAACTCTTACTTCCTATGTCGTCCTTTCAATCACATTATTATTCTTCCGAATACCACGCAACATTAGAATGGGGAAGTTTTGCTGCATTATCAGATGCAACAACCGCTCTCACGACTGGCATGGAAAAAGACTGATAACGGTGTACGCTTTTTATAACTTCCCGACTTGGAAGAAAAGTGGAAAGAATCAGGTCTCCAAGCTAAAAAAGAGGCGTCGGATGGAATGGATTGCAGCGGTCAGAAGGAAAGACATCAGCTCCAACAATATTCCTGCACACATGGTCGTGTTTTCATGGCATTTTCACCAAGTTGTGATTTAAAAAATATTTAGAAGTGCAGAAAGATGTCCCCTCTCCACAGCAGCTGTCTTGTGTGCCGTGTGCTTTGCCTGCACCTCAGCCATGGCTCTCCGCATCTCTCAATAATGTGTAAAAACGCACAGGGCAAAATCACATAACTTCCCCACATCATCTCTGCTATTCCAAATTTCTCTTGCTAATCTGGAGCAGTGTTTTGTTTTTTTATTAATGGGAGCTTTTCAGTGTTGCTGATTTTCTTTGATTTTTCTTGAAGTTGTGATTACTCTTCATTACGCATGGATTTAATATCAGCTGGGGACTGAAATCCACAGAATGTTTGGTATCATTAAATTAAGCAGATTCTCCTCTTTCAGGTGACTGTAAAAATGTCACTGTCCTGATTTAGTATGCTTTTATAGCAGCTAACTATACCGTTAATTTTTTTCGGTGCGCCAGCACGATCAGCTGATTGGATCCACCTCCTCTGGTGTTCTGACATTTTGGCATATTTATCAGAACAGCACTGGACAGCTGATGTTACAGACTCTAGTCAAAGGTAAAAATATTTATCCTGTAGCTTGAAAGTGCTCAGACACATCCTCGACAGGTTCTATTATACGAACAAGTACGCGTGTTTAGCTCTGTGTGTGTGTATGGGCTGCAGGCAGCAGCAGAGCTCTATACGGGTTTTTCCTGTGAACCAACGCTGCAAATACACCATTATATGGTAGCTGTAAGTTAGAAACCTGTTCAGTACGTTACACATGGGTTCAGAGAGCGTTACTCATATGTTACAAATAATTTTTTTGGTATACTAGACATTAATCTCAACGTATTTCAACTATGTGGAAACAATGACTGCTAACCTTTGTGTTAAATGACAGTTTTCTAGTCATTCACCTGGAATATTTGAAGCAGCTGGACCCATCCATTAATTGAACACAAGCCTCTGATGATTTAGTTTTTAAATTGCTCATGGGTTTATGTGCTCACCCCACAAACCAGGTAGGCAAACACATCTGACAGCGTGACTCGAGGCAGTTGGTTGAGATCCGTGGTCCATTTCTAATGATTATATTGATCCCATTAATTTCTTAAATTTTTTTAGAGGTAGTGCTCCTTTGCTTCCTTATTCAGCTTCTTTGAATAAGGAATTTGAATTTTCTGTTTGCTCCGTTCCATTGCACATACAATGCATCCAGAAAGTAATCACAGTGCTTCACTTTTTCCACATTTTGCTATGTTACAGCCTTATTCCAAAAGGGGTTAAATTCATTTTTTTCCTCAAAATTCTACACACATTACCCCAGAATGACAATGTGAAAAAAGCTTTGAGATTTTTGCAAATTTATTGAAAATAAAAAACTAAGAAATCACATGTACATAAGTATTCACAGCCTTTGCTATGAAGCTCAAAACTGAGCTCAGGTGAATCCTGTTTCCACTGATGATCCTTGAGATGTTTCTACAGCTTAATTGGAGTCCACCTGTGGTAAATTCAGTTGATTGGACATGATTTGGAAAGGCACACACCCGTCTATATAAGGTCCCACAGTTGACAGTGCATGTCAGAGCACAAACCAAGCATGAAGTCAAAGGAAATGTCTGTAGTCCTCTGAGACAGGATTGTCTTGAGGCAGAAATCTGGGGAAGGGTGCAGACAAATTTCTGCTGCTTTGAAGGTCCCAATGAGCACAGTGGCCTCCATCATCTGTAAATGGAAGAAGTTTGGAGCCACCAGGACTCTTCCTGGAGCTGGCTAGCCGTCTAAACTGAGCGATTGGGGAAGAAGGGCCTTAGTCAGGAAGGTGACCAAGAACCTGATGGTCACTCTGTCAGAGCTCCAGCATTCCTCTGTGGAGAGAGGAGAACCTTCCAGAAGGACAACCATCTTTGCAGCAATCCAATCAGGCCTGTATGGTAGAGTGGCCAGATAGAAGCCACTCCTTAGTAAAAGGCACATGGCAGCCCGCCTGGAGTTTGCCAAAAGGCCCCTGAAGGACTCTCAAGACCATGAGAAGCAAAATTCTCTGGTCTGATGAGACAAAGATTTAACTCTTTGGTGTGAATCCCAGGCGTCATGTTTGGAAGAAACCAGGCACCGCTCATAACCACGCCAATGTTGGTAGCAGCATCATGCTGTGGGGATGTTTTTCAGTGGCAGGAACTGGGAGACTAGTCAGGATAGAGGGAAAGATGAATGCAGCAATGTACAGACACATCCTAGATGAAAACCTGCTCCAGAGCGCTCTTGACCTCAGACTGGGGTAATGGTTCAGCTTTCAGCAGGACAACGACCCTAAGCACACAGCCAAGATATCAAAGAAGTGCCTTCAGGACAACCCTGTGAATGTCCTTGAGTGGCCCAGCCAGAACCCAGACTTGAATCCAATTGAACATCTCTGGAGAAATCTGAAAATGGCTGTGCACCAACGCTTCCCATCCAACCTGATGGAGTTTGAGAGGTGCTGCAAAGAGAAATGGGAAAAACTGCCCAAAGAGGCTGTAATTGCTGCCAAAGGTGCATCAGCAAAGTATTGAGCAAAGGCTGTGAATACTTATGTGCATGTGATTTCTTAGTTGTTTTTTTTTTATTTTTAATAAATTTGCAAAAATTTCAAGAACATTTTTTTCATGTTGGCGTTATGGGGTATTGTGTGTAGAATTTTTTTTTTTTTTTTTGTTACTTATTTGTACCCGTAGGTAGACTTGGTTTGCAGTGTGGTGACAAGCCACCGGCTGCTGGTCGCTGCGTGCGCGAGCGCCCTAAACCTACATGTTTTTGGTGTGCGGGAGGAAACCGGAGAAATCCCGGAGTAAACCCGCGCAACACGGGGAGAACATGCAAACTCCACACAGCTCACTGTTGGTCGGGGGCTGGGATCGAACCCATGATCTCATGATCCCCGCGGTCCCCCGGCCGAGGGTAAAACTGTGCTGCCACAGTGCTAAACCACTGCGCCACCGTGCAGCCCAATTTTGAGGAATTTTGAGGAAAAAAATGAATTTAATCCCTTTTGGAATAAGGCTGTAACATAACAAAATGTGAAAAAAAGTGAAGTGCTGTGAATACTTTCCGGATGCACTGTATGTCTGTTGACATTAGCAGTTACCTAGACTATAGGTAAACAAAGAAGCCAGACCATGATGATCGCGACAACGGCCCAGAATGTAGCGTGGCATGACATCAATGCCCATTCTCCATATTCGAGCTGCGTGGAAAAATTTGCCTCAATGCTGTAAATATGGTATGTGCTGTGGAAATAATGGGCCAGTTGCATGTTGGCTGTTTTGCACACGCACTCAATTTAGCCTCACAAGTGTAGCATTTTCTCAGGTATTACTGTTTACAAAAAGTACATTCTAGCTGCACTGAATGTCTGATATATTTGAAATCTAAAGTTGCTGCCAAATACAGTGAGATTATGTATACATGCTCCATGCATTGAATTTGTTTACTTATTTGGGTTGTCAACTTGACACTACACAACCTTTGCACTAAAGAAAGCACTTAGCACTTCGTTAAATCATAAATTAAATAATAAAAAGTGTATTATTATAACTGATTTTGGGTATTTCTTTCTGTGATACTTTATGTATCAAAGTATTCCTGGTACAATTTGCAGCATTAGGAGAATGTAGCTAGACAGCATTGGATGGTAGTCTGTAGGATGACTTTGCAAAGCAAGAAGAGGAAAACAGTGAAGGCAGAGTCAAAGATTAAGTGGGGGAAGTTACAGAAGGAAGAAGGTTGTACAGAGTTCATGAAGGAGTTGAGACAGGCTCTGGGTGGTAGGGAAGAATTACCAGATGGCTTGGAAAGTACAGCAAAAGTATTGAGGGAAATGGGTAGAAAGGTATGTGGTGTATCCAGTGAACAGAGGAAGGGAGACAAGGAGACTTGGTGGTGGAATGAGGAGGTACAGTACAGTATTCAAAGGAAGAGGTTATGAAAGAAAAAGTGGGATAATCAGGGAGATGAAGACAGAAGTATTTGGAATCTAAGTGCATGGCAAAGAGAGAGGTGGCAAAGGCAAAGGATAAGGCATCTATAGTGAGTTGTATGAGAGGCTTGACACTAAGGAAGGAAAAAAGGAGTTGAGAGAGGGGAGATCGAGCTGAAAAGATGTGTAGCAGGTTAGGCTGATTAAGGACAGAAATGTGACCTGTGCTGGCAAAATGAGTCACTGAGGAAATTATCAAAACTGAGGTAACATTTTTTTCCATATTCTGTATTGAAAGACCTTCAAAATGATCTTTAATTTGTAGGAAGTGTGCAAAAACGGACCCAGAAAAAGATGATTTGTTTATATTTTGGCTAGGTTTAAAACTTCGATCGGTCGGGAGTTACGTCTTACGCCAAAAAATACCTATTTTTATAAAGTACGATTTCTAAGCTTTACAATGATACCAGGCATTCATGGGGTTTTCCTGGGACTTGCCGCTAGCAAACAAAGAAAGGGTCATGATTTATGACTTCTCGTGCCTTAGTTCGTAATGACGCGATGTGCATTCCGACTCATTTTACCAGCACCGGTCACAAATGGTAATGTACTAACAAATGACGAGAGTGTGTTGAGAAGGTGGAAGGAGTACTTTGAAGAGCTGATGAATAAAGAAAATGAGAGAGGAAGAGGAGGATGGATGAAGGAAAGAGTGAATAAGGAAGTCCCGAGGATTAGCAAGGCGGAAGTGAGGGCAGCTTTGTAGAGGATGAAGAATGGAAAGGCGGTTGGTCCAGATGAACCTGTGGAGGTATGGAGATGTTTAGGAGAGATGGCAGTGGACTTTTTAACCACATTGTTAAACACAATCTTGGAGAGTACAAGGATACCTGAGGAGTGGAGAAGTGTTTTGGTACCAATTTTCAACAATAAAGGTGATGCTCAGCGCTAGGGCTGTTGCAGTAGAAGAATTTCCCCTGCGGTGATGGTGGACAGCTCAACACCGCGGTACACGGTATTACTGCAAATGTTTTTAGGACCCTGTGGTCTCGCAATTTAAACAGGGTTCATAACTTGTGTGGCAAACGATGGAAGCTGTGAGAAACTCGCTGCAGCTCCGCCTCAACTTTATGTGCATGTGTGACAATTGTGCCAAGCTCTGGTCTTACTAGGCACGCACTGCTGATTCTGTTAAAAAAAAAAAAAAAAAAAAGATAATCTTCCCAAAGCAGTGGCAGTAACTCCAGTATTTCAACTACGGTGTCTGTGGACTGGAGACTGCAGCGACATTCAGCTTATTTAAACAGACGGCCTCCGTGCAGGACCCTGCGTACCTCTTGTCTCCGTGATTTTTGCCGCTGTCCAAAAAAAAAAAAATCACATTCAAGCAAGCAAATGCACTATGCAGTAGTTGTTTCACTGTCTGAGCTCAATTGTCAGGATCATAAACACTCCACTCAGAAGGAAATAACACGCTTTGCTCCCTTTCAGTGTTCACTGTCACGGCTGTATTTAACAAGGAGTCCAAACGCTTCCAACACTAACTGCCTGCTGGACTCCATATGGAGAGAGAGTGCCCCACACGGTACTGACGCTGCCAACACCCGGTGCTATGGAAGCTTCTACAGGACCGGGTCCTGCCGCCATCAGTCCCAGGTGCAAACATGCTGTTGGCAATAAAAAGACAATTTATTTATTAATCAACAGGGGCACATAAGTGAACAACGAGATTTAGCCACACACACAAAAAAGTGAACACTGTGGTTGTTGTGGTTGCTCGTTTTCCTCCACAGTAGGCTTTGTCCATAGCGCGGTATTACATAACTGTGGTTATCACGACAGCCCTACTCAGAGCTGTAGTAACTACAGAGGCATAAAGTTGATCAGCCACAGTATGAAGTATAAAAAAATTGCCACATTCTGTTTCAAATTTATTAAAAAAGAAAAAAAAACAGTAATTTTATAATAATCTGCCTTTGTCCATCAGGACTATTCACTGTCCAGTTTTAAAACTCCTCTTAAAACCCATTTTTATTCTCTGGCTTTTGACCCAGTTTGAGACACTAATTTCATTTGTTCTTATTGTCTCTATTGTATGACTATTATTTTGTTTGTGCCATTTCATACTTTAGCTGTATTTTATTGTTTTTACATTTTATTTATTGTTGATGTACAGCACTTTGTGTCAACTGCTGTTTTTAAACAGCTTTATAAATAAAGCTGGATTGGATTAAAAAAAGATAAAACATTAGCCATGAAATAATACACAAATTTATAATAGTCTCAAATGTACAAGAAAAGTCATAATTTTACAAGAGAAAATTACAAATTTGAGGAAAATGGTTGCAAATTTAGATAAATTTACAGGGAAAAGTAGAAAACTATAAGAAAATTGTTATAAATTTTGGAGAAAAACCTCAAACTTTGAAGACTGAAGTCATTACTCAAGTTTTTAAGTAGGTGCTCTTTGTACCCTTAACTCAACTAGAAATTTTTGGTTGTCTACTTTTAATTACTAATTTCAAAGCACTGCTTTTACATGAGTAGAATTTCTGGCTACTATACACACCTCTGATCATATAATTTAAGCATGCATGAGTAAATTACTATTATGAATGTTTTTTTCCCTTCCCTACTCTTCGTCGATGGAAAAAAAGAAACACTAGAATAAAAATACAAATTTTGGTTATTTATGTATACCATGAAAAAAAATCTTGCAGGACAAAACATGACATTTGGTATTTTCTAACCTGTTTGTATACCACCATAGACAGAGAGAGAACCCGAATTAGACAGGGCTCAGAGAGGGAAACGCGAAACAGAAGAAAGGAGCCAAGTAGAGGAAAGTGTTCAGGCAGAGGGTCCAGGAGAGGTGAGAGCAGAGGGAGGAGAGAGGGATGACACCAGTAAAAAGTCCAAACACAGGACATCTGGGTGGGACCCCAACTGGCCTCATATGCCAACATTCAAGCCTTGGTTGTACAATACTTCAAATGGTAAGCTCCATTATGCAATATTACTGTGCAAAATAAAAAAAAAAAAAAAAAAAAGAAATAGTGTAAAATTAACATATTCCAGTTACAATTGTGTCATGTGTTTTCTAGAGAGAAGAGGTGAAGAAGAGAGTACAGGCAGGCTGGAGTGGGTGGAGACGAGTGTGGGGGTGATTTGTGACAGAAGGATAGCAGCTAGAGTGAAGGGGAAGATTTACAAGACTGTAGTGAGACCTGCTATGATGTATGGTTTGGAGACGGTGGTGCTGACAAAAAGACAAGAGGTGGAGCTGGAGGTGGCAGAGTTGAAGATGCTAAGATTTTCATAGGGAGTGACTAGCAGGGACAAGATTAGAAATGTACTTTTCACCCCACTTATATCACGGACACACAGATCGTCCCAAATGTCTCCTGAGCCGGTGGACGGAGCCACTGTTTATAGCAGGATACGATACAACAGGGAAGAGCTGCTAGCATTTAACCGCCACCCGGTCCCACTGGAAAAACTCGACATACCGAGAGAACTGAGGCGAAAACGCCGCGGCTGCCGGGCTGGAGTAAGGCGGAGGACAAAAAATATAAGGTACAGACCCTCCCTTCCATCTGTTGTCATGGGAAATGTACGGTCGATACTGGGAAAGTTAGATGAGCTAGCGGCTATCTCCCGTTATGATAGCACTTACCGGGAGTGCTCTCTCCTTTTGTTTACTGAGACGTGGCTAACTGAACTAGCAGCAGATGCTAACATTGAGCTGGAGGGTTTTCACATGATACGAGCTGACCGAACACCAGAGAGTGGCAAAACTAGGGGCGGTGGAGTGATAGTGTATGTTAACAACAACTGGTGTAGACCGGGACATATCACTGTAAAACAACGACACTGCAGCAAAGACATTGAGTTGCTAGCTGTTAGCATGAGGCCTACATATCTCCCGAGAGAACACTCACACGTGATCTGCATTGTTGTTTATGCAAATCCGACGGCGAACGCTGGGACAGCGCGTGACGTCATCCATTCAGTAACCAGCAGGCTGCAGACAGAACACCCAGATGCTCTTCTCCTCATCTCAGGCGATTTCAACCACGTTTCACTGTCTCCCATTCTGCCCACTTTCACCCAGTATGTCACATGCCACACTAGAGACAATAAAACACTGGATTTGTTCTACGCAAACACTAAGGAGGCGTACACCTCATCACAACTCCCCCCACTTGGGAGATCGGATCACAACTTGGTTCATCTCCGGCCGGTGTACAAACCCCTAGTGCACAGACAACCTCCGGCCATGCACACTGTGGAGTTATGGTCTGAGGAGACAATGGACACTCTAAAGGACTGTTTTGAAGCCACTGCCTGGAAGCAGCTCTGCGATCCACATGGTGAGGACATCGATGGCCTCATTCACACCTTCACGGGCTACCTCAGCTTCTGTGTGGACAAATCCGTTCCCACCAAGACCATACGGCGTCACTCAAACAACAAACCCTGGATCAACCCTGAGATAAAAACACTTCTGAGAGAGAAGAAGAGGATCTTCAGGTCGGGGAACAGGGAGATGCTGAAGTCCGTACAGAGGGAGCTGAGGAGAAAGATCAGAGAAGGCAAGGACAGCTTCAGGAAGAAGATGGAGGACAAGCTGCAACAGAGCGACATCAGCGGGGTCTGGAGAAACCTCAAAACCATCTCGGGGCTCCAGAATACCTCCCCCCAGGCCACGGGGGGCAGGGAGTGGGCGAACAACCTGAATCTGTTTTTCAATAGATTTGACCAACCGCCCTCCCCCCTGTCTGCACAACAACCACTGATGCCTCTAAGAAATCAAGTCCTGCTACCCACTCCCCACTCCACCGACACCCCCCCCCACTGCCAACACACAGCCCCCCATCCTGACCCTGACCAAGGCCCAGGTGAGGACGGAGCTGAGGAAGATCAAGGCGAGGAAGGCGTCGGGACCGGACGGCATCAGCGCAAAGCTCCTCAAGTCCTGTGCAGACCAGCTGTGTGGGATTGTGACGTATATCTTCAACATGAGCCTGAAACTGGGGAGGGTACCACAGCTGTGGAAAACATCTTGTGTGGTACCTGTACCAAAAACTTCCCACCCCAAAGACCTGAACAGCTTCAGACCGGTGGCCTTGACGTCCCACTTGATGAAGACCCTGGAGAGACTGCTCCTTGCTCATCTCCGCCCCCTGGTGGAACCAGCGATGGATCCACTCCAGTTCGCCTACCAGCATGGCATTGGGGTGGAGGATGCGGTGATCTTCCTCCTTCACCGTTCTCTGTCCCACCTGGAGAAGCCCGGGAATATGGTGAGGATCATGTTCTTTGACTTCTCCAGTGCTTTCAACACCATCCAACCGATGATCCTGAAGGACAAGCTGCTGCGCGCAGGGGTGGACCAGCACCTGTCATCATGGATCCTGGACTACCTCACGAACCGGCCTCAGTTTGTGAGAACCCGGGACTGTGTTTCCGACACGATCATCAGTAGCACGGGGGCCCCCCAGGGAACGGTGCTGGCTCCCTTCCTGTTCACTCTTTATACTGCGGACTTCTCACACAACACAACACATTGCCATCTACAGAAGTTCTCTGATGACTCTGCGATCGTTGGTCTCATCTCCAGCGGAGATGAAGCTGAGTACAGAGGGCTTATCCAGGACTTTGTGGACTGGTGCCATCGGAACTGCCTCCAGATCAACGCGAGGAAAACTAAGGAGCTGGTGGTGGACTGCCGCAGGCATGGGCAGCCCCTCACAGCACCAGTAAATATACAGGGAACAGACATCGAGATGGTGACATCCTACAAGTACCTGGGTATTCATCTGAACAATAAACTAGACTGGTCACACAATACTGACGCACTCTACAAGAAGGGGCAGCGCAGGCTGTTCCTGCTGAGTTGACTCAGGTCTTTTGGTGTACAAGGGGCGCTGCTGAAGTCATTCTATGACACGGTGGTGGCATCAGCCATCACTTTTGGAGTGGTCTGCTGGGGCAGTGGCATTACTGCAGCCGATAGGAAGAGACTGAACAAACTGATTAAGAAAGCTAGCTCTGTCCTGGGGCAACGCCTTGATCCGATGGAGGAGATAGGAGAGAGAAGGACGGTGGCTAAACTGTCATCTCTGCTGGAGTCCGAGTTCCACCCTATGCAGGACATACTGGATGCACTGAGGAGCTCATTTAGCAGCAGACTACATCATCCCAGGTGCACAACCGAGAGGTTTCGTAGGTCCTTCCTACCAACGGCTGTCAGACTGTACAACCTAAGCAGGGCTGCTCGCAGAGATAGCAAAAAAGACGTAACAAACTAATAGTTTTTTTTTTTTTTTTTTGAATGCAAAAGATGCAATAGACTTACACAATGGTCCTCTCCGGCATACAACTAGGAACATACCGGTCGCTATGGAGGGTGAGAATATGTATGGGCACATAATCATACCATGTAGGATAACTAAATAGACGGTTATGCTGTTTCATCCCACCTAGCAACAATGCTCTGCACTGTGTGTGTTTATATATTTACATATTTATTCCATCTAGCTACAATGCTCTGCACTGGGTGCGTTTATATTTATATATCTATATATTTATTCCATCTAGCTACAATGCTCAGCACTGGGTGTGTTTATATTTATATATCTATATATTTATTCCATCTAGCTACAATGCTCCGCACTGTGTTTTTATATATCTACATATTATTCCATCTAGCTACATTGCTCCGCACTGTGTGTGTTTATATACTTGCATATTTATTCCACCTAGCTGCAATGCTCCGTACTGTGGGTGTTTATATATTTACATATTTATTCCATCTAGCTACAATGCTCTGCACTGTGTGTTCATATATTCATATATTTATTCCATCCAGCTACAATGCTCTGCACTGTGTGTCTGTGTGTGTGTGTGTGTGTGTGTGTGTGTGTGTGTGTGTATATTTTATAGTAATATGTACATATGTATATTAGCTGCTCTTGCTTGCTTGTTTTTTTTCTTGCCTTCTGATTGTTGCTCTGAGTGTTGCTATCCCTGTGCTGTTGCAATCCTGGAATTTCCCCGTTGTGGGACTAATAAAGGCTTATCTTATCTTATCTTATCTTATCAGAGGGACAGCTCACGCTGAGCGGTTTGGAGACCAAGTAAGAGAGGCAAGGCTGAGATGATTTGGACACGTGCAGAGGAGGGATAGTGGATATATTGGACAAAGGATATTGAAGATGGAGCTGCCAGGCAGGAGAAAAAGAGGAAGACCACAGAGAAGATTCAAGGATGTAGTGAAGGATGACATGTAGAGGGCTGGTGTTAACAGAGGAAGATGCGAGGTATAGGCTGAGATAGAGGCAGATGATCCACTGTGGGACCCCTAAAGGGAGCAGCCGAAAGAAGAAGTTGAAGGTCTCTAAGAATTTTTTTTTCTCCCCTGAAGTAAAAGAGCTACTAAAATGGTTGTTTCCCCTGAGTGAATTGGGATCGGATTGAAACTGAATTGATTCAGAACCTCAAGAATCGGAATCGAATCAATTCTGGAAACTAGTGATGATTCCCAACCCTAATCACTACATGCCTATGTGACAACACCAGAATCAAATAACTTATCAGAAACTTATGGTTTTTCTTACAAGTTTGTAAATTTTTCTTCTGATTTGAGGTTTCTCCCCTTTCCTCCCCTCACAAATTACCTTAAAACTTATTGCTAGCAAATTTGCAACCCCCCATTAACCTAATTAATTTTTAAAAAGGCACAATTTTTCTCCTAATTTTCTGCTTCAAATTGTAGCTTTACTTATAAATTTAAGACTTTCTATTAAGTTTGTCATTTTCCCCAAATAATTACAGACGTGGATAAATCTGTTAGTTACCTTCCATTAAAGAAAGAAAATCCCACAATGGCCACTGAAATAACTTGAAACAGACAAAAGTAATAATTAAAAAAATTTCTAAAAAAAAAAAAAAATGAACTAATGAAAATCAGACATTGCTTTTGAAATTTGGTTCAACAGAATCATTTAAAAAAAACAAAAACAAAACTGGTCTGGACAAAAACAATAATATCCTTAACTTAATATTTTGTTGCACAACCTTTTGATACAGTCACTGCAATCGAGCAATTTCTGTACCTCTCAATGAGACTTCTGGACCTGTCCACAAGTATTTTGGTCCATTCCACGTGAGCAAACTGCTCCAGCTGTCTCAGGTTTGAAGGGTGCCTTCTCCAGACTACATGTTTCAGCTCCTTCTACAGATGTTCAATAGAATTTAAATCAGGGCTCATAGAAGGTTACTTCAGAATAGGGATGTTAATTATTAATTGACTTTCAATTAATTGTTGATAAGAATTTAGTTGACTAAATTAAATTAGTTGTCAATTAATTGATAACTCACTAGTAATTTTCAATGGGAGCTTGTTCTATGAAATGTAGTAGCTTTGCCATCCAGGCGGGGGCGCACACGGTCACCTAATGCCACATTTCAACCAAAAAAGCAGAAGAAGATGCTAAGCCCCAAGAGCGCATGCGCTGTGCAGAGCGAAAAAAAAAACTCACCCTTCCGGGTTACGTCAGACAGCCACAAGTTCCAATGGCACGTTCTAATGTCCAAGCGCCTATTTCAAATCAACAGGACGGACTGCAGCAGGCTAAACAAGTGCCAAAACCTATCCCCGCTAGATGGGAAAGCAGACTGGCCTCAAGTTACCACTGAGGTAACAGACAACAGAGGGAGCCCAGATCATACTGGGTTTGCCAGGATTGCCGGGGTACTGTGATAATGTTTAACATGCAACAGATGAAGCAGCTCAACTTATTTTCCTGTTATAACCGTCTACCAGTGCATCCCAGTAAATTAGAACGTGAAAGTTATTTTTAATATAACTAAAAAAGAAATTTTATGATATTGGTAGTAGTTTTTAAAATAAATAAAAAATCATGATATTTGTAATTTACTGAGATGTGCCAGCACAGAGTACACACTATATACAGTGCAAAATTTGTTAAACTACAAAAAAATGCCATTGTCCACAGTAAAAAAACAAAAAAAAAAAACAAAAAAAAAATGCAAATGGTACAATAAATCATTGAGAAATATAATTTCATGTTTTATTCAGTATATGAAAAAACAGCAACTTTTTATGTTAAAGATAGATCGTATTGTACTGAGTGAAATTCAGATCCTCAGGAAAAATGCTGCTTATCAATTAATCGTTATTTAATCGATAAGGTCAATCAATTATCAATTAATGAATTAATCAATAACTTGCATCTATACGTCAGATTAGTCCAATGTTTTGTTCTTAGCCATTCTTGGGTGTTTATACCTGTGTGTTTTGGGTCATTATCCTGTTGGAGGACCCATGACCTGTGACTGAGACCAAGTTTTCTTACACTGGGCAACACATTTTGCTCCAGAATGCCTTGACAGTCTTGAGATTTCATTGTACCCTTCAAAGATTCAAGACACCCTGCGCCAGAAGCATCAAAGCATCCCCAAAACAAAATTGAGCCCCCTCCATGTTTCACAGTAGGTATGGTGTTTATTTTCTTTTAAAGCTTAATTTTTCCTTCTGTAAACACAGAGCTGATGTGATTGTCCCAAAAGCTCCAGTTTTGTCTCATCAATCCAAAGGACAACCTCCCAGAAACTTTGGAGCATGTCACTATGCAAGTTGGTTGTTTTTTAAATGTTTTTCTATCAACAGTGAAGCCCCCCTATTCTTCTTCCACTGAGCCCAGTGTTGTTCAAAATGCGACCCAAGGTGCAATCAAAAAGCAACGTACCTTGACCTTGGAGTTCAGCTTGAATAATTTTGGATGGTTTTCTTGGTACTTTTTCTACAATACACACTATCCTTCTGATCAGCCTGGAGCTGCATTTCCTCTTGCATCCACATCTTTGAATGTTGGCTACAATACCATTTTGGTGACACATGGGGAGTGCATAATAGTATAGCATCTTAGACAAGAACAAAGAGCAGAGTTTCCCTGGGAGATAACAGGGAGGTGTGAAGGATGAATGCAGTGTGACCTTTTGTGTGTTAGAAACTTCTAGAAGAATGTTAAAGGATTAAGGAAGTGAATGCGATGTGACCTTTTGTGTGTTTGAAGCTTCTAGAAGAATGCCATGCTTTTTAAGAGGAGCGTCTCTGCTGAGTATTCATTCTGACTATGCTTCTGTGTGAGATGTGTAATAAACTGAGTCAAATCCGCCTCGTTATTTACACGCTCCATCCACACTGGTGACCCAAGACGAATAATGGAACACGGCGAAAGATCCCCGGAGCCAGCCTCGTTGGGAGCCCCCAGCCAAGCATATGCTGTTGCAATCAAGCTACCGGATTTTTGGCAGCACACTCCGCGCTCCTGGTTCCACCTAGTTGAGGCGCAGTTCGCCCTCCGGGGGATATCAGCGGATGACACGAAGTTCCACTATGTGGTCGCAACACTCGACGCCCGCACGGCTCAGCACGTGGAGAGCCTGCTCGATCAGCCACAACCAACGACAAGTACGGTGCGCTGAAGGCTGCACTCATCCAGCACTACACACTCTTGGATGGTGAGAGAGCAGAGAGACTCCTGACGCGGACTGGGTTAGGAGATGGGTCGGCCATTGACCTGATGGAGAAGATGCTGAGATTAAAGGGCACGGACGACGACCATTTCATTTTTACCCACCTCTTCCTCCGGAACTTTCAGTCAGCGACGAGAGCGACCCTGGCCAATTTGCCGTTGCTGGCCAAGTGGGACTATCGTGCGCTGGCCCGAGAAGCAAACCAGATCATCATCGCCAGCAGAGAGTTCACGACCATCGCGGCAGCGACGGAGCTCGGCGCGACGGCCGGAGGAGGCGAGGAGCCATCGACGGCAGCAGCAGAGCCACCGACGACAGCAGCAGCGGGGGCCAAAGAACGCGGGGAAGACACCCTTTGTTTCTACCACCGCCGCTTTGCAGAGAGGGCACGCAAATGTATACCACCGTGCCAGTTCAAGCGCTCGGGAAACGCCAAGACCGGGGGTCGGTAGCAGCCGCGACCCTCGGGGAGGAGAACAAGCTGCTCTACTTGACGGACACATGCTCGGGGAGGCATTTCCTCGTGGACACCGGCGCCCAGATGAGTTTCATCCTGTCGACCTACGCTGACCGGCTGGCAGGATCTAGCGGCCCTGAGATGGCAGCAGCAAACGGCTCGGAGATTAAGACCTTTGGTGAGAGGACTCTACTCCTGTCTCTACACGGTCGTACATTTGAGTGGACTTTTGTCATAGCAGCATTGAATTTCAATATACTGGGGGCTGATTTTTTTGTGCACACATGGTTTGTTGGTTGATGTCACTAACAGGCGCCTGGTTGATGCACTGTCCTTTGATTCTATCCCCTGTATAGCTCGAGCGTCCCGGCCAACAGCACAAGCCAACGTCACAGCTGCATGCGGTAAGTTCCACACACTGCTCACTCAGTTCCCACCACTCACTGTCCCGACGTTTTCGGCAGCCATCGCTAAGCACAGGGTGGAGCATTTTATCACCACTACCGGGCCGCCCGTTTTTGCAAAACCTCGGCGCTTGGACGCAGCTAAACTGGCCATAGCGCGCGAGGAGTTCGACAACCTGGAGAGGTTGGGCATCATCAGGCGTTCAAACAGCCCATGGGCTTCCCCGCTACACATGGTCCCTAAAGCTGAGGGTTTGTGGCAACCTTGCAGGGATTTCCGCAGGTTGAACAACGCTACAGCGCACGACCGCTACCCAATTCCTCACATTCAGGATTTTTCCGTTCACCTGGCAGGAGCACACGTTTTTTCTAAAATAGGCCTGGTCCGCGGTTACCACCAAGTCCCAGTGCGC
This sequence comes from Pholidichthys leucotaenia, assembly GCA_020510985.1. Classification (NCBI taxonomy): domain Eukaryota; kingdom Metazoa; phylum Chordata; class Actinopteri; order Cichliformes; family Pholidichthyidae; genus Pholidichthys; species Pholidichthys leucotaenia. The sequence goes on from CM035846.1 coordinate 223,658,234, forward strand.
GCTGAGGACATACCCAAAACAGCGGCGATAACTCCGTTCGGTTTATTCGAGTTTTTGCGCATGCCATTTGGGCTTAAAGGGGCTGCACAGACGTTTCAACGCATGATGGATGCAGTGCTGCGCGATCTCCCTGTCGTGTTCGTCTATTTGGACGATATCTTGGTAGCCAGCGCGTCCGAAGACTAACGCGAAACCCACCTCACGGCGGTTTTCCAGAGGTTGGAAGAGCACGGGTTAATAATCAACCCAGCGAAATGTCAGTTCGGGGTATCGCGGATTAATTTTTTGGGGCACTGCGTCTCTCCCAAAGGAGTGGTTCCGCTGCCTGACAAAGTACGTGCAGTAGCAGATTTTCCCCGGCCGCAAACGGTCAGGGCACTACAGGAATTTTTGGGAATGGTGAATTTTTATAACCGTTTCCTTCCCCGCGCAGTACAGCTCATGCAACCACTGTACGCCGCGCTCAAAAAACAGAAACCCGCGGATAAGATCGAATGGTCCCCGGAGCGAGAGCGGGCGTTCTCGGAAGTCAAAGCAGCCCTGGCAAACGCCGCATTGCTGGCACATCCAGACCCAATGGCCTGCATAGCGCTCACCACCGACGCTTCAGACGTGGCCATAGGGGCGGTCGTGGAGCAGCGCGTAACCAGGGCTTGGCAGCCGCTCGCCTTTTTCAGCAGGACTTTGCGCGACAGTGAACGTAAATACAGCGCGTTCGACAGAGAGTTGCTGGCTCTCCACCTGGCCATTCGCCATTTCCAGTTCTGGCTGGAAGGGCCACAAGCCACTAACATTCGCGACGGCCAAGGTTTCAGAACCGTGGTCGGGCCGGTAGCAGAGACAGCTGGCCGCGATCTCAGAGTTTACTACCGATATTCAGCATGTGTCGGGTAAACTGAATGTAGTGGCAGACTGCTTCTTGCGCGCCGTGGCGGCCCCAGTCTGTGTGGGGATAGATTACGCAGCCAAGGCCGCGGAGCAGGTTAGTGACGAGGACATGTGCGCGCTCCAGTCTGGACCAACAGGGTTAAGGCTGGAGAGCAGGGTGCTGCAAGATGGCATGCCCCCCGTAATCTGTGATGTCTCCACGGGGCGACCGCGTCCCGTGGTACCGGCTACGTGGCACCGCCGCGTGTTTGACTCGATTCATTCTTTGGAGCACCCAGGAGTACGTGCGTCGGTCAAAATGGTAGGAGTGAAATTCGTGTGGCCGAGCCTTCGCAAACAAGTGAAAGAGTGGGCAGCAGTCTGCATGGCGTGCCAACAAGCCAAGGTACACAGACACACGAAGGCTCCCTTGGAGCCGTTTCGCATCCCGGCTAAGAGGTTCGACCATGTTCACGTGGACCTCGTGGGCCCCCTCCCGCCATCACAGGGGTGCACGCACCTTCTGACAATGGTGGACCGCACCACGCGCTGGCCGGAAGTGGTTCCACTGGCGACAACCACAGCCGAGGAGGTGGCGCGCGTGTTAACAGCATGGGTGGCGCGTTTTGGAGTCCCGTCGGATATCACGTTTGACAGAGGCCCTCAATTTGTTTCCGAATTCTGGTCAACAATGGCCCGCAGCCTGGGTGTTACAATTCACCGCACAACTGCGTACAATCCACAGGCTAATGGGTTATGCAAACGTTTTCATAGGTCATTGAAAGTGGCTCTCAGGGCGTCACTGACGGATGCAAATTGGGTAGACAAGCTACCGTGGGCTTTATTGGGGTTACGTTCTGCGCCTAAAGAGGATCTGGAAGATTCCCCGGCTGAACTCGTTTTTGCGCAGCCACTTCGGCTGCCCGGGGAGTTTCTTCCAGATAATCCCGCGCCGGGCAGCTCCCCGTCTCAGCTGTTGCAGCGTAGCATAGACATAAGCACGCTGCCGGGCCCTGCTCACCACAGTTTTCCGCGCGTTTTTGTGCCTAAAACTTTGAAAAACGCGGAGTTCGTTTTTGTCAGACACTATGTCCATCGGCCTCCACTGCGCCCACCTTATGATGGACCGTTCAGAGTGCTGGAAACAGGGGACAAGCATTTTTTGCTAGATTTGGGGGGTAGGAGGGAAAAGATTGGCATAGACAGACTCAAACCCGCTTTTGTGGTGGCGGACGAGCAAGTGTTGTTGGCGAGGGCTCCTCGGCGTGGAAGACCCCCACGGGGAGCTTCCCAGAGAAAAGATTCCCCAGAGCACCCACACAGACAGACTTTTACTCCTCAAACATCAGCCCCCCAGCATGATAGCACCGCGGAGGCGGTGAATCCGGGTTACAGCAGATACGGGAGAAGACTGAAGCCCAAGCAGCATGTGGATTGATGTTTAATGATTTTACCACAGCATATGGACTGTCATTCTATTGTTCTATCCAAGACGCTCGGGGGGGTCGTTTGGTGACACATGGGGAGTGCATAATGGTATAGCATCTTAGACAAGAACAAAGAGCAGAGTTTCCCTGGGAGATAACAGGGATGTGTGAAGGATGAATGCAGTGTGATCTTTTGTGTGTTAGAAACTTCTAGAAGGATGTTAAAGGATTAAGGAAGTGAATGCGATGTGACCTTTTGTGTGTTTGAAGCTTCTAGAAGAATGCCATGCTTTTTAAGAGGAGAGTCTCTGCTGAGTATTCAGTCTAACTATGCTTCTGTGTGAGATGTGTAATAAACTGAGTCAAATCCGCCTCGTTATTTAAACGCTCCACACCATGAACATTATTCTTTTTAATATTTGCAACTGTTCTCACAGGAGTATGAAGCTGCTTGGATATGATTTTATAGCCTTTACCATGATTATCTATAATCTTCTTTCTGAGCTCCTCAGAAAGCTCTCTCCTTTGCTTTCTCTGGTCATGTTCAGTGTGATGCATACAGTGATACCAAACTACACAGTAGCATATTTTTAATACGTTGAATGGCTGATGAAAAGCTTGAGGGCACATGTGATGCTAATTACAGGACATATCTTTGTTTAACATATCCCTATGGACAAATTATTGCCTGCACAAAGGAAGTAATGTTTTCGGTAGCATTGGTTGGTTTGTCTGTTTGGTGATTTGTTTGTCTGTTACCAACATAACTCAAAAAGTTATGAATGGATTTTGATGAAATTTTCAGCAAAGGTGTGTAATGGCATGGGGAACAGATGATTAGATTTTGGTGGTGATTCAGATCATGATGTGGATGCAGGAATTTTTTGAATATTATTTTATATATTAGTCTGGCGCTTTTTATGTACTGCCCCTTAAAGACGTGTCCATGCTATCGGGCCATGCACCTCAGCAGCCCAGAAGCCAAACACTGCAGAAAAAGTATTACGGGGCATGTCCACCAAACTCATTTTTCCTGCTGTAGGCAACCATTTTCTCTTCATTCTTTATACAGACCAGCGTTTATGGCGCTGAAACACTTTGAGCGGTGGCCACTTTTTGTCGCGGTGCTCAGTGCTGAAAAAAGTTTTCAACTTGTCAGACTACTGTACAGTTGCGCTCTTCAATGTCAGACCTTTCTAAGCAGCCAATCAGAATTAAGGAAGGGCGGGACATAGGGCGCCGGTACAGGAAGACGAGAATGGGAGGTGATGTAGAGGAGGTGGAGGCTGAACTTTGCTGCATCAAACAATGTGAATTTGTAGTTATTAACTGCAAAAAAATGGTATGATACCACACTGTTGTGTAATATTGCTTAATAAATATGAACCTTGTCAGCAGACTGTAATGGAGAAGAGAGGAGTAAAGTAGAAAAAAAAGAAAACCGACCTGAAAGATTCAATAAACCATGATGTTGATTTAAGGTGGAATTGCCCTGCCCCAGTGTATGGTCAATACAATTGTGATGTTATTATTATTATTATTATTATTATTACTAGTGCATACCCGTAGAAACCAAATACAAGCAAGTATTTCTGCATGCCCGTAGAAAGCAAATGTAAGCAAGCGCGTCACCACTCGTTCAGTGATGCCTGCCTTTGATCTTTGATGATGTCATAGCGAGTCCTATGATCTCTGATGATGTCATAGGGAGTGCTATGATCATGAGTGATGCCTGCCATTGATCACTGATGATGTCTTAGCGAGTCCTATGATTGTGAGTGATGCCTGCCTTTAATCTCATAGCATAGCGAGTCCTATGATTGTGACATCATCGCTGACAGAGATTTCTTGAATTATATAGAGTGATGTAGTCATATTGTTTTTGCTGTCATTTCTCTGTCTGTTAATAACTAGTGCATACCTGTGCATGCCCGTAGAAACCAAGTATAAGCAAGTATTTCTGCATGCCCGTAGAAAGCAAATGTAAGCAAGCGCATCACCAATCGTTCAGTGATGCCTGCCTTTGATCTTTAATGATGTCATAGCGAGTCCTATGATCTCTGATGATGTCATAGGGAGTGCTATGATCATGGGTGATGCCTGCCATTGATCACTGATGATGTCTTAGCGAGTCCTATGATCGTGAGTGATGCCTGCCTTTAATCTCATAGCGAGTCCTATGATTGTGACATCATCGCTGACAGAGATTTCTTGAATTATAGAGAGTGATGTAGTCATATTGTTTTTGCTGTCATTTCTGTCTGTTAATAACTAGTGCATACCTGGGCTGCACGGTGGCGCAGTGGTTAGCACTGTGGCAGCACAGTTTTACCCTCGGCCGGGGGATCGCGGGGACCGTGAGATCGTGGGTTCGATCCCAGCCCCCGGCCAATAGTGATCTGTGTGGAGTTTGCATGTTCTCCCCGTGTTTGCGTGGGTTTACTCCGGGATTTCTCCGGTTTCCTCCCACATGCCAAAAACATGCAGGTTAGGGAGTTAAGGGGCGCTTGCGCACGCAGCGACCGGCAACTGGTGGTTTGTCACCAGACTGCAGAACAAATCTACCTACGGGTACAAATAAGTAACAAAAAAAAAAAAAAAAATACCTGTGCATGCCCGTAAAAACCAAGTATAAGCAAGTATTTCTGCATGTACGTTGAAAGAAGGTGTAAGCAAGCACGTCAGCACTTGTTCAGTGATGCCTGCCTTTGATCTCTGATGGTGTCATAGCAAGTCCTATGATTGTGAGTGATGCCTGTGTTTGATCTTTGATGACATCATAGCAAGTCCTATGATCGTGAGTGATGCCTGCCTTTGATCTTTGATGTCATAGCAAGTGCTATGATCGTGAGTGATGCTTGCCTTTGATCTTTGATGTTCTATGATCATGAGTGATGCCTGCCTTTGATCACACACAGATTTTCTTGAATCACCCTATACTGTGATGTCTATATGATGTCATATAGATATCACGTAGCGATCATAGGCACATCATAGGCGATTCTCTGATCTTTTAGTGAGTCCTATGGTCGTGACAGACAGACACACAAGAGATTTCTTGAATTATATATATATAGAGTGAAGTGATGATGATAATGAACAGATGATTGGGGTCGGACTCAAGTGACATAATGTTACACACTCTTGTACAGTAGGTGGTGGTATGCACCTTTCAGTTGTTTGCCATTTGCCAGTAACCGAGAGAAGATGATTAGATTTTGGTGATGATCTCAAAATGCATACCTCCACCAAGGCTCTTATCTTCTCACAGTGTTAGCAACAATACCCCGAAACTACTAGATAGATTTGGATGAAATTTTCACCAGAGGTGGCCCTTGGCCCAAAGATGAACTCATCAGATGTTGGAGGTGGTCCGTGATTGCATACCTCTGCCAAGGCCCTATCTTGCAATGTACAGATGGATGGCAATATGGACGGACAAAGGGACGGAGGGGAGGACAAAGGGAGGGAGGGATGGAGCCTTGGTAGAGGTATGCGCTCTGTGACTGCCCTCTAGCTTTCAATCTTTTCTAGGTGTACCATCATTTTTGTCCAGGCCAATTTCATTTTTATTTTTTTTTTATGATTATGTTGAACCAAAATTCAAAAGCAATGTCTGGTTTTCATTAGTTCATTTTTAGAATTTTTCTAATTTATTATTACTTTTGTCAGTTTCAACTTATTTCAGTGACCATTGTGGGATTTTCTTTAACGGAAGGTTGCCAACAAATATGGCCACGTATGTATGAGACTTTTTCTCATACATACGTGTAAATGTGTCATGTTTTCTCTTAAATGCTCAGCTTTCTGGAATTTAACTGTTAAAACAACTCAAACAGTGGACTGGCATCCAAATAATGAATTTGAAAAGCCAAAACCAATGTAACAAATATCTTCGTACAACACAATAAATTTCAGTGCAGAATGTATTCAAAAGATGTGAAAATGCATGGACATATCACAATTTATAAACTACAGTACACTGAGGCAAACCAAAACTAAACTCAGTCTGCAAGCATTCAATGAGGATCTTCTAATCAACTTAACTGTTTACACCTGATTAAAGTATAAGCCTGACCAGTGTAAAAAAAAGGGGAAGTGTTACAACTGAAACTGACTAAAATGCCTTGAGAAAATACATCCTAATACTGCCAACAGTTTCTTATTTCACAGTCAACAGAATACAGAGTTAATCATGCAATCCTATAAGTTGTGCCCAGAAAAAAGCACATCACGATTGCCTAAAGTTATCACATACCAATGCAAGATAAAAGATTTTTTTTTAAAAATAACACTAACACACTTGTCAAAAATCAGTTCTACTAACTCCAAATATGAGACTGTTTCATCTGTTTTTTTTTTTATTTGGAAAAATGGTAGATTTTACTATACACACACAAGGCATAACCCACATCAGCTACAGTCTGAGCAAGATCATAATTTTATGTCAGCTAGAGCCAATAAACCCTCTTTCCTTCAGATTGTAACCTGTGTGGAAGTGTAATCCTATAAAGTGAGCAGACAAAGGTTTTCCCCCGTCTGGGTTGGGCCTAATACACTAAGCAGGTGTAGCACCGCTGTCAGGACACAGATACACACCGAATGCTGTTTACTGTACCGGCCATCACCCTTCTGACACAAACCCTCATGGCTCACACCACTTTGTATGTGTGTGAAATACATTTAACCCCTGGAAATACGTGTAAATATTGTGACCTATATTTAACATTAACCTTTAAACACACGCACGGCTTTTCAACAGAATATTCCGTATATGTATTCAAGAAATCGGGCTCCAAACATGGATATTCACCACACAATTTCAATAAATCAAATGAGCCCCCGGCTGATGTTAACCAGCTAGCACGTCTGCTAGCTGACCCTTTCCAGCAAATAGACCGGGCCAGAGGCTAAATGTTGTTTAGCTGCCCGATTACAGTCGGCTTGCTAATGAAGCCCCATCCTGCATGAGTCATCCCGTTTGACAGGAACCTATATCAACGATGTTCCTTAAATTGCACCACCATTACCAAAAATCCACACGGTGACATAATGTCGGAGTATTATCCAAACATTGGGTGCACCAAATCAGTCTTTCGTAGCTGACATTTTCACTCTGCGCGCCTAAATGGAAACAGAGACGGTGAATGCCGTTTTTAATATCTCGGTTGACATCAATAACGTTTACAGTCAACTAACTTCGCTACATGCTGTGCTTGACAGCCACGGCCTCACAGGTTTACATTTCCATCCATAACGGGGACATTTCGCTCGCCACAAATGGCAAAACATGCTACCTATAAATAGCCGGATGCTAGCGTTAAGAGATAAGCCGGCTAATGACAGGCAGCGATCGAGGGCGTTCCGAAGCTATCCAGGTATTACCCATATCCCAACCGTTAGCCGCATTAGCCTTGCAGCTAATGTTGTAGTGCCGTAAACATCGAGAAGCTAAAATTCAACGGAGGTCTGCTTCAACTACCGACTGAATCCTTTCATCTTTAGTTAACATATATGGGGACAGTGCACGGACGCAGTCTGCGTCGCAACAGTAGCCGTATTGTTTTTCTCATTCTGCCACTTACTCACCTTCGTTTGCCAAGTCCGCCATTTTACTTCGACGCTCACACACCCACAACCCACCGCGCAGATAACACAACTTCACACACAAACGTGTTTGCATCTGTTCCACCGGTGAAAAAGCAGCCAGCGACCCCTGCCCTCCGCGGTGATCCCCACGGTACTGACACACAAACACAGCGTCATTCCACGGCTGTCACTGTGTTCATTTGATTTGACACTCTCGCCTCTTTACCGTTTTTCGCCTCCTTAGGCCTCTGCAGGTGGTGGCACAGATTTTAAAGGTAGGCAGTCATTTTCGACAAGTTTGCAGAATTGCACCAAGCAGCATGGGAACTCTAGATGATAGGGTTTTATGAAAGGAAAACAATAGTTTGACGGGGGAAAATCACTCATCATCAGCCTAAGCAGGGGTCAAAGATGGAGTTTTGTCCGTATCTACTGCTTTTTAACATAACGCTAGAAAATAATATGGGCAACATGCCTGCATTCTATAATCTGAAATTAACCTCTGGATCAGTATGTTTTCAGTTCATGAGTGCGTGTTCAACCATGTAAAAGTAGTCTAGAGCTACTTTTATGCTATGTTCAGTGTTGCCAACTCCTCAGTCAGGAAAGTAGCTATTGGTTGTCCTAAAAGTCGCTAAATGACATTATCATCCATCCATCCATCTTCTTCCGCTTAATCCTTTTCGGGTCACGGGGGGCTGGAGCCTATCCCAGCATCTTTGGGCGAGAGGCAGGGTACACCCTGGACAGATCGCCAGTCCATCGCAGGGCCAACACAGAGAGACAGACAACCATTCACTCTCACAGTCATACCTAAGGACAATTTAGAATCCCCAGTTTTGATGCCAGTTAACCTAACTTGCATGTTTTTGGCATGTGGGAGGAAACCGGAGAAATCCCGGAGTAAACCCACACAGACACGGGGAGAACATGCAAACTCCACACAAATCACTGTTGGTCGGGGGCTGGGATCGAACCCAGGATCCCCCGGCCAAGGCTAAATTTGCATAATTGGTCAATTGCATGTAATTGTAATGGACGCTGAAGGAGAGAAGAGTAATGTTGTGGGAAAGACAAAAAGTGAGTAAAAAAACACTCTAAATATGTTTAGAACTACAAATTAACTTTCTTCTGTTGATGGTTTGTTATAATTTTTCCATTTAAATAGACCATCACTTCTCAAAATAACTTCATGACTTTAATGCTTTGTCTAGACCCACGTTACATAAATCAGTTTTGTCCTGCATTGTTAAATGTTAAATTAACAAATTTAACATTTGTTACAATTTGTAATTTGTAATAATTAAATTTGTTCAAATTTAATCAAAAAACTGTTATGTGGGGTGTAATTGCTAGCTCTCCATCCAACCCTCCTCCTTTATCCAGGCTTGGGACAGTACCAGTAGTATGCCCGTGTATCATCTCCAATAAACTGATTCCCATTCCTTTCTGTATTTTCGAGCGTACAGTTTAGACTGCGACATTATGAGCTAGCTAGCTAGATGTTTAGCTTATGTTGTGGAGGGAAAAGATCCAGCTGTGGCGATGCATATTGTAGAGGAGTCAGCAGACAGCGTCTCAGTCAGGAAGCAGTGATTAAACATAAGAGAATAATAGGCAGGGATGTCATGGGGAGCTGGCAGGAAGAGGGAGCTGGGGGTTTAAGGGAGATGCATTGTGGGGTTAGATGTTATGCAGTGTGATGTGAAATGTCATGCAGATGTGAGATGATCTGTTGAGTTTATAAGAAGAACCTGGCTTGACTGATTCATTGCTTTTCTGTGTATGGATGATGTGAGAGTGTTAATAAAGCTTCGTCTGTTCGTACACTGGCCTCATCATTTCCAACACTCTCCACACTGGTGACCCTAGACGTATTGTGGAACACGAGGCAAGAACCCCGGAGTCGGCCCAGACGGGAAGCCCCAGCAACGCAGCAGGCATCCCACAGACGGCCCGGACAGGAACCCCCAGCAACACATGCGCTGTTGCAGTCAAGCTACCGGACTTTTTGCAGCACAACCCACGCTCTTGGTTCCACCACACCGAGGCCTAGTTCGCCCTCCGGGGAATAACGGCAGACGACACCAAGTTTTACCATGTGGTTGCAGCGCTGGACGCTCGCACAGCTCAGCAGGTAGCAAGCCTGCTCGACCAGCCCCCAGCCCACGACAGATACGAGGCTCTCAAAGCTGCGCTGATTCGGCGCTACACGTTCTCGGGCTGTGAGAGAGCAGAGAGGCTCCTGAGGCGTTCCGAGTTAGGAGATGGTTCGGCCGTCGATCTGATGGAGAAGATGTTGGCATAAATGGGCACGGACGATGGGCATTTTCTGTTTGCCCACCTTTTCCTCCGGAACCTTCCAACAGAGGCAAGAGCGGTCCTGGCTAATTCGCTGTTGCTGGCCGCGCGTGACTTCCGTGCGCTAGCCCAGGAGGCAGACTGGCTCATCCTCACCACCAGAGCACTCATGGTGAATGCAGCGGCATCGGAACCCAGCGAGACGACCAGAGGAGGCGAGGAGCCACCGACGGTAGCGGCAGCGGGGGCCAAGGAGCGCCAGAGAGACACGCTCTGCTTCTACCACCGCCATTTTGGAGGGAACGCACGCAGATGTGCGACACCGTGCCAATTGAAGCGCTCGGGAAATGCCAGGGCCGGCAGTCGGTAGCAGCTGCGACCGCCGACGAAGAGAACAAGCTGCTCTACGTGACGGTCTCACGCTCAGGGAGGCGTTTCCTCGTAGACACCGGAGCCCAGAAGAGCATCATCCTGCCAACCTACACTGACCAGCTGGCAGGACCTAGCGGCCCCGGGCTGGTAGCAGTAAACGGCTCGGACATTAAGACCTTTGGTGAGAGAACACTGGCTTTATCTCTACACGGCCATACATACGAGTGGACTTTTGTCATAGCAGCACTGAGTTTCCCAATCCTGGGAGCTGATTTTCTGTGTGCGCATGGTTTACTAGTTGATGTTGCTAACAGGCACCTGGTTAATGCACTGTCCTTTGACTCTCTCCCCTGTACAGCTCGAGGGGCCGGGCCAGCAACACAAGCCAACGTCACAGCTCCAGGCGGTAAGTTCCACACACTGCTCACTCAGTTTCCAGCACTCACGGTCCCGACGTTTTCAGCGGCCATCGCTAAACACTGGGTGGAGCACTTTATCACCACCACCGGGCCGCCTGTTTTCGCATGACCTCAGCGCTTGGATGCAGCTAAACTGGCCATAGTGCGCGAGGAGTTTGCCAGCCTGGAGAGGTTAGGCATCATCAGGCGATCAAACAGCCCATGGGCATCCCCGCTACACATGGTCCCTAAGGCTGAGAGGTCGTGGCGACCGTGCGGGGATTTCCGCAGGTTAAATAACGCCACAGCACACGACCGCTACCCAATTCCCCACATTCAGGATTTTTCCGTTTACCTCACCGGAGCACGCATTTTTTCTAAAATAGACCTGGTCCGCGGTTACCACCAGGTCCCAGTGCACGCGGAGGACATACCCAAAACAGCGGTAATAACTCCGTTCGGCTTGTTCGAGTTTCTGCACATGCCATTCGGATTAAAAGGAGCGGCACAGACGTTCCAGCGCATGATGGACGCGGTGCTGCGCGATCTCCCATTTGTGTTCATCTACCTGGACAATATCCTGGTAGCCAGTGCGTCCGAAGACGAACACATAACCCACCTCAGGATGGTTTTCCAGAGGTTGGAGGAGCACGGGTTAATAATCAACCCGGCGAAGTGCCAGTTCGGCGTGACGGGGATTGATTTTTTGGGGCACCACTTATCACCGGAGGGAGCGATACCCTTGCCTGACAAAGTGCGCGCAGTGGCGAACTTTCCCCGGCCTCAGACGGTCAGGGCGCTGCAGGAATTTTTGGGGATGGTTAACTTTTATAACCGTTTCCTCCCCCGTGCCGCTTAACTCATGCAGCCATTGTACGCCGCGCTCAAGAGACGGAAACCCGCGGATGGAGTCGAATGGACTCCGGAGCGGGAGCAGGCGTTCTCTGAGGTTAAAACAGCCCTGGCAAACGCCGCACTGTTGGCGCACCCAGACCCGGCGGCCCGGATAGCGCTCACTACCGACGCCTCCGACGTGGCCATAGGGGCCGTCGTGGAGCAACGTGTCGCCGGTTCTTGGCAGCCGCTCGCTTTTTTTCAGCAGGGCTTTGCGCGACAGTGAGCGCAAATACAGCACGTTCGACAGAGAGTTGCTGGCTCTCCATCTGGCCATACGCCACTTCCAGTTCTGGCTGGAAGGGTGCAGCTTCACCGTGTTCGTGGACCACAAGCAGCTGACGTTCGCGATGGCCAAGGTTTCGGAACCAAGGTCGGGCCGGCAGCAGAGACAGCTGGCCGCGATCTCAGAGTTTACTACCGATATTCAGAATGTGTCGGGTACACTGAATGTGGTGGCGGACTGCCTCTCGCGCATGGTTGTGGCCCCGGTCTGCGTGGGGATAGATTATACAGCCATGGCCGCAGAGCAGATTAGCGATACGGATGTGCGCGCGCTCCAGTCTGGACCAACAGGGTTAAGGCTGGAGAGCAGAGTACTGCAAGACAGCAGCCCCCCCCCCCCAATCTGCGACGTCTCCACGGGACGCCCGCGCCCAGTGGTCCCGGTCGCGTGGCGCCGCAGCGTGTTTGAGTCAGTTCACGCTTTGGCGCACCCAGGAGTGCGCGCGTCAGTCAAAATGGTGGGAGCGAAATTCGTGTGGCCAGGCCTGCACAAACAAGTGAAAGAGTGGGCGGCAGCCTGCGTAGCATGCCAACGAGCCAAAGTGCACAGACACACGAAGGCTCTTTGGAGCCGTTTAGTATACCGGCTAAAAGATTCAACCGTGTTCACGTGGACCTCGTGGGCCCCCTCCCGCCGTCGCAGGGGTGTACGCACCTTCTGCCAGTGGTGGACCGCACCACACGCTGGCCAGAAGCAGTTCCGCTGGCGGCAACCACGTCCGCGGACGTGGCGCACGCTTTTTTGACAACATGGGTGGTGCGTTTTGGAATCCTGTCGGACATCACGTCCGATAGGGGCCCTCAGTTTGTTTCTGATCTTTGGCCCGCGATGGCCCACAGCCTGGGTGTTGCAATTCATCGCACAACTGCGTACAACCCACAGGCAAATGGGTTATGCGAGCGTTTTCACAGGTCACTGAAAGCAGCGCTCAGGGCTTCGTTGACGGATGCAAATTGGGTTGACCGGTTGCCGTGGGTTTTATTGGGGTTGCGTTCTGCACCAAAAGAGGATTTGGAGGATTCCCCGGCTGAGCTGTTTTTTTCTCAGCCACTGCGGCTGCCCAGGGAATTTTTGCCAGATAATCCCGCACCGGACAGCTGCCTGTCTCAGCGTTTGCAGCGTAGTGCAGACACAGGCACGCTGCCGGGCCCGGCCCACCACTGTTTTCCACGCGCTTTTGTGCCAAAAACTTTGAAGAACGCGGCGTTCGTGTTCGTCAGACACGATGCCCACCGCCCGCCATTGCACCCACCCTATGATGGCCCGTTCAGAGTGCTAGAAACAGGGGACAAGCATTTTTTGCTAGACTTGGGGGGGGGGCGTCGGGAGAAAATATGCATAGACAGACTTAAGCTCGCCTTTGTAGTGGCGAACGAGCAAGTGCTGCTGGCCCGGGCCCCTCAGCGTGGAAGACCCCCACGGAGAACTCCCCAGGCAAACGATTCACCAGGACAGCCACACGGACAGAGCGAAGTTCCCCCCCCCCTCGCCTTGGCCCACCCGCAGTCAGATACACGTCCAGCAGCCCCCCGCCGGCACAGAGACCCCCGTTACAGCAGATATGGGAGGAGACTGAAACCCAAAAGACGCGGTGACTGAAACTCAGTCTGGGGGTGGTGGTGTGGCGATGCATATTGTAGAGGAGTCAGCAGACAGCGTCTCAGTCAGGAGGCAGTGATTAAACATAAAGAGAATAATAGGCAGGGACGTCATGGGGAGTTGGCAGGAAGAGGGAGCTGGGGGTTTAACCCCTTGCACTCTGGTCAATTTCCCTAAAAACGCCAAAAAATAACGTACCCAAAGTAAATCAAAAGCTGTTCTTCAACCCTTTGCAGCATCTTCATGGGGTTAGTCTCATTTAAAAGAAAACACTTTGAATTTTTTGGCTAAACAGTCATAATCTCTCTAAGTGCTCCGGCCACTGAGTAACAGTCATCTAAACATACTGAACTTGAAGAAAAATAAATTTCGCCTGGGTGTTTTTTTGGATACAAATGCTTGCAAATAACACACAGCTGTCAGATCCGGGCTGGAAAATGCAACAGAAATGTAGAACCAAGTGTTGTCCAGCTGAGGTCAAAATTTTGTAACAATACCACAAAAAATGAATATATTACACAGCTTTCTTCACAGTTTGTTCCCAGGCATTTTTGAACTGTGCCAAATTGTGCCAAATGGCACAGTTTGGAAAAATGTCTGTAACTTTTGAATGATTCAATATAGAAGCTTGATGTTGGGCTCTAATGAAAGGTGACACTCAGGGCTGTGTGTGTGTGTGTGGGGGGGGGGTTGTTTATTCATTCATGAATGAATGAATGAACAAACAAGCCCCCACACACAAAGAAGCATGCCATGTAAAAAATGTGTGGCTTTTTTTTACAAGAAAAAATAACCTACAGTGCACTAAAAATTATACTAAAATATCTGTAATGTAGAAGATAACAACTCCCACCCCACCCCTACCCCCGCTACAGGGAACGGACATCGCCCGGTGTGCCACGGTCACGGTGCACCGCGGTCTACTATGCACAGTTGTAATTTACCGATCGGTCAAAAGTCATTTTGATTACAATTTTCAGGGATAAAGAATAATTTAGCTTATAACACTTACCTGTCCACAACAGCAGTGTCGCTGGCGAACTTCTCTTCCTCATTGTCAGACGAACATGACGCTGGTCCGCTTGTTACGGACTCGTGGTTCTGGTCACGCGACCTGGTCAAACCATAATTCCATTATTGCGGTTTTGCGCTTCCATGATTGCGGTTTTGGCGAACGATTTTTCAAAACAAATAAGAACAGTAGTAATAAAAAAAGACTGGCGAATGCGTGTGTGTCACCCAGCGGCTAAAACAAAACAGATTTTGCAAGGGAGGCACGCTTTCGAACTACTGTGCTTCAATTGGCTCGCTGTATTCACAGCCGTTGGTAGGCGGGTCCTTCTTTTTTTTTTCCACAATATCTTTATTGAACCTTTTTTTTTTTTTAACAAACATGATACAAACAATCAAACACTAACACTAAAGTACTACAAAAAAAAAAAAAAAAAAAAAAAAGGGATGCACTAAAAACACCAACAACCACCAGCAAAATCAAATCTTCAACAATGCTCCTCTGTTTAGTCTAGACAATCCAATACATAAGTATACATATTATGTTCACCAGTTTGGAATTTACAAGGTCCACAACCATCATTCACCTTCTTCTTCAAAAGTTATGTTTAAATTTTTTACATAATCAATAAAAGGTCTCCATATATTCTCAAACACAATTTCCTTTGATTTCAGTATATATGTTATTCTTTCTAATGGAAGGTTTGTTAACATCTGTCTTAACCACTGAGTCACATCTGGTCTATGAGTCTTTTTCCATAATAGTGCAATACATTTTTTGGCATTAAGCAAACTGAGGTCTATGAATGTTCTTTCACTTTTATTAAAATTATGCTTTTCTGGGTACAGACCCAACAAAAACAATTTAGGATTCAATATGATTTGTTTTGAGATTATTTTTTCAATTGTTACCCTCACCTCTTCCCAAAACATTCTTATTAATCTACATTCCCATACACAATGAAATAGAGTTCCTTTACTTTCCATGCATTTTGTGCATGTATCTGGTATATTTTTGTTATATTTATTTAACTCCTCCGGTGTAACATACATCCGCATTAACCATTTGAAATGTATCAATTTAAGGCGTACATTTATTGATTTGGTTTGAGCTTCTGTACAAGCCAATTCCCATTGTTCCTCTGAAATTTCAGTTTGCAGATCTTCTTTCCAGTAGTTTAATCTTTTCAGTGAATTTTCACTTGAAGATAGTGTCAATGAGTTATAAAACTCTGAAATAATACCCTTTCTTTTACTATCTTTCATCATCATTTTTTCCAAGGATGAATAAATAGGTCGAGTGAGAGCTTTATTTTGATTTGATCGAATAAAGTTTCTAAGTTGAAGATATTTAAAAAAATGTGTTCTATTGAGATTAAATTTGATCCTCAGCTCTTCAAAAGACATTATGTTATCTGCACATGGCAAATATAAATCCTGAATCTTTTGTATCCCTTTTAAATTCCATACTTTAAATACAGCGTCCGCTCTCCCTGGTTTAAAATATTGATTACCCCATATTGGACTAAATTGTGACAGTAACTGTGGTTCTTTTAAATAGTTTTTAGCTTCACACCATATTTTGATCATATGCTTTACAAATGGATTTTTAACTTGTTTTTGTAATTTTTTTGCCGAATCTGAGTATATGAATATGGGAAGAGGTAAAGGTAAATTGTATGATTCCATTTCAGTCCAGTGAGGGAGATCATTTGATGAAAAATAATATGTCATAGACCTCAGTTGTGCCGACCAATAATACAACATAAAATTTGGACATTTCAGACCTCCACGATCAAATGGTAAATATAATAAAGACAGACGTAATCTAGCCCTCCTGTTGTTCCATATAAATTCCACTAACTTTTTTTTTATTCTTGAGAATAAATCTAAAGGTGGTGATAAGGGAATGTATTGAAATAAATAAAGTATTTTAGGTAAAATATTACTTTTAAGTATATTGATTCTCCCGATCATCGACATTGGTAGTGACATCCATCTCTGAGTTAACTCATTGATATCTGTCATTAAGGCTTCATAGTTGACACTGGCGACTGATTCTAGCTTAGGCACAATTTGGATTCCTAAATATTTAAACTGATTTACAACATTGAATTGATTTACCTCAGGGGCTGGGTAATTTCTCTGGGTCTCATTTAGCATTAATATTGAAGATTTAGTTTTATTTATTTTATATCCTGATATTTCCCCAAAATTCTTTATTAAATTCAACAAGGTTGGAATTGATTTTTTTAGATTCGACATAAACAAAATTATGTCATCGGCGTACAGGGAGATTTTATGTTCTGTTGGTCCAACTTTAATTCCATATATTTGTGAATGTAAACGTATCGCTATCGCTAAAGGTTCAATTGCCATAGTAAACAGTAAAGGTGAAAGTGGACAGCCTTGTCGACATCCTCTATTGATTTTTATTGGTTTTGAAATATTGTTATTTGTTAGGATTTCTGCTGTAGCATTATTGTATATTATTTGAACCCATTTTATGAAATTATTTCCAAGTCCAAACCTTTGTAGGACTTCAAAAAGAAAGGGCCATTCAACTCTATCAAAGGCCTTTTCGGCGTCCAATGATAGGAGAGCTGTATCCGGTGCTTCTTTATTAAAATAAATAATATTA
The DNA here is from genome assembly GCA_020510985.1 of Pholidichthys leucotaenia. Classification (NCBI taxonomy): domain Eukaryota; kingdom Metazoa; phylum Chordata; class Actinopteri; order Cichliformes; family Pholidichthyidae; genus Pholidichthys; species Pholidichthys leucotaenia. The sequence continues at coordinate 223,675,619 of CM035846.1, forward strand.
AATAGTCTTCTTACATTATGGAAGCCTTGTCTTCCCTTTATAAAGCCATTCTGATCTCGATTAATAATATTTGGTAAAATTTCTTGTATTCGTCTTGCTAAAATTTTACAGATTATCTTAAGGTCGGCGTTTAATAGGCTTATTGGTCTCATATTTTCACATTTATTAGAGGGCTTACCTGGTTTTGGCAGCAGTATAATTAAGGCATTATTTATGTATGATGGTAAATTATTATTTTGAAATGCTTCTAAAACCATTTCCAAAAAAGGTTTTATTAATTTATTCTTAAATTTCTTATAAAGGTCAACTGGAAGACCATCTGGTCCTGCACTTTTTCCTGATTTCATACTATCAATGGCTGGCGGGTCCTTCTTGCTAGGTTTTCAGTCATTGGTTCTTCAAGGTTTCAGAAACCCAATTCAAGGCTCTTATTAGTTGAATGAGAGGTCAATCACATCTAAACCAATCAAAGCACTCCTTTGGCTTTCTGTTTGCGGCTGTGTCTGTAGTGGAAGAACGGAAATGCAGCTTTTTTTTTTTTTTCAGTGCCTCCTAGGACACACAGTGTGCATCCTAGGACGCCCTCATGCGCCCTAGGACGCAGAGACGTGTCCGCCCGCGGCAAGAGGTTAAGGGAGATGTATTGTCGGGTTAGATGTCATGCAGTGTGATGTGAAATGTCATGCAGATGTGAGATGATCTGTTGAGTTTATAAGAAGAACCTGGCTTGACTGATTCATTGCTTTTCTGTGTATGGATGATGTGAGAGTGTTAATAAAGCTTCGTCTGTTCGTACACTGGCCTCATCATTTCCCACACTCTCCACACAGCGAGATATGACGAGTTGGAAGGTTGCAGAGTTTTATTTCCTCCATCAAAATGAGACACACTTGTAGTCCTGTGTAGCTACAGTGGTCTACTGTGTTGTGCTGTGTCGTGAGTCTCCTCTTTTATACGTTATACAAACAGAGAGAATGCATGGCACATTAGCATATTGATATACATATCAGTCAATACATATGATTAGCCTGACCAACTGGCACCCGGACGTCTTCTCCCTAATCCGGGGATGTATAAACAATAGTCCATTGTTCTGGTTGTCCCCCCAGGGGCTCTTTGTCTGTATGTGAATGGTCCTCTGCTTCTGAGTGTGAGGATGAATGTCCCTGTAGAAGATTGTGGTGGGTCACCACAATGTCCCAGAAAAACACACACAGTGGACAGGTGAGTACGTGACTGAGGCTGTAAGTTAAATGCAGTGATTTATTAGTGTGACACAAACAGTGAAGAAACATTTACATCCCACTCTGTAAAACAGGGCGGGATTGGGGGGGTGGTGTTTGTGCATGCGCAATTCATTTGCAGTCTGGATGTGAGCGGCGTGGGTCTCCTCTCTGACTGAAGCTAACTGCTGCACAATGCTACTGTGAGACTGACTGCCTGTGAGTGTTTTGGGATGGGGAGAGGCTCACAGGAGGACCCACTGCTTGTTAAGGACAGTAACTGCAGCACAATGGTGCTTTCTTGTCAGATCTCCAGAACACCAGAAAAGTCTCTGATAACACCAGAAAAAGTTGCTAGATTTGTCGCTAGTCGCTTTTGACAAAAAGTCGCCAAGAGGACTTGAAAAGTTGCCAAGTTGGCAACACTGTGTTTTATGTTACTTTTATGACAATAACATGTAGGGTTATTAGCTTGGTATCTTGCCTTATGTTGTCCGAAGAATTTACAGCCCATTCTCTTTGAGAAAGACACAAACATGTCCATGTTCTTAATTTTCTGAGCTTTTCTTCTTTTCCTTCCAAAGGAAAAAAAGACCAGCCAAACCTTTTATATATGTGATACTTTATCTTCTTCTTTCGGCTGTTCCCCTTATAGGGTTGTGACATGGATCATCTGCCTCCATGTCACCCCATCCCTTGCAGCTTCTTCTGTCACACCAACCCTCTCCATGTCCTCCTTCACTACATCCATAAATCTTCTCTAGTCTTCCTCTTTTCCTTGTGCCTGGAAGCTCCATCTTTAGCATACTACTTTCTGCAATATATCCACTATTCCTCCTCTGCACATGTACAAATCATCTCAGCTTTGCCTCTCTCTTACTTTGTCTCCAAACCACTCAACCTGCAGCCCCTCTGATATTCTCATTTCTAATCCTGTCCCTCCTAATCACTCCCAACAGGGCTGTATGTTAACTTTTTTGCTCATAGCACTGGTGCCACAGAGGTTCTTAGTCATATAGCACAAGATTGTTACTTCTCTAAAACTGCCTCCAAAGATAAGGACCTGTGTGTGTGTGTGTGTGTGTGTGTGTGTGTGTGTGTGTGTGTGTGTGTGTGTGTGTGTGTGTGTGTGTGTGTGTGTGTATAGCACTTTTCTAGTCTCAAAAACCACTCAGTATGCTTCACTAATACTAATCCTCTATTCTAAGAGCCTAGCCTAAGAGACAGATACCGACAGACCATTTAGAATCATCAATTAACCTAACATGCATGTCTTTGGATTGTGGGAGGAAACCAGAACATCTGGAGTAAACCCACATAGCACAGGGAGAACATGCAAACTCCACACAGAAAGGTTCCCACCCCTGCCAGCCTGGTGATTCAAACCTGGAACCTTCTAGCTGTTATGCAACAGTGCTAATCCCTGTACCACCGTGCAAGTAGTGCAGTTTAATAATTATCTTTTTTTTAATGAATGAATGAATCTTTATTTCGGATAGATAAAAGTACAGATTAAAATAAACAGAATAATATAACAAAGGGGGAAGAAAATCCAACAGGGTCAAATTAGACAATAACTCCTCTGATTATACAGTTCAACATAAGTTATCCAAAATGGGTGATGGCTGAAGCCACAGCTTATATTGCCCACCCATATTCCATCCAAGAATTCAAAAGAAAATAAAACAAGAGCGATTACAATTCAGAACATAGCTAAGACAAAATGTGACAAAAAAACTAAGCTACAACACAACGCAGACTGGATATGACAATCCTTATGTGATTTTACATGTCATCTTGTATATATGTTTGGAGTATTTCTTCCTTTAGTTTTTGTTTAAACTGTCCAAGCGTTGTACATGATTTTAATTCAGGTCCAAAATCGTTCCATAATCTGACTCCTTGCACTGAAACACAGTGTTGCTTGGTGGTAGTTCTCACTGAAGGTTTTTGAAATATACGTATTCCTCTGAAATGATATTGTTTCTCCCTTATTTGGAACAACTTTTGGATATTTGCGGTCAGTGATAGATTCTTCACTTTAAACATTATTACTGCAGTTTTAAAGTCAACCAGATCTTTCAACTTGAGAGCTTTTAATTTAAGAAAAAGTGGGTTTGTTGGTTCCCTGTAAGCAGCTTTGTTTATTATTCTAATAGCTCTCTTCTGAAGCATAAAGACTGGATATATGTTTGTTTTATATGTATTTCCCCATACTTCAGTACAATATGTCATGTATGGGAGTATTAATGAATGATACAAGGTATATAGTGTGGGCTGATTCAGCAAATATTTCACTCTGTAGTATTGCAATTGATTTGGATATTTTACCTTTAATATAATTAATATGTGACTTCCAACACAGTTTATTATCAATTATTACTCCAAGAAATTTAGTTTTGGATACCATTTCAATCTCTACACCATTTACACTGAGTTTAGATACTAAGTTGTTGTGATGGTTGTTAAAAACTACAAATTTTGTCTTACTTAAATTGAGCGTTAATTTGTTTGAATCAAACCACAGTTTGAGCTTTCCTAATTCCTTTCCGAGTGTATCCAAAAGTTGTTCCAAATTGCTTCCACTGCATAATAAATTAGTGTCGTCGGCAAACAATATTAAATCCATTTTTTCTGAAACTTTACATATATCATTTATATACATGTTGAATAACAATGACCCCAAAACTGAACCCTGTGGGACTCCACAAGCAACCTTCAGTAACTGTGAGTTTTTGCTACCAACACATACATACTGATATCTATTCTTTAAGTAACTACATAACCAGGACAGTGCTACCCCCCTAATACCACAATTTTGTAGTTTCTTTAATAATAAATTATGATCCACTGTATCAAATGCTTTTTTAAGATCCAGGAATACCCCAACTGAATACTCTTTATTTTCAACGGCAGTTGATATTTTTTCTATAAATTCCATTAGAGCAAATGCAGTTGTCCTCTTGTGTCTGAACCCATATTGCTGCTCACACAATAAATTTTTCTTCAGTATGAAGTTGTCAGCTCTCTCATAGAATATTTTTTCAAGTATCTTGGAAAATTGCAGCAATAGTGAAATAGGTCTATAGTTTGAGAATTCCCCACTGTCACCCGTCTTGTATATCGGAATTACTTTAGCTATTTTCATTGCATTGGGAAATATACCTGTTTGGAGAGACAGGTTACAGATACAGTATATGTCAGTGGTTTCACTAAGCATTCAATTATAGTTTTGACTAAGAGCATGTCAATACCATCACAGTCCGTAGATGTTTTACTTTTAAACGATTTAACAATTTCAATGACCTCTCTCTCGTCTGTGTTCTTTATGAAAATGGAGTCTTTTATAGCAGTGTTTTTGCTTATTGTTTCGCCTGTAGGTGCCGTAATGGGTATTTCTCGAGCCAAATTAGGACCAATGTTAACAAAAAATTTATTAAATTCATCTGCAGGTGAAACTGCATTCATACTCTGAGTCGTTTTATTTTTTGAAAAATCGTTTGGGTAGCTTGTATTTCTGTTTTTATTTCCAAGAATATTGTTAAGTATTGTCCATGTGAAGCGGCATGAAAAAATAAGCAGCAGTGCTGAAGTTTTAAGCAGGTTTTATTATATCATGTCGCCTTCACGGGATCCCCTCTCCGGTGCATAGTGGTGCAGCCCGGAGCGGGATCCCTAAGCTCTCAGAGAAGGAGAGGCGGACACAGTGTGTCCACCTGTTGCAGGATCAGAGTGAGAGAGTAAGAGAGAGATTGCGTTACAGAGTTGCACCTTAAATACTTGATCATAACAATACATCAAAAAGACATACCCCACAGTCTAGAATGATCAAAGGGACAACAGAACAGGCAGGAGGTATTTGCATTTGTAAGCCATACATCACAATGGGCAGATTAGCTAGACCTCGCTCTAAGTGCAAGACAAAGAGGCTAACAAGCACATCTACATATTGATCTGAGTCTCTAGGTCACAGTAAGGACAGGACGCATGAGTACAAAGGATGAAAGGCATCGATTAACATCACATAGGTGAGACAGAAGAAACTCGTCTACCTGTAGACATTAATACACCAAAGCACATCTAAGATGCTCAGAAAAAGCACAGTAAGGACAAGCCATATGCACACTATACCGAATGGCGCATTACATCACAACACATGCATGTTTGCATCACAAATACATGAATGGCACATTGCTTCTCAGTAATGCAGCAGAAAAACAGAGAAAAGAGGGCTGAGTGTCCTTAGTCTGTTGTGGGGTTAAAACGAACCGCCACACACGCTCCCCCCCAGAGGACGCGGCAGGGGGTCGCGACCTCGATAATCCATCTGTGTGAGCGAGCTGTGGGAGAAGCTCGCTGCAGGCGGAGGGGGAGGGAGGGGAGGGGTAGTAAGTGCCGGCAGGAGCTGTGAAATCGTCCTGAGCCGTGCAAAAATTGCTTGCTGCTCCGTGACGTCGAGGGTTTGTCCCGTTGCACGTGCGGAGATCACAAGAAGAAAAATTAGTCTCTGACTCCTCTTGTGGCCATGAAGAAAAGCAGGAGCGGCTGTAAGAGAGAAAGTAAACAAAGCAGGGGGACTGTTGGCTTTGGGTGCTGAAGCAACCCCAAAGCTCCCGGGAACAGCTGACGGCTGAAATCCCGTTGTGCCGTGGCTAAGACCATTAAAAAATCCAGTGGCGAGCTGCGTGCTTGCTTCAGGTGAACGAGCAGCCCTGAAGGTTCTGTGGGCAGCGGCGGAGGACGATGGCGGTCTCTGGCGTGGCTGAGACTGTTAACAAATCCTTCGAGCGTGCTGCATGCGTGCTTCAGGTGAGCGGGCAGCCCTGAAAGGCAGCGGCGAAGGAGGAAGGCAGTCTGTGGAGCCGTTACTTGTCCCGTGCGTGATGCGCCGTCCTTGTAACTCCCCGATGCATGCGCGGGGGTTCAGTGCGTGGGTGGGCCGCTGGAGTGGCGAGTCAGGGTGCAGAAACTTGGTGGAGAACGGCGCAGACGGCGCCGGTAAAATCCAGGTTGAGCTGTGGCTGTAGATTGGCCATGGTGCGTTGGAGCGGTGAGAGGAAATAGATGATCTTTAGTCCCTCAGGCCCGTGCAGATACGTTGGAGCGGCGGGAGGGAATAGACGATCTTATGTTCCTCAGGCTCATGCAGCTGCGTTGGAGCGGTGTGAGGAAGTAGACGATCTCCGTCCCTCGGGCTCGTGGAGACGCGTTGGAGCGGTGCGAGGCAATAGACGATCTTTGTGCCCCGGGCTTGTGCAGCTGCGTTGGAGCGGTGAGAGGGAGGAGACGATCGTTGTCGCTCGTGCGGCCATGGTGCGTTCAGTTCCACGCGCTGCGCTCCCCGTCGGCCCTGGAGGTTGCCGTCGTGGAGAGAGGACGAGGTGCGTGCGCTCTCTGTGAGAGCGGCCGGTCCAGCGTGGTCATCCAAAACAGAAGGCTGCGTCTTCAAGGGGTCGCCAACGCAGCTGTGCAGCTGTCCAGCTCGGAAGGTTGCATTCGCACAAAACGTGTGCGTGTTCGAGGGGTCACCAGAGAGGCGGCATGGGAAAATAAGCAGCAGTGCTGAAGTTTTAAGCAGGTTTTATTATATCATGTCGCCTTCACGGGATCCCCTCTCCGGTGCATAGTGGTGCAGCCCGGAGCGGGATCCCTAAGCTCTCAGAGAAGGAGAGGCGGACACAGTGTGTCCACCTGTTGCAGGATCAGAGTGAGAGAGTAAGAGAGAGATTGCGTTACAGAGTTGCACCTTAAATACTTGATCATAACAATACATCAAAAAGACATACCCCACAGTCTAGAACACAGGTGTCAAACTCATTCCATGGAGGGCCAAGACCCTGCAGGTTTTACCTCCACCCAGTGGCTTCAACAGGTGTTTTCTCTGAATTTCTTCCCACTGATTGCTGATCAGTGAAAACACCTGCTGAAGAGACTGGGTGGAAGTAAAACCTGCAGGGTCTTGGCCCTCCATGGAATGAGTTTGACACCCCTGGTCTAGAATGATCAAAGGGACAACAGAACAGGCAGGAGGTATTTGCATTTGTAAGCCATACATCACAATGGGCAGATTAGCTAGACCTCGCTCTAAGTGCAAGACAAAGAGGCTAACAAGCACATCTACATATTGATCTGAGTCTCTAGGTCACAGTAAGGACAGGACGCATGAGTACAAAGGATGAAAGGCATCGATTAACATCACATAGGTGAGACAGAAGAAACTCGTCTACCTGTAGACATTAATACACCAAAGCACATCTAAGATGCTCAGAAAAAGCACAGTAAGGACAAGCCATATGCACACTATACCGAATGGCGCATTACATCACAACACATGCATGTTTGCATCACAAATACATGAATGGCACATTGCTTCTCAGTAATGCAGCAGAAAAACAGAGAAAAGAGGGCTGAGTGTCCTTAGTCTGTTGTGGGGTTAAAACGAACCGCCACACATGTATTTTTAATATTGTCTCTGTTTTTCTCCAGTTCTTTACTGTAATAGTCTCTTTTACTACATCTTATTATATATGTCAACTTATTTTTGCATGTTTTCTACCGCCGCTCTGCTTCTTTTGTCCTTTTCTTTAGGAAAGCTTTATATAATAAATTTTTCTTTTTACACGCCTTTTGTAATCCTTTGGTTAACCATGGCTTATCGGCAAATTTATGTTTAGGCTTTTTCTTTACTAATGGACAATTTTTTTCATAAGGAGTGGTTACAATGTTTATAAATGTGTCATAGGCTTCATTTACATCTGATACATAGACTTTTGTCCAGTCCTGCTTCAGCAAGTCTTCTTTAAAAGAACTGATTGCATTTTGTGATTTGTATCTGAACGATTTTAAAAAATTTTCTGTATTGACCCCCGTGTGGCCATGGATAAGTGCAAAGGTTGGATAATCCACTTTCTATTTTCTTATCAATAATATTAACAAACAGGTTGTCAATAAAGGCCCTTTTCCACTAGCCTCACTTGGCCCTACACTGCACCACTCAGCCCGCTTTAGGTGCTTTTCTACTAGCCCCAGCACCGGTTAAGCAGGTACTTTTTTCGTACCTGATCCAGGGCAGGGTCTAACCGGGCCGAGTAGGGCTGTGATATGACTTTAAGAGACTGGTCGCCGCTGATTGGTCAGGTTGTAATGTCATGAAAACGACTTTTTCTGCTGAATTTACTCCACGACCGCCATTTGTAATTGTTCAGCAGTGAACACAGTGCGCCCCTTTAATACGGTATATTATATTAATATACTGTATAATATACTTATATAATAATATACTCCTAATATTATATATTAGGAGGTGCGCAATTTTCTTTCTATATTAGGCAACGATCGCATCCAGCGCGAGTTGGACGGATCTACTCGAAATGCAGGTGTCCGAGCAGATGGCTTCTCAAGGGCACATCCGTACTGCCAAACAGTGTCGGGAGAAGCTGAAAAAGCTGAAAAGCGATTACCGAGCAGTGAAGGACCACAATGCTCGAAGTTCAGCGGATGGAAGGAGTGGAAGTGGTTCGCTGAGAGACATTGGGCTCGACACGTCACTGTCACGGCCACCGTCACGGTCACGGCCCTTGGAAGCCGTGGATGGTGAGTGTTTATTTGATATTGCGCATCTGTTCGCCACTTGATCTGTTCTATGCCAAGCTCACTGTTTTTAAGAAATAGGAAGGTTGTTAGATTGTGAGTAATGGTTGTTACTGAGGCTCGCGTATTGTTTTGCAGCCAACTGCAGATTCACGCTTGCTTTGTGTTAAGTATTAGCGCGAACAAAACGCTGAATTACGCTTATTGTATTCCGGTTAAAAACTTGAGAGTGTTGTGTACATGTTGCACTTTGGTGTTAAGTTTTAAATTGCGTGCATTTTCTTTCTAGAATCGCATTTCATATCACAGGGGTCCACCTCAGTGGAGATGACTGACACAGCGGACTCTCCTGGTGCTGCGTCTGCGTGTGCGTCTGCCGGAGCGCCAGCTGGATCAGCTCCACATCACCAGCTCCATCTGGATCACGTTCAAGTGCCGGTAAGGCACAATAACCACGATTTTTTTTTTTGGTTGAAACAGGTCCAGCAGCGGAAACCAGGGTCGAAAATCCATCCATCCATCCATCCATCTTCTACCGCTTAATCCTTTACAGGTCGCGGGGGGGCTGGAGCCTAACAAGTTATGTACCAAATTGATTAATGCAATTTCCTGTAGCTGCATATTAATTAATTGAAAATGTCTTTTTAAATGTACAAAAAGGTTATTCTTTGGTCTTCACTTATCGGTGTTCCACAACCATTTTTAGGTGTGGTGATTGACGTGCTGTTGTAACTCCTGTTTTATAAAAACAACTAAAGCTCATGAACTGCCGTTGAAATCAACATGCTTCATTGAAATGCTTTGCGTCAGCTGACTGTATTAACCCATTCAGATTTCTGCGGCCACACTACAAGCAACTAGTTTAAACATTACCCATCCATCCATCCATATTCTTAATCTTAATCCTTTTTAGTTTTGCAGGGGGGCTGCAGCTGAAGACAGCACCCTGCGTGTTGCAAAATCTGCTCTACTGAGGGGCAGCAACATGACAGTTCAGCTTATATTCAGCAATGAAGCATAATTTAATAGTGACATTCCACCACAGACTTTCACCTGTGTAATTCCATAATATATGTAGTGATCCAGCTTTAACGACCATGCCTTTCTGTCTTTCCATCTAGGTAAGACGAAAACAGACAACTCCCATCGCTGACCTTACATTAGCGATGGTCAACTTGCATGACGAAGAGATGCGGCTCTTGGAACGGCAACATGACCAGCGGCAAGAATCAGGAGTACATGCAGCATTTGCAACAGGTGGCTGCAGATGTGCGGGCAGATGCGCATGAAGCCCTGGAACAGGACGCTGCGTTACGAAGGGAAGAGCTTGCAGAGATGTCATCGCCCAGTCTGTTTTTTTGTTTGTAAATTTTGCTTCTGGAATAAAATTGTATTGTTTGCATCAAAAGTCTGGTTTATCTGTTATGACACCGTATGAGAAAAGCCAATAATTACATACACATTCCATTCTCTGTTCACTCCACATGCTGCTGTTCATCAGGTCAGGTGTATAGCCTTCTAATGGTAATTTAATTTTTAACAACACAACGAAACGTAATGTCTTGGTAGGTTTTTTTTTTATTTTAAACAAATTTGCAATGCTGAATCCATTTCTCTTGAACGGGTACATTTTTTTAGGTTATAAGCAGTTGTACAGGTGTGCTTGAACTTGTAGACACTGCTAAAGGTAAGTACGTGCAAGCTGAATGTTGCATCACCAGTCAAAATTTAATAAATTAAGAAGGAATCTAGCAAAAATTTGGCACTAATAACAGTAGACAGATTGGACAAGGATACACAACTGTGTTTTTGTTGCACACAACTGTTGTTACCAACAAGTGCAAAATTTATATTTCCTTTTCCCAAAAATTAAAAATCAATTTGTAAGTAAAAGTGGGAGACCTTTACATGGGAAAATATGACATGTATCAGCACATGATTTATAGTTCAATTTGCATTTCCACCTAAGCAAAAGTGGCTTGTCGAGCTGGATTTTTGTGAAGACGGCCTGTGCGGTGTTTCTGCATGTAATTACATATCTGTCAAGTGATACGGTTTCGCCGTATTTTAATACGGGGAAAATGCAATTTTAGCAAATACGGGCGTATTGCCATTTCTGTACGCTAAAGAGAAAAATATACGGGAAAAAAAATTGAGAGTGTGGGGAGGAACACGTGTGTGACCCCCACAGCGTACGGGGCTGTCAGAGCGCTCAGCGTGAGCAATTATCACAACAGAAGTGTGGACTCATCATTAGGCTGATGGCTTCGCACCTTCTTAACAGATAAGCGTTATGAGCAAGAGGACAGGTAGATGGACCATGCACAACATTTTATTTACAAAAAACATTTTTGAAATATGTATGCACATAAATGTGGACAAAATAGACAAGTATTGCATCACATGTTATATTGTAACGTGCAGCTTGACATGGCGATGTCCCACCGGGAGGTTTGAACTCACGCCTCTCGCTCCGGAGTCCCGCACTCTACCTGTGTCGCCAATAGGGTCAACCCACTTGTCAAGCCAAGTAGGGTGCTTATATTGAGTTCGCTACAATATCACCACCCTGCTCCTCTGCTCTCTGTGCCGCTGCCACCACTGGTTCATCTACTGCATCATCCAATGTAGTGTCAAACGTCTCTCCATGACTCTCACACAGATTGTGCAGAGCACAAGAAGTCAGCACCATAGATTTAACCAGTTTCATGTCACAGTCATTCCTCCTTCCTTCTCTCCTCGTCATCAGCCATGTTTGTTGTGGAGGATTCAGTCGCGTGTGTTTCACGTCACGAGGGTGTGGCGCCGCCTGCTGTTCAACAAATCCCACCCACAGCAGGTGTGCCAGCAGGTGCGCCAGCAGTAGTTGAAAAGCAACTGAGGCTGAACCGAACCGAAGTGAGTAGAGCCGGGTTTTCAAACCGGGGCTGAGTGGGGCTAGTGGAAAAGCGCCTTAAGTGTAGCAGTGTGAACTGTGATTCTACTGGGATGTGTTATTGTGGGATATAGACTCATGCTGTACATAGAATTCATGAACTCTGTAATTACATTTTGTTGATATGGATTTAATAGATCAATATTGGAATCTCCACAAATTACTACCATTTTCTTACTAGTAATATTATTGTACAGCTCGACTAATTTATCTCTGAATGTCTCAATGCAAGTTCCCGGCGTTCTATATATACAACTTATAATTAGATTTTTTGTTTTATCTTGGTCAATCTCAACAGTAACACATTCCAAAATCCCTGGTAGTGCAAAGGACATTCCATTTACAAGCTTACACCTATACAGGTCATCAATATACAGTGCAACACCACCACCCTTTTTTTGAAATCTGTTAATATGAAACTGTAGAGCGTGTAAATGAAGAGGCAGATTCGTTTCAGACGATTTATTACACACTCTCACATCTCAAGCATAGACAGAATGACATTCCAGCAGAAACTCCTCTCTTATATATCATGGCATTCTTCTAGCATTTTCTAACACACAACAGATGACCTTCGCGTCACATCGCATTCAACCCCCTCATCCTTAACACCTTCCTGTTATCTCACTAGGGAACCCCTGCTCTTTGTTCCTGTCTGAGATGGTACACAATCAGGCTCTCCCCAGGTGCCACCCCCCCCCCCCAGCATCTTAGATAGGACAGTAGAATAACAGTCCACATGCAGTGATAGAACAATTAAACATCAGTCCACATGCTGCTTGGGCTTCAGTCTTCTCCCGTATCTGCTGTAACCAGAATTCACCGCCTCCGCGGTGCTGCCGTGCCTAAGGGGGGCTGTTGTTTTGGGAGAAAACCTTTCTGTCTGTCCGTGTGGCTGCTCTGGGGAATCGTTCCCCTGGGGAGCTCTCCGTGGGGGTCTTCCACGCCGAGGGGCCCTCGCCAACAGCACCTGCTCGTCCGCCACAACGAAAGCGGGTTTGAGTCTGTCTATGCCAATTTTTTCCCTCCTACCCCCCCAAGTCTAGCAAAAAATGCTTATCCCCTGTTTCCAGCACTCTGAACGGTCCATCATAGGGTGGGCGCAGTGGAGGGCGGTGGGCGTCGTGTCTGACAAACATGAACTCTGCGTTCTTCAAAGTTTTAGGCACAAAAATGCGCGGAAAACTGTGGTGGGCAGGGCCTGGCAGCGTGCCTGTGTCTGCCCTACGCTGCAAAAGCTGAGACGGGCAGCTGCCCGGCGCGGGATTATCTGGCAGAAACTCCCCGGGCAGCCGGAGTGGCTGCGCAAAAATGAGTTCTGCCGGGGAAGCTTCCAGATCCTCCTTAGGCGCGGAGCGCAACCCCAATAGAACCCACGGTAGCCTGTCTACCCAATTTGCATCCGTCAATGAAGCCCTGAGAGCCGCTTTCAACGATCTATGAAAACGCTCGCATAACCCATTAGCCTGTGGGTTGTACGCGGTTGTGTGGTGAATTGTAATACCCAGGCTGCGGGCCATCGCTGACCAGAGTTCAGAAACAAACTGAGGGCCCCTGTCAGACGTAATGTCCGACGGGACTCCAAAACACACCACCCATGCTGTTAAAAAAGCGCGTGCCACCTCCTCGGACGTGGTTGCCACCAGCGGGACCGCTTCTGGCCAGCGCGTGGTGCGGTCCACCATTGTCAGGAGGTGCGTGCACCCCTGTGATGGCGGGAGGGGGCCCACGAGGTCCACGTGAACATGGTCGAACCTCTTAGCCGGAATACGAAACGGCTCCAAGGGAACCTTCGTGTGTCTGTGTACTTTGGCTCGTTGGCACGCCACGCAGGCTGCCGCCCACTCTTTCACTTGTTTGCGAAGGCTCGGCCACACAAATTTCTCTCCTACCATTTTGACCGACGCGCGCACTCCTGGGTGCGCCAAAGAGTGAACCAACTCAAACATGCGGCGGCGCCATGCGGCCGGGACCACGGGACGCGGGCGACCCGTGGAGACATCGCAGATTAGGGGGGGGCATGCCGTCTTGCAGCACCCTGCTCTCCAGCCTTAACCCTGTTGGTCCAGACTGGAGCGCGCGCACGTCCGCATCACTAACCTGCTCCGCGGCCATGGCTGCGTAATCTATCCCCACGCAGACCGGGGCCACCACAGCGCGCGAGAGGCAGTCCGCCACCACATTCAGTTTACCCGACACATGCTGAATATCGGTAGTAAACTCTGAGATCCCGGCCAGCTGTCTCTGCTGCCGGCCCGACCACGGTTCTGAAACCTTGGCCATCGCGAATGTTAGCTGCTTGTGGTCAACGAACGTGGTGAAACTGCGCCCTTCCAGCCAGAACTGGAAGTGGCGAATGGCCAGGTGGAGAGCCAGCAATCTCTGTCGAACGCGCTGTATTTACGTTCACTGTCGCGCAAAGTCCTGCTGAAAAAGGCAAGCGGCTGCCAAGCCCTGACTACACGCTGCTCCACGACAGCCCCTATGGCCACATCTGAAGCGTCAGTGGTGAGCGCTATGCGGGCCGTTGGGTCTGGATGTGCCAGCAATGCGGCTCTTGCCAGGGCTGCTTTGACTTCCGAGAACGCCCGTTCTCGCTCCAGGGTCCATTCGACCCTATCCGCGGGTTTCTGTTTTTTGAGCGCGGCGTACAGTGGTTGCATGAGCTGCGCTGCGCGGGGAAGGAAACGGTTATAAAAGTTCACCATTCCCAAAAATTCTTGTAGCGGCCTGACCGTTTGCGGCCGGGGAAAATCCGCCACTGTGCGCACCTTGTCAGGCAGCGGGATCGCTCCTTCGGGAGAGACGCGGTGCCCCAAAAAATCAATCTCCGTCACTCTGAACTGACATTTCGCTGGGTTGATTATTAACCCGTGCTCTTCCAACCTCCGGAAAACCGTCGTGAGGTGGGTTTCGTGTTCGTCTTCAGACGCGCTGGCTACCAGGATATCGTCCAGGTAGACGAACACGAACGGGAGATCGCGCAGCACTGCATCCATCATGCGCTGGAACGTCTGTGCCGCTCTTTTTAACCCGAATGGCATGCGCAGGAACTCGAATAAACCGAACGGAGTTATTACCGCTGTTTTGGGTATGTCCTCAGCGCGCACTGGGACTTGGTGGTAACCGCGGACCAGATCTATTTTGGAAAAAATGCGCGCTCCGGCAAGGTGAACGGAAAAATCCTGTATGTGGGGAATTGGGTAGCGGTCGTGCACTGTGACGTTGTTCAACCTGCGGAAATCCCTGCACGGTTGCCACGAACCCTCAGCTTTAGGGACCATGTGTAGCGGGGATGCCCATGGGCTGTTTGAGCGTCTGATGATGCCCAACCTTTCCAGGTTGGGGAACTCCTCGTGCGCTATGACCAGTTTAGCTGTGTCCAAGCGCCGAGGTCGTGCAAAAATGGGCGGCCCGGTGGTGGTGATAAAATGCTCGACCCCGTGTTTAGTGATGGCTGTCGAAAACATCGGGACTGTGAGTGCTGGGAACTGAGTGAGCAGTGTGTGGAACTTATCGCCTGCTGCTGTGACGTTGGCTTGTGCTGTTGGCCGGGTCACTCGAGCTATACAGGGGAGAGAGTCAAAGGACAGTGCACTAACTAGGCGCCTGTTAGCAACATCAACCAGTAAACCATGTGCACACAGAAAATCAGCCCCCAGTATATGGTAATTCAATGCTGCTATGACAAAAGTCCACTCATATGTACGGCCGTGTAGAGACAAGAGTAGAGTCCTCTCACCAAAGGTCTTAATCTCCGAGCCGTTTGCTGCCGCCATCTCGGGGCCGCTAGATCCTGCCAGCCGGTCAGCGTAGGTCAGCCGGATGAAACTCTTCTGGGCGCCGGTGTCCACGAGGAAATGTCTCCCCGAGCGTGCGTCCGTCAGGTAGAGCAGCTTGTTCTCCTCCCCGAGGGTCACGGCTGCTACCGACCCCCGGTCTTGGTGTTTCCCGAGCGCTTGAATTGGCACGGTGGTGTACATCTGCGTGCCTTCTCTCCGAAGCGGCGGTGGTAGAAACAAAGCGTGTCTACCTCGCGTTCCTTGGCCCCCGCTGCTGCTGCCGTCGGTGGCTCCTCGCCTCCTCTGGTCGTCCCGCTGAGCTTCGTCGCTGCTGCGATGGTCGTGAATGCCCTGGTGGCGATGATGATCCGGTCTGCCTCCCGGGCTAATGCACGATAGTCCCGCTCGGCCAGCAACGGCGAATTGGCCAGGGTCGCTCTCGCCGCTGTCGGAAGGTTCCAGAGGAAGAGGTGGGTAAACAGAAAGTGGTTGTCGTCCGTGCCCCTTAACGTCAGCATCCTCTCCATGAGGTCTATGGCCGACCCATCTCCCAACTCGGTCCGCGTCAGGAGCCTCTCTGCTCTCTCACCGTCCGAGAGTGTGTAGCGCTGGATGAGCGCAGCCTTTAGTGCCTCGTACTTGCTGCCGGTTGGTGGCTGATCGAGCAGGCTTGCTACGTGCTGAGCTGTGCGGGCGTCGAGCACTGCGACCACATAGTGGAATTTAGTGTCATCTGCCGTTATCCCCCGGAGGGCGAACTGCGCCTCGATGAGGTGGAACCAAGAGCGCGGGTTGTGCTGCCAGAAATCCGGTAGCTTGACTGCGACCGCACATGCGTGGCTGGAGGTTCCCGTCGAGGTCGGCTCTGGGGATCTTGACTCGTGTTCCATGATACGTCTTGGGTCACCAGTGTAGAGCGTGTAAATGAAGAGGCAGATTCGTTTCAGATGATTTATTACACACTCTCACATCTCAAGCATAGACAGAATGACATTCCAGCAGAAACTCCTCTCTTATATATCATGGCATTCTTCTAGCATTTTCTAACACACAACAGATGACCTTCGCGTCACATCGCATTCAACCCCCTCATCCTTAACACCTCCCTGTTATCTCACTAGGGAACCCCTGCTCTTTGTTCCTGTCTGAGATGGTACACAATCAGGCTCTCCCCAGGTGCCACAAAACATCTGATATCCCTCTATTGCCATCAGAGGAGCCTGCTCTTCATTAAGCCAAGTTTCAGAGACTGCGATAGCTGTAAATTTTCTGTCCAGCTGTTTTAAATAGTCCTGAATCTGTGGAAAGTTTTTGTTAAGACTTCTGCTGTTGAAGTGTATTATTGATAGTTTACCATCTACTGTAGTTGCACTTGACTTTTGAATTGCTTTTCAGTGTAATATTCACAATGATTATGAATATTATTGAGAAAGTGGTTATCAGGATCAATATCATTCTCCATCTCTTGTAGTTTATGTTCAGCATAATGGCATATTTTCAGAGTTTGAATTTCCTCACTCTTTGTCAAATGACTAATAATTTAAAATATAGTATTTCACTTTATGATTTAAAACAACTTGTCAAGATCCAGAAATTATTTTAAACTTGCATACATTTACCAGTCATCAATCCTCACCACCTAAATAGACTCACCACACCATACAAACTAACGGGCCCGTATGTTTGACACCCATAGACTAGACCGTAAAAAACAGCCTTCATCACCCTATGGAGCTTCCTCTTTCTCCGTCACACTCCTTCTCCAGAGACCCACACAAAATGAACCCACTGTCTGCTCAGGAGAAATGCAAGAAATTGAAAAAAAAGATTATTTTATGAGAGCATTTTTCAGTTACTCCTGGAACCTGGAGCAGTGGAGAAGAGAGCAGCCTGTTCTGTCAGTGAGGGGCAATCTACAGTGGAGAAAATAAGTATTGAAAACGTCAACATTTTTCTCATTAAACATATTTCTGATGGAGCCATTACCCGAGATTTTCACCAGATATCGGTAACAATCCAAGTAATCCCTACATACAAAGAAATCAAGGCAACTGTGTTCACAAAACAAGTTATATTTAATAAAGTGAAATGACACAGGAAATAAGTATTGAACACACTTGGTGAAATTGATTTAATATTGAAAAGTCTTTGCCGGTAATAACAGCTTCTAGACTCCTCCTGTACGGAGAAACTAGGTGCAGGCATTGCTCAGGAACAATTTTAGCCCATTCTTCCACACAAACTGTCTTCAAATCTTGAAGGTTTCGTGGGTGTCTTCTATGAATGCTGATCTTCATTTTGTTCTGCAGATTTTCAATTGGATTCAGGCCAGGTGACTGACTGGGCCATTCTAGCAGATTTATTTTCCTTCTCTGGAGCCAGTTGAGAGTTTTCTTGGCTGTGTGTTTGGGATCATTGTCTTGCTGAAATGTCCACCCTCATTTCACCTTCAGCATCTTGGCAGATGGCAACAAGTTCTTTTCAAGGATGTCTCTGTACATTTGTCCATTCATCTCCCCTTCAGTTATATGAAGTCTGCCTGTACTATGTGCTGAAAAACACTCCCACACCATGATGCTCCCAGCTCCAAACTTCATTGTTGGTATGGTGTTTTGGGGCTGATGTGCAGTGCCATTCTCCTCCAAACATGCTTTGTGCTGTGGCATCCAAAAAGTTCAATTTTGGTCTCTTCTGACCAGACTGTATTCTCTCAATATTTTGGCTTGCCCAAATGTTGTGCAACAAACTTTAAACAAGCTTCAACATGCTTTTTCTTCAACAATGGAGTCTTGTTAGCTGAGCAGGCATAGAGCCCATGTTGGTTGAGTGCATTACTTCTTGTTTTCTTTGAAACAGCAGTACCTGCTAACTCCAGGTCTTTCTGGAGCTCTCCGTGAGTGGTCTTTGGTTCTTGGATAACTCTTCTGATAATTCTTTTGACTCCTCTGTCAGAAATCATGCAAGGAGATCCTGGTTATGGCCAATTTATGGTAAAATGATGTTCTTTCCACTTCCAAATGATGGTTCTAACAGTGCTCACTGAAACATTCAGCAGTTTAGAAATGCGCTTGTAACCAATACCATCATTATGTTTTGCAACATAAAGTTGTGAAGGTCTAGAGCAGGGGTCCCCAAACTTTTTCCTGTGAGGGCCACATAATTTTTGCCTTCTCTGATGGGGGCCGGGGTCAGTTTGTAACAGAAAAAGTGGCGATCGCAGGGGTGCCTAAACGTAAGCATTTATTGTTTTCCAGAAAGCCACACATAACCAAATATTAATAACCCTTTCCGGGATCTTCACAGGAAAAAAAGTCAGAAAATAAATAATAACACTATTAATGAAATAAATAACACTATTTATGAAATAAATAATAACCAAATAACCCTCTCTGGGTTCTTCACAGAAAAAAAGTCCATGGAACATTAACTTTCTGTTGTGCCATGCACAGTCTTAACAGGTAAAAGTTCAGCTTAGTTGTCAGAGCAGAATCTCTTACTTAAATGACTCATATGAGCAGTCTCTCAAAGTTCTTGTGTTTCTTCCTTATAATCCTTTTGTAGGTTCCAGTAGGCTTGTAGACACCACTGTTGAACAGCCTTTTCTTTGCATTGAACAAAAAAATAATCGTTTGTCCACTGCAGGTTAAATACCCTGCATTCTGAATCAATTTTTCTCTTACCTTGTGGAGTGTGTCAAATAAGAGGCAGATCCATGGACAGACGGTTTATTACACACTTCACATCTCACAAGCACAGAACAGAATTAATGAACTCAACAAGCTCTCCTCTCTCCCCTCAAATCACTCTTCACACGTTTCATGGCAATTCCTCATCACACAGCATGACATTTACATTCCACTGCATTCAGCCCCCTATGTCCCTGACTACTTCCAGCTATCTCGCCAGGAACTCCCTGGGCATTGTTCTCCCATGCTTATTCACTATCTCTGTCTGAGGTGCTAAATAATCTGACCTCCCTCAGGTCCTATACCGGCCCCCCCCAGCATCTTAAGACAGAACATCAGTCCACACGCCGTTTCTGCTTCAGTCTCCTCCCATATCTGCTGTAACTGGGGTTATCCGCCTCCGTGGCTCTGCTGTGCCGGTGGGGGGCTGCTGGGAGTGTGTCTGACTGCGGGTGAGCTGTGGCGAGGGGGGGTTGGACTTCGCTCTGTCCGTGTGGCTGCTCTGGCGAATTGTTTCCCTGGGGAGCTCTCCGTGGGGGTCTTCCACGCCGAGGGGCCCTAGCCAACAGCACTTGCTCGTCCGCCGCTACAAAGGCGGGTTTGAGTCTGTCTATGCCAATTTTCTCCCGTCTACCCCCCAAGTCTAGCAGAAAATGCTTATCCCCTGTTTCCAACACTCTGAACGGTCCATCATAGGGTGGGCGCAATGGAGGGCGGTGGGTGTCGTGTCTGACGAACACGAACTCCACGTTCTTCAAAGTTTTAGGCACGAAAACACGTGGAAAACAGTGGTGGGCTGGGCCCGGGAGTGTGCCCGTGTTTGCGCTACGCTGCAAAAGCTGAGACGGGGAGCTGTCCGGTGCGGGATTATCTGGTAGAAATTCCCCGGGCAGCCGTAGGGGCTGCGCAAAAACAAGCTCTGCCGGGGAAGCTTCCAAATCCTCTTTTGGCGCGGAGCGCAACCCAAATAAAACCCACGGCAACCTGTCCACCCAATTTGCATCCGTCAGTGAAGCCCTGAGTGCTGCTTTCAGTGATCTATGAAAACGCTCGCATAACCCGTTGGCCTGTGGGTTGTACGCGGTTGTGCGATGAATTGCAACCCCCAGGCTGTGGGCCATCGCGGACCAGAGTTCGGAAACAAATTGAGGGCCCCTGTCGGACGTAATGTCCGACGGGACTCCAAAACGCGCCACCCATGCTGTTAAAAAAGCGCGTGCCACGTCTGCGGACGTGGTTGTCGCCAGTGGGACTGCTTCTGGCCAGCGCGTGGTGCGGTCCACCACTGTCAGGAGGTGCGTGCACCCCTGTGATGGCGGGAGGTGGCCCACGAGGTCCACGTGAACGTGGTCGAACCTCTCAGCTGGTACCCGAAACGGCTCCAAGGGAGCCTTCGTGTGTCTGTGTACCTTGGCTCGTTGGCACGCCACGCAGGCTGCAGCCCACTCTTTTAGTTGTTTGCGTAGGCTCGGCCACACAAACTTCTCTCCCACCATTTTGACCGATGCGTGCACTCCTGGGTGCGCCAGAGTGTGAACCGACTCAAACACGCGGCGGCGCCACGCAACCGGGACCACCGGACGCGAGCGTCCCATGGAGACATCACAGATTGGGGGGGCATGCCGTCTTGCAGCACCCTGCTCTCCAGCCTTAACCCTGTTGGTCCAGACTGGAGCGCGCGCACGTCTGCATCGCTAATCTGCTCCACGGCCATGGCTGCATAATCTATCCCTACGTAGACCGGGGCCACCACGGCGTGCGAGATGCAGTCCGCCACCACATTCAGTTTACCCGACACATGCTGAATATCGGTAGTAAACTCTGAGATCGTGGCCAGCTGTCTCTGCTGCCGGCCCAACCACGGTTCTGAAACCTTGGCCATCGCGAACGTTAGTGGCTTGTGGTCCACGAACGCGGTGAAACTGCGCCCTTCCAGCCAGAACTGGAAGTGGCGTATGGCCAGGTGGAGGGCCAGTAACTTCCTGTCGAACGCGCTGTATTTACGTTCGCTGTCGCGCAAAGTTTTGCTGAAAAAAGCGAGCGGCTGCCAAGCCCCGGCGACGCGCTGCTCTACGACAGCCCCTATGGCCACGTCTGAAGCGTCGGTGGTGAGCGCTATCCGGGCCGCCGGGTCTGGATGCGCCAGCAGTGCGGCGTTTGCCAGGGCTGCTTTAACCTCCAAGAACGCCCGCTCTCGCTCCGGAGTCCATTCGACCCCATCCGCGGGTTTCTGTCTCTTGAGCGCGCCGTACAATGGTTGCATGAGCTGCGCCGCGCGGGGAAGGAAACGGTTATAAAAGTTCACCATCCCCGAAAATTCCTGCAGCGCCCTGACCGTCTGAGGCCGGGGAAAATCCGCCACGGTGCGCACTTTGTCGGGCAGCGGGATCGCTCCTTCGGGAGAGACGCGGTGCCCCAAAAAATCAAACTCCATCACGCCGAACTGGCATTTCGCCGGGTTGATTGTTAACTCGTGCTCCTCCAACCTCCGGAAAACCGTCCTGAGGTGGGTTTCGTGTTCGTCTTCAGACGCACTGGCTACCAGGATATCGTCCAGGTAGACGAACATGAACGGGAGATCGCGCAGCACTGCATCCATCATGTGCTGGAATGTCTGTGCTGCACCTTTTAACCCGAATGGCATGCGCAGGAACTCGAATAGACCGAACAGAGTTATTACCGCTGTTTTAGGTACGTCCTCCGCGCGCACTGGGACTTGGTGGTAACAGCGGACCAGGTCTATTTTGGAAAAAATGCGTGCTCCGGCGAGGTGAACGGAAAAATCCTGTATGTGGGGAATCGGGTAGCGGTCATGCGCTGTGGCGTTGTTCAACCTGCGGAAATCACAGCACGGTCACCATGCTCCCTCAGCCTTAGGGACCATGTGTAGCGGGGATGCCCATGGGCTGTTTGAACGCCTGATGATGCCCAACCTTTCCAGGTTGGGGAACTCCTCGCGCGCTATGGCCAGTTTAGCTGCGTCCAAGCGCCGAGGTCTTGCAAAAACGGGCGGCCCAGTGGTGGTGATAAAATGCTCCACCCCGTGTTTAGCGATGGCCGCCGAAAACATCGGGACCGTGAGCGCTGGGAACTGAGTGAGCAGTGCGTGGAACTTACCGCCTGGAGCTGTGACGTTGGCTTGTGCTGTTGGCTGGGTCGCTCGAGCTATACAGGGGAGAGAGTCAAAGGACAGTGCATTAACCAGGCGCCTGTTAGCAACATCAATCAGTAAACCATGTGCACACAGAAAATCAGCCCCCAGGATATGGTAATTCAGTGTTGCTACGACAAAAGTCCACTCGTATGTACGGCCGTGTAGAGATAAGATCAGTGTCCTCTCACCGAAGGTCTTAATTTCCAAGCCTTTTGCTGCCAACATCCCGGAGCTGCTAGGTCCTGCCAGCCGGTCAGCATAGGTCGGCAGGATGATGATCTTCTGGGCTCCGGTGTCCACGAGGAAATGCCTCCCCGAGCGCGCGTCCGTCATGTAGAGCAGCTTGTTCTCTTCACCGAGGGTCGCAGCTGCTACCGACCGCTGGCTTTGGCATTTTCCCGAGCGCTTGAATTGGCATGGTGGTGCACATCTGCGTGCGTTCTCTCCGAAGCAGCGGTGGTAGAAACAGAGTGTGTCTCTCTGGCGCTCCTTGGCCCCCACTGCTGCTACCGTCAATGGCTCCTCGCCTCCTCTGGTCGTCTCGCTGGGCTCCGCCGCCGCCGCGTTGACTGTGATCGCCCTGGTGGTGAGGATGATCCTGTCTGCCCCCTGGGCTAGCGCACGGTAGTCACGCGCGGCCAGCAACGGCGAATTGGCCAGAACCGCTCTCGCCTCTGTTGGAAGGTTCCGGAGGAAAAGGTGGGCAAACAGAAAGTGCTCGTCGTCCGTGCCCATTAACGCCAGCATCTTCTCCATCAGGTTGACGGCCGAACCATCTCCTAACTCGGTCCATCTCAGGAGCCTCTCCGCTCTCTCACATTCCGAGAGCGTGTAGCGCCGGGTGAGCGCAGCCTTGAGCGCCTCGTATTTGTTGCGGGCTGGCGGCTCATCGAGCAGGCTCGCTACTTGCTGAGCTGTGCGGGCGTCCAGCGCTGTGACCACATGGTAGAATCTGGTGTTGTCTGCCGTTACTCCCCGGAGGGCGAACTGGGCCTCGGTGTGGTGGAACCAAGAGCGCGGGTTGTGCTGCCAGAAGTCTGGTAGCTTGATTGAAACCGCACACGCGTTGCTGGGGGCTCCAGTCCGGGCTGTCTGTGGGATGGCTGCTGCATCGCTGGGGCTTCCCGACCGGGCCGGCTCCGGGGTTCTTGCCTCGCGTTCCATAATACGTCTTGGGTCACCAGTGTGGAGTGTGTCAAATAAGAGGCAGGTCCATGGGCAGACGGTTTATTACACACTTCACATCTCACAAGCACAGAACAGAATGAATGAACTCAACAAGCTCTCCTCTCTCCCCTCAAATCACTCTTCACACGTTTCGTGGCAATTCCTCATCACACAGCATGACATTTACATTCCACTGCATTCAACCCCCTATGTCCCTGACTACTTCCAGCTATCTCGCCAGGAACTCCCTGGGCATTGTTCTCCCATGCTTATTCACTATCTCTGTCTGAGGTGCTAAATAATCTGACTTCCCCCAGGTCCTATAACCTAACCTTTTCGCCATTATTCCGTTTTATTTGACAGGGGTGAGTCTAGGATTTTTTTTTTTTTCTGGGGGGGCGGGGGGTTCAGATAGGGGTATAGACGGCAGAAGGGTGGAATAGAATGTCACGTTCTATGCGTGTATTGGTCTCGATCGCATGGCCAGACTGAAAAAAAATCATAACGTTTACCAGTGTGGAGGCAAAAAATAGTCCACAGCGCGGCAGAAGGGAGAGACAGTCTATTCACGTCAGGTCACCACTGTGGAGGAAAAAATAAGTGCATGCGGACACAGCAAGCCGAAGTTTAAAGGTGTTTTATTCCTCCATCACGAAGCTCACCCAGCGCTCTGGCTGCACGCTGTGAGTGAGCCCTGAGCAGTTGTCTAAGAGCGAATTCTAAGTGTGATAGTGAGGCATGTACAGTCAGCTCTTTTATACAGTGATACAGAGAATGCATGGCACAGAATGCATGGCTGA
Source organism: Pholidichthys leucotaenia (assembly GCA_020510985.1). Classification (NCBI taxonomy): domain Eukaryota; kingdom Metazoa; phylum Chordata; class Actinopteri; order Cichliformes; family Pholidichthyidae; genus Pholidichthys; species Pholidichthys leucotaenia. Next base: position 223,699,956 of record CM035846.1, read on the forward strand.
GCACACGCTCAGCAGGGGAACGAGACGACGCTCAGCCGGCTTTGGAAGCGAGGTGCGGGAAAAGCTCTGTGCAGGAGGAGGTGGAGGGGGGTGGGGGTAAGCGTTCCTGGTATTGTTCAGGGGGCCTGGCCAAATGTGGAGGCGGGCCGTATCTGGCCCGCAGGCCGTAGTTTGGGGACCACTGGTCTAGAGAGAGCTCCTTGCTTCTACGCATCATGAGTTCTTTGTGGTGTGATAAATCTGATTTTCATTCACAGACCTTTTTAAAAGCGATCAGTCAGGACTTAACCAGCTGAAATTTATTTGCACTGATGGGGTATTGGATGGCTTCCTAAATTCTGATGGATTTCAGCTGGTTTCTTGGCTTTCTATGCCTTTTTGCTCCGCCTTTTCTTCATGTGTTCAGTACTTCCCTGTGTCATTCCACTTTATTAAATATAACTTGTTTTGTGAACACAGTTGCCTTGATTTCTTTGTATGTATGGATTACTTGGGTTGTTACTAATATCTGGTGAAAATCTCAGGTCACTGGCTCCATCAGAAATATGTTTAATGAGAAAAATGTTGACGTGTTCAATACTTATTTTCCCCGCTGTATGTATCCTGGTTCACCTTGCATCTGCTCTTTTTTTTCCCCGTGTGGCACTGAATGCAACACTCAGAAGTGCAGCCTGTGCACACATACACAATGTCTGTTCTTGTAAATATGAAAGATGCTCTGCGCCGATATGAAAAAGAATGTTGGGGTACGTTTTGCAGTTCTATCCTTTGTAAAGGAGGACAAAGAGCAGAAGCCACTGAACTAAATATATTGGTGTATTCCACCACTGATCTGCGCTGAGTTTGACATGGGGCGACAAAATTAAAAGACTTATAAAAATGCCAGTAACTCCCAATAGTTTCTCATCGCACCAGTGTTACGTCAATTCATTCATTCTTCACACAGACCAATTTTCACATCGCATATGCGACACATATGTCACACTATACAGCCCTGCCCAATGAGAATCTTAGCATCGTCAACCCTGCCACCTCCAAATCTGCCTCTTGTCTTTTTGTCAGTGCCACTGTCTCAAAACTATACATTATACCATAAATCTTCCCTTTTACTCTACTGTTCTTTTTTCACACATCACCTGTGACACTCGTTTCCAATATGTGATTCTTCATCTTCTTCAATTTTACTGGCTTTATAAGTAGGCTAATAGAGTTTAAAAAACAAACAAAACAAATCCATCGACTCACTGAGATGTGTCTATCTCTTGAGTTTTGAACCATAATAGCAGGTTTTATATATATCAAATCAAATCAACCTTTATTGTCATGTTGCTGTACATACAACTGTAGTGCAGGCAAAATGAAATTACGTTTCTCTAGGCATCCATATATGTAAAAAGAACATAATTTAAAACACACTCACTCGCCCCCCACCCCAGCACAGCCATTCACACATCCCTAAGACACATTTAGATATTACAGTAATATTAACTTTTTACAGTTGCAGTTTAAAGTGATAATAACTACCAATGTATAAAATGCCAATTAAAGTGGCTGAGTGAGTCAAAGTGGCTACTTGAAACTAACTAGAACTATAATATACATAATGTCCATAAGGTGCAGTAGCATGTATGAAAGATTCCGGCTCAACTGTTCAGTATCCTAACAGCTCGTGGAAGGAAGTTGTTAATCAGTCTGGTGGTTCTGTCTCTGATGCTCCGGAATTGTTTGCCAGAAGGCAACAGTTCAGAATGTTTATGCAGAGGGTGAGAGTGGTCCTTTTTTTTTTTTTTTTTTTTTTTTTTTTTTTTTATTACTTATTTTGTACCCGTAGGTAGATTTGTTTTGCAGTCTGGTGACAAGCCACCAGCTGCCGGTCGCTGCGTGCGCAAGCGCCCCGTATCCCTAACCTGCATGTTTTTGGCATGTGGGAGGAAACCGGAGAAATCCTGGAGTACACCCACGCAACACGGGGAGAACATGCAAACTCCACACAGATCACTGTTGGCCGGGGGCAAGGATCGAACCCACGATCTCACGATCCCCGCGATCCCCCGGCCCAGGGTAAACTGTGCTGCCACAGTGCTAACCACTGCGCCACCGTGCAGCCCATTGATAATGTTCAGTGCCCTGCTCCTACAACGGCTCTGAAAAAGTTCTTGGACAGAGGGGAGGGAAACTCCAATTACCCTCTCAGCTCCCTTGACTATCCTCTGCAGGGCTTTTTTGGCTGACATACTGCAACTGGAGTACCATGTTGCAATGCAGTACGTCAGAACACTCTCCACCACACCTCTGTAGAAGGTCCTGAGGATGCAGATGGGGAGAGAGGTCTGTTTGAGTTTCCTCAAGAAGTGCAGTCTCTGCTGGGCCTGCTTCCTGATCCCCGAGGAATTCTTGCTCCAGGTCAGGTCCTGCGAGATCTGCACTCCGAGGAACTTGATGTTCTCCACTCTCTCCACTGAATGGCCGCTGATGCTGAGAGGGACGTGTTCAGGCCGTGACCGCTGGAAGTCGATAATCATCTCCTTTGTTTTGTCCACGTTGAGCACCAGATTGTTCTCCCTGCACCAGCCCTCCAGGTCTCTAACTTCTTTCCTGTACATAGATTCCTCATCCCTCTGAATAAGTCCCACCACTGTGGTGTCATCCGCAAACTTAATAATCTGGTTCCCCTCGTGTCTGGACACACAGTCATGTGTTAGAAGTGTAAACAACAATGGGCTGAGTACACAGCCTTGAGGGGATCCAGTGCTCAGCGTGATGGAGTTGGAGATGTTGTTTCCAACACGGACAGACTGAGGTCTCTCGGTCAGGAAGTCTAGGATCCAGAGACATGTGGCGGTGTTCAGACCAAGAAGGAGTAATTTCTCCATCAGTCTCTGGGGAATAATGGTGTTGAATGCTGAACTGAAATCAATGTACAGGAGTCTGGCGTAGGTGTCTTTCTGCTCCAGGTGGGTGATGACAGAGTGCAGGGTGGTGACTATGGCATCCTCTGTGGAGCGATTTGAACGATACGCAAACTGGAGCGGGTCATGTGATGCAGGGAGGCAGGCTGTGATGTGTGGTTTGACAAGCCGTTCAAAGCACTTCATCCCAATTGGTGTCAGTGCGACAGGACGACAGTCATTCTTACAAGACACAACTGGTTTCTTTGCCACTGGTACTATGGTAGAGGTCTTAAAGCATCTGGGACCGATGGCCTGACTCAGGAAGATGTTACAAATATCAGTCAGGATATCCGCCAACTCGCTCACACAGACTCGGAGCACACTCCTGGGATGTTGTCCGGACCTGCAGCTTTACGTGGGTTGACTCTGATTAGGGTCCTCCGTGTGTCCGCTGCGTTGATGGTGATAGCTGGCTCAACAGATGGTGGAGATGGGCCAGCCCTCCCTCTGATTGTCGGGTTTGATGCTTCAAAACGAGCAAAGAAGTTGTTGAGCCTGTCTGGAACCGAAGCATCATCATCATCGACCCCCTGCCTGGACTTATAATCTGTCAGCGCCCGAACTCCCTGCCACATCCGTTTGGATGTGGCACTATATACACTACCGTTCAAAAGTTTGGGGTCACCCAGACAATTTTGTGTTTTCCATGAAAAGTCACACTTTTATTTACCACCATGATGACATAATGTCCGGCTCAGGAGACACACACGCAGGCTCAGGATAGATTTAACAGCTTTATTCAACAAGCAGGTATGAATGAATGCGTGTGTGGGATATGTAAATGTGTTGAGGGAGAACTTCAGTGCGCAGGCAGCAGAGCAGTTCGCCGTACAGCCGGGCAACCCTATAACGACAGAGCAGAGGGACAAGGTAAAGGGCACCACACCTATACAGGACTATGACACTGACTGCTGCTTACTTGGTATGACAGGTGGCTGGCGTCAACAAGGAGAGAGCCCAGGAGACAGCGACCTGCAGGACCTGTGGCGACAGCGAGGATGGAGTGGCGAGACGAGGAGTCCGCCGCCAAGGGATCCACCTGTGCACAGGGGAAAGGACTGAGGAGACAAGGTAAGGATGCTTACAGTAGAGCGTTGTCTTGCTGGTAATGGGGATTCCAACAGTGAAGACGAGCCGAAGGGAACAGACGGCTTCAGGCCGAAGCACAGGGCTGAGTGGGTTTAATAGTCTGCCGCTGACGAGGCGCAGGTGTGCGCGCAGCAGGAGCCAATGATGGACGGCGAGTCATGACAGTACTCCCCCCCCTAACAGCACCTCCTGGTGCTGGTTTATCCGGATGCGCCCGATGGAACTCCGTGATGAGACCCTTGTCCAGAACCAGGGAAGAGCGCACCCATTGTCTCCACTCAGGACCGAAGCCCTCCCAGTCCTCCAGATACTGCAGCCCGCGACCACGGTGCCGAGAGTCCAAGATGGCAGTGACTCTCCAGGCCGGGTGGCCATCGATCATCAGGGGCGCGGGCGGCGCCGCGGGTGGGGGGCAGAGGGGATCGGACACCACTGGTTTGATCTTGGATACGTGGAAGGTGGGGCAAATACGGAGGGGGAGGGGGAATGGCTACACGCACAGCCACCGGGTTAATGATCTTGGAAATTGTGAAAGGTCCAATGAAGCGCTGAGCCAGTTTCTTCTTCTCACCCTTAAGATTGATGTCATGAGCAGAAACCCAAACTTGCTGACCCACCTTGTAGACAGGAGCCGGTCTCCTATGATGGTTAGCTGTGGTGCTGTTGCGCTTGGCTGTGCGCAAGAGCGCATCGCGCGTCTTGGACCAGTGACTCCGGCACCGCCTAAGGTGCGCCTGGACAGAAGGAACAGCCAGCTCACCCTCCTGCACCGGAAATAATGGTGGGTCGTACCCCAGGGAAGCCTTAAAGGGGGACATACCAGTGGAGGAAGAACGAGTGGAGTTGTGGGCGTATTCCACCCAGGCCAGGTGCGTGCTCCAAGAGGCCGGGTTGGAGGCAGTGACGCAGCGGAGGGCAGCTTCCAGCTCCTGGTTAGCCCGCTCGCACTGCCCGTTGGACTGCGGGTGATGGCCGGAGGAGAGGCTTACAGTTGCACCCAGGGCGTTACAAAAACACCTCCACACCTCAGAGACGAATTGAGGCCCTCAATCCGAGACCACGTCCACCGGTATCCCATGCAGTCTGACCACGTGTTGGACCAGGAGATCTGCTGTCTCCCGTGCCGTAGGGAGACCTCGCAGAGGCACGAAGTGGGCGGCCTTGGAGAAGCGATCGACGATGGTCAGCACTGCGTCGTAGGTGTTGGAGACTGGGAGACCGGTGACGAAATCGAGGGCTATGTGGGACCAGGGCCTGCCTGGGATCGGCAGGGGCTGGAGCAGACCCGCGGGGGGAGCGTTACCTGTCTTGCCGGTGGCACACACTGGGCAGGCCCGCACGTAGTTGGCAACGTCCTTCTGCAGACCAGGCCACCAGAAGGACCGCTGGAGGAGATCGACCAGCCGGTAGACCCCAGGATGGCAGGCGAACTTGGAGGTGTGGATCCAGTGGATAACCTCCCCCCGAACCGCAGATGGGACGAATAGCCTCCCCTCCGGTCCGCCGCCAGGATCCGGTTCAGTCTCCTGTGCCTTCAGGATCTTGTCCTCGATGGCCCAGGACATCGCCCCCACAACACACGAACTGGGTAGGATGGTGTGCTCCGACTTCATGGACGTCTCGGGGGCAAATTGCCTGGAGAGAGCATCGGGCAGGCCGTTCTTCGAACCGGGGCGGTACGTGATGGTGAAACGAAAACGGGAAAAGAACAAGGACCAACGCGCCTGGCGGGCGTTCAGACGTTTGGCAGATCTCAGGTACTCCAAGTTCTTATGGTCCGTTAGCACTATGAACGGCAGAGCTGCCCCCGCCAGCCAATGGCGCCACTCCTGCAGGGTGAGCTTGATGGCGAGAAGCTCCCTGTCCCCGACGTCGTAATTGCGTTCGGCCGGTGACAGGCGCCGGGAGAAGAAGGCGCAGGGTCGCTTGGTCCCGTTGGTGGGTGACCGCTGGGACAGCACCGCCCCCACCCCCGTATCGGATGCGTCGACCTCCACCAGACACAGCAGCGCGGGGTTGACCTGGGTCAGGACCCGGGAGGAGGAGAACTTCGTCTTCAGGACCAGAAATGCTGCAGCAGCCTCTTCGGTCCACCGAAAGGGGGTCTTAGGCGAGGTGAGGCAGGTCAATGGGCCGACAATGGCGCCGAAGTTAGGGACAAAGCGGCGGTAGAAGTTGGCGAATCCTATGAACTGCTGTACCTGCTTCCTGGAGGTCGGTGTGGGCCAGTCTACCACCGCTTTAACCTTCGCGGGGTCGGGCAGGACTTGGTTGTGTGAAATGACAAACCCCAGGAAGGAGGTGGTCTTGGTGTAGAATTCGCATTTTTCGGCCTTGACATACAACCTGTTCTCCAGCAGTCGCTGCAAGACCCGCCTCACATGGACCCGGTGTTCATCCCGTGACTTGGAGAAGATTAGGATGTTGTCTAGATATACGAAGACGAAGAGGCCCAAGAAGTCACGAAGAACATCGTTAATGAGGCGCTGGAAAACAGCAGGGGCATTGGTTAACCCAAACGGCATCACCAGGTATTCAAAGTGGCCAGTCGGCGTGCGGAAGGCTGTTTTCCACTCATCTCCCTCCCGGATCCGGACGAGGTGGTAGGCGCTTCGGAGGTCCCATTTGGTGAACCAGGTCGCCCCCTGGAGGGAGTGGAAGGCGGTGTCCATCAACGGCAGGGTGTAGCGATCCTTCTCTATGATGTCGTTGAGGGCCCGATAGTCGATGCAGGGGCGGAGAGAACCATCCTTCTTGGCCACGAAGAAGAACCCTGCGCCAAGCGGGGACGAGGAGGGACGGATGATTCCCACGCTGAGGGACTCCTTAAGGTAGGCGTCCATTGCTTCCCTCTCCGGCGCTGAAAGACTGTACAGACGTCCTGAGGGTAAGGGAGCCCCCGTGCGGATGTTTATTGCACAATCGTAGGGCCGATGAGCGGGAAGTGACATCACCCTGGACTTACTGAACACAAGGCCCAGATCGTGGAACTCTGAAGGCACCAAGGAAAGGTCCGGCGGCGCAGCGTCCTTGGCCAGAGGGGGTGAGGACGGGGCGCAGGCTGCGGACTGAAGGCATGTGCCCATACAAAACGAGCTCCAGGCGGCAATCCTTCCGGCCTGCCAATCCAGCACCGGGTTGTGTAGGCGCAGCTGGGGGTAGCCTAAGATGACAGGTGAGACAGAGGAGGACAGGACATAGAGAACAAGATCCTCCCGATGGTTACCTGAGACGATGACGGGGATTGGCTGGGTCCGATGGGTCACTCGTCCAAGGGGTGCTTGAGAGAGGGTAATCAGGCTGAGCGGAGTTGGCAGAGGGTGACAGAGGATGCCCAATTGGGTTGCCAGGCTCTTAGAAATAAAACTCTGTTCTGCTCCTGAGTCCACCAGTGCGTGAGTGAGATGCCCCATGGCGTTGTGACAAAAACAGATGGGCAGTGTAAGATTAGTGAGGGGATTTGACTGGTTAGAGTCCGCGAGGCCCCCTACAGTGACTCGTGGACCTCCCCGTTTGGCTTTTCCGGGCAATGCTCCACGGCGTGTTGGCGACCTACGCAATACATGCACAGGCCCAACTCCCGGCAGTGCTGTTTCTCCGCTAACGGAAGCTTTGACCGGCCAACCACCATTGCCTCCGACTCCTCGGAGACCTCCGGGGGAAGTAACGCCAGGGGGCGAGCTCGAGGCGTGCGGACGGAGCCTCCTCGCGAGCGGCTGGTTGACTTCCGCTCGGAGGAACGCTCGCGCAGCCTGTTATCCAAGCTAATTACTACGGAGATTAGCTCCGAAAGAGTCTCCGGGAGATCTCGACCGGCCAATTCATCCCTCAGACTCGAGCTGAGGCTGCGGAGGAAGATGCCACAAAGAGACGCCTCATCCCAGCCCAATTCCTCGGCGGCGACCCGGAAGTCGATAGTGTGATCCGCCGCTGACCGAACTCCCTGCTGGAGAGCTAGGAGTCAGTCAGTTAGGACACTATCGCGCCGGGAATGATCAAACACCTCGAGAAACTGTCGCACGAACTGGTTATAGGAGAGGTTCGCGTAACTGGGCTTCGCCATTACGGCGTAAGCCCAAGTTAGCGCTCGCCCCTCCAGGAGATTACCAATATAGCCAATCCGGCTGTGGTCTGAGGGGAAGTCCCCGGGAATGCGCAGGAACACCGACTCACACTGCATTATGAACCCCTGGGCACCGCCAAGTTTCCCGCTGAAACGGGCAGGGGTCGGAATTGGTGTGAGTCGGGCCGGCGGTCCCGTGGCAGACTGACCGGCCACTGGAGCAGCTGGAGCTAATCCTCCCTGACGAGCTGGGGGGAACACCTGCTGGGGGTCCAGGCGGTCTAACCGGTGAGTAATTGTGGTCAATTGATTTAGAATTACCTGCTGTTGGTGGGCTATTAAATCTACCCGAGCCTCGAGAGTGGAAAGACGGCGTGCGAGCCCGCTGTCTGCCGAGCCGCTCTGCTGAAGCCATACTGACATAATGTCCGGCTCAGGAGACACACACGCAGGCTCAGGATAGATTTAACAGCTTTATTCAACAAGCAGGTATGAATGAATGCGTGTGTGGGATATGTAAATGTGTTGAGGGAGAACTTCAGTGCGCAGGCAGCAGAGCAATTCGCCGTACAGCCGGGCAACCCTATAACGACAGAGCAGAGGGACAAGGTAAAGGGCACCACACCTATACAGGACTATGACACTGACTGCTGCTTACTTGGTATGACAGGTGGCTGGCGTCAGCAAGGAGAGAGCCCAGGAGACAGCGACCTGCAGGACCTGTGGCGACAGCGAGGATGGAGTGGCGAGACGAGGAGTCCGCCGCCAAGGGATCCACCTGTGCACAGGGGAAAGGACTGAGGAGACAAGGTAAGGATGCTTACGGTAGAGCGTTGTCTTGCTGGTAATGGGGATTCCAACAGCGAAGACGAGCCGAAGGGAACAGACGGCTTCAGGCCGAAGCACAGGGCTGGCTGAGTGGGTTTAATAGTCTGCCGCTGACGAGACGCAGGTGTGCGCACAGCAGGAGCCAATGATGGACGGTGAGTCATGACACATGAGTTGTAAAATGAATATAAAATATAGTCAAGACATTGACAAGGTTAGAAATAATGATTTGTATTTGAAATAATAATTTTTTCCTTCAAACTTTGCTTTCGTCAAAGAATCCTCCATTTGCAGCAATTACAGCATTGGAGACCTTTGGCATTCTAGCTGTTAATTTGTTGAGGTAATCTGGAGAATTCTGACGCAATGAGCAAACACATTGTACCATTAGAACACTGGAGTGATAGTTGCTGGAAATGGGCCTCTATACACCTATGTAGATATTGCACCAAAAACCAGACATTTGCAGCTAGAATAGTCATTTACCACATTAGCAATGTATAGAGTGTATTTCTGATTAGTTTAAAATTATCTTCATTGAAAAAAACAGTGCTTTTCTTTCAAAAATAAGGAAATTTCTATGTGACCCCAAACTTTTGAACGGTAGTGTATATATAGTGGTGTGAAAAAGTGTTTGCCCCGTCCTGATTTCTCATTTTTTTGTATGTTTGTCACACTGAAATGTTTCAGATCATCAAACAAATTTCAATGTTAGACAAAGATAACACAAGTAAACACAAAATGCAGTTTTTAAATGAAGGTGTTTATTATTAAGGGTAAAAAAAATCCAAACCTACATGGCCCTGTGTGGAAAAAGTGACACCCCCCCCCCAAAAAAAAAAAAACCCAAAAAAACCCAACAACATAAATTAACTGTGGTTTATCACATCTTTGGAAAACTGAGTTCAATTTCTCTAGCCACACCCAGGCCTCATTACTGCCACACCTGTTCTCAATCAAGAAATCACTTAAATAGAACCTGCCTGACAAAGTGAAGTAGACCAAAAGATCCTCAAAAGCTAGATATCATGCTGCAATCCAAAGAAATTCAGGAACAAATGAGAAACAAAGTAATTGAGATCAGTCTGGAAAAGGTTATAAAGCCATTTCTAAATCTTTGGGACTCCAGCAAACCACAGTGAGAGCAATTATCCACAAATGGCGAAAACATGGAACAGTGGTGAACCTTCCCAGGAGTGGCCGGCTGACCAAAATTACCCCAAGAGCGCAGCAACGACTCATCCAAGAGGTCACAAAAGACCCCACAACAACTTCCAAAGAACTGCAGGCCTCACTTGCCTCAGTTAAGGTCAGTGTTCATGACTCCACCATAAGAATGAGACTGGGCAAAAATGACCTGCATTGCAGAGTTCCAAGATGAAAACCACTGCTGAGCAAAAAGAACCTAAAGGCTCGTCTCAGTTTTGCCAGAAAACATCTTGATGATCCCCAAGACTTTTGGGAAAATACTCTGTGGACTGACAAGACAAAAGTTGAACTTTTTGGGAAGTGTGTGCCCCATTACAGCTGGCGTAAAAGTAACACAGAGAAGGAACACCATACCAACAGTAAAATATGGTGGTGGTAGTTTTGCTGGGACTGTTTTGCTGCTTCAGGACCTGGAAGACTTGCTGTGGTAAATGGAACCATGAATTCTGCCGTCTACCAAAAAATCCTGAAGGAGAATGTCCGGCCATCTGTTCATGACCTCAAGCTGGAGTACACTTGGGTTCTGCAGCAGGACAATGATCCAAAACACACAAGCAAGTCAACCTCTGAATGGCTTAAGAAAAACAAAATGAAGACTTTGGAGTGGCCTAGTCAAAGTCCTGACCTGAATCCAATTGAGATGCTGTGGCATGACCTTAAAAAGGCGGCTCATGCTCAAAAACCCTCCAGTGTGGCTGAATTACAACAATTGTGCAAAGAAGAGTGGGCCATAATTCCTCCACAGTGCTGTAAAAGACTCAATGCCAGTTATCGCAAATGCTTGATTGCAGTTGTTGCTGCTAAGGGTGGCCCAACCAGTTATTAGGTTTAGGGGGCAATTACTTTTTCACACAAGGCCATGTAGGTTTGGATTTTTTCCCCCTTAATAATAAACACCTTCATTTAAAAAAAAAAAGAATTTTGTGTTTACTTGTGTTATCTTTGTCTCATATTCAAATTTGTTTAATGATCTGAAACATTTAAGTGTGACAAACAAAAAACGACAAATCAGGAAGGGGGCAAAACTTTTTCACACCACTGTATGGATGTGTGTGTGTGTGTGTCTACACACACACACACACACACACACACACACACACACACACACACACACACACACCAGTGGTGGACCATCAGGGCCAGCAAAGCCTTCTCTGCTGGCCTAAACACTATCAGAGTTACATTTACAACCTTTACAACATATTTGCTGCATGAGGATGTATTAAATTCTTCCCAATAGTCTATTCTCTTCATTTTGTAGCTTTTCTCTTGGTTGCATTCCTTCCAGTATTGTAATGCACTAGTTCATGCCTGTAGAACGCAAGTATTCCTGTCTGAAACAGGTATCCCAATCAGGCTTTCCAGGCCCAAATCTAGGCTGTATTTGAAAGTGGAGTACAGAGGTGTAGCCTATATGTAGGCAATCATCACATGTTAGACTTTGACAGATATAAAAGGGAGTAAACAGCACTAAGATTTATTTGACTGTGTAAATATTAATTACAGAATACCTAATTACTGAAAATGAATGGGACATCCAATATTAGTGACTGTTTCAGATCCCTTGTTTATTTGTTTGTCAGATCACTTATTTGTCTGATCCTTTATCACTTATATTCATAACAGTGTATCTTGCACTTTGGGGAATGGGAGTTGTTCAGTCATCATTATAATTATTTTAGTTTATATCACTGTTCAGTGATGGAGTTCAGTGTAATACTGAAGTTCGTCTGTGTATCATCAGTAAACCCATGCAGTACTATAACAGGACACGTTTACAAATATTTGAGACCCATTGTAGTGCATCATTTTATATTTTAGCAATATTTTGTTATTAAAAGTTTTTTTAAACTGTAATCAACAGAATTAACTACAAAACACCCAACATCAATAAAGTACATCTATCTATTATAATACACAGCAGAAGGACCCGTTTTACTGCAACCGTTGCATCAGTGTTGCCCATTTGTCAGTAAATATTTAACTAAAAAGTGATTTATTTCATTATTTGGGTGTTTTTGTGTCCTGCGTTTCGTCGTTAAGTCATTCCAGCCATTTCGATCCACAATCATGGTGGTATTAAGTTTTTAATTTTTAGATACTCGCATGGGAGGGGGGAGTCGCAGTCCTGCGCACACAGGTGAAGTAGAAATAGGTACTCCCGTCTACTGCCTCTCCGCGAAGGACTGTGGTCCGCCCGGTTAGGCTGCCGCCTCTCCTGGCATGTTCTGTGTTGATACACTCTTTGTCAGACCTGGGTCCCACTGACGCTCCGCCCAGTGTCCTCATGCACCTTATATTCTCCACATATGCAGAATTATCCTTTAGAGCTATGCAATCATGCCAGCTTTATAGTATAATTTTTTTAAGCATTAAATCTTCAGTATTATGTTTTTCTAGTCAAATTTGTGATTTTCTACTTCCTTGTTTTGTCCAGGGAACACTGTGGTGACTGACAAGTCGTGACGCCGTGTATTGTTCAGTGAGCACGGAGTCAATCTGAAACCCCGCCCACACTTCTTGAAGTCGAGGATGAAGACATAGAGCGCTCACACAGCGGTGACTAATCTTTTCTTGATAAAAATTGCATATTTTGACTGAGTGACTCCATATTAGGGGATGCACACCCTCGTCGCTTCAGTAAAGCACGTTTAAAATCTTAGGTCAGTGTGACAAACACTTTGAGATATCTGAGAAACACACACACAAACAGACAGAGATCCCTTGAATTTATAGATGTTAGAGATTTTTTGTCCAATCATATTTCAGCCGCCTGTGTTGCCAGGGTCTAGCACATCTGCTTTGGGCCTTCAGGAATTAACAGTGCGGCTGTGTAGGTTAAATTAACTGTTAAACTTTTCCTGTTGCTTTAACCAATCAGATATCTTCTGTATGTCCAGGGGTACGCATACAAGGCATCTGAGAACGTCGGCATTTTTACATCTTTTGATTGGATGGTTATATTCCTCCACCCACAATGCAGAGGGCCCTAGCTAGCAAAACGCCAGTGCAAGGACTTGCTTAATCAGCTACAATATACTGTATCTGTTTAAATATAACAGCTGTTTTTCCACCCACAATGGCTGACAGGGGAGAGGAAAATGAGTTGGTTGCTGATATTTAAAGAAAAATCAATTTGACAGACAGACTTTTCAAGAAAAGCTGGTTATTGTGAAGAGAGGTCGGCCTACCTTGAAGCTAGTAGGCTCGTTTCAGCTGTGGAAAGGATTTGTCAGTCACTTCCATATTAGCAGTGAGTGGTATCCTTGGATTACAGCCTCTGAGGAGTGCTGCAAATTATCTTGCTGGGAATGCCTGTTGTTTGCAACAGATCGAGTAGATACTTGGAGCCAGACAGGGTTTGCAAATTTAAGCTGTCTACTGTCACACCATGATGATTTATGCAACGTTCACCAAACGTATAAAAATTGGTCTAAACTGCTGGGATACGCTAAAATTTTCACTTTTGGCCATATGCATCGTGTACCCGTAATGACTTGGACATATAATTAAGTAATAGTAACTTAAACCAACTAATGCTTAGTGTGTTGCCGACATTCACAACTTCTGCGCAGCAATAGTCTAACTTCTGCATAGCGCAGTCATGCTAAACTGCCGTTGCCTCCCGATCCATGAATCCTAGTTTTGGGAGCGATCATCTCTGTTTAACCCAGGTGATTCTCCCCTCCAAACACCACGGTGGAGGGCATCATGACCGACCTGGCAGAGCTGTCAAATCTGTCAGGTCAGTCACGCCTAAAATAGCTGATGTGACATGTCGGGAACATCAGATAACAGTTGTCACAACCTGGCTCGAAGGCAAGTGAACTGATGGCAATAAGAAAGTTTATTTTCAATGAAGTGAAAAAATAATAAAACCAAGATAGAGTGCTTTTGCTGGGAGGCGCAGCCAAAGCAACGTAAACAGCTGCTGTCTGCGCTTCAGGTGATCAGCTGATTGAATCCTCCTCCTCCGGTGTTCTGACATTTTGGGATATCAATCAGAACAACACTGGACAGATGATCATAAAGACCAGTTAAATGTAAAAAACCCCGACAGGTCCCGTGTGTTTAGCTCTGTGTGTGTATGGGCAGCACGGTGGTGCAGTGGTTAGCACTGTTGCCTTACAGCTAGAAGGTTCCTGGTTCAAATCCCCAGGTTGGCAGGGGTTGGAACCTTTCTGTGTGGAGTTTGCATGTTCTCCCTGTGCTGTGTGGGTTTACTCCGGGGGCTCCGGTTTCCTCCCACAATCCAAAGACATGCATGTTAGGTTAATTGGTTGTTCTAAATTGTCCCTAGATATCTGTTTCCTATAGGCCCTTAGAATAGAGGGTTAGTATTAGTGAAAAGCGCTTTGAGTGGTCTTTGTGACTAGAAAAGCGCTATATAAGTGCAGGTTAGTTAGTTAGTTAGTTAGTGTATGCATATGCACTGCAGGCAGAGAGCTCTGTATGACTTATTCCTGTGAATCAACGCTATAAATATGCCATTTGCTCTGCAAATGCGGGACGTTATCAGCCATATGATGGATACGTCGGAAAATTTTCAGCATGCTGAAAATTAATTTTCAGAGGAGCTCGGCGAACAACGCCGTATACCAGCGTGCTTCAGCGTGTTCTTAACTTAGACAAAACTGAGCCATAACTGATTCATGTACCCCAGCGTATTTTTCAAATTTTTCATACGTTTTGCAAACACTGCCTAAATCGTCTAAGTGGGACAGGGCCTTCACCAAGGCAGCAGTGAGGCACCAAAGCACAGCCACCAGCTGAACAAGCAACGGTACTGTTAAACCTTTGGGGAAACGAGTGGATCTGCAGCTCAATGAACACATGCAGGGAGATGGAACTCTACAATGAAGAGGTAAAGATTTTTAAAACTATAATTTTATGGTTAAAGTTATCTTTAACATGCTTTATGTGGACGGCGCTATAGGCTATTTTTATGGTGTTTGGTATGAATGGCACTTAAATCGGGTAGATCACCACTGAAGGCCTAGTTGTAAAATACATGGTCTGCCGCTGATATACTTGATGAAGTCAGTGAAGCAAATAAATAAATGCCATCCCACAACATTACCCACCCCACCTTTAAGATTATATTAATGTAGTTGAGTTCATAAATTCAGCAAATATTGTGTTATTAAAATACAGAGTAAAATAATGATAACAAATGGCAACAATAGAGGTTAAAAATAAATAAAGTGCAAGTCTTTTGTATTAAAACATGGCAGTGCAATTAGAATAAAAAAGGATTTTCCTTGTTTTAAAAATAGAATGTATTGGCGTTTGTGCCATTAATAATGTCGGCCACTAGAGGGCAACCTGTAAATACACAATAATCTGGACACGGGAGTTCTTTTTGCTGTTGCAAAAGAAAACGATTCTTTTAGAATTAATTTAGCTTTCTTAGGAAATTCACTGCTCCATTACATCGCAGAAACTCATCAGTGGGCCTGTAGCCTTATGGTGTCATTTATCTGACGTCTTCAAGATAGGAAGAACATTTCTTTTCCGATTTTTTTAAAAGTATTTTATTAGTTGTTTTCTGTCCCTCCTGCTTTCCATAAGTTTAGTGTATATAGTCTGATATGCAATGACGCTTTCTCGATATATACAATTTATACACACACTTATAAATACTGTAGGGAATATTAAGAAACCAATATTCTTTGCTGTAAATCCCATGACAAGGTCTTAATCCCCATTTTTGAATGAAGCTTCATGGGTGATATAGCCTGGAGTGTTGTCTAAATGTAACAGAGTGAAGTTTTTATTTTTTTTTATTTTTTTGATCAGCGATGTGTTATGAAATTAGAAATGGAATGTAAGAAAATATCCTGCATCAATTTAGTCCACTTGTCTTTGACTGAAACTGTTAATAGCTTTGAATCAATTTGCTTCATGTAATGTTAAATCGTTAAAGACAATGTCTGATAAAGTGCAAAAATCACATATTCAAAGTCAAAGTGAAATATTTTTCCAGTGGTTGTTCATCAGTTAAATACTGACATTTCTTAGACAGCAGATGCTTGCCTTTTTAGTGCATATATGTTGGCATGTTCAAAAATAAAAGTTTTAAGAAAGATTCCTTCTCCAGATGTCCCTGCAGGCTGCACTCAGACAAGCTGCTGCATGTGTTTCTGTTGTTTTATGCAGCGCTCCATCAATCAGCAGAGCTTGGCTTGTGCTTTGGGCCATATCATTTTCACTTCTCTTCTTATCCATCCATCCATCCATCCATCCATCCAGTGTCCACTAAACATCAGAGCATTTATTTTCATTGGTAGTTTGCCAGGAAAGTCAATAATTAGACTTCAGCTAAACGGTTGTTATCTTGCCCTTAAAACTTTGTCCATGATAAACTTTTTTTGAATACTAAAAATAGTGTGTGTGAGAGAGAGAGAGAGAGTGAGTGAGTGAGTGAGAGAGAAACATCTTTTCAGTTATCATCACAACGTTAACATATTCCAAGATTTCACATATTCTCTTATGTAACAGTTTTTGTAACTAATACCTGAAGATAAAAAAGATGGGGATTTCACTGGAAAACAGAGATAATTATGATTGTTACCGCGATACCCTAAACCCCTTTGCTAGTGTTGTCTGTTGAGTGGTGTCATGTAAAGAACACAACTTTAATACATAGTGGTTTTACTGTGAAATTTGACAAAAATTAAATCAGCCAAAGGGAAACGTTATTTTGTCAATACAAAACTTATCTAAATAAATTAAAAGCATTTGCTGTAATGAATAGAGTTTTAGGGCCCTATTACGACAATCTAAAGTGCACTTTGTTCCAATAGTTTTGGTAATTTCTGGCAGTGCATTTTCTATTTTCACGCTTTTGTGCCCTCATCATCCAAATGTCAAATGACTGCATGTAAGACAAGATAAGCCTTTATTAGTCCCACAATGGGGAAATTACAGGATTGCAGCAGCAAAAGGATAGCAGCACTCAGAACTATAGTAAATAAGATAATAAGATAAGAATTGGTTAGCCAAAGTAGTAAATAAATATACATATGTACACAGTTATATACACAGTGCAGGAGCATTGACACTAGATGTATTAACAGCATTACAGTTAGTTGCATTACCAGCAATACCCAGACAGTATATTTTACATTTGAATGAACAATGTTGCCACCATCAGTAATAATTGTAATTGTATAAGTTGTGTGTTGGAGGGGACAATCTCTATTGTGTAAAGTTGTGATGTTTAATATGGCCTCTATGAGCAGCACCGGTTAGATTGTAAAGTCTGACAGCACCAATTAGGAAGGGCCTGCAGAATCTCTCCTTCGAGCACGCAGGATGACGCAGCCTACCACTAAATGAGCTCCTCAGTGCATTCAGCTTGTCCCGCATTGGGTGGGACTCGGAGTCCAGCAGAGATGACAGCTTGTGTGCACTTTAGAGTTATAGGAGGGGACTTATTTAACAGGGGTGTGGCTCAGTACAAAGTCAGCATGTTGCTTTTTTCTAGCGTTGCACTTTTGATCAACAAAAAAGATATCTAAAGTCAGTAGCGCATTATAAATCACTATTTTAGCAGGGTGTTTTAAATATGTGATGTGCACATCTTGGGCACGCAAGGGCACACTCAGTCTGTGCTACAGTTTCTCATTATCTATTATTTTGACGGAAACAGCTTTTTTTTTTTTTAATCTGTCATAATCCATTACCTGACCTGTTATTTTAGGCTTCATATGATACAACTGAATGGTTTTTATTCTCATTTACATTTCATTTTAATCGCAAAATTGAAGGAGTGTAGCTTATAGATTGGGCATTAATTTTTATATGCAGTGGGTATAAAAAGTCTACACACCCCTGTTCAAATGCCAGATTTTTGTGATGTAAAAAAATGAGACCAAGATAAATCATTTCAAAATTTTTTCACTATTAACCTCTTGCACTCCAGTGTACCGCTGGCGGGCACGTCTCTACATCCTAGAGCGCACGAGGGTGCTGCGTCCTAGAGCGCACTGAAAAAAAAAGCTGCATTTCCGTTCTTCCACTACAGACACAGCCGCGAACAGATTAGGTATGATTGACCTCTCATTCGACTAATAAGAGCCTTGAATTGGGTTTCTGAAACCTTGAAGAACCAATGACTGAAAACCTAGCAAGAAGGACCCGCCTACCAACGGCTGCGAATGCAGCGAGCCAATTGAAGCACAGAAGTTCGAAAGCTGTTTTGTGTAAGGCTGGGTGAAGAGAGACTGACTGCTGCAGCAGATGAAAAAAGGACCCGCAGGAAGAACCGCCACAGACCCAGCAGCACGGAGACCACCCACAAGTGCGACCTGTGTGACGGCCTGTTCAGCCACAGGCGGTGCTGTCCCAGCAGAGTAGACGTTTAGGATTCTCTTCCATGGTCACCATAGACCGACGGAGGCCGACGACGAAGGCTGGGTGACACACACGCGTTCGCCAGTCTTTTTTTTATTACTACTGTTATTTGTTTTGAAAAATCGTTCGCCAAAACCGCAATCATGGAAGCACAAAACCGCAATAATGGAATTATGTTTTGACTGGGTCGCAAGACCAGAACCACGAGTCCGTAATAAGCGGACCAGCTTCATGTTCGTCTGACAGTGAGGAAGAGAAGTTCACCAGCTACGCTGCTGTTGTGAACAGGTAAGTGTTATAAGCTATATTATTCTTTATCCCTGAAAATTGTAATCAAAAATGACTTTTGACCGATCGGTAAATTACAACTGTGCGGCGCGTGAAGTCCGAAGTTCGTGCGCCGTGTCCGGACCGTGACTTCCCCCCCCCGCTACTCTTCTGTAGCGAGGGGGGGGGGGCACAGGGACCGCGGGGACTGTGCGCCATGGTACACGGTTCCTGCGCCGTGTCCGGACCGTGAAGGCCCCCCCCCCCCCCGCTACTCTTCTGTAGCGAGGGGGGGGCCGCGGTGACCGCGGTGACTGTGCGCCACGGTCCCCACATCGCCACATGACTATTCCGTCATGTAGCGATGGCCGATGTTCGTCCTCTGTAGCGGGGGGGTGGGGGGTGGGTGGGAGTTGTTATCTTCTACATTACAAATATTTTAGAATAATTTTTAGTGCACTGTAGGTTATTTTTTCTTGTAAAAAAAAGCCACACATTTTTTTACGTGGCATGCTTCTTTGTGTGTGGAGGCTGTTTGTTCATTCATTCATTCATGAATGAATGAATAAACAACCCCCCACCCCCCACACCCCACACACACATCCCTGAGTGTCACCTTTCATTAGAGCCCAAGATGAAGCTTCTATATTGAATCATTCAAAAGTTACAGACGTTTTTCCAAACTGTGCCATTTGGCACAATTTGGCACAGTTCAAAAACGCCTGGGAACTACCTGAGGACAAAGCTGTGTAATATATTCATTTTTTGTGGTATTGTTACAAAGTTTTGACCTCAGCTGGATAACACTTGGTTCTACATTTCTGTTGCATTTTCCAGCCCAGATCTGAAGCTGTGTGTTATTTGCAAGCATTTGTATCCAAAAAAACACCCAGGCAAAATTTATTATCTTCAAGTTCACTATGTTTAGATGACTGTTACTCAGTGGCCGGAGCACTTAGAGAGATTATGACTGTTTTGCCAAAAAATTCAAAGTGTTTTCTTTTAAATGAGACCAACCCCATGAAGATGCTGCAAAGGGTTGAAGAACAGCTTTTGATTTACTTTGGGCACGTTATTTTTTGGCGTTTTTAGGGAAATTGACCAGAGTGCAAGGGGTTAATGTGACCTATAACCTGTACAACCCAATTGAAAAACAAACTGAAACCTTTTAAGGTGAAAAATAAAAAACGGCGACTCAGCTAATCCCATAGGTTTTCTATAAGCAGGACATCAGAGTCACAAAGGCCATGTGTGGTGCTGACTGCTGGACCGACCACAGGCTTATTGTCTCCAGGATGAAACTACACATCAGACCTAAGAGAAGGCCACAGGGGGACAAGAACAAGAACATGAAACGGCTTGATGTGTTCCAACTGAAAACCTACTCCAAGGCTAATGCACTCACGGAAGATCTGGAACGTGAACTTGCAGATCTGAGATTCACAACCAATGCCGAGAAAGACTGGGTGCTGTTCAGGAATACTGTCCACTCATCTGCACAGAAAGTCCTGGGCCTCTCAACACGGAAAAAGCATGATTGGTTTGATGAAAATGATGAGGAAATCAAAGCTCTACTAACGGAGAAGCATAGCCTTCATCGTGCCCATCAAAATGATCCCTCATCCATCTCAAAGAAGGTGGCTTTCACCAGCGCACGCAGAACAGTACAACTCAAACTTTGAGAGATGCAAGACTCATGGTTGAATGCCAAGGCGGATGAAATCCAGGGCTACACAGACAGGAATGACTCAAAACGATTCTACAAGTCTCTCAATGCCCTGTACGGACCCAAGCCATCAGAAAGCTCCCCACTTCTGGGCTCAGATGGTTCAACCCTCCTGGCAGAGAAGGCCCAAATCCTCCAAAGATGGGCTGAACATTTTGAAGGAGTCCTGAACCAGCCTTCTACTATAAACAATGAGGCAATTGACAGGATGTCCCAGGTTGAGATCAACGATGCCATGGATGAACTTCCTACTGTTGTTGAAGTCCAAAAGGCTGTTGGCCAACTATCAAGTAGAAAAGCACCAGGGTCAGACGCTATTCCAGCTGAGATATACAAGACAGGGGGCCCAGCACTCCTTGAGAAGCTGACTGAACTGTTCCGGTCCTTCTGGACCCAAGGCACCATTCCTCAGGAACTCAGGGATGCGTCAGTTGTCCACTTGTACAAGAAAAAGGGCAACAGACAAGTATGTGACAACTATCGAGGTATCTCGCTACTCTCCATAGCTAGTAAGGTCCTCGCAAGACTCTTGCTAAATCGTCTGATCACTCAACTAGAACAAGGCATGCTGCCAGAATCACAATGTGGTTTCCGTAAGGGTAGAGGGACTGTGGACATGATCTTTGCGGCTCGTCAACTCCAGGAGAAGTGTCTAGAACAGAACCGCGAGCTCTACACCACATTTGTTGACCTCACCAAAGTGTTTGACACTGTCAGTCGCCAGGGACTATGGAGGATAATGTCAAAGTTTGGCTGCCCAGACAAATTCATCCTGATGGTGCGCCAGTTCCACAATGGCATGAACGCACGCGTCCTAGACAACGGTGAGGCATCAGAGGCTTTTCCAGTCACGAATGGCATTAAACAAGGCTGTGTGCTCACACCCACCTTGTTCAATGTGATGTTCTCAGCCATGCTCACCGATACCTTTCAGAATAGCACCACTGGGATAAGCCTTAGGTACAGGCAGGATGGAAGGCTCTTCAACCCAAGAAGAGTCCAGGCTATCACCAAGGTAAAAGAGACTGTACTGAGGGACTTCCTCTTTGCCGACGACTGTGCCTTAAATGATAGCTCAGAGTGTGAGATGCAGTCAAGCATGGACAAATTCTCCATGGCATGTGACAACTTCAGCCTCACCATCAGCACCAAGAAGACCGAAGTTATGCTTCAGCCAGCTCCAAATGGCCAACAGGCAGAACCAACTATTACAGTGAAAGGGCAGAGACTGCAAGTTGTAGGCCAATTCACATACCTAGGTAGCACCCTCTCCCAGTCTGCAACAATAGAACAATGTCACCTGACTGCAAAACAAACCTACCTACGGGTACAAATAAAGTAACCTGAACCTGAACCTGAATAGATACTGAAGTCAACCACAGAATAGCCAAGGCCAGCATTGCATTTGGCAGACTCCGCAAAATTGCATGGGAAAGACGGGGCATTAGCCTAGAAACAAAGCTAAAGGTCTACCGTGCTGTTGTGCTCCCAACACTCCTCTGTGTCTGTGAAACATGGACGGTGTATGCAAGGCATGCCAGACAGCTCAACCGTTTCCACCTCACCTGTCTTCGAAGGATCTTCAGCATCAACTGGCAGGACAAGGTACCTGATACAGAAGTCCTTGAGCGAGCTAAAATGGAAATGGTCCACACCATGCTAATAAGAGCACAAGCCAGGTGGGCAGGTCATGTTGTCAGGATGCCTGACGAACGCATTCCAAAGCAGCTGTTCTATGGGGAACTCTCAGAAGGAAAAAGGTCGAGAGGGGGACAAAAGAAATGCTACAAGGACACCCTGAAGGCCTCTCTGAAATCCCTCAATATAGACGTGGCCTCCTGGGAAACTCTAGCACAAGACCGCTTGGCCTGGCATATGAGCATTAAGGATGGCTGCAGAAATCTCGAAGCCAGATGTATTGCTGGAGCTAAAGCCAAGCGTGAACTGTGCAAGACTAGACAGCCCAGCACATCAGCTAACGTGATGATGCATGCTTGCCCCACATGTGCCAGGACATTCCGTGCCAAAATTGGACTGATCAGTCATCTCAGGACTCACCGTTAACTGTCAACTGATCAATAGGATTACCAGGTCGTCATTGACAACGATGGACGAACAACAACAACTATGGGATTCAGGTCTGGAGAAAATGCAGGCCACTCGATTTAAGGTATCCCAGCCTTCAACAGCCATTCCCTAATGATGTGACCTCGATGAGCTGAAGCATTGTCGTCTATGATGATGAAATTAGGCCTGTGTTGTAGGCACAATGACTGGATTAATGATGTTATTCAGGTAGTATCAGCTTATCACTGTACCATTCACAAGCTATAGGGCAGTTCTGTATTTACTAGACACACCTGCCAAGACTGTAACATGGTGACAACAGTGGTTTATGCATAGTGCTCTCCTTGATGTCTCTAATATCATTGGCGGCCATCATTTTTGCTCAGCGTGAATTGACTTTATCAGAGAACAGCACTGAGGCCCCACTGGTCCCTTGTCCAGCGTAAATGTTCCCTGGCCCATGCAAGACAATGATGCCTGTGCCTGGTGGTGTGGTCAGGTACTCTTGCAGGTCATCTAGCAAGCAGACCGCGCTGATGTAAATGGTTTTGAATGGTCTGATATGGCACTTGGGTGCCTCTCACTTCAGTAGCATTCATCATCCGGTTCCGCAGGGCACTGTTCACAATGAAGCGGTCATCAACGTGGGATTTGGGCAAAGGACGTCCACTTCTATGCCTTTCTATGACTCTTCCAGTCTCTCTGTATCTCTGTTGCAACCTGCTGATGACACACTAAGCTCAATGGCCACGTCCCTCTGAGAACATCCTGTTTGAAGCCTTGCAATGGTGAGGTACTGTTGATCAATTGTTAAGTGTTGTCTTGGTCTCGTGATGTCAAAATATGAACAGCATGATGAAGAGGACTGCTTAAATACCAATTCTAACTAAACCAGAAAATGTATTGGTTGATTCATAGATTAAACACCTGTTGTGAATTTTGCCATTAAGCACCTTGTTAGACGACAGCAAGTTATGCAAAAAGTACTGAAACACTGAATAATTGGACATGTACATTCAAAAGGTTAGAGAAGGTCAAATTAAGTTCATCTGTAAAAGTTATAGTGTATTTTAGGTGCATCCTGAAATTTCACCCGAAAGCCGAATATCCCTAACTTTTGGAGGGGTGTGTGTGTGTGTGTGTATATATATATATATATATATACTATATATATATATATATATATATATATATATATATATACTCTCTCTCTCTCTCTCTCTCTCTCTCTCTCTCAAACTGATTGTGGAAACTTCACACTGGACTAAAAACAACTTGGATTCTGTGCCTCTCCACTCCTCCTCCAGACTGTGGGACCTTGATTTCCAAATGACATGCAAAATTTACTTTTATCTAAAAAAGAGGTCGTCTGCTGGTGTTGGTCCACTGTGAGTTATCAGGTACACAGTCATCTACCAGGAAATATTTAGAGCATTTCCGGCTTCCCTCTGCTCACAAGCTTTATGGAGATGCTGATTTCATTTTCCAGCAGGACTTGGCACCTGTCGATGCTGTCAAAAGTACCAAAACCTGGTTTAATGACCGTAGTATTGTAAAAATTATTTTTCTGGACAGTTAGCATAATCTTTTCAGTTTACCAACCAATAATCACAGAAGAAATACTATTTCTCAGCTTAACTTTATTGGAACATGCAAGAGTCAACATTGCCACAGATCTCCCCAGCTCTGTTTTCTGGGGAGGACCCTGAACACAGGAAGTCCCTCTTATATAAAGGAAGGCATTCGTGGGTGTTACTGTCCCACAATACATGTCCATTGTTTCAAACTGTCCACTTGGCATCCTTCTTCTCAGCGGCTCCAGATGTTTTCCCTTTATGGCTTTATGGCTCCTTTTAGTCCATCTTTAGCCCTACACATGCCCATATATGGAAACAAGAACAGAGACTTCTCCTGTGAAGCTATTATGTGTGTGTGGATGCGTATAGGTGTGTGTGTGTTTGTTAGTGTGTGTGCATGTGTGTGTGTGCTATGTGTGTAAGCAACTGGTGTTTGTGTGAATGGTGAATGTGTGGATATAAGAGATATGTGTATGCAAACACCTTGTGTAATATCTAATTAACTAATCTCCACTATTTATTTATTAGAACAATTTTCCTCTCTTGACTCCATTTTATGGAGTCAATAACTATAATAAACAGGTATCAGACACCTGATGTTGTTCTCATATATGATGAATGAAAAACCTATAAGCAGTACATACTTTAATGAGTAATCATTGTAATGCAGTTTCTTTTCTGTCTTCATTCTTTGAGCATTTATACAGGAAAAATTCTCACCTCGTTTCTACTACCGTTGACAATCATAAAAATGGGTTATCATTTACAAACATTCAGTATTACAATTTCAATATCAAAAATGAAACTTGAAAAACTTCCATTAAATGTATTTACACAATTTTTAGCTGTTACATCATACTTTAGTCATTATAGGCATATTGTCAATACCAACATTTTTTCTTGCAGAGACACTGGTAGACATGATTTAAACCTGGCTACCCTCATCACTTGAATCCTTGTCGCTCTCCTCCTGCTTAGCTAATATGAGATACTGGTGTGCACCAGTAGCATGTACTGTTTTTTCAATAAGGCCTTTACAACAGGGAATGCAACAACATCTTACACACATAAGGATGGCAATTCCAATCGTAAGGGATAATATTGTGTTTTTTTTAATCACTCCTGCCCACCGTCCAAAGAAGGATTGTAGCCAGGCAGTGAAGACATTGGGTTCATACCCAGTATCTTGGCCAAAACTCAGTCCTAAGTATATTCTTTCCAACCCCTGTCCAAGGAAATAGTGAGAGTGTGACCTTTTGGCCAATGCTCCAATGTTTAACTCTTTAGCTGTCCCAGTCGCCGTATGACGACTGTGATGGTTAAAGGGTGGTCAAGACCCCTAGTGGTCAAGAGTGGTAAAAAAATTTTGTCAATAAAATAGTTCAGATTTCCAAGGCTATAACTTGAAAGTTGCAAGAGATAATGGCTTACTGTCAATTAGAAAGATGTAGAATATGATCCAAAGTTTCAGATAGGAATAAATTTATGCATCTAATTTGCATAATGTCACGGCAGCTATATAAATTACATAACTCAGTCAAAAGTGGACTTTGGACACATTTACACAAAGAATGGTTTGTTTTTTTTGGTACCGTTTTGTCTATGGGGGTGTGGTTTTATCTAATCTTCAAAGTATATGGACCAGAAAATCACCGGTAGCGGTGGGCGGGGCTCGCTCGCTCATGTGACCGGTCCGTTTTCGCCCATTGTGGTCGTTGTTTTGTGTTTGGTCGGTCATTTATGCTCTCTATCACATCTACAAATTGTTATGATTATCCCACGTGAATTTTGTTTGTGTTACGCGGCTATTTTTCCTGCATGATACAGTTTCTGTCAGGATCGCCACAGCCACATTGGTGTTGTGAGCTCAAAGCAGAAAAAGGAAGAATAATAATGAGGATTTCATCTTCTTTGCTGTATTCCATGTCAGCCATGATTCCTCTGACGCGTGTCTGCCACCTTCTGAACTGTCAGATCAGTACATATCAGTACAAATTCTCAATATAGCCGCGGGACGTCAGTGAGTTGACAGGTGCAGTTGCTGCACTGTGCCACTGGGGGCGCGCGACCCGTCCATGAAATGTGGACAGTTAAAGAGTTAAATTCAACTGATATATTCGTTGCTCAGACTGCATCATGTGGTTTGTATTCCAGGTCCTCTTTCAACACCCTGACTTACTTAATCCAGATACATCATGATAGTGTGGTCAGTCAGTCATACAGGGACACAGACACCTCCCAGTTAGAGAGCAGGTGTGAGTAGACCCTATACCCACAGAACCACCCTCCTCCATTTAGTTCAAAGGTGTTGTTCTGCTCTGGGCCATTGATGCTGTGGCTACAACTGCAGAGGATGGCTTGGAGGAACTGTTTGAAATGTTCCTAAGTCCTGAGCAGGAGAAATTTGTTTTAAAGGTAAAGCCAACTTTATTGTCATTCAGTCCATACAGCCAATCATGTACAGTAGAACGAAATTATGTTTCTCTTATCTACAACATTAATCACATCTAGAATCAGAGGGGTCGCTTTTATTTGTCTTGCGAGGAATTCTGCATATCCCCACCAATAGTTAGTTGTGAATACCTGTTCTACATATCTTGGTGTGTGTTTGAATATAGTATTATTGTTTCACAATTAGGATTAGGATGAATAGTAGACCATGCCTTCGCTCTCTAAGGGGTCTTTTCCAAGTACATTTACTCCAACATAATATTGTCCAGATTAAGACAACTTCAGAGATGTTTTAGTTATTCTAATAGGGTTACAAATTGTGCATTCCTTACAGCCATATGTGAAGCTCGTGTTCACAGCACGTGCCCCATGGTAGGGTGACTATATAATGTGTATGCGTTTTTAAAGTGCGCATGTACTTATGACTCTTTTCACACATCAAACTCAGATTCATAGTGCATGGAGTGGTCACAATTATAAATATATCACAACAGTCAAACTGGACTCCATAAGCTTTATCTTCAGTGCACGTTATGGTGGGTGGTATCCCTTTATCCTTAATGTCAATGTTTATTGATTTGTCAGTTACCTTTAAAATAGCTACTGAGCTGCACAACAACTGTATCAGGAGGACTACGACAAGGACAAGCACGAGGAACACACATGTGAGCCATTCAAAAAAATGGAATCTATGTCCGTAATCTCTGAGGTGTCTTTCATTGTTAGCCATTTTGAGTGTATTCTACCTGCTGTGGACTCTTAATTTCATCACCAAGGTCTGAGACAATCAGGTCAGCTAAAATATCTGACTCCCTTTGTAGCTCCAGTTCAGCTGTTCTAGTAGGTATTTCCTGACATTTTTATAGTCACATCTTACAGCACAAGCCATGGTCCGCAGGGATCTCATTGTTCAAAGGTATCAATCAGGAGAAGGGTACAAAAGAATTTCCAAGGCATTAAATATACCATGGAACACAGTGAAGACGGTCATCATCAAGTGGAGAAAATATGGCACAACAGTGACATTACCAAGAACTGGACGTCCCTCCAAAATTGATAAAAAGATGAGAAGAAAACTGATCAAGGAGGCTGCCAAGAGGCCGACAGCAACACTGAAGGAGCTGCAGGAATTTCTGGCAAGTACTGGCTGTTTAGTACATGTGAATGAACAATCTTCATATGTTTGGGCTATGGGGTAGGATGGCAAGATGGAAGCCTTATCTTACGAAGATAAACATCCAAGCCATTTGAAATCTCCCAAACACATGTAGGAAAATGTGTTGTGGTCCAAGGAAACCAAGGTTGAACTTTTTGGCCCAAATTCCAAAAGGTAAATTTGGCACAAACACAACACTGCTCATCACCAAAAGAACACCATACCTACAGTGAAGCATGGTGGTGGCACCATCATGCTTTAGAGCTGTTTTTCTTCAGCTGGAGCTGGGGCCTTAGTCAAGGTGGAGGGAATTATGAACAGTTCCAAATACCAGTCAGTGTTGGCACAAAACCTTCAGGCTTTTGCGAGAAAGCTGAAGATCAAGAGGAACTTCATCTTTCAGCACGGCAGTGACCAAAAGCACACATCCAAATCAACAAAAGAAGATTAAGGTTTTGGAATGGCCCAGCCAGAGTCCAGACCTGAAACCGATCAAACATCTGTGGGGTGATATGAAGAGGGCTGTGCACAGGAAATGCCCTCGCAATCTGACAGATTTGGAGCGTTTTTGCAAAGAAAAGTGGGATGTGCCATGCTGGTAGACTCCTACCCAAAAAGACTAAGTGCTACAATAAAAGCCAGAGGTGCTGCAACAAAGTATTACTTTAAGGGTGTGTATATTTATGCAAACAGGTTATTGTAAGTTTTTTATTTTTTTATTTTTCCCCTTAAAAGATTTCAGTTTGTTTTTCAATTGGGTTGTAAAGGTTATAGGTCACATTAATGGTAGAAAAAGTTTTGAAATGATTTATCTTGGTCTCATTTTTTTACATTACAAAAACCTAGCATTTGAACAGGGGTGTGTAGACTTTTTATACCAGTTCTGGGTACACCTCATAGACAGCTTTCAAGTTGTGTATTCTTAATCTAGTGTAGTAGGATGGAATTGCTGCAGGGTCTCTGTGCCTTTAAGTGGCAGACGCTCATGGGTGATTTACTATAAAGGCAGGTGCGTGTGCCTGGTCTACTCTCTTTCTGATACTCTGCGTGCACTGCGTTCCCTGGTTAGGCATCGCTGTCATTACTGCTGCAGGCTGTTGCCCCCTGGTCTGCTCTCTTTGAGGCTCAGTGTGCTTTGCACTTCACCGTTAAATGTTTTCTGTTGCTGTCCGTCGTGACTCTACTGGGTCAACACAGTAACAAACTGCTGATGGACTCGCACTAAGGTCTCTTTGGTGCAGTAATTTTAACGCTGATTGCAGCTGTGGGCAGAGGTGGGTAATCCCAGGTCCAAAGAGTAAAAGTCCAATCATGGGTAACCCCCACAACAGCCACGGACAAGCAGAGCGCTCAGCGGGAGCAATTAACATAGCAGTGTGATCTATGGACTGATAGCAATATGTAGTGTGCCTTGTAACCTCTTTTGTCCTACAGCTCCGGAGCAGAGGTGAATTCCGGCCAGTAATCTCCCTATTGTTATGTGTGACACTCAAATGCAAACGTTCATGCTTCCTGCTCTGACTGTGATGCAAATGTCCCATGCCTTTCATGTATTGTGTGTAACTGGGTATAAAAACTGCACATGCTCTGTAACTCACTCTCTCTCTGACTACTGCTGCTGACACACGCATTCTGTGTCTCCTCACGAGAGCCTGAGGACCCGCTCCAGCCCGCCTGCACAGGGCTGGAGTGAGTTTTATGATGGCGGAATGAATGATAATAAACACCCTCAAAAACTCTCAGTTCGCCGCATATTATTCTTCCGCCACATTGGTGACCCTGAGAAAGCACACGCTTTGTGCAAAGCAACCTTCTGGTCTGGACAGCAACACTGGTGACCCGACGACAACGAACGCAGCACCCGGCGGTGATTCTCCGACGACAAGCGAACGCAGCAGCCTGACGCAAATGATCTGCCCTCCCTTCTGCCACAGGGAGACCTCGACGCAGAGCCACCACCAGGCGAAACTCTCCGGAGATCACCCACGACCGGGAAAGCTGCAGAATGCTTCATGGTGAGATCTGCACGCCTGAGATCTGCACATCCACGCTGGGACCGGCTGCTCTCACAGCTCCTCCACACGAGAGCACACGCACCTCGTCCTCTCTCCAGGACGGCGACCTCCAGGGCCGATGGAGAACGCAGCGCGTGGACCTGAACGCACCATGACCAATCTACAACAACAGCTTACAGGGATGACCATCGGCGGCGACGACGCTGATCTCCAGCAAGCTCCCTGACCCTGACTCGCCTCTACAGCGGACCTGCCATGCACCGAACCCCGCACGCACACCGGGGGGTTATGAGGACAGCGCACCACGCACGGAACAATACCGGCTCCACACAGACCGCCATCGTCCTTCGCCACTGCACACAGAACCTTCAGGGCTGCTCGCAAACCTGAAGCACGCACGCAGCTCGCTCACAGGATTTTCTAATGGTCTCAGCCATGGCGCACAAGGGAATTCAGCCGTCAGCTTTCCCCGAGGACTTTAGGACTGCGCGCGCACCTAAAGTCATCACGCCAAGTCCCACACTGCTGCAGCTCCTTTTTTTCTTCATGGCCGCGAGAGGAGTCAGAGACTAATTTTTCTTCCTACAGCTGCTGTGGACCTCCGCACGTTCAACGGGACAGCCCCTCAACATCGCGGATCCACAGGCAATTTTTGCGCGGCCCAGACAATTTCGCCGTCCCGGGCCGGCACTCGCTACCCCCACCCCCCTCCCTCCACCGCCGCCTGCAGCGAGCTTCCCCCGCAGCTCGCTCCCAAAGCCGGACTATCGAGGCCTCAGCTTCCCGCTGAGCCCTCTGGGGGGGAGTGTATGGGTAACCCCCACAACAGCCACGGACAAGCAGAGCGCTCAGCGGGAGCAATTAACATAGCAGTGTGATCTATGGACTGATAACAATATGTAGTGTGCCTTGTAACCTCTTTTGTCCTACAGCTCCGGAGCAGAGGCGAATTCCGGCCAGTAATCTCCCTATTGTTATGTGTGACACTCAAAGGCAAACGTTCATGCTTCCTGCTCTGACTGTGATGCAAATGTCCCATGCCTTTCATGTATTGTCTGTAACTGGGTATAAAATCTGCACATGCTCTGTAACTCACTCTCTCTCTGACTACTGCTGCTGACACACGCATTCTGTGTCTCCTCACGAGAGCCTGAGGACCCGCTCCAGCCCGCCTGCACAGGGCTGGAGTGAGTTTTATGATGGCGGGATGAATGAATAATAAACACCCTCAAAAACTCTCAGTTCGCTGCCTATTATTTCATGCCGCCACACAATCACATATTTGTTCCAGCCACTGACTAACCGAGCTGATTCTGATAAGCACATATCTTGAAGAGGTGTGTTTATCAGAATCAAGTGAGTTAGTCAAGGGCTGGAGCAAATATGCAATCGGACTTTTACTCTTTGGACCTGGGGTTACCCAGCTCTGGCTGCGGGTCGTCACCTGTTGCATTGTCCTGTGCTGGCTGCCCATTCACCGGAGGCTCGCATTATTAACACTGCTATTTTACTCTTGGAGATTTATATTTTTAAGATTTATCTGTGTGAGACCCACCCTGGTGCGGTGGTTTTTTATTCCATTTTAGAGGTTTTATATAATTAACTGAGGTCACTTTTATTTCGGGACTAATTTGGAGGAATTATTTTGGAAGGAGCTCATTGCCTTTTTGGTTCTTTTAAGAAACTTTAGTTTTTTTTAATATAATATTCTGAAAACTCTGTGCCTCTTTCAAGAGCAAATTTCTCCAAATGGTGTTTGTGAGCAAGTCGATGTTTTTCTGTATTGGAGAAATTTAATTAACTTGCTCCATTGTTTGTGGGTTGACTTTGTTTAGTTGTGATTCTGTTGTTATTTATTTTAAGTAATTATTTACTTGTTTTCTTTTTTGTTTAAATTGTTTTTCTTTTGCCTTTGCTGTGATTTTATGTGTTTTCCTTTTAGGGCTGAAGGCCTACAGTGGTGGGATTAGTTGCCATTGGGGGTCGTATCCCTTTGTACTGTATGTTGCACCTTGGGCTTCGGCCATCACAGTGTGTGTGTGCACGTGTATGTGATTTAGGGTGCCTTATTTGATGCGCTTCTCCTTTTTGAGGCCTACTCGCTGCCGGTAGTCCACAGTTCATTTTATTGATATTATTACTGGGTGGCCCAATTAAGGTTTTTATATTATATTATTGTGCTAATAAAAATTTCTGTAAACTTTGGAACACGTCTCTTGCCTCCTGAGTATAATGAACCTGTGTGTCCAAAATTAAGGTTTGGGGAATAATTCTCTGGGTGAAATTCCCAGGGTGGCGTTGTTGGGTTTTTATTTTGTGACATTAAGGTCAATACTTTGTATATCACCCCTTATTTTGAGGATCCCTCTCATTTCCTGCCTCATTTCCACCAGAATAAGAACCAGTGCTAGTTTGGTTCTGGGGCTTGTGCCAGTGCTTCACCAGTTCTTCTGTAGTGCTTCATAAGAATCAGTTGGTTTTCCACCGACATGGAGCTAGTCGGAGATTACGTCAGGATTACGTCATTACGTAGTGTGAAGCGTCTTCTTCTGTGGTGTTCTTGGGGGGTTGCAGCCCCTCGAGAACACCACAGAAGAAAAAGGATGAAATCAAGAGGAAGAGCTGTCAGCATGGAGATGCGTGTTCTCTTGTCAGTGCAGCTTTTTTGTTCAAAGCCTGTCTTATCAACCGATAACGTCACGTCCATCTGGTTCTGACCAATTTTTTTTCGCCTACTTAGTTATCGGAGAGGAGAGCGAGAATGTGTAAGACAGGTAGCTATCAATATTTCTGTTATCAGCGGTTGTTACTTAAAGTGTGTAGCTCAACAAGCTAGCACTGACTACACTTTTAAACGTAATATTTATGTAATTTCTGTAATAGGTGGTGTTACAGTACATTATGAAGCGAAGGTCGCATGTTACCTGAGCACATCCTCGGTCAAGTAACTGGTGGGACTCCATTGTTCCGGATTTCACTGCCCAGCAGTTTGTACAAAACTTTCGTGTGTCCAGGGAGTCTTTCAAGTACATTTGTGATCAGACAAAAGCCTCCCTTGCCAAAATGACTGCAAACTGGAGCTGTGCAAGAAAATGGTGCTCACCTGCTGCATACTTCACAATATTTGTGAGGAAAATGGTGACAGCGTTGAACTCCCAGACCCACCTGATCAGTCAGCCTCAAGTTCAACCACTGCCTGACAATGCCAGTGTAGAAGGGGATGACATTAGGGCATCTTTAATGCAGTACTTCAACGGTGGGGATCAATAACCTGTTTAGTGGCGTCGATGTCATATACAAATGTAACATGACAAGTATATACAAAATGTAACGTGAAGTAGTGAGAAAGCATAAATGAAATAAAAAAACTCATCTGACAATTGGTCCTGTCCTTTTTACAAGTATTTATGGTGTATTTATGTTTTCATGTTATATTTATATGTTTTATAGGCACATGTACAGAGCTACATGTGTGAAAATCTACTGTGGGTAAATTACTTCATTCAGGGTTTTTTTCATGTGGGGTGAACAGAGAAATACTCTAAAGTGTATAAATTAAAAGTACTTTCCCTCACAAATGATCTTGTCCAAAGCTAACAGAATATCACATTGCCAAAACAAATATAAGAACTCATTTATCATTTTTGAAGCAGGCAATTTGGAACATTTTCTGCAGAAAAGGTCAATAGACTTAGTTTGTTGCTGCTTGTTCTGTAGAGAAATGTTAAAAAAAAGTTGTCAGTACATGAATAAAGCCCTTAAAAACCAAATGTATTTTCAAAATATCAGATAAACTGACTGTACTGCAATAATTCAGTACTTGTACTGCCCATCACTGTAATATATTGATTTGTATAGTCTATCCTGAAAAGCGTGACATTTTATTTTTTTTTTTTGAATGAATGAATGAATCTTTATTTCGGATAGATTAAAAGTAGAGATTAAAAAAAAAACAGAATAATATAACAAAGGGGGAAAGAAAATCCAACAAGGTCAAATTAGACAATAACTCCTCTGATTATACAGTTCAACATAAGTTATCCGAAATGGGTGATGGCTGAAGCCGCAGCTTATATTGCCCACCCATATTCCATCCAAGAATTCAAAAGAAAAAACAAAACAAGAGCGATTACAATTCAGAACAAAGCTAAGACAAAATGTGACAAAAAAACTAAGCAACAACACAACACAGACTGGATATGACAATCCTTATGTGATTTTACATGTCATCTTGTGTATATGTTTGGAGTATTTCTTCCTTTAGTTTTTGTTTAAATTGTCCAAGCGTTGCACTTGATTTTAATTCAGGTCCAAGATCGTTCCATAATCTGACTCCTTGCACTGAAACACAGTGTTGCTTGGTGATAGTTCTCACTGAAGGTTTTTGAAATATACATGTTCCTCTGAAATGATATTGTTTCTCCCTTATTTGGAACAACTTTTGGATATTTGCGGGCAGTGATAGATTCTTCACTTTAAACATTATTACTGCAGTTTTAAAGTCAACCAGATCTTTCAACTTGAGAGCTTTTAATTTAAGAAAAAGTGGGTTTGTTGGTTCCCTGTAAGCAGCTTTTTTTTATTATTCTAATAGCTCTCTTCTGAAGCATAAAGACTGGATATATGTTTGTTTTATATGTATTTCCCCATACTTCAGTACAATATGTCATGTATGGGAGTATTATGGACATATCACTGTTAAACAACGACACTGCAGCAAAGACATTGAGTTGCTAGCTGTTAGCATGCGGCCTACATATCTCCCGAGAGAACACTCACACGTGATCTGCATTGTTGTTTATGCAAATCCGACGGCGAACGCTGGGACAGCGCGTGACGTCATCCATTCAGTAACCGGCAGGCTGCAGACAGAACACCCAGATGCTCTTCTCCTCATCTCAGGCGATTTCAACCATGTTTCACTGTCTCCCATTCTACCCACGTTTACCCAGTATGTCACATGCCACACTAGAGACAATAAAACACTGGACTTATTCTACGCAAACACTAAGGAGGCGTACACCTCATTACAACTCCCCCCACTCGGGAGATTGGATCACAACTTGGTTCATCTCCAGCCGGTGTACAAACCCCCAGTGCACAGACAACCTCTGGCCATGCGCACAGGGAAGTTATGGTCTGAGGAGGCAATGGACACTGTAAAGGGCTGTTTTGAAACCACCGCCTGGGAGCAGCTCTGCGATCCACATGGTGAGGACATCGATGGCCTCACTCACACCATCACGGACTACATCAGCTTCTGTGTGGACAACACCGTTCCCACCAAGACCATACGGTGTTGCTCAAACAACAAACCCTGGATCAACCCTGAGATAAAAACACTTCTGATAGAGAAGAAGAGGATCTTCAGGTCGGGGAACAGGGAGATGCTGAAGTCCGTACAGAGGGAACTGAGGAGAAAGATCAGAGAAGGCAAGGACAGCTTCAGGAAGAAGATGGAGGACAAGCTGCAACAGAGCGACATCAGCGGGGTCTGGAGAAACCTTAAAACCATCTCTGGGCTCCAGAATACCTCCCCCCAGGCCACGGGGGGCAGGGAGTGGGCGAACAATCTGAATCTGTTTTTCAGTAGGTTTGACCAACTGCCCTCCCCCCTGACTGCACATCAACCACTGCTGCCTCTAAAGACATCAAGTCCTGCTGCCCACTCCCCACTCCACCAACATCCCCCCACCCCCAACACACAGCCCCCCAACCTGACCCTGACTAAGACCCAGGTGAGGACGGAGCTGAGGAAGATCAAGGCGAGGAAGGCGTCGAGACCGGACGGCATCAGCGCAAAGCTCCTCAAGTCCTGTGCAGACCAGCTGTGTGGGATTGTGGAGTACATCTTCAACCTGAGCCTGAAACTGGGGAGGGTACCACAGCTGTGGAAAACATCTTGTGTGGTACCTGTACCAAAGACTTCCCACCCCAAAGACCTGAACAGCTACAGACCAGTGGCCTTGACGTCCCACATGATGAAGACCCTGGAGAGACTGCTCCTTGCTCACCTCTGCCCCCTGGTGGGACCAGCGATGGATCCACTCCAGTTCGCCTACCAGCATGGCATTGGGGTGGAGGATGCAGTGATCTTCCTCCTTCACCGTTCTCTGTCCCACCTGGAGAAGCCCGGGAATGCGGTGAGGATCATGTTCTTTGACTTCTCCAGTGCTTTCAACACCATCCAACTGATGATCCTGAAGGACAAGCTGCTGTGCGCAGGGGTGGACCAGCACCTGTCATCGTGGATCCTGGACTACCTCACTAACCGGCCTCAGTTTGTGAGAACCCGGGACTGTGTGTCCGACACGATCATCGGTAGCACGGGGGCCCCCGAGGGAACGGTTTTGGCTCCCTTCCTGTTCACCCTTTATACTGCGGACTTCTCACACAACACAACACACTGCCATCTACAGAAGTTCTCTGATGACCCTGCGATCGTTGGCCTCATCTCCAATGGAGATGAAGCTGAGTACAGAGGGCTTATCCAGGACTTCGTGGACTGGTGCCATCGGAACTGCCTCCAGATCAACGCGAGGAAAACTAAGGAGCTGGTGGTGGACTGCCGCAGGCAAGGACAACCCCTCACAGCACCAGTAAATATACAGGGAACAGACATAGAGATGGTGACATCCTATAAGTACCTGGGTGTTCATCTGAACAATAAACTAGACTGGTCACACAATACTGACACACTCTACAAGAAGGGACAACGCAGGCTGTTCCTACTGAGGAGACTCAGGTCTTTTGGTGTACAAGGGGCACTGCTGAAGACATTCTATGACACGGTGGTGGCATCAGCCATCACTTTTGGAGTGGTCTGCTGGGGCAGTGGCATTACGGCAGCCGATAGGAAGAGACTGAACAAACTGATCAAGAAAGCTAGCTCTGTCCTGGGGCAGCGCCTTGACCCAGTGGAGGAGATAGGAGAGAGAAGGACGGTGGCTAAACTGTCATGTCTGCTGGAGTCCGAGTTCCACCCAATGCAGGACATACTGAATGCACTGAGGAGCTCATTTAGCAGCAGACTACATCATCCTAGGTGCACAACCGAGAGGTTTCGCAGGTCCTTCCTACCAACGGCTGTCAGACTGTACAACCTAAGCAGGGCTGCTCGCAGAGATAGCAAAAAGACGTGACAACCTAATAGTATTGAATGCAAAAGATGCAATAGACTTATACAATGGTCCCCTCCGACATACAACTAGGAAAATACCGGTCGCTATGGAGGGTGAGAATATGTATGGGTACATAATCATACCATGTAGGATAACTAAGTAGACGGTTGTGCTGTTTCATCCCATCTAGCAACAATGCTCTGCACTGTGTGTGTTTATATATTTACATATTTATTCCATCTAGCTACAATGCTCTGCACTGTGTGTGTTTATATATTTACATATTTATTCCATCTAGCTACAATGCTCCGCACTGGGTGTGTTTATATATCTACATATTTATTCCATCTAGCTACAATGCGCCGCACTGTGTTTTTATATATCTACATATTATTCCATCTAGCTACAATGCTCCGCACTCTGTGTGTTTATATATTTACATATTTATTCCATCTAGCTACAATGCTCCACACTGTGTGTCTATATACAGTATATATATATATTTATGTTTATATGTACATATGTATACTTGCTGCTTTTGTTTCTTTTTTTTCCTCTTGCCTTCTGATTGTTGCTCTGAGTGTTGCTATCCCTGTGCTGTTGCAATCCTGGAATTTCCCTATTGTGGGACTAATAAAGGCTTATCTTATTAATGAATGATACAAGGTATATAGTGTGGGTTGATTCAGCAAATATTTCACTCTGTGTAGTATTGCAATTGATTTGGATATTTTACCTTTAATATAATTAATATGTGACTTCCAACACAGTTTATTATCAATTATTACTCCAAGAAATTTAGTTTCGGATACCATTTCAATCTCTACACTATTTACACTGAGTTTAGATACTAAGTTGTTGTGATGGTTGTTAAAAACTATAAATTTTGTCTTACTTACAGTGGGGCAAAAAAGTATTTAGTCAGCCACCAATTGTGCAAGTTCTCCCACTTAAAAGATGAGAGAGGTCTCCAATTTTCATCGTAGGTATACCTCAACTATGAGAGACAAAATGAGAAAGAAAAAAAATCCAGAAAATCACATTGAAGGATTTTTAATGAATTAATTGGTAAATTCCTCGGTAAAATAAGTATTTGGTCACCTACAAACAAGCAAGATTTCTGGCTCTCACAGACCTGTAACTTCTTCTTTAAGAGGCTCCTCTGTCCTCCACTCGTTACCTGTATTAATAGCACCTGTTTGAACTCGTTATCAGTATAAAAGACACCTGTCCACAACCTCAAACAGTCAGACTCCAAACTCCACTATGGCCAAGACCAAAGAGCTGTCAAAGGACACCAGAAACAAAATTGTAGACCTGCACCAGGCTGGGAAGACTGAATCTGCAATAGGTAAGCAGCTTGGTGTGAAGAAATCAACTGTGGGAGCAATTATTAGAAAATGGAAGACACACAAGACCACTGATAATCTCCCTCGATCTGGGCTCCACGCAAGAGCTCACCCTGTGGGGTCAAAATTATCACGAGAACGGTGAGCAAAAATCCCAGAACCACATGGGGGGACCTAGTGAATGACCTGCAGAGAGCTGGGACTAAAGTAACAAAAGGCCCTTTTCCACTAGCCCCGCTTAGTCCAACACGGCACGGCTCAGCACGCGTTGTAGCTTTTTCCACTAGCCCCAGCATGGTTTAACAGGCGCTATTTTCGCGCCTGATCAAGGGCAGGGTACAACCGTGCTGAGTCGTGCCGAGATGTGACGTCAACAGACTGGTCGCCGCTGATTGGTTTTGGTTGTAACGTCACGAAAGCGACCGTCTTCTGATGAATCTACACGACCGCCATTAGTAAAGTTAGTCAGCATGTAACCACGGTGGGCGGCTTTATTTTCAGTATTTGAGTATTTTCAGTATTTATTTTCATTTTCAACGATGGCTTCGCGTAAGGGTGTTCCATGGTCAAATGAGGAGGTGCGGTGTCTTCTGAGTGTATTGGCCGACGACCACATCCAGCGCGAGTTAGACAGAGCCACGTGCAATGAAAAAATATACCAGCAGGTCTCCGAGCACATGGCAGCACAGGGGCACAGCCGGACTGCCAAACAGTGTCGGGAGAAAATCAAAAAAATGAAGTGCGATTACCGTGCATTAAAGGACCACAATAGCCGAAGTGGTGCGGACCGGAAGGACTGGAAGTGGTTCGAGCAGATGGATGCTATCTACGGACATCGGCCGGCTAGCAATGGCCGAGCCTTTGGGCTCAACACGGCCACGCCATCGGAATCCGTTGACGGTGAGTGTTTTTTTTATATTCTGCGTTTTTTCGCCAATATATTCGTTCGGTGAGAAGCTCACTTTTTTAAGCAATAAAGAAAGTTGTTCGATTGTGGATAATGGTTGTTAGCGATGATTGATAGTCAGCTACATTGCAGCAAACTGCGGAATCACGCTTTTCTTTGAAGTATTCACGTGAACAGTACGCTGAAATAAGCTTATGTAATCTGGTTAAAACTTTTGTCTTTTCTGTATATGTTGCTCTTTGGTGCTGTGTTTTATTGTGTGCATTTTCCTTCTAGAATCACTTTTAACATCCCAGGGGTCCGCCTCACTGGACCGCCCGGACTCTCCTGCGTCTGACGGAGCACCAGAATCTGTGCCGCCGACACCAATGTCAGCCCCATCACCAGCTCCATCAGCATCCGGCATGTCACGGTCAAGTGCTGGTAAGGCACAATAAACATAAGATTACCACCCAGTTGTTTTTATTTGATTGATGTTATTTCCGATAGCCGCATATTAAGGAATTTTATATGTCTGTGTACAAAACATTCTGGGGTGGTCAGTTGTCGTTGTTGAACAACACAGTCACATTTTTAGGTGTGGTGGTGTGTTGGTGGAAATAATGTTGTAAGTCATAATATAAAAAAACATACAGCACATGAACTGACTTTCAAAATCAACATGCTTCATTGAAATGCTTCACGTCAGCTTTATTAAGCCATTTTTATTAACCCATTCAGATTTCTGAGGCCACAATACAAAGAAAATCTTTTAAAGATAGCCCATCCATCCATCCATCCATCTTTTTCCACTTAATCCTTTTCGGATTGCATGGGGGGATGTAGCCTATCACAGCACCCCGGGAGTTGCACAATCCGCTCTACTGAAGTGCAGCAACATGACAATTGAGCTTAAATACAGCAACGAAGCATATATAATAGTCACATCCCACCACAGGCTTTCACCAGTGTAATTCCATAGTATATGTTTTTGATATGTTTAGATCCAGCATTATCTAACCACCATGACTTTCTGTCTTTCATCTAGCCAAGAGGAAAAGGTGCAACACCATCTCCGACCTAGCATCAGTGATGACACAGATGCATGGTGATGAGATGCGTCTCCAGGAGAGGCTCCATGAACAGCAGGGACGGCTCCATGAACAGCAGGAACGGCTCCATGAACAGTGCGAGCGACACCATCAAGAGCAAAAAATATACAATGAGCAGTACATGCAGCATTTAACTGAGGTTGCAGCAAACGCGCGGGTAGCCCAGGAGAAGGAAGCCGGCTTCCGAAGGGAGGAGCTGGCGGAGACGGCTTCCTTCAACCGAGCCTTCCTGACACAGTTCGGGAGGCTAGTTGACGCACTGAGTGGTCGCCGTTTGTAACCATGTCTCGTAATGTGTTTTTTGGGGGAATATTGGTTATGTAATAAAATGGTAGTGTTTTGGATCAAAGTGTGGTTTGTCTGTTATAACACTGGATGAGAAAACCAAATAATTACATACAAATTCCCTTGCCTAGTCTGATCAAAATGCTGCTGTTCATCCTGTCAGGTGTCAACCGTTGTGATGGTCATGTAATTGATAACAGCACAACGAAACAGAAATGTTTTTGTAAGCTTTCTGTTCTTCTTTTTTTTTTCCACAATATTTTTATTGAACCTTTTTTTTTCAAACATAACACAAACAATCAAACACTAACACTAAAGTAATAACAAAAAAAAAATTGTACTAAAAACACCAACAACCACTAAAAGACAGGTCTTCAACAATGCTCCTCTGTTTAGTCTAGGCAATCCATTACATAAGTATACATATTATACATTCACCAGTTTGGAATTTACAAGGTCCACACACATCATTCACCTTCTTCTTCAAAAGTTATGTTTAAATTCTTTACATAATCAATGAAAGGTCTCCATATATTCTCAAACACAATTTCCTTTGATTTCAATATGTATGTTATTCTTTCTAGTGGAAGGTTTGTTAACATCTGTCTTAACCACTGAGTCACATCTGGTCTATGAGTCTTTTTCCACAATAGTGCAATACATTTTTTGGCATTAAGCAAACTGAGGTCTATGAATGCTCTTTCATTTTTATTAAAGTTATGCTTTTCTGGGTACAGACCCAACAAAAACAATTTAGGATTCAATATGATTTGTTTTGAAATTATTTTTTCAATTGTTACCCTCACCTCTTCCCAAAACATTCTAATTTTTCTACATTCCCATACACAATGAAATAGGGTTCCTATACTTTCCATACATTTTGTGCACGTATCTGGTATGTTTTTGTTATATCTATTTAATTCCACTGGTGTAACATACATCCGCATTAACCATTTAAAATGTATCAATTTAAGATGTACATTTATTGATTTGGTTTGAGCTTCTGTACAAGCCAATTCCCATTGTTCCTCTGAAATTTCAGTTTGCAGGTCTTCTTTCCAATAATTCAATCTTTTCTGTGAGTTTTCACTTGAGGATAGTGTCACTGAGTTATAAAACTCTGAAATAATACCCTTTCTCTTACTATCTTTCGTCAAAATTTTTTCCAAGGATGAATAAATAGGTCGAGTGAGAGCATTATTTTGATTTGATCGAATAAAGTTCCTAAGCTGAAGATATTTAAAAAAATGTGTTCTATTAAGATTAAATTTGATCCTCAGCTCTTCAAAAGACATTATGTTATCTGAACATGACAGATATAAATTTTGAATCTTTTGAATCCCTTTTAAATTCCATACTTTAAATACAGCATCTGCTCTCCCTGGTTTAAAATACTGATTACCCCATATTGGGCTAAATTGTGACAATAAGTGTGGTTCTTTTAAATATTTTTTAGTTTCACACCATATTTTGATCATATGCTTTACAAATGGATTTTTAACTTGTTTCTGTAATTTTTTTGCCGAGTCTGAGTATATGAATATGGGAAGAGGTAAAGGTAAATTGTATGATTCCATTTCAGTCCAGTGAGGGAGATCATTTGATGAAAAATAATATGTCATAGACCTCAGTTGTGCCGACCAGTAATACAACATAAAGTTTGGACATTTC
Organism: Pholidichthys leucotaenia; assembly: GCA_020510985.1. Lineage (NCBI taxonomy): Eukaryota > Metazoa > Chordata > Actinopteri > Cichliformes > Pholidichthyidae > Pholidichthys > Pholidichthys leucotaenia. The sequence continues at coordinate 223,742,137 of CM035846.1, forward strand.
AGACCTCCACGATCAAATGGTAAATATAGTAAGGACAGACGTAATCTAGCCTTCCTGTTGTTCCATATAAATTCCACTAACTTTTTTTTAATTCTTGAGAATAGATCTGAAGGTGGTGGTAAAGGAATGTATTGAAATAAATAAAGTATTTTAGGTGAGATATTACTTTTAAGTATATTGATTCTCCCTATCATCGACATTGGTAGTGACATCCATCTCTGAATTAACTCATTAATGTCTGTCATTAAGGCTTCATAGTTGGCACTGGCGACTAATTCTAGCTTAGGCACAATTTGAATTCCTAAATATTTAAACTGATTTACAACATTGAATTGATTTACCTCAGGAGCTGGGTGACTTCTGTGGGTCTCATTTAGCATTAATATTGAAGATTTAGTTTTATTTATTTTATATCCTGATATTTCCCCAAAATTCTTTATTAAATTCAACAAGGTCGGAATTGATTTTTTAAGATTCGACATAAACAAAATTATGTCATCTGCATACAGGGAGATTTTATGTTCTGTTGGTCCAACTTTAATTCCATATATTTGTGAATGTAAACGTACTGCCATCGCTAAAGGTTCAGTTGCCATAGTAAACAGTAAAGGTGAAAGTGGACAGCCTTGTCGACATCCTCTATTGATTTTTATTGATTTTGAGATATTGCTATTTGTTAGGATTTCTGCTGTAGCATTATTATATATTATCTGAACCCATTTTATGAAATTATTTCCAAGTCCAAACCTTTGTAAGACTTCAAAAAGAAAGGGCCATTCGACCCTATCAAAGGCCTTTTCGGCGTCCAATGATAGGAGAGCTGTATCCGGTGCTTCTTTATTAGAATAAATAATATTAAATAGTCTTCTTACATTATGGAAGCCTTGTCTTCCCTTTATAAAGCCATTCTGATCTCAGTTAATAATATTTGATAATATTTCTTGTATTCGTCTTGCTAAAATTTTACAGATTATCTTAAGGTCAGCATTTAATAGGCTTATTGGTCTCATATTTTCACATTTATTAGAGGGTTTACCTGGTTTTGGCAACAGTATAATTAAGGCATTATTCATGTATGGTGGTAAATTACTATTTTGAAATGCTTCTAAAACCATTTCCAAAAAAGGTTTTATTAATTTATTCTTGAATTTTTTATAAAGGTCAACTGGAAGACCATCTGGTCCTGCACTTTTTCCTGATTTCATATTATCAATGGCTAGCCCAACTTCTTCTTGACTAATTTTAGACTCCAGTATCTCCCTGTTTTCATTTGGAATACACGGTACAGATAGTCCATCCAAAAACCCATTTAGTTTTGTTAAGTCAGTTTCATTTTTTGTATCATATAATTTTTCATAGTAATCTCTAAAGGCTCTATTAATTTCTAAAGGATCTACAACTACCTGTCCGTTACTTATAATACTGGTAATTGGTGTTTTAATTTCTAATTGTTTAATCTGCCATGCCAATAATTTTCCTGATTTTTCACCCTGTTCATAAAAAGATTGCTTCAATCTTAGAAGACTCGAGGCAGCTCTATTCGCTGATTTTTTTTTGTCATATTCAGCTCTCAGAATCAGTAAGTCGTTCTCTAACTTTGGGTCACTTCTTGCATACACTTTTTCTTGAAGAATTTTTAGTTTATATTCCAATTGGACTCTCTCCTCTCGAGTCTTCTTAGATTTTGAACCTGTATAACTAATAATATGTCCCCTAATAAAAGCTTTGAAAGCCTCCCACTTTATACATGCTGATGTTTTATGTAGTATTGATATCAAAGAACTCATCTATCTGTTTTTCTATGTACTTAACAAATTCCTCATCCTGAAGCCATTTATGCTGAAATTGCCACCTACCTGGTTCCTTTGTCAATTTCTTATCTACATATATGAGACAACAGGGTGCATGATCAGAGATCACAATATTATCATAAAAGCAGTTTTGAATCTTGGACCTTAATTCTGTGGAGATCAAAAAATAGTCAATACGTGAGAATGTCTTGTAGGTATTAGAATAACAAGAGTAGGCTTTAACTTGTGGTTTCATTTCTCTCCATATATCTAGCAATCTCAATTCTTTCATAAAATGATTAATGATCATCCTGCATCCATTGTGCGTACAGTCCAGTCCTGTTGATCTATCTATACTGGGATTCAATGTACAATTAAAATCCCCTGCTATTATATGTTGCCCTGTAAGTGATGATAAGATGAGAAATAAATTAGCAAAGAACTTTTGATCATCTATATTGGGACCGTATAAGTTCACCAGATTTATATTTTCTAATAGCAAAGATCCTTGAATAATTAGATATCTTCCAAATTTGTCTCCAATTACATTTTTCACTTGAAATGGGACTGATGTATGTATGAGAGTCATAACTCCCCTGGCTCGGGATGAAAATGATGAGGTGAATACACTTCCTTGCCATCTACTCCTAATTCTTTTTACATCCTCTATTAGATGAGTTTCTTGTAAAAACACAATTTTTGAACCTATGTCTTTTATTTTATTCATAACTTGTTTAAGTTTTTTTAAATTTTGTAGACCTCTGCAATTCCATGAAGTTAAATTAAGATTAACGCTTTGGTCTATGATCAATAGGGAGTTTGGGATTACCTCGCAATATAAACATGCTCATACAGAGAAGCAAAAACATGAGTGGTTGAACATTCACCCTACAAACTACACACAAACAAATTCCCCCTTCCCACATTCGTGGTAATCCCCCCAAAATCAAAAAAAGAATTCTGTCTCCCGATATAGCCATCAACCGCTCCACACCCACGAGGATCAGCCAAAGCCACTCCTTCTTCATCCTCCCAATCACCCTAACTCTACTGCTTTTAATGACGTAACATTAACTCTCTTCTGTAGTTTTCCAACTTAACTCCAAAATTTTATACAACTTTGTACAACATAGGTTTTGTTTTTTTTTAAATTTAATATGTAATACAATCTATGTTTTGTAAACTTGCTATATGCTTCAGATCAGTCAGATGCCTGTGCAAATGCTTAAATATTCTACCTTATATTTTGTTCATGCTTAGCTCCCACCAGTCTCTTCTTGGATCTTCTTGATGAACTCCTGCGCCTCCTCAGGGGTCTTGAGGATGTGTGTTCTGCCCTTATACGTGACCAACAGTCTTGCAGGGTGAATCACTCCATGACAAATCCCAAGGTTGCGCAGCTGTTTAGGGACGGGGTCAAACTGTTTCCTTAATTGTTGGATTCCTGTGGCCAAATCTGGGTAGAACCGCACCTGTTGATCCTGGTATTTAATTTCTCCTTTGGCTCGCGCCGCATTGGAGATCGTCATCCTGTCTCTGTAGCTGAGGAACTTCATAATTAACGTCCTCGGTGGTCCCTTATTATCTCTCAGTGGGCCAATTCGGCGGGCGCTTTCTAAAACGCCGTTTTCTCTGCGCAAGATGGCGCCCACAGTGGTCGCCATGGTGCTTCGTTGCGCCCTTTGTTTGTTTTTGTTTGTCAATTGTGTGTCTGCCTGCTCTTATACCCGTGAAGAGCTTCTAAATATCAGGACTTTCACTCCCACGGACCTACTCCCAGTTTTTTTAGCTCCTGCCGCCGATCTGGTTCATTGCTTGGCTCGAAAAGTGAGACGGCGAAAGAGAGGAAGACAAGTGGGCGCTCTCGTTCGGCTCCGCAGGAGAGGCACGCGCACGGCTTTGCCTGGCATATTTCTGTCCAATGCCAACTCTCTCTCTAACAAGGTAGATGAACTAAGACTGCTGATGCGTTTTAAGGACCTCTCTTCCTCGGCTGCCCTCTGTTTTACTGAGACCTGGCTCAGGGAAAATACACCGGACAGCGCGCTGCGCCTCGAGTGATTTCAGCTGTTTCGTGCTGATCGTGACACAGAGCTCTCCGGTAAATCCTCAGGAGGTGGAGTCTGCTTTTACATCAACAGCAGCTGGTGCTCTGATGTAATGGTAATTTCCAAACACTGTTCTCCCGCCCTGGAATTTCTTTTTATTAACTGCAAGCCATTTTATTCCCCGCGGGAGTTCGCTCCATTCATCCTCGCCGCTGTGTACGTCCCTCCCGACGCGGACGCTCGCAAAGCTCAGCGCGCGCTCGCGGATCACATCCAACACACGGAGCGGACTTTCCCGGACTCTCTGGTTATTGTGGTTGGCGACTTTAACCAGAGCAATCTGAGCCACGATCTCCCCCGCTACAAACAGTTTATTAAATGCCCCACCAGAGGAAAAAACACGCTGGATCACTGTTACACCACAGTGAAGGACGCGTATCGCGCTGTTCCCCGCGCTGCGCTCGGACTATCTGATCACGTGATGGTCCACCTCATTCCCACATACAGACAGAGACTGAAGCTCACTAAACCTGTTGTGAGCACTACGAAGAAATGGACCAGTGAAGCTGAGGAGAAGCTGGAAACGTGCATGGAAATAACTGATTGGGGCATGTTTAAAGGAGCCACGCATGATTTGGATGAGTACACGGACACTGTGAACTCATATATCCACTTTTGTGAGGAGAGCATTCTTCCATCGCACACCAGGGTGAGGTACTCAAATGACAAGCCCTGGTTCACTGCTAAGCTCAGACAGATCAGGAAGGAGAAGGAAGCAGCGCTGAAAAGTGGAGACAGGGACTGCTACAGGGAGGTTAAATATCGGTTTAACAGAGAGCTGAGGAGAGCTAAATCTGTGTATTCTGAGAGACTCCAGCAGCAGTTCACTGCTAACAACTCGGCTTCTGTGTGGAGAGGACTGAGGCAAATCACCAATTATCGGCCTCAGGCTCCTAAAGGTCAGGATGACAAAGCCCTTTGTCAAAGACTGTTCCAACACTATGCCCGTTTTGACACCTCATCAGCTGTGTCCAACTCCCCCCCTCCCTCCAGCTCCACAGCCTCTACGGTCCCTACTTCATCAAAGGTGCCCCCCCTCCTCCCCCCCGCCCTTGTCATCAGTGAGCAGGACGTGCTCAAACAGTTCTCCAGACTGAACCCGCGCAAGGCCCCCGGTCCGGACAGCGTGTCTCCCTCCACCCTGAGACACTGTGCGAAAGAGCTGGCTCCTGTCTTCACAGACATTTTTAACACCTCCCTTAAGCTATGCCACGTGCCGACCTGCCTCAAAACCTCCACCATCATCCCTGTCCCCAAGAAGCCACGGATCACTGGACTTAACGACTACAGACCTGTAGCGCTCACCTCTGTAGTCATGAAGTCCTTTGAGCGCCTGGTCCTCCCCCACCTCAAGTCCATCACCACTCCCCTCCTGGACCCGCTGCAGTTTGCCTACCGAGCCAACAGGTCTGTAGACGACGCAGTCAACCTGGCCCTCCACTCCATCCTGCAGCACCTGGACTCCCCGGGAACCTACGCCAGGATCCTGTTTGTGGACTTCAGCTCCGCATTCAACACCATCCGCCCCGCTCTGCTCCGGGAGAAGCTGTCCCTGCTCAACGTGCCTGACTCCCTCTGCAGGTGGATCACCAACTTCCTGACGGACCGGAGGCAGCATGTGCGGCTGGGAAAGACTGTCTCAGACTCTGTTAGCATCAGCACCGGATCACCCCAGGGCTGTGTACTTTCCCCCCTACTCTTCTCCCTTTATACCAACTCCTGCACCTCCAGCCACCAGTCTGTCAAGCTGATCAAGTTTGCGGACGACACCACCCTCATCGGGCTCATCTCCAACGGCGACGAGTCCGCCTACAGGAGAGAGGTGGCCCAGCTGGCGTCCTGGTGCAACAACAACAACCTGCAGCTGAACGCTCTGAAGACAGTGGAGATGATTGTGGACTTCAGGAAAGTCACAACCCCCCTGCCCCCCCTCACCCTCACAGGCTCTCCCATCACCACTGCTGATTCCTTCCGCTTCCTAGGCACCACCATCACCAAGGACCTCAAGTGGGAGTCGACCATCAGCTCCCTCATCAAAAAGGCCCAGCAGAGGATGTTCTTCCTTCGGCAGCTGAGGAAGCTCAAGCTACCCACCAAGATGTTAGTGCAGTTCTACACAGCCATCATCGAGTCCATCCTCACCACCTCCATAACCGTGTGGTACGCAGGAGCCACTGCCAGGGACAGACTAAGGCTGCAGCGCGTCATGCGCACTGCTGAGAAGGTGATCGGCTGCAAGCTCCCATCTCTCCAGGATCTGTACATCTCCAGGACCCGGAGGCGTGCTGGCCGGATCATAGCCGATCCTTCACACCCTGGTCATGTGCTGTTTGCCCCTCTCCCCTCAGGTAGAAGACTTCGGTCCATTCAGACTAAAACCTCCCGTCACATGAACAGCTTCTTCCCCTCTGCCATCAGACTGCTGAACACTAAGTGACTTATTGACTCTCGTGCACTGTGTACAGCAGCTCAACCAGACTCATGTCAATCATCACTGTTTTCTTCTTGCATTACCGACTGCACTATATGGTTCTCCACATTAAATGCTGCTCGCTAATATATTTAAACTGCTGACTAGTATTACTCATTCTTATTCTACACTTTATTGCATGTATAGTTTATTTCTTTTATTTTATCATGTTTAATGTTGCAGCATTGCACCGAGACAAATTCCTAGTTTGTGTACTACATGAACAATGGCAATAAATCTGATTCTGATTCTGAAACGACTGATGATTGCAGCTCCGCATTGTTCAGCGCTTCTGGAATCCACTTTTCCAAAAAGGAACATGGGTCCCGACCCTCGGTTCCCTCCGGTAGACCCACCAGCCTCAGGTTGTTCCGTCTCGACCGGGACTCCAAGTCCAGGACATTATCTTCCAGACATTTTTTTTTTTTTTTCAAAGTGCGCACCTTTAATTGAAGGCTGGTGACGTCATCCTCAGCACTGGAGATTCGAAGCTCCACCTGCGTCACTCGTTCCACACAATCACCCAATTCCTTTCTCATTCCCTCTATCGCTGCTATAATCCCATCAAATTTAGCGGAAAAGTCTGCTCTCATTGAGCTAATGACAGCGAGCACCGCACCTGTGCCGTCGCCAGTAGTCACCGCACTACCGCTAGCTTCCTCCGCCATATCTGGAGCTTTTTCTGCTGCGTCACAGACGTGAAAGTCCGTTAATTTGGACAGTGTGACAATGTCGCAGTATTTAATATGAATAAAAAAAGTTTCATCGCATAATTTCTAGGTCATTTTGCAGTTACATCAAACCAAAAGTGACTTGTCTAGTTGCTGCATTTTTCTCAGAGAGTTTCTCCAGTGTTTTAGCATGTAATTACCCGTCCCTTAACAGATAACCCTTAAATAACAGCAGACAGATTGGCAAAGGATACACAATTGTGTTTCTGTTGCCCACAACCGTTGTGACCCACAGGTTGTGGTGCTACCTTTGTATGTGTGTGCTTTTTAAAAATATTTACACTTATTTTGTAAGTACAAGTGGGATAGGATTAAATTGAAATATAACATGTTTCTAAACATAATTCCTACGTCAATTTGCAGTTCCATCAAAGCAAAGGTGAGTTATGTAGCTGCTGCATTTTTTGGCAAACAATTTCTCCGGTGTTTTAGCATGTAATTACCCATCCTTTAAAAAAAATAACCCTTATGAAAAACAGAGGAGATGTAGATGAAAAGTGCACAACATTTTATTTATAAAACACAGACGTTTGACATATGTACACACATGAATAATGACCAAATTCTATGTATAATTATTGGTACACAAGTACTGCATCACAGCATCTCTTATATTTCCACCATGGTCCTCTGCTACCTCTGCCGCTGACACCACTACTTCATTTTCTGCATCATCCAATGTAGTGTCAAAGTCCTCTCCATGAGTCTCACACAGATTATGCAGTGCACAACAAGTCACCACAATGGATTTCACCAGTTCGATGTCACAGTCATTCTGTTTTAAAAGGCAGCGCCACCTTCCCTTCAGCCTGCCGAAAGCATTCTCCACAGCCACCTGTACTTGACTGATGGTGTGGTTGAACATGTGCTGTTCTTCAGTCAGTCGTCCGGTGTCATGGAATGCTTTCAACAGCCAGTTTTGCAGTGGATAAGCAGAGTCTCCGAGGATGTAATATCCCACACGTACCGCACCAATGTTCCTGATGTTAGGTGGGAAGAGGTTTCCCCGACTGGCTAACTCCCACAGTGTGGACAGTCTCAGCACCCTAGCATCGTGCATGCTCCCTGGCAGCCCAGCAAACACATTCCAGAACAAACCCTTTCCATCAACAACACCTTGAAGGATTATGGAGTGCCAGCCTTTACGATTAAAGTAGTCGGTGTGATATTGTGTTGGTGCTATGATGGGTATGTGGGAGCCATCGATGGCACCAACCACACAATGGTAGCCCCCACCGATCCTCGATGTAGGCCGACATTTCCGTGAACCTCCCTTCATCGGGAAAATGAAGTAGTTCTGGAACAAGCAATGACTCTGCTGCTGCACAAAAGTCCTGCACACACCTGCACACCGTTGTGATGCTGACCCCAAACAGATGTCCAATACTGCGGTACTCTGAACCAGTAGCAAGCTTCCACAGTGCAATGGCCACTCTCTTCCTCAGCGGCACACATAGGTGGAACGTCGTATCTTGCCGCTCCATGCATGGACGCAATTTGTGACACAGATAGGTAAAAGTGTCCTTGGACATCCGGAAATTCTGCAACCACTGCATGCTTGAGAAGCTGGGAACAACATCCTCCCACCACTGCGAGGTACGGTTTACTGTCCAGGCCGACGGTCTGCAGCGAGTATTTTGCAACAACGCAGCCAACTGAAACACACACACACAGCATACATAAGGTAATGCCTGTAATACTGATAACCTGTCAACATCAAAATGCTGTACACAAGAATAATATGACTATAAAATGACAACAGAAAGCATTAGCATGCGTTAGCTTACCGACATCTGCTCCCTCCTCTGCCAGGTAGTTAACCTCACCATTGCAGCTTCATATTCCGCCCTGGCAACCGCAAGTCTCCTGTACTGTTCCAACGTGTTTTGTCTCAATGCACGTCGTCTTCTCCGGTAATACTGTCTTCTCTGGTTAAACTCTCTGGCCTTCATTATGAGAAAAAGCCACAGAGCGAGCAACGTGTAAATCCTCCGCTCGTAATCCTCCATTTTCTTTGTTGTTGTGGAGGATTCGGTCGCGTGCTTTACGTCAGGAGAGTGTGGCGCCGCCTCGCTGTTATAGAAATCCCACCCACCCCAGCTTTACCCGGCTGTAATGGAGACACAACTGTGTCGAAGTGAATCGAGATGTGGCGAGGTGAGCTGGGCTAGTGGAAAAGTGCCTAACAGTAACACACTACGCCGCCAGGGACTCAAATCCTGCAGTGCCAGACATGTCTTCCTGCTTAAGCCAGTACATGTCCAGGCCCGTCTGAAGTTTGCTAGAGAGCATTTGGATGATCCAGAAGAGGATTGGGGGAATGTCATATGGTCAGATGAAACCAAAATAGAACTTTATTGTAAAAACTCAACTTGTCGTGTTTGGAGGAGAAAGAACACCATACCTACTGTGAAGCATGGGGGTGGAAACATCATGCTTTGGGGCTGTTTTTCTGCAAAGGAACCAGGACGACTGATCCGTGTAAAGGAAAGAATGAATGGGGCCATGTATCGTGAGATTTTGAGTGAAAACCTCCTTCCATCAGCAAGGGCATTGAAGATGAAACGTGGCTGGGTCTTTCAGCATGACAATGATCCCAAACACACTGCCCGGGCAACGAAGGAGTGGCTTTGTAAGAAGCATTTCAAGGTCCTGGAGTGGCCTAGCCAGTCTCCAGATCTCGACCCCATAGAAAATCTTTGGAGGGAGTTGAAAGTCCATGTTGCCCAGCGACAGCCCCAAAACATCACTGCTCTAGAGGAAATCTACATGGAGGAATGGGCCAAAATACCAGCAACAGTGTTTGAAAATCTTGTGAAGACTTACAGAAAACGTTTGATCTCTGTCATTGCCAACAAAGGGTATATAACAAAGTATTGAGATGAACTTTTGTTATTGACCAAATACTTATTTTACCGAGGAATTTACCAATTAATTAATTAAAAATCCTTCAATGTGATTTTCTGGATTTTTTTTTCCTCATTTTGTCTCTCATAGTTGAGGTATACCTATGATGAAAATTGGAGACCTCTCTCATCTTTTAAGTGGGAGAACTTGCACAATTGGTGGCTGACTAAATACTTTTTTGCCCCACTGTAAATTGAGCGTTAATTTGTTTGAATCACACCACAGTTTAAGCTTTCCTAATTCCTTTCCGAGTGTATCCAAAAGTTGTTCCAAATTGCTTCCACTGCATAATAAATTAGTGTCATCGGCAAACAATATTAAATCCATTTTTTCCGAAACTTTACATATATCATTTATATACATATTGAATAACAATGGCCCCAAAACTGAACCCTGTGGGACTCCACAAGCAACCTTCAGTAACTGTGAGTTTTTGTTACCAACACATACATACTGATATCTATTCTTTAAGTAACTACATAACCAGGACAGTGCTACCCCCCAATACCACAATTTTGTAGTTTCTTTAATAATAAACTATGATCCACTGTATCAAATGCTTTTTTAAGATCCAGGAATACCCCAGCTGAATACTCTTTATTTTCAACGGCAGTTGATATTTTTTCTATAAATTCCATTAGAGCAAATGCAGTTGTCCTCTTGTGTCTGAACCCATATTGCTGCTCACACAATAAATTATTCTTCAGTATGAAGTTGTCAATTCTCTCATAGAATATTTTTTCAAGTATCTTGGAAAATTGCGGCAATAGTGAAATTGGTCTATAGTTTGAGAATTTCCCTCTGTCACCCGTCTTGTATATCGGAATTACTTTAGCTATTTTCATTGCATTGGGAAATATACCTGTTTGGAGGGACAGGTTACAAATACACGTCAGTGGTTTCACTAAGCATTTAATAATAGTTTTGACTAAGACCATGTCAATACCATCACAGTCCATAGATGTTTTACTTTTAAACGATTTAACAATTTCAATGACCTCTCTCTCGTCTGTGTTCTTTATGAAAATGGAGTCTTTTATAGCAGTGTTTTTGCTTATTGTATCACCTGTGGGTGCCATAATGGGTATTTCTCGAGCCAAATTAGGACCAATGTTAACAAAAAAGTTATTTCATGCATGTTTGTTGTGAGAATAATTATTTAATATGGAAGCAGAAAGAAAACACTTAAGGAAAGAAGGGTTTTATTAAACAATTGGTCCTGTCCTTTTAAATATTTATGGTGTATTTATGTTTTTATGTTATATTTATGTTTATGTTTTATAAGCACATGTACAGAGTTACATGTGTGAAAATCTACTCTGGGTAAATTACTTCATTCAGGTTTTTTTCATGTGGGGTGAACAGAGAAATACTCTAAAGTGTATAAATTAAAAGTTCTTTCCCTCTACAAATGATCTTGCCCAAAGCTAACAGAATATCATATGGCACATTGCCAAAACAAATATAAGAACTCATCATTTTTGAAGCAGGCAGCTTGGAACATTTTCTGCAGAAAAGGTCCATAGATTTAGTTTGTTGCTGCTCGTTCTTTGGAAAAATGTTAAGTTGTCAATGCATGAATAAAGCCCATAAATACCAAATATATTTTCAAAATACCTGACAAACTGACTTTACTGCAATGATTCAGTATTAGTACTCCCCATCACTGTAATATTATATTGCTTTGTATAGTCTATCCTGAAAAGCGTGACATTTCATACATATGTTTGTTGTGAGGATAAATACCAAATATGGAAGCAGCAAGAAAATATTTGATGAAACATGGGTTTTATTAAATAAATAGCAAAATATGACAGCTACACTACCGTTCAAAAGTTTGGGGTCACTTAGAAATTTCCTTATTTTTGAAAGAAAAACACTTTTTTTCAATGAAGATAACTTTAAATTAATCAGAAATACACTCTATACATTGCTAATGTGGTAAATGACTATTATAGCTGCAAATGTCTGGTTTTTGGTGCAATATCTACATAGGTGTATAGAGGCCCATTTCCAGCAACTATCACTCCAGTGTTCTAATGGTACAATGTGTTTGCTCATTGTGTCAGAAGGCTAATGGATGATTAGAAAACCCTTGTGCAATCATGTTAGGTCTGCGATGCTGTAATTGCTGCAAATGGAGGATTCTTTGACGAAAGCAAAGTTTGAAGGAAAAAATTATTATTTCAAATACAAATCATTATTTCTAACCTTGTCAATGTCTTGACTATATTTTCTATTCATTTTACAACTCATGGTGGTAAATAAGTGTGACTTTTCATGGAAAACACAAAATAATTGTCTGGGTGACCCCAAACTTTTGAACGGTAGTGTAAATATGAAAATTTTGTACACAGAGCCAGAAAATCAATGCTGTGACAGTGAGTTTTGCTGTCCCTCAAGCACAGACACAACACGTCCCAGCATTCCAAGAAAGGTGACTGTTATGTGCTCCATGTTTGTGAGGCTTTGCAGTAATGGAGGTCATCTGCTCATCCCTCCTGCTCTGCTCCTGCTGTCTCTCATCAAACCTCTCCAGGTAGTGAAGGAGGTCCGCGCTTGTCTCCCGCCTCCGTTTCCCTGTAGTGAAGTACAAAAATAAGAAGCAATATAAAATAACCACACACTGGAAAATGCAGGAATCGTCAGTGTTGGGAGTTATGCCACTACTTTGTCAGTAACAGGCTTTGTAACGAAAGTACTGTGTAAAAATGCAGTAATGCATCCCAGTTGGGGGAATTTGATCAGTTACGTCACTCGTTCTGTTGATACTGATAGATAATATATCGCAAATAAATGAATATAGAGCTTATTCCTGAGGGCGCTGCTGTAGAAATGGCTATAGGCAACTACCGGTTTTGGGTTGAAGCAATGTTAAATCACACATCAACTGTGCAGGAGTGGGGCAGTTAAAATGGCGTTTTTTTTAAGTTTTTCTAATTCGTTTTGATGTATAGTTTATATGTTTTCCAGTCACGATACTAAATAAAAAATAAGTTTGCTTCCTAAGGCTTAACGATTTATGAAAGATATCACAAATGTTTTTGGCATTTTTTTTTTTGATTTGTTGCACTGCATTGGGACGATATTAGTACCATCAGCATGCATTAATTTCTCAAATGTCAAAATATAGAACAATAACATTTTGCACATTTGTCAGCAAAGGTCTGTACTTCTAAAGTTAAATAACTGTCATTCATGGCATCACAGCAACATGAGTATTTTAATTTAACTAGTAACTGTACTTAGTATTTTTTAGTAACTTGCCCAACACTGGGAATTGTCAACCCAGGATTGAATGTGTCGATTTAACTTCCATTTGATGTTAGTGGCATAGGAACACTGAATTCAAGCATGTAACTTTTGTGCACTCCTTTTTGTAAAATGGGTCATGAGCTGAATATTTATTACCTAATCTGGTCTGACGAGAAGCAGAAGAGCCCAGGGAGGACACGGTTGGAGCTGGTGAAGGTGGTTCTTCCTCAGCCACATGTGACAAGTCTGGATCTGTAAATATAAAAACAGTGTTTTAGTTTGTGCAATGTACAGCTTAAGTCTTCCATTAATAAATGTGTAGGCATATAAAGCAATTTTATCCAATATCAGTATCACCAAGGCTTACATGTCGGATTATAACCAAAATAGTAAAAATGGCCATGAACATGTGGTCACCCATTACGAGTATTGATCAATATTACTAGCCACGTTATGAGCATCAGTTAGAACAATAAAAAGTGCAAGGCACCCATTCATACCCAGTTTTGATACCACACAAAAAGAAAAAAAAACTGCGTCTTTCGCAATGGCCATCTTTAAAAAAAAGTAAGATTAGAAGATTTAAGATTAAAGACGAAGATTGAGATTAAAAGCTAAAATTTTTGGTGTGGTTTCTCAAATGTGCTTTTCCAGGATAATTGGCAACGTTACTAGCACAGTTTGTAACAACAGACACTACAACCCACGTGCACAGTATTGATACAAAATCAAAACAGCGTATTGTGTAACGGCTGTCTTAAAAAAAGGTATTGTCTCATTCTCGTTTTGTGAAACGAGCATTTTCAGGTTAAATGGCGACGTTACTAGCATAGTTTAGGACAACAAACACTAGAAGCCACCCATTTGTACACAGTAATGAAACCACAAAAAACAGCATACTTTATAACGGCTATCTTTAAAAAATATTGTGTAAGACGCTAAGATTTTTGGTCTCGTTTTCTCAAACGTGCTTTATCAGGATATATGGCAACGTTACTAGCACAGTTTAGGACAACAGACACTGCAACCCACATGCACAGTATTGATACAAAACCAAAACAGCATATTTTGCACTGGATACTTAAGAAATTGTTCTGTAAGACATTTTTGTTGTAGTTCTCAAACAACAATAACAATGGTTATTGTTACAGTACACCATTAGCTTGTTAGCATAGCTAATGGAAAGGTTATAAGCACAAGAGCAAACAATACCCGCACTTTGGCTGTTACATTTCAATACAAGCATATATATATATATATATATATATATATTCATTGACTTCTGACATTTCAACAACAATACACTTACGTACCAGTAGCGTTTAGGGCAGCTTGTTCAGCGGTCCCATCCATTGCAGTTATAATGGCAGATGCAGTTGCAGTTATAGGCCCCGGTTGATTGATTCGCTAGCTTATCGCCAAGAACAGAGTTCAGGAACTCAAAATGGGAATTTTTGGGGGGTCTGCCATTGCCACTATGCTCAAGAAGTGTTTTGTTGTCCCTAAACTCTTTTTTGAGCTTCTTTAGTTTAACAGCTGGTCCACGGTCCAGTCATAACGCGCGGTAGCCACCTCCCACTGTATTCTTTCATAAATGGGCTTTGTCTGAGTTGCCCCCTCCAGTTTCTCTTGGACTTCGGCTGATGCCCATAGAGGCAGGAAATACTGAATTTCCTCATCACTCCACGCCTGCTTCGTTTTTGCATCCATAACGCTTGCTCTGCTGTTCAGAAATGCAACATGGCTGTCAGTAATGTTTTGAAGCTCTCTTCAGATGGTCAGTTAACCCTGCCCATGGCTGTGGATGTAACCTACGTCAACTGGTGCTATCGCTGGCCCAGGTAGGAGTTGGGGCCAGGTTAGCCCCACTTTTGAGAGCCTGGGACTGGTGCTTTAGCCGGTGGAAAACCAAAGAACTGGTGCCAAGTCAGGCTCTGGCTCCAGTTAAGCACTGGAACGTCTTGGTGGAAAAAGCCTCTGTGCTGCAACACTAGCTTTAATGTGCTTCCTGGGCCTGTATTGGTTTTCTCCCCACTCACACAGTTCAAAGAGATTCAACAACTTTGACTGCCTGCAGGTGTGAACCTGAGTGTCAGTCTGGTGATTGATTGGTGAGTTGGATGTTCCCTGCCCTGCATGTCAGCTCAGAAAAGCTTCAGGCCCCCACAGTCCTCAAGAATGATTAGAAGTTGGCAATGGATGGGTGCTATTACATGTAAGCCTTTACTGAAAGCTTAAATGCAAGAAATCATTAGCTCTCCAAGTCAGACATTAGCCAAGTGTCATAAATTGAAAGCACACTCTGTTTTACACTAGGTTTGCTATTTTAGAGCACATTTTAGAGCATAGTTTCTTGCAAAACACAAAAAACATCACTTCTTTGTATTCACATATGCCACTTCAAGCAGCAGTTTCAATGTTGGTTGCCTAAAAACAATGACCATGTTTACATGCACACAAATAAACCGGTTATGATCGGATTTCTGGAGTTATCTGATTATTCAAGTGGCCATGAAAACAGAATAATCCGATAAAGACCATGCAACCGGGGTCATTAACTTAAGTGGTTTACCCTTCAATAATCTGTTTATTCAGTGCATGTAAACACAAGAAAACTGGTTATTAGCATTATCTGTTTATTCCCAGTAATCAGTTTATTGTGACCATGAAACCGAGGTCACTGTTACAATGTGGAAAAACGCTTTATAGCTCGATCAGCGAAGAAGGAAAAATAATTTTGGTAGCTTATTCAATTTTTTGTGTATTTTTGTTATTTGAAAAGTATGAGGACAAAAACAAATTTTCCTTTTAAGGATTAATACAAGAGGGTGCTGAAAAGTTCATAGGATGACTAAAAAGGAGTTATGCTTATAGGTGCTGAGCCAGTAGTATTTGTGCTTCAGTGGCCGAGGAGCAAGAGGGCAGAGCTGAGAGTGAGAGAATTGTCAAGAGTATGGGTACAATAATACTGTCATCTCTGCTGGAGTCTGAGTCCCACCCTATGCAGGACATACTGAACGCACTGAGGAGCTCATTTAGCAGCAGACTACATCATCCTAGGTGCGCAACCGAGAGGTTTCGCAGGTCCTTCCTACCTACGGCTGTCAGACTGTATAACCTAAGCAGGGCTGCTCGCAGAGATAGCAAAAAAAACGTGACGACCTAATAGTATTGAATGCAAAAGACGCAGTAGACTTACACAATGGTCCCCTTCAGTATATACAACTAGGACAATATTGGTCGCTACAGAGGGTGACAATATGTATGGGTACATACTCATACTATGTAGGATAACTAAGTAGACGGTTATGCTGTTTATTCCATCTTGCTACAATGCTCCTCACTTTGTATATATATTTATATATTTATGTGTATGTATATCCACTGCTCTTATTTATATCTTCTGTATCTTCTTAATTATTGCTCTGAGTGTTGCTATCCCTGTGCTGTTGCAATCCTGGAATTTCCCCATTGTGGGACTAATAAAGGCTTATCTTATCGTATCTTATCTTATCTTAACTTATATGTATATCAATATGCAAATGTGCCATGCATTCTCTCTTGTCTGTATAAAAGAGCTTACAATACATGCCTCAAGACAACACACACATGACACAGCACAGCACACACAGCTCACACAGCACAACACAACACACAGCGCTACAGTGTGTCTCATGATGGAGGAAATAAAACTCTAAAATCTTTCAGCTCGTAGCATCTTGCCTGAACTTATTTGTTCCTCCACACTGGTGACCCTTGACGAAGAATGGAACATGAGGCGAACACCCCGGAGATCACCCGGACGGGAAGCCCCAGCATGCGTCGTGGTGCGCCCCTCGTCTGATCTTTTACCTCCACACTGGTGACCTGACGAGGGAGAATGACCGTCTGCTCCCGTCTGTGGTCACGGCCCCAAGCGCACACCACGCACAGAAACGAACCGGCTCCACAGACTGATACATCGTCCTCTGCCGCTGCACATGCCCAAGAAACACTGCCGATCGCCACCCTCGGAACCTTCAGGGCTGCTCAAGCACCTGGAGCAGACGTGCAGCCCGCACACAGGATTTTGTATGGGTTTTCCAACCATGGCGCACAAGGGGAATTTAGGCAATTGCTTTCCCCGATGACTTTAGGGCTGCTTTCCCGCACCTAAAGCCAAACTGCCAAGTCCCTGACACAGCTTCAGTTTATCACAGCCACTACGCATCCTAGGGGAATTTGGCCGCTCGCTTTCCCCACATCCTCGTTGGATCGAGCCGTGGGAGGAGTCAGACAAAATGTTTTTTTTCATGGCTGCTGTGGATCTCTGCCAGGTTTACCGGGAAAGTCCTTCACCATTGCGGATCCACACGCAACTTTTGCGCGGCCCAGACCCCTTTGACCTCCCGGGCTGGCACTCGCTTACTCCCACCCCCCTCCCTCTCCTCCTGCACAGATCTTTTCTTGCGCCTCACTCCCCAAAGCCAGCCGATCGCCGTCTGGTTCCATTACACACGACTGCACACCGGCCCATGCGCCCACGATCCACGGCCGTTCAACGTGCTGGAACTCGGAGCGGAGCACACTGCCCTTTCCACCCCTCTCCCGTCCCCCCCACGGACTGACATGCCCTCCAACAGTTCTACCGGAACTGGAGCCAAACGACGGGGGGGGGGGTCACAACCCCTGCTGAGTGTTCTGGGGGGCTTGCTTGCGGTTGTCCATCGAGTCCGATGATGACGTCCACTTCTATCGGTGAGTCCTTTGATGGCTGTGTAGTCCTATCCTGGACCCACATGTCCTGTTGCAGGTAGGGCATGTAAAAGTTGTAGTAGTGGCAGCAGGGGCTGCAGGTGCATTCCTCCTCAGTCTTCTCTCCTGTCTCCTGGCTGTCCTGTCCTCCTCCATCATACGGGTCCCCACAAGGCACTGCTGTCGCCAGGTGTTCCGGTCAGCAGCAGCCTCCTCCAGAGCCTCAGGTCTGATCCTGCACTTCTTTAAGGCCATCTTTAGCTGGTCCTTGTAGCGCTTCTTCTGCCCTCCAGCAGAGCGTCGACCATGGTGTAGCTGGCCATATAACACCCTGCGAGGCAACCGGTTTGGGGGCATCCTCACCACATGTCCCAGCCAGCGTAGCTGGTGCTGGGTGATCGTTGCCTCAATACTCCTACAGCTGGTCTTAAAGAGTATCTCAGAATGAGGCACATGATCACGCCAGGTGATTCCCAGGATGCGCTGAAGGCAGCGTATATGGAACCACTCTAGATCCCCTAATGTGGCGGCTGTAAGTCACCCAGGATTCACAGCTGTAAAGGAGAGTAGTGACACAGACTGCCTGGTAAACAGAGATCTTCGATTGGAGATGGAGGTTCTTGTTCTGGAAGACCCGACGCCGGAGTCTCCCAAAAGAAGCTGATGCCTGCCTGATCCTGTTCTGGACCTCACTGTCAATGGTGTTGTCTACAGAGAGGATGCTCCCCAGGTACTTGAAAGATGGAACAACAGACAGCTGTTCACCAACAACAGTGAAGGTAGGTGGAACACCATCAAAACAGAGGTCGTCTGCCAATGGAGCACCAATATCCCATCTACTCCACCTACCTTCACTGTTCTGGGGGGAGCCCTGTGGTGACCCACCACAATCTACATGGACATTCAGTCTTCGCACTCAGCTAGGCGGCAGGAAGCAGAACAATTTGCATACGGACAGAGAGCCCCTAGGAGACAATCAGAACAATGGCTATTGTTATACATCCCTGGATTAAGGAGAGGAAGTCCGGGCGCCAGTTAATCACACGATTGATATGTATTGACTGATATGTATATCAATATGCAAATGTGCCATGCATTCTCTCTTGTTTGAATAAAAGAGCTTTCAATACATGCCTCGAGACAACACACACATGACACAGCACAGCACACACAGCTCACACAGCACAACACAGCACACAGCGCTACAGTGTGTCTCATGATGGAGGAAATAAAACTCAAAACCTTTCAGCTTGTAGCATCTCGCCTGAACTTATTTGTTCCTCCACAATACAATATAAATCACATTGTTCTGCAGAAGGGAAAAACACAAGCTTATTTCAATCCAGTGGCGGACTGTGTATTTTACAACTAGGCCTTCAGGGGTGATCTACCTGATTTAAGTGCCATTCATACCAAGCATCATAAAAATAACCATTCGGTTATTGGGCCATCCACACAAAACATGTTAAAGATAACTTTAACTATAATATTACAGTTTTAAAAATCTTTACCTTTTCGTTGTGGAGCTCCATTTCCCTGCGGACTTGTTCATTGAGCTGCAGATCCACTCTTGTTTCCCCAAAGGTTTAAAAGTACTGCTGCTTGCAAGTATCTGGCTGGTGGCTGTGCTTTGGTGTCTAGCTGCTGCTATGGTTAAGGCCCTGTCACACCTACATAGACGATTTAGGCAGCCAAAACGTATGAAAAATTTAGCGCATATGCTGGCATACATCGAATCAGTTATGGCTAAGTTTTGTCTAAGTTAAGAGCACGCTGAAGAATGCCGACGCACGCTACGATGTGGTTCGCCGAGCTCCTCTGATGTATCCAGCTGTAGCATCAATCCTTTGGCTCCAACCTATAAAATCACTCTTCACCTAAAAGAAATTGTTTCACCCAAAAGTCTGGTCAAGATTTGTTTCCTTCACCTAAGGACCACAGTTAAAAAAACACATTCCATGGTAAAAGGGCCGATAAGGATCCCATTTCGTGCCAGGGATGGATTGGTTTGCAATCAATAAATCTCGGAACTTCCTCCCCAACAAGGCAGTTTTATGCTTCAAGTACTGTTTGAGAAATCCCAGATCCCTTCGCTAGGAATTATCCACAGCTTAACATTGCCCCCTTCTGTTCAACTCAGGAACGTGTTGCATTTAATCAACACTGGAATTTTTGTTTTATCTGCCTTGAAATAATCCTTTCTCCTCAAGACTTTGATATTTTTCCAGGAAATACTGCTCAGAACAATGTTGAAGATGACCGCCTCTGTGTTGAACGATGGTAGGTTTGAAATGTTTCATTAATCATTGATTTTAAATGTGCTGCATGTTTGAAAATACTTAAATGAACTGTCAGAAAAATGTACACAATGTTATCATTTTATATGTCTATGCCTTATGCAAGCGTAGAAGTGAGCTCTACTGGAAAAACACTGAAGCAACACTCGGGGAGCGAGTTCTACTGGAAGAATACTGCGAGAATACTGAAATCAAGGGCCGCTGGCTTTGCGGCTAATGTACAATGGGCCTTTTCTATTTTCAAATCAGTGGTTTGTGGAATATCCAACTTCTCTCTCAATAAGGATTCCACGCATTCTGCCACTGTGTTGAAACTATCTTCAGCTCCTTCTTTCAGACCGTGAATTCTGATGTTGTCTCGTCTCTGTCTTCCTTCTTGGTCGGTTAGCTTAGCCTCCAGCCTTGACTGTTTTCTGTGTAAATCCAGCATAGAATCTTCAAGCACTTTTACTCTTTCTTCAGCTTCCAAGATTCGGTTTTCGGCCTGGTCCATTCTGCTGTTCGTCCTTTTCAGTTCCTCTCTGAATTCATGAAATTCGGCCCGAAATCGTCGTAATTCATCAAATAGCGATTTCAAGCTAATCTTTTTGTTGGCTAGGTCCAGGTCCTCGTCTCCTGAACGGAGGTCCTCGGGATCAGATTCTGCGGCCGCTGCGCGTCCTGACCTGGGGAATGTCAGTTTCATCTGTTTTTGGTTAGGCATGGTGTTTTTGTCTTTTGATTTTTATTCTTCCAAAAATCCGTTAAGTCTGATTTTGAAGATGTTTTCCTTGGATTGGATCTGGGAGGTTCAGCGTTAAGTTGCTATCACCATGGCGTCCAGACCGGAAGTCAAAATCAGTGCATTTTTTAATTTTTTGTAACTTAGATTTTTATTCATTTTTCATCATATATAATGCATTCAGATCACATTCTACATTTAAAAAACAAAGGGGTTAGGGTAGGGAAAAATAAAAAAAAATAAACAAAATAAAAATAAAAAATAAAAAAAAATAAAAAATAAAAGGGGGGGGGACAAATGTTGGAGCATCAAGTTTTTAGTTTCCATCTCTTAATTCTTCTGGTTTTTTCAGTGTCTTTGGTTATTCTTTCAATTTCTGCCTCGTTGTTGCACTTTGTAGTGTGTCCATTTCCGCCATTTTTTCTCCCATATTCCTTCTTGCATTCTTCGTCGATATGTTAGTTTTTCCATCATACGTATGTCCTCAACAATGTCAGTCCATTGTTCTTGGTCAGGAAGAACTTCTGATCGCCATTTTTTTGTGATAGTTTTTTTACATGCAATCAACAAGATTTTAACTAGATATCTGTCCTCAGCCTGTATAACACTGTCTTTTTTAAGATCACATAAGTACATCAGGTTACAGTTCATTGGTATATTATATCCTAATATCCTCTGTATTGTCACATGCATAGATTTCCAAAATGATGATATTTTGTAGCATTTCCAAAACATATGTGAGTGGTCTGCATTTTGAGCCCCACATCCCCTCCAGCATAAAGATTGGGTATTTGTATATTTTCCTTGAATCTGTGGTGTAATGAAAAAGCGAATCAGGTTTTTCCATCCAAATTCCCTCCATGCCCTTGAATTTGTTGATGTGTGTTGTGTTTTCCATATTTCCTGCCAGCTTTCTTCTGTTATGTTTAAATTGAGCTCTGTCTCCCATTTCTCCTTTATATAGTTACTTGTATGATTGTTTGTCATAAGTTTCTGATATAGTTTTGAAATAATTCTTATTTTATTTCCTGCATATGAGCTTAAAATAAGTTGTATAATCTCGTTCACATCTGTTTGGAGGTTATGCCTAATCTTCTTCATATAGTAATCTCTCATCTGCAGATATCTGAAAAATTCCGATCTTTCTAATTTAAATTTTCTCCTGATATTTACAAAGCTCCCGAGATCTTTTTTTCCGATATTGCCCCATGCTGTGATTCCCTTGTTCACCAGATTTTTGTATCCCCTATCTTGTTTTGCCGGTTCAAACTGACTGTCAAATGCTACCCATTTCAATAGTTTTATGTCTTCCCTTATATTATATTTTTGTACTATTTTATACCACAGTTCTAAAGTAAATTTAGTGATTGGGTCTATTTGTTTGATTTGCTTATATGCATCTTTATCCCCTATTATGCTTTGTACTGGGAGTCCCTCAATTTCCTTTTCCATTTCTTTCCATTTTGCCTCATATCCCTCGTCGCACCAACATATGATATATCTTATTTGTGCTGAGTAGTAATATTCCTTTAGACTCGGTAGGCCCATGCCTCCTTTCTCTTTTGGTAATTGGAGGGTTTTATATTTCACTCTTGGTTTTTTACCTCCCCAAACAAATCTCGATATCATCCTGTCCCACTTTGAGAATTGGGCATCTGGAATCTCTGTTGGTATAGCCTGGAAGAGGTAAAGTAATCTAGGTTGTATGCTGATTTTGACTGTCTCAATTTTTGAATTCAGATCCATATTTAAGATTGACCATCTATCAATATCTTTTTTTATTTCTTGTTCCAACCTATCATAGTTTGCTTTATATATTTTGCTTAGGTCTTTAGGTATGTTCACTCCAAGGTATTTTATTTCTTTTTGCTTCCAGTTTAGTTTGATCTTATCAGTTATCTGGTTTAGAGGGTTATAGTGGAATGTCAGTACTTGTGTTTTTGTTATGTTTATCTTGTATCCTGATAATTTTCCAAAATTTTCTATCAAGTTCATCATTTCCATTATTGATTTATCTGGTTGTTCAAGGTAAACTATAATATCGTCTGCAAATAGCCCAATCTTGTGTTCCGCCCCCTTTATTGTTACACCTTTTAATTTCTTATTTTGTCGTGTTGCTTGAGCCAATGGTTCTATGAACAGAGCAAACAAGGTGGGCGATAAGCAGCATCCCTGCCTAGTTGATCTTTGTATATTTACTTTGTCTGTTAAGCTACCGTTTATCTTGATTCTTGCCACAGGTTCTTGATATAGCGTCCTTATGCATTGTACTGATTTTTCGTTAAATCCAAAGCGCTCCAGTACACTATATAGGAATTTCCAGTTAACCCTGTCAAATGCTTTTTCTGCGTCTAAACTCATTATTACTGCGCTTTTCTTTTCTTTATGTATTTGGTTAATTATATGTATTGTTCTCCTGATATTGTCATGTGTTTGGCGTCCCTCTATGAATCCAGTTTGATCATCTTCTATCAATTCCGTCAAGAATGTCTTTATTCGTTTACATATAATTGTTGTGTATATTTTATAGTCTACATTTAATAAAGAGATTGGTCTATAGTTTCCGCATTGTTCTTTATCTTTCCCTGGTTTTAAAATAACTGAAATGATTGCTTCGTTCCATGTTGGAGGTATTTTGTTGTTGTTCAGCGTCCAATTAAATGACTTTAGGAGTTGTGGCATGAGTTCTTCTATAAACAGTTTATAAAACTCAGATGGGTATCCATCACTACCTGGTGATTTACCGTTTTTAAGTGACTTAATCACATCTCTGATCTCTTGTGTTGTTATTTCTGCTGTTAGTTTTTCATTTTGTTGATTTCCTATTGATGGCAAGTCCAATGTGTCTAGAAATTTTTTGATATCTTTAGTATTTGTTTCTTCAGGTTGCGAGTATAGTTCTTGGTAGAAATTATGGAAAATTTCTTCGATGTTTTCTGGGTTAACTGTGGTTTTATTTGTGGTGGGGTCTTTAATCTTGTATACATTATTCATTGTTTGTTGTTTTCTTAACCGTTTTGCCAGCAGTTTTGTGGCTTTTGGCCCCGTTTCATAATATTTTTGCTTTAGATATCTATTTTTCCTTTCAATTTCATCCATTTGTGTTTCTTTTATCTTTGTTTTTTCTTCTTTAATTTCTTGATATATTTTTGGATCATTTGTGCTTTGATGTTTACGTTCTAATTCCCTTAGTCTCTCACATCTTTGTTCATACGCTTCCAGCTTAGTCTTATTTGCTTTTCCTGTTTCAACAATTAATTTACCCCTTAACACGGCTTTTAGTGCGTCCCATAGTATTGTTGGGTCCACTTCTTCATTGTCATTCTCTTGGATATATTCGTTTATGTTTATTTTTATTCTTTCTTTCATTTTCTCATCATTTAACAGTCCTATGTTAAGTTTCCATGTTGTTTGTCGTTTTCTATTGTTTAAATATATTTCCATGTATATAGGATTATGATCTGATATTTCTGCCCCTCCAATCCAACAATTTCTCACCCAGTGTCTGTCACCTTCATTCATAAGGAAGTAATCTATTCTAGAGTGTACTTTATGGGCTGCTGAATAATGTGTATAGTCTTTTTCGAGTGGGTGTAGGTCCCTCCATATGTCTACCATACCCATTTCTGCCAGTGAGGTTCTTATGAACTTTGTTACATGTTTTTTTGTCTTCTTAACACTTGTTGTGTCAACTTCATGATCCATGACAGCATTTAAGTCTCCTCCACAAATTAGGACTCCTTCACTGTGTGTTGCTATGAGATCAAACAGATGTTGAAAAAAACCCTTGTCACTTTCTGGTGGGGCATAGATGTTCACTAATGTGATCTGCATACCATCTATTCTTCCCTTTATTATTACATACCTGCCTTCTTTATCCTGGATTTCCTGTTCACTTTCAAATTGTATTTTGTTTGAGATTAGTATCATAACCCCCCTTTTTGCTCCTCCCTTAAATGAACTGTAGTAGGAGTTCTTATAGCCAAATCTCTTTAGTTTCACATGTTCTGCCTTGCTCAAATGTGTCTCTTGCATAAATATAATTTCAGCTTTTTCCTTCTTGAATTTTCTTATTATTCTTTCCCTTTTAACAGGTGAGTTCAGACCATTCACGTTTAGTGTCATTATCTTAAGATTTTTACCCATATTCATGTTTTTCCATTTTTTTAACTTGTGCTCCTAGCCCCTTTAACAACAAAAATAACACATATTTATATAAAAACACATTAAAAAAACTCGACCTCCGTACTTCGGGCCTTTCTTCTGCCCACTGGTCCCTGTTGGTGGGTGGGGGGTTTGTCTTCACAGAGTGAAGGGCCCTCCCTAGACTTCTAATTACTATCAAAGTAATAGTCATAAGTCTAGAAATGTCCAACAAATATCACTTAAACCTCTCCTAGCCGTCTGTTTCTCTTTTACCTTGTCTTCTTGGCCTTCATTTCTTCTGTGCCTTTCTTAATCTTTGTTATGATCTAGGCTTTCAGTTGAAAGCCTTGTAGCTTGTCCTGGGCCCGCTGCTCCACGTCTCTCCCCCTTCTTCCGCCGTTCGCTCGTCTCCACTCCGTCTGTCGTGGTGCGTTCAGGGCCGCCGCTGCTCCAGCCGTCTCCTTCGGCACGCTCACCTCAAGGCCCCGCTCCATCATATCCCGCGCTGCCTCTTCGGCCGTGTTGTAGGTTCTTGTGCCTTCCTCCCAATGAATCCTCATTTTCGTTAGCGGCGTTTGGAATCTAATTTTTTTCTCTTTCAGCGTTTTTTTAATATTGGCATATTTCTTCCGCTGCTGCACGATTTCTGTCGGGTAGTCATGGTCAAAAAATACCTGTTTGTCGCCGATTCGTATCTTTTTTTTCCATGCTTGCGTCAGGATTCTTTCCTTTATGTCATATTTCACAAAGTTTACCACAACTGACCTGGGTGGAGAGTTTGTTTTCGGGTTCTGTGCCGGTGTTCTGTGCGCCCGTTGAATCTGCAGATCCGTTTCTCCGGGTATTTCCAGTTCTTTTTTTAAGAACTGATCCATGAATTTTGTCATCGAGTTGCCTTCAATGCCCTCCGGAATTCCAAAGATGCGCATATTGCTTCGTCGGGATCTGCTCTCCAAGTCGTTTATTTTCTCCTGCATCCTCTGCGTTTGCGTCGTCAGGGTCTGTAGTTGTTCGTTTGCCTCGCTTTTCCAATCTTCTAGTTCCGAAATTCGGGTCTGCGCTTCTGTCATACACGCCCGCTGGGAGCGCAGCTCCTCCATGTTTTCCGTTAATTTACGCTCCATTTCTCTTCGGAGGTCCATGATTTCCTCCTTAATTTCTTTTTTCAGTTCCTCCTTAAGAGCCGCTAAATCCTGTTGTAGCTGTCGCTTGAATTCTCTCAACTCTTCACCCAAACTGGCGATGCCAGCGTTCATGTTGTCGAGTCTGGCGTCCTCCATTTTCACTGCTGTGGACATCTCGTTTTTTTGGGCTTTGCGTACAGCGGTTTTTCCTGCGTTGTTGGAGAGGAATTCTTCAATTTTACCCTGTTTTTGTCCTTGTGCCCGGTTCCTTCGTGTTTTCATCCCTTAGTTTATTGATTCGTTTATGTCGAGTTGGCCATTTACCGATGATTTTTAATCCGGCTAGGGAGAGCTCTTTGTTTAAGTGTTATGTCTCTCCGCCATCTTCCCGGAAGTCCCGCATTTTTTAATTTTAAATATCTGCAGTCTTTTCACATGTAAACATTATCTCCATCTGTTGGTACAAAAGGACACCACACGTTACAGTGCTGCCACCAACATTCTTTTTAGAATACTTTTGGACTGCATCTCTCCTTAAGGTGTGTTCAGACCAAATGCAAAGCAAATTTTTCATGTGGTGTGATTACATATAAAGTCAATTTAAACATGCAAATACATTGGAATTCGTGTTCGAATGAGTTGGTAGTGATAGCTAATCAGCCTTGAAATTCATTCATCAACATAGTAAAAGTAACACTGGAGAGTAAACTACTTTGAAATTGAGACTGCCTGACAGATGGACTGGAGCTCTGCAGCTGAGACTGAAGTGTCTGTAGTTTGTATCCACTGCATGTACGTGGGGGGTGGGGGGGGTGAAAAAGTTCATAATGGTCAAATTTGACCAAATGGGGTTTATTTTTCAACACAGACTCCTCTTCGGTCCACACACTTCTTCCATCGGTGTTGCAGCGCTTGGATCCCTGCGATTGAAAAATAAACCACATTTGGTCAAATTTGACCACTATGAACTTTTCAGACCCCCTCGTACTGCTACCTCTTCTAGTGAGGGCTAGCAGCTAGCACTGTAAACATCCAGGTACATATAATTTCTGGAAGAAGCAGTGGCATTTTCCCATCTGTGTACCCAGCCAGATAATGTTGTAATCCTAAACATAATGGCATTTTTGGGATTTCTACATCAAATCAAGAAAGGAGAGAAGCAGGAATGGGCTTTGCAGTTAGAAAGGAGATAGCAACAAGGCTTGATGAGGAACCGGTGCCAATCAACGATAGGATAATGACTATGAGACTCCCACTACCGCGGAAGATGTATGCCACACTCATCAGTGTATATGCCCCAACAATGACCAACACAGAGGAGGTGAAGGAAGAGTTCTACAGTGATTTACGTGAGACTATCAGGCGTGTACCGACTGATGACAGGCTGATACTCGTTGGAGATTTTGATGCCAGAGTTGGTTCGGACACCGAGAAATGGAAAGGAGTGCTAGGCAGTTATGGAGTAGGCAAGTGCAATGCTAATGGAGAACTTCTACTTGCGTTATGTTCAGAGTACAACCTTGTGATAACCAACACTCTATTTAAGCACAAGGACACACACAAGAAGACATGGATGCACCCAAGATCCAAGCACTGGTACTTATTAGACTACATCTTAGTCAGGCAGAGAGACATAAGGGATGTATTGGACACCAGAGCAATGAGAGGCGTGGACTGTAGCACTGATCATGTTATGCTGAGATCTAGATTAAGGATTTGGAGACGAAAACAGCACTGCAGGACGGGTGTGAAGCCACCATGGAAGCTAAACACTAGTGCACTGAAAGGCCAAAAGAAGCAGGAAGAACTTGCACAGGAAATGGATGAAAACTTGAAAGACTGGGACAGCAACAACTCAGAGAATAACATAGAAGAGAAATGGGCAACACTGAAGGATACGGTGTATCAGACTGCGAGTGACGTATTAGGCTACCCTGAGAGGAAACATCAAGATTGGTTTGATGAGCATGATGAACACCTGAAGAAACTACTAAAAGCGAGGAATACAGCTAGGCAGGAAAACCTACAGTGTAACACAAGGTCGAAGAAGAAGAAATACTCAAAGGCTCAGAGTGAGCTACAGAAGTACACCAGAGAGATGAAGTCCAACTGGTGGGATGAAGAAGCGGCGACACTTCAAACTGCAGCAGACGGGAAGGACATGAAAACATTCTTCACAGGTTTGAGAGAAATCTACAGCCCTAAACCAAGAGGATTGATCCAACTAAAGGCTATGGATGGTGAAACGGTTTTGCAGGAGAAAGACAAGATCCTGGACAGATTTGCAGACCACTTTGACCAACTACTAAACAACCCTGGAGATCTCACTGAAGAGGCTAAAGAAGCTCTAGTGCAGCGACCAGCTGTATCAAGTCTGGATGAACCACCACATTTTGATGAACTAATGGCAGCTATCAGGGCAACACAGGGTGGTAAAGCTCCAGGAAGGGATTCTGCTGGAATTCTGCTGGAATTCCAGCAGAAGTGTGGAAATTTGGTGGTGTTCACCTAACCAACTGCCTGCACAAGCTCATCCAAGAGATATGGGATGCACAGAAAGTACCTCAAGACTAGAAGGATGCAAGTATTGTGCCTTTGTTCAAGAAAGATGACAGGAAAGATTGTGGAAATTACCTAGGTATATCAATACTAGCCACTGTTGGTAAGATTCTCTCACGTGTACTACTTAACAGACTCAATGAACACATCTCGCAGAATGTACTACCGGAAACCCAGTGTGGCTTTAGAAGTGGAAGAAGCACAGTGGACATGGTTTTCTGCTTGAAACAGGTTCAAGAAAAGTGTATTGAAAAGAACATGCCGCTTTATGTAGTCTTCATAGACTTCAGTAAATCCTTCGATACTGTTTCGCGACAAGGACTTTGGCAGGTACTCAAGAAATAGGGTTGTACAGAGAAGTTTGTCAGCCTGATCGACGCACTCCATACAGGTATGCAAGCAAACGGGGCAATGAGTGGTTCAGTATCTAAAGACTTTTCAGTAAGCAACGGGGTGAAACAAGGGTGTGTGCTGGCACCTACACTCTTCTCGCTATATCTGGCAGCCATGCTTGAGGTGGCCTTCAAAGACACTTCAGAAGGAGTATACATTCAAACAAGGAAAGAAGCAGACTTGTTCAATGTGGCACAGTTTAAAGCCAAGAGTAAGACATCGATAAAGGTAGTAAGAGAAATGCTCTTTGCCGTCGACAGTGCTCTAGTTGCACACAGTGCGGAAGATATGCAATCTTTAGTGGAGAAATTTGCAAGAGCAGCTAGCCAATTCAGCCTCCAAATCAACATCACGAAGACAGAGTGCCTTTATCAACCACCAAAGTTCCAATTATCAACATCACGCCGTCTCCCTCGACAGTTACTCTACTCACAATTATGCGAGGGCAAACGCAATCAGGGTAGACCAAGGCTCAGATTTAAAGACACTGTAAAAAGAAACTTGAAGAAGTTGGACATAGACAGGAGTTCCTGGCAGCGGAAGGCTAAGGACAGAGCTGCGTGGAGGAATCTGATCAGACCTAAATGAAAGTCATTGTCGGCCACGACAGACTGCTATGATGATGATGGGGGTTAACTGTATCAGACTTTAATAACAGCCTTTAAAAAAAAAAAAAAAAAAAAAGTTATCTACTGTGGCACACATACGTATATGCACATATGTTGATTTCAGATGCTCCACAGATATATCACTGTATGCTTATTGTATACTTCACGTCTCAGGGGAACAAAGGGGCTGAGCCTTCCAGAGGTAACAGGAGGGTGTGAGATCTGGCCTTTTGTTTCAAGGAGATGGCCTTGAGAGATTTCCTGACCACCGGAGACTAGGAGGTGGATGGTGTGAAGATCGGGGGAAGTTACATTGTGACTGGGATTAAGTACCATGTGACTGTATGTTTGATTAAGCACCATGTGATTGTATGTTTGATGTCCTGGTATAAAAGGACAGATGTGAGAAGATTCATCCTCTTTTTCTGCTTTTGAATGTTGGAGAATGTCATTGTGAATAAAGCTGAACCTGAGGAATACACTCAGTCTCGTCCTTCACAACGCTCCACACTGGTGACCTTACGACGAAGCATAAGCAGAAGTAATTCTCCTGAGCCGGACTCGTCAGAAGCCAGCCTGACGAATGCTGCCACGTTCCAGCTGCCGGACTTCTGGCAGAAAAGTCCGCGCTCCTGGTTTAGCGCGGTCGAGTCGCAGTTCAATCTCCGGAGAATTTCGAGAGACGACACAAAATTCTACCATGTGGTGGCGAAGCTGGACAACCACACAGTCCAGAGGGTGGAGAGCCTGGTCAACCACCCACCGGACAGCGACAAGTACGGCACATTGAAGGCTGCGCTTATCAGCCACTTCACCCCCTCGTGCAACAGCGAGCAGAGGGGCTCCTGGCGTTGACGGAGTTTGAGAACGACAGACTCACAGACCTGATGGGGAAGATGCTGAGGTTGAGAGACTCCGATGATGACAGCTTTATCTTCACCCACCTTTTCCTCAGGACCCTACCGTCAGCGGTGAGAGTGACCCTGGCCGGTTCACCGCTGTTGGCCCGACGAGACTACCACGAGCTGAGCCAGGAGGCGCAGTGACTCGTCGACGCCACAAACGGAGCGCAGCTTCGGCCGCAGCAGCAGAGCTAGGCGTGACGTCCGGAGACGGCATGGGGCCAGAGGCTGCAGCACCAGACTCACCGACAACGGCAGCAGCAAGGGCCAGGCGACACGGAGCGGACGACGTCCTTTGCTTCTACCATCGCTGTTTCGCAGAGAGGGCACGCAAGTGCATCCCACCGTGCCACTTCAAGCGCTCGGGAAACGCCAAGGCCGGGGGTCGGTAGCAGCCGCGGCCCTTGGAGAAGAGAACAAGCTGCTCTACCTGAAGGACGCACGCTCGGGGAGGCAATTCCTCGTGGACACAGGCTCCCAGCTGAGCTTCATCACGCCTTCCTACGCGGACCGGCTGGCGCCTTCCAGTGGTCCCCGGGTGTCAGCAGCGAACGGCTCGGCGATTAAGACCTTCGGTGAGAGGACTCTGCTTCTGTCTTTGCAGGGCCGTACATTCGAGTGGACTTTTGTTGTAGCGGCAGTCAATTTCAACATGTTAGGGGCTGATTTTTTGTGCTCACATGGTTTATTGGTTGATCTTGCTAACAGACACCTGGTTAATGCACTTTCCTTTTATTCTATTCCCTGCACAGCTCGAGTGGCCCTGCCAACTGCACGAGCCAACGTCACAGCTGCGGGTGGTAAGTTCCACACACTCCTCACTCAGTTCCCAGCACTCACGGTCCCAATGTTTTCGGCGACAGTGGCTAAACATGGGGTGGAATATTTTATTACTACCACTGGCCCACCCATTTTTGCAAAAGCTCGGCGCTTGGACTCAGCTAAACTGACCATAGCGCGCGAGGAGTTCGCCAACCTGGAAAGACTGGGCATCATCAGGAGGTCGAAGAGCCCCTGGGCTTCGCCGCTCCATATGGTCCCAAAGGCTGATGGCTCGTGGCGACCTTGCGGTGATTTCCGCAGGTTGAATAACGCTACAGCGCACAACCGCTATCCGATCCCGCACATCCAAGATTTTTCGGTGCATTTGGCGGGGGCGCGCATTTTTTCTAAAATAGATTTGGTACGCGGTTACCACCAGGTTCCAGTGTGCGCTGAGGACATACCCAAAACAGCGGTAATAACTCCTTTCGGGCTTTTTGAGTTTTTGCGCATGCCGTTTGGGCTTAAAGGCGCAGCGCATATGTTCCAACGCATGATGGACGCGGTTCTGCGCGACCTCCCCTTCGTGTTCGTCTACTTGGACGACATATTGGTAGCCAGCACGTCCGAAGTCGAACACGAAAACCACCTCACAGCAGTTTTCCGGAGGTTGGCAGAGCACGGGTTAATAATCAACCCAGCGAAGTGTCAGTTCGGGGTGGCGCAGATTGATTTTTTGGGGCATCGCGTCTCTCCAGAAGGAGCGGTTCCTCTGCCCGACAAAGTGCGCGCAATAACAAATTTTCCCCAACCACAAACGGTCAAAGCGTTACAGGAGTTTTTGGGAATGGTGAATTTTTATAACCGTTTCCTCCCTCACGCAGCGCAGCTCATGCAACCATTGTATGCTGCACTAAAAAAACCAAAACCCACAAACAAAATCGAATGGTCTCCGGAGCGGGAGCGCGCATTCGCTGAAGTCAAAATAGCCCTGGTAAAGGCTGCGTTGTTGGCACATCCAGACCCAATGGCCCACATAGCGCTTACTACTGACGCGTCAGATGTGGCCATAGGAGCGGTCGTGGAACAGTATGTAGCAGGAGCTTGGCAACTGCTCGCCTTTTTCAGCAGGATCTTGCGCGATAGTGAACGAAAATACAGCGCATTCGACAGGGAGTTGTTAGCTCTCCACTTGGCCATTCGCCATTTCCAGTTTTGGCTGGAGGGACGCCGTTTCACCGCGTTCGTGGATCACAAGCTGCTGACTTTCGCGATGGCCAAGATTACAGAACCACGGTCGGGCCGGCAGCAGAAACAGCTGGCCGCCATCTCGGAGTTTACTACCGATATCCAGCATCTAGCGGGTAAACTTAATGTAGTGGCGGACTGCCTCTCGCGCGCCGTGGAGGCTCCAGCCCACGCAGAGAGATTTTGCAGCTATGGCCGCGGACCAGGTTAGCGATGCGGAAGAGCGCGCGGCCCCAGTCCGCGTAGGGATAGATTATGCAGCCATGGCCGCGGATCAAGTTGCCGACGCGGACGTGTGCGCGCTCCAGTCTGGACCAACAGAGTTAAGGCTGGAGAACAGGGTGCTACAAGATGGTATGCCCCCCCCCAATCTGCGATGTCTCCACGGGGCGACCGCGCCCGGTGGTGCCGACCACGTGGCACCGCCGCGTTTTTGACTCAATTCATTCTCTGGTGCACCCGGGGGTGCGCGCGTCGGTCAAAATGGTGGGAGAGAAATTTGTGTGGCCGTGCCTGCACAAGCAAGTCAAGGAGTGGGAAACAGCCTGCGTGGCTTGTCAGTGAGCCAAAATACACAAACACACTAGAGCTCCCTTGGAGCCTTTTCACATCCCGGCTAAGCGTTTCGATCACGTGCATGTCGACCTCGTAGGCCCCCTCCCGCCGTCACAGGGGTGCACACACCTTTTGACAATGGTGGACCGCACCACACGTTGGCCGGAAGTGGTCCCACTGGCATCAACCACAGCCGAGGAGGTGGCGCGCACGTTTCTAACAGCATGGGTAGCGCGTTTCGGAGTTCCGTCGGACATTACGTTTGACAGAGGTCCTCAATTTGTTTCCGAGCTCTGGTCAGCGATGGCCCGCAGCCTGGGGATAACGATCCACCACACTACCGCATACAACCCGCAGGCTAATGGTTTATGCGAACGTTTCCATAGGTCATTGAAAGCAGCCCTCAGAGCGTCGCTTACGGATACAAATTGGGTGGACAGGCTACCATGGATTTTATTGGGGTTACGTTCTGCACCTAAAGAGGATTTAAAAGCCTCCCCAGCTGTGTTGGTTTTTGCACAGCCACTCCGGCTGCCCGGGGAGTTTCTCCCGGATAATCCTGCGCCAGAGTGCCCCCCGCTCAGCAGTTACAGAGCGACACGGGAGCGAGCACGCGTCCTAGCCCAGTTCATCACAGCTTCCCGCGCGTTTTTGTGCCTAAAGCTTTAAAAAATGCGGAGTTTGTTTTTGTCAGACATGATGCACACCGCCCACCCTTACGCCCACCTTATGACGGACCATACAGAGTGCTGGAAACAGGGGACAAGCAATTTTTGCTAGATTTGGGGGGCAGGAAAGAAACGATTTGTATAAACAGGCTCAAACCCGCTTTTGTGTTGGCTGACGAAGTGCTGCAGCTGGCGAGGGCGCGGCAGACCCCCTAGAGAGCATTCCCCAGAACACCCACAGAGATTGACTAACAGTTCTAATCCTCAAACAGCAGCTCCACAGCGGGAAGACGCTGCGGGGGTGGTAAAACCCGCTTACAGCAGATATGGAAGGCGACTGAGGCCCAAGCAATATTTGGACTGATGTGTAATAATGTGACCATGACTTGCAAACTGTATTACATTTGTTCCATCTTAGACGTTTTGGGGGGGGTCATGTGGCACACATATATGCACATATGTTGATTTCAGATGCTCCACAGATATATCACTGTATGCTTATTGTATACTTCACGTCTCAGGGGAACAAAGGGGCTGAGCCTTCCAGAGGTAACAGGAGGGTGTGAGATCTGGCCTTTTGTTTCAAGGAGATGGCCTTGAGAGATTTCCTGACCACCGGAGACTAGGAGGTGGATGGTGTGAAGATCGGGGGAAGTTACATTGTGACTGGGATTAAGTACCATGTGACTGTATGTTTGATTCAGCACCATGTGATTGTATGTTTGATGTCCTGGTATAAAAGGACAGATGTGAGAAGATTCATCCTCTTTTTCTGCTTTTGAATGTTGAAGAATGTCATTGTGAATAAAGCTGAACCTGAGGAATACACTCAGTCTCGTCCTTCACAACTCTCCACACTACTATTATTACCTCCGCCAAGGAGGTAATGTTTTTACCGGGGTTTGTCTGTCTGTCTGTCTCTGTCTGTCTGTCTGTTACCAACATAACTCAAAAAGTTATGAACGGATTTTGATGAAATTTTCAGGAAAAGTGTGTAATGGCACGGGGAACAGATGATTACATTTTGGTGATGATCTGAGAGTGCATACCTCCACCAAGGGCTTTGTTTGTATTTGTGCAGCAGGATTACACAAAAACTACCTGATGGATTTGGATGAAATTTTCACCAGAGGTGGTTCTTGGGCTAGAGAGGAACCCATTATATTTTGGTCATGATCTGAGAATGCATACCTCAGCCAAGGTTCTTATCTTCTCACAGTGTGTTAGCAACAATACTCCAAAACTGATGTACAGACTTTGATGCCATTTTCACCACAAGTGGCTATAGGTCTACACACAAACCCATTATATTTTGGAGGTGATCCATGACAAATAGAAGGAGCCTTGGCGGAGGTATGCGCTTTATGAGTGCTTTTCTAGTTTTTATTTTTATTTTTTCAAGGGTTCTCTCAAGACTCCAAAAATTAGAAATATATACAAAATCTATACACCACTGATATCACTTTGTCTTAAATATGACCACAACTAACACAAAACTTTCAAACAAACCATTCGGATGCGATGTAACCTTTATAAGCTGGAATGTAAAATCCCTAAACAGCCACATCAAACAAAGGTAAATTTTAAATCACTTAGGTAAATTAAACTTGGAAATTACTTATCTTCAGGGGACACACCTCCAAATTTCTGATCATTTTCGACTCGGGAAGGACGGATCAGACAGTCATTCCACTCAAATTTCTACTCCAAATCTAGAGGTGTCACCATCCTTATTAATAAAATTATCCCATTTGTCATGTCAAAGGTCGAGACAGACCTCTCAGAGTGTTACTTAATAGTAATAAGCAGGCTGTATAACACACCAGTTATTCTAGCTAACATACTGTATACACACCACACTGGGACAACAATACTTTTTTAATTTTTTTGCCCAAAT
Source organism: Pholidichthys leucotaenia (assembly GCA_020510985.1). Classification (NCBI taxonomy): domain Eukaryota; kingdom Metazoa; phylum Chordata; class Actinopteri; order Cichliformes; family Pholidichthyidae; genus Pholidichthys; species Pholidichthys leucotaenia. Next base: position 223,778,012 of record CM035846.1, read on the forward strand.
CCCAAATATAGATACACACCATTTAATCCTTGGAGGAGATATGAATTGTGCATTATCACCTGCCCTGGACCGTAGCTTGTCTAGAACTGTGTCCACATCCAATGTGGCTCATCAACTGCAGCTGTTTCTTAATACAAATAATGTGATCGATGTGTGGCGCTTTAGAAATCCTACATCTGGAAGCTCTTCTTTTCACCAGCCCATGGAACATACTCCAGTATAGATTATTTCTTCCTGGATAAACGATTTCTCTCACTGGTGAGTAACTGTGAATATCATGCTATAGTTATTTCAGCTCATGCCCCCTTTACTGATGACACTGCACATACTAGTCTCCCACAGCAATAATCAACCCTGGTGTGGCGGCATGAAATAATATGCGGCGAGCTGAGAGTTTTTGAGGGAGTTTATTAATCATACCTCCATCACAGACTCACTCCGGCGCCGTGCATGCGCGCCAGAGCGAGCCCAGAGGCTCTCCTAGCAGACAGTGGATGCGTCTAGTCAGATGAGCAGTGAGAGAGAGTTACAGAGCAATGCAGTTTTTATACCCCACTACAGACAATGCATTCACAGCAGTAGGTATGGACATTTGCATTTGAGAAACACACATAACAATAGGAAGATTACTGGCCGGAATTCGCCTCTGCTCCGGAGCTGTAGGACAAAAGAGGTTACAAGGCACATCTCACTTCCGCCCTCCCAAGAGAGCAGACGCTTTTTCCTTCTCTCTTGCTCTGACTTTTTTTTCCTTCCCCCCCAACTACTGGATCCCAGCTTGCTGTTGTCTGTCTGCGTCTAACTGCGACCGTCGAAAGAAATTATGGAGTTAATAAGCTGGGCTTTGAACACAATTGACACTATTTTTTCAACAAGGAAAAGTGCTCCGGGGGAAGCTGTCTGCCCCGCAGGAACGGCTCCAGCGGGCTATTTACGTGACACAAGTAATTGGAAGATCTTGTGTCTCACTAATCTCTCTATCGAAGATATTGAAGATTTGTATGTCTTCGTAATAATGGTGATCGGGATCTTTCTGATTGGAACTGGGATTGTCCTGGTGTACCGCAAATTGCTGAAGATGGATACAACCTATCAAAATGCTGGCCAGGCGAGGTGCATCTGTCAAATTGAAAAATTGGAGAAGACCCTGATAGCGACAAATGGAGAACTGTCTCGGAAGGTGGATTACATCATGGTCTCGCTTAGGTCTTTCCACGATGGACTTAAAGCCCTGCAATGAAGGATTAAGTACTGAATCTACAGAGGAAATAAAAAGCCTTCTCTGTGATCAGTCCTATTTGGCTCAATTTCCCCATGAAAATTCCTCCTGGCTGTCTGCAGTCTGTGTTTTCAAAATCATCGAGCACAAGGCCTTGGACAGCACCTGCCCAGATAATCGCAAGGACGATTGGCGGCAGCCAGACAAAACATCTCCTGCCAAGTGCCCTTGTTGTTCTCTTATTATCATCAACACTTGCTTCAACAGTGCACACATATTGATCCATGAACTGAATAAAGATACACACACTGCTCTCTTGTGTCCTGTGAATCTTGTCTTGCGAATGTGCATCGAGAGCTCCTTGTAATCATAATATTGATTGATTATGCAACCAGTATTCTGAATCAATGATTTTTTTGCTCCTTCCTATTGTTCCTTGTATTATTCTTATTCTTATGCTACCTGTACCCTCTATCCTGTTGGCAGGCGCGTCCCCGATGCAGCCGTGTCACTGGAAATGCAGGTTCATTTTCTGTGTCAAGTCAAATTCTCTCGTATGTTATCAGTGATCTGTTAATGTACTTGGCAATAAATCTTTTTCTGATTCTGATTCTGATTCTACATATTGTTATCAGTCCATAGGTCACACTGCTGTGTTAATTGCTCCCGCTGAGCGCTCTGCTTGTATGTGGCTGTTGTGGGGGTTACCCATACACTCCCCCCCAGAGGGCTCAGCGGGAAGCTGAGGCCTCGATAGTCCGGCTTTGGGAGCTCGCTGCGGGGGAAGCTCGCTGCAGGCGGCGGTGGAGGGTGGGGGGTGGGGGTAGCAAGTGCTGGCCTGGGACGGCGAAATTGTCTGGGCCGCGCAGAAATTGCCTGTGGATCCGCGATGTTGAGGGGCTGTCCCATTGAACGTGCGGAGGTCCACAGCAGCTGTAAGAAGAAAAATTAGTCACTGACTCCTCTCGCGGCCATGAAGAAAAAAAGGAGCTGCAGCAGTGTGAGGGACTTGGCGTGTTGACTTTAGGTGCGCACGCAGTCCTAACGTCCTCGGGGAAAGCTGACGGCTGAATTCCCTTGTGCGCCGTGGCTGAGACCATTAGAAAATCCTGTGAGTGAGCTGCGTGCGTGCTTCAGGTGTGTGAGCAGCCCTGAAGGCTCTGTGTGCAGCGGCGAAGGACGATGGCGGTCTGTGTGGAGCCGGTATTGTCCAGTGCGTGGTGCGCTGTCCTCATAACCCCCCGGTGTGCGTGCGGGGTTCGGTGCATGGCAGGACCGCTGTAGAGGCGAGTCAGGGTCAGGGAGCTTGCTGGAGATCAGCGCCGATGGCCATCCCTATTGAGCTGTTGCTGTAGTTTGGTCATGGTGCGTTGAGGTCCACGCGCTGCGTTCTCCGTCAGCCCTGGAGGTCGCCGTCGTGGAGAGAGGACGAGGTGCGTGCGCGCTTGTGTGGAGGAGCTGTGAGAGCGGCCGGTCCCAGCGTGGATGTGCAGATCTCAGGCGTGCAGATCTCACCATGAAGCTTTCTGCAGCTTTCCCGGTCGTGGGTGATCTCCGGAGAGTTTCGCCTGGTGGTGGCTCTGCGTCGAGGTCTCCCATGTGGCAGAAGGGAGGGCAGATCATTTGCGTCAGGCTGCTGCATTCGCTTGTCGTCGGAGAGTCACCGCCGGGGCTGCGTCGTTCGTCGTCAGCGTGTTCTTTCTCGGGGTCACCAATGTGGCGGCATGAAATAATAAGCAGCGAACTGAGAGTTTTTGAGGGAGTTTATTAATCATACTGCCATCACAGACTCACTCCGGCGCTGTGCATGCGCGCCAGAGCGAGCCCGGAGGCTCTCCTAGCAGACAGTGGATGCGTCTAGTCAGATGAGCAGTGAGAGAGAGAGTTACAGAGTAATGCAGTTTTTATACCCCACTACAGACAATGCATTCACAGCAGTAGGTATGGACATTTGCATTTGAGAGACACACATAACAATAGGAAGATTACTGGCCGGAATTCGCCTCTGCTCCGGAGCTGTAGGACAAAAGAGGTTACAAGGCACATCTACATATTGTTATCAGTCCATAGATCACACTGCTGTGTTAATTGCTCCCGCTGAGCGCTCTGCTTGTCCGTGGCTGTTGTGGGGGTTACCCATACTTGGCATCTTAATACCTTATTACTGTCTGATGAAAACTTTAAGTTCATTTCAATCAAAATATCCTTTTTCCTTGAACATAATCAGACCCCTGGAATATCCCCCTCAACAGTGTGGGAATCAGTGAAGGCCTATCTCAGAGGACAAATAATATCATATAGTGCACAGCAAAGAAAAAAAACACAATATGAAACTTGAGCAGTTAACAAATGATATTCTCAAATTAGACGTGACATTTGCTGTCACTCCATCTGACAATTTATTTAAACTATGGGTGACTCTCCAAACAGAGTTCAACCTCCTATCAACCAGACGTATCAAAAACCCAACTCCCTCAGAAAACTATGGATAGAGCTAAAGCCGAGATAAATGATGAATTTGGTACCAAATATACAGATCACTCCAAAATTAATTCATACTTTCACAAATTCTATTTGAAACTGTACGATACTGAATCACTTGGCAACTATGCTTTATTTGAATCGTTCTTCAGGGAAATAAACGTCCCCAGAATTGACAATGAAATTTCATCTGATTTGGATAAGCCATTTACTATAATGGAGCTCATAAACGCAGTCCAATCTATGCAAATTGGAAAAACCCTTGGGCCTAATGGGTTCCCTAGTGAATTCTTCAAGAAATTTGCTGACCGTCTATCTCCTATTCTCCTTTCTGTATTTGAAGAATCACTCACTACTGGCTCTCTTCTACCGACTATGCGACAAGCAGTTATCTCTCTTATCCCCAAAAAAGATAAGAATCTCTTAGAATGTAATTCATTTTGTCCTATTTCACTCTTAAATGTGGACAGTGAAATCCTTTTAAAAACGCTGGCCTGTGTGGCTTATATTATTCATATATCCATACCTACATATGTATAGACATAAGTGGAATGTTTAGAGATTGCATATGTGGAATGACCTCACGTCTCAGAACAGGACAAGAGGTCTCGACCACCGGCGAAGATCAAGGAGCAGACGGAGTCGCAGCGGTGGAGACCTGATCGAACTTCCTGACCCCCCAGGGTCAGGTGGAGGAGAGAGAGGACAATGGAGAGGGATTACGCTAATGCGGGATGTCAGCTTTGATATGCAATGTCTTTTGTTGAGTGTGGGTATAAGTATGAAGGTCTGACTGCGCTCAGCCTCTTCATTCTGCTTCTGCATCGAGATGAGACATGTTAGGGACTGGAAGCTGATAATAAAACTTGATTTATAAAATCACATCGCTTCATCATTTCAAGCTCCCTACATTGGTGACCAGACATGAGGATGGACCAAAGACGTTCTCCCGCTACAAGCTCATCAGAGGCGACCCAGGCAAGCGCCGTCGCTAACGCAGACAGGGGAACGGTTGGAAGACGTTCCCCCACAGCAGAATCGTCAGAGAGGGCTCAACCGAGCACCGTCCCCAGCCCCGCCGCGAGAACGGAAGAAAGGCGTTCTCGCCCTGCAGACACATCAGAGACGGCCCAGGCAAGCGCCGTCACCGTCAAACTCCCAGAGTTCTGGCAAAACGACCCGAGCTCGTGGTTTCAGCAAGCTGAGGCTCAGTTTGCACCGGCAGGGATAATGGCGGATGAAACAAAATTTTACCACATCGTCGCCAGACTCGATGCCGCCACATCAAGATGCACGCGGAGCGTGATACAACAACCACCCGCCCACGACAAGTACAAAGAACTGAAGGCGACCCTCATCGAGAGCTTCGTCCCCTCGGCCGAGGAAAGAGCAGGGAGGATTCTGGCGATTTACAGCCACAGAGGACACAGACCGATGGCCCTCATGGAGGACATGCTGCAGCTGAGGGAGGCAGACAATGACAACTTCCTCTTTCAACATATCTTCCTCAGCACTCTGCCGTTGCACATGAGAGGGACCCTGGCCAACATGCGGTGCAGCACCCAGCAGGACTTCCGCGTGCTGGCCCGAGAAGCGCAGTGGCTCATCAACTCCTGCGGCGAACAGATGGCCACAGCAGCATCTGCAGATCTCGGCGCGGAAGCCCAGAGCAGCGGAGAACCGCAGACAACAGAGCAGAGCCCGCCCACCATGGCAGCGACGCGACCAAGGCGCAGCAAGCGGAACGACCTCTGCTATTATCATCAACGTTTTGCCGAGAGGGCGTACAAATGTGTGCCCCCCTGCAATTTCAAGAGCTCGGGAAAACGCCAAACCCGGGAACCGTTAGCAGCTACGGCTCTCGGCAAGACAAACAAGCTGCTCTACGTGACTGACGGACACTCTGGGAGACAGTTCCTCATTGACACTGGAGCTCGGGTGAGTTTCATCACCCCGTCCAACGCAGACCAGGCAATGGGACCCCGTGGAAACGGAGCGATGGCAGCTAACGGCTCGATCATCGACACCTTCGGTGAAAGAAACCTACCTCTGTCCATTCACGGCCGCAACTATAGGTGGACATTTATTATAGCGGCAGTGAGTTTTAACTTGTTGGGCGCTGATTTCTTGTGTGCACATGGGTTGTTAGTCGATCTTGCAAATAGACGCTTGGTTAATGCACTATCATTTTCTTCTATCCCCTGCTCAGCTCGAGTCTTTCCACCACCCGTGCAGGCCAGCGTCAAGACAGCAGGAGGTAAGTTTGACCAACTCCTCACCCAATTTCCAGCACTCACAGTTCCCAAATTTTCAGCAACAGTAGCGAAACACGGGGTTGAACACTTCATCCCCACAACAGGCCCACCTGTTTTTGCCAAAGCTCGGCGCATAGACGCGACCAAGCTCGACATAGCACGCGACGAGTTTGCCAGCCTAGAAAAATTGGGCATTATTCGGAGCTCGAAAAGTCCTTGGGCATCACCACTACATATGGTCCCGAAAACCGACGGTTCCTGGAGACCTTGCGGTGATTACCGCAGATTAAACAATGCGACAGCGCATGACCGCTACCCAATCCCTCACATCCAAGATTTTTCACTACATCTGGCGGGTGCGCGCATTTTCTCTAAAATAGACCTGGTCCGCGGCTACCACCAAGTTCCGGTTCGACCGGAGGACGTTCCCAAAATGGCTGTAATAACCCCTTTTGGTCTTTTTGAATTTTTGCGAATGCCGTTTGGCCTCAAAGGCGCTGCTCAAACTTTTCAGCGTATGATGGACGCGGTATTACGCGACCTCCCCTTCATGTTCGTCGACCTAGACGATATTCTGGTAGCCAGCTCGTCACAGGAAGAACACGAACAACACCTCACTACAGTTTTTCAGAGACTAGAAGAGCATGGGTTAATAATCAACCCAGCCAAATGCCGATTCGGCGTGTCACAAATTGATTTTTTGGGACACAGAGTTTCACCAGAGGGGGCAGTTCCATTGCTGGACAAAATGCGTGCGGTAGCAAATTTCCCACGACCACAAACGGTCAGATCGCTACAAGAATTTTTAGGAATGGTGAATTTTTACAACCGTTTCCTCCCCCGCGCAGCTCAACTCATGCAGCCCCTATATGCCGCGCTCAGAAAACAAAAGCCCTCCAACGCGGTTGAATGGACCCCGGAGCGGGAACGCGCCTTCGCGGAAGTAAAAAGTGCACTAGCGAATGCCACATTGTTGGTTCACCCCGATCCCTCGGCCTGCGTAGCGTTAACCACAGACGCTTCAGACCTGGCCATAGGGGCAGTCGTGGAACAACATGTTGGCGGAACCTGGCAACTGTTAGCATTTTTTAGTAAATCCTTAAACCAAACTGAGCGCAAATACAGCACTTTTGACAGGGAGCTGCTAGCGCTTCATTTATCCATCCGCCACTTCCAGTTCTGGCTGGAAGGGCGGCATTTCACGGCTTTTGTAGACCACAAACCACTCACTTTTGCGATGGCTAAAATTTCAGAACCATGGTCAGGCAGGCAACAAAGACAGCTAGCTGCAATTTCAGAATTCACCACAGATATTCAACATGTGGCAGGCAAGCTTAATGTGGTAGCAGACTGCCTCTCCCGCGCTGTGACATCGTCAGAGCGCGAGGAATCAGATTATACTACCGCAGCCGCAGAAGTCATGGCCAACGCGGACGCGTACGCAGCCCCAATCCACATAGGGATAGATTACGCGGCCATGGCAGCGGAACAAAGCAGTAACGCGGACGTGCGCACGCTCCAGTCTGGACCAACAGGGTTAAGACTGGAGGAAAGGGGTTTGCGTGACGGTGTTCCCCCCCCCTAATCTGCGACGTGTCAACCGGCCGGCCTCGCCCGGTAGTTCCAGCCGCGTGGCGCCGCCGCATTTTTGACTTAGTTCACTCCCTCGCGCACCCAGGGGTGCGCCCCTCGGTTAAAATGGTCGCGGAGAAGTTTGTTTGGCTGGGCCTGCGTAAAAATGTAAAGGAATGGGCAAAGACTTGCATGTCTTGCCAACGCGCCAAAATACACAAACACACAAAAGCTCCTCTAGAACCTTTCCGAATTCCAGCCAGGAGGTTTGACCACGTACACGTCGACCTCGTGGGCCCACTACCGTCGTCGCAAGGGTTCACACACCTGTTAACAATGGCAGACCGTACCACGCGCTGGCCGGAGGCGGTCCCGCTGGCGTCAACCACAGCCGCGGAAGTCGCTCGCGTTTTTTTAACAAACTGGGTGGCGCGTTTCGGCGTTCCATCGGACATCACGTCTGATAGGGGGCCTCAATTTGTCTCAGAGCTGTGGTCAGTCATGGCCAGCAGCTTAGGGGCGACAATTCATCGCACCACCGCGTATCACCCTCAGGCTAATGGGTTATGCGAGCATTTTCATAGGTCTTTAAAGGCCGCCCTCAGGGCCTCACTAACGGATACAGATTGGGTGAATAAACTTCCCTGGGTTTTATTAGGGTTGCGTTCTGCGCCTAAGGAGGATCTAGACGCCTCCCCGGCAGAATTAGTTTTTGCACAACCTCTCAGGCTCCCAGGTGAGTTCTTACCAGAACATCCAGAGCCCGGGCACCTACCAGCCCTGAGGCCCCTAAGCAGCACGGGACCAGACACGCTCCCCGGACCCGTACATCACTCTTTTCCGCAGGTTTTTGTCCTCCAAGCTTTGAAAAACGCCGAGTTCGTTTTTGTTAGACACGAAGCTTTAAAACCAACCCTCCGCCCTCCATACGATGGACCATACAGAGTGCTGGAACCTGGTGATAAGCATTTTGTGCTTGATTTAGGGGACAGAAAAGAAACAGTCAGCATTGACAGACTTAAACCTGCTTTTTTGTTGAGCGACGAGCCTGCACGGGTGGCGAGAGCACCTCGGGGGGGTAGACCCCCCAAGAGAAAAGACTCAGCCCCACTGCAGGGAACAAATAATCACTCTCCTCCCCAAGCTGCAGATCCCTTACAGGACGGTACCGCCAGGACGCCAAAGTGGGCCTACAGCAGATTCGGGAGAAGATTAAAACCCAGACGACACATAGACTGATGTAAAATTGACAAAGAGTTGTTAACTATGTTGTCGGATTGTGCCATTGCAGTTTTAAGGCTGACTTGTGACATTAACTATACTGTTGTTGTTACCACTGAATTTTTAACAGGATCATGCTGCATAACTTGGAGGTTAACATGACTGCTGAAGATATTTTTCCTTTTTCCTTTTGAGATGTATAACGGTATAATATGTCATGGATGTTATCTTAAGCTGTAAACTTAATTTGATTGTCCTTTTCTTAGACGTTTGGGGGGGGGGGCCTGTGGCTTATATTATTCATATATCCATACCTACATATGTATAGACATAAGTGGAATGTTTAGAGATTGCATATGTGGAATGACCTCACGTCTCAGAACAGGACAAGAGGTCTCAACCACCGGCGAAGATCAAGGAGCAGACGGAGTCTCAGCGGTGGAGACCTGATCGAACTTCCTGACCCTCCAGGATCAGGTGGAGGAGAGAGAGGACAATGGAGAGGGATTACGCTAATGCGGGATGTCAGCTTTGATATGCAATGTCTTTTGTTGAGTGTGGGTATAAGTATGAAGGTCTGACTGCGCTCAGCCTCTTCATTCTGCTTCTGCATCGAGATGAGACATGTTAGGGACTGGAAGCTGATAATAAAACTTGATTTATAAAATCACATCACTTCATCATTTCAAGCTCCCTACAGCCTGCTGCTTAGAATCAGTCCTACCCTCAATAGTGGCTGATGATCACACTGGTTTCATTAAAAGCCGCCACTCATTTTTTAACATCAGGCATTTACTCAATGTCTTTTATGGTCCCACTTCACCCAAAACTCCAGAAATACTAATATCACTTGATGCTCAGAAAGCTTTTGATCGGGTGGAGTGGGACTATCTTTTTTATGCCCTTCAACAGTTTGACTTTGGCAAGGGATTCATCTCTTGGATAAAAGTTCTGTACTCTTCACCTTTAGCAGCTGTCAAAACAAACAATAATCTTTCCTCTTATTTTCCTCTTCATCGTTGCACCCGACAAGGCTGCACCCTGTCGCCACTTTTATTTGCCCTCACAAATGAACCACTAGCATTAGCAAAATGCGGTGAAGCCAGTATAAAAGGAATTCAGAGATATGACTTAGGGAATAAGGTATCACTATAAGCTGATGACATGATTTTGTACTTATCCCACCCTCTAACTAGTTTACCAGTCACATTGAACCTATTAGAAATGTTCGGCAAAATATCAGGATATATAGATTAACCTACAAAAAAGTGAAATTGTGCCAATAAATATGACAGCAAAACAAACCAAATTTGATCTATTCCTTCTTAAAATGAGCCCACAAAAATCTGGATAAAACAAAACTTCAAAGATATTTTCAAAACTATCTTCACACCACTATTGACTAATCTCAAACAAGACCTGGAGCGCTGGTGTTTACTACTCCTGTCACTAGGAGGAAGAATTAACACAATCAAAATTAATGTTCTGCTGAAATTTCTATACTTGTTTCAGTGCATCCCTTTTTTATTTTTTTTTTATCTAAATCCTTCTTTATGTTTGTAAACAAACTGATCTCAAGGTTTATACGGAATAAGAAAAACCCTCGAATAAAGAGAAGTATCCTACAACAACAATGTCAACATGGAGGATTATCTCTTCCTAACTTTCAGTATTACTCTTGGATTGCCAATATAAGATCCATGTTATACTGAAAGGAATCCCTACCTAAAGATACTGTCCCTAAATGGTTGCGGATGGAAAAATCCACCTGTCGTCACACCTCCCTGTACTCACTGCTTTGTTCAAAACTTCCTTGTGGACAAAATTCTTGGTACCCCTCTGTTAATGAAAGAAAAACCCACAATGGTCACAGAAATAACTTGAATCTGACAAAAGTGGTAATAAATAAAAATTCTATGAAAATTAACCAATTAAAATCAGACAATGCTGACGACTTCCGGTCTGGACGCCATGGCGACTGCAGCTTAACACTGAAGCTCTCAGACTCAATCCAGGATAACACCTTGAAAATCAAACTTAACGGATTTTTGGAGGAGTGAAAATCAAAAGACAAAATCATCATGTCTAAAGGAAAACAGAAGAAACTGAAATTCTCCAGGCTAGGACACGTATCGGCCGGAGAATCTGAACTGGAAGATCCCCGTTCAGAAGACGAGGAGCTGGTGATAGCTAACAAAAGGGTTAGCCTGAAATCACTATTTGAGGAACTACGACGATTTCGCCGAGATGTTACGGCCGAATTTCGGGAATTCAGAGAAGAATTGAAAAGGACAAACAGCAGAGTGGACCAGGCCGAGAACCGAATCTTGGAAACAGAGGATCGAATAAAAGTGCTCGAAGATTCTGTGCTGGACCTACGCAAAAGACAAGCAGCTATAGAGGCTAAGCTAACCGACCAAGAAGGAAAACAAAGAAGAGACAACATAAGAATTCATGGTCTGATAGAAGGAACCGAAAATGGTTTTAACTCAATGGCAGAATGCGTGGAATCCTTACTAAGAGAGAAATTGGATATTCCACAAACCACCGACTTGAAGATAGAAAAGGCACATCGTTCATTAGCCGCTAGGCCGGCGGCGGAAGCGCCCCCACGTTCGGTGTTGGTAAGATTTTCCAATTTCAAAATAAAACAAGAGGTTGTAAGACTGGCCTGGCAGAAAAAAGGATTTATGCACCAGGAGAGAAAAGTCTACGTGGAACACGATTACGCCCCGGAGGTCCTTAAAAAGCGCAGGGAATACAATGACGCGAAAAAGGTGTTAAGAGAGAAGAAATTGCGCTTTCAGACACCATTTCCTGCGAAGTTAAGGGTCTTCTACGGCGATGAAACGTGTCTCTATAATTCGGCGGAAGAAGCAACAGCTGACATGGCGAGAAGAGGCCTCCCGGTAACGGTATTTAAACCCGCAGCAGACCCGAGTGAGAAGATCAAAGCGCAAACATGGACAACACAAAGACCCTCAAAATCCACGGACCAGCAGCGGGAAACCCAGCACCAGAGCGTCGCGGATAAACTATCCGTTTTCAGGTTGGAATAGCGACCTTTTTTTTTTTTTTTTTTTTTTCCTTTCTCTTGAATCAATCCGCACATCCAACCCCCCTCATACAAGGTAACAAACATTAAAAGAGATGCATATTCAGCATGTGGTAAAACATTTCATGGAACAATCATATTATTTGAAACAAATAAGTCTTTGTAATAAAAAAAAAAAAAAAAAAAACTTGTTAAAATAGAAATGTGACAATAATCCACATGTTCTGCTCATACTAACAAATACTGTTTTTGCGTGAATGTTTGATGTGATGGGGGTGGGAGGGTGCACACAATTTCACAGGGTTTAGGCATAAAAGGAAAAAAAAAAAAAAAATCATTACAAGTTTGGATTGGGTTCTGAAACTCACGTTAAAAGCATGGGACTACTTTCAGTGGTACGAGAGGGCCCTCAACACGTAACAGAGTTTGAGGAATTTCCCTCAGAGCCTTCACTCCATCAAGGCTCTTACAGGGTCTTTAAAAAGACCTCAGCTCAGGAAGTTCTTTTGACAGTTTTTTGTTTTAAAGTTTTTTACACTATGTTCTTAATGTTTTTCTTGTTTTTAATGTTCTTTCAGTTTCTGAGTAGCACAAAAGAGGGCCACCACACAGTTATACTAAACAAAACAACACAATGGAGAAACAGGGTGTAACCAAAATAATTTCATATAATGTAAAAGGGATCCTGAATCCAGTTAAAAGATCCAAGATTCTAGGCAAAATGAAAAAAGACAAAGCAGGAATAATACTTTTACAAGAAACCCACCTAACAGACGTGGAACACAATAAACTCAGTAGACAAGGGTTTAAAATGATCTCTTCATCTTCATATAAATCAGGGAGGAGGAGGGGAGTAGCGACATTGATATCAACCAAAATTACATTTGAAAAAAAATCAGAACACAAAGATAAAGAAGGGAGATACAGTTTGGTAACTGGGCGGCTAGAGGGAGAAGATATCACCCTGCTGAATGTGTATGCTCCCCCAGGGGCTAACTGGAAATTTTATAAAAATGTATTCGACCTAATGATAACTAAAGCTCAAGGTTTAGTGATATGTGGTGGGGACTTTAATCTTAGACTGAATCCATACTGGGATGCTTCTGGTAATTCCCCACATCAAAATAACACCCAAAACAGGAAGACTCGGATGCTACTAAAAGAAATGGGAATCTGTGATGTGTGGAGGGAACTCAACCCCAGTGTAAAAGACTATACATTTTACTCAACTCCACATTCATCTTACTCAAGGATTGACTATTTTTTTATGTTTAATAGAGACATTGGTAGAGTAAAAACATGTAAAATAGGACTGATGGATCTCTCCGACCACAGTCCGATCTACATGGACTTAAATATCCAAAAATACACAAATAATACATTTTCTTGGAGGTTAAATTCAAATGTCCTGAAAGGACCATTGAAAGATGAATTGGAGTCAGATATTCTCAGATATTTGGAAGATAACGATAATGGAGAAGTATCCCCTTTAATACTGTGGGATGCATGTAAAGCTGTAATAAGAGGAAAGATTATTGCAAAACTGGCAACCCAAAAGAAACTAAGACAAGAAAAACTATCCACATTAGAGTCAGAACTTAGGAACCTAGAAAAAGAACACAAAGGCAACACTCATTCTACTGACTCGCTCAAGATTAAGGAAATTAAAAACCAAATAAATGAGATCTACACAATAGAAATCCAGAAGAAACTTACATTTCTGAAACAAAAATACTATGAAGCAGGCAGTAAATCGGCAAAATTGCTAGCCTATAAATTGAGGAAACATCAAACAGAAAGAGCAATCTACAAAATCAGAGACCCAGTATCAAAGGAAATAAAATTCAGAATTCAGGATATTCTTAAAAACTTCGAGAATTACTATAAGAACTTATACTCCCAAAAAAAACATAAAAACGCATCCGAGGCATTCCTAAACACATTAAACCTTCCCCAACTTACGGAGTCACAAAATAAAACACTACTGTCAGAAATACATTCTAAAGAATTGGAAAAAGCAATTATGAAACTTAAAGCTAACAAATCCCCAGGAGCTGATGGCTATACAGCAGAGTGGTACAAAACCTTTAAACAGCAACTATCTCCTCTCCTCCTGAAAACATTTAATTATGTCCTCCACACAGGGGAAATCCCCCCCTCCTGGAGAGAAGGGGTCATTGCAGTTATACCTAAACCTGAAAAGGATAAACTAGAGTGCTCCAACTACAGACCAATCAGTGTACTAAATCAGGACTATAAGCTTTTTACCATTATCCTTGCCAAAAGGTTAGAGAATATACTGACAGACCTAATTCATTTAGACCAAACAGGTTTTATAAGACAAAGACAGACACAAGACAACATTCGACGCACTTTACACATAATTCATCATATAAAAAAATATAACTTAAATGCAGTCATATTAGGATTAGATGCTGAAAAAGCATTCGATTCGGTTGACTGGTCTTTTCTATACAGAATCTTATCCAGTTTCAATTTTCATAACAACTTCATTAGAACTATACAGGCATTATATAAAAAACCAACAGCTAAAATAAGGATTAACGGTAATTTATCATCATCTTTTGAACTGGAAAGAGGATGTCGTCAGGGCTGCCCCCTGTCTCCACTGCTCTTTGCAATCTTCATAGAACCTCTGAGCCAATGGATAAGACAAAACCAAAAAATTCAAGGTATTACACTTGGTCAGAAGGAACATAAAATAGCACTCTTTGCTGATGACATTTTAATATACCTAGGGCAGCCGGACACTTCTTTACCAGAACTAACCTCAGTTTTTTCAGAGTATGGAGATTTATCGGGGTACAAATTAAATATGCATAAAACCCAAGTTTTAACATTCAACTATGACCCAAATCATTATTCACTAAGCAAACTCAAAACTAACTGGGAGTCGGAATCTATGAAATATCTGGGGGTCAATATCCCGAAACAACTCAACAAAATTATATCACTAAACTATGATCCACTGGTGACAAAAATAAAATCTGACCTAGCAAGATGGAATATGATACCATTCTTGGGTATTGCACAAAGAATTGAAGCAGTCAAAATGAATATACTTCCACGTCTTCTATACCTTTTCCAAACAATACCGGTAGAACCTCCCAAAAAAACATGGCAGGAGCTGGACAGAAGGATCTCAAGATTCATATGGCAGGGCAAGAGACCTAGAATCAGATATAGAACCCTACAGCTAAACAAAGACAAAGGTGGGCTCGCGCTGCCAAATATCAGGGACTACTTTAAAGCCGCACAAATTAAAACTTTAGTAGAGATATGTAACCCAGTCTACTCTGCACAATGGAAGGAGATCGAATGCCAAATAACAAGTGACATCCCCCTACAGGCGATAATAGGGAACAATGTCTTACCTAAGCTTTTGAATAACACTAACCCGTGGATAGAGACCCCGCTAAAAATTTGGTTTAAGATAGTCAGAGAGAATCAAACTAAAGAGCCCTATCGACTTCTGCAATGGATCGCCTATGATCAGGACTTTACTCCTAATAAAACAGACACCAGATTTAAAAAGTGGAAGGAGAAGGGGCTGATAAAATATTACGATTTTTTTAAAGGGCAAATCTTAAGAAGTTTTGAAGATTTGAAAAAACAAGGCCTAATAAATCAAGACCTTTACAGGTTCTTCCAGCTTAGACACCACATAAACAATATACTTAAAAAGGAGGTTTTGGAAAGGGCCCAGTCAGGTGTTCTGAAGGTCTTCTTAATGGCATATAAAGGGATCCCAGGGATCAGATACATTTCTAAAATATACCAAGGTCTTCAAGACTTAAAAGGAGACAACACATCTTATATAAAAGAGAGATGGGAAAAAGAGGGGAATTTCACTTTACATCTGGAAATATGGGAAAAGCTAAATAAACAGCAATGGAAAAGTACCTCATCCCTGCAGTGGAGAGAATTTGGATGGAAAAACTTGGCAAGATTTTTCAGAACACCTGCACAAATCAAATTTACCCATAAGGGATTGAACTGTTGGCGCTTGTGTGGTGAAAAGACTGCAAATCATTTTCATGTGTTTTGGTCATGCCCAGTTATCCACCAATATTGGACCAATGTACAGACAATATTGGGGAAAATATTCAAAATTACAGTTCCCTTTTCTTTTGTAACTTTGTATTTGGGTTTACTACCGGACTCACTGGAAAGACGAGGAGAAAAATACTTATTCAATGTTTTAATATTGGCAAGCAAAAAAGCTCTAACTAAAAAATGGATGTTGAAGGACTGTCCTACACCTGAAGATTGGACTAACGTGATCCAAGACATTTACTCGATGGAAAAGTTGACATTCGCACTGAGACAGGACATGGATGGGTTCATGAACTTTTGGCAACCCTGGACCGCATATGTGTCTTCCATTAGATCTAATCTTTGACAAATACCATTTCAATAATGGTTCCGCTCTTTGTTCCAATGCTACTCAGATGCTCTTTTATCTTTATTTACTTACTTTTTCTTTTTGTTTGTTTTTTACTGGTTTGTTTGGTTTTTTTTTGTTTTTTGTTTTGTTTTTTTTTTTTCTCTTTAATTTCACTTTTTCTTTCACTTTAAAAAAAAAAAAAAATAAGGGGTGTTGTAAGAATTAATCTTCCAATGTTGTCAGATATCAGAAAATAAGGGAACATGTGATGAAAATGTAAACACTGCATTGCTGTAACGACCTGTATACCCTTTACAAAAACTTAAATAAAAAAAAAAAAAATCAGACAATGCTGGTAGACTTCTGGTCTGGACACCATGGTGATAGCAGCTTAACGCTGAAGCTCCCAGACCCCATCCGTGAAAATACCTTGAAAATCAGATTTAATGGAGTTTTGGAAGAGTGAAAATCAAAAGACAAAGTCATTATGCCTAAAGGAAAACAGAAGAGATCGACATTTGCCAGGCCAAGACGCGCATCGGTTGGAGAATCTGACCTGGAGGACAACAACCACTCGGAAACAGAGGAGCAGAATGAGGCTAGCAACACGGTTAGCTTAAAAACGATATTTCAAGAATTAAGAGAATTTTTCCGAGAGTGTTGGTCCGAATTTCATGAGATTAAAGACGAAATAAAAAGGACAAACAACAGAGTGGACCAGGCTGAGGACCGAATCATGGAAGCAGAGGAAAGAATAAAAGGGCTGGAAGAAACCGTGCTGGAATTACTCAAACGACAGACAAGACTGGAGGCTAAGCTAACTGACCAAGAAGGAAGACTAAGAAGGGACAACATAAGAATTCATGGTCTGAAAGAAGGAGTCGAGGACGGTTTCACCACAATGGCTGCATGCGTGGCAACCATACTGAGAGAGAAGTTGGAAATTTCCCAATCCACCGATTTGAAGATAGAAAGGGCGCACCGTTCATTAGCCCCAAGGCCGTCGGCGGAAGCGACCCCACGATTGGTGGTGGTGAAGTTTTCCAACTTCAGAACAAAAGAAGAGGTTTTGAGACTGGCTTGGCAGAAAAAGGATTTATGCACCAAGAAAGAAAAGTTTTTGTGGAGCACGACTATGCCCCGGAGGTCCTTTAAAAGCGTCGGGAATACAACGACGCTAAAAAGGTACAAAGAGAGAAGAAACTGCGCTTTCAAACTCCATTTCCGGCCAAGCGGCGGGTTTTTTACGGGGAAGAGACGTGTCTCTACAACTCGGCGGAAGAAGCAACCATGGATATGGCGAGAAGAGGGCTCCCGGTAACGGTGTATAAACCCGCAGCAGACCCGATCGAAAGAATCAGGGCTCAAACGTGGTGCACACAGAGACCCTCAAAATCCACGGGCCAGCAGCGGGAAACCCAGCGCTAGGGCTATAAGGAAAAACTGAACGCTTTCAGGAGGGAATAACGATATTTTTAATCAATCTGCACATCCAACCCTCCTCCTACAAGGTAACAAACATTAAAGGAGATGCAGAATCAGCAAGTATGAAGTGGTAAAACATTTCATGGAACAGTCATAATATTAGAAACAAATAAGTCTTTAAAAAAAACAAAAATACTATGAAACAGGTAGCAAATCGGCAAAATTACTAGCCTACAAATTGAGGAAACAACAAACGGAGAGAGCAATCTACAAAATCAGAGACCCAGTATCAAAGGAAATAAAATTTAGAATTCAGGAAATTCTTAAAAGTTTTCGAGAGATACTACAAGAACTTGTACTCCCTCAAAAAACACAAAAACACATCCGAAGCCTTCCTAAATACATTAAATCTTCCCCAACTTACTGAGTCACAAAATAAAACACTACTGTCAGAAATACAACCTAAAGAATTAGAATAAGCAATTATGAAACTTAAAGCCAACAAATCCCCAGGAGCAGATGGCTATACAGCAGAGTGGTACAAAACCTTTAAACAGCAACTATCTCCTCTCCTCCTGAAAACATTTAACTATGTCCTCCACTCAGGGGAAATCCCCCCCTCCTGGAGAGAAGGGGTCATTGCAGTCATACCTAAACCTGAAAAGGATAAACTAGACTGCTCCAACTACAGACCACTCAGTGTGTTAAATCAGGACTATAAACTTTTTACCGCTATCCTTGCCAAAAGGTTAGAAAATATACTGACAGACTTAATTCATTTAGACCAAACAGGTTTCATAAGACAAAGACAGACACAAGATAACATTAGACGCACTTAACACATAATTCATCATATAAAAAAATATAACTTAAATGCAGCCATATTGGGATTAGATGCTGAAAAAGCATTTGATTCGGTTGACTGGTCTTTCCTATATAGAATCTTATCCAGTTTCAATTTTCATAACAACTTCATTAGAACTATCCAGGCATTATATAAAAAACCAACAGCTAAAATAAGGATTAACGGTAAATTATCATCATCTTTTGAACTGGAAAGAGGATGTTGTCAGGGCTGCCCCTTGTCTCCACTGCTCTTTCAATCTTCATAGAACCTCTGAGCCAATGGATAAGACAGAATCAAAAAATTCAAGGTATTACACTTGGTCAGAAGGAACATAAAATAGCACTCTTTGCTGATGACATTTTAATATACCTGGGGCAGCCGGACACCTCTTTTCCAGAACTAATCTCAGTTTTTTCAGAGTATGGAGAGTTATCGGGGTACGAATTAAACATGCATAAAACCCAAATTTTAATATTCAACTATGACCCAAATCAATATTTACTAAGCAAATTCAAAACTAACTGGGAGATGGAATCTATTAAATATCTGGGGGTCAATATCCCGAAACAACTCAACAAAATTATAACACTAAACTATGATCCATTGATGGCAAAAATAAAATCTGATCTAGCAAGATGGAATATGATACCATTCTTGGGTACTGCACAAAGAACTGAAGCAGTCAAAATGAATATACTTCCACGTCTTCTATACCTTTTCCAAACAATACCGGTAGAACCTCCCAAAAAAACATGGCAAGAACTGGACAGAAGGATCTCAAGATTCATATGGCAGGGCAAGAGACCTAGAATCAGATATAGAACCTTACAGCTAAACAAAGACAAAGGTGGGCTCGTGCTGCCAAATATCAGGGACTATTTTAAAGCCGCAAAAATTAAAACTTTAGAAGAGATATGTAACCCAGTCTACACTGCACAATGGAACGAGATGGAATGCCAAATAACAAATGACATCCCCCTACAGGCGATAATAGGGAACAACGCCTTGCCTAAACTTTTGAATAACACTAACCCGTGGATAGAGACCCCGCTTAAAATTTGATTTAAGATAGTCAGAGAGAATCAAACTAAAGAACGCTATCGATTATTGCAATGGATTTCCTATGATCAGGACTTTACTCCTAATAAAACATACACTAGATTTAAAAAGTGGAAAGAGAACGGACTGATAAAATATTATGATTTTTTTAAAGGGCGAACTTTAAGAAGTTTTGAAGATTTGAAAAAACAAGGTCTAGTAAATCAAGACCTTTACAGGTTCTTCCAGCTTAGACACCACATAAACAAAATACTTAAAAAGGAGGATTTGGAAAGGGCCCAGTCAGGTGTTCTGAAGGTTTTCTTAATGGCATATAAAGGGATCCCAGGGATCAGATACATTTCTAAAATATACCAAGGTCTTCAAGACTTAAAAGGAGACAACACATCATATATATGGTTCCAAGGTTGTCATAGCCAGGAGCGGCACTGGGGTTAAGCTCCCAGTGCTCATAAAATGCTCCTTACGGCGTGCGTCTCGAAAAGCCTCTGACAACTAAGTCCAACTCCTAGCCTGCCCGTGTGGTTTAGTCTCTAAGCCCGGCGGAACTGCTTTTACTAATAGGAGAAGGGGCGAGGGCGGATCTCTAGCGCCTTAAAACCAGATGCTTCAGGTAGATGGTGTTGTGTTGGGTTCTTTTATGAATAAAGACTGCTGCTCTGGGTGAACACGGAGCCTCCTTTATTAACTGGCTGCAACAACATTAACACACGAACTCCGCCATATTAATATCCATCCTGTTGTACTCCTGACAACATCCGGTCTGTGTCGCCCCCTAGTGGCTCCACATATGTAATACTTAGATTACACCACATCCCCCTTACTGAAGCCAAGTTGACCCCTTTTAGCTGAAAACACAAAATACATTCTTATTTCCGTTCCCTTTTGTCAACTAACTATGACAGCATAAATTTAACACATCACCGCCTTTTACAAATCTATGACATTTCTTTTTTTTTTTTTTTCCCCAACACTGTTGCCATGTAAGAACATATTATGCAAAGGCCTCTTATTTTCTATTTAAAGAAGGCATTTTTAGAACTCAACTCTGCTTTCACGAATATTAACATGCAACTCTACAGATCCAGTCTCTTTGGTTTAATCACTTCTCTACCAGACCTGGTTCTAACAACACCTGGTGTTTCCTGTGCATTGGGCTCAGAAACAGTTTCTGTAGGAGTGTCTTTTCCATTTGACTGGGTCTGTTGTGGTTCCATCTCAGTCTTTGGTATCGACATAGGCACAAGATGAGTGCGATTCCTCCTGATTGTCCCTTGTGGTCCACTAATGACATAAGACCGTGGAGTTTTGTGGACAGATGTCACTGTGCCCTGTGCTTTTGCATCTGTAATCCAAACAGAGTTTCCGGGTAACAGTTTATCCAAATCTCTCGTTCTGTGTCTTTTGTTGAAACATTCTGTTTGTCTCATCCGTCTCTCCTTTTCCACGTGACGAATTTGTTGCAGATTCGGCACGCATGGCTGCAAGGCCTCTGGAAGCATTGGCAGGGTGGTACGAAGTCTACGCCCCATGAGAAGCTGTGCTGGGCTGTAGCCGTTTGCCAACGCTGTGGTTCTGTAGGCTAACAGTGCTCGGTATGGATCACTGGCTTTCTTGATAAGATTTTTGACTGTTTGGACAGCTCTTTCTGCCTCACCGTTACTTTGGGGGTACCTGGGACTACTGGTCACATGCTCAAAACAGTACTCCTTTGCAAAGTCTTCCATTTCCTGACTTGCGAACTGCGGGCCGTTATCCGTGATCAGTATCTCTGGTATTCCGTGACGTGCAAACATTGATTTTAAATGCACAATGACATTGGCAGAGCGAGTTGGGCTGAGCTGGGCAATCTCTATATACCTAGAGAAGTAGTCCACTAATAACAGGTAGTTTTTGTCTTGTAGCATGAACAAATCAGCTCCCAACTTCTGCCATGGCCTTTCTGGTAAATCTGTGGGCATTAAAGGCTCTCTCACATTAACTCTTTCCTGTATGCACTGTCTACATTTGAGTACAACTTCACTGATCTGGTTGCTTAAACCTGGCCACCATACAGCCTGACGGGCGCGCTCTCTGCATTTAACCACCCCCTGGTGGCCCTCATGTATCTTATCCAAAACTGCATTTCTCATGTTAGCAGGGATAACTAACCTCGTGCCTCTCAGTAGTAGTCCGTTATGCACACTCAAAACGGCTCTCTCAGACCAGTAGTGCTTCACCGCTCCCTGTAGCTGGTTACGATCCGGCCAGCCTTCTGTGCAGTATTTCATGACTTGTGAACAGACACTGTCGGACTGCAGTTGCTCTTGGAGATCTGCAAGATATTTGCTGCTTGTAGGGAGTCCCTCTAGCACAGAGTCAACATAAATGTTAGTGTCCTCCATAAGATCTGTGTCTGTGTGAGTAACACTGTTTGTGAGCGGTAAGCGTGAGAGCGTGTCGGCAGTGGTGAGACTTTTGCCCGGGATGTGCTTTATAGTGTATGAGTACCTCATTAGGTGCATACGAAATCTCTGTATACGCGGTGGAAGCGCATCCAAAGCTTGTCCTCCCAGTAGGCTCACTAGTGGCTTATGATCAGTTTCTAGTTCAAAGTGCAGACCCAGGATAAAGTCATTGAATCTTTCACAGGCCCACGTGAGAGCCAGCGCTTCTTTTTCCAGCTGTGCGTAGCGCTGCTCTGTAGGTGTCAATGATCGAGAAGCGTAAGCAACTGGTGACCACACGTCTCTCTCCTTCTGTAGCATGACTGCCCCCAATCCGTATGAAGAGGCATCTGCAGATATTTTCTGTGGTTTGTTTGGGTCATAGAGCTGCAATACAGGAGCAGAGGACAGTTCTTGTTTGAGATTACAAAACGCATTTTGTTGTTCATGCCCCCAGTACCACATGTTCTTTGTTGAAAGCAAGTCTCTCAATGGTTTGTCCTTTTCAGAAAGGTTCGGAATGAACTTCCCCAGCTGGTTCACCATTCCGAGAAAGCTCCTGAGCTCACTCACGTTGCTTGGCTCTTTCATGTCCTGAACAGCTTGGGTTTTGTCTGGATCTGGCCACATTCCTTCTGCTGAAACAATAAACCCAAGAAATTTAACCTCTCTTTTGCCAAACTCACATTTTGACATATTCAGCGTAACGCCGGCTTTCTCCGCGCGCTTCAAGACAGCGTGCAGTCTTGCGTCGTGCTGCTCCTTGGTGGATCCCCAGACCAGGATATTGTCCATGTGACAGACGACTCCGTCGAGACCCGCTGTAACCTCAGTCACCATCATGTTTTGGAAATGTTCAGGAGCACTGGAAATACCAAATGGCAAACGGTTAAAGTGGTATCTGCCAAATGGCGTAATGAATGTGGTGAGAAAGGCCGACTCTTTAGACAGTGGTATTTGCCAAAATCCCATATTTGCATCAAGCTTTGAAAAATACTGAGCACCTGTGAGCATGCCTAGCGTTTGGTCCACAGACGGGAGGATGTATCTTTCGCGATACACTGACTCGTTTAAAGGTGTCATGTCCACACAGATATGCACCTTTTCTTTATCCTTTTTGGGAGCTACAACCATGCCACAGCACCAATCTGTTGGCTGCTCCACGCGACTGATGACTCCCAACTTTTCCATCCTCTCGAGCTCTTCTTTCACTTTACCCATGAGCGGCAGTGGCACACGCCTTGGCACCTTGAGCGAAAAGGGCTTAGCATCAGGTTTCAGTTTAATTGTGTATGGCTTTTGAACAAGCCCAAGTCCATCGCATAACTTGGGGTACGCTTTTCTCACTGTCTCTTGGTCTATAGTGTCAACTCTGGCAATTAGTTTCAGTCTCACGGAAGCTGTTCTACTCAGTAGTGCCATGCGCAGATTTTTGACAATATAGATTTTCTCAGTAGCGCTCTTGTCACCATATGTAATAGTCTCTGTCATAGACCCCAACATGGTTAGTGCAGTTCCACCCGGTCCGTAGAGTGGTTTTTGTGCCTTTTCCAACTGTTCATTTTTCTTCTTGAAGATTTCAAATGTTTGGTCAGAAACCGCTGTGACGTCCGCTCCAGAATCTAACTTGAAAGTCACTTTATTTCCTCTCACATTTATGTCTGCCAGCCACGGATCCTCCCCTAGATCCACTTCACCCAGAAAAAGTCCGTCTGCATTGTCAGCGGCCTCATTCACAGTTGGGTTGGACCTACAGACTCTAATATAGTGTCCACGTTTTTTACAGTTATGGCATTCCGCGTTTTTAGCTGGGCACTGTACTGCTGCATGTGCTGGTGCTTTGCCACACTTGGAACAAACTTTACTGTCTTGTTTTGTCTGCTGAGGCCTTGAGGACTTAATCTGTTTTTGTTCCTTGATTATGAACTTGTTTGGCTTGGCTTTTCTGATGTGTACCGCATCCACGGCTGTTCTGTTAATGCTAGTTTCACCTCTTAGGTCAGTTTGTTGTCGTTTTATTTCTTCAGATTGTCTTGCCATTGTTATAGCTTTAGCTAGGGTAAGATCTTTGTCAAGCTGCATTCTTTCTGACAGCGACGAATCTTTCAGACCCACTACAAGCCTGTCTCTCAAGAGGTCATCATGAAGTGCACCGTACTCACAGTTTTCTGCCAGCGCGTAGAGTGCTGTTATGAACGAGTCTACTGGTTCTGCCGGCTGTTGCACTCGCTTGTTGAATTTTGCTCGTTTGTAAATCACGTTCTTTCTGGGAACGAAATGTCTATCAAAAGCTGTTTTAACGGCATCGTACTGCTGGCGCTGCACACTCGTTAGCTCGAGCCCTCTTAGCACGTCGTCAGCCTCATCTCCCATGCAATAAACCAGCGTATTTACTTGGTTCGCCTCAGATGAGTTATTCAGGTTACTTGCCAGTCTAAAACGCTCAAAACGTCTTATCCACTTTTCCCACTCTTGGGGTCTCGCAAAGTCGAAGGGCTCCGGTGGTTTAATGGTGAAGGTTGCCGCTGGAGTAGCCGCCGCCATTACTGGATCAATTGGCGCAGCTGCAGCTCTTTGAACTTCGTCTGACATAGCCGCTAGCCGGTTGCAAAGCTGACTTTTCTCACCTCAAAGCACACCAACTTCTGACACCATGTTGTGTTGGGTTCGTTTATGAATAAAGACTGCTGCTTTGGGTGAACACGGAGCCTCCTTTATTAACTGGCTGCAACAACATTAACACACGAACTCCGCCATATTAATATCCATCCTGTTGTACTCCTGACAACATCCAGTCTGTGTCGCCCCCTAGTGGCTCCACATATGTAATACTTAGATTACACCACAGATGGTGGCTCGTCAACCTGGGAAGGTAGCCCATCTAGGGGAAGGTAAACCCTGATTTCAAACCTCCGCTGCCTTGCGGCACACCCGGTCGTGGGAAAGGCTTCGGGAGTCAACCCTGAGGAAAAATCTGGAGTTGGAGCCCCTAAGGCAGTTCTCTGTTGTGCTCAACATCGTTCTGGCAGCTCCTGCGACGGCGCTGGTGCCAAACTATAGCAGCCCTGCTGTTCCTTTGGATTCATCAGTGACGTGGAGAGGGGGGACATGCTGAATGGGTAACATCTTGTCCTCCATATCTTCCTGCCCAGGCTTGAATCCTACCAACGCCCAACGCTGGAAGGTAGAACACTGGTGCGCATCGGCCTGTTCAGCCACAGGCGGTGCTGTTCCAGCAGAGTAGACGTTTGGGATTCTCTTCCATGGTCATCATGGACCGACGATGCTCTTATTTTTCTGCTCTTTTGTTTTCCTTTTTGTTTTGTTTTGTTTTGTTTTTGTTCTTTTTTTAATTTCTCTTTTTCTTTCACTTAAAAAAAAGGATGTTGTAATAATTTTTTTCCAATGTCAAAAAACAAAAAAAGGGGGATTATGTCATGAAAATGTAAACAACGCAATGCTGTAACGACATGTATACCCTTTACAAAAACTTAAATTTAAAAAAAAAAAAATCAGACAATGCTTTTGAATTTTGGTTCAACAGAATTATTTTAAAAAACAAACTCATGAAACAGGCCTGGACAAAAATGATGGTACCCCAGAAAAGATTGAAAATAATGTGACCATAGGGACATGTTCAACCAAGATGTGTCCTCTAATTAACATCACAGGTGTGTACAAACTTGTAATCAGTCAGTCGGCCTATTTAAAGGGTGACAAGTAGTCACTGTGCTGTTTGTTGACAAGGTGTGTGCCACACTAAACATGGACCAGAGGAAGCAAAGGAGAGAGTTGTCTCAGGAGATTAGAAAGAAAATTATAGACAAGCATGTTAAAGGTAAAGGCTATAAGACCATCTCCAAGCAGCTTGATGTTCCTGTGACTACAGTTGCACATATTATTCAGAAATTTAAGATCCACGAGACTGTAGCCAACCTCCCTGGACGTGGCCGCAGGAGGAGACGGATAACATGAATGGTAACAAAAGAGCCCAGAACAACCTCTAAACACATTCATGGTGAACTCCAAGGTCAAGGTACATCAGTGTCAGATCGTATCATCTGTCGTTGTTTGAGCCAAAGTGGACTTCATGGGAGACGACCAAGGAGGACACCACTGTTGAAAACAAATCATAAAAAAGCCAGACTGGAATTTGCCAAACTGCATGTTGACAAGCCACAAAGCTTCTGGGAGAATGTCCTATGGACAGACGAGACAAAACTACAACTCTTTGGCAAGGCACATCAGCTCTATGTTCACAGACGCAAAAATGAAGCATACCAAGAAAAGAACACTGTCCCTACTGTGATACATGGAGGAGGTTCTGTTATGTTCTGGGGCTGCTTTGCTGCATCTGGCACAGGGTGTGTTGAATCTGTGCAGGGTACAATGAAATCTCAAGACTATCAAGGTATTGTAGAGAGAAATGTGCTGCCCAGTGTCAGACAGCTTGGTCTCAGTTGCAGGTCATGGGTCTTGCAACAGGACAATGACCCAAAACACACAGCTAAAAACACCCAAGAATGGCTAAGAGTGAAACACTGGACTATTCTAAAGTGGCTTTCTATGAGCCCTGATCTAAATCCTATTGAACATCTGTGGAAGGAGCTGAAACATGCCGTCTTGAGAAGGCACCTTTCAAACCTGAGACAACTGGAGCAGTTTGCTCATGAGGAGTGGGCCAGAATACCTGCTAAGAGGTGCAGAAGTCTCATTGGCAGTGACAGAAATTGTTTGATTGCAGTGATTGCCTCAAAAGGTTGTGCAACAAAATATTAAGTTAAGGTTACCATCATTTTTGTCCAGGCCTGTTTCATGAGTTTGTTTTTTAAAATAATTCTGTTGAACCACAATTCAAAAGCACTGTCTGATTTTCACTGGTTAATTTTCATAGAATTTTTATTTATTACCACTTTTGTCAGATTCAAGTTATTTCTGTGACCATTGTGAGTTTTTCTTTCATTAACAGAGGGGTACCAACAATTTTGTCCACGTCTGTAGCTAAATTAACCTCAAATCCAATCATGAAACACTCTTTTAAGATTTGGCCACAGTTCAGATGAGCCTTCTCTCTTAGAAATATGCCAATTTGTGCTCCTGTTGCAAGAAATCATCAGTTTACACCCTCAACCACAGACAAAGCCTTTCATGATTGGGCTGGGAGGGGAGTTGTCACAATAAAAGATTTATTTATTGACAATATATTTGTATCCTTTGATGAATTAATAGTTAAATCTAATATTCCTCACTCCCATTTCTTTAGATTTTTGCAGCTTTGTAGTTTTAAATCAGCATCATTCACTCACTCCCCATCTCAGCCACCCAACTCTCTCTTAGACTCCATTTTGAAACTTAAACTAAACTCCAAAGGGACTATTGGGAGGGTCTATTCACAACTAAACACATACAACTTGGAACCCTTGATATCACTAAAGAATCAGTGGGAGGAGGACCTGGAGCTGAAAATCCCTGAGGAAATTTGGGATAAAGCAATAAAAGGAATTTACTCTTCTTCAATTTGTCTGCGTCACATGGTTATCCATTTTAAGGTTATACATCGCCTCCACTGGTCTAAAGTGAGACTTGCAAAGTTTACTCCCAATATCGATTCCAAGTGTGACCAATGTAGACAGTCACCAGCCACCCTCTCACATATGTTTTGGTTCTGCCCAAAACTAGATAACTTTTGGCAATTGATATTTAAAACATGTTCAGATATTTTACAAATAACTCTACAACCATCTGCCATCACTGCAATATTTGGAATAACCTCACAAGATCCTCTTTTTAACCAAGATTGCAATAGCCTTTGGTACTTTCATAGTCAGATGACTGATACGCCTCATGGGGAAGGAGAAGCTCCCTCCAAGTTTTACAATGTGGGTCAATAGCCTTTTGCATCATTTGACATGGAGAAAATTTGTTACTCTACAAGAGGTTGTGCTCAAAAATTTTGCACTATATGGGAACCTTTCTTAAAGTATATGGAGAAATTGGATGTTAGTATTAGAGACCCATAAAACTCAGTATCAATCTTTATTTTTATTTTTTTTCTATCCTTGCATCACCGCTGTTCAATTGGTATAATTAATTATCTTGTAGTATCTTATTTAGTTTTTATTTTTCATTCTATGTGGATGGTAATATATGGCTGTTAACATGATCAATGTGTGTGTGTGTGTGTGTTTTTTTTTATGTACCATGTATATTAAATGCTAATTAAAAAGACTTGGAGCAAAAAAAAGGTTACTTGTCTTTCTCATCAACCATGAGGATTTTCATGCGGTATTGCTTATCCATTTTTTCATAAATTCTTTGCATCCTCTCCAGAAATATGAGTTTCTGCATTTTTATGATTTTTTTTTTTCTTCAAGTGACTATGTTACGAACAGCCATATTTCAATTAAAAACTGGGTTTCTTCTTTTCCCTGAGTGCTCTCACGGACTATTTTTCCCTCTTATTGGCTGCCTTATCTTCCTCTGTTTGGTACAAAAGTCCATACCTTTCTGAAAATTGCTTTCACACTCTAAACGAACCTGACCAAGGTTCAGTTTGATCTGGGGCCGCCTTTTTTTTTTCCGGATCAAATGTCAGCTCTATGGTTTGGACCATGTTTCAGGGTAGGTTTCAAAGCTAAAATTTTGGTCTGAAACAAACTGAAAAATCAGAAAGTCTGGACCAAACAGGTTGGGTGTGAAAGCTCCCTAAATCAGAATCAGAATCAGAATCAGGTTTATTGCCATTGTTCATGTAGTACACAAACTAGGAATTTGTCTCGGTACAATGCTGCAACATTAAACATGATAAGATAAGAGAAATAAACTATACATGTAATAAAGTGTAGGATAAGATTAAGTGATACAACAATGAACAATAAATGAACACTTGCAGCCAAAGGTTCAGCCCTGGTGTAGATATGTAGTCTCTATAGTGACGTGCTCTCAGGGTAGGCAAGCTAGGGACTGTCTGTCCTCTGCAATTTGAAAAAAAAAAAAAAAAAATCAGTTAATGTTCAATTCATTTTTGAAATTCAAACTCCATGCTATAGAACGGGGGTGTCAAACTCAGTTTCATCCCAGGCCACATCAGCATTGTGAGCCCCGTTTCCACACTACAAGAACCAGGAACCAATTTTGGGGGACAGGAACTTGATCAGGGCCAGCCCTGTATCTCTCCCTTTCCCCCGTAATGTTTCCATGGGGATAGGAACCACCAGTTTCTGGAGGATCTGTTTGTGACATAGTTGTAATCAACAGTTTCTACCCCAACACAGCATGGCAAAGTAAAACACTCATAATACAATGAATTGAATTGAATTGAAGTGCGTAATCATCCAGAGATGATTATGCACTGAATGAATGTATAGTGGAGTGCATGGGACCAACTTGCTTACGTAGTTGTTTAGTAACTGTGGAGAGGACCGGATCAATTATAGCTGTGTGAGCAGCACCAACAGGGCAGTCTGTCCCCTCCTGGCCAGAAGGGTGTAATTGTGGGGGGCTCCAGCTGCACACAGCCCAAGCCACTGGCCTTAGCAGCATGGTAGTACAGTGGTTAACAGTGTTGCCTCACAGCTAGAGGGTTCCAGGTTCAAATCCCCAGGCTGACAGGAACCTTTCCGTGCGGTGTTTACATATTCTCCCTGTGCTGTGTGAATTTACTCCAGGGGCTCTAGCTTCCTCCTACAATCCAAAGATTGTGTTAATTGGTGACTCTAAATTGTCCCTAGATTTCTGTCTCTGATGGGCCCTTAGAATAGAGGGTTAATGTAGCCAGTGCCTGCTCTAAGCATAGGCCATATAGGTGGTCGCCTAGGGTGCCAGCTGCTGGAGGAGGCACTGCTGCAACCCCTCAAAATTTAGTAATTTGCAGCCCCGACTGACACCGTTTCCTCATGCACTGTCTTGAAAATAAAAAATTAACAAATGAAGAAAAATTAAAGAACAACAACCCCCTGTTGTTACTCATTATTTGACCTGGAACACAAAACTTGTCCTGCACCGTCCTCAATCACATGACTGTAGAAGAGGGGAATGGGATGAGTTATTGTTGTGCATATCACCTCAAATTTCCTCTGACTCTGGATGCAGTCCGTTACAGCAGTGATACGATTTGAGTCTTAAGACCATCCCCACCAGCTCGGTTTGTGTTTCGAAGTGGCACAGATAGGAATAGGGTTCAAATTACAAGATCACATAAGAGTTATGTAAAATAATGTGAGAGCTCGAGAGAGACTGAGGAAGACCGATTGTGATCACGTGATAACGAGGAAGTGTGATGTACTGACTCTCCATCTGCATTTGTGTGTGCTAATAATGCGCAAGTAGCTTGTCAAGTTTAATTCTGTAAAGCATCTGTATGGTATGTCGAAGTTTTTATCTTCTCTGACACAGTAGTGGAGGAGTAGACCTCAGAAAATAACGGTTGATCTTTAAGGAGTAGACATATAGCAGTGTTTTTTGTTTTGTTTTTGTTTGTTTTTTTGAGCTGGAATATAACTTTTAACCACAAAACAGCACAGGTAAGACATACTCAGTGGTGGCTCGTAGGAGGCGGAGCTTCCTCAGAAATTTGAGAAGAAAAAGAAAAGATTCATACATTGTCATAGTAAATGTATTTATATTATATGTATATTATTGTGTAACATGTTGACAGAATCCTGTCAGAAGTCTACAGAAGGAATAAATGGGCTTGCCACTGTGGGAACATTAATCACCCAATCAAAAATTAGTTCATTTTTGTTGCTATGTAAAATTTAAGGAGGCAAGCATCCTTTCTGAAATTATATAGCCAATCACTATGTGACACTGGTGTGTGAATGTGAAAAAATGTTCGGTGGTGTTTGGAAAGGCCATTGGCGCGGATTGGCAGCCACGTTTCTGTCAGTCTGCCCCAGGGCAGCTGTGGCTACAGGAGTAGCTTACCACTACCATTGTCTGTGGAGTGAATGAATAATGGAATCACTGTAAAGCATCTTTGGGTATCATGAAAAGCACTATATACATAGATGCAATCCATTATTATAAGTACAGGTCCTTATCACTTATCTCATGTCTCGCCGCTGTGTCCGTGAGCCCGCATGCATGTGTGGCCACATATTGATCTGGCCGTTCCTCTCCACAAACATGGTGGTATTAACTTTTAATGTTTTTTAAATGCATTATAGTTGCATGAAGACACCAGGACAAGCACCAGCAGAGGCTTCGCCTCCCGTTGGCTGGTTGTGTGAGTTCACATCCTGGTGAACAACAGCCATAGTGGCTGGTGTTAGTGCTGTACCGCTTTGCTGTAAAGTTCTTGTTTCCTCTCAAAGCTCACACTGCATAGTGGCATATCCTGAATAATGTTTAACCCCCCCCCCCCCCACACACACACACACACAATCAGAGCAGCAGTATATTATAATTTTGTAAGCATTAGCTCTTCACTACTATCTTTTTTGATTATATTCAGTGCATCTCATTTCCTTCTGTTTTGTTCACGAAGCCCTCTAATCGAGATGCCAAGTTTTATCCAGTCAGCATCAGGTTAATCCCGAACCCCACCCAGCAGTTTCCAGGGTTGCTCAGAAGTACCTAACCCTGACCAGGACCTTATTTCGACCACTATGAGTTCCTGAAAACTTCCCCTTTCAGGAAGGTTCCTGTAGAGGAGACACAAATCATAGGGTAAGTTCCTGTAAAATTGGATCCTGTAGTGGAAAAGAGGTTACTCTCAATAGTGCAGCGGTTAATTGCATATTTCATAAGAATCCTTCAAATGGTGACACAAGCATGAAATTCTCCACAAATATGCTTTAATGTCCTCTCTTTCAGAAAAGGGTCCTGGCCACGCCAAAAATTCAAGATGGCCGCCATTTTCCAAGATGGCTGCCAGAATGTGACAATTTTTTGTTATTTTTCCTCTTTTCTTAATTTAATTTTCCAAGTGAACCATGTTTATGCTCTTATATACTAATTTTACAGATTTTGTTGTCTCTGATATAAATTTAAGAAGGTTAGCCTTCAATGTGGTGCCCAAAATGGCTGCTACTCCTTGAAAATTATGATTTATCCATCGTAAATTGAGCATATTTAACACACACATGTAATCGTTTCTGGATGTGGATCTTGGTTGGTGTGGTGCAGATCCCATTCAACCGTTTTTATAAACTACAGTTGTGACTGTGATTGCAATTAAAAAAAAACAAGAGTGATTGTCAGCACACAACCAGGGCACACTGGTGTCAATCACTGCTGTGTAACTCGGCATGGGGTTCAGTGTCAACTGATCTAGCTTTACTAACACTGCAGTATTAGACTAGTTGTAGTAGTATATGCATAGTTTAGTGTCCCAAATGCTTTCTAACAGCCCCATATCATGTAGCTACTAAACTGTAGTTTTTTAGTTATTAGATACTAGTTAGAGAGTCGCACCTGAATTGACAGGATGTGCCAGCGCGGGAGAGCCGAGCCAAGGGTAAGGGGGTTATGCATGTCTCGCCAAATGTTCATGTACTTACCCGGATGGTGTACAGATCACACGGGACTTAAATGGCACTGGATGAATGATCGGGCTAGGTGTAGGGCAACCGAACCTAGTTGAATCCCATACAGTAATGTGTGCACAATTTGATTAGGGTGGTAAAAGGATAGCCCCTCGGCCTTAATCAAGACACATCATGGCAGAAGCGAATGTGATATCTGCCAATCGGAAAACAAATTGGAGCTTGTGTTGCCTTTGCCAGAAGGACAAAATAGGTGAGGGCCTGACATCCACTCCAAGTCATCATTCCCCAGAACATGATGGATACAAAATGCTGGCAAGGAACATTCCCATGTTCAGCGAAATCAATGACATGCCATTGAGAATAGATCCAACGAGGCTGGATGAAGGTGATGGCATAGAAGCCACACTCAGGAAAAATATGGCAAAATACCATGTGAGCTGTCGCTTGTTGTTCAACAACACTAAATTGCAACGGGCACAAAAGCGCCATTCCAGTAGTCAAACCAGTGAAACTGAGACTGGAGCTTGTCAGTCAAAACTGCGGCGAAAAAGTCATGACAGTCAGACATGCATTTTCTGTGAAAAAGTGGCACCTGCATCAGACCTCAGAGAGGCCAGTACAATGGGCCTAGACAAGAGGCTGCGCGACATTGCAGAGATGCTTGGTGATGGTAAGCTTCTTGCAAGATTGACTGGTGGTGATGTCATTGCACAGGAGTTCAAGTACCATAATGTTTGCCTTCGGGCTCTCTACAACAGGGAAAGGGCGCACCTGAGGAACCTTGAGAAACGTGACACTAAGTCACAACCAGATGTGTATCCAATGGTGATCTCAGAATTGGTTGCATACCTTGTTGAAAGCAACCTATGTTCAGAAGGACCAGTTACATTTCGCATGCCAGATATCTGCCACATGTACCAAAAGCGTCTGGAACAGCTGGGGGTGGACTCACCAAATGTGAATTCCACTAGACTGAAAGAAAAGCTATTGGCTGAAATTCCAGGACTTGAGGCTCACAGATCTGGCGCAGATCATAGAGAAGTGATACTTACATTTCAGGAAGATGTAGGCAAAGCGCTTGCTCAATCCACAGATCTTTCAGATGCACTTATCATTGCTAAAGCAGCAAAGATCCTCAGAAGATGTATACTTGACCACAAGTCTAGATTTGAAGGTACATTTTCTCAGGGTTGTGTGCAAAATGCTATACCTCCCCTTCTGCTTCAATTTGTGGGGATGGTTGAGCATGGTGCTGACATAAAATCACAGCTGAGATTCGGGGCATCAAAGTCAGACCAGGCAATTGCTCAGCTCATGCAATTCAACTGCTACACCCGCTACAAGGAAGGAGCAGCAACTCACAGGCATTCTAAAGACAGAGAGACCCCATTTCCCGTGTACATGGGGCTCTCTGTTTATGCCAAAACCAGAAAGAGGAATCTGGTTGAGATGTTGTTCGATCATGGTCTCAGTATCTCTTATGACAGAGTGCTGGAGATCTCTGCTCAACTTGGAGATGCAACAGTCAGCAAGTATGTTGAGGAGGGTGTGGTTTGTCCTCCAGTGCTGCGGAAAGGGTTGTTCACTACTGCAGTGATGGATAACATTGATCACAATCCCTCTGCAACAACTGCAACTACCTCCTTTCATGGCACAAGCATCTCTCTGTTCCAACATCCCACAAAGGATAATAGTGGACAGGAACAAGGGCAACTCAGGTTTGGGCCTGAGAAAGTAAAGTCAGTTCCTGAACTTCCTGATACATTCACAAATATCTCTCCAGCTTCCTTCCGGACAACAAATCCTGTTCCACCAGGTACTGCAATGCCAAAACCACCCACAGATATTCTGGGGCCACAACTAGCACTAGAGTACCAGTGGCTGGACAAGGTCTCAGTGACACAAGAAGTTGATGATGCATTGAACCTAACATGGTCAGCACATCATGCTTCAATGAAGAGAAGCCCTGAATTTGAAGTTACCATTACTTCTTTGCTTCCTCTCCTGCGGGATCCAGCTCATTCAGTTGCTACAGTCAAACATGTAATGAACAAAGTAAAAGATGTTGTTGATTTCCTCAACCCTGGCCAGGTACCTGTCATCACAGCTGACCAGCCAATCTACGCCATAGCAAAGCAGGTGCAGTGGCAGTGGCCAGGTCAGTATGGTGAGGACAAGTACCTGGTCATGTTTGGTGGTCTGCACATTGAGATGGCAGCACTGAAGTCGCTGGGTACTATCCTCCAAGCCAGTGGATGGACAGGAGCTCTAGTTGAAGCTGGTGTGGCTTCATCTGGCACTGCAGAGTCCTTCCTGTCAGCTGCAAGTGTTACCAGGACGCGACAGATGCACCAAGTGACAGCCTCCAGCTTGTACAAACTCTTGAAAGCTGCATATGATGAGTACTGTACTGAGCAGGAAAATCAAGATGAAGAGGCACTGGACTTTGAGAAGTGGTGTGACTCCCGAAAACAGGATAGTCCACAGTTTCACTTCTGGCACATGGTACTATCCATGGAGCTTGTTGTCTTTCTGCTGATTAGATCTTTCCGCGAGGGAAATTTTGCTCTCTACTGCCAGGCACTACATGAACTGATACCCTGTTTCTTTGCCAACAACAATACAAACTATGCTCGTTGGCTGCCCATCCACCTCAGGGACATGCTTATGCTAGAGATTTCACACCCAGAGTTAGACAAAGAGTTTAAAGCTGGCAACTTTGTGGTGCACAAGACCCGTCGTCCTTTCTCAGCAATGGCTCTAGATCAAGCCCATGAGCAGACCAATGCCATCATCAAGGCTGATGGTGGAGCCATTGGGTTGACAGAAGATCCATCTGCACTCAGGCGATGGATGTTAGCTGGCCCAGAGGTCAGTCGCTTGTTATCTGTTTATGACACAGAGGCCCAACGCAAAGAAATTCCCGAGCAAGCAACACACCATGAGCAAAACCCACAGGCACAGAAGACTTTTCTGGACAAGGTCAACAAGCTTTCTGCAGCCTTGCAAAACCTAGGCAGTCCTTTTCAGGAAGAAAGTTCTGACTTGTATTCCATTGACACCAAGGATATTGCCCACCCCAACACAGCAGAGCTTCTCAAGACACACATGAACAGAGGCCATGCCAAGTTCCAGGAGTTCTCAGATGCTCTGGCAAGCCGCCCTGCCTCCATGTATGAACCCATCAAGAAGAATGTGACCGACTTCTTCCAACAAGAATCGGCTAGTCCTGTACAGTCAAAGCAAAGGCTATTGAAAGAAGACTGTCAGTTATTCTCCTGACAGTCTCTCTCTCTTGTGAGAAACAGTTCATGATCACAATCCCATGATTTAAAGTTCATTTAAATGAAAAAAGCATGTTTATTTCAACAGATATATGGTCTCGGTGTGAGATTGCCAGATACTGATGGCGGCCATCTTGAAAAAAGGTCGCCATCTTGAATTTTCACGTAGCCAGGACCCTAATCTGAAAGAGTATATCCAGGAGGGTATCTGTGCAAAATTTCATGCTTGTGTCAGTTATCTGCTCCA
Source organism: Pholidichthys leucotaenia (assembly GCA_020510985.1). NCBI lineage: Eukaryota > Metazoa > Chordata > Actinopteri > Cichliformes > Pholidichthyidae > Pholidichthys > Pholidichthys leucotaenia. The sequence goes on from CM035846.1 coordinate 223,814,001, forward strand.
CTACAAGGGGCCAATTGTATTGGTATCAGGCCCTTTACATGGGTTTTCTGCCTGTGGTAACATTAATACTGAAGTAATGCAATGATCTCTCTGATTTATGTTTCCTCCTTGACTCTTAAGCATCTACCATCATATCCAAACATGGGGTTTCATAGATGCTTAAAAAAGATTTTTTTTATAACAAGAGAAATATGATAACTGCTACAAGCTAAATACATTTTCCTTGTCTTTGTTTGATAATTTCATTTTTGTTTCCTTTTTCCTCACTGCAGTTTGCAAATGGAGTAATGCAGTATGAGAGATCCTCATATTTGGGGTGTGTGCCAAAGCAAAGTTTCTCACAATCTGATGAATGGCTTCTTGAAACTGTCTGCTTTCATATTCATGCTAAATGACGGCAACAATGAAGGTATAAAAACATATCATGTTGTCTGATGGGAATGGTGAAGACAGCAGGGCGTATCGTATGGATGGAGTCCAAGTAGATTGGCTGTGGACCATCATCTCTTGACAAATTCAATGCCACTAATCTATCATGATTTAAGTATCCAGTCACAAGCAGGAACAGAGGTTATCTCAGCCAACCCTTTTTTTAGAGAAGTTGTTTTCACAGCAAATGTTCAGTTCTTTGGTACAATGATTAAACCAGCACAGCAAACAGAAAACACTCATTCCAAGAATAGGATTGCATAAAAACAGCTTTATACTGTATAACTTTTTAATGACTCCTAGCAAACCAAATGCAGATGAAACCATGAGAAATAAACAGTAAATCAATATATACTCTATACAGTGATCCCTCGCTACTTCGCGCTTCACCTTTCACGCCCTCAGTGCATTGCGGATTTTTCAAAAATATTCATCAAAAATTCAAAATTGAGAAATAATGGCCGGGCGCTAGCAGAAGGCAAGGGAGACTACATTAGAACATCAGGTATCAACACGGAGAGCCGCACAGCTCAAAAAATCCACCTCTCTGTTCGCTGTTCTCGTGTTGGCTCAGCTCGGAAATCTCGCAAGCTGATTGGCCGAGACGTTTCACCCCGCAAGCTGATTGGCCGAGACGTTTCACCCACCTCCTTTCCCTGCCGAGCGCCCATTAAGGGAAGGGAGACCGCATTCATTGCACTTTATCGCTCGTGTTACTTTTAGTCTCGCCGCGTGGAACTTTTTGCTGTTCTCTTGTGCCATTTTGTGCGAAATAGTCTTCCCGTCGAGCCTCTACGCCGCCTCCTGCAGCTTCTCCAGCTCTATCGGAAGCTGCCCTCGATGATCCTGCGCTTCTAGCACCTGACGATGAGGCGTCACCTGAGGAGCAGTAAAGCTCTCATTAACCTGTGCAGTAAATCATTTTCATCTTGAGTTACGTATCTTGTTATAAGAATAAAAGAGTTCTAAAAACATATTTATGTACACTTTATTTACATCTACGTATGTATGTACACGTACACACACACACACACACACACACACACGTATCATATGAGAGAGAGAGAGTGAGAGAATGAACGTACGTATTATTTATGGATGACGTCATTAGGGGTGACGCTACTTCGCGGTTTTTCACTTTTCGCGGTCGGTTCTGGAACCCATTAACCGCGATAAGTGAGGGATCACTGTAAATGTAAAAGACAAGTTTGTTGTCACTCAAGAACTAAAGTTAAAAGAATGAAAGATCTTTGTCATGGTCTGAGTGCTGATTCTGTCCGCGCTCAGGCTGTCTGGTATTTTCCCCGTTCTGTTGTCATATGACCTTCCAGGGCTTTTATTGTGACAGCGTCACGGCGGGACTTCCGGCTGTCAGAGCCAAGCTGCGCCGTGACAGCTAAATCACATTCCATTGATTACTTTCTTCTTTTCTGATTAGTCCTTGTCATTATTTAAGGGAACAGCTGAGGCTTACTCCTCGCTGCAACCTCACATATCGTTGGTTCTCCACAACGTTCGGCTGGAGTCCCTAAGCCTGGCTCCAGTCATCCCTTTGATTCATCGTGTCTCAGTAAGTGTTTTCCTCAGAGTCTGTATCCTGTGTTTATAGTCTTAGTCATAGTCATTGTTTGTGTTTTTGCTCCACGTGGCTATTCTTTTGTCATTTTGTAGCCTTTGATAATAAATATGCAAACTCATCGGCTGGCCTATAGCGTCTTATTAATGGCCTGCGAGGGCCATCCATGACAGCAGGTCGCAGCCAGGCGAGACGCTGGTCACCATGAGTTTGTTTTTTTGGCTTGAGTTTTTCCCTTCTCTGGGTGCCAGTATTTTTTGGTGAACTATGTCAGCGTTTGAGCGTGGGTTTTGCCCCGAGTGGTTGTGGGAAGTGAATGGTTACCTGGCCAACGCCCGTCTGCTTATGCCCACCCACTCTGCATATTGGCACCTGGATCTCGCGCAGACGACGCTATTAAGCTATCATCTGACCTCCTTTCCGGAGGGGAAGGAGAGAGTGACTTTGATAGTTGCGCTATGGGAACAAATAGAGAGGGCGGCCAAGAAGCCTCCACTTCCTCTCTGGGACACGGTTGTCCCATCGAGGAGGAAGTCTCCTGCTGCAGGCCTCCTGCAGGCCGCTCTTCCACGACATTCCCATCCACATTGGAGGAGGAGGACAGCCGAGACCCCCGTGAAGAGACACAGTTGGTAGCTGAGCTCATCAGGGGCTGCTTGGCTGAAGCTTGCTCTTCCTCCAATCCCAGTGACATCCAAAAGAATGTGGTGGTGGCATTGAGGAGGAAGTCTCCTGTGCAGGCCGCTCTTCCACGAGGTTCCCATCCACAAGTATGCCAAGCTGGTACCCTCCGTTTCTGCGCAGCAGCGGCGCTTTCCTGACCAGAACCTAGCCTCACCCTCTGCGGGAAGACTTCGCCACCCTGCTCATAATCAGCCTCAGCAAGATTCCCGTCCGGATCCAGTTCCGGGCCGCCGTGAGAACTCTGCCTCCCAGCCAGCTATTTTCCCTGCATCACTATGGAAGGGACAGACAGCAGCCTCAGCCTCCGGGTCTTCTGTTCCCGCTGCTCTGTCAGCCCCTTGTCCCCTGACTGCCTCGGCTGCTCCTCCCTCCTCCTCGGTGCTCTCTCCAGCTGCTGTGAGCTCTACGAGTCCTGCTCCGGCTGTGCCCATTTCCGATCCTGTGCGAGCCGCTCCTCTTCGTCTTCCGGGGGGCCCTCCGTCACCATCCAAAGGGGAAAGGGGAGAACCAAGCCTGCTGCAGCAGTTTCCATTAGCCCTCAGCTGAGCAGGCAAGTACTATTTCATTCTCTTCCTTCATGTTATGAATTGCCTTGTCTGACTCCTGGGGGTGGAGTTCGGGGTTCACAGTCCCCCGAACTTCCTCCTGCTGTACCTATTAATTATGAACCTGCATCCTCTGTGTCTCCTTCCCCTGAGCGTCCCCCGATGCCAGGAATACACCGCTGGATGAAGAAGGAGCCTGTGGCCCAGGAGAGCCTGGTACCAGCCCCGCAGCTGTGTCACGGGCAGAGGAGGAGGGCGGACTGCCAATTGGAGCCTGTGCTGACAATTAAGCATCCCTGGGTCTTCGTGGAGGAGCGGTTCGACCCAGCAGGCCACGGATCCCCTGCCACCACGCCGTGCAGGCCTTCGGTGTGGACTTCAGTGCCATGGAGTCCCCAGACTGTGAAGACCATCATGCCGGCTGCGGAGCCCACCACAGTCGAGTGGGAACCAGGAATGGACCTCCAACTAACTGAGCCTGGATCGTCGGAGTCCTGGATAGCGAGATCAGGCAAGTGCTCTATTTTGTCTTTCTCTTCTCTATTCTGGAGCATTATTGCCTGTCTATCGGGGAAACGAGCCGGGTGCAGCCGATCGCTGCATCCGAGCTTGTCTCGTTGGGCTCTGCCGCTGCCGGTGATCCTGATCCCGATTCTTTCTCTTCCTCTGAGCCTTCTCCCAGGGTCACCGGTGACGAGCCTGTTCCGGTTGTCGCCTTGGAGGTTCCAGGTTCGTGCTCGGAGGTCATCCCTGGTGCTGGGCTGGCCCAGTCGGGGTCCGTCGTGGCTGCTGTTCCGGCCCAGTCGGAGTTCGTCGTGGGTGCTGTTCCGACCCAGTCGGGGTCCATCGTGGGTGCAGCTCCAACCCAGTCGGGGTCCATTGTGGGTGCAGCGCTGGCCCGGTCGGGGTCCAGCAAGGGCGCAGTGCCGGTTCGGTTCAAGTTTGGAGAAGGAACTGCAGATCCTCCGCCGTCTGACGCCGGACTGGCCCCTCATCCTTCCCCCAATCCCTTTCTTCCTCCACCGGATGCTGTTAGGGTTCCCTGAATTCGGCTCGGCTTCCCCACGCTTTCACTCTCAGTAGGGAGGCCACCTCCGAGTTCTCCCCTCTGGTTCTGGTGGCCTAAGGATATGGGTTGGCCGCCCGGGAGACTGCTTTGCTAGTTCGGCGTTCTGGGTCAGCCACCCGACGGTCTGCCTTCTTTGTTCGGCAACCTGGTCCAGCCGCCTGAGGTACAGTTTCTCTGGGCCTGGGACTGGGGTAGACCGCCCAAACTGCTTTTTTTTCCTTCCAGTCGTTTGGAATATGGATGCGGGCAGACCTCCCGAACTGTTTTTTTTTTTTCCCCCTCTCTCTGTTCTCTACCTGTCGGCATCCCTGTAAGGTCCCCCCCCCCCCCCGTAGTTTGAGAGATGCTCTTGTGTTTTTTGTCTTTGCCTTTTGATAATATTGGACTATATTTTTTTTTCCCCTGGTGGTTATAGAGTACTGTATGTTTTTATTATGTACCTGTATTTTAGTTTTCTTGTTTCCTTGGTAGTTGGAGAGATGCTCTTTTTGTTTTTTTCTTTGCCTGTTTATATTATTGAACTGTATTTGTAGTGTGCTGCTCTGCTTGTAGCTGTTTGAGTTTTTTTTCCTGGTGCTTTTTGGGTACGGTGTATTGTTGTATGTACCTGTATTTTAGTTTTCTTGTCTCCTTATCAGTCGGAAGGTCGTGTATATTCTTGTTGTATTTACTGTGCTCTAGGTTTGTTTGTGGCGTGTTTAGCCTCATCATTTTGGTTATCTTTGTTGCCTCTGTTGTGTGTGTGTTTTTTTTTTCTTTTTTCCTTGATATAGTGTTCCCCTTTTCTTTTTGTGGTTCTCGCCCTCCTGGCCTGTTTCCCCCTCCGCCCTCCCTGGGTTGGGCCTGATATCCTTCTGGTTGGTGGGGGGGGGCTTGGAATGCACCTTTTGAGCAGGGAGTACTGTCATGGTCTGAGCGCTGATTCTGTCCGCGCTCGGGCTGTCTGGTATTTTCCCCATTCTGTTGTCATTTGGCCTTCCAGGGCTTTTATTGTGACAGCGTCATGGCGGGACTTCCGGCTGTCAGAGCCGAGCTGCGCCGTGACAGCTGAATCACATTCCATTGATTACTTTCTCCTTTCCTGATTAGTCCTTGTCATTATTTAAGGGAACAGCTGAGGCTTATTCCTCGCTGTGACCTTGCATAACGTTGGTTTTCCACAACGTTCAGCTGAGTCCCTAACCCTGGCTCCAGTCATCCCTTTGATTCGTCGTGTCTCAGTAAGTGTTTTCCTCAGAGTCTGTATCCTGTGTTTATAGTCTTAGTCATAGTCATTGTTCCTGTTTTTGCCCCACGTGGCTGTTCTTTTGTCATTTTGTATCCTTTGTTAATAAATATGCAAACTCATCGGCTGGCCTATAGCATCTCATTAATGGCCCGCGAGGGCCATCCATGACAATCTTGCTGTATTTTTTTCACACACGGTTGACTTGAGTATGGTAAAGACCATAAAGAGTTAAGATGTTATCAGGTGTGCACTCAGTTGCTCAAGGCTCATTAATATTTGTTGCTTTGAATATAACACCGAGGGATCCAGGGATTAAAAGGAAAAGTAGTGGATGGATACGCTATAAGGCAATGCTGACCAATGCTTTTTTAATGGAACATTTGTCAGCTTTCAGAACTTATCACAAAAGGAAGTATATATAAATAATTCTGTGTTGCCTGTTTTTCCTTTCTTTCTTTCTTTCTTTTTGTTTAATATGGACATAACAAATTACATTAGTACAATCACAAGGAGAGACCAGATGTTTTGCATAGGTGTATATAGCACAAGTGCTAATTCTCAACACCAGTCCATAGGTGGCTTATATAGGTCATAAATTTGGCTGTACAAACAAAATTTACAAGTTAATTAAAATTACAAATACATTACAAATTATAAATAGAGCAAGAGATCCATGATCACAACAAACACAATTCAGACTAGACATGCACACATTGCTGGTGGGATTTTAGCCAATCTTTAGCGCCTCTGTTGAAGAGGTTGGCATTTGTCTCCAATTTTAAATGAGTTGGCAGAGAGTTCCATAAGTTTGCCCCTTTTATGGAGAAAGCAGACTGACCAAATGAAGTTCTAGACATGGTGACAATGCAGTCACCGTTGATGGAAGCTCGTGTGCATGCTCTGCTAGAGCTCGAGCGTCTAGCCACCAAACCAGAGAAAGGAGGTGAAACAAGATTGTATAGACATTTAAAAACCAGTCTGATATTACAGAAGATAATAAAATTTTCAAAAGTAAGAAGATTGTGCTTGACTAAAATACCACAGTGATGCCACCGCGTTGGTTTGCGGTCCAAGATTTTTATAGCCTGTTTATATATTGCAGTTATGGGTTTTAGTGTAATTTGAGATGTTTGTGACCAAGATGTGATACAGTATGACAGATGTGAAAGAATTATCGCGTTCAGGTTCAGGTTACTTTATTTGTACCCGTAGGTAGATTTGTTTTGCAGTCTGGTGACATCCATATTTACAAACCACAAATTACATTCAACATAGACACAAACACAGGCACACATGAAATTGACTATAAACATGATAAAAATACTCAAGGCTCCATCAATCAGGGTATAAAAAGACAAAGAGATGAGAGAAAAACCAGAGGTAAGAGAGAAGAGTCATATTAAAAGTTAAAAACTAGTCAAAGAGGTTAAAAACTCAAAGGTCTAAAACCCAATAAAATATTTAGAACCCAAGTAACATCCTACAAAAATAAGTAAATATAAAATGGAGTTAATAAATAGGTACCTAAATTATGTGCAATATATTGTTACAGCTTGTTCAACTCTTTGACAGCAGCAGGAACAAAGCTGTTTTTGTAGCGCTGGGTTTTACTTTTTGGGACAGCAAACCTCCGTCTTGAGGGAAGAAGCTGAAAGTTGCAGTGCAAAGGGTGGGAGTTATCATTTAAAATGGAGGTAGCCGAGACTTCCGGTCTGGACACCATGGTGATAGCAGCTTAACACTGAAGCTCCCAGACCCGATCCAGGAAAATACCTTGAAAATCAGATTTAACGGATTTTTGGAAGAGTGAAAATCAAAAGACAGTCATTATGCCTAAAGGAAAACAGAAGAAATCGACATTTACCAGGCCAGGACACGCATCGGCCGGAGAATCTGATCCGGAGGATTTCCATTCAGATGACGAGGAGCTGAGTGAAGCTAGCAACAAGGTTAGCTTAAAAATGGTACTTAAGGAATTAAGACGATTTTGCCGAGAGTGTTGGGCCGAATTTCGTGAAATCAAAGATGAAATAAAAAGGACAAACAGCAGAGTGGACCAGGCCGAGGACCGAATCATGGAAGCAGAGGAAAGAATAAAAGGGGTGGAAGATACCGTGCTGGAACTACACAAAAGACAGTCAAGACTGGAGGCTAAGCTAACCGACCAAGAAGGAAGACTAAGAAGAGACAACATAAGAATTCATGGTCTGAAAGAAGGAGTCGAGGACGGTTTCACCACAATGGCGGCATGCGTGGAATCCTTACTGAGAGAAAAGTTGGAAATTCCCCAAACCACCGACTTGAAGATAGAAAGGGCGCACCGTACATTAGCCCCTAGGCCGGCGGCGGAAGCGCCACCAAGATCGGTGGTGGTGAAGTTCTCCAACTCCAGAATAAAAGAAGAGGTTGTAAGACTGGCTTGGCAGAAAAAAGGATTTATGCACCAAGAGAGAAAAGTTTTCGTGGAGCACGACTACGCTCCGGAGGTCCTTAAAAAGCGTCGGGAATACAACAACGCTAAAAAGATACTACGAGAGAAGAAACTGTGCTTTCAGACTCCATTTCCGGCGAAGCTGAGGCGGAAGAAGCAACCACGGATATGGCGAGAAGAGGACTCCCGGTAACGGTGTATAAACCCGCAGCAGACCCGATCAAAAGAATCAAGGCTCAACATGGTCCACACAGAGACCCTCAAAATCCACGGGCCAGCAGCGGGAAACCCAATGCCAGAGCTATAAGGAAAAACTGAGCGTTTACAGGAGGGAATAACGATATTTTTAATCAATCTGCACATCCAACCCTCCTCCTACAAGGTAACAAACATTAAAAAAGATGCAGATTCAGCAGGTGGTAAAACATTTCATGGAACAGACATAATATTAGAAACAAATAAGTCTTTTTAAAAAAACAAAAAAAACAAAAACAAAAAAAACTTGTTAAAATAGAAATGTGACAATGAACCACATGATCTCTCCACACTAACAAATACTGTACTAACGTGACTGCTGTGATGGTGGTGGGAGGTTGCGCACAATTTCATAGGGTATAGGCATAAAAAAAAATAAATAAATAAAATAAAATCATTACAAGTTCGGATTGGGATCTGAAATTCACGTTAAAAACATGGGACAACTTACAGGGGTAAAAGAGGGCCCTCAGCACGTAACAGAATCTGAGGAATTTCCCTCAGAGCCAACACACCATCAAGACTCTTCTAAGGTCACTAAAAAGACCTCAGCTCAGGAAGATCTTTTGTCAGTTTTTTGTTTTAAAGTTTTATATACTATGTTCTTAATGTTTTTATGTTCTTAATGTTCTTTCAGTTTCTGAGTAGCATAAAAGAGGGCCACCACACTGTTATACTAAATAAGACAACACAATGGAGAAACAGGGTGTAACCAAAATAATCTCATATAATATAAAAGGGATCCTGAATCCAGTTAAAAGATCCAAGACTCTAGGCAAAATGAAAAAAGACAAAGCAGGAATAATATTTTTACAGGAAACCCACCTAACAGACGTGGAGCACACTAAACTCAGTAGACAAGGGTTTAATATGATCTCTTCATCTTCATATAAGTCAGGGAGAAGGAGGGGAGTAGCGACATTGATCTCAACCAAAATTATATTTGAAAAAAAATCAGAACACAAAGATAAAGAAGGCAGATTCAGTATGGTACTAGGGCGGCTAGAGGGAGAAGATATCACCCTGCTGAATGTATATGCACCTCCAGGGGCTAACTGGAAATTTTATAAAAATGTATTTGACCTAATGATAACTAAAGCCCAAGGTTTAGTGATATGTGGGGGAGACTTCAATCTAAGACTGAATCCATACTGGGATGCATCAGGTAATTCTCCACATCAAAATAACACTCAAAGTAGAAAAACTCAGATGCTACTAAAAGAAATGGGAATCTGTGACGTGTGGAGGGAATTCAACCCCAGTGTAAAAGATTATACATTTTACTCAGCACCACATTCATCATACTTAAGGACTGACTATTTTTTTATGTTTAATAGAGACATTGGAAGAGTAAAAACATGTAAAATAGGACTGATGGATCTCTCTGACCACAGACCGATCTATATGGACTTAAATCTCCAAAAACACACAAATAATACATTTTCTTGGAGGTTAAATTCAAATGTGCTGAAAGGACCACTGAAAGATGAATTGGAATCAGATATTCTCAGATATTTGGAAGAAAATGATAATGGAGAAGTATCCCCTTTAATACTGTGGGACGCATGCAAAGCTGTAATAAGGGGAAAGATTATCGCAAAACTGGCACTCCAAAAGAAACTGAGACAAGAAAAACTAATCACATTAGAGTCAGAACTTAAGAACCTAGAAAAAGAGCACAAAGACAACACTCATTCTAATGACTCGCTCAAAATTAAGGAAATTAAAAAACAAATAGAGATCTACACAATAGAAATCCAGAAGAAACTTACATTTCTGAAACAAAAATACTATGAAACAGGTAGCAAATCGGCAAAATTACTAGCCTACAAATTGAGGAAACAACAAACGGAGAGAGCAATCTACAAAATCAGAGACCCAGTATCAAAGGAAATAAAATTTAGAATTCAGGATATTCTTAAATGCTTCGAGAACTACTACAAGAACTTGTACTCCCTCAAAAAACATAAAAACGCATCCGAAGCATTCTTAAACACATTAAACCTTCCCCAACTTACTGAGTCACAAAATAAAACACTACTGTCAGAAATACAACCTAAAGAATTAGAAAAAGCAATTATGAAACTTAAAGCTAACAAATCCCCAGGAGCAGATGGCTATACAGCAGAGTGGTACAAAACCTTTAAACAGCAACTACAGTGGGGTAAAAAAGTATTTAGTCAGCCACCAATTGTGCACGTTCTCCCACTTAAAAGATGAGAGAGGTCTCCAATTTTCATCATAGGTATACCTCAACTATGAGAGACAAAATGAGAAAAAAAAAATCCAGAAAATCACATTGAAGGATTCTTAATGAATTAATTGGTAAATTCCTTGGTAAAATAAGTATTTGGTCACCTACAAACAAGCAAGATTTCTGGCTCTCACAGACCTGTAACTTCTTCTTTAAGAGGCTCCTCTGTCCTCCACTCGTTACCTGTATTAATGGCACCTGTTTGAACTCGTTATCAGTATAAAAGACACCTGTACACAACCTCAAACAGTCAAGACTCCAAACTCCACTATGGCCAAGACCAAAGAGCTGTCAAAGGACACCAGAAACAAAATTGTAGACCTGCACCAGGCTGGGAAGACTGAATCTGCAATAGGTAAGCAGCTTGGTGTGAAGAAATCAACTGTGGGAGCAATTATTAGAAAATGGAAGACATACAAGACCACTGATAATCTCCCTCGATCTGGGGCTCCATGCAAGATCTCACCCTGTGGGGTCAAAATGATCACGAGAACGGTGAGCAAAAATCCCAGAACAACACGGGAGGACCTAGTGAATGACCTGCAGAGAGCTGGGACCAAAGTAACAAAGGCTACCATCAGTAACACACTACGCCGCCAGGGACTCAAATCCTGCAGTGCCAGACGTGTCCCCCTGCTTAAGCCAGTACATGTCCAGGCCCGTCTGAAGTTTGCTAGAGAGCATTTGGATGATCCAGAAGAGGATTGAGAGAATGTCATATGGTCAGATGAAACCAAAATAGAACTTTTTGGTAAAAACTCAACTTGTCACGTTTGGAGGAGAAAGAACACCATACCTACTGTGAAGCATGGGGGTGGAAATATCATGCTTTGGGGCTGTTTTTCTGCAAAGAGACCAGGGCGACTGATCCGAGTAAAGGAAAGAATGAATGGGGCCATGTATCGTGAGATTTTGAGTGAAAACCTCCTTCCATCAGCAAGGGCATTGAAGATGAAACGTGGCTGGGCCTTTCAGCATGACAATGATCCCAAACACACCGCCTGGGCAACAAAGGAGTGGCTTCGTAAGAAGCATTTCAAGGTCCTGGAGTGGCCTAGCCAGTCTCCAGATCTCAACCCCATAGAAAATCTTTGCAGGGAGTTGAAAGTCCATGTTGCCCAGCGACAGCCCCAAAACATCACTGCTCTAGAGGAGATCTGCATGGAGGAATGGGCCAAAATACCAGCAACAGTGTGTGAAAACCTTGTGAAGACTTACAGAAAACGTTTGACCTCTGTCATTGCCAACGAAGGGTACATAACAAAGTACTGAGATGAACTTTTGTTATTGACCAAATACTTATTTTACCGAGGAATTTACCAATTAATTCATTAAAAATCCTTCAATGTGATTTTCTGGATTTTTTTTTTCTCATTTTGTCTCTCATAGTTGAGGTATACCTATGATGAAAATTGGAGACCTCTCTCATCTTTTAAGTGGGAGAACTTGTACAATTGGTGGCTGACTAAATACTTTTTTGCCCCACTGTATCTCCTCTCCTCCTGAAAACATTTAACTATGTCCTCCACACAGGGGAAATCCCCCCCTCCTGGAGAGAAGGGGTCATTGCAGTCATACCTAAACCTGAAAAGGATAAACTAGACTGCTCCAACTACAGACCAATCAGTGTGTTAAATCAGGAATATAAGCTTTTTACCATTTTTACCACTATCCTTGCCAAAAGATTAGAAAATATACTGATGTGGGCGGTTCGGTTAACCTCCACAATAGATTAAGGACACTCAGCTCTCTTCTCTCGGTTTTTCCCGCTGCACTACTGAGATGTAATGTGCCATGCATGTATTGTGATGCAATGTGCCATTCATGTATTGTGATGTAATGTGCCATTCATGTATAGTGTTCATGTGTCCTGTCCTTACTGTGACCTAGAGACAGATCAATATGTAGATGTGCCTTGTAACCTCTTTGTCCTGCACCTGGAGCAGAGGCTAGCAAATCTGCCTATTGTTATGTAGGTCTTACAAATGCAAATGTCTCATGCCTGTTCTGCAGTCCCTTTGATCGTACCAACTGCTGTGAATCCGCTCTTTGATGTATTGTCTGAGTTGGGTATAAATACTGCACAGGTTCTGTAACTCGCTCTCTCAATTCCACTTCCTCAACTGCTGCTGCTGGACACAGACTTTGTGTCCTCCTTCTCCGAGAGCCGTGGGCTCGCTCCCGGCGCGCATGCACGGCGCCGGGAGCGGAGCTCATGACGGCGGTATGATTAATAAAACCTGCTTAAAACCACAGCATCGCTGCTTATTTTTTATCATCCGCCGCACTGGTGACCCCGAAGACGCACACGTTTTGTGCGATGCAACCTTCTGATCTGGACAGCTGCACTGGTGACCCGTTCTGCATGATGAGATCTGCACGTCTGAGATCTGCTCATTCACGCTGGACCGGCCGTGCTCGCAGCTCCTCCACACGAGAGCGCAGGCACCTTGTCCCTTCTCCACGACGGCAACCTCCAGGGCCGGTGGAGAACGCAACACGTGGACCTGAATGCACCACGGCCGAGCGGTGCCCAAGATCGTCTATTCCCTCCCACCGCTCCAATGCATCTGCACGAGCCTGAGGGACAAAAGATCGTCTATTTCCTCCCACCGCTCCAAGGCACCATGGCCAAGCTGCAGCCACAGCTCAAACCTGGATTTTATCCCCACCAAGATTCTGCACCCTGGTTCTCCTCTCCAGCTGACCCACCCACACACGGAACCCCGGCACACGCACCGGGGAGTTACGAGGACGGCGCATCACGCACGGGACAATAACGGCTTCAGAGACCCCCACCTCCTGCACTGCTGCACACAGGCCCTTCAGGGTTGTGCGTTCACCTGAGGCACGCAAGCAACTTGTCACAGGATTTACTGATGGTCTCAGCCACGGCGCACAAAGGGATTTCAGCCGTCAGCTGTTCCCGGGGATTTAGGGTTGCTCCTGCACCGAAAGCCAACAAGCCAAGTCCCTCTGCTTCTTTTTTTTCTCTTACAGCCACTACGCAGCCTCGCCGCTCCTGTTTTCTTCACGGCCACGAGAGGAGTCAGAGACTAATTTTTCTCCTTATGATCTCCGCACGTGCAACGGGACAGCCCCTCGACGAGCGGAGCAGCAAGCAATTTTTGCGCGGCTCGGACGATTTCACCGTCCCCCTGCCGGCACTTACTACCCCCCTCCTCCCTCCCCCTCCGCCTGCAGTGAGCTTCTCCCACAGCTCGCTCCCATAGAGGGATTATCGAGGTCTCGGCCCCCTGCCGTGCCCTCTGGGGGGGAGCGTGTGGGCGGTTCGGTTAACCCCCACAACAGATTAAGGACACTCAGCTCTCTTCTCTCGGTTTTTCCCGCTGCACTACTGAGATGTAATGTGCCATGCATGTATTGTGATGTAATGTGCCATTCATGTATAGTGTTCATGCGTCCTGTCCTTACTGTGACCTAGAGACAGATCAATATGTAGATGTGCCTTGTAACCTCTTTGTCCTGCACCTGGAGCAGAGGCTAGCAAATCTGCCTATTGTTATGTAGGTCTTACAAATGCAAATGTCTCATGCCTGTTCTGCAGTCCCTTTGATTGTACCAACTGCTGTGAATCCGCTCTTTGATGTATTGTCTGAGTTGGGTATAAATACTGCACAGGTTCTGTAACTCGCTCTCTCAATTCCACTTCCTCAACTGCTGCTGCTGGACACAGACTTTGTGTCCTCCTTCTCCGAGAGCCGTGGGCTCGCTCCCGGCGCGCATGCATGGCGCCGGGAGCGGAGCTCGTGACGGCGGTATGATTAATAAAACCTGCTTAAAACCACAGCATCGCTGCTTATTTTTTATCATCCGCCGCACTGACGGACTTAATTCATTTAGACCAAACAGGTTTTATAAGACAAAGACAGACACAAGACAACATTAGATGCACTTTACACATAATTCATCATATAAAAAAATATAACTTAAATGCAGCTATATTGGGATTAGATGCTGAAAAAAGCATTTGATTCGGTTGACTGGTCTTTCCTATATAGAATCTTATCCAGTTTCAATTTTCATAACAACTTCATGAGAACTATCCAGGCATTATATAAAAAACCAACAGCTAAAATAAGGATTAACGGTAAATTATCATCATCTTTTGAACTGGAAAGAGGATGTCTTCAGGGCTGCCCCTTGTCTCCACTGCTCTTTGCAATCTTCATAGAACCTCTGAGCCAATGGATAAGACAGAATCAAAAAATTCAAGGTATTACACTTGGTCAGAAGGAACATAAAATAGCACTCTTTGCTGATGACATTTTAATATACCTGGGGCAGCCGGACACCTCTTTTCCAGAACTAATCTCAGTTTTTTCAGAGTTTGGAGATTTATCGGGGTACGAATTAAACATGCATAAAACCCAAGTTTTAACATTCAACTATGACCCAAATCAATATTTACTAAGCAAACTCAAAACTAACTGGGAGATGGAATCTATGAAATATCTGGGGGTCAATATCCCGAAACAACTCAACAATATTATAACACTAAACTATGATCCACTGATGGCAAAAATAAAATCTGACCTAGCAAGATGGAATATGATACCATTCTTGAGTACTGCACAAAGAATTGAAGCAGTCAAAATGAATATGCTTCCACGTCTTCTATACCTTTGGGCTGCACGGTGGCGCAGTGGTTAGCACTGCGGCAGCACAGTTTACCCTTGGCCGGGGGATTGTGGGGATCGTGGGTTCGATCCCAGCCCCCGACCAACAGTGATCTGTGTGGAGTTTGCATGTTCTCCCCGTGTTGCGTGGGTTTACTCCGGGATTTCTCCGGTTTCCTCCCACATGCCAAAAACATGCATGTTAGGTTAATTGGCTGTTCTAAATTGTCCCTAGATATCTGTTTCCTATAGGCCCTTAGAATAGAGGGTTAGTATTAGTGAAAGCGCTTTGAGTGGTCTTTGTGACTTGAAAAGCGCTATATAAGTGCAGGTTAGTTAGTTAGTTAGTTAGTTTTCCAAACAATACCGGTAGAACCTCCCAAAAAAACATGGCAAGAACTGGACAGAAGGATCTCAAGATTCATATGGCAGGGCAAGAGACCTAGAATCAGATATAGAACCCTACAGCTAAACAAAGACAAAGGTGGGCTCGCGCTGACAAATATCAGGGACTATTTTAAAGCCTCACAAATTAAAACTTTAGTAGAGATATGTAACCCAGTCTACACTGCACAATGGAAGGAGATGGAATGCCAAATAACAAGTGACATCCCCCTAAAGGCGATAATAGGGAACAATGCCTTACCTAAACTTTTGAATAACACTAACCCGTGGATAGAGACCCCTCTAAAAATTTGGTTTAAGATAGTCAGAGAGATTCAAACTAAAGAACCCTATCGATTACTGCAATGGATTGCCTATGATCAAGACTTTACTCCTAATAAAACAGACACTAGATTTAAAAAGTGGAAAGAGAACGGACTGATAAAATATTACGATTTTTTTAAAGGGCAAATTTTAAGAAGTTTTGAAGATTTGAAAAAACAAGGTCTAATAAATCAAGACCCTTTCAGGTTCTTTCAGCTTAGACACCACATAAACAAAATACTTAAAAAGGAGGATTTGGAAAGGGCCCAGTCAGGTGTTCTGAAGGTCTTCTTAATGGCATATAAAGGGATCCCAGGGATCAGATACATTTCTAAAATATACCAAGGTTTTCAAGACTTACAAGGAGACAGCACATCACATATAAAAGAAAGATGGGAAAAAGAGGGGAATTTCACTTTACAACTGGAAATATTTAAAAAGCTAAATAAACAGCAATGGAAAAGTACCTCATCCCTGCAGTGGAGAGAATTTGGATGGAAAAATTTGGTAAGATTTTTCAGAACACCTTTACAAAACAAATTTACTCATAAGGGGTTGAATTGTTGGCGGTTGTGTGGTGATGAGACTGCAAATCATTTTCATGTGTTTTGGTCATGTCCAGTTATCCACCAATATTGGACCAATGTACAGACAATATTGGGGAAAATATTCAAAATAAAAGTTCCCTTTTCTTTTGTAACTTTGTATTTGGGTTTACTACCTGAATCACTGGAAAGATGAGGAGAAAAATACTTATTCACTGTTTTAATATTGGCAAGTAAAAAAGCTCTAACAAAAAAATGGATGTTGAAGGACTGTCCTACACCTGAAGATTGGATTAACGTGATTCAAGACATTTATTCGATGGAAAAGTTGACATTTGCACTGAGACAGGACATGGATGGGTTCTTGAACTTTTGGCAACCCTGGAACGCATATGTGTCTTCCATTAGATCTAATCTTTGATAAATACCATTTCAATAATGGCACCTCTCTTTGTTCCAACACTACTCAGATACTCTTTCATTTTTATTTTTTTTTCTCTTTTGTTTTTGTTTTATTTTCTCCTGTTTTCTTTTGTTAGTTTTTTTGTTTTTTCTTTAATTTCTCTTTTTCTTTCACTTAAAAAAATTGTAATAATTGTAATAATGTGTTGTAAAGGTGTTGTAATAATTACTCTTCCAATGTTGTCAAAAAACAAAAAAAAGGGAACATGTGATGAAAATGTAAACAATGCAATGCTGTAATGACATGTATACCCTTTATAAAAACTTAAATTTAAAAAAAAAATGGAGGTAGCCATCCTCTGTACTTGTCTGGTGTACAGGGATGTCAGGCTCAGCTGTGACTCACCAAGCAAACGACTGGACCATCTAACTACCTGATCCAAGGATTTCCTCTGTTTCAGTTTTATCTGACCAAACCATGACACTAAAGAAAAGGATAAAACAGATTCAATAAAAACCCGATAAAACATTGTCATTATGGTTCGGTCAATTTGGAAGCGTGCAAGTTTTCTCAAGCAATGCAAATGTTGCTGACCCTTTTTGCACACCCTTTCACAGTTCTCTTCAAAGTTTAAATTACTATCAATAATCATCCCAAGATATTTGTAGGATTGTACACATTCGGTGGTCTGGCCTTTTAGTATGGTGACTTTGTGTCTGGGAGTTTTCCTCCTAAAGTCAATAATCATGTCTTTAGTTTTTGTTGTATTCAGCTGCAGGTAGGAATCCTCACACCAGTGAACAAAATCATCAACTATTGGGCCGTGGCCACTCTCACCATCCTGGAGGAGACTGACAATAACTGAGTCATCAGCATACTTTATGATGTGTCTGTTGTTATGTCTGCTCCGACACATGTTTGTGTACAGGATGAAGAGTAGTGGTGACAACACACACCCCTGAGGAGAGCCAGTAGAAGAGCACTTTAGGTCAGACAATGTACCATTGACCCTTACTCTCTGCGTCCTGTTGGTTAAGAAATCCAGAATCCAACCCACCAGATTATTGCTCAAATCAAATTGTTGCAGGAGCCTTTTTACTAAGATATGAGGATGAATTGTATTAAAGGCGGAGGAAAAGTCCACAAATAAAAGCCTGGCGTGTGTCCCATTAAAATCCAGATGTTTAAAAAGCATGTTAAACAGAGTGACAGTGGCATCCTCCACTCCTCTGTGAGGCCTATAGGCAAACTGCAGAGGATCTAATGCATGCTCAGTCTGCTTTAGGACCTCACATCTGACCAGTTTTTCAAAAATTTTCATTAAAATTGAAGTTAAAGCAACTGGTCTAAAGTCGTTTACCGTTTTAGGACAGCTGGATTTTGGAACGGGAACAACCACGGCTTCTTTCCAGATCTTAGGCACATGTTGTGTTTGTAAGGACTTATTGAAAATGTAATGAAATATAGAACTCAGTTCATGTGCACAGGATTTTACCAAGCGCCCACATATATTATCAGGGCCCTGACTTTTGTTCACTTTTACAGCACAGAACTCCCTTTTAACATCCTGCACCTCAATATTAAAGTGCTGATTGTCTTTGAGTTTCTGTTTCAAATCTTGGGTTTCAGTGCTAAAATCAAAGGAGTCAAAACGACCATAAAAACAATTAAGAGCATTAGCCAGCTCTGTCAGAATTAAAACCATCTAAAAACACACGATTACTGCGCTCTGTGCTCTGAAGGCCTGCAATAGTTTTCATACTGGCCCAGGCTGAACCAAGTTTCTTTGTTGCCATCTTGCTTTCCAATTCTGATTTATAATTCTGTTTTGCTCTTAAAATTTCGGACTTCAGCTCTTTTGTGGCAACCTGTAGTTCAGAAACAGACCCCTGTTTAAAGGCAAGTGCTTTCCTCTGTAAGCAGGATTTAACTGATTTTGTAACCCACGGCTTGTTGTTGGGATATATTTTGACACGTTTATGTGGAACGATCTTATTTTTACAGAAAGCCATGTATGAGCATGTGACGTCCACCAAAGAGTCCAAATCATCCCCGCAGGCCAGTGTGAACATCTCCCAGTCTGTACAGTCAAAGCATTCCTGGAGGCTGTGCACTGAATCCTCTGCCCACACATCAATGTCTCTCGTCTCTACCTTGCCTCTTCTGAGAGCAGTTTTATATGTGGGCAGCAAATGTACACAGTTGTGATCTGAGGATCCTACAGGAGGAAGGGAGAGTGATTTATAGGCCCTCTCTATGGATCCATAGCACAGGTCCAATGTCTTTTTTTGCCTGGTTGGGCAGGAGACATACTGATAAAAGTTTTTAAGTGTCTTCTTTAAAGAAACATGATTAAAATCCCCAAGAATGAAGTTTGGCGCCTCTGGAGAAATTGATTGCAGCTGCTGGATCACATCAAAGATGGTGCTGCAGGCGGAGTCAGCGTCTGCCCTTGGGTGAATGTACACAGTTGTGATGAAAAACTGGGGGAACTCGCGAGGCAAATAAAAGGGGCGTAGTGACACAGACAGCAGCTCCACATCGGGTGTACAGATGCGCTCTCTGACCGTGACAGATGTGCAGTACTGCTTATTAATGTATAAACATACGCCGCCCCCCTGACGTTTCCCCGTTACCTCTTCCTGCCGATCCGAGCGCAGTGGAGCTCCAAAGCTGTCAATCCACAGGTCTGCGTCTCGGTCATGCGCATTAAGCCAAGATTCGGTGAAGGCCATGACGCAGCAGTTCTTAAAGTCCTTCTGGTAGCGTACATTCCCTTGAATTTCATCCACCTTGTTTCTCAGAGACTGTACATTCCCAAAAATCATAGAAGGAAGAGGAATGTTACCAAACTGACATCTTCTCAGGCGCAATTTCACACCTCCACGCTTTCCGCGTTTCCTTCTTCCGTCTCTCCCGTCTCTCTTTTCACCGCTGTGTCTGTCTCTCAAAATAAAGTCCGGCAGTTGCGGCTTAGGCTCAATCACAGCCGCTGCATCAACCGTGTTTAAATGCAGCAACATGTCCCTGGAATAATGTATCCTGCCCGCCATGATGCCGAATGCGTTTACTTCAGAGACAAAGAGCCAGAGGACAAGTAGCAGCAATACAAAAAAGGGGAGGTAGTCCATGTTGATGGAACCAGGGAGCTCTTCACCATACAGTCCACAAACATTCCAGGACAGAAACGACACAGAGAATATCGTAAAAACACATTAAAGTGCATAAAACAAGACACACAGACGGACTTTTTCACCAGCTGCCGGTCGCGTGCATATATGTATGAGCAGTTCTGAATGACAAATCCCTTCTAATGAGACAGAAGCAATTTAAATTGGGTTTGACCTTCTTACAAATGTAATGCACCTGCTTGTCAAATCGCAGGTTCCTGTCTAGAATGATCCCTAAATACCTGACCTCATTCACTTCAGTAAGCACCTCCTTTCAAATTTTAACACCAAAAACATCATTCATGGGCCTGTTTCTAATAGAGATACACATAGCAACAGTTTTTTTGACATTCAAGGTTAAATGCGACAACACAAGCCATTTAGAGATGTTCTGTAAAACCTGGGTCAGATGCTCAGCTGCCATGCTAGCCGTTTTGGCAGACAAATAGATTACGGTGTCATCAGCATACATCTGGCAGTTGGCACCTGAGCAACTATCGGGCAAGTCATTGATGTATATTGTGAACAACAATGGCCCTAGTATAGATCCTTGTGGTACTCCCATGTTATTTGTGAGCAGCCCAGATTTCTCCCCATTGACCTTGACACATTGTTCTCTCCCCTCCAGGTATGACCTAAACCACTGTATTGCCTCAGCTGAAATCTTGAGGTCTTTTAACTTTGACAATAGGACAGTGTGGTTTACCGTGTCAAAGGCCTTTTTTAGATCCAGAAACACGGTCCCCACAACATGCCCCTTAACCAATAAAGCCTTGACCTTCTCAGTAAAATAAAAGTTAGCTGTTTCTGTGGAATACTTAGGTCTAAACCCAAATTGCTGTGAATAAAGTAATTGGTTGGACTCTAAATGTTCTATCAATTGATCAGCAACAATCTTCTCCAAAATTTTTGAGACTATGGGCAATATGGCAATTGGCCTGCAGTTGCTTGCTAAGTCCTTGTCTCCCGACTTATAGACCGGGGTAATTACTGCTGTCTTCCAATTCTCTGGAAAGGTATTTGTCCTTACTGGCAAGTTAACTAAATGAGTAATAGGCTCCAACAGACTATTCTGGTGTTTCTTAATTAAGGCAGCATTTAAGTTATCAACATCCTTTGTCATAGAGTTATTCATTTTCCCAAAAATCTCTTTAACTGCATCACTGGATACCTCTTTAATGCGAAAACTGTTGTGAACATTAACATGTTCCTTAGAGGATAACTCAGGCGGTCTAAAATAACTTGCCAATTTACGAACGGATTCAGTGAAAAAACAGTTGAAGACATTGGCCATGGACTCATTACTATCAATGAGGTTATCATCTACCTTGAGGCTACTTATTTTTGAATGCTTTTGTTTACTCGAATTTGTTAATCTATTAATGTGTTGCCAGAGTTTAGAACTGCTCCCACTGGCCTCCTCAATTAGTCTAAGGAAGTAATTAGTCTTAGCTTTCCGAAGCTCAGACACCACTTTGTTCCTTAGACTAGTGAAAATGAAATGGTCAGTGTTGGTTTTAGTGACCAGAGACCTTTTGAGAGCAAGATCTCTCTTTTTCATAAGCTGAAGAATGTCCTTATTAAACCATGGGAGGGAGCATTTCTTAGGTCTGCTTTTCCAGGTTCTTGTGTATTTTTTTTTCCACAATATCTTTATTGAACCTTTTTTTTTTTTTTTAACAAACATGATACAAACAATCAAACACTAACACTAAAGTACGACAAAAAAAAAAAAATACCCTAAAAACACCAACAACCACCAACAAAATCAAGTCTTCAACAATGCTCCTCTGTTTAGTCTAGACAATCCAATACATTAGTATACATATTATGTTCACCAGTTTGGAATTTACAAGGTCCACACACATCATTCACCTTCTTCTTCAAGAGTTATGTTTAAATTTTTTACATAATCAATAAAAGGTCTCCATATATTCTCAAACACAATTTCCTTTGATTTCAGTATATATGTTATTCTTTCTAATGGAAGGTTTGTTAACATCTGTCTTAACCACTGAGTCACATCTGGTCTATGAGTCTTTTTCCATAATAGTGCAATACATTTTTTGGCATTAAGCAAACTGAGGTCTATGAATGTTCTTTCACTTTTATTGAAATTATGCTTTTCTGGGTACAGACCCAACAAAAACAGTTTAGGATTCAATATGATTTGTTTTGAGATTATTTTTTCAATTGTTACCCTCACCTCCTCCCAAAACATTCTTATTAATCTACATTCCCATAAACAATGAAATAGGGTTCCTTTACTTTCCATGCATTTTGTGCATGTATCTGGTATATTTTTGTTATATCTATTTAACTCCTCCGGTGTAACATACATCCGCATTAACCATTTGAAATGTATCAATTTAAGGCGTGCATTTATTGATTTGGTTTGAGCTTCTGTACAAGCCAATTCCCATTGTTCCTCTGAAATTTCAATTTGCAGATCTTCTTTCCAGTAGTTTAATCTTTTCAGTGAATTTTCACTTGAAGATAGTGTCAATGAGTTATAAAACTCTGAAATAATACCCTTTCTTTTACTATCTTTCATCATCATTTTTTCCAAGGATGAATAAATAGGTCGAGTGAGAGCTTTATTTTGATTTGATCGAATAAAGTTTCTAAGTTGAAGATATTTAAAAAAATGTGTTCTATTGAGATTAAATTTGATCCTCAGCTCTTCAAAAGACATTATGTTGTCTGCACATGGCAAATATAAATCCTGAATCTTTTGTATCCCTTTTAAATTCCATACTTTAAATACAGCGTCCGCTCTCCCTGGTTTAAAATATTGATTACCCCATATTGGACTAAATTGTGACAATAACTGTGGTTCTTTTAAATAGTTTTTAGCTTCACACCATATTTTGATCATATGCTTTACAAATGGATTTTTAACTTGTTTTTGTAATTTTTTTGCCGAATCTGAGTATATGAATATGGGAAGAGGTAAAGGTAAATTGTATGATTCCATTTCAGTCCAGTGAGGGAGATCATTTGATGAAAAATAATATGTCATAGACCTCAGTTGTGCCGACCAATAATACAACATAAAATTTGGACATTTCAGACCTCCACGATCAAATGGTAAATATAATAAGGACAAACGTAATCTAGCCCTCCTGTTGTTCCATATAAATTCCACTAACTTTTTTTTTATTCTTGAGAATAGATCTAAAGGTGGTGATAAGGGAATGTATTGAAATAAATAAAGTATTTTAGGTAAAATATTACTTTTAAGTATATTGATTCTCCCGATCATCGACATTGGTAGTGACATCCATCTCTGAGTTAACTCATTGATATCTGACATTAAGGCTTCATAGTTGACACTGGCGACTGATTCTAGCTTAGGCATAATTTGGATTCCTAAATATTTAAACTGATTTACAACATTGAATTGATTTACCTCAGGGGCTGGGTAATTTCTCTGGGTCTCATTTAGCATTAATATTGAAGATTTAGTTTTATTTATTTTATATCCTGATATTTCCCCAAAATTCTTTATTAAATTCAACAAGGTTGGAATTGATTTTTTTAGATTCGACATAAACAAAATTATATCATCGGCGTACAGGGAGATTTTATGTTCTGTTGGTCCAACTTTAATTCCATATATTTGTGAATGTAAACGTATCGCTATCGCTAAAGGTTCAATTGCCATAGTAAACAGTAAAGGTGAAAGTGGACAGCCTTGTCGACATCCTCTATTGATTTTTATTGGTTTTGAAATATTGTTATTTGTTAGGATTTCTGCTGTAGCATTATTGTATATTATTTGAACCCATTTTATGAAATTATTTCCAAGTCCAAACCTTTGTAGGACTTCAAAAAGAAAGGGCCATTCAACTCTATCAAAGGCCTTTTCGGCGTCCAATGATAGGAGAGCTGTATCCGGTGCTTCTTTATTAAAATAAATAATATTAAATAGTCTTCTTACATTATGGAAGCCTTGTCTACCCTTTATAAAGCCATTCTGATCTCGATTAATAATATTTGGTAAAATTTCTTGTATTCGTCTTGCTAAAATTTTACAGATTATCTTAAGGTCGGCGTTTAATAGGCTTATTGGTCTCATATTTTCACATTTATTAGAGGGCTTACCTGGTTTTGGCAACAGTATAATTAAGGCATTATTTATGTATGATGGTAAATTATTATTTTGAAATGCTTCTAAAACCATTTCCAAAAAAGGTTTTATTAATTTATTCTTAAATTTTTTATAAAGGTCAACTGGAAGACCATCTGGTCCTGCACTTTTTCCTGATTTCATATTATCAATGGCTAGCCCAACTTCTTCTTGACTAATTTTAGACTCCAATATCTCCCTGTTTTCATTTGGAATACACGGTATAGATAGTTCGTTCAAAAACCCATTTAGTTTTGTTAAATCAGGTTCATTTTTGGTATCATATAATTTTTCATAGTAATCTCTAAAGGCTCTATTAATTTCTAAAGGATCTATAACTACCTGTCCATTACTTATAATACTGGTAATTGGTGTTTTAATTTCCAATTGTTTAATCTGCCATGCTAATAATTTTCCTGATTTTTCACCTTGTTCATAAAAAGATTGTTTCAATCTTAGAAGACTCGAGGCAGCTCTATTCGCTGATTTTTTGTCGTATTCAGCTCTCAAAATCAGTAATTCATTCTCCAACCTTGGGTCACTTCCTGCATACACTTTTTCCTGAAGACTTTTTATTTTATGTTCCAATTTAGCTCTCTCCTCTCGAGTCTTCTTAGATTTTGATCCTGTATAACTAATAATATGTCCCCTAATAAAAGCTTTGAAAGCCTCCCACTTTACACATGCTGATGTTTGTGTAGTATTGATGTCAAAGAACTCATCTATCTGTTTTTCTATACACTTGACAAATTCCTCATCCTGAAGCCATTTATGCTGAAATTGCCATCTACCTGATTCCTTTGTCAATTTTTTATCTACATATATTAGACAACAGGGTGCATGATCAGAAATCACGATGTTATCATAAAAGCAGTTTTGAATCTTGGACCTTAATTCTGTGGAAATCAAAAAATAATCAATACGTGAGAATGTCTTGTAGGTACTGGAATAACAAGAATAGGCTTTAACTTGTGGTTTCATTTCTCTCCATATATCTAACAATCTCAATTCTTTCATAAAATGATTAATAGTCATCCTACATCCAATGTGCGTACAATCCAGTCCTGTTGATCTATCCACACCTGGATTCAATGTACAATTAAAATCCCCTGCTATTATATGTTGCCCTGTAAGTGATGATAAGATGAGAAATAAATTAGCAAAGAACTTCTGATCATCTATATTGGGACCATATAAGTTCACAAGATTTATATTTTCTAATAGCAAAGAACCTTGAATGATTACATATCTTCCAAATTTGTCTCCAGTTACATTTTTCACCTGAAAAGGAACTGATTTATGTATGAGAGTCATAACTCCCCTGGCTCGGGATGAAAATGAAGAGGTGAATACACTTCCCTGCCATCTACTCCTAATTCTTTTAACATCCTCCTCTATCAGATGAGTTTCTTGTAAAAACACAATTCTTGAACCCATGTCCTTTATTTTATTCATAACTTGTTTAAGTTTTTTTAAATTTTGTAGACCTCTGCAATTCCATGAAGTTAAATTAAGATTAACACTTTGGTCCATGATCAATAGAGAGTTTGGGATTACCTTGCAGTGTAAACATGCTCATACAGAGAAGCAAAAACATGAGTGGTTGAACATTCATCCTACAAACTACACACAAACAAATTTCCCCTTCCCACACTTGTGGCAAACCCCCCAAAATCAAAAGAAAAATTCTGTCTCCCGATATAGCCATCGACTGTTCCACACCCACGGGGAACAGCCTAAGCCACTCCTTCTTCATCCTCCCAATCACCCTAACTCTACTGCTTTTAATGACGTAACATTAACTCTCCTCTGTAGTTTTCCAACTTAACTCCAAAATTTTTAACAACTTTGTACATCATAGTTTTTTTTTTGTTTGTTTTGTTTTTGTTTTGGTTTTTTTAATATATAATACAATCTATATTTTGTAAACTTACTATTTACTTCAAGTCAGTCAGATGCCTGTGCAAATGCTTAATTATTCTACCTTATATTTTGTTCATGCTTAGCTCCCACCAGTCTCTTCTTCTTCTTTGATCTTCTTGATGAACTCCTGCGCCTCCTCTGGGATCTTGAAGATGTGGGTTCTGCCCTCATACGTGGTCAGCAGTCTCGCAGGATAGATCACACCATGACGAATCCCAAGGTTGCGCAGCTCCTTACGTACGGGATCAAACTGCTTCCTCAATTGCTGGATTCCTGTGGCCAAATCTGGGTAGAACCGCACCTGCTGGTCCTGGTGTTTAATCTCTCCTTTAGCACGTGCAGCGTTGAAGATCTTCATCCTGTCTCTGTTGCTAAGAAACTTCATAATTAAGGTCCTCGGCGGTCCCTTATCTCTCCGTGGGCCAATACGATGTGCTTTTTCCAGAACCACTGCTGATTGCAACTCCTCGCTGCCCAGCACCTCCGGAATCCACTTTTCCAGAAAGGAACATACGTCCCGACCTTCTGATTCCTCTGGAAGACCCACCAGCCTCAAATTATTCTGTCTCGACCGAGATTCCAAATCCAAAATATTATCTTCCAGAGATTTATTTTTTTTTTCCAAAGTGCGCACCTTTAATTGAAGACGGGTGACGTCATCTTCAGCACTAGCGAGACGGAGCTCCATCTGCGCCGTTCGTTCTACACAGTCACCCAATTCCTTTCTTATTCCTTCCAACGCTGTCATAATCCCATCAAATCTAGAGGAAAAGTCCGCTCTCATTGAACTCATGGCAGCCATCAGCGCATCTGCGCCATTCCCCGCAAACAACGCACCGCCGCCAGCTTCCTCCGCCATATATGGAGTTTTGTTTGCTGCGTCACAGACCTGAAAGTCCGTTAATTTGGACTGTTTCGGCGGCTCGCTTTTTCCTTTTCCTGGTTTTCCAGCCTTAGGCTTCGCCGACATATCCTCGCCCAAACGCTGGGATACGTTCTGTCCCAAATGAGAGAGTTATTTGCCGATTTTTTTTCTCCAGGAGCAGAGCAGAGCGAGACACGTCCGTCCTACGTGGCAGCCATAACCGGAAGTCGGTTCTTGTGTATTTACTAAGTAAGTCGCTTAAGGTTGACATAAAATTACTGACACTACTCTTTAAGTTCGACACTTTGGTTACATTCTCCCAATTTGCATTCATTAAGTCCTGTTCAAAGTGAGCCATGTTTGATTTAGAAATACCTGTTGTGAACCTAGATTGATTTTCATTTTTAATATGGTGGACAAGGCGTTGTTTTGATAGCTTTCTTACAACCAGCGTCATGTTGTGATCTGGAAGTCCAGTAATCAAATTATGTTTATATGACTCTCTCTGGCCTATTAGTGAAAATCAAGTCAATAAGAGTTTCAGATGTCCTTGTGATACGGGTGGGTTTATCAATCAATTGTACATATCTAAATTTCCCCATAGCTGATTTCAATTTGCCTTTGGTACTTTTATCCATCCAATTAATGTTAAAATCACCGAATACAATACATTCATTGCATTTATCACAGATGGAAAGAAGACTCTTGAATTCATTGTAAAACTCTGCACCATGAGATGGGGGATTATAGACTACAACAATGTTAAAATTCATATTTGGTGATAGAATTACATTAAGTCCCAGGCACTCCAAATTTATATTCAGTTCAAGTTTGACACATTTAAGACATTCCCTTATATAAATTAGGACACCCCTTCCTTTGCTTGAGGTTCTATCATTTCTATAACAAATATCCTGGTATACTGACTAGATCATTTGATACATTACAATTCAACCAACTTTCAGAGATACATAGAAAATCCAAATTAGACTCAATAAGCATATTCCGTATCTGATCCATTTTTGGTAATATGCTTCTAATATTTAGATGACCTCGTAGCAAACCTTTAGGTTTGGATTCTGGGTTCCAGATAACTTGTGCGTGGTTTACCGTTTGGAAGAGCTTGTGCTCTCTCTGTTTTGACGATGCGCGTTGATAGGAAGTCCTTTTGTCCCTTTTGTGATTACTGTCTGATAATACATGAATGCGAACCTCAGGACTCACCCCAGTGACAGAGGCAATGACCCTGGATTCTTCCAACCCTGCAAGTAAGCAGGAATCACTGGATAACATTTTCATCGGCATTCCTCCGGGATGCAACACCGGTCGCCTCGCAGCTGTAGCGCCAGAGCCCAGACGGTTCAACACGCCATCTCCAGCAGCGGTGGTGGAACATGGCCGATCATCCATCCATGCTTTTTCCTCCAAAACCCTCCGACGGAACTCCTCTTCGGCCAGTCGACCATCACAGGCAGCGTCCGCAGGGGTTCCACAGATGACACCCGGCACCAAATGCCGGGTAAGTTGCGGAGATAATGATGTTGGTTGAAGGGGACCAATTGGCGATTCTAACGGCCTTGGAGTCAAAAACTCCATGCTCGGGGTGGAGATTTGCATGATTGCAGAAATCGCTTGTTGAAGGATAGGTCCAGGGTTGAGATGAACGTCCCCTGCTAGAAGTAACAGCAGTAGTAGAGTTTGGGCTATATGCCGTATGTGCCAGTTGATTGTTCGTCTGCTTGTACCGGTAGTTTTGCATGATGGCTTAAAAATCTGAGCTCAGCCATCATCAGAATCAGAATCAGAATCAACTTTACTGCCAAGTATGCTCACACATACAAGGAATTTTACTTATCACTAAGGTGCGCTTGTGTTAAGCGCTCCCTAATGACGCGGCAGCCATACAGGCGCCTCATACAGTGGGGGGTAGAGAGGGGGAGGGGGAGGGGGTAACACATTGGGCAGAGAGAAAAAACATAGTTATCAAAATATAACTCAAGTGAGCAAGATTGTGATCACATAGAAAAAAAACCCTCTATTGCTCACTTACCAAACAAGATACAAATCCACACATTAACAAAGCAAGAGAGAGACCAGTGTGTGTATGTCAGTCATGTGATATCAGTGTGAATGCAGTGTGAGAAGTATCAGTTACTGGTGGACAACAAAAATCCTCTCCTAGGCAACGGCTAGATGTTATGTCCATGGTGTTCTAAAACATAGATAACATGTCCACAGAGTTCATCTCTCTTTGCATGTCAGATGGTAAAAAATCATGTTAGTCACATGGTGACGCTGTCCTTGGAGAGTTCAGATTGCTGCACATCAGAATGTTTGGGTTAGAGAGAAGCCAAAACTCCCTTCTGCCTTATCTTTTCTCCTGGAGGAATGAGTTCTCCCAAGGGCGCCGAATCAAGGCCTGATGAGCACAGTTCACTTAGAGCATAGAATTTTCATCTCTCATGTGATTCTGTGCATCACAATTTACATTAACATTCACAGGCTTTAAAATCATTCCCTGGAGAGCACCCAGTGACTCTGAGATGTTTCCCACTTTCCGATTCAGTTCACCATTTGCCGCTATCAGTGCCCTCCCCAGCTGGTCGAATTGTTGGAGGAGCTTCGCCGGGTCCGCATTTTGATTAGCTCGTTCCAACTTCTTTAATTTCCGATACACCACGAAAACTCCAAAGCCAAACAGCAGAAATCCTGTGATCATGAAGCCAAACAGGTAGATGTCTTCCACATCCTCAATCGAAAGATCACACAGACACATGAGTTTCCAATTGTCCCATGAGTCTCTCACATAACCCGCAGCTGAAATGCCTGCAGGACATTTGGGCTCCCCCGGGCCCGATTTTCATAAAGAACATGTGCAAAGATTGCAGCGTAGCCATATCCTAACCAGTTCAGCCGTTGTTTTTCTGATAGAATACCAAGTGGATCCTCGATAATATAATCCATGCGATGTTGCACTTTGACGGCCACCTTCACCGGTGCGTCGCAGATGGATAAAACAGGCACCAGTAGAAGTAGGCCGCAGGCGAGAAGATACAAACCGGCGTTGTAGTGATCATGGTTTCTCTTGTTTTTACCGCACCATTTCAAAATAACATGCGATAAAATGCTTACAATCCAAAAGGATATCTTAATAATTAGGTAGATGGGATTAAAGGCAGTGTATTTAGTATATTTTTGCATGTGAGTGGAGCCAACCAGACCACTCAATGCCACTGCCGCCATCTTGTCTCGCCAACACATCTCCTCTGGGAATACAGATAAAGAAACAAATCAGGAATCTGCTGTTGCACTTTAAGTTTATCTTGGGGTGTGAGTGATTGCAGCAAAATGGAACCTACTGTATGTGTCAGTTTAGACTTCAAGATACTTTAATGAAATGCTACTTGGTTGTCTTTTCTTCCTACCAGTTCGCTCCAAGGGTCACTATGTTCCATTTTAACACCAGGTGAACTACACTGATCAGGAAATAAAGCCTTTTTTATCCTGATAAAGCTTTTACGCAACACCTGTCGGGCACTTCCAATTCATTAAAAGTAAATCAACAACAGTAAACATGACCTTCACCTTCACACAATACATTGTCTTAGATGCTAAAGCAAAACAATATCTATACTGTAAATGAAAGGAATCTCTGTCTGTGTGTGTCTGTTCCTCACATATCTCTCAAACTGTTTGTCAGACTGACCTCAGATTTTATAAGTGCTTTGCTGAGCTGGGGCAGACTGACCATCGACTCCTTGCCACTACTGTCTCCCTGCATCTCGGCCGCAATGTCTCTCCTGGGCCTGCCTGCCACCACCCCACAGACAGCGAGAAGCTTTACACTCCTCAGTTTGTCCACTGCTACTCCATCGAGGTCATGAATTGTTTTGCTGTCCTTGACCATCCAGAGAGCCTTGAGGTTACCTGGGAGCAGATTACCATCACTCTCACTCTGGCTGCCACAAATGTCCTAGGTGATCATCGCCAGAGGATTCAGCCATGGATCTCTGACACCTCCCTGGAGCTGGTTGATTGATGCCGTGAAGCCAGACTCTAGGGGAAGGACAATTACCACAAGCTGAACATAGAGAGATGCCGCAGCCTCCAGCACGATGAAGTCGCTTGGCTCCACCACATCACTGACAAGGCCAACAACAGCTTACGAGCAAGGAACCTCTGGTGTGCCTACCAGTCTGTTAAGGAGCTGTGCCACGCTGGCAAGAAACAGTAGTCGTCATCCTCCCTGCTAGCCACCAACGGCATAAGCCATAGCCACAGATCTGACGACCAAACTCCAACAATGGCGGGACCACTATGTGGGCGTCCTCTGCAAGCCCCCTCCTCCCACCTTGGATAAACTGCAGCAGTATGCCGATGCCGGTATTGAAGACAAATCGATCAGCCAAGCCCCACCCTCAATCAGTGTGCTGTCAGATACCATCAAGAAGCTTTCCTCTGGGTGAGCCCCCGGCACTGATGGAGTTACGGCAAAGATGATAAAAGCCACCTTCACCTCTGTCATCCCTCGGCTGGAATATCTGTGTCGCTTCATCTGGGCAGAAGAACGCGTACCTGGGGAGTGCAGGCACAGGGTCATTCTGTCCTTCTACAAGGACAAGGGTGACCGTCAGAGCACAGCCAGCTATGGTCCCATCACGCTGCTTTCCATCCCCGGCAAGGTAATCACCGCTGTCATCCTGAGCCACGTCTGCCCCCTGCTCCTCCCCAAGCGCTGCCGCTAGCAGACCGGCTTCACCCCTCGCTGGTCCACAGCAGACAGCATCCTTGCCTTGAGTGTCCTGGTGCAGCAACAGAGGGAGTACTGCCAACCTCATTATGCGGCCTACGTTGACCTCAAAGCTGCCTTCAACTCCCTAGACAGGAACGTCCTCTGGCAACCCTTCTGTGGCATTGGAGTCCTGTCCAAGTACCTCAACATTCTCCAGGACCTCTACTCCAACACCACGTGCGGGTTCCGCACCGAGGGTGACATGTCAGACCATTTTGTCACCACCTTAGGAGTCTGGCAGGGAGGCGTCACCGCACCAAACCTCTTTAATGTTGTGGTTGACTACTGGGTCAAGAACACGACAGAATACTGCCCCAAATTCGGAGTTGACTTCCATTGCCACTTCACAGACCTGTGCTATGCAAATGACGTGGTGCTTTTCGCCACGCATATAGACATAATCGCGGAGGCACTGGAGCTGCTTGCAGAGGAAGCATTGCCCCTTGGCCTCATCATCAGCTGGGCAAAGACAAAGATCCAGTCACTGTCAAACTTCTTGCCACCACCATCACAAGTCATTACCATCAACAACGAGCCGTTTGAGATTGCCCTTTGCAGGTCCGAGACCTGGACCCTCTCCACCACAACCACCCACCATCTGGATACATTCCATCAGACCTGCCTCTGTAACATCCACGGCATCCGATGGTTCCACCACAACACAAATGATAAGGTCTGCAGGAGGGCTGGCTTCCCCATCCCCATCTCCACCGTCATCAGAAGAGGGAGGCTGTGACTCCTCGGCCACATGGCCAGGTTGGACGACGGGGCACCGGTCAAGCAGACCCTCTCTGCCAGCGCTTGTCCGCCCCCCCAGGGCTGGCATCACCCCCGAGGTCGGCCCAGACTGTTCTGGACAACCCAGGTTGCAATAAGACCTCTGGCTGACCTCATTGCCCTAGCCCAAGATTGCCATGCCTTCAGACGATTGGCCACAATGGTCACTTAAGTGGCCAGGCGAGAATGAAGTTAAGTAAGCTGAGGTTATGAGGGTGTGCATCCCCAAGTATGGAGTTGTTCAGTCAAAATATGTAATTTTTATCAATTAAAGTTTAGCCATCACTCTGTCTCCTCATGCCCAGGCTTCTGGAAGTGTGGGCGGGATTTCAGATTGACTCCGTACTGACTGGATAATATACGGCATAATGACCAGTCACCACAGTGCTCCGTAAACAAAACAAGGAAATGAAAAGTTGCAAATTGGACCAGAAAAGATAATCCTGAAGATTTAATGCTTTGAAAATAATGTTGCCCCGATTGCATAGGTCTAAAGGATAATTTGGCATATGTGGAGAGCACGAGGTACGCCAGCGGGGACCAAGGGTCTGGCAAAGAACACGGGTGTATCCAACACAGAACACAATGGGAGAAGCAGCAGCCGGACCAGCCCAGCGGACTGCAGCTCTTTGCAGGGAGGCAAGCCCAGCCTGCCCGGTCAGTGGTAAATGAGAGTCCTGGCTGCTGCTTCAACCATATGCCACAACTGTCCTTTGCAGGACCGTGAAATTAAAGTTAATAATACTGCCATGCTTGTGGAGTGGAATGGCCAGATGAATTGTATATCATATGCGGCCACATATACATGCTTTGATGAAACGATGACCATGACCAAACTGGACACAAAAAAATTCCTAAATAATGAAATAAATAATTTTTATTTAAATATTCACTGACAAATAGGCAACACTGATGCAACAGTTGCAGCCAAACGGGTCCTTCTGCTGTTTATTATAATGCTGGGTGTTTTGTACTTTTATTTCTAAAATATAAAATAATGCCCCCCTCATGGATCATCACCTTGTCGTGGTGGTGGTGGTGTGTGTGTGTGTGTGGGGGGGGGGGGGGGGTTGCGTGCCCCAGTGATCCCAGGAGCTATGTTGTCCGGGGCAATTTGCCTCTGATAGGGTCACCCAAGACAAACTGGTCCTGGGTGAAGGGCCAGACTAAGAACGATCCAAAAGACTCTCATGATAAATTCTATATCAAAGATTCAGTGTATCCCGCCCGGTATGGGGTTACCGGGGGGCCCACCCCTGGAGCCAGGCCTGGGGGAGGGGCTCGATGGCTAGCGTCTGGTGGCCGGGTTTCCACCCATGGGACCCGGCTGGGCTCAGCCCGAAGGAGTTACATGGGTCCGCCCTCCAGTGGGCTCACCACCTGCAGGAGGGATCATGGTGCTATGTGGATTAGGTGGCGGTCAAAGGCGGAGACCTTGACAGATTGATCCCAAGCTTTCTAAACTGGCTTTTGGTATATGGAATGTCACCTCTCTGGTGAGGAAGGAGCCTGAGCTGGTGTACGAGGTTGAGAGATACCAGCTAGATATAGTCAGCCTCACCTCAACACACAGCTCCGGTTCCGGAACCAATCTCCTGGAGAGGGGGCTGGAGCTTGGCCTTTTCTGGAGTTGCCCCGGGTGAGAGGCGATGAGCAGGGGTGGGTATTCTTGTATCCCCCCCACCTTGCTGCCTCTATATTGGAGTTTTCCCCGGTGGATGAAAGGGTTGCTTCCCTGTGCCTTCGGGTTGGGAAACGGGTCCTGACCATCATTTGTGCCTATGCACCAAATTATGTTTCAGAGTACCCACCCTTTTTGGAGTCTCTGACTGGGGTGCTGGAGGGTGCTTCTCTTGGAGACTCCATTGTCCTACTGGGGGACTTCAATGCGCACGTGGGCAACGACAGTGAAACCTGGAGGGGGGTGATTGGGAGGAACGGCCTGCCCGATCTGAACCTGAGTGGTGTTCAATTATTGGACTTCTGTGCTAACCACAGTTTGTCCATAATGAACACCATGTTCAAGCATAAGGGTGTCTATATGTGCACCTGGCACCAGGACACCCTAGGTCGCAGGTCAATGATCGATTTTGTTTTCATGTCATCAGACCTGCGACCGTATGTCTTGGACACTTGGGTAAAGAGAGGTGCAGAGCTGTCAACTGATCACCACCTGGTGGTGAGTTGGATCCGATGGCAGGGGAGGAAGCCATTCAGACCTGGTAGACCCAAACGTATAGCGAGGGTGTGCTGGGAACGTCTGGCTGAGGCCCCTGTCCGGGACGTCTTCAACTCCCACCTCCGGAAGAACTTCAACAACATTCCAAGGGAGTCTGGAGACATGGAGTCTGAATGGGCCATGTTCTCCACCTCCATTGTTGAAGCGGTGGCCCAGAGCTATGGCCGCAAGGTGGTCGGGGCATCTCGTGGTGGCAACCCCTGAACCAAGTGGTGGACACCAGTGGTGAGGGGGGCCATTAAGCTGAAGAAGGAGTCCTATCAAGCTTGGTTGGCTTGTGGGACTCCCAAAGCAGCTGAGGTGTACCGGCAGGCCAAGTGGAGTGCAGCTCGGGTGGTTGCTGAAGCAAAAACTCGGGTATGGGAGGAGTTCAGTGAGGCCATGGAACAAGACTTTCGGTCGGCCTCAAAGAGATTCTGGCAAACTGTCCGGCAGCTCAGGAGGGGAAAGCAGCTCCCTGTCCACACTGTGTATGGTGCGGATGGGGCGCTGTTGACTTCAACTGGGGATATCGTCGGGTGGTGGAAGGAATACTTCGAGGATCTCCTCAATCCCACTGATACGTCTTCCACAGAGGAAGCAGGGTTTGTGGATGAGGGGGATGACCCGCCTATCACAGGGGCTGAGGTTGCCAAGGTGGTTAAAA
The DNA here is from genome assembly GCA_020510985.1 of Pholidichthys leucotaenia. Lineage (NCBI taxonomy): Eukaryota > Metazoa > Chordata > Actinopteri > Cichliformes > Pholidichthyidae > Pholidichthys > Pholidichthys leucotaenia. The sequence continues at coordinate 223,849,312 of CM035846.1, forward strand.
ATCTCCTTAGTGGCCGGGCCCTGGGGGTGGACGAGATTCGCCCTGAGTACCTCAAGGCCCTGGATGTTGTAGGGCTGTCATGGTTGACACACCTCTGCAACATTGCGTGGAGGTCGTGGGTAGTGCCTTTGGCATGCCAAACTGGGGTGGTGGTTCCTCTCTTCATAAAAGGGGACCGGAGGGTGTGCTCCAACTTTAGAGGGATCACACTCCTCAGCCTCCCTGGGAAGGTCTATGCCAAGGTACTGGAGAGGAGAGTCCAGCCGTTGGTCGAACCTCGGATTCAGGAGGATCAATGTGGTTTTCGTCCTGGCCATGGCACATTGGACTAGCTCTTTACCCTCTCAAGAATTCTCGAGGGTTTGTGGAGTTTGCCCAACCAGTTTACATGCCGTTTTTGTGGACTTGGAGAAGGCACTTGACCGCGTCCCTCGTGGTTTTTTGTGGGAGGTGCTTCGGAAGTATGGAGTATTGGGCTTGTTGTTACGAGTTATTCGGTCTCTGTACAACCGTTGTGAGAGTTTGGTTCGTATTGCCAACACTCGGTCGGACTCATTCCCAGTGAGAGTTGGACTCCGCCAGGGCTGCCCTTTGTCACCGATCCTGTTCATAATTTTTATGGACAGGATTTCTAAGCACAGCCAGGAAATGGAGGGTGTCATGCTTGGTGACCACAGGATCTCATCTCTGTTGTTTGCAGATGATGTTGTCCTGTTGGCTTCATCCAGCAATGACCTACAGCTCTTGCTGGGATGGTTTTGCCGCTGAGTTGTGAAGCGGCTGGGATGAGAATCAGCACCTCCAAGTCCGAGTCCATGGTCCTCAGCCGGAAAAAGGTGGATTGTCCTCTCTGGGTTTGGGACAGGCTCCTGCCCCAAGTGGAGGAGTTAAGTATCTTGGGGTCTTATCACGAGTGAGGGATTGACAGATGGATCAGAGCAGCATCTGCAGTGATGCGGATGTTCTACCAGTCTGTTGTGGTGAAGAGGGAGCTTAGTTCTAAGACAAAGCTGTCGATTTACCAGTCAATCTACGTTCCTACTCTCACCTATGGTCACGAGCTTTGGGTAATGACCGAAAGAATGAGATCGCAGATACAAGCGGTTGAAATGAGCTTTCTCCGTAGGATTGCTGCACTCACCCTCAGAGATAGGGTGAGGATCTCAGTCATCCGGGAGAGGCTCAGAGTAGAACCGCTGCTCCTCCACATTGAAAGGAGTCAGTTGAGGTGGTGTGGGCATCTGATTAGGATGCCTCCTGGACGCCTCCCACTTGAGGTATTTCGGGCATGTCCCACTGGGAGGAGACCCCGGGGCAGACCCAGGACTCGGTGGAGAGACTATGTCTCCCAGCTGGTCTGGGAACGCCTTGGTATCCTCTCTGAAGAGCTGGAGCAGGTGGCTGGGGAGAGGGAAGTCTGGGCTTCTCTGCTTGAACTGCTGCCTCCGCGACCCGGACCTCCGGAAAAGCGGTAGAAGATGGATGGATGGATGGCTGGATGGAAAATGATGCACTACAATGGGTCTCAAATATTTATAAACGTGTCCTGTTATTGTACTGCATGAATTTATTGACAATACACAGAAGAAATTGAATATTACACTGAACTCCATCACTGAACAGTGATATTGTGGTGCACATATGTGGGTTTCATATGCTTCACATGTATATTACTGTATGCTTATTGTAGGCCCCACGTCTCAGAGGAACAAAAGGACTGAACCTCCTCGGGGTAACAGGAGGATGTGAAATCTGGCCTTTTGTATGCAAAGAGATGGCCTTGAGGATTTCTGACCACCAGGACTTTAGGTGGAGGCGAGAAAGACCTGGAGGGGGATACATTGTGATTTGGGATTAAAAGACAATGTGACTGTGTGCTTTGATGTCCTGGGGTTTAAAAGGGACAGATGTTGGGGGATGCATTCTCTTTTCTGTTTTTGGATGTTGGAGAATGTGAATGTGAATAAAACTGGACTTGAGAAATAAACTTAGCCTCGTCCTTCCACACTTCTCCACAATATAAACGAAAACAATTATAATGGTGACTGGACAACTCCCATTCCCCAAAGTGCAAGATACAACACTTATGAATATAAGACATAAAAGTTCACATAAGTCTGACAAACAAATAAGCAAAGGTTTCCAAAACAGTCACTATTATGAATGTCCCATCATTTTCAGTAATTAGGTATTCTGTAATTAAAGTCTTGGTCTTGTCTTGGCCTCGGCTCACTCTGGTCTTGGTAATGTCTTGTCTCGGTTAGTGCGGTCTTAACTACACAACCCTTCGTATATCTCCTGAAATCACTCACATGGAGGATGGCTTTATATCATATAATGTGTGTGTTCACAAGACATGAATTCTTGTGTTAATTTCAATTATGTCCCATAACACAAGCACATTGATATACTTTATTAATATACCATGACTGATATATTGTGATATGTTGAAACTTTATTGATATCCCATGTTCAACATAAATTCATCTGGCATGTAACACCTCATATGGGGATTCTAACGTAATACTTAAGTATCATTATTATTATTATTAGTAGTAGAAGTAGTAGTAGTAGTCATGCCAAATAATGATGCAATTGCATCATTATGTTTACAGATCCACTGGTATGTTTATTGTTGCTCTGTGTGCTGCTATCCCTTTGCTGCTTCAATCCTGTAATTTCCCCATTGTGGGATAGTAAAGGTTTATCTTATCTTACGTTGCCCACATGTAATATCACAGTAGGACTGCTGTACATCAAATGACTAGCAGATATCAGTACTCCCAAATGAGCTGTTAAATGGGGCTTCGTGTAATCAGTCTTTTGGCGAGGCAATTGGCCAGAAAGATCCAACACATTCATGAGGCTTCATCATGCCATTAGCCACGGGGAAAGGTCTGAAGGCAAAGAGCAAAACTGGGGCAAGGAACCCAGAGGAGAGCAGCTTTGGAAAGTTGAGGTGCAATGACAGCATAGGAAGTCTGACAGTCCCACAACCTAGGGCAGCTCCTCCAGATCTTAATAGGCAGCTTCCTGATAAGCTGCAGGTGGTGCAGAGAGGCAGCTGCACCTATTAGACAAGAGAGAGCTGCACATGGTGAGAGGAGAGATAGGTGCAGCATACCCACTTACCAGCTTTTACTGTAATATGTTGCCTTCAGTATCTTCAGAAATACAGTATTCCATTTCATTGCTTTCCTGATGATATTCAAGTCTATATGCCCCTCACACAAAACATCAGTAATTCATTACAGCCTCTGCTGAACTGTCTAGGTGACAAAGATTTGTCTAAAGCTGAGCTTTCTCAACTTCAATGAAAATAAAACTGAGGTTTTCTGTTTTGGAAAAACTGGCAACCCTTACTGGTATTCTTGGACTTTTGACTCCCTATTGTAGCAGGGCTGTCAGAATTTGGGTGTCATTATTGACAATTCTTTTAAGATGGACAGATTAGTTCAGTTGTCAAAACTAGTTTTTATCGAACTGCGAATGATTGCCAAAAGTGAAGTTTTATCGCCCCACTAGAGATCTACAAAAAGTGATACATGCTTTTAATTACCTCCTGATTGGACTACTGTAATTCACACTCTACTTTGGAGTAGAACAGTCCTCTGTGCACCATTTGCAGCTAGTCCAGATTGCAGCGGTTCGGCTTTTAACTGGTATAAAAAGTATGAACATATCACTCCTGTTTTATCTTCCCTTCGCTGGCTTCCTGTCCATTTTAGGATGATTATTTAAGGTTTTATTTTTTACTTTTAAAGGCCTTAAATGGACTTTTACCATCCTATTTGTCAGAACTTGTTTCCACTCATTCACCTGTAAGAGCACTGAGATCAACTAACCAGATGGTCTTAGACATATCAAAATCTAAGTTAAAACAGAGAGGTGATTGAGCTTTTGCAGTGGCTGCTCCAAGACTGTGGAAGTTTACCTGTCCACATACTGTATGCACTGCTGAGACATTAGATAGATAGATAGATAGATAGATAGATAGATAGATAGATAGATAGATAGATAGATAGATAGATAGATAGATAGATTAATTTTGCTTTCATTGGCATTTGATTCAAGCAGAGAGTAAAAACTCAACAGTTGGCCGCATTCTGAGCTGTTTTTACTCTATTTTCTGTTAATGCATTTGTATTTCTATTTATCGTGTATGTTAGGTTGTCCAATTTGATTTTAAACTCTATCTTGAGTGTACACACTTTGTTAGCTTGATTGTTTTTAAATGTGCTCTATAAATAAATTTGACTTTGACTTTTACCCAGGATCATGACACCTCTTTGCATTCCACTTTCAAACACGGCGCTACATGTGGGTCTGTAAAGCCCAAACTGGCCTACCTGTGTCAGGACATGAATACGTGCTTTCTTATGGGCAATGCACTTGTTGTTTATAAAAAAACAGTACTAGCAAAGGTGGGATGGAATCCATTGGGTGGTCCGATGACATCAGTGATGGGACGCTGTTCCAGGCAGAACTGGTGAATTGAACCCCAGTGTCCGACATCTGGACTACATTTTTTTTTCTTATTAAAGGAGTCAATGATTGCTTTTTTTTTTTTTTATTTAAGTTTTTGTAAAGGGTATACAGGTCATTACAGCATTGCATTGTTTACATTTTCATCACATGTTCCCTTATTTTTTGCTATTTGACAACAGTGGTAGGATAGTTATTACAACAACCCCCCCTTTTTTTTAAAGTGAAAGAAAAAGTGAAATTAAGGAGAATTAAATAAAAAAAAAAACAAACGAATAAACAAACAAACAGAACAGCAAAAAACAAACAAACAGAAAATTAAGTAATTAAAAGTAAAAGAGCAACTGAGTAGCATTGGAACAAAGAGCGGGACCATTATTGAAATGGTATTTGTCAAAGATCAGATCTAATGGAAGACACATATGCGATCCAGGGTTGCCAAAAGTTCATGAACCCATCCATGTCCTGTCTCAGTGCGAATGTCAACTTTTCCATCGAGTAAATGTCTTTGAATCACGTTAATCCAATCTTCAGTGTAGGACAGTCCTTCAGCATCCATTTTTTAGTTAGGGCTTTTTTACTTGCCAATATTAAAACATTGAATAAATATTATCTCCTCGTCTTTCCAGTGAGTCCGGTAGTAAACCCAAATACAAAGTTACAAAAGAAAAGGGAACTGTTATTTTGAATATTTTCCCCAATATTGTCCGTACGTTGGTCCAATATTGGTGGATAACTGGGCATGACCAAAACACATGAAAATGATTTGCAGTCCTTTCACCACACAAGCGCCAACAGTTCAACCCCTTATGGGTAAATTTGTTTTGTGCAGGTGTTCTGAAAAATCTTACCAAGTTTTTCCATCCAAATTCTCTCCACTGCAGGGATGAGGTACTTTTCCATTGCTGTTTATTTAGCTTTTCCCTTATTTCCAATTGTAAGTGAAATTCCCCTCTTTTTCCCATCTCTCTTTTATATATGATGTGTTGTCTCCTTTTAAGTCTTGAAGACCTTGTATATTTTAGAAATGTATCTGATCCCTGGGATCCCTTTATATGCCATTAAGAAGACCTTCAGAACACCTGACTGGGCCCTTTCCAAATCCTCCTTTTTAAGTATATTGTTTATGTGGTGTCTAAGCTGAAAGAACCTGTAAAGATCTTGATTTATTAGACCTTGTTTTTTCAAATCTTCAAAACTTCTTAAAGTTTGCCCCTTAAAAAAATCGTAATATTTTATCAGCCCTTTTTCTTTCCACTCTTTAAATCTAGTGTCTGTTTTATTGGGGGTAAAGTCTTGATCATAGGCAATCCATTGCAGAAGTCGATAGGGCTCTTTAGCTTGATTCTCTCTGACTATCTTAAACCAAATTTTTAGCAGGGTCTCTATCCACGGGTTAGTGTTATTCAAGAGTTTAGTTAAGGCATTGTTCCCTATTATCGCCTGTAGGGGGATGTCACTTGTTATTTGGCATTCCATCTCCTTCCATTGTGCAGTGTAAACTGGGTTACATATCTCTACTAAAGTTTTAATTTGTGCAGCTATAAAATAGTCCCTGATATTTGGCAGCGCGAGCCCACCTTTGTCTTTGTTTAGCTGTAGGGTTCTATATCTGATTCTAGGTCTCTTACCCTGCCATATGAATCTTGAGATCCTTCTGTCCAGCTCCTGCCATGTTTTTTTGGGAGGTTCTACCGGTATTGTTTGGAAAAGGTATAGAAGACGTGGAAGTATATTCATTTTGACTGCTTCAATTCTTTGTGCAGTACCTAAGAATGGTATCATATTCCATCTTGCTAGATCAGATTTTATTTTTGTCACCAGTGGATCATAGTTTAGTGTTATAATTTTGTTGAGTTGTTTCGGGATATTGACCCCCAGATATTTCATAGATTCCAACTCCCAGTTAGTTTTGAGTTAATTTAGTGAAAAATGATTTGGGTCATAGTTGGATGTTAAAACTTGGGTTTTATGCATGTTTAATTTGTACCCCGATAAATCTCCATAGTCTGAAAAAACTGAGATAGTTCTGGTAAGAAGTGTCTGGCAGTGCCCTAGGTATATTAAATGTCATCATAGCAAAGAGTGCTATTTATGTTCCTTCTGACCAAGTGTAATACCTTGAATTTCTGATTTTGTCTTAATCCATTGGCTCAGGAGGTTCTATGAAGATTGCAAAGAGCAGTGGAGACAGGGGGCAGCCTTTGACAAACATCTCTTTCCAGCTCAAAAGATGATGATTAATTACCGTTAATCCTTATTTAAGGCTGTTGGTTTTTATATAATGCCTGTATAGGTTCGAAATGAAGTTGTTATGAAAATTGAAACTGGATAAGATTCTATATAGGAAAGACCAGTCAACCGAATCGAATGCTTTTTCAGCATCTAATCCCAATATGACTGCATTTCAGTTATATTTTTTTATTATGATGAATATGTGTAAAGGTGCGTCGAATGTTGTCCTTGTGTTCTGTCTTTGTCTTATAAAACCTGTTTGGTCTAAGTGAATTAAGTCTGTCAGTATGTTTTCTAACCTTTTGGCAAGGATAGTGGTAAAAAGCTTATAGTCCTGATTTAATACACTGATTGGTCTGTAGTTGGAGCATTCTAGTTTATCCTTTTCAGGTTTAGGTATAACTGCAATGACCCCTTCTCTCCAGGAGGGGGGGATTTCCCCTGTGTGGAGGACGTAGTTAAATGTTTTCAGGAGGAGAGGAGATAGTTGCTGTTTAAAGGTTTTGTACCATTCTGCTGTATAGCCATCTGCTCCTGGGGATTTGTTAGCTTTAAGTTTCATAATTGCTTTTTCCAATTCTTTAGGTTGTATTTCTGACAGTAGTGTTTTATTTTGTGATTCCGTAAGTTGGGGAAGGTTTAATGTGTTTAGGAATGTCTCGGATGCGTTTTTATGTTTTTTGTGGGAGTATAAGTTCTTGTAGTAAATCTCAAAGCTTTTAAGAATATCCTGAATTCTGAATTTTATTTCCTTTGATACTGGGTCTCTGATTTTGTAGATTGTTCTTTCCGTTTGTTGTTTCCTCAATTTATAGGCTAGTAATTTTGCCGATTTACTGCCTGCTTCATAGTGTTTTTGTTTCAGAAATGTAAGTCTCTTCTGGATTTCTATTGTGTAGATCTCATTTATTTGATTTTTAATTTCTTTAATCTTGAGCGAGCCATTAGAATGAGTGTTGTCTTTGTGTTCTTTTTCTAGGTTCTTGAGTTCTGACTCTAGTGTGATTAGTTTTTCTTGTCTCAGTTTCTTTTGGGTTGCCAGTTTTGCAATAATTTTTCCCCTTATTACAGCTTTGCACGCATCCCACAGTATTAAAGGGGATACTTCTCCATTATCGTTTTCTTCCAAATATCTGAGAATATCTGATTCCAATTCATCTTTCAGTGGTCCTTTCAGGACACTTGAATTCAACCTCCAGGAAAATGTATTATTTGTGTATTTTTGGATGTTTAAGTCCATATAGATCGGACTGTGGTCGGAGAGATCCATCAGTCCTATTTTACATGTTTTTACTCTTCCAATGTCTCTATTAAACATAAAAAAGTAATCAATCCTTGAGTAAGATGAATGTGGCGTTGAATAAAAAGTATAATCTTTTACATTGGGGTTGAATTCCCTCCATACGTCACAGATTCCCATTTCTTTTAGTAGCATCCGAGTATTCCTATTTTGGGTGTTATTTTGATGTGAAGAATTACCTGTTGCATCCCAGTATGGATTCAGTCTTAGATTGAAGTCTCCACCACATATCACTAAACCTTGGGCTTTAGTTATCATTAGGTCGAATACATTTTTATAAAATTTCCATTTAGCCCCTGGTGGTGCATATACATTCAGCAGGGTGATATCTTCTCCCTCTAGCCACCCAGTTACCAAACTGTACCTCCTTTCTTTATCTTTGTGTTCTGATTTTTTTTCAAATGTAATTTTGGTTGATATCAATGTCGCTACTCCCCTCCTCCTCCCTGATTTATATGAAGATGAAGAGATCATTTTAAACCCTTGTCTATTGAGTTTAGTGTGTTCCATGTCTGTTAGGTGGGTTTCTTGTAAAAATATTATTTCTGCTTTGTCTTTTTTCATTTTGCTTAGAATCTTGGATCTTTTAACTGGATTCAGGATCCCTTTTACATTATATGAGGCTATTTTGGTTACACCCTGTTTCTCCATTGTATTTTCTTATTTAGTATAACAGTGTGGTGGCCCTCTTTTTTTCTACTCAGAAACTGAAAGAACATTAAGAACATAAAAAACATTAAGAACATAGTGTACGAAACTTTAAAACAAAAAACTGTCAAAAAAACTTCCTGAGCTGGGGTCTCTTTAAAGACCCTGTAAGAGACCTGATGGAGTGTAGGCTCTGAGGGAAATTCCTCAAACTCTGTTACGTGTTGAGGGCCCTCTCTTACCCCTGTAAGTTGTCCCATGTTTTTAACGTGAATTTCAGATCCCAATCCGAATTTGTAATGATTTTTTTGTTTTTTATGCCCTATACCCTATGAGATTGTGTGCACCCTCCCACCCCCATCACAGCAAACATTCACTCTAATACAGTATTTGTTAGTGTGGTGAGAACATGTGGTCCTTGTTCACATTTCTATTTTAACATGATTTTTTTTTCCCGTTAATTAAGAAGGCATTTGTTTCTAATGCTGTAACTGCTCCATGAAAGGTTTTACCACATGCGATTCTGCATCTCCTTTAATGTTTGTTACCTTGTAGGAGGGGGGTGGGAAGTGCAGAGTGACTGAAAAGAAAAATAATAAACAAAAAGGGTCGCTATTTCCTTCATGGAACTGGAAAGCTTATCTTGTAGCTCTGGGGCTGGGATTTCCCGCTGCTGGCCTCGGGATTTGTGGAAGGTCTCTGAAGTGGACCACGTTTGAGCTCTGATGTTCTCGCTCAGATCCGCTGCGGGTTTAAACACCGTTACCGGGAGTCCTCTTCTTGCCATGTCAGTTGTTGCTTCTTCCGCTGAATTATAGAGACATGACTCTTCCCCGTAAAAGACCCTTAGCTTTGCTGGAAATGGCGTCTGAAAGCGTAGATTCTGTTCCCGTAGAACCTTTTTGGCGTTGTTATATTCCCGTCGCTTTTTAAGAACCTCAGGGGCGTAATCGTGCTCCACGAAGACTTTTCTCTCATGATGCATAAATCCTTTTTTCTGCCAAGCCCGTCTTACAACCTCTTGTTTTATTTTGAAATTGGCGAATCTCACCACCACAGAACGTGGGGGCACTTCCGGGGCTGGCTTTGCGGCTAATGTACGATGGGCTTTTTCTATCTTCAAATCGGTGGTTTGTGGAATATCCAACTTCTCTCTCAATAAGGATTCCACGCATTCCGCCACTGTGTTGAAACTATCTTCAGCTCCTTCTTTCAGACCGTGAATTCTGATGTTATCTCGTCTCTGTCTTCCTTCTTGGTCGGTTAGCTTAGCCTCCAGCCTTGACTGTTTTCTGTGTAAATCCAGCACAGAATCTTCAAGCACTTTTACTCTTTCTTCAGCTTCCAAGATTCGGTTTTCGGCCTGGTCCATTCTGCTGTTCGCCCTTTTTAGATCCTCTCTGAATTCAAGAAATTCGGCCCGAAATCGTCGTATTTCGTCAAATAGCGATTTCAAGCTAATCCTTTTGTTAGCTAGGCCCAGGTCCTCGTCTTCTGAACGGAGGTCCTCCGGTTCAGATTCTGTGGCCGCTGCGCGTCCTGACCTGGGGAACGTCAGTTTCTTCTGCTTGTGGTTAGGCATGGTGTTATTGTCTTTTGATTTTTAATCTTCCAAAAATCCGTTAGGTCTGATTTTGAGGATGTTTTCCTTGGATTGAGTCTGGGAGTTTCAGCGTTAGGTTGCTATCACCATGGCGTCCAGACCGGAAGTCTCAATGATTGCATTTTTTAAAATAAAGATAAGATAATCCTTTATTAGTGCCACAGTGAGAAAATTCACAGTATTGCAACAGTAAAAGGATAGTAGCACTCAGAGCAATAATAGATTATAAAAAGTTGAATACACATTGAATTAATGCACAGTGTTGTTGCTACCTTCAATTATAATGGTATTAACAGTCTTTACTTGTGCAAAGTAGTAATGTTATGTGTGGTCTCTATGAGCACCGCAGATTGTAAAGTCTGACAGCAACAGTTAGGAAGGACCTGCAAAATCTCTCCCTCATGCACTTTGGATGGAGGAGCCTGCCACTAAATGAACTCCTCAGTGTACTCAGCATGTTCTGTATGGGGTGGGACTTGGGCTCCAGCAGAGATGATAGACACCATCCTTATCTCTCTTATCACCTCCACTGGGTCAAGGCAGACCAGACCAGAGCTGGCCTTCTTGATTAGCCTGTTCAGTCTCTTCCTGTCGGCAGCTGTGATGATACTACCCCAACAGACCACTCCATACATGATGGCTGATGCCACCACAGAGTCATAGAAGGTCTTCAGGAGTGGCCCCTGCGCTCTAAAAGACCTGAGTCTCTTCAGAAGGAACAGCCTGCTCTGTCCCTTCTTGTAAAGCACGTTAGTGTTGTGTGACCAGTAAGATGTCACCATCTCAGGTGAACACACAGGTACTTGTAAGATGTCACCATCTCAGTGTCTGTTCCCTAGATGTTTACTGGTGCTGTGGGGGAGTGTCTATACCTGCAGAAATCCTCCACCAGTTCTTTGGTCTTCCCTTTGTTGTTCTGGAGGCAGGTCCACAGGCACCAGGCCATAAAGTCCTGGGTCAGTCCTCTGTACTTCGAGTCATCCCCACCAGAGATGAGACCAATGATCACAGACTCATCAGAGAACTTCTGCAGGTGACAGTGTAGTATGTTGTGTGAAAAGTCAGCAGTGTAGAGGTTGAACAGGAAGGGAGCCAGAACTGTTTCCTGTTGGGCCCCACACTGCAGATGATCATGTCAGACACACAGTCCTGGGCCCTCGCAAACTGTGGGCAGTCTGTGAGGTTATCCAGGATCAGAGATGACAGGCTTTACAATAGCAAATAAATGAAGATCCAACTTTGCAAGAGTTGATTCAGGAAAACCATGAAGAAGATCCACAGCACTCTGCAAACTGGTAAAGGTGGATTCACACGACAATGTTTGGACTGACTTTTACTGATGTTTTGGCAAACGTCTGGCTCTGCTGACAAAAGTTAATGATAATTGGTGTTTGATAGCAAACGCTGGCGAAAGTTTTCCATCCATCCATCTTCTTCTGCTTAATCCTTTTTGGGTCACGGTGGGGGGGGGGGGGCTATCCCAGCATCTTTGGGCGAGATGGACAGATCGCCAGTCCATCGCAGGGCCAACACAGCGAGACAGACAACCATTCACTCTCACAGTCATACCTAAGTTGTGTTCTTTGAAAATTTTCAGCATGCTGAAAATTTGCCGACGTTTGGAAATACACATTAGTGAAAGGTGTGCTCACTTTGTAAAAGTTCCTGAGCACTGGCTAGGTTTTATAGAGTTTACCTAAGTTTGCCTAAGTTAAAGCTGGTTTCACACTATAGTGTTTGGACCGACTTACAGACATTTCGAAAAATCAGAGAAATTAGCTAAAACGTCGGTGAAATTACATTCGTGAGCAGGTTTTGTTTTTTTTTAATCCAACACATGCCATCCTTTATGAACTTTTATGAGCTTTTGCTAGCATTTGCCAGCTTGGCATTTAGTGTTGGGAAACTTTTGCCAACTTAGGCTAGTGTATGTTTTGCTGTTGCCAACTTAGGTTAATTTAAGCAAATAAATATTCAGCACAGGTCAGCTGACATCAGCATCAGACGATGCTCATAGAAAGATCAGCATTTGTGGAGGCTTCCTGCCATTCTGGACCTGCTTTTGGAGTCAACACATCTCCCTCTGGCATACGTTTCAGTATTTATTTTTGTTTTATATTTCTATGTTGTTACTTCTGCATGCCCTTTTCCTCAGTTCATTCATTCATTCATTCATTCATTCGGAGCTGAGGAAGATCAAGGCGAGGAAGGCCTCGGGTCCGAACTGCATCAGCGCGAAGCTCCTTAAGTCCTGCGCAGACCAGCTGTGTGGGATTGTGGAGCACATCTTCAACCTGAGCCTGAAGCTGGGGAGGGTACCACAGTTGTGGAAAACATCTTGTGTGGTACCCGTGCCTAAGACTTCCCACCCCAAGGACCTGAACAGCTACAGACCAGTGGCCCTCACATCACACCTGATGAAGACCCTAGAGAGACTGCTCCTTGCTCACCTCCGCCCCCTGGTGGGACCAGTGATGGATCCACTCCAGTTCACCTACCAGCATGGCGTCGGGGTGGAGGATGCAGTGATCTTCCTCCTTCACTGTTCCCTGTTCCACCTGGAGATGCCTGGGAACACGGTGAGGATCATGTTCTTTGACTTCTCCAGTGCTTTCAACACCATCCATCCTGTGATCCCGAGGGACAAGCTGCTGTGCGCAGGGGTGGACCAGCACCTGTCATCATGGATCCTGGACTACCTCACAAACCGGCCACAGTTTGTGAGAACCCAGGATTGCGTGTCCGACACAATCATCGGCTGTATGGGGGCCCCCCAGGGAACGGTTTTTGGCTCCCTTCCTGTTCACCCTTTATACTGCGGACTTCTCACACAACACAACACACTGCCATCTACAGAAGTTCTCTGACGACTCTGCGATCGTTGGTCTCATCTCCAACGGAGATGAAGCTGAGTACAGAGGACTTATCCAGGACTTCGTGGACTGGTGCCATCGGAACTGCCTCCAGATCAAAGCGAGGATAAAGGTGTGGAAAAAGGGCTGGGATCCATGCTAGGCTAAAGGCTAACCCCTCCAGACCAGCGGTACCGTCACTCATTCGCTCTAACGTCCGCTCCCTTGAAAACAAGCTGGACGAGCTGCGTCTGCTGAGAGAAACCCGGAGAGAGTAGAGAGACTGCTGTGTGCTTGCGTTCACGGAGACATGGCTCCACGACAACATTCCTGACGAGGCCATTTAACTGGAAGATATGGCGATGTTCTGTGCCGACAGGGAAACGGCGAGCTCTGGTAAGAGCTGGGGGGGTGGGCTATGCATCTATGTTAACAAGAACTGGTGCGTTAATGCCACGTTAGTGTCTAAACACTGCTCTCCGTTGGCGGAGTTCCTTATTGTAAATTGTCGGCCATATTATTTGCCGAGGGAATTCAGCAACGTGTTTGTAGCGGCTGTTTACATAGCGCCGAGCGCTAACGCTAACGCTAATGCTAAGAAGGCACTCGGGGAACTGCACAATGCGATTAGTGAAATCCAAACTTCACACCCGGACAGTTTTGTGGTGGTTGCGGGGGATTTTAACCACACCAGTTTAAAGACTGTGCTCCCCAAGTTTAAAAAATGTGTAGACTTTAAGACCAGAGGAGAGAATATGTTGGACTTAGTGTACACAAACACAGATGCATATAAGGCTATACCCCGCCCCCATCTCGGCCTTTCTGACCACATATCCGTGATGCTGCTGCCCGCCTACAAACCTTTATTGAAGCGCAGCAGGCCAGCAGTGAAACAAATCAGAATTTGGCCAGAGAGTGCAACCTCTGCACTGAAAGACTGTTTTCTGCACACAGGCTGGGAGGTCTTCAAAATAGCAGCCTCCCAGGAAGACAAGACATATGTGGAGGAGTATGCTAAAATGGTCACCAGCTACATCGCGAAGTGCACAGAGGATGTCACTACAGTGAAGACCATCACTATGTGGGGTAACCATAAGCCCTGGATGACTGCAGAGGTGTGCTCGCTGCTTACAGCCAGGGATGCAGCCTTCAGAGCGAAGGACAGGATCGCCCTCCGCTTAGCCAGGTCTGCGCTCTCAAAGGGAATTAAGGCGGCAAAGCACGCCTATGCGGAGAAAATCCAGGGACACCTCTGTGACACTAGGAACACCAAGCAGATGTGGCAGGGAGTTCAGACACTGAGAGGCTATAAGTCTAGGCAGGGGGTCGATGATGACGACGCTTCGCTTCCAGACAGGCTTAACGACTTGTTTGCACGTTTTGAAGCATTAAACTCGACAATCAGAGGGAGGGCTAGCCCACCCCCACCATTGGTCGGACCAGCTTTTACCATCAACACAGCGGACACACGGAGGACCCTAACCAGAGTCAACCCACGTAAAGCTGCAGGTCCGGACAACATCCCGGGACGTGTGCTCTGAGACTGCGCGAGCGAGTTGGCGGATGTCCTGACTGACATTTATAACATCTCCCTGAGTCAGGCCATCGTTCCCAGATGCTTCAAGACCTCTATCATTGTACCGGTGGCAAAGAAACCAGTTGTGTCCTGTTTGAATGACTATCATCCTGTTGCACTGACACCAATTGTGATGAAGTGTTTTGAACGGCTTGTCAAACCACACATTACAGCCTGCCTCCCTGCATCACACGACCCGCTCCAGTTTGCATATCATTCAAACCGCTCCACGGAGGATGCTATAGTCACCACCCTACACTCTGCCATCACCCACCTGGACCAGAAAGACACCTATGCCAGACTCCTGTACATTGATATATTGATTTCAGTTCAGCATTCAACACCATTATTCCCCAGAGACTGATGGAGAAATTACTCCTTCTCGGTCTGAACACCGCCACATGTCTCTGGATCCTGGATTTCCTGACTGAGAGACCTCAGTCTGTCCGGGTTGGAAACATCTCCAACTCTGTCACGCTGAGCACCGGATCCCCTCAAGGCTGTGTACTCAGTCCACTGTTGTTTACACTTCTAACACATGACTGTGTATCCAGACACGAGGGGAACCAGATTATTAAGTTTGCAGACGACACCACAGTGGTGGGACTTATTCAGAGGGATGAGGAATCAATGTACAGGGAAGAAGTGAGAGACCTGGAGGGCTGGTGCAGGGAGAACAATCTGGTGATCATCGTGGACAAAACAAAGGAGATGATTATCGACTTCCGGCGGTCACAGCCTGAGCACGTCCCCCTCAGCATCGGCGGCCGTTTAGTGGAGAGAGTGGAGAACATCAAGTTCCTCGGAGTGCAGATCTCACAGGACCTGACCTGGAGCAAGAATTCCTTGGGGATCAGGAAGCGAGCACAGCAGAGACTGCACTTCTTGAGGAAACTCAAACAGGCCTCTCTCCCCATCTGCATCCTCAGGACCTTCTACAGAGGTGTGGTGGAGAGTGTTCTGACGTACTGCATTGCTACATGGTACTCCAGCTGCAGTATGTCAGACAAAAAAGCCCTGCAGAGGATAGTCAAGGGGGCTGAGAGGGTAATTGGAGTCTCCCTCCCCTCTGTCCAAGAACTTTTTCAGAACCATTGTAGGAGCAGGGCACTGAACATATTCAAGGACCGTTCTCACCCTCTGCATAAACACTTTGAACTTCTTCCATCTGGTAAACGATTCCGGAGCATCAGAGGCAGAACCACCAGACTGATCAACAGCTTTCTTCCACAAGCTGTCAGGATGCTGAACAGTTGACCCGGAATCTCTCATACACACTACTGCACCTATGGACATTTTGTATATTATTTGTATATTATAGTTAGTTAGTTTTTTCCCAAGTATGTCTCAGGGATGTGTGAATGGATGGGGGTGGGGGTGGGGGGGTGAAGCTATGTGTGAGTGTGTCTTAAATCATGCTGCTTCTATTTATATGGATGCCAAGAGAAACGCAATTTCATCTTGCCTGCACTACAGTTGTATGTACAGCAATATGACAATAAAGTTTGATTTGATTTTATTTGATTTGAAAAACTAAGGAACTGGTGGTGGACTGCCGCAGGCAAGGACAACCCCTCACAGCACCAGTAAACATCCAGGGTACAGACGTTTAGACAGTGACATCCTACAAGTACCTGGGTGTTCATTTGAACAATAAACTAAACTGGTCACACAATACCGACACACTCTACAAGAAGGGACAGCGCAGGCTGTTCCTACTGAAGAGGCTCAGGTCTTTTGGTGTACAAGGGATGCTCCTGATGACCTTCTACGATTCGGTGGTGGCATCAGCCATCACTTTTGGAGTGGTCTGCTGGGGCAGCGGCATCACAGCAGCCGACAGGAAGAGACTGAACAAACTGATCAAGAAAGGGCGGTGCTGTGACACAGTGGTTAGCACTGTGGCAGCACAGCAACTCACCCTTGCCCATGGGATCCCTGGTTCAATCCCAGCCCCTGACCAACAGTGATCTGTGTGGAGTTTGCATGTTCTCCCCGTGTCTGCATGGGTTTACTCCGGGAGTTCTCCGGTTTCCTCCCACAGGCCAAAAACATGCAGGTTAGGTTAATTGGAGACTCTAAAAGTGGCCCTAGGTGTGAATATGTATGTGAATGGTAAAGAGATAGCGCCGTACCGTGGCTGCTTCATCCATCCAGGTGGATGCCCTCAATTTCCCCTCTGGGGATCAATAAAGTATACAAAGCTAGCTCTGTCCTGGGACAGTGCCTTGACCCAATGGAGGAGACTGGAGAGAGAAGGATGGTGGCTAAGCTGTCATCTCTGCTGGAGTCCGAGTCCCACCATATGCAGGACATGCTGAACGCACTGAGGAGCTCATTTAGCAGTAGGCTACATCATCCTAGGCGCGTGACCGAGAAGTTTTGCAGGTCCTTCCTACCTACGGCTGTCAACCTTTATAACCTAAGCAGGGCTGCTCGCAGAGATTGTAAAAAAAAACTCGTTACGACCTAATAGTATTGAATGCAAAAGACACAACAAACACAAAAGGGTCCCCCTCAACTATAGTAAGTATACAACTAGGACAATATCAATCGCTGTGGAGGGTGACAATATGTATGGGTACATATTCATACTATGTGGGGTAACTAAATAGACTGTTATGTTGTTTATTCCATCTAGCTGCAATGCTCCGCACTGTGTATATATATCTATTTATTTATGTGTACATATGTATATTCACTGCTCTTATTTTATTTTCTTATCTTCTAAATTATTGCTCTGAGTGTTGCTATCCCTGTGCTTTTGCAATCCTGGAATTTCCCCATTGTGGGACTAATAAAGGCTTATCTTATCTTATCTTATTCCTCTAAAAAATAATACAATAATGCCTATCTATAGACTCCAACATTAAGTCCGCAATTAAGGAGTGGGGGCCTAGAGGTAGAGCATCCACCTCACAACCAGGAGGTTGGGGTTCAAGTCCCGGCCGGGTCATGCCAAAGACCATATAAAAATGGAACTTCCTGCCATACAGCTTGGTGCTCAGAAATAATGGAACAGAGGAGGGAAATGTGGGTGACAGTGGCTCAGGAGGTAAAGCGGGTTGTCCAATAACCAGAGGGTTGGCGGTTTGAATCCCACTCTCCCCAGTCATCCTGCCATTGTCCAAGGGCAAGACCCTTTACCCACCTTGCCTCCAGTGTCCATGACACTGGGTGTGAATATGTATAAATGTTCAGTAGTGGTCAGAGAGCCTGTTGGCACGAATTGGCAGCCACATTTCCATCAGTCTGCCCCAGGGCAGCTGTGGCTACAGAAGTAGCTTACCACTATCAATGTCTGTCTGGAGTGAATGAATATTGGACTCACTGTAAGCACTTTGAGATGTCACTTGACATGTAAAGCACCATATAAATCTAATCCATTATTATTATATTATTATTAAAATGAATGTGGATAGAATTAAAAAAAAATCTATTTAGTATATCATCATATAAATAAAATGACAGGTGATTATATTTTGACAGTTACAACTCTCCATTAAAATAACATAAAATCCCATTAAATGTCATTTACTTTTTGACACCACATCAGCGCTGTTTGATTTCACACAATGGAAGCTGAACCAACAAATCCTTTAGAATGATTATGCACGGAGCAGAAAATTAAGAGCAGTAAATTTCTCAATGAGGAGATTTTTTTTTTTTCTTTTGGGCTGTCACATTTTTGGGAGATTGTGTGTATTTTTGTCTTTTTTTTATTTAAGTTTTTGTAAAGGGTATGCATGTCATTACAGCATTGCATTGTTTACATTTTCATCACATGTTCCCTTTTTTTTGTTTTTTGACAACATTGGAAAAATAATTATTACAACACCTTTTTTTAAGTGAAAGAAAAAGAGAAATTAAAGAAAGAACAAAAAAAACAAACAAACAAAAACAAAACAAGAAAAAACAAAAAACACAAACAAAATAAAAGAGGAAAAAAATAAAAATAAAAAAAATAAAAATAAAAGAGCATCTGAGTAGTGTTGGAACAAAGAGCGGTGCCATTATTGAAATGGTATTTGTCAAAGATTAGATCTGATGGAAGACACATATGCATTCCAGGGTTGCCAAAAGTTCAAGAACCCATCCATGTCCTGTCTCAGTGCGAATGTCAGCTTTTCCATCGAGTAAATGTCTTGAATCACGCTAATCCAATCTTCAGGTGTAGGACAATCCTTCAACATCCATTTTTTAGTTAGAGCTTTTTTACTTGCCAATATTAAAACAGTGAATAAGTATTTTTCTCCTCGTCTTTCCAGTGATTCAGGTAGTAAACCCAAATACAAAGTTACAAAAGAAAAGGGAACTGTTATTTTGAATATTTTCCCCAATATTGTCTGTACATTGGTCCAATATTGGTGGATAACTGGGCATGACCAAAACACATGAAAATGATTTGCAGTCTCTTCACCACACAAGCGCCAACAATTCAACCCCTTATGAGTAAATTTGTTTTGTGCAGGTGTTCTGAAAAATCTTACCAAATTTTTCCATCCAAATTCTCTCCACTGCAGGGATGAAGTATTTTTCCATTGTTGTTTATTTAGCTTTTCCCATATTTCCAATTGTAAAGTGAAATTCCCCTCTTTTTCCCATCTCTCTTTTATATATGATGTGTTGTCTCCTTTTAAGTCTTGAAGACCTTGGTATATTTTAGAAATGTATCTGATCCCTGGGATCCCTTTATATGCCATTAAGAAAACCTTCAGAACACCTGACTGGGCCCTTTCCAAATCCTCCTTTTTAAGTATATTGTTTATGTGGTGTCTAAGCTGAAAGAACCTGTAAAGGTCTTGATTTATTAGACCTTGTTTTTACAAATCTTCAAAACTTCTTTAAGTTTGCCCTTTAAAAAAATCGTAATATTTTATCAGTCCGTTCTCTTTTCACTTTTTAAATCTACTGTCTGTTTTATTAGGAGTAAAGTCTTGATCATAGGCAATCCATTGCAGTAATCGATAGGGTTCTTTAGTTTGATTCTCTCTGACTATCTTAAACCAAATTTTTAGAGGGGTCTCTATCCACGGGTTAGTGTTATTCAAAAGTTTAGGTAAGGTATTGTTCCCTATTATCGCCTGTAGGGGGATGTCACTTGTTATTTGGCATTCCATCTCCTTCCATTGTGCAGTGTAGACTGGGTTACATATCTCTACTAAAGTTATAATTTATGTGGCTTTAAAATAGTCCCTGATATTTGGCAGCGCGAGCCCACCTTTGTCTTTGTTTAGCTGTAGGGTTCTATATCTGATTTTAGGTCTCTTGCCCTGCCATATGAATCTTGAGATCCTTCTGTCCAGTTCTTGCCATGTTTTTTTGGGAGGTTCTACCGGTATTGTTTGGAAAAGGTATAGAAGACGTGGAAGTATACCGTATTCATTTTGACTGCTTCGATTCTTTGTGCAGTACCTAAGAATGGTATCATATTCCATCTTGCTAGATCAGATTTTATTTTTGCCATCAGTGGATCATAGTTTAGTGTTATAATTTTGTTGAGTTGTTTCGGGATATTGACCCCCAGATATTTCATAGATTCCGTCTCCCAGTTAGTTTTGAGTTTGCTTAGTAAATATTGATTTGGGTCATAGTTGAATGTTAAAATTTGGGTTTTATGCATGTTTAATTCGTACCCCGATAAATCTCCATACTCTGAAAAAACTGAGATTAGTTCTGGAAAAGAGGTGTCCGGCTGCCCCAGGTATATTAAAATGTCATCAGCAAAGAGTGCTATTTTATGTTCCTTCTGACCAAGTGTAATACCTTGAATTTTTTGATTGTGTCTTATCCATTGGCTCAGAGGTTCTATGAAGATTGCAAAGAGCAGTGGAGACAAGGGGCAGCCCTGATGACATCCTCTTTTCAGTTCAAAAGATGATGATAATTTACTGTTAATCCTTATTTTAACTGTTGGTTTTTTATATAATGCCTGTATAGTTCTAATGAAGTTGTTGTGAAAATTGAAACTGGATAAGATTCTATATAGGAAAGACCAGTCAACCGAATCAAACGCTTTTTCAGCATCTAATCCCAATATCCCAAAAAGGGTGGTGGTGTTGCACTGTATATTGAGAAATGACCTCGCTTTGATATACGACCCCAAACAAAGAGGAACCTTCCACTCTGCTAGGTGGAAGAAGGACTATTCTCCTGACCTGTGTTGTGCCAGCTCTTTGAATGGGGAGCCATATCCTACACAGATCCTCATTCTTGATGATTTTCCACACAGCCAACACCGGCCCCTGCTTGTACACATTGGCCTACAACTTCCAGTCATATACAGCCCAAGGAAGATGCGCTGGAACTTCCGCAAAGCCAACTGGAAGAAATTCAGTGAAACTCTGGACCGGAGCGTTGTTACCATCCCACTCCACACCATCACTGTAGATGAAGCATACAACCGCTTCTGCAGCGCAATCTTCAAGGCTGCCCATACTGCAATCCCACGAGGCTACCGACCCCTCTATGTCCCATGTTTGGACGGAGAAAGTGCTGCCCTCCTACAATCCTATCAAACATCAGGGGACCCAGAGATAGCAGACCATCTCATTGAATCGCTAAATACAGCCCGGCGAAAGAAATGGGAGGAGACAGTTGCTGACCGGAGCTTTACCCACTCTAGCAGGAAATGTTGGAGCCTCATCCGTCGCCTAGGAGCTGCACAGAAGCCCCCTAGCCAAAGCCGAGCATCCGTCACACCCAACCAAGTTGCATCCCACCTACTGACTATCGCCAAAGCACCCCAAGACAAAGACACCAGAAGAGCAGTTACAACTGAGCTAAAAAAACACCAAAAAATGCCTGTAGAGGAAACGAACCCTGAACCCTTCAAGGCTGCTGAACTGGAGAAAGTCCTACAGGGCCTGAAATGTGGAAAGGCAGCAGGATACGATAACATCTTCCCAGAATTCATGAAAAATCTTGGCCCCCGAGCCCTAACCTGGTTGACACAATTCTACACAAGGATCACACAAACAAACTCGATCCCAAAGAAATGGCGGACAGCAAAGGTCATTGCCATCCCAAAACCTGGCAAAGACCACAAACTACCAGCAAGCTACCGCCCAATCTCCCTACTCAGCGTTCCTTACAAAATCATGGAGCGCCTAATACTGCAACGCATTTCCCCAGAAATAGAGGATATTCTAAGTGTGGATCAAGCAGGTTTCCGCAAGGACCACAGTACAGGAGAACAAGTACTGGCCCTAACCACCTTCATCGAAAATGGCTTCGAGAGCAGACTGAAGACAGGGGCTGTGTTTCTCGATCTTACAGTCGCCTATGATGTGGTCTGGCACAAAGGCCTCCTCCTGAAACTTATAAAGGCGATCCCTACTTGGGCAACAGCAATTATAAAAACCCTGCTGACCAACCGAAGGTTCAGAGTCCACCTCAGTCAGAACACAAGTGCATGGAGAATGCAGAAAAACGGACTCCCACAAGGCTCAGTTCTAGCTCCAACTCTGTTCAACCTCTACATAAACGACCTGCCTACTACAAAATCCCGCAAATTCATCTATGCAGACGACATTTGTTTGGCATTCCAAGCACCAGACTTTGAACCACTGGAACGGGTGCTCACGGAAGATCTTGCCAAACTGGACCAGTTCTGCAAAATCTGGCGCCTAAAACCAAGCCCAGCAAAAAACGTCTCCAGTGTATTCCATCTCCACAATGCAAAAGCTGCCAGAGAACTAAACATCCGCCTGAGCGGACTCAAGCTTAAGCATGCCCCAAATCCAACTTATCTTGGAGTGACCCTTGATAGGACCTTATCCTTCAAGGAACATCTAAAGGGGACGGCTGCTAAGGTGAAGGTACGAAACAACCTGCTCTGCAAGCTTGCTGGTGCAAAATGGGGGGCGGCAGTCTCCACCCTGCGCACCTCAGTACTGGCCCTTTCATACTCTGTAGCAGAATATTGTGCCCCTGTCTGGTCCAGGTCATCTTACACACACCATGTAGACACCCAGCTCAACTCAACCACGAGAACTATAACTGGAACAATCCATGCAGATATCTACACCCCACCCACTGCCCGACTTTCATCCAGACGGCCGATTTGGAAAAACCCTCCCCCAGCTGACTTTACCATCCAGACAGCTTGGCAAGAGGAATGGGAGACCAAGGAGGTCCCAAACAAACAGCTGGTGATAAACCCCAACCAACAGGTCCCGGGCACCAACCTCCCAAGGAGACAGTGGTCTACACTCAATCGCTTCAGGACTGGACATGGCCCCTGCTTGGCCAGCCTTCACAGATGGGGCAGTAGCCCTAGCCCACTGTGCGCATGTGGAGAGGAGCAAACAATGGAACACATCATAGAGGCTTGCCCGCTCCAAAGACTGGAAGGAGGATTACACACCCTCCATACAGCAAACCAGGAGGCAACTGCTTGGCTTAAGGACTTTGCATTCGCTAAATAAATAAACTGTATATTGATGACCTGTATAGGTGTAAGCTTGTAAATGGAATGTCCTTTGCACTACCAGGGATTTTGGAATGTGTTACTGTTGAGATTGACCAAGATAAAACAAAAAATCTTATTATAAGTTGTATATATAGAACGCCGGGAACTTGCATTGAGACATTCAGAGATAAATTAGTCGAGCTGTACAATAATATTACTAGTAAGAAAATGGTAGTAATTTGTGGAGATTTCAATATTGATTTACTAAATCCACATCAACAAAATGTAATTACAGAGTTCATGAACTCTATGTACAGCATGAGTCTATATCCCACAATAACACATCCCAGTAGAATCACAGTTCACACTGCTACACTTACTGACAACCTGTTTGTTAATATTATTGATAAGAAAATAGAAAGTGGATTATTGATAAATGATATAAGTGACCACTTGCCAACCTTTGCACTTATCCATGGCCACATGGGGGCCAATACAGAAAAAATTTTAAAATCGTTCAGATACAAATCATCAAATGCAATCAGTTCTTTTAAAGAGGACTTGCTGAAGCAAGACTGGACAGAGGTCTATGTATCAGATGTAAATGGAGCCTATTGTAGAGGAGCTTGAAATAACGAGGCGATGTGATTCATAAACCAAAGTTTATTATCAGCTCCTCTAACAAGTCTCATCTAGGTGCAGCAGCAGAAGAAGTAAGAGAGCGAACACCTTCGGCTCTACGAACTTATACTCGCACATAACAAAAGACATGCATATCAAAAGATGACATCCCTCATTATCTTAATCCCCCCATTGTCTTCGTACTCCTCCTCCTGGCCCTGGGGGGTCAGGGCAACCCATCCGGTCTCCACCGCAGTGCCTTGGATGCTCTTTAATCTTCACTGGCGGTTGAGACTCTTTGTCCTGTTCTGAGGTGTGAAGTCGCTTTACATATGTAATCACCAAACACTCTCACATGCTTGAACATATGTTGGTTATGGAATATATGATTAATATAGACCACACCTATGACACATTTATAAACATTGTAACCACTCTTTATGAAAAAAACTGTCCATTAGTAAAAAAAAAAGCTTAAACATAAATTTGCCGATAAGCCATGGTTAACCAAAGGATTACAAAAGGCGTGTAAAAAGAAAAATTTATTATATAAAGCTTTCCTAAAGAAAAGGACAAAAGAAGCAGAGCAGCGGTATAAGACATACAAAAATAAGTTAACATCAACTGGCGGTTGAGACTCTTTGTCCTGTTCTGAGGTGTGAAGTCACCTTACATATGTAATCACCAAACACTCTCACATGCTTGAACATATGTTGGTTATGGAATATATGATTAATATAGACCACAGCCCCCCCCCCCAAATGACTAAGAAAAGGACAATAGAAAAATTCACAGTTTAAGATAATTACTATGACATACTAACTGCTACACCTCTTGCCACAGAAGAAACTTTCCAGCAGCCATGCTCCTAAGAGAGTTCAGTGGTAATCATAACAGCATAGTAAAATCGCAAGTCAGTCCTAAACTGTTACAGCACAATTAGTGAACAACTGTTGAGTAGTTTGCATCAGTCCCTGTGCCGTCTGGGTTTCAATCTTCTCCCGAATCTGTTGTGGGTCCACTTGGGCGTCCTGCTGGGACCTTCCTGTAAGGAATCTGCAGCTTGGGAAGGAGAGTGATTATTTGTTCCCTGCAAGGGGGCTGAGTCTTTTCTCTTGGGGGGTCTACCCCGCCGAGGTGCTCTCGCCAACCGTGCAGGCTCGTCTCTCAACAAGAAGGCAGGTTTAAGTCTGTCAATGCTGACTGTTTCTTTTCTATCCCCAAAATCAAGTACAAAGTGTTTATCACCAGGTTCCAGCACTCTGAATGGCCCATCGTATGGTGGGCAGAAAGTTGGTTTTAAAGCTTTACGCCTAACAAAAACGAATTCAGCGTTTTTCAAAGCTTGGGGGACAAAAACCCATGGAAAAGAGTGATGTGCTGGTCCGGGGAGAGAGTCTGGTCCGTTGCTGCCTAAAAACCTCGGGGCTGGAAAATGCACTGGCTCTGGGTTCTCTGGTAAAAATTCACCTGGGAGCCTGAGAGGTTATGCAAAAACTAATTCTGCTGGAGAGGCGTCTAGATCCTCTTTGGGCGCAGCACGCAACCCCAATAAAACCCAGGGAAGTTTATTTACCCAATTTGTATCCGTTAGTGAGGCTCTGAGGGCGGCCTTTAAAGATCTGTGAAAACGCTCGCATAACCCATTAGCCTGAGGGTGATAAGCGGTGGTGCGGTGAATTGTTGCCCCTAAGCTGCTGGACATGGCTGACCAAAGCTCCGAGACAAATTGAGGTCCCCTATCGGACGTGATGTCCGATGGGACGCCGAAACGTGCCACCCAGTTTGTCAAAAAAACGCGAGCGACTTCCTCCGCTGTGGTTGACGCCAGAGGGACTGCCTCTGGCCAGCGCGTGGTGCGGTCTATCATTGTTAACAGGTGTGTGAAACCTTGGGAGGAAGGTATCGACATGAACGTGGTCGAACCTTCTAGCAGGGATTCTAAAAGGCTTCAGAAGGGCTTTTGTGTGTTTGTGTACTTTGGCGCGCTGACAAGAAATGCAAGTCTTTGCCCATTCTTTTACGTTTTTGCGCAGGCCAGGCCACACAAACTTTTCGGCGACCATTTTAACTGAAGCGCGCACACCTGGGTGCGCGAGGGAGTGAATCGAGTCGAAAATACGGCGGCGCCATGCAGCTGGAACTAACGGGCGAGGTCGGCTGGTTGAGATGTCGCATATTAGGGGGGGCACACCGTCGCGTAAACCCCTTTTCTCTAGCCTTAACCCTGTTGGTCCAGACAGGAGTGCGCGCACGTCCGCGTCACTACTTTGTTCCTCTGCCATGGCTGCATAATCTATCCCTGCATGGATTGGGGCAGCGTATGTGTCCGCGTTGGTGAAGAGTTCCGCCGCTGAGGTAGTATAATCTGTCTCCTCGCGCTCTGGCGATGTCACAGCGCGAGAGAGGCAGTCTGCTACCACGTTAAGTTTGCCTGCCACATGTCGAATGTCTGTGGTGAACTCTGAAATCGCAGCTAGCTGTCTTTGTTGCCTGCCTGACCACGGTTCGGAAATTTTAGCCATAGCAAAGGTGAGCGGTTTGTGGTCTACAAAAGCCGTAAAATGCCGCCCCTCTAACCAAAACTGGAAGTGGCGGATGGATAAATGGAGCGCTAGTAGCTCTCTGTCAAAAGTGCTGTATTTACGCTCAGTTTGGTTTAGCGATTTGCTGAAGAATGCCAAAGGTTGCCAGATTCCGCTGACGTGTTGTTCTACAACTGCCCCTATGGCCAGGTCTGAAGCGTCTGTGGTTAGCGCAATGCGGGCCGAGGGATCGGGATGAACCAACAATGTGGCATTAGCTAGGGCGCTTTTTACTTCCGCGAAGGCGCGTTCGCGCTCCGGGGTCCATTCGACCGCGTTGGAAGGTTTTTGTTTTCTGAGTGCGTCATATAGGGGCTGCATGAGCTGAGCTGCGTGGGGGAGGAAGCGGTTGTAAAAATTAACCATGCCCAAAAATTCCTGCAGCGATTTGACCATTTGTGGCCGTGGGAAACTTTTTACTGCGTGAACTTTGTCTGGAAGTGGGACTGCCCCCTTCGGAGAAACTCTGTGTCCTAAAAAATCAATTTGTGACACGCCGAATTTGCATTTGGCTGGATTGATTATTAACACGTGCTCTTCTAGTCTCTGAAAAACCATAGTGAGATGCTGCTCGTGTTCTTCCTCAGACAAGCTGGCTACCAGCATATCATCGAGGTAGACGAACACGAAAGGGAGGTCGCGTAATACTGCGTCCATCATCCGCTGAAAGGTTTGAGCAGCGCCTTTGAGGCCGAAAGGCATCCGCAAAAATTCAAAAAGACCGAAAGGGGTTATTACAGCTGTTTTAGGAATGTCCTCTGCTCGAACTGGGACTTGATGATAACCGCGGACCAGGTCTATTTTTGAAAAAATGCGCGCACCCGCCAGATGTAGTGAAAAATCTTGAATGTGAGGAATTGGGTAGCGGTCATGCGCTGTCGCATTGTTTAATCTGCGGTAATCGCCGCACGGCCTCCAAGAACCGTCGGATTTCGGGACCATGTGAAGTGGTGACACCCAGGGGCTTTTTGAGCGTCTGATAATGCCTAATTTTTCAAGGGTGGTGAACTCGTCCCGAGCTATGGCGAGCTTGGTCGCGTCTAAGCGCCGAGCTTTGGCGAATACGGGTGGGCCCGTTGTGGGAATAAAGTGTTCGACCCTGTGTCTAGCCACTGTGGCTGAGAATTTGGGAATTGTGAGTGCTGGAAATTGGGTGAGGAGTTGATCAACCTTACCTCCTGCTGTGGTGACGCTAGCCTGCACAGGTGGTGGAGAAAGTCGAGCTGAGCAGGGAATAGAAGCAAAGGACAGTGCATTAACCAAGCGCCTGTTTGCTAGATCAACTAATAACCCATGTGCACACAAAAAATCTGCACCCAACAAGTTAAAACTCCCCGCCGCTACAACAAATGTCCATCTGTAGTTGCGGCCGTGGATGCAGAGGTGCAGGCTCTTTTCGCCAAAAGTGTCGATGGTGGAGCCGTTGGCTGCCACCGCTCCATTGCCCCGGGGGCCCATGGCCCGGTCTGCTTGGGAGGGCATGACAAAACTTAGTTGAGCTCCCGTGTCGATAAGGAACCGCTTGCCGGTGTGTCCGTCCGTCACATATAAAAGCTTGCTTTTTTCACCGAGAACCGCCGCTGTTAACGGCTCTCGGCTTCGGTGTTTTCCTGAAATTATGAATTTGCAGGGGGGAAAGCATTTGTAAGCCTTCTCGGCGAAGCGGTGGTGGTAATAACAAACGTCGCTCCGTCTGTTGCGTCCTGGCCGTGTCGCTGTCACCGCGGGCTGGTTCTACTTGGTGATTTGTGGCTCCTCGTGGCTCCGGACTTCAGCGTTGAGGTCTGCGGATGCTGCTGTAGGTGTCTGCTCCTTGCAGGCATTGACGAGCCGTTGAGCTTCGTGAGCTAGCGTGCGGAAGTCTTGCTGGGTGCTGCATCGCATGTTGGCCAGTGTCCCTCTCATGTGTGGCGGCAGGGTACTGAGGAATATGAAATGGAAGAGGAAGTTGTCATTGTCCTCTTCTTTAAGTTGCAGCAAGTCCTCCATGAGGGCCTTGGGTCTGCCTCCTCTGTGGCCGTAGACCGCCAGGATCCTCTCGGCTCTCTCCTCGGCTGAGGGGATGTAATTTGCCATGATGGTCGCTTTCAGTTCTTCATATTTGTCCTGGGCCGGCGGCCGTTGGATTATGCTCCGCACACATCTCGAAGTGGCGGCGTTGAGTTTGGCAGAATCAGAATCAGAAAAAGATTTATTGCCAAGTACATTAACAGATCACTGATAACATATGAGAGAATTTGACTTGACACAGTAATGAACCTGCATTTCCGTGCCGCGGCGCATCTGCAACGCGCCTGTCAGCAGGAGGGTACAGGTCGCATAAAGATGATACAATAACTAACTAACTAACTAACCTGCACTTATATAGCGCTTTAGGAAGGAGTAAAAAAATCATTGATTCAAAATACTGGTTACATACTTAATCAATATTAAGAGTTCAAGGAAAAAAAAAGCTCAATGCACATATATTCGCTACACACAGAATTCACAGGACACAAGAGAGCAGTGTTATCTTTATTCATTTCATGGATCAATGTGTGTGCGGTGTTGAGCAGTGTTGATGATAATAAGAGAGACCCAAGGACCCTTGGCAGAAGATGTTTTGTCTGTCTGGCGCCAGTCTTATCTGGCACTGCAGCTGGCTGTCCAAGGCCTTGTGCTCATGATTTTGAAAAAACACAGTCTGCAGACAGCCAGGAGGAATTTTCATGGGGAATAATAATGCCAAATAGGACTGATCACAGAGAAGACTTGTATTTCTTCTGTAGATTCAGTACATTAATCCTTCATTGCGCAGCTTTGAATTCGTCGTGGAAAGACCTGAGCGAACCCATGATGTAATCCACCTTACGAGACAGTTCTCCAGTAGTCGCTATCAGGGTCTTCTCCAGTTTTTCAATTTGTTGGATGCACCTCGCCTGGCCAGCATTTTGATAGGTTGAATCCATCTTCAGCAATTTGCGGTAAACCAAGACAATTCCCGTCCCAATCAGAATTATCCCAATCACCAAGATTACGAAGATAAACAAATCTTCAATATCTTCGATAGAGAGATTAGAGAGACACAGCATTTTCCAATTACCTGTTACCTGTGTAACGATGTGATAGAACTTTGTATCGTCAGCCGTGATGCCCGCAAGTGCAAACTGGGCTTCAGCTTGCTGAAACCACGAGGCGGGGTCTTCCTGCCAGAAGTCCGGCAGGTTGACGGTGACGGCGTTTGTGTGGACCGTCACTGATGTATCCGCAGGGTGAGAGTGCCTTGCTTCGGCTCTCTCCGCGGCGCTGGTGCTTGGTTGAGCCCTCTCTATCACTTCTGCCGTGGGGGAACGTCGTCCATCTGTTCCCTTGTCTGCATGGGCGCCGGTGTCTGCCTGGGTCGCCACAGATGAGTCGATCGCGGGGGGAACGCCCTCTGGTCCATTCTCGCGTCTGGGTCACCAGTGTAGAGGAGCTTGAAATAACGAGGCGATGTGATCATAAACCAAAGTTTATTATCAGCTCCTCTAAACAAGTCTCCATCTAGGTGCAGCAGCAGAAGAAGTAAGAGAGCGAACACCTTCGGCACTACGAACTTATACTCGCTACATACAAAAGACATGCATATCAAAAGCTGACATCCCTCATTATCTTAATTCCCCCGTTGTCTTCGTACTCCTCCTCCTGGCCCCTGGGGGGTCAGGGCAACCCATCCGGTCTCCACCCGCAGTGCCTTGGATGCTCTTTAATCTTCACTGGCGGTTGAGACTCTTTGTCCTGTTCTGAGGTGTGAAGTCGCCTTACATATGTAATCACCAAACACTCTCACATGCTTGAACATATGTTGGTTATGGAATATATGATTAATATAGGACCACACCTATGACACATTTATAAACATTGTAACCACTCTTTATGAAAAAAAAAACTGTCTCATTAGTAAAAAAAAAAAGCTTAAACATAAATTTGCCGATAAGCCATGGTTAACCAAAGGATTACAAAAGGCGTGTTAAAAGAAAAATTTATTATATAAAGCTTTCCTAAAGAAAAGGACAAAAGAAGCAGAGCAGCGGTATAAGACATACAAAATAAGTTAACGTATATAATAAGATGTAATAAGAGAGACTATTACAGTAAAGAACTGGAGAAAAACAGAGACAATATTAAAAATACATGGACAATACTTAACAATATTCTTGGAAATAAAAGCAGAAACACAAGCTACCCAACCGATTTTTCAAAAAATAATAAAACGACTTAGAGTGTGAATGCAGCTCTTCACCTGCAGATGAATTTAATAACTTTTTGTTAACATTGGTCCTAATTTGGCTCGAGAAATACCCATTACGGTGCCTACAGATGATACAATAAGCAATAACACTGCTATAAAAGACTCCATTTTCATAAAGAACACAGACGAGAGAGAGGCCATTGAAATTGGTAAATCGTTTAAAAGTAAAACATCTACGGACTGTGATGGTATTGACATGCTCTTAGTCAAAACTATTATTGAATGCTTAGTGAAACCACTGACGTATATCTGTAACCTGTCTCCTCCAAACAGGTATATTTCCCAATGCAATGAAAATAGCTAAAGTAAATTCCGATATACAAGACCGGTGACAGAGGGGAATTCTCAAACTATAGACCAATTTCACTATTGCCGCAATTTTCCAAGATACTTGAAAAAATATTCTATGAGAGAATTGACAACTTCATACTGAAGAATAATTTATTGTGTGAGCAGCAATATGGGTTCAGACACAAGAGGACAACTGCATTTGCTCTAATGGAATTTATAGAAAAAAATATCAACTGCCATTGAAAATAAAGAGTATTCAGTTGGGGTAATCCTGGATCTTAAAAAGCATTTGATACAGTGGATCATAATTTATTATTAAAGAAACTACAAAATTGTGGTATTAGAGGGGTAGCACTGTCCTGGGTTAAGTAGTTACTTAAAGAATAGATATCAGGTTTGTATGTGTTGGTAACAAAAACTCACAGTTACTGAAGGTTACTTGTGGAGTCCCACAGGGTTCAGTTTTGGGGCCATTATTATTCAATATGTATATAAATGATATATGTAAAGTTTCAGAAAAAATGGACTTAATATTGTTTGCCGATGGCACTAACTATTATTGCAGTGGAAGCAATTTGGAACAACTTCTGGATACACTCGGAAAGGAATTAGGAAGCTTAAACTGTGGTTTGATTCAAACAAATTAACGCTCAATTTAAGTAAGACAAATTTAAGATAAGATAAGATAAGATAAGATAAGCCTTTATTAGTCCCACAACGGGGAAAATTCCAGGATTGCAACAGCACAGGGATAGCAACACTCAAGAGCAAACAATCAGGAAGGCAAGAAAAAACAAGCAAGCAAGAGCAGCTAATATACATATGTACATATTACTATAAAATATATATATACACACACACACACACAGACACACAGTGCAGAGCATTGTAGCTGGATGGAATAAATATATGAATATATGAACACACAGTGCAGAGCATTGTAGCTAGATGGAATAAATATGTAAATATATAAACACCCACAGTATGGAGCATTGCAGCTAGGTGGAATAAATATGCAAGTATATAAACACACACAGTGCGGAGCAATGTAGCTAGATGGAATAATATGTAGATATATAAAAACACAGTGCGGAGCATTGTAGCTAGATGGAATAAATATATAGATATATAAATATAAACACACCCAGTGCAGAGCATTGTAGCTAGATGGAATAAATATGTAAATATATAAACACACACAGTGCAGAGCAATTGTTGCTAGGTGGGATGAAACAGCATAACCGTCTATTTAGTTATCCTACATGGTATGATTATGTGCCCATACATATTCTCACCCTCCATAGCGACCGGTATGTTCCTAGTTGTATGCCGGAGAGGACCATTGTGTAAGTCTATTGCATCTTTTGCATTCAAAAAAAAACAAAACAAAAAAAAAAAAACTATTAGTTTGTTACGTTATTTATAGTCTTTAACAACCATCACAACAACTCAGTATCTAAACTCAGTGTAAATGGTGTGGAGATTGAAAGGGTATCTGAAACTAAATTTCTTGGAGTAATAATTGATAATAAACTGTGTTGGAAATCACATATTAATTATATTAAAGGTAAAATATCCAAATCAATTGCAATATTATACTGTATATATATCACGGACGCACGGATCACCCCGGGGGTCTCCCGGGTCAGCAGACGGAGCCACGATTTGCAGCGGGAAACGTTACAGCGGGGAGGAGCTAGTGCTAGCTAGCACTTGGCCGCCGCCCGGTGCTAATGGGAAACTCGACATACCGGGAGCTGTAGCGAAAACGATGCGGGTGCCGGGCTGGAGTTTAGGTGGCGTGCAAGAAATATAAGACAGAATAATAAAGAGCGATGGCAAGAACCAAGCAGACCGCCTGTAAAATCTACTGGAGGAAGAAGCCCCCCAGGAGACAGCTAGCCACCAGGGCTGCTCGGAGAAGCGCTCCGGCCACCGGCAGAGTGAAGAGGCCTCGCCGTCACAGGCCCATGGCTCTGAGAGAGACTGTCGGCTAACCAGAAATCCACAGAGCTGCTCATCCGTAAGCTGCCCCGTCAGCGCCTGGTGAGGAGATCGCTCAGGACTTCAAGACCGTCCTGCGTTTCCTGAGCTTCGCCGTCATGGCTCTGCAGGAGACCAGCGAGGCCCCCCTGGTGGGTTTCCTTCTTCGCTAAGGGGTCACCATCTTGCCCCAAAGACTTCCAGCTGGCCCGCCGCATCCGCGGAGAGAGAGCTTAGACTTTCTGCTGCACATTCACCAACCAACCATAATGCTCTGCACTGTGTGTCTATATATATACATTTATAGTAAGATTGGACATATGTTTACTAGATGTGTTTTTTCTTGCCTTCTGATTGTTGCTCTGAGTGTTGCTATCCCTGTGCTGTTGCAATCCTGGAATTTCCCCATTGTGGGACTAATAAAGGCTTATCTTATCTTATCTTATCTTATCTTATCTTAATATTACACAGAGTGAAATATTTGCTGAATCAACCCACACTATATACCTTGTATCATTCATTAATACTCCCATACATGACATATTGTAATGAAGTATGGGGAAATACATATAAAACAAACATATATCCACTCTTTATGCTTCAGAAGAGAGCTATTAGAATAATAAACAAAGCAGCTTACAGGGAACCAACAAACCCACTTTTTCTTAAATTAAAAGCTCTCAAGTTGAAAGATCTGGTTGACTTTAAAACTGCAATAATAATGTTTAAAGTGAAGAATCCAAAAGTTGTTCCAAATAAGGGAGAAACAATATCATTTTAGAGGAACATGTATATTTCAAAACCTTCAGTGAGAACTACCACCAAGCAACACTGTGTTTCAATGCAAGGAGTCAGATTATGGAACGATTTTGGACCTGAATTAAAATCATGTACAACGCTTCGACAATTTAAACAAAAACTAAAGGAAGAAATACTCCAAACATATATACAAGATGACATGTAAAATCACATAAGGATTGTCATATCCAGCCTGTGTTGTGTTGTAGCTTAGTTTTTTTTCTGTCACATTTTGTCTTAGCTTCGTTTTTGATTTGTAATCGCTCTTGTCTTGTTTTTTTTTTTCTTTTGAATTCTTGGATGGAATATGGGTGGGCAATATAAGCTGCGGCTTCAGCCATCACCCATTTCAGATAACTTATGTTGAATTGTATAATCAGAGGAGTTATTGTCTAATTTGATCTTGTTGGATTTTCTTTCCCCCTTTGTTATACTATTCAGTTTCTTTTAACCTGTACTATCCGAAATATGGCTGCATTTAAATTATATTTTTTTATATGATGAATTATGTGTAAGGTGCATCTAATGTTATCTTGTGTCTGTCTTTGTCTTATAAAACCTGTTTGGTCTAAATGGATTAAGTCTGTCAGTATATTTTCTAACCTTTTGGCAAGTATAGTGGTAAAAAGCTTATAGTCCTGATTTAACACACTGATTGGTCTGTAGTTGGAGCAGTCTAGTTTATCCTTTTCAGGTTTAGGTATGACTGCAATGACCCCTTCTCTCCAGGAGGGGGGATTTCCCCTGTGTGGAGGACATAGTTAAATGTTTTCAGGAGGAGAGGAGATAGTTGCTGTTTAAAGGTTTTGTACCACTCTGCTGTAAAGTCATCTGCTCCTGGGGATTTGTTAGTTTTAAGTTTCATAATTGCTTTTTCTAATTCCTTAGGTTGTATTTCTGACAATAGTGTTTTATTTTGTGACTCAGTGAGTTGGGGAAGGTTTAATGTATTTAGGAAGGCTTCGGATGCGTTTTTATGTTTTTTGAGGGAGTACAAGTTCTTGTAGTAGTTCTCGAAGCTTTTAAGAATTTCCTGAATTCTAAATTTTATTTCCTTTGATACTGGGTCTCTGATTTTGTAGATTGCTCTCTCCGTTTGTTGTTTCCTCAATTTATAGGCTAGTAATTTTGCCGATTTGCTACCTGTTTCATAGTATTTTTGTTTCAGAAATGTAAGTTTCTTCTGGATTTCTCTTGTGTAGATCTCGTTTATTTGTTTTTTAATTTCCTTAATTTTGAGCGAGTCATTAGAGTGAGTGTTGTCTTTGTGCTCTTTTTCTAGTTTCTTAAGTTCTGACTCTAATGTGATTAATTTTTCTTGTCTCAGTTTCTTTTGGATTGCCAGTTTTGCGATAATCTTTCCCTTATTACAGCTTTGCATGCGTCCCACAGTATTAAAGGGGATACTTCTCCATTATCATTTTCTTCCAAGTATCTGAGGATATCTGATTCCAATTCATCTTTCAGTGGTCCTTTCAGCACATTTTTAATTTAACCTCCAAGAAAATGTATTATTTGTGTATTTTTGGATACATAAGTCCATATAGATCGGACTGTGGTTCATAGAGATCATCAGTCCTATTTTACATGTTTTTACTATTCCAGTGTCTCAATTAAACATAAAAAATAGTCAATCCTTGAGTATGATGAATGTGGTGCTGAGTAAAATGTATAGTCTTTTACACTGGGGTTGAATTCCCTCCACACATCACAGATTCCCATTTCTTTTAGTAGCATCCAAGTTTTTCTACTTTGAGTGTTATTTTGATGTAGAGAATTACCTGATGCATCCCAGTAAGGATTCAGTCTTAGATTGAAGTCTCCACCACATATCACTAAACCTTGGGCTTTAGTTATCATTAGGTCAAATATATTTTTATAAAATTTCCAGTTAGCCCCTGGAGGTGCATATACATTCAGCAGGGTGATGTCTTCTCCCTCTAGCCGACCAAGTACCATGCTGAATCTCCCTTCTTTATCTTTGTGTTCTGATTTTTTTTCAAATATAATTTTGGTTGAGATCAATGTCGCTACCCCCCTCCTCCTCCCTGACTTATATGAAGATGAAGAGATCACTTTAAACCCTTGTCTATTGAGTTTAGTGTGCTCCACGTCTGTTAGGTGGGTTTCCTGTAAAAATATTATTCCTGCTTTGTCTTTTTTCATTTTGCCTAGAATCTTGGATCTTTTAACTGGATTCAGGATCCCTTTTACATTATATGAGATTATTTTGGTTACCCCCTGTTTCTCCATTGTGTTGTCTTATTTAGTATAACAGTGTAGTGGCCCTCTTTTATGCTACTCAGAAACTGAAAGAACATTAAGAACATAAAAACCATTAAGAACATAGTATTTAAAACTTTAAAACAAAAAACTGACAAAAGATCTTTCTGAGCTGAGGTCTTTTTAGTGACCTTAGAAGAGCCTTGATGGTGTGTTGGCTCTGAAGGAAATTCTTCAAACTCTGTTACGTGCTGATGGCCCTCTCTTACCCCTGTAAGTTGTCCCATGTTTTTAATGTGAATTTCAGATCCCAATCCGAACTTGTAATGATTTTATTTTTTTTAAATTTATTTTTATGCCTATACTCTATGAAATTGTGTGCAACCTCCCACCACCATCACAGCAAACAGTCACGTTAATACAGTATTTGTTAGTGTGGAGAGATCATGTGGTTCATTGTCACATTTCTATTTTAACAATTTTTTTTTTTTAAAGACTTATTTGTTTCTAATATTATGTCTGTTCCATGAAATGTTTTACCACTTCATATTTGCTGATTCTGCATCTCCTTTAATGTTTGTTACCTTGTAGGAGGAGGGTTGGATGCACAGATTGACTAAAAATATCGTTATTCCCTCCTGTAAATGCTCAGTTTTTCCTTATAGCTCTGGCGCTGGGTTTCCCGCTGCTGGCTAGTGGGTTTTGAGGGTCTCTGTGTGGACCACGTTTGAGCCTTGATTCTTTCGATCGGGTCTGCTATACACCGTTACCGGGAGCCCTCTTCTCGCCATATCCGTGGTTGCTTCTTCCGCCGAGTTGTAGAGACACGTCTCATCTCCGTAAAAAACCCGCAGCTTCGCCGTAAATGGAGTTTGAAAGCGCAGTTTCTTCTCTCGTAGTACCTTTTTAGCGTTGTTGTATTCCCGACGCTTTTTAAGGACCTCCGGGGCGTAGTCGTGCTCCACAAAAACTTTTTTCTCTTGGTGCATAAATCCTTTTTTCTGCCAAGCCAGTCTTACAACCTCTTCTTTTATTCTGGAGTTGGAGAACTTCATCACCACCGATCGTGGAGGCGCTTCCGCCGATGGCCTTGGGGCTAATGTACAGTGCGCCCTTTCTATCTTCAAGTCGGTGGATTGGGGAATTTCCAACTTCTCTCTCAATATGGATTCCACACATGCAGCCATTGTGGTGAAACCGTCCTCGACTCCTTCTTTCAGAACATGAATTCTTATGTTGTCTCTTCTTAGTCTTCCTTCTTGGTCGGTTAGCTTAGCCTCCAGTCTTGACTGTCGTTTAAGTAAATCCAGCACGGTTTCTTCCAGCCCTTTTATTCTTTCCTCTGCTTCCATGAATTCGGTCCTCGGCCTGGTCCACTCTGCTGTTTGTCCTTTTTATTTTGTCTTTAATTTCATGAAATTCGGCCCAACACTCTCGGCAAAATTGTCTTAATTCTTGAAGTACCATTTTTAAGCTAACCTTGTTGCTAGCTTCATTCAGCTCCTCCTCTTCTGAATGGATATCCTCCTGGTCAGATTCTCCGGCCGATGCATGTCTTGGCCTGGTAAATGTCGATCTCTTCTGTTTTCCTTTAGGCATAATGACTTTGTCTTTTGATTTTCACTCTTCCAAAAATCAGTTAAATCTGATTTTCAAGGTATTTTCCTGGATTGGGTCTTGGAGCTTCAGTGTTAAGCTGCTATCACCATGGTGTCCAGACCGGAAGTGTTCATTTTTGTCTTTTTTTAAATTCTCCCTTCTCTCCATTTCTCTTGCGTCCGTGCATGTCTGAAATGAGTTTTGGTCTAAAAAGATCTGCTTCCACCGGCATTTCAATCAACGTTTGCCAGTGGAGCTTAACTTAGGTTGACTTAGGCAAACTCTGCATAACTTAGCCCAGCACTCAGGAACTTTTACAAACTGAGCACAACTTTCACCAGCGTTTATTTCGAAACAGGCAAATTTTCAGCATGTTGAAAATTTTTAAGGAACACAACTTTTGCCAGCATTTGCCAACAAACACCATCATTAATTTTATCAACTTTTGCCAGCAGAGCCAGATGTTTGCCAAAACGTCAGTAAAAGTTGGTCCAAACATTACAGTGTGAATCCACCCAAAAAAGCAGGTCCAGAATGGCAGGAAGCTTCCACAAATGCAGATCTTTATATGAGCGTCCCCTGACACTAATGTCAGCTGACCTGTGCTGAGTATTCGTTTGCTTAAGTTAACCTAAGTTGGCAACAGCTACACATACACTAGCCTAAGTTGGCAAAAGTATGCCAACGCTGAATGCAACGCTGGCAAATGCTAGCAAAAGTTTGCACTGGATTAAAAAAACCCTGCTCACGAACTTAATTTCACCAACATTTGGACTAATTTCTCTGATTTTTCAAAATGCTTGTAAAATTCAGTCCAAACACTATAGTGTGAGCCCAGCTTCAGTAGAAATAGTGCATTCTTACAGAGTACTTTAGTTTGAAATTAAATTCGGCAAGAAACCAACTCTGCAGGCAAGTAATTTTCTTCCTGAGTGTGTGGGCAAGAAGTCCCCCCCCCACTACACTGATATTATCTGTGCAAAAAAGGCCATGTTTGCTAATGTGTCATAAGTGCCAATTTACAGTGATCCCTCACTTATCGCGGTTAATGGGTTTCAGAACCGACCGCGAAAAGTGAAAAACCGCGAAGTAGCGTCACCCCCCTTTGTGGAATTCCAGGCTGATCTCGTTAGTTTTTTGATACATAAAATAATGTATAAATAATACGTACGTTCATTCTCTCACTCTCTCTCTCTCGGGAGAGAGAGAGAGTGAGAGAATGAAAAGAATCTCGCGAGAGTGCATCTCTCGCGAGATTCCCGAGCCGAGTCAACACGAGAACAAAATCTAGAGTCGGGAGCGATCTTTTAGGGGGGGATGCTGGCCAGCGAATCAGAGAGGTGGATTTTGAGTTGTGCGGGCTCTCCGTGTTGATACGTGATGTTCTAATGTATTTTTTCTCAATTTTGAATTTTTGATGAATATTTTTGAAAAATCCGCGATGCACTGAGGGGTGCGAAAGGTGAAGCGCGAAGTAGCGAGGGATCACTGTAATGTGATTGCAAGTGAAAATTGTCATTGACCATGTTTACATGCACACGAATAAACTGATTATGATCGGATTTCTGGAGTTATCTGATTACTCAAGTGGTCATGTGACGACGGAGTGTCACCACTGCTATGGTTTTCTGTAATTGAGAATTATATGTGTAGAATTTGTAAATGTTAACATGACTGTATTGATAAAGTGCACATATATTTGGAGATCTGTTTTGACTGGATTGAATTCCTTTGTGAGATAAATGTTAAGGTTAATTATATTAATTGGGTAAGGTAATTGAATCATAAGACTACGTACCTTTGCCAGCATGCTTCCTGGTATTCAGGCAAAAGACTTCTTAGGGGTTTGAGTGCCTTTAAAGGATGCCAGGAGGAAGGAGGCATGTAATGGTTGAGTAAAGGGTAATTTATTATGTAGATAAGGGTTAAAACTATTTATTGTATTATTTATGGTGTGATATTTATTCTGTAAATAGGTGGGGAATTATTTATGTATTTATGTCTCTTTTATATGTTAGTGGGTATGTGGAAATATGAAAATATTTATTGTTTTGCTTGGGATTTTGGTATGGTCCAATTAACTCTAATTATCTCACTAAGTATATAACAGGTGTTTGTCATTTGGTTTGTGGTGGGTGTCGGATGTTCACGTGAGTTGTTGCCTGTGAAGTATTTTTGTAATAAATGGAAAATTGCTGATTGCAAAACTGTTTGGAAGCCTCCGTTCCTTCTCTGGTGTGCCTTGACTGCTCGGGGATCGTGACAGGTCATATAAACAGAATAATTAGATAAAGGCCACGTAACCGGGGTCATTAACTCAAGTGGTTTACCCTCTAATGATCTGTTTATTCAGTGCATGTAAACACAAGAAAACTGATTATCGCTATTATCGGTTTATTGTTACCATGTAACTGGGCTCACTGATCACATATTTGTATGCAGTTTTTCTATCTCTTTAGCGCTTTAGACTTGCTGAAAACTATGCCAAGGTCATGAAACTCCAGAGGGACTAAGGAGAGGTCCGGAGGAGGCACGTTGGAGGAAGGAGGAGGGAGTGACGGGGCACAAGCGGCGGACTGGAGGCAGGTGCCCAGACAGAAGGTGCTCCAAGAGAGGACGCTCCCCGACTGCCGATCAAAGGTTGGGCCGTGCAGGCGCAGCCAGGGGTAGCCCAGAATGACAGAGGCGGCCGAGATGGGCAGCACATAGAAGCTGAGGTCCTCTCGATGGTTTCCGGAAATAATGACCGGGACTGGGGCTGTCCGGTGAGTAACCCGCTCCAGGGGGGTGGCAGCGAGAGAGACCAGATTCAAGGGAGCCGGCAGAGGAAGGCAAGGGATGCCCAAACGGGTTGCCAGGTCCTTGGAGATGAAACTCTGCTCCGCCCCCGAGTCCACCAGTGCGTGAGTGAGATGTTCAGTGTGGTTGTGACGGAATCGAATTGGCAGCATGCACTTGGATAGGGGGTTAGGCTGGGATGCGTCCGCGAGGCCCCCTATGGTGACTCACGGACTCCCCCTTTTGGCAGAACCGGGCAAGATTCCAAGGCGTGCTGGTCATCTCCGCAATACATGCAGGGCCCCAGCTCCCTCCGGCGCTGCTTCTCTTCTTGTGGGAGCTTCGCCCGGCCAATCAGCATCGCCTCCGGGTCGTCGGTGGACTCCGGTGTGGGCAACGCCAGGGGACGAGATTGAGAGGAGCGGGGAGGAGTACCGCTCGAGCGGCTGGAGGACTTCCGCTCCGCGGCCCGTTCTCTCAACCTGTTGTCCAGGCTGATGGTGAGGGAGATCAGCTCGGAGAGCTGCTCCGGCAGATCCTTGCAGGCCAAGTCGTCCCGAAGGCTGGCATTCAGGCTACGGACGAAAATGCTGCAGAGGGCAGCATTTCCCCATCCAACTTCCGCCGCCACAACCCGGAAGTCGACAGCGTAGTTGGCGGCTGACCGGCTACCCTGGAGAAGATTTAGCAACTGGGTTGTTAGCACGTTATCACAGTCCGAATGGTCAAACACCTCGTTAAAGTCTCGGACGAACTGGGCATAAGTTAGGTTAGCGTAGCTGGGTTGCGCCATGACGGCGTAGGCCCAAGCTAATGCTCGCCCTTCTAGGAGGTTGGCGATGTAACCAATTCGGCTGTGATCTGTTGGGAAGTCCCCGGGGACACATTGGAACACCGACTCACATTGGAGAATGAACCACGCGCCTCACCGAGCTTGCCACTGAAGCGCGTGGACGTGGGGATTGGAGTGAGCCGGGCCGGTGCCCCTGGGTTAGCCTGGTTAGCTGGAGGAGCAGCGGGAGCTAGGCCGCCCTGAGGACCCAGAGGGAATGCATGCGGGGGATCGAGACGATCCATCCGGCGGGTGAGAATGGTGAGCTGATTCAATATCACCTGTTGCTGATATATTACCTGATCAACTCGAGCCTCTAAGTTGGTTAGCTGGTGTGCGAGCCCGCTGTCCGCTGGGTCGCGCTGCTGGAGTCGTACTGACATGAGTTCAGACCCAGGGAACACGCACACAGGCTCGAGTCAATTGCAACAAAGGTTTATTAAATAGTGAGTGTGTGTGGATGTGTGAGTGCAGGAGTTGATGTGCTGCTGGAGGACAGGATGCACCGAGGGCAGAGCAGCACGCCGTACGGCCAGACAACCCTAGGGCAGAGCAGAGGAGAGATTAGTCGCCGAGCCAAGCCCGGTGAATTAATACTCGGACTGTGGCTTACTTGCAGATGTTTCCAGTGGTGAGCCGCAGGTCTCCTGCCTGGAGGACAGCACTCCAATGCATGCTCGGTGCAGCGGGTGAGAGAGAAGCTGACGAGGAGAGGTTCCGCCGCCAAGGAATCCACCTGTGCACAGGGGAGAAGGACTGGAGAAAAGGTGAGAGATAGAATGATGGCTTGCGTGGGAAGCGATGGTAGAGGGTCTTTAGGAGCGTCGAGGAGAAGGCGAGTGTGGGAAGCACAATCTCAGATGAGCAGACGACTCCAGGCTGAAGCGCAGGGCAGAGCGGGCTAAATAGCCTGGGCTTGATGAGACGCAGGTGTGTTCATAGCTGGAGCTGGAGATGGGCGAGAGTGAGCTGTGACAAATATAAGGTACAGACCCGTCCTTCCATCTGTTATTATGGGGAATGTACGATCGCTACTCAATAAGACTGACGAGCTAGCGGCTTTCTCCCGCTATGAGAGTGTCTTCAGAGAGATTAGCTTGATGTTGTTTACTGAGACGTGGCTAGCAGAACTAGCAACAAAAGATATGGTCTGAGGAGGCAAGGGACGCTCTAAAGGACTGTCTTGAAACCACTGAATGGGAGCAGCTCTGTGATCCACATGGTGAGGACATCAATGGCCTCACTCACACCATCACGGACTACATCAACTTCTGTGTGGACAACACCGTACCCACCAAGATCATGCGGTGTTGCTTGAACAACAAACCCTGGATCAACCCTGAGATTAAAACACTTCCAAGAGAGAAGAAGAGGATCTTCAGGTCGGGGAACAGGGAGATGCTGAAGTCCGTACAGAGGGAGCTGAGGAGGAAGATCAGAGAAGGCAAGGACAGCTTCAGGAAGAAGATGGAGGACAAGCTGCAACAGAGCAACATCAGCGGGGTCTGGAGAAACCTTAAAACCATCTCTGGGCTCCAGAATACCTCCTCCCAGGCCACGGGGGGCAGGGAGTGGGCAAACAATCTGAACCTGTTTTTTAATAGGTTTGACCAACTGCCCCCCCACCCGACTGCACACCGACAACTGCTGCCTCTAAAGTCATTGAGACCTGCTGTCCACACCCCACTCCACCAACACCCCCCACTCCCAACACACAGCCTCCCAACCTGACCCTCACTAAGACCCAGGTGAGGACGGAGCTGAGGAAGATCAAGGCGTGGAAGGCCTCGGGACCGGATGGCATCAGCGCGAAGCTCCTCAAGTCCTGCGCAGACCAGCTGTGTGGGATTGTGGAGCACATCTTCAACCTGAGCCTGAAGCTGGGGAGGGTACCACAGTTGTGGAAAACATCTTGTGTGGTACCTGTACCAAAGACTTCCCACCCCAAAGACCTGAACAGCTACACGCCAGTGGCCCTGATGTCTCACATGATGAAGACCCTAGAGAGACTGCTCCTTGCTCACCTCCGCTCCCTGGTGGGACCAGCGATGGATCCACTCCAGTTTGCCTACCAGCATGGCATCGGGGTGGAGGATGCAGTGATCTTCCTCCTTCACCGTTCCCTGTCCCACCTGGAGAAGCCTGGGAATGCGGTGAGGATCATGTTCTTTGACTTCTCCAGTGCTTTCAATACCATCCAACCGATGATCCTGAAGGACAAGCTGCTGTGCGCAGGGGTGGACCAGCACCTGTCGTCATGGATCCTGGACTACCTCACTAACCGGCCACAGTTTGTGAGAATCTGGGATTGCGTGTCCAACACGATCATCGGTAGCATGGGGGCCCCCCAGGGAACGGTTTTGGCTCCCTTCCTGTTCACCCTTTATACTGCGGACTTCTCACACAACACAACACACTGCCATCTACAGAAGTTCTCTGACGACTCTGCGATCGTCGGCCTCATCTCCAACGGAGATGAAGCTGAGTACAGAGGACTTATCCAGGACTTTGTGGACTGGTGCCATAGGAACTGCCTCCAGATCAACGCGAGGAAAACTAAGGAGCTGGTGGTGGACTGCCGCAGGCAAGGATAACCCCTCACGGCACCAGTAAACATCCAGGGAACAGACATTGAGATGGTGACATCCTACAAGTACCTGGGTGTTCATCTGAACAATAAACTAGACTGGTCACACAATACCGACGCACTCTACAAGAAGGGACAGCGCAGGCTGTTCCTACTGAGGAGGCTCAGGTCTTTTGGTGTACAAGGGGTGCTCTTGAAGACATTCTACGACACGGTGGTGGCATCAGCCATCACTTTTGGAGTGGTCTGCTGGGGAAACGGCATTACAGCAGCTGATAGGAAGAGACTGAACAAACTAATCAAGAAAGCTAGCTCTGTCCTGGGGAAACGCCTTAACCCAGTGGAGTAGATAGGAGAGAGAAGGATGGTGGCTAAACTGTCATCTCTGCTGGAGTCCGAGTCCCACCCTGTGCAGGACATACTCGAAGCACTGAGGAGCTCATTTAGCAGTAGACTACATCATCCTAGATGCGTGACCGAGAGGTTTCGCAGGTCCTTCCTACCTATGGCTGTCAGACTGTATAACCTAAGCAGGGCTGCTCGCAGAGATAGCAAAAAACGTGACGACCTAATAGTATTGAATGCAAAAGACAAAACAGACTTACACAAATGGTCCCCTTCAGTATACAACTAGGACAATATCAGTCGCTATGGAGGGTGACAATACGTATGGGTACATATTCATACCATGAAGGGTAACTAAATAGACGGTTATGCTGTTTAGTCCATCTAGCTACATTGCTCCGCTCTGTGTATATATATTTATATATTTATGCATACATATGTATACTCACTGCTCTTATTTTCTTATCTTCTAAACTATTGCTCTGAGTGTTGCTGTCCCTGTGCTGTTGCAATCCTGGAATTTCCCCATTGTGGGACTAATAAAGGCTTATCTTATCTTATCTTATAAGTGCCTCAACTCCTTTGTACTGTATTTTAATCTTTTGCCCAGCTGGTGTGTTTTTATTGGAATTTTCATACTTTTTATCTTCTATTATTAAACTAGAAATAGTTTTAATCTTAGGTGATTTTAACATACATATAAATGGTACATCTTCTAATGCTGCTGCAAACTTTTTAACTATTACAGAGGCTCACAATTTCATCCATCATGTTTCTACACATAAAAAGGGGCGCACCTTGGACCTTGTCTTTTCGCTGGGACTGAATTTGGACAATTTTAAAGTGGAGGATGTTCTTGTCAGTGATCATTGCTGTACTTTCTTTGAACTGTCAGTTAATGTGGAAC
This sequence comes from Pholidichthys leucotaenia, assembly GCA_020510985.1. Classification (NCBI taxonomy): domain Eukaryota; kingdom Metazoa; phylum Chordata; class Actinopteri; order Cichliformes; family Pholidichthyidae; genus Pholidichthys; species Pholidichthys leucotaenia. The sequence goes on from CM035846.1 coordinate 223,894,243, forward strand.
AGCATGAATGTAAAGCATGAAGACAGAGACATATTATTAACCAGCAGGCTGTGGATGGATTTATTTCAGCTTTTTGATGCTCATCATGTTGCAGGATGTAAGGATATAAATTCTATGGTGGATTGCTTTAACCAACAGTGCCGATTGATACTTGATAAAGTGGCTCCTATTAAATATAGCTATACCTCCCCTAGGAAACCATGCCCTTTGTCACAAACCCCCGTGCGCCATTGTGCAGTGCACAAGGGAGGGAATGAAAAACCCAGTCGCGGAAGTAGAAAGTGCCATTTTATTAAATAGAACAACAAAGAAACAAGTCCAGTTAACCACAAAATGCAGGGAGATGCAATTGATGAAGTAACGGCCGCCAGACATACAGGATGCCAGCCAGACGCTCTACAGCCCGGTCAAAAAGGGAGCCTAGTGCTGCAGGACAGCTAAGCACAATAAGAAAGGCAATCATGACACTTACAGGGCTGGAGCGATCCCTGGGCCAAACCATGCAGTCTGGAGGATGAAGAGGGTAAGCAGAGTCAGCTGATCACACCAAGGGATTAACCGAACTTCAAGTGCTGGCTGAATAATTAGCAGGTGATGAAAACTCATACGTGGAGAGCTAGCTGCCGTGTATGGAGGTGAATGCTCCGACATTCTCTTTCCACAATTGCAGCGAACAAATACTCCTGAAGCTAACGAGGAAAGAGATTGTCGGTGCAAAAAAGCGTGGGCTGAACTTGATTGGACCTGGTGTGTAAGAGAGCGTGCATGAATGGGAATGAATGGAGCATGTGCATGTGTGTGAATGTGAGTATGTGTGTGAACACCCGTGACAGCACAGCTGATGACATTTGACAGGAGGAGGGGGCATGCCCAAGCTATCAGGAAGTGGAGGCCAAATAGCTTCCCTGAAGCACCAGGTGGAAACTAGGGCAAAACATAACAATAAGTCAGAACTGGGTTTGGAAGCCAAACCCAGGTTCATGACACCTTTGGTTAAATGAAGACATCTGTACCTTTAGGAGAAGCTGCCATAAAGTGGCACGTTTGTGGAAGGCCACTAAGCTTGAGGTGCATAGACTCCACCTCAAAGACCTTATAACCTCATTAAATGATATGATGAAGGATGTGAGAACAAACTACTTTGCTCACCTTATATCCTTTAACAAGGGAACCCCAAAATTTTTGTTTGACACTATCAACTCCATTGTCTCACCCAATTTAGCCATTGCTCCTGCTTATTCTAATGCTGAATGTAATGACTGCAAATTTTATGGTGAATAAGATAAATGATATTAGAGCAAGTACTACACCATCTCCTGAGGACCTCAGCCTGAATCAGGTTCCCTTCGACATGTGGTCCTTATTCTCTCCAGTCACGCTACTGGATGTAAATGGTCTCCTGGCCTCTATGAAACCCCCTTCAAGCTCCTTAGATATCCTCCCAACTTCACTGTTTTTCAAAATATTTGAATCTATCGGGCCCTGAATTGTGGAAATCATAAATTGGGCACTTTTATCAGGCATTGGTCCCAGTTCTTTTAAACAAACAGTGGTTGAACCCAAATTAAAGAAACAAAACCTAGATCCTACAGGCCCATTTCAAAACTCCCCTTCCTATCCAAAATCCTTGATAAAGTAGTAGCTGAGCAATTAAGTACATTCATAGAGAAAAATAAAATCTTAGATACCTTCCAGTCTGGTTTCTATAAAATGCATTCCACTGAGACAGCACTAATTGAAGTCTCCAGTGACATCATGATGGCAGCAGATTCTGGTCAGTACTCGGTCCTGGTGTTGCTGGATCTCACTGCTGTTTTTGACATGGTGGACCACAATATATTGATAAATGAGATGAAGGACACTTTTGGTATTTCTGGATCAGTTCTGAACTGGTTCTTATCTTATTTAACTGACAGAGGGTTTTGTGTTTCATTCAATGAGAAGATGTCAGAGTTCAAAGGACTCTCCTGTGGGATCCCTCAAGGCTCAGTTCTGGGCCCTATTTTGTTTTCATTGTATTTAACCCCACTTGGCCAGATTATCAGCTGGTTTAAGGGTATCTCCTACCATTTCTATGCAGACGATATTCAGCTTTACGGCTCCTTTAAAGAAAATGAGCCGAACATTTTATCAAACCTACAGTGCATCTGGAAAGTATTTACAGCGCTTCACTTTTTCCACATTTTGTTATGTTACAGCCTTATTCCAAAAGGGATTAAATTATTTTTTTCCTCAAAATTCTACACACAATACACCATAATGACAACATGAAAAAAGGTTTTTTGAGATTTTTGCAAATGTATTAAAAATAAAAAACTAAGAAATTACATGTACATAAGTAGTCACAGCCTTTGCCATGAAGCTCAAAATTGAGTTCAGGTGCATCCTGTTACCACTGATTACACTGGTCAACACCAAATTTATTGTCTAAGGTTTTTTTTAGCTGTTTTGGGACAATTTTGAAGTGCTGAATCCAAAAATCACATTGGTTTTGCTCAGTCAGGTCAACTTTTTGAATTGTGGCCACATGTTGTTTTATACGTTTTTGTTTACATGTACGGGTATTTTTGCTTTATATGATGCAAAATTCTTTTTTGTGTCTCGAAATTCTCTGAATTTTGAACAATGATGACAAAACATTCAATTTACATGTACTTTCCTTTATATAAAAGTAAGTACATGCACAGTACTAAGTAAGTACTAAGTAAGTACAGGTTTTTACTTAGCACCTGATTGAGAGAAACGGATGTCATATTCGGATTCAGCGGTGCAAAATTGTCTTAAATCAGTTGAAAAAACACAGACAACTTACAAAAAAATATTTTTGTAACACTGTGTTATCCTTGAGATGTTTCTACAGCTTAATTGGAGTCTACCTGTGGTAAATTCAGTTGATTTGGCATGATTTAGAAAGGCGCACACGTGTCTATATAAGGTCCCACAGTTGACAGTGCATGTCAGAGCACAAAAGTGCACAGAACACAACCCAAGCATGACATCAAAGGAACTGTCTGTAGACCTCCGAGACAGGATTGTCTCGAGGCACAAATCTGGGGAAGGGTGCAGAAAAATTTCTGCTACTTTGACGGTCCCAATGAGCACAGTGGCCTCCATCATCCGTAAATGGAAGAAATTCAGAACCACCAGGACTCTTCCAAGAGCTGGCTGGCCATCGAAACTTAGCAATCGGGGGACAAGGGCCTTAGTCAGAGAGGTGACCAAGAACCTGATGGTCACTCAGTCAGAGCTCCAGCGTTCTTCTGTGGGGAGAGAAGAACCATCCAGAAGGACAACCATCTCTGCAGCAATCCGCCAGTCAGGCCTGTATGGTAGCGTGGCCAGACGTAAGCCACTCCTTAGTAAAAGGCACATGGCAGCCTGCCTGGAGTTTGTCAAAAGGCACCTGAAGGACTCAGACCATGAGAAACAAAATTCTCTGGTCTGTTGAGACAAAGATTGAACTATTTGGTGTGAATGCCAGGTGTCATGTTTGGAGGAAACCATGCACCACTCATAACCATGCCAATGGTGGAGGCAGCATCATGCTGTGGGGATATTTTTCAGCGGCAGGAACTGGGAGACTAGTCACGACAGAGGAAAAGATGAATGCAGCAAAGTACAGAGACATCCTGGATGAATACCTGCTCCAGAGCGCTCTTGACCTCAGACTGGGGCAACAGTTCATCTTTCATCTTTCTTGCTTCATGGCAAAGGCTGTGAATACTTATGTACATGTGATTTCTTAGTTTTTTTGTTTTTAATAAATTTGCAAAAATCTCAAAAAAAAAAAATTCACATTGTCATTATGGGGTATTATGTGTAGAATTTTGAGGGGAAAGAATGAATTTAATCCCTTTCGGAATAAGGCTGTAATGTAACAAAATGTGGAAAAAGTGAAATGCTGTGAATACTTTCCGGATGCACTGTAATCTCTTGCCTGTCTGCCATCAAGAAATGGTTAAACAATAATTTTCTACAACTAAATCTTTACAAGACAGAAACACTGATCATTGCTCCAGACAGTAAAATTCCTTTGATAAAGCACCACTTAGGCCACCTAGGCTCTTCTTTCCAGTCCAGCCTGCGTAACCTGGGTGTTGTTTTTGACAATGCCATGTCCCTGGATTGCCATGCTAGGCAACTGGTCAGAAACCTGTTTTTTTTTTTTTCATCTGAGGAATATAGTAAAACTTAGACCTATGGTCTCAACACCTGAGCTAGAAATGATCATTCATGCTTTTATCTCATCTCGTTTAGATTATTGTAATGTCGTTTTTATGTGTTTTAATAAAACTGCTGTTGCCTGTCTTCAGACCGTGCAAAATGCAACAGCTCGGCTTTAAACCCAGACTAAGAAAAAGGAACATATTTTCCCGATTTTATCTTCCTTTCGCTGGCTGCCAGTCGCTTTTAGATTTCATTTTAAGATTTTAGTTTTGACTTTTAGAGCTCTTAATGGCCAAGCCCCTTCATACATCTTAGCCCTCTTAACTCCATATGCAACAACACTATCAGTAAGATCCTCAGACCAGAGACTCCTGGTGGTCCCTTGGACCAAATTTAAAACCCATGGAGATCGGTCCTTTCAGGCCGCTGCACCACGGCTTTGGAATGCACTTCCCCTGTCTTTGCGCTGCTTCGAGTCTGTTGACTCCTTTAAGGAGGAGTTAAAAAACCATTTGTTTAGACAGGCTTTTAACTCTCGTTGAATGGCATCTATTTTCTTATCTTTGCTCTCATGGATTTCTATTTATATGTGTATTTTAACTTATTTCCATTGATGTTAATTTCTTGTGTATTTGTAAATTTTTCATTAGCTATGAAGCACTTTGTGATTTATATCTGTGAAAAGTGTTATACAGATAAACTTTACTTACTTGCTTCATGAGTTCTGTAGGCACTCATGCACCCACGCACAACAATGGCAAATTATTTGCAATTTTTGGACCAGTTAACAAGTGAAATTATATAATTTTCCACAGAAACCTGAACGTACCAGGGTTCCCTGGTTGAAAAACACTGATGTAGACTACCAATAATAAATGAAAACTTTTAAGATTTTTTTTTTTCAGAAAAATGTTTGTTATGCCAAGTCATTTTATCTACATATTGGTTGTTGTTTTCCAACATGCTTATGCTCTACAATAGAAAAACTTACTGTAAATTCACTGTATAAACCCTACTCAGGTTATAATGTTTCTTTCTGGGGTGCAAAAACAATAAAACATCTATTACTTTTTAGACTCTTTGTATTTTCACAATATACTGAAAGTTGCTGACATTGATGGCCATCATTATCTGTCAAGCACGTGTGGAAGGCGAAGAGTATGGAAAGGATTTTCAGTTGGTTGCAATAGATATCACCAGATTTTACACACTGTTACTTTAAAGAAAGTTTCCACATTCAGCTGCTTTGTAGAAATTTTAGGCCGAACCAATGTTAGAAATAATGAATTGGTTGATAGCCAATACTGATTGTTTATTTTGTTTTTATTCTAACCTATTCCATCTTCATTCCCTAGGAGACAAAGAAATATGCATTATAAAAAGGAGCTGAATTGAAATATTTAAAAATGTTTCAGTCCCAGATGTATTCTGAATTTGCAGCTATAATTTACTGTTGTCTGGTTCAGGGCAAAATCAGTGCCACAAAACTGAGACATATCAGACAAATAACAACCACTGCAGATCCCTTATTTGCTGATAGCCAAAATCCACCAATAAGGTGAATTTTTTCAGTTACCAAAATCATGGCTGATATATCTGTGCATCCAATCTGCTTTGACATTTTGCAATTGTAGCAGTGCAGAGGATGTTTAGCTGCACACAGATGGGGAATGGTTGTTATAAAGACACTATAAAATCAAAGGCAAGATGATACTAGATAGTTGCTATTTCATTCATTCATTCAACCTTTATTTACAATCTCAAGGAATCATTGAGGGCAAGCACTCATTTTTAATGATGAATTAAAGTTATTAAAAAAGTTAAATTTATTAAAAGTTATTAAAGTTATTAAAAGGTAAATTAAAGTTCACAGATGAGAAATGAAAATAAAATAAAAACAATCAATACAGGTAAAAACTACAATAAAATACATTGTTAAATCTGTCAAAATGGCAGACAACCTTCAAGTCTTTCTGTCACTTAGCTAATTCCCTTCCACAGCATGTGGGACACCATGGTGTATGGGGCAGCGCCTATCTCCGTTTCACTGACCCTAGGCCACACAGCTACTGTAATGTAGTGAAAGCTACAGTGGGGGGTCAGTCCTCTGGTAGCTCTGTGCGTTTCTGACACTTATTTTTTTTTTTTTAAGTCTGTTGATTATAGATGATAATCAATTAATACAACCTCTGACAGCAGCGGGTCTGAGGTTGCATTAGGGTGCTTATCATCATTAGTAATGATTTAAATCTCAGGGGAATAATTGTTGTAGTGCTTATTTTAAAACACCTCAAATGTCCTCTTGTGGGTGACAGCTTCAGTATGTGAACTAACAGGAAATGGCACACTCAGTTGTTTTGGTTTTGCCTGATCCTCGTCATACACACGCATGGACTTGTTGGCATCTGCACCGGGCTTTGATTACCATTAGCCTAGCTTCATAGTCAACAGCTCTCCTGGACCCCTCTCCTGGACCCGCTGCAGTTTGCCTACCGAGCCAACAGGTCTGTAGACGATGCAGTCAACCTGGCCCTCCACTCCATCCTGCAGCACCTGGACTCCCCGGGAACCTACGCCAGGATCCTGTTTGTGGACTTCAGCTCCGCATTCAACACCATCCGCCCCGCTCTGCTCCGGGACAAGCTGTCCCTGCTCAACGTGCCTGACTCCCTCTGCAGGTGGATCATCGACTTCCTGACGGACCGGAGGCAGCATGTGCGGCTGGGAAAGACTGTCTCAGACTATACTAGCATCAGCACCGGATCACCCCAGGGCTGTGTACTTTCCCCCCTACTCTTCTCCCTTTACACCAACTCCTGCACCTCCAGCCACCAGTCTGTCAAGTTGATCAAGTTTGCGGACGACACCACCCTCATCGGGCTCATCTCCAACGGCGACGAGTCCGCCTACAGGAGAGAGGTGGCCCAGCTGGCGTCCTGGTGCAGCAATAACAACCTGCAGCTGAACGCTCTGAAGACAGTGGAGATGATTGTAGACTTCAGGAAAGTCACTACTCCTCTGCCCCCCCTCACCCTCTCAGGCTCTCCCATCACCACTGCTGATTCCTTCCGCTTCCTAGGCACTACCATCACCAGGGACCTCAAATGGGAGCTGACCATCAGCTCACTCATCAAAAAAGCCCAGCAGAGGATGTTCTTCCTGCGGCAGCTGAGGAAGCTCAAGCTACCCACCAAGATGTTAGTGCAGTTCTACACAGCCATCATCGAGTCCATCCTCACCACCTCCATAACCGTGTGGTACGCAGGAGCCACTGCCAGGGACAGACTAAGGCTGCAGCGCGTCGTGCGCACTGCTGAGAAGGTGATCGGCTGCAAGCTCCCATCTCTCCAGGATCTGTACATCTCCAGGACCCGGAGGCGTGCTGGCCGGATCATAGCCGATCCCTCACACCCTGGTCATGTACTGTTTGCCCCCCTCCCCTCTGGTAGAAGACTTCGGTCCATCCAGACTAAAACCTCCCGTCACATGAACAGCTTCTTCCCCTCTGCCATTAGACTGCTGAACACTAAGTGACTCTCGTGCACCATGTACAGCAGCTCAACCAGACTCATGTCAATCATCACTGTTTTCTTCCTGCATTACCGACTGCACTATATAGTTCTCCACAGTATCTGCTGCTGGCTAATATATATTTTAACTGTTGACCAGTATCACTTAATCTTATCCTACACTTTATTACATGTATAGTTTATTTCTCTTATCTTATCATGTTTAATGTTGCAGCATTGTACCGAGACAAATTCCTAGTTTGTGTACTACATGAACAATGGCAATAAACCTGATTCTGATTCTGAGCTAAAATTAAACTCATTAGCAGCTGTCAACTTTTAGCTTAGATTAGCAGAATGCAAAACTGTCCAAAATAATCAAATCCAAACAATTACAGCCACTTCCACATTAATGATGCTTCTGATTTAATTCCCCTTCTATACAGAGGGATAGATTGGTATTCAAGGTTATAATCTTCTTTTTCATCTAATCTGACATACAAGTTACTTGGGGCTTCTTTGTGAAGTTATAACCCAAATCCACAATCTGAAGGTTTAAACTCTGGTGATTATGAATGAAATGCATTTGACTTAATTTATTAGTAAGATCATTAAAGTAATTTAATGAATTTCATTGAAAACACAGCAGGGCATTATTATGATGGAAGCAGCCCATAGACAATATTTGATTGTAGTCACAGTGGCGTATCAAGGATTTGGCAACCAAACTATGACTGACTGGTAAGAAAATACAGCCATGCCAGCCGCTAGGTAGTCCATGAATTCTTGACATGTTTGCAGATCCATCACTCCTCACGACTCTTGGGTGCATCTGTCTCATTTGCCTCAGGGTTCACCTTTAATTCTGAGACTCTTCAGTTGGATGGTAGAATTAAAAATTGATTGTCTAAATCTGTTATAAGATAAGATAAGATAAGCCTTTATTAGTCCCACAATGGGGAAATTCCAGGATTGCAACAGCACAGGGACAGCAACACTCAGAGCAATAATTTAGAAGATAAGAAAATAAGAGCAGTGAATATACTACATATGTACACATAAATATATAAATATATATACACAATGCGAAACATTGTAGCTAGATGGACTAAACAGCATAATCGTCTATTTAGTTACCCTACATGGTATGAATATGTACCCATACATATTGTCACCCTCCATAGCGACTGATATTGTCCTAGTTGTATACTGGAGGGGACCATTTGTGTAAGTCTGTTGCGTCTTTTGCATTCAGTACTATTAGGTCGTCACGTTTTTTTGCTATCTTTGCGAGTAGCCCTGTTTAGGTTATACAGTCTGACAGCCGTAGGTAGGAAGGACCTGCGAAACCTCTCGGTCGCGCATCTAGGATGATGTAGTCTACTGCTAAATGAGCTCCTCAGTGCGTTCAGTATGTCCTGCATAGGGTGGGACTCGGACTCCAGCAGAGATGACAGTTTAGCCACCATTCTTCTCTCTCCTATCTCCTCCACTGGGTCAAGGCGTTGCCCCAGGACAGAGCTAGCTTTCTTGATTAGTTTGTTCAGTCTCTTCCTATCGGCTGCTGTAATGCCACTGCTCCAGCAGACCACTCCAAAAGTGATGGCTGATGCCACCACCGTGTCATAGAATGTCTTCAAGAGCACCCCTTGTACACCAAAAGACCTGAGCCTCCTCAGTAGGAACAGCCTGCGCTGTCCCTTCTTGTAGAGTGCATCGGTATTGTGTGGCCAGTCTAGTTTATTGTTCAGATGAACACTCAGGTACTTGTAGGATGTCACCATCTCAATGTCTGTTCCCTGGATGTTTACTGGTGCCGTGAGGGGTTGTCCTTGCCTGCGGCAGTCCACCACCAGCTCCTTAGTTTTCCTCGGGTTGATCTGGAGGCAGCTCCGATGGTACCAGTCCACAAAGTCCTGGATAAGTCCTCTGTACTCAGCTTCATCTCCGTTGGAGATGAGGCCAACGATCGCAGAGTCGTCAGAGAACTTCTGTAGATGGCAGTGTGTTGTGTTGTGTGAGAAGTCCACAGTATAAGATAAGATAAGATAAGATAAGATAAGATAAGATAAGATAAGCCTTTATTAGTCCCACAATTGGGAAATTCCAGAATTGCAACAGCACAGGGATAGCACCACTCAAAGCAATAATTAGGAAGATATGGCAGATATAAATAAGAGCAGTAGATATACATACATACCCATAAATATATAAATATATATACAAAGTGTGGAGCATTGTAGCAAGATGGAATAAACAGCATAACCGTCTACTTAGTTATCCTACATAGTATGAATATGTACCCATACATATTGTCACCCTCCGTAGTGACCGATACTGTCCTAGTTGTATATACTGGAGGGGACCATTGTGTAAGTCTATTGCATCTTTTGCATTCAATACTATTAGGTCATCACGTTTTTTTGCTATCTCTGCGAGCAGCCCTGCTTAGGATATACAGTCTGACAGCCGTAGGTAGGAAGGACCTGTGAAACCTCTCGGTTGCGCACCTAGGATGATGTAGTCTGCTGCTAAATGAGCTCCTCAGTGCCTTCAGTATGTCCTGCATAGGGTGGGACTCGGACTCCAGCAGAGATGACAGTTTAGCCACCATCCTTCTCTCTCCTATCTCCTCCACTGGGTCAGGGCGCTGCCCCAGGACAGAGCTAGCTTTCTTGATCAGTTTGTTCAGTCTCTTCCTGTTGGCTGCTGTAATGCCACTGCCCCAGCAGACCACTCCAAAAGTGATGGCTGATGCCACCACCGTGTTGTAGAATGTCTTCAGCAGCGCCCCTTGTACACCAAAAGACCTGAGTCTCCTCAGTAGGAACAGCCTGCGCTGTCCCTTCTTGTAGAGTGCGTCGGTATTGTGTGACCAGTCTAGTTTATTGTTCAAATGAACACCCAGGTACTTGTAGGATGTCACCATCTCGATGTCTGTTCCCTGTATGTTTACTGGTGCTGTGAGGGGTTGTCCTTGCCTGTGGCAGTCCACCACCAGCTCCTTAGTTTTCCTCGCGTTGATCTGGAGGCAGTTCCTATGGCACCAGTCCACAAAGTCCTGGATAAGTCCTCTGTACTCAGCTTCATCTCCGTTGGAGATGAGGCCAACGATCGCAGAGTCGTCAGAGAACTTCTGTAGATGGCAGTGTGTTGTGTTGTGTGAGAAGTCCGCAGTATAAAGGGTGAACAGGAAAGGTGCCAAAACCGTTCCCTGGGGGGCCCCCATGCTACCGATGATCGTGTCGGACACACAGTCCCGGGTTCTCACAAACTGTGGCCGGTTAGTGGGGTAGTCCAGGATCCATGATGACAGGTGCTGGTCCACCCCTGCGCACAGCAGCTTGTCCTTCAGGATCATCGGTTGGATGGTGTTGAAAGCACTGGAGAAGTCAAAGAACATGATCCTCACCGCATTCCCAGGCTTCTCCAGGTGGGACAGGGAACGGTGAAGGAGGAAGATCACTGCATCCTCCACCCCAATGCCATGCTGGTAGGTGAACTAGAGTGGATCCATCGCTGGTCCCACCAGGGGGCGGAGGTGAGCAAGGAGCAGTCTCTCTAGGGTCTTCATCAGGTGTGATGTGAGGGCCACTGGTCTGTAGTTGTTCCGGTCCTTGGGGTGGGAAGTCTTTGGTACAGGTACCACACAAGATGTTTTCCACAACTGTGGTACCCTCCCCAGCTTCAGGCTCAGGTTGAAGATGTGCTCCACAATCCCACACAGCTGGTCTGCGCAGGACTTGAGGAGCTTTGCACTGATGCCGTCCGGTCCCGAGGCCTTCCTCGCCTTGATCTTCCTCAGCTCCGTCCTCACCTGGGTCTCAGTGAGGGTCAGGTTGGGGGGCTGTGTGCTGGGAGTGGGGGGGTGTTGGGGGAATGAGGTGTGGACAGCAGGTCTTGATGACTTTAGAGGCAGCAGTGGTTGGTGTGCAGTCGGGGGGGAGGGCAGTTGGTCAAACCTATTAAAAAACAGGTTCACATTGTTTGCCCACTCCCTGCCCCCCGTGGCCTGGGAGGAGGTATTCTGGAGCCCAGAGATGGTTTTAAGGTTTCTCCAGACCCCGCTGATGTTGCTCTGTTGCAGCTTGTCCTCCATCTTCTTCCTGAAGCTGTCTTTGCCTTCTCTGATCTTCCTCCTCAGCTCCCTCTGTACGGACTTCAGCATCTCCCTGTTCCCCGACCTGAAGATCCTCTTCTTCTCTCTCAGAAGTGTTTTAATCTCAGTGTTGATCCAGGGTTTGTTGTTCGAGCAACACTGTATGATCTTGGTGGGTACGGTGTTGTCCACACAGAAGCCGATGTAGTCCGTGATGGTGTGAGTGAGGCCATCGATGTCCTCACCATGTAGATCGCAGAGCTGCTCCCAGGCAGTGGTTTCAAAACAGTATCCTCTCCATTTTGCTAAATCCTGCTCATAAGCACAAGGATTTCCTTAAGTCTCAGTCACAACAAGCCGTACGGACTGCTATGGCCTGTTTGCATGCAGATTTTGGGCTGAATGTCTTGTGCCACTCAAGTGTTTCTTGTGAATTTTTAGACCATGTAAGCATGCATGGAGGATGTTGGACATGTCCAGCAAATTCCACAAATTCTCTGCGATCAAGAGGTTGCAAGTGTGACGTGCTTCACCTGAGTTTGAAGGAGTTTGCATGTTAGACATACAATTTTTAAGGCCCTGGGAAGAAAAATTGTGGTATAACACCAAAATACTATATGTGTTATAATGTGTTGTAATACTATAACACACAATACAATGAGTGTACAATACTTCATTGTAATATTTTTCTAAATTTTAAAAATGACAACTTCAAAATCAAATTGAAATAAACATTATATTATCCCTTTGTCTCTTGGTTATGCAGGGTGAGACACACTGCAGCAATTCAGCAAAGAGGTTGCAGTCCATCCGGATGAAGGCCATGTAGTCTCTCTGACATTCTCTATCCAGCTCATGGAAGAGTGTCTCGTACTGGCCAAAGAACTGCCATCTCGCAATCCAGAGTTGGACCCATCAGTGCTTTGGCCTTCTCCTGACCTGCCTGTGACGTGCATGAAGCAAAGCAGTCAGTACAGCATCATGGTCTTCTTCTTCAAGCGCCATTTGAAATTGCATAAGATGAAGTTGTCTTGGCGTTGCCACATTCTCTTGAAACTGGCAGTTTGAAGTGAACTCTAAAGGTTCATCAGACCAAATGCACGATGCGATTACATATTAACTCAATGTAAACACGCCAATGGACGTGAATTAGCTGTCTGAGTGAGTTGCAGATGGATGGAGTTCCCTTTCTAACTTTGGCAGCTATGTTCAACCTGCTGTGGAAATCCCTAAAACATCGTCATGGTTTATGTTATCGGATGGGACTTTCACCTGAAAAAATTATCCCTGCCTCCAAAACTCACCTGGATGCTAATTGTTTACAAAGCTAATCTGCTTGTCCTTTAGCATGTCTGTGGTAGGAGTCTGTGGGTAAATAACTCCCACAGTCCGATTCAGTTGCAGAGCCCCTGGTCCATATGTCTCCAGAGGTGAGTGGCAGTGTCGTTTTCAAACTAGTTTACTCTCCAGTGTTGATACTTTTACTCCGGTGACGGCAGAATGTCATCCCATACCAGCTAACGCTATCCCTCAGGTGCGAAATTTGCGTGTGTTCGCCTCTTTCCATTGACTTTGTATGTAATCATGCCATGCAAAAAATTTGCTTAGCATTTGGTCTGAATACACCTTAACTGATGGTGACTGTGACTACTCAGAGTTGGGACCAGGAAGCAGATTCGCAGTCTTACACGCCTCTCTGCAGCTCCTCTTCATCCGCCACCCCTCAGCTTAGCCCCTGTCTTCCCCATCAGAGAATCGTTGTCTGCTCCCTCCAAAGTAAATAAAAATATAATGTATAAGCATCCCAAAGTGATAAAGCAAAATATTGGTAAAACTCAAATTAAACATAAAGCCTCTAAATTGAATGATTTGGCCTCTGTTCCTCCTCATAATTTAAAAATTAAATGTGGTTTATTAAATATTAGGTCTCTAACTCCCAAGTCTCTGTTAGTCCATGATCTGTTAATTGATCATCAGATTGATTTAATTTCCCTTACAGAGACTTGGTTAGGACAAGAGGATTATGTTGGTTTAAATGAATCAACTCCCTCTGGTTATTTAAACTGTCAAAATCCCAGAAGTTCTGGTCGTGGAGGAGGAGTAGCAACAATTTACCATTCCAAATTACTAGTTAATGTAAAGCAAAAAACATGTTATAATTCCTTTGAGGGCCTGGTCCTCAGTGTTGGGCACTTTAGCAATTTCAGGTTAAACCCAATTTTATTTGCCATAGTTTATCGTCCCCCATCAACCTATTCAGAATTTTTATCCGAATTTGCTGATTTCTTAGCTGATTTAGTGCTGAAATCTGATAGAATAATTATAGTAGGGGACTTTAATATACATGTGGATGTAGATAGTGACTGCCTTAATGTGGCTTTTAATTCAATATTAGACTCGATTGGGTTTTCTCAGAAAGTAGGAAATTCTACTCATTACCTCCACCATACATTGGACCTTGTTCTGACATATGGCATAGAAATAGAAAATCTTGTAGTGTCTCCTCATAACCCTGTACTGTCAGACCATTGTCTGTTAACCTTTGATTTTACTATTTCTGACTATTTGGCTCCTAAAGAAAAATATTATCACAGTAGATGCCTCTCAGATGATGCTGTTTCCAAATTTATGCAGATTGTTTCCTCTATTCCATGTGTCAACACAACGGAAATAAGCTATAGACAGCTTGCTCCTTCTGTAATTGATAACATGGTGGATAGTGTTTCAGCTTCTCTGCATCAGGCTCTAGACTTGGTGGCCCCCTTAAAAAAGAAAAAGTCTAATCAGAGATTTTTAACTCCTTGGTTCAACACAGAAACTCGTAGCTTAAAACAGAAGACTCGTCAATTAGAAAGAAAATGGCGCTCTACTAATTTAGATGAAATCTATTTAGCTTGGAGAAATCATCTTTTAATTTATAAAAAATCTCTTAGAAAAGCTAGAACGAGTTATTACTCTGCATTAATAGAAGAGAACAAGAATAATCCCAGGTTTCTTTTCAGTACTGTAGCCAGGTTGACAAAGAGTCAGGACTCTGTCAATCCTAGCATCCCCTTAGAGCTTACTAGTCAGGACTTTATGAACTTTTTCAATAATAAAATTTCATCCATCAGAGATAAAATCAATCAGATTCTTCCCACAGTTAACTTAAATACTGTAACTATTACAACTCCTTCTATTGATGTCTGTCTTGATGAGTTTACTCCAATCGACCTTTGTGAGTTAGACAAAATAGTTTCCTCATCCAAACCTTCAACTTGTCTTTTAGACCCTATTCCTACCAGGTTATTTAAAGAAGTCTTCCCACTTATTGGTAGCTTTATTCTTCATATAATCAATTCTTCATTAACTTTAGGCCATGTACCGCAGGCTTTTAAAACAGCTGTAATTAAACCCTTACTCAAAAAGCCAACGCTAGATCCAGGAGCTTTAGCTAACTATAGACCAATCTCTAATCTCCCTTTCATTTCAAAAATCTTAGAAAGAGTTGTTGCTACGCAATTATTTGACCACCTGCAGGGAAATGGTTTACTTGAAGAGTTTCAATCTGGGTTTAGAATCCATCATAGTACTGAAACAGCCTTAGCGAAGGTCACTAACGACCTCCTCATTGCATTTGATAATGGACTAGTTTCTGTACTTGTCCTTTTAGATCTTAGTGCAGCTTTTGATACTATTGATCATAATATTCTACTTGATAGATTAGAACACTATGTAGGACTTAATGGAACTTCGTTGCAGTGGTTTAGATCTTATTTATCTGATAGGTTCCAGTTTGTTCATGTAAATGATGAGTTTTCTTTCAGCTCAAAGCTTAGTCATGGAGTTCCACAGGGATCTGTGCTAGGCCCTACTCTTTTTAGTTTATATATGCTTCCGTTAGGCAACATTATTAGAAAGCACTGTATACATTTTCATTGTTATGCAGATGACACACAATTATACCTGTCAATGAAGCCAGATGATACTAATCAATTAGCCAAGTTAGAAGCCTGTCTTAAGGAAATCAAAGCTTGGATGACTTGTAATTTCCTGCTATTAAATTCAGATAAGACTGAAGTCATTCTTGTTGGTCCAAAAAACCTTAGAAATTCCTTTCCAAATCAAACTTTCAGTTTGGATGCAGTTACTCTTTCTCTTAATAGCTCTGTGAGGAACCTTGGAGTTATTTTTGATCAGGATTTGTCCTTCAATTCACATATTAAATTTGTTTCTAAGACTGCCTTCTATCATTTGCATAATATTGCCAAGATTAGGAGCATCTTGTCTCAGAGTGATGCTGAGAAGCTGATCCACGCTTTTGTTAGCTCGAGATTAGATTATTGTAATTCTTTATTATCAGGCTGTCCTAAAACATCTTTAAAAAGTCTTCAGCTGATCCAAAATGCTGCAGCAAGAGTTTTAACAGGTACTAGAAAGAGAGATCATATCTCTCCGGTTCTGGCCTCCCTTCATTGGCTTCCCATAGAGTTTAGAATTAAGTTTAAAATCCTTCTTCTTACTTACAAAGCTTTAAACAATCAGGCTCCTTTTTATTTAAAAGATCTGATACTACTGTATTATCCTAACAGAGCACTACGCTCCCAAAATGCAGGATTACTTGTAATACCTAGAATCTCCAAAAGTACAATGGGAGGCAGAGCCTTCAGCTATCAAGCTCCTCTCCTGTGGAATCAGCTGCCAATCTGGATTCGGGAGTCAGACTCGATCTCTGTTTTTAAGAATAGGGCTAAAACCTACCTTTTTGATATAGCCTACAATTAGGGAGGGATCATGTGTTTCTGAACCCTCCCTTAGTTATGCTGCTAATAGGTTTAGTCAGCCGGGGGACCTCCAGTAATGCACTGGGCCTCACTCCTTTCCTCACTCTCTTTGAAATATATTTTTTTTGCTGGTCATTAACATTTGTTTGTTCTCTCCCATAGATTGAGTCCCCATCGTGCTGTTTGCTCTCTACATGTCTGTTCTTTTCTTCTTCTCTATCCCCTCACCCCCCAGCCAGTCGCAGCAGATGACTGCCCCTCCCTGAGCCTGGTTCTGCTGGAGGTTTCTTCCTGTTAAAAGGGAGTTTTTCCTCTCCACCGTCGCCAAGTGCTTGCTCACAGGGGATCGCCTGATTGCTGGGGTCTTTCTGCAACTGTGGGGGTCCCCCCTTCAGTTGATAGTGCTATGAGATGACTGTTGTTGTGAAATGGCGCTATATAAATAAAGTTGAATTGAATTGAATTGAATTGACTGTGGATGACTCAGCATCATCTGGCATCTGAGGTTGTGCTATATTTTATGGCTGTCCCTCAAGATGAGGAACAGGGTTGTAAATATTCGATCATGTCTTATTATAATCTGTCATAACAAAAATGTCATGGAAACAATTATTCGTGCCAACCCACTGTCACTAAAAGACAAGCCTAAAGAATGTTTTCCACCCCTCAAAAAACGTGTGCTTGTACATAGAACAAAAATAAATTGTACCTGGATATGTATTACAAATGGAGTCCATGCCTTCGCTCACTGTGCATGTGGAAATGCATAGAAAAACAAGAACACACCGTACTCAACAACACTTGTTTTAGATAGCCTTCCAACAGTCATTCAGTTGGTGGGTGGGGGATGGCGGATGGTTAGTTGCAAGCCATTTCAACCAACAAGACCATCAAGATGTGAGTTTGAGTCCCATGTTGATCTTGGAGTGACTTTTTTTTCGATGTTTTGGTTAGATTTAGGCATCACCTCCTCTAATGGTTAGGATTAGGAAAAATGTTTTGGTTAGTTGTCATGGTAATGGTGAAAGAGAATGAAAGTGAAAGGAAGAGAAACTGGCAAACATTAAGGTGCCGGTAGATATGTTTCTTAAAGCTGTAAATGCCACCTATCCAGTGCACGTGAAAAATGTTTTTTCCGTATCTATGTATGTTTCCTCAGAGTGAAAAATGTGCAGTTTTGCATTTTTTTGGTGAGACTGGGCTGACTCGTGCACACCACTGAATGTGTGAAAACTGCTGTTGTAACTAACAGATGACAAGTAGATGTCAGAGGTACTTTATAACACAACTATAAATGCCATATTCCCCCTCCAAAAAATATAGATATATTTGCATTTCTTAAATTTAAAAAATGAGTGAGTCATAAATAAATAACCTGTGTACACTACAGGTAGTTAAAAAAAAAAGTCAGATGTACAGTGCATCCGGAAAGTATTCACAGCACTTCACTTTTCCCACATTTTATGTTACAGCCTTATTCCAAAAGGGATTGAATTCATTTTTTCCCTTCAAAATTCTACACACAATACCCCATAATGACAATATGAATTTTTTTTTTTTTTGAGATTTTTGCAAATTTATTAAAAACAAAAAAAGTAAGAAATCACATGTACATAAGTATTCACAGGCTTTGCCATGAAGCTCAAAATTGAGCTCAGGTGCATCCTGTTTCAACTGATCATCCTTGAGATGTTTCTACAGCTTAACTGGAGTCCACCTGTGGTAAATTCAGTTGATTGGACATGATTTGGAAAGGCACACACCTTTCTATATAAGGTCCCACAGTTGACAGTGCATGTCAGAGCAGAAACCAAGCATGAAGTCAAAGGAATTGTCTGTAGACCTCCGAGACAGGATTGCCTCAAGGCACAAATCTGGGGAAGGGTACAGAAAAATTTCTGCTGCTTTGAAGGTCCCAATGAGCACAGTGGCTTCCAGCATCCGTAAATGGAAGAAGTTCAGAACCACCAGGACTCTTCCAAGAGCTGGCTGGCCATCAAAACTGAGCAATCGGGGTACAAGGGCCTTAGTCAAGGAGGTGACCAAGAACCCGATGGTCACTCTGTCAGAGCTCCAGTGTTCCTCTGTGGAGAGAGGAGAACGGAGAACCTTCCGGAGGGACAACCATCTCTGCACCAATCCACCAATCAGACCTGTATGGTAGAGTGGCCAGACGTAAGCCACTCCTTAGTAAAAGGCACATGGCAGCCTGCCTGGAGTTTGTGAAAAGGCACCTGAAGGACTGTCAGACCATGAGAAACAAAATTCTCTGGTCTGATGAGACAAAGATTGAACTCTTTGGCATGAATGCAAGGCGTCATGTTTGGAGGAAACCATGCACCGCTCATAACCACACCAATGGTGGAGGCAGCATCATGCTGTGGGTATGTTTTTCAGCGGCAGGAACTGAAAGACTAGTCACGATAGAGGAAAAGATGAATGCAGCAATGTACAGAGACATTCTGGATGAAAACCTGCTCCAGAGCACTCTTGACCTCAGACTGGGGCGACGGTTCATCTTTCAGCAAGACAACGACCCTAAGCACACAGTCATCATATCAGAGGAGTGGCTTCAGGAGTGGCCTCTGTGAATGTCCATGAGTGACCCAGCCAGAACCCAGACTTGAATCCAATTGAACATCTCTGGACAGATCTGAAAATGGCTATACACCAATGCTTCCCATCCAACTTGATGGAGCTTGAGAGGTGCTGCAAAGAGGAATGGGCGAAACTGCCCAAAGATAGGTGTGCCAAGCTTGTAGCATCATATTCAAAAAGACTTGAGGCTGCGGACTTCCGGTCTGGACGCCATGGTGATAGCAACTTAACGCTGAACCTCTCAGACCCAATCCAAGGAAAACATCTTCAAAATCAGACTTAACGGATTTTTGGAAGAATAAAAATCAAAAGACAAAAACACCATGCCTAACCAAAAACAGAAGAAACTGACATTCCCCAGGTCAGGACGCGCAGTGGCCGCAGAATCTGATCCCGAGGACCTCCGTTCAGGAGACGAGGAGCTAGCTAACAAAAAGGTTAGCTTGAAATCACTATTTGATGAATTACGACGATTTCGGGCCGAATTTCATGAATTCAGAGAGGAACTAAAAAGGACGAACAGCAGAATGGACCAGGCCGAAAACCGAATCTTGGAAGCTGAAGAAAGAGTAAAAGTGCTTGAAGATTCTATGCTGGATTTACACAGAAAACAGTCAAGGCTGGAGGCTAAGCTAACCAACCAAGAAGGAAGACAGAGATGAGATAACATCAGAATTCATGGTCTGAAAGAAGGAGCTGAAGATAGTTTCAACACAGTGGCGGAATGTGTGGAATCCTTATTGAGAGAGAAGTTGGATATTCCACAAACCACCGATTTGAAGATAGAAAAGGCCCATCGTACATTAGCCGCGAAGCCAGCGGCAGAAGCGCCCCCGCCTTCGGTGGTGGTAAGATTCTCCGATTTCAAAATAAAACAAGAGGTTGTAAGATGGGCTTGGCAGAAAAAAGGATTTATGCATCAAGAGAAAAAAGTCTTTGTGGAGCACGATTGCGCCCCTGAGGTTCTTAAAAAGCGACGGGAATAAAACGACGCCAAAAAGGTTCTACGGGAAAAGAATCTACGCTTTCAGATGCCATTTCCAGCGAAGTTAAGGGTCTTTTACGGTGAAGAGTCATGTCTCTATAATTCAGCGGAAGAAGCAACAATTGACATGGCAAGAAGAGGCTCCCGGTAACGGTGTTTAAACCCGCAGCGAATCTGAGCGAGAAAATCAGAGCTCAAACGTGGTCCACTCAGAGACCTTCAAAATCCACGGGCCAGCAGCGGGAAACCCAGCCCCAGAGCTACAAAGATAAGCTTTCCAGTTCCAGGAAGGAATAGCGACCTTTTTGGGTTTTTTTTTTTCTTTTCAGTCATTCTGCACTTCCATCCCCCCTCCTACAAGGTAACAAACATTAAAGGAGATGCAGAATCAGCATGTGGTAAAACCTTTCATGGAGCAGTTATAGCATTAGAAACAAATGTCTTCTTAATTTAAAGGGAAAAAAAAAATCTTGTTAAAATAGAAATGTATCAATGACCCACGTTCTCTCCACACTAACAAATACTGTATTAGAGTGAATGTTTGCTGTGATGGGGGTGGGAGGGTGCACACATTCTCATAGGGTATAGGCATAAAAAAAAAAAAAAAAAAATCATTACAAATTCGGATTGGGATCTGAAATTCACGTTAAAAACATGGGACAACTTACAGGGGTAAGAGAGGGTCCTCAACACGTAACAGAGTTTGAGGAATTTCCCTCAGAGCCTACACTCCATCAGGGCTCTTACAGGGTCTTTAAAGAGACCCCAGCTCAGGAACTTTTTTTGACAGTTTTTTGTTTTAAAGTTTCATACACTATGTTCTTAATGTTTTTTATGTTCTTAATGTTCTTTCAGTTTCTGAGTAGCAAAAAAGAGGGCCACCACACTGTTATACTAAATAAGAAAATACAATGGAGAAACAGGGTGTAACCAAAATAGCCTCATATAATGTAAAAGGGATCCTGAATCCAGTTAAAAGATCCAAGATTCTACGCAAAATGAAAAAAGACAAAGCAGAAATAATATTTTTACAAAAAACCCACCTAACAGACGTGGAACACACTAAACTCAATAGACAAGGGTTTAAAATGATCTCTTCATCTTCATATAAATCAGGGAGGAGGAGGGGAGTAGCGACATTGATATCAACCAAAATTACATTTGAAAAAAAATCAGAACACAAAGATAAAGAAGGGAGGTACAGTTTGGTAATTGGGCGGCTAGAGGGAGAAGATATCACCCTGCTGAATGTATATGCACCACCAGGGGCTAAATGGAAATTTTATAAAAATGTATTCGACCTAATGATAACTAAAGCCCAAGGTTTAGTGATATGTGGTGGAGACTTCAATCTAAGACTGAATCCATACTGGGATGCAACAGGTAATTCTTCACATCAAAATAACACTCAAAATAGGAAAACTCGGATGCTATTAAAAGAAATGGGAATCTGTGACGTATGGAGGGAATTCAACCCCAGTGTAAAAGATTATACTTTTTATTCAACGCCACATTCATCTTACCCAAGGATTGATTACTTTTTTATGTTTAATAGAGACATTGGAAGAGTAAAAACATGTAAAATAGGACTGATGGATCTCTCTGACCACAGTCCGATCTATATGGACTTAAACATCCAAAAATACACAAATAATACATTTTCCTGGAGGTTGAATTCAAATGTCCTGAAAGGACCACTGAAAGATGAATTGGAATCAGATATTTTCAGATATTTGGAAGAAAACGATAATGGAGAAGTATCCCCTTTAATACGGTGGGATGCGTGCAAAGCTGTAATAAGGGGAAAAATTATTGCAAAACTGGCAACCCAAAAGAAACTGAGACAAGAAAAACTAATCACACTAGAGTCAGAACTCAAGAACCTAGAAAAAGAACACAAAGACAACACTCATTCTAATGGCTCGCTCAAGATTAAAGAAATTAAAAATCAAATAAATGAGATCTACACAATAGAAATCCAGAAGAAACTTACATTTCTGAAACAAAAACACTATGAAGCAGGCAGTAAATTGGCAAAATTACTAGCCTATAAATTGAGGAAACAACAAACAGAAAGAGCAATCTACTACAATCAGAGACCCAGTATCAAAGGAAATAAAATTCAGAATTCAGGATATTCTTAAAAGCTTCGAGAATTACTACAAGAACTTATACTCCCACAAAAAACATAAAGATAAGAAAAGATAAGATAAGATAAGATAAGATAAGATAAGCCTTTATTAGTCCCACAATGGGGAAATTCCAGGATTGCAACAGCAAATAAAAACACATCCGAGACATTCCTAAACACATTACACCTTCCCCAACTTACGGAATCACAAAATAAAACACTACTGTCAGAAATACAACCTAAAGAATTGGAAAAAGCAATTATGAAACTTAAAGCTAACAAATCCCCAGGAGCAGATGGCTATACAGCAGAATGGTACAAAACCTTTAAACAGCAACTATCTCCTCTCCTCCTGAAAACATTTAACTATGTCCTCCACACAGGGGAAATCCCCCCTCCTGGAGAGAAGGGGTCATTGCAGTTATACCTAAACCTGAAAAGGATAAACTAGAATGCTCCAACTACAGACCAATCAGTGTATTAAATCAGGACTATAAGCTTTTTACCATTATCCTTGCCAAAAGGTTAGAAAACATACTGACAGACTTAATTCACTTAGACCAAACAGGTTTTATAAGACATAGACAGACACAAGACAACATTCGACGCACTTTACACATAATTCATCATATAAAAAAATATAACTTAAATGCAGTCATATTGGGATTAGATGCTGAAAAAGCATTCGATTCGGTTGACTGGTCTTTCCTATATAGAATCTTATCCAGTTTCAATTTTCATAACAACTTCATTAGAATTATACAGGCATTATATAAAAAACCAACAGCTAAAATAAGGATTAACGGTAATTTATCATCATCTTTTGAGCTGGAAAGAGGATGTTGTCAAGGCTGCCCCCTGTCTCCACTGCTCTTTGCAATCTTCATAGAACCTCTGAGCCAATGGATAAGACAAAATCAAGAAATTCAAGGTATTACACTTGGTCAGAAGGAACATAAAATAGCACTCTTTGCTGATGACATTTTAATATACCTAGGGCAGCCAGACACTTCTTTACCAGAACTAATCTCAGTTTTTTCAGACTATGGAGATTTATCGGGGTACAAATTAAACATGCATAAAACCCAAGTTTTAACATTCAACTATGACCCAAATCATTATTCACTAAATGAACTCAAAACTAACTGGGAGTTGGAATCTATGAAATATCTGGGGGTCAATATCCCGAAACAACTCGACAAAATTATAACACTAAACTATGATCCACTGGTGACAAAAATAAAATCTGACCTAGCAAGATGGAATATGATACCATTCTTAGGTACTGCACAAAGAATTGAAGCAGTCAAAATGAATATACTTCCACGTCTTCTATACCTTTTCCAAACAATACCGGTAGAACCTCCCAAAAAAACATGGCAGGAGCTGGACAGAAGGATCTCAAGATTCATATGGCAGGGCAAGAGACCTAGAATCAGATATACTGTAGAACCCTACAGCTAAAAAAAGACAAAGGTGGGCTCGCGCTGCCAAATATCAGGGACTATTTTATAGCTGCACAAATTAAAACTTTAGTACAGATATGTAACCCAACCTACACTGCACAATGGAAGGAGATGGAATGCCAAATAACAAGTGACATCCCCCTACAGGCGATAATAGGGAACAATGCCTTACCTAAACTCTTGAATAACACTAACCCGTGGATAGAGACCCCGCTAAAAATTTGGTTTAAGATAGTCAGAGAGAATCAAGCTAAAGAGCCCTATCAACTTCTGCAATGGATTGCCTATGATCAAGACTTTACCCCCAATAAAACAGACACTAGATTTAAAGAGTGGAAAGAGAAAGGGCTGATAAAATATTACGATTTCTTTAAGGGGCAAACTTTAAGAAGTTTTGAAGATTTGAAAAAACAAGGTCTAATAAATCAAGATCTTTACAGGTTCTTTCAGCTTAGACACCACATAAGCAATATACTTAAAAAGGAGGATTTGGAAAGGGCCCAGTCAGGTGTTCTGAAGGTCTTCTTAATGGCATATAAAGGGATCCCAGGGATCAGATACATTTCTAAAATATACCAAGGTCTTCAAGACTTAAAAGGAGACAACACACCATATATAAAAGAGAGATGGGAAAAAGAGGGGAATTTCACTTTACAATTGGAAATATGGGAAAAGCTAAATAGACAGCAATGGAAAAGTACCTCATCCCTGCAGTGGAGAGAATTTGGATGGAAAAACTTGGTAAGATTTTTCAGAACACCTGCACAAAACAAATTTACCCATAAGGGGTTGAACTGTTGGCGCTTGTGTGGTGAAAAGACTGCAAATCATTTTCATGTGTTTTGGTCATGCCCAGTTATCCACTAATATTGGACCAATGTACAGACAATATTGGGGAAAATATTCAAAATAACAGTTCCCTTTTCTTTTGTAACTTTGTATTTGGGTTTACTACCGGACTCACTGGAAAGACGAGGAGATAAATACTTATTCAGTGTTTTAATATTGGCAAGTAAAAAAGCCCTAACTAAAAAATGGATGCTGAAGGACTGTCCTACACCTGAAGATTGGATTAACGTGATTCAAGACATTTACTCGATGGAAAAGTTGACATTCGCACTGAGACAGGACATGGATGGGTTCATGAGCTTTTGGCAACCCTGGATCGCATATGTGTCTTCCATTAGATCTAATCTTTGACAAATACCATTTCAATGATGGTCCCGCTCTTTGTTCCAACGCTACTCAGATGCTCTTTTACTTTTAATTACTTAATTTTCTGTCTGTTTGTTTTTTGCTGTTCTGTTTGTTTGTTTATTCGTTTTTTTTTAAATTTAATTCTCTTTAATTTCACTTTTTCTTTCACTTTAAAAAAAAGGGGGGTGTTGTAATAACTATCCTACCAATGTTGTCAAATAGCAAAAAATAAGGGAACGTGTGATGAAAATGTAAACAATGCAATGCTGTAATGACCTGTATACCCTTTACAAAAACTTAAATAAAAAAAAAAAAAGACTTGAGGCTGTAATTGCTGCCAAAGGTGCATCAACAAAGTATTGAGCAAAGGCTGTGAATACTTATGTACATGTGGTTTCTTAGTTTTTTATTTTTAATAAATTTGCAAAAATCTCCAAAAAACTTTTTTCACATTGTCATCATGGGGTATTGTGTGTAGAATTTTGATGAAAAAAATGAATTTAATCCCTTTTGGAATAAGGCTGTAACATAACAAAATGTGGAAAAAGTGAAGCACTGTGTATACTTTGCGCAACCCAGTTATCAATACTGTGGGACCTAAAAAGTAGATTTTAAAAATATTATTAAATCAATCTTTGACTGTTATGTTAAATGTAGTCATACTCATACACTGCGTTCCAAATTATTATGCAAATGATATTTGTCTCTGATTTTCCTAAATATTCAATGCAGATGACAGTCAGTATAATTTTCAAGTCATCATTCGTTACAGCATAATTCAAATTTTATTGAACAAACCTCCCAATGATAACTTTTTTTTTTTCAAAAATAAAAAAAAAAACCCTCAAAATGCACTGTTCCAAATTATTATGCACAACAGAGTTTCAAAACATTTTACTGGTTGTAAAGAACTGAAAATGGTCATTTGCTGAATTTGCAGCATTAGGTCATATTTACGGAAATCAAAAGCTATTTCAATCAAAAACATCTTAACAGGCCAAGTTAAATGTTAACATAGGACCCTCTTCTTTGATATAACCTTCACATTTCTTGCATCCATTGAACTTGTGAGTTTTTGGACAGGTTCTGCTTTAATTTCTTTGCAAGATGTCAGAATAGCCTCCCACTGCTGCTGTTTTGATGTGAACTGCCTCCCACCCTCATAGATCTTTTGCTTGAGGATGCTCCAAAGGTGTCACAACTCGCCGCTCCCAGTCATCTGTCTCAGCTGCGCGCACACCTGCGCCTCATCAATCACGGGCTATTTAACCCACTCGGCCCAGAACATCGGTCTGGAGCTGTCTGTGTATCTACGCTCTCAATCCCTCCGCAGGATCGTTCCTTCCCGACCTGCAGTTTCTCCCACCAGCGCATAAGCTGTATCTCCACTCACCTGTCTTCCAGTCTCTCCCCTGTGCACAGGTGGATTCCCTGGTGGCAGATTCCTCCCGTCTTCGCCATCTCCTCTCCCCTCTCTTCCACTCCTCGTTGTGTGCGCAGCAGGGCGCTGTCTCCCAGGCAAGAGATCCTTTGCCAACGCCAGCCACCGTTCCATCTGCAAGGTTGCCTGGCTGCACGGCGTGCCATTCTGCCCCCGACACTCCTCGTTCACCCCCAGACCATTCACATTCCGCAAACACGCACTCATACACTCCTTGTTGTTGAATAAAGCTTTTGAGTCTCACCTGAGCCTGCGTGCGTGTTCCCTGGGCCAGTAATTATGTCAGTACAGCTCCAGCCGGGCGGCCCAGCGGACAGCGGGCTCGCACGCCGTCTTTCCACCCTTGAGGCTCGAGTGGACTTGATTGCTCATCAACAACAAGTGATACTCAACCAATTAACCACAATTGCTCACCGGCTGGATCGCCTCGACCCTCAGCAGGCGTTCTCCCCGGCTCATCGTGGCGGATCAGCTTCCGCTATTCCCGTGGCTGGTCAGCCTAGCTCAGGAGTGCCCACCCGGCTCACTCCAATCCCCACTCCCGTGCGCTTTAACGGGAGGCTCGGTGAAGCGCTTGGGTTTATTCTGCAGTGTGAGTCGGTGTTTCAGCGCATTCCCGGAGATTTTCCCTCAGACCACAGCCGGATTGGGTACCTGGCTAACCTCTTGGAGGGGCGAGCGTTAGCTTGGGCTTACGCAGTCATGGCGAAGCCCAGCTACGCAAACCTCTCCTATGCCCAATTCGTGCGGGATTTCCTCGAGGTTTTTGACCACTCGCGTCGTGACAGCGTCCTAGCCGATCGGCTCCTTAACCTTCACCGGGGTAGCCGGTGGGCGGCCGATTACGCTGTTGACTTCCGGGTGGCAGCGGAGGAGGTTGGCTGGGGCGAGGCGTCGCTCTGCAGCATCTTCCTCCGCAGCCTCAGTCCTAGTCTGCGGGATGAGTTGGCTAGCCGGGATCTTCCGGGGCGGTTGTCTGAATTAATCTCCCTGACAATCAGTTTAGATAACAGGCTGTGAGAGCGGGCCGCCGAGCGGAAGTCCTACAGCCACTCGCGCGGATCCCCCGCCCGCGCCTCTCAGTCTCGCCCCCTGGCGTTACCCGCTCCGGAGTGCGCCGATGAGTCTGAGGCGATGTTGGTTGGGTGAACCAGGCTCCCCCTAGCGGACAGACAGCGCCGCCGGGAGCTGAGCCTCTGCATGTATTGCGGGGGCGACC
This sequence comes from Pholidichthys leucotaenia, assembly GCA_020510985.1. Taxonomy (NCBI): domain Eukaryota; kingdom Metazoa; phylum Chordata; class Actinopteri; order Cichliformes; family Pholidichthyidae; genus Pholidichthys; species Pholidichthys leucotaenia. The sequence continues at coordinate 223,921,818 of CM035846.1, forward strand.
AGCACTCCGTGGAGCATTGCCCGATCAAACCAAACGGGGGGGTCCTCGAGTCACTGTAGGGGGCCTCGCGGACGCCAACCAGCCAAATCCCCTCTCAAACTGTTCACTGCCTATTAGGTTCTGTCATAATTCCACCGGGCACCTCACTCACGCACTGGTGGACTCGGGGGCAGAACAAAACTTTATTTCCAAGAGCCTGGCAACCCGCTTGGGCATCCCTTGTCTACCATTGCCAACTCCCCTTAACCTCGTCACCCTCTCCCGTTCGCCCCTGGGAGTAGTGACGCATCGCACCAAGCCGGTGTCAATCACTGTCTCAGGCAACCACCGAGAGGACCTCAGCCTGTTCGTCCTGTCCTCCTCGGCGTCCCCCGTCATCTTGGGCTACCCGTGGCTGCGCCTCCACAACCCCATGCTTGATTGGCAGTCTGGAAGTGTCCTCTCGTGGAGCTCGTTCTGCATGGGTACCTGCCTCCAGTCTGCGGCTTGTGCCCCATCCTCTCCTCTTCCTGCTCCTGTCTCATCTCCTCCGGACCTTACCCTGGTGCCCCCGGAGTTCCACGATCTGGGGCTCGTCTTTAGCAAGTCCAAGGCGATGTCTCTTCCTCCTCACCGCCTGTATGACTGCGCCATAAACCTCCGCCTGGGGGTGCCGTTACCATCCGGTCGCCTTTACAGCCTGTCTGCCCCGAAGCGGGAGGCCATGGACACATACATCAGAGAGTCGCTCAGCGCTGGTATCATTCGCCCCTCCTCGTCTCCACTCGGGGCCGGGTTTTTCTTCGTCTCCAAGAAGGATGGATCCCTGCGCCCGTGCATCGACTTCCGAGCCCTGAACGACATCATGGGGAAGGACAGATACACCCTGCCGCTCATGGACTCCGCCTTCCACTCCCTCCAGGGGGCCACCTGGTTCACCAAGCTGGACCTCCGCAGTGCATACCATCTCGTTCGGATCCGGGAGGGCGATGAGTGGAAGACGGCATTTCGGACGCCCAGCGGTCACTTCGAATACCTGGCTATGCTGTTTGGGCTCACCAATGCCCCTGCCGTCTTCCAACAGCTCATTAACGACGTCCTGCGAGATTTCCTAGGGGTCTTTGTATTCGTATACTTAGATGACATCCTGATCTTCTCCAGGTCTCGGGAGGAGCACCAAGCCCACGTGAGGCGGGTTTTGCAGCGGCTTTTAGAGAACAGACTATATGTCAAAGCAGAGAAATGTGAATTCTTTGCCAAAACTACCTCTTTCCTGGGTTTTATTATCTCCCGCAATCAGATCCTCTCCGACCCCGCCAAGGTCAAGGCGGTGGTCGAGTGGCCCACTCCCTCTTCCAGGAAACAGGTGCAGCAGTTCATCGGTTTTGCTAATTTCTACCGCCGTTTTGTGCCCAACTTCGGCGCCATCGTCACCCCCTTGACCCGCCTCACCTCTCCCATGGTGCCCTTCCAGTGGACTGAGGAGGCAGCTGCAGCATTCGAGACCTTGAAGACGGAGTTCTCCTCCTCCCGGGTCCTGACCCAGGTTGACCCCGCGCTGCAGTGCTTGGTTGAAGTGGACGTGTCTGATACGGGGATGGGGGCGGTTCTGTCCCAATGTTCTCCGGTGGATGGAGTTAAGCATCCCTGCGCCTTCTTCTCCCGGCGCCTGTCTGCGGCTGAGCGGAATTATGACGTCGGCGACAGGGAGCTTCTGGCTGTGAAGCTCGCGCTGCAGGAGTGGCATCACTGGCTGGAGGGGGCAGCTCAGCCTTTCGTGGTCTAGACGGACCACAAGAACCTGGAGTATTTGAGGTCGGCCAAGCGCCTGAATGCCCGCCAGGCGCGCTGGTCTCTGTTTTTCGCACGCTTCCGGTTCACGATCACCTACCGTCCAGGCTCCAAAAATGGGTTGCCTGACGCACTGTCCAGACAGTTTGCCCCCGAGACCCCGGAGGAGAGGACCACACCATCCTGCCCAACTCGTGTGTTGTGGGGGCGGTTTCCTGGTCCATCAGGGACAAGATCCGGAGGGCGCAGGAGACCGAACCGGACCCTGGCAGCGGCCTGGCTAGGAGGCTCTTCGTGCCGTCGGCGGTTCGGGGGGATGTCATTCACTGGGCCCACACGTCCAAGTTCGCCTGTCATCCTGGCATCTCCTGACTGGTGGACCTCCTTCAGCGCTCTTTCTGGTGGCCTGAACTACAGAAGGACATCGGCAATTATGTCCGGGCCTGCCCTCAGTGTGCTACAAGCAAGACCCCGAACTCCCCTCCTGCAGGGCTGCTCCATCCCCTGCCGGTCCCGGGCAGACCCTGGTCACATATCGCTCTGGACTTCGTTACTGGCCTCCCCGTTTCTAATTCTTACGACACCGTCTGACTCTTGTGGACCGATTCTCCAAGGCCGCTCACTTTGTGCCTCTCCATGGTCTCCCTTCGGCACGGGAGACGGCCGATCTCCTTGTCCAACATGTGGTCAGACTGCACGGGATCCCAATGGACGTCGTATCGGGGGCCCCAGTTCGTGTCCCAAGTGTGGAAGTGTTTCTGCAACGCCCTGGGGGCCACGGTGAGTCTCTCCTCCGGTCACCACCCCCAATCCAACGGGCAGTGTGAGCGTGCCAACCAGGAGCTGGAAGCTGCCCTGTGCTGCGTCACCTCCTCCAACCCATCCTCCTGGAGCTCTTACCTGGCCTGGGTGGAATATGCTCACAACGCAACACTGTCGTCGGCTATCGGGATGTACCCCTTCCGGGTGTCATTGGGCTACGATCCCCCTTTGTTCCCCGAGCAGGAGAGCGAGGTAGCCGTTCCATCCATCCAGGCACACCTGAGGCACTGCCGGAGCCTGTGGACCAGGACGCGCGAGGCGCTTTTACGCACGGCAGCGCACAACAGCACCACGGCTAATCGCCACAGGAAGCCGGCCCCCGGTTACCAGGTGGGCCAACAGGTCTGGCTTTCGGCCCGGGACGTTAATCTCAAGGCCGAGAAGAAGAAGCTGGCGCCACGCTTCATCGGTCCCTTCACCATCTCCAAGGTAATCAACCCGGTGACTGTGCGTTTGGCCCTCCCCCCTCCCTCCGTGTTTGCCCCACGTTTCACGTTTCCAAGGTCAAACCCGTGATCTCTGACCCACTCTGTCCTCCTCCTAGGGCACCGCCCCCTCCCATGATGATCAACGGCCACCCGGCATGGGGGGTTGCATCCATCCTGGACTCCCGGCGTTGAGGTCGTGGGCTGCAGTACCTGGTGGATTGGGAGGGGTATGGCCCGGAGTGGAGATCCTGGGTGCACTCTTCCTTTGTGCTGGATGAAGATCTCATCACGGAGTTCCACCGGGCGCACCCGGATAAGCCAGCGCCAGGAGACGCTGCTCGGGGGGGGGGGGGAGTACTGTCACAACTCGCCACTCCCAGTCATCTGCCTCAGCTGCGCGCACACCTGTGCCTCGTCAATCACGGGCTATTTAACCCACTCGGCCCAGAACATCGGTCTGGAGCCGTCTGTGTATCTACGCTCTCAATCCCTCCGCAGGATCGTTCCTTCCCGACCTGCAGTTTCTCCCACCAGCACGTAAGCTGTATCTCCACTCACCTGTCTTCCAGTCTCTCCCCTGTGCACAGGTGGATTCCCTGGCGGCAGATTCCTCCCGTCTTCGCCATCTCCTCTCCCCTCTCTTCCACTCCTCGTCATGTGCGCAGCAGGGCGCTGTCTCCCAGGCAAGAGATCCTTTGCCAACGCCAGCCACCGTTCCATCTGCAAGGTTGCCTGGCTGCACGGCGTGCCATTCTGCCCCCGACGCTCCTCGTTCACCCCCAGACCATTCACATTCTGCAAACACGCACTCATACACTCCTTGTTGTTGAATAAAGCTTTTGAATCTCACCTGAGCCTGCGTGCGTGTTCCCTGGGCCAGTAATTATGTCAAAAGGTTGTCAATCGGGTTGAGGTCAGGGGAGGATGGAGGCCACACTGTGAGTTTCTCTCCTTTTATGCCCATAGCAGCCAATGACACAGAGGTATTCTTTGTAGCATGAGATGATGCATTGCCATGCATGAAGATAATTTTGGTATGGAAGGCACGGTTCTTCTTTTTGTACCATGGAAGAAAGTGGTTAGTCAGAAACTCTATATTCTTTGCCAATGTCACGCCGCGCCGCTCATCAACGGCACCACCTGCTCACACACCTGTCAGTCATCAGCGGCGAGGGATATAAGCCGCCTCGCCCTGAGCTTCGGTCTGAAGCCGTAGACTTCATTTCCCTTCCATGGGCTTCTACCACATTCTCTTCAGCATCCTCGTCACCGGTAAGAAAATCACTTACCTCATCTCTCCAGTCTGCTCCCCTGTGCACAGGTGGATTCCTCGGCGGCGGACAATCCCGTCCCTCGTCTCTCCTCGCTGCTGCACCGAGCCCTGCAGGTGGCTGTCTCCCGGGCTTCCATCCTTGAAGCGCCAGTCATCTGTCCTAACAAGTAAGCTTCTCTCCCTCGCCTATTCTCCTCCTGTGTTGGTGTGTGCTCATCACCCTGTGTCTGATTTCTTCCATAGGGTTGCCGGCTGAACGGTCTCCTGCCTCTGGGTCCGAAGCAGACGCCACCACCAACACATTAACATTCCGCAGACACGCACCCAAACATCCCTGTTGTTAATAAACAGTTTGAACTACTCTGAGCCTGTGTGTGTGCGTCTCCTGAGCCGAACGTTATGTCAGTATGGCTTCAGCAGAGCGGCTCGGCAGACGGCGGGCTCGCACACTGGTTTACCATCCTCGAGGCTCGGGTGGATCAGATTGTTTATCAGCAACAGGTGGTTCTTAATCAATTATTAGAATTAACTAACCGATTGAACCGCTTGGACCCCCAACAGCCGTTCCTCCCGACTCGCCAGGGTGGCGCGGCTCCTGCTGTTCCAGCGGCCGTCCAGCCGGCTCCAGTGGCACCGGTTCGGCTCACACCGATTCCAACCCCCGCCCGCTTTAGCGGTAAGCTCGGCGGAGCGCGGGGGTTCATTATGCAGTGTGAGTCCGTGTTCCACCGTGTGCCCGGAGATTTTCCCTCGGATCACAGCCGAATTGGTTACATAGGGAATCTTCTGGAGGGGCGTGCGTTAACTTGGACCTACGCCGTAATGGCGAGGCCCAGTTATGCCACCCTCACCTATGATCAATTCGTGAGGCGCTTTCTGGAGGTCTTTGACCATTCTCTAACCGAAACGGTCCAGGTCGATCGGCTTCTTGCTCTCCAGCAGGGAAGCCGGTCGGCAGCGGACCACTCGGTCGACTTCCGGGTAGCGGCGGAGGAATTGGGCTGGGAGGAACGCTCCCTCTGTGGCCTGTTCCTCCGCAGCCTCAATAGTGATCTGAGGGATGAACTGGCTGGTCGGGATATCCCTGGGACGCTAGCGGAGCTGACGTCCTTAGTGGTAAGTTTGGATAACAGGCTGCGCGAGCGCTCCTCGGGGCGGAAGTCTTCTTCTTCTCGCCCTCGTGGAGCCTCGCCGCACCTGTTCCAAGCTTGCCCCCTGGCGGCGCCGCCAGCATCGTGCCCCGAGGAGTCGGAGCCGATGGTGACGGGCTGGACTAAACTTTCCCCTGTGGAGAAACAACGCCGCCGTGAGTTGGGCCTCTGCATGTATTGCGGAGGCGACCAACACACAGTGGAGCGTTGTCCACGGAAAGCCAGTCGGTGGGGTCCGCGAGTCACTGTTGGAAGCCTCGCGGACGTCAATCGGTTAGGATCACTCACCCAATTGAAGCTGCCCATCCGTTTCTGCCATAACCCCACTGGGCACCTCACCCATGCACTGGTGGATTTGGGCGCAGAAGGCAGCTTCATTTCACAAAGCCTGGCAACCCGATTGGGCATCCGCTGCCAGGCACTCAACACTCCCATCTCCCTAGTCCACCTCTCCTGTGCCACCCTTGGGAGAGTGACACATCAAACTGTCCCCCTACCGGTCATCATCTCGGGAAACCACCGGGAGGAGATGACCTTTTACGTCCTTCCCAACTCTGTGTCGCCCGTCATCCTGGGGTATCCCTGGCTCCGCCTTCACAATCCGGTCCTGGATTGGAGATCAGCTGGGGTATCGGCATGGAGTACATTTTGCCTGGGCACCTGCCTCCAGTCCGCTGCCTGCTCGCCGTCCGCTCCTCCCCCCGCGACGGACACTGCACCCCCGGACCTGTCCCTGGTGCCTCCGGAGTTTCACGACCTGGGTATGGTGTTCAGTAAAGCGAAAGCTATGTCTCTTCCCCCTCATCGGCCCTACGACTGTGCCATCAACCTCCGCCAGGGGGCGCCGTTACCTTCTGGTCGGCTCTACAGCCTGTCAGCGCCGGAGAAGGAGACAATGAACACATATCTGAAGGAGTCATTAAACGCCGGGATAATCCGCCCATCATCGTCACCCGTGGGGGCAGGGTTCTTCTTCGTGGGAAAAAAGGATGGGTCCCTCCGCCCTTGTATCGACTACCGGGCCCTCAATAATATCACGGAGAAGGACCATTACACCCTGCCTCTCATGGACACTGCTTTCCACTCCCTCCAGGGGGCGACCTGGTTCACCAAGCTGGACCTACGCAGCGCTTACCACCTCGTCCGGATCCGGGAGGGAGATGAGTGGAAAACGGCCTTCCGTACCCCGAACGGCCACTTTGAATACCTGGTGATGCCGTTCGGGTTGACCAACGCTCCTGCAGTCTTCCAGCGCCTCATTAATGACGTCCTCCGGGACTTCATTGGCCTTTTCCTGTTCGTCTACCTGGACGATATTCTCATCTTCTCCAAGTCCAGGGATGAGCACCAGGTCCACGTGAGGCGGGTCCTCCAAAGGCTGCTGGAAAATCGTCTGTACGTAAAGGCAGAAAAGTGTGAATTTTACGCCAGGAGTACGTCCTTCCTGGGGTTCATCATCGCCCACGATAAGGTGCTCCCTGACCCAGAGAAGGTAAAGGTGGTGGTGGAATGGCCTACACCTGCATCCCGGAAGCAGGTGCAGCAATTTGTTGGCTTCGCCAATTTCTACCGCCGCTTTGTCCCCAACTTCAGTACCATCGTTGGACCACTGACCCGCCTCACGTCCCCGAAGGTCCCGTTCCGGTGGACCGAAGAGGTCGCTGCCGCCTTTGAGGCGCTGAAGGCGGAATTCTCCTCCTCCCGGGCCCTTCGCCAGGTCGACCCCGCGCTGCAGTGCATCGTCGAGGTAGACGCTTCGGACACGGGAGTGGGAGCAGTGCTGTCCCAGCGGTCACTGGACGATGGCGCCAAGCGACCGTGCGCCTTCTTCTCCCGGCGCTTGTCCCCGGCGGAGAGGAACTACGATGTGGGGGACAGAGAGCTCTTGGCCATCAAGCTCGCCCTGCAGGAGTGGCGCCACTGGCTAGAGGGGGCGAACCTGCCGTTTGTGGTCCTTACGGACCACAAGAACTTGGAGTATTTACGATCTGCCAAGCGCCTGAACGCCCGCCAGGCGCGCTGGTCTCTGTTCTTCGCCAGGTTCCAATTTTCTATCACCTTCAGGCCTGGCTCTAAGAACGGCCTGCCTGACGCCCTCTCTAGGCAGTTCACTCCCGTGGAATCGGAGGAGACGCCCCACTCCATCCTGCCCAGGTCGTGCGTCGTGGGAGCCATCTCGTGGGATATCGAGGCAAAGATCCGGAAGGCACAGGAGGTGGAACCTGATCCTGGCGGCGGACCGGAGGGAAGACTGTTCGTCCCATCTGCGGTCCGAGGAGAGGTCATCCACTGGCTCCACACCTCCCGGCTCACCTGTCATCCCGGCACCTCCCGGATGATCAGCCTCCTCCAACGGTTTTTTTGGTGGCCAGGCCTGCGGAGGGATGCAGCCCGCTACGCCCGGGCTTGCCCAGTCTGTGCCACCAGCAAGTCAGGAAATGCCCCTCCAGCGGGTCTGCTCCAGCCTCTGCCCGTCCCCGGCAGGCCCTGGTCGCATATCGCACTGGATTTCGTCACCGGACTCCCCGTTTCCAGCTCCTTTAACACCATCCTGACCATCGTGGACCGTTTCTCCAAGGCGGCACACTTCGTCCCCCTGCGAGGTCTCCCTACCGCCCTGGAGACGGCGGGCCTCCTCATCCAACACGTGGTCAGGCTGCACGGGATTCCGGTGGACGTGGTCTCGGACCGGGGTCCCCAATTTTCATCCGAGGTTTGGAGGTCCTTTTGCAACGCCATCGGAGCCAAGGTGAGCCTCTCCTCCGGCCATCACCCCCAGTCTAACGGGCAGTGTGAGAGGACCAATCAGGAGCTGGAGGCTGCGCGCCGCTGTGTTGCAAGATCCAAGCCGACGTCATGGAGCAACCATCTCGCCTGGGTGGAGTACGCCCACAACACCGCCCGCTCTTCTGCAACAGGGATGTCCCCCTTCAAGGCGTCCCTGGGTTACGACCCCCCGCTGCTTCCAGCGCAGGAGAGCGAGGTAACTGTCCCGTCAGTTAGGGCGCACGTGAGGCAGTTCCGCTCCACCTGGGCCGCCACGCGTCATGCGCTTTTACGCACAGCGGAGCGCAACAGGACCGTGGCGGACCGGCGTAGAAGACCTGCCCCGGCGTACAGAGTTGGGCATCTTGTCTACATTTCCACCCAGGATGTCACCCTAAAAGGCGAGAGGAGAAAGCTGGCACAGCGCTTCATGGGTCCCTTTCCCATCACCCGGATCATCAACCCGGTGGCTGTGCGCGTGGCTATTCCCCCCTCCCTCCGCATCCATCCCACTTTCCACGTGTCGAAGGTGAAGCTGGCAGTTACCGACCCCCTTTGCCCTCCTCCTGCAGCGCAACCCGCACCCCGGATGGTTGGTGGCCATCCGGCCTGGTCCGTCTCCTCCATCCTGGACTCCCGGCGCCGGGGTCGTGGGTTGCTATACTTGGTGGACTGGGAGGGCTATGGGCCCGAGCATCGACAGTGGGTGCCCCCGTCGTTTGTGTTGGACCCATCGCTCATCGCGGACTTCCACCGAGCGCACCCGGATAAGCCATCGCCAGGAGGCGCTGCTAGAGGGGGGAGTACTGTCACGCCGCGCCGCTCATCAACGGCGTCACCTGCTCACACACCTGTCACTCATCAGCGGCGAGGGATATAAGCCGCCTCGCCCTGAGCTTCGGTCTGAAGCCGTAGACTTCATTTCCCTTCCATGGGCTTCTACCACATTCTCTTCAGCATCCTCGTCACCGGTAAGAAAATCACTTACCTCATCTCTCCAGTCTGCTCCCCTGTGCACAGGTGGATTCCTCGGCGGCGGACAATCCCATCCCTCGTCTCTCCTCGCTGCTGCACCGAGCCCTGCAGGTGGCTGTCTCCCGGGCTTCCATCCTTGAAGCGCCAGTCATCTGTCCTAACAAGTAAGCTTCTCTCCCTCGCCTATTCTCCTCCTGTGTTGGTGTGTGCTCATCACCCTGTGTCTGATTTCTCCCATAGGGTTGCCGGCTGAACGGTCTCCTGCCTCTGGGTCCGAAGCAGACGCCACCACCAACACATTAACATTCCGCAGACACGCACCCAAACATCCCTGTTGTTAATAAACAGTTTGAACTACTCTGAGCCTGTGTGTGTGCGTCTCCTGAGCCGAACGTTATGTCAGCCAAGGTCATTTTCACACCTTTAGGGACCACTAAAGGGGCCTACCAGCTCTCTGTCCATGATTCTGGGCCAAGACAAGACTCCGCCACCTCCTTGCTGACGTCACAGCCTTGTTGGGACATGGTGCCCATCCAGTTTCTTCACAGTACCATAGCAGCTTGAGTAGGTCCATTTTGTCTTGTTTTTAATTATTAGCCTTTTGTTTTCTTATTGAAGACAAGGATAGAAAGGAGATGTTTTTACCTTCTTTACATGTTTCAACTGTCCACTGCAGTCTTCATCAGAAGTGCCAGGTGATGGCTACGAAGTGTCATTTATCAGCTGGTTTTCCTAGGTGAGGCCAGCCTAGCAGAACTGTCAGATCCACTGGGCTGACCCCGCCGTCCGATGGTCTCTGGAGAATGTAGTCCCAGGTGTGGGAAAGCATACAGTGGGGCAAAAAAGTATTTAGTCAGCCACCAATTGTGCAAGTTCTCCCACTTAAAAGATGAGAGAGATCTCCAATTTTCTTCATAGGTATACCTCAACTATGAGAGACAAAATGAGAAAAAAAAAATCCAGAAAATCACATTGAAGGATTTTTAATGAATTAATTGTTAAATTCCTCGGTAAAATAAGTATTTGGTCACCTACAAACAAGCAAGATTTCTGGCTCTCACAGACCTGTAACTTCTTCTTTAAGAGGCTCCTCTGTCCTCCACTCGTTACCTGTATTAATGGCACCTGTTTGAACTCGTTATCAGTATAAAAGACACCTGTCCACAACCTCAAACAGTCAGACTCCAAACTCCACTATGGCCAAGACCAAAGAGCTGTCAAAGGACACCAGAAACAAAATTGTAGACCTGCACCAGGCTGGGAAGACTGAATCTGCAATAGGTAAGCAGCTTGGTGTGAAGAAATCAACTGTGGGAGCAATTATTAGAAAATGGAAGACATACAAGACCACTGATAATCTCCCTCCATCTGGGGCTCTATGCAAGATCTCACCCCTTGGGGTCAAAATAATCACGAGAATGGTGAGCAAAAATCCCAGAACCACATGGGGGGACCTAGTGAATGACCTGCAGAGAGCTGGGACCAAAGTAACAAAGGCTACCATCAGTAACACACTATGCCGCCAGGGACTCAAATCCTGCAGTGCCAGACGTGTCTCCCTGCTTAAGCCAGTACATGTCCAGGCCCATCTGAAGTTTGCTAGAGAGCATTTGGATGATCCAGAAGAGGATTGAGAGAATGTCATATGGTCAGAGGAAACCAAAATAGAACTTTTTGGTAAAAGCTCAACTTGTCGTGTTTGGAGGAGAAAGAACACCATACCTACTGTGAAGAATGGGGGTGGAAACATCATGCTTTGGGGCTGTTTTTCTGCAAAGGGACCAGGATGACTGATCCGTGTAAAGGAAAGAATGAATGGGGCCATGTATCGTGAGATTTTGAGTGAAAACCTCCTTCCATCAGCAAGGGCATTGAAGATGAAATGTGGCTGGGTCTTTCAGCATGACAATGATCCCAAACACACCGCCCGGGCAACGAAGGAGTGGCTTCGTAAGAAGCATTTCAAGGTCCTGGAGTGGCCTAGCCAGTCTCCAGATCTCAACCCCATAGAAAATCTTTGGAGGGAGTTGAAAGTCTATGTTGCCCAGCGACATGCAGCCCCAAAACATCATTGCTCTAGAGGAGATCTGCATGGAGGAATGGGCCAAAATACCAGCAACAGTGTGTGAAAACCTTGTGAAGACTTATAGAAAACGTTTGACCTCTGTCATTGCCAACAAAGGGTATATAACAAAGTATTGAGATGAACTTTTGTTATTGACCAAATACTTATTTTACCGAGGAATTTACCAATTAATTCATTAAAAATCCTTCAATGTGATTTTCTGGATTTTTTTTTTCTCATTTTGTCTCTCATAGTTGAGCTACACCTATGATGAAAATTGGAGACCTCTCTCATCTTTTAAGTGGGAGAACTTGCACAACTGGTGGCTGACTAAATACTTTTTTGCCCCACTGTAAATGCCCCCTCATCCCGATTCATGTTGTCTTTTCCCCGCTTCCTGATTTCTATGGCCTCCTTGATCCAGCGTTTGTGTCTGTTGCTTTCTGATCCAATGATTTTTGCATTATCCCAGTCCATGATGTGATTATTTCTTTTGCAGTGATCTGATATAGCTGATTTTAATATTGCTTATTCTGCCTTTTCTTTTTGTGATCTTGTGAGCCGTCCTTGTGTTTCCTTCTTACATTCTTTCTGGTGTTCTTTTTTCCTTGTGGAGAATGATCTTCCTGTTTCTCCGAAGTAGGTCTTGTTACGTGATCTGCATGATATTTCGTATATTATGTTGCATTTTTTGCTTTGTTCTATTTTGTCCTTTGGATGTACTAATAACTGTCTTAATTTTTTGTGTGGTTTTACCGCTGTGTTTATTCTGTGTTTTTTCATGATCCTTTCGATTGGTTCTGTTATCCATCGGATGTATGATAAGGTAATGATGTCCTTGTTTTTGATTTCGGCTTTTGGTCTGTGTCTAGTTTTCTGTTTGTTTTCTTTGTTTTTGACTTGCTGTTTCTCTTTATTTATGGCCCATATCTTGGCAGCGTGTGAGTGCATGCCTTATTTGGTTTCTTCCTCCTGTCTGTCTTCTTGGTTTATGATGATGGTGGCCCGCTCATATGGTGTCCTGACAACTGATAGTTTGTGTGCTGTGGGGTGTTCTGATGTCCACAGTAGGTACTGGTCTGTGTGGGTTGGTTTCCTGTAGACTGTGATTTTTATACTGCCGTCATATTTGTGGTGGATTTTCATGCCCAGAAAGGCTATGGTACCATTTTCTTCCTTTTCGTGTGTGAATTTTATGTTCCCAGTGCTTTCCGTGCTGTTCAGATGGTCTGTGAGTTTTTGCGTGTGTCCTTTCTTTATTTTTTCCAATATGTCTTCCACGTATCTCTTCCAGAGGGTGGGTTTGCATTGTGTGGGTGCTGTGTTGATGGCTTTATTTTCCAGATCCTCCATGAAAAAGCTGCTCATGATGGCTGATAGTGGGTCTTCTATTCCAGAGCCTTCTTTTTGTCTGTAGATTCTTTCTCTGTATTGAAAATACAGTAGGTGGATTTTCAACAAATTGTAATAGTCCAGATATGTCGTCAACTGAGATTTGTGCGTCTTTTAAGGGTTCTGTCATTCTTGAGGCATTCTTGCACCATGTGTAGTGTGACATCAACAGGGGTCTTTGTGAATAATGAAATGACATCATGTGAAATGAGGATCTCGTATAATTGTATTTTCATATTTTTGAGTTCTTGTGCCAGTTCTTTTGAGTTTTTGCAATGGTATTCTGATAGTCCAAGGAGGGGTTTGATGATTTCAACCAGGGCTTTTGATAAGTTGTATGTGACTGATCCGATGCTGTCTATTATTGGTCGCAGTGGGAAGTGCTTCTTATGTATTTTTGGGGTTCCATAGATCCGGGGGTGATGCTGGCTGTGGGTGTCAGGTGTTCTTACATGTCCTTTGTTATTTTTTTTGCTTTCTAATAGGGGTTTGAGAAGGGCTTTTAGCATTTTTTTCTTTTCTTCCGTGGGGTTTGTTTTTATGATTTCATATGTGCTGCTGCCTGCCAACATGGTTTCCATCTGTTTTTCATATGTTTCTGTGTCCATTACTACTGTGGTTCTGCCTTTATCTAATAGGAGGATTGTGATTGTTTTATCTTTCTTGAGTGAATTTATTGCTTTTTCTTCTTCTTTTGTGATGTTGCTTTGTGGTAATTTTGCTGTTTTGAGGATTCCTGCGACTGCGTTCCGTAGTGTTTCTTTTTCCCTTTGATCCTGGATTTTTTCACATGCAAGTTCTGTTGCGAGGATGTATTCTTCACGAGGTATTTTGGCTGGTGTAATGGCAAAATTTAATCCTCTGCTCAGCCCTTTTTTTCAGTGTCCGTGAGTGTGCATTGTGATAAGTTTGTTACCCACTTAGCGTTCATTTCCGTGTGTGTTTGTCTTCTCTCATTCTTCCTTTCTGTGAGTTTTTTTAGTTTCTTTATTTGGCAGTTTTTCGTTATAGTGAATTCCTGTTCATGTGCATGTTTTAAATGTGCTTTTATCTGCTCCTGCGTTTCTTGGTCGGTTGGAGAGTGTTCCTTGAAAATGTCCTTTTCCTCCTTTACCTGGTTGTTGATTCTGTCGACTTTGTTCGCTGTCATTCTTATCCGTTCTTTTATCAGGTCTTTCTGTGCTTTGTTGATTATTTTCTCTGCATTTCTTGTTGGAATCAGATTTTTTTATATTGAGGCTTGCTGGTGTAACATCCTCATCTCTGCAACGGAGGTTAAATCTCAGGTGGTTTCTGTAGTGTGCTCGTGTTTTCTCCAGTTTCTCCAGCCGGCGGAAATCTTTGATGCAATTTTGTCTGTAACTTCCATGTAGTAGCTCGAGCAGGTTCATTTTGTCGTCTTTTTAACTATTAGCTTTTTGTTTTCTTATTAAAGACAAGGATAGAAAAGAGATGTTTTTATCTTCTTTACATGTTTTGACTGTTCACTGCAGTCTTCATCAGACGTGCCAGCTGATTGCTGCAAAGTGTCATTTATCAGCTGGTTTTCCCAGGTGGGGCCAGCCCAGCAGAACTGTCAGATCCACTGGGCTGGCCCCGCCTTGTGAAGAAACACAAAATAGACACAGCGGTAAAACCACACAAAAAATTAAGACAGCTATTAGTACACCCCATGGACAAAATAGAACAAAGCAAAAAATGTTGCTTTGTAATATATAAATATATATATATATATATATATATATATATATATATATATATATATATATATATATATATATATATATAAATATATATATATGTAATATATGAAATATCATGGAAATCATGTAACAAGACCTACATCGGAGAAGCAGGAAGATCATTCACCACAAGGAAAAAAGAACATCATAAGGAATGTGAGAAGGAAACACAAGGACAACTCACAAGATCACAAAAAGAAAAGGCAGAACAAGCAATATTAAAATCAGCTATATCTGTACTGATATGTGAAGTTCATATGGAGTCACCACTAGAGGGCAGTATGACCCCGGCCATGACCTGACTATAAAAGGAGATGTACATGTGCCACTGTGTGGTTAGTTGTGAGTTGCTGTTGAAGTGACAAGTAAAAAGTCCTAACTGACACCCGGTGTGTGCGCCTCGTCATTACATGTTCCAGGAGAACATTACATGATACCAGGATATAAAACTACGAACCGACGGCGAAGATGAACGCTCTTCGACAGCCGGACGAGTTAAAGTTGACCGGTAACGTCAACGAGAACTGGAAAGCATTCAAACAGAGTTTTGAACTTTATTCGCTTGCTATCGGTCTCCGTGACGAGGAGAGGAAAATAGCATTACTGCTGACAGTAGCAGGGCGAGCGGCGCTAAATGTGTTTAACACATTCATCTTCACGGAAGAAGAAAAAGGCAACTTCGACGCCGTGATGAAGAAATTTGACGATTATTGCACACCGAGAAAGAATGAAACGTACGAGAGGTATGTGTTCAGAAAAAGACTTCAGAAAGAGTCAGAGTCCATCGAGCTGTATGTCACAGACCTACGGTTGAAATGTCAGTCATGCAACTTTGGAACATTAAGTGAGTCAATGATACGGGACCAAATTGTAATAGGGGTCCAAGACAACAAATTGCGGATGCAATTACTGAAAGAGACTAACTTAACGCTGGAGAAAGCGATACAGATTTGCCAAGCGTCTGAGAGTATAAAGGCACAATTAAAGACTTTTATTAGCAGCAAGGAAAAAGAGACTGCTGAGGTCGGTGCAGTGCAGCGCGCGAAGCCGAAAGGAACGTTGCAGGCAAGAAAAAGGGAGGCAAACCCAGAGCGCGCGCGCGGGAACTGCGAGCGGTGTGGAAGGCAACACGCGCTGAAACAGTGTCCAGCATTCGGGAAGGAATGTCGCAAGTGTGGCGGAAAAAATCACTTCGCAAAGACCTGCTTCTCAAAGAGGAGGGTGCAACTCGTGGAGAAAAAGAGCGACAGCGAGGAGGATCAGTTTTACGTGGACGCCATCGAGGGAGAGACGAGCGCTGACGAATGGATAGTGTGCCTGGAGATGAATGGCACGGACATGTCACTGAAGCTCGACACAGGTGCGCAGGTAAACATCCTGCCAATGAAAGATTTTAAAAGACTGAAAAACAAGCCGAAAATAAGAAATAAAAAGATTAATCTGAGAACATATGACGATAAGCCAATACCCACTAAGGGAATGTGCAGGGTTACACTGTCAAACAAAGGTAAAACAGTGAATGCATTGTTTGTACTTGTTGATGGAAATAGACAAGCAATTTTGGGTTTAAAAACATGCGATCAGCTAGGTCTGATCAAAAGGGTGAATGTCATTGATACAGATAAAGTGACAACACGAGAAAATACAGAGGCTACAACAAGTAAGCACAAACACACTGACTGGGTGAAAGAATACAAAGAGGTGTTCAAAGGAATAGGCCGCCTACCAGGCAAACAAAAAATTAGGCTGAAAGAGAATGCAGAGCCAGTCATACATGCAGCAAGAAAAGTGCCAATAACTCTTAAAAAGAGGCTGAGAGAAACACTAGACTCACTGATAGCAGACGGAGTGGTCAGAAAAATAGAAGAACCAACTGAATGGGTTAACTCACTAGTTATAGTGGAGAAGCCAAATGGAGATTTGAGATTGTGCATAGATCCAAAAGATCTAAATAAAGTAATACAGCGGGAGCATTACAGGCTACCAACAAAATCTGACATAACCAGCACAATGAGTGGAGTAAATTACTTCACAAAATTAGATGCCAAATCTGGGTTTTACCAAATAGTGCTCGATGAGGAAAGCGCTAAATTGTGCACATTTAATACGCCATTCGGAAGGCATTGCTTTCTACGAATGCCGTTTGGGATTAGCTCAGCCCCTGAAATTTTCCATAGAACTGTGCAGCAATTGTTTGACGGAATAGAAGGGGTGGGAGTTTTTCTTGATGACGTGGTAGTCTGGGGAAAAACAAAAGAGGAGCACGACGAAAGGTTGGCAAGAGTTCTCACACAGGCGCAAAAGTCAGGTATGAAACTGAATAAGAGTAAGTGCCAATTCGGGGTACGGGAGATTACATACCTGGGAGAGAAATTATCTGGGGCAGGCGTGCAACCAGATCCGGAAAAAGTGCGGGCCATAGCAGAGCTGCCAGTACCGCAGAACAAAAATGACTTGCAAAGAGCCTTAGGGCTAGTCAATTACATGGGAAAATTTATCCCAAATTTATCAGCTAACACAATAGCTCTTAGAAGCTTGTTAGAGACCAATACAATGTGGAAGTGGATGGCAGAGCATGCCAGAGAATGGGAGTGGCTCAAAAGCAGTCTAATAAAGGAGCCAGTGTTAAAATTCTATGATCAGGACAAACTGCTAAAAGTGTCCACAGATGCGTCCAAAGCCGGCCTAGGAGCTGTGCTATTGCAAAAACATGACACAGAGTGGTATCCAGTCGCATACGCATCGCGCACCATGACAAGCGCAGAAAAAAATTACGCGCAAATAGAGAAAGAGACTCTAGGTGCAGTGTTTGGATGTGAGAAGTTTCATGAATATGTGTATGGAAGGTCAGTAATACTAGAAACAGACCACAAACCACTGATTGCGATCTCACAGAAGCCACTGGGTGACGCACCACCGCGCATCCAGCGTCTAATGTTAAGATTACAGAAATATGACTTGAAATTTGAGTTTACACCAGGCAAGCAACTAATTGTAGCCGATGCGCTGAGTAGGGCTAGCTTGAGCAACACCAGCAGCACAACAGAGGAAGCTGTGCAAATACATGTAGACTCTATTAAGGCACACATGCCAGTGTCAGATGCAAAATGGACGAAGATAGTGAAAGAAACACAAAAAGATGAGAAACTAAAAAGAGTAATGGAACAGATACATCAGCCAGGACAGGTTATGATTGACAAGCCTTACCAACACTTTAAAGGTGAACTGTCTGTGTTAGATGGGGTTCTGTTAAAAGGTACAAGGATAGTCATACCTACCTCCATGAGATCAGAAATGGTTAAATTATTGCATGAGGGGCATTTGGGTATTGAAAAGTGCAAAAGACGTGCACGGGATGTTTTGTATTGGCCCAACATGCACAAGGACATTGAGGCATATGTGCAGCGCTGTGAGATTTGCCAGCGCCACAGGTATCAACAGCCAAAGGAGCCTATGAGGCCCCATGAGAAGCCTCAAGGGCCATGGAGAAAAGTGGGCATGGATCTATTTCAGCTTAAGGGCAAGGACTATCTGTTAGTCATGGACTATCATTCCACCTACCCAGAGTTTGCAGGGTTGAGTGACACAACAGCAGAAAAGGTGATTGCACATACAAAGACAATGTTCGCACGCCATGGAATTCCAATGACTGTTGTGAGTGATAACGGACCACAATTCACGAGTCAGTGCTTCAAAGACTTTGCAGACACATATGGGTTCAAGCACATGACCTCAAGCCCTCTGTACCCACAGTCAAATGGGTTAGCAGAGAAAGGGGTGCAAATTGTGAAGCGCATACTGAAAAAGGCTGCAGACAATGCAGAAGACCCACATCTGGCGATCCTGAATTACCGAGCATCACCACTGGAGAATGGACTGTCCCCAGCAGAAATGCTCATGAACAGAAAACTCAGAACGCGACTTCCATCAGCATCTCAGGTGATGGAAAAGAGAGATGTGAGACGTGATGAGAGGCAAACTGAACTGTACAACAGAACAGCACGACCTCTGAGACCACTTGCACATGAGGACATAGTGCGAGTGAGATGTGATGGAGAATGGGGACCGCTGGCAAAAGTGGTTAAAGAAACAACTCCCAGATCATATGAAGTCATCACAGAGCATGGAAAAACAATGAGGCGAAACCGACGTCACTTACTGAAAGTGCCTCAGACAAAAATGAGAGTCACAGACAGTGAAATAAGCGACATGCTAATTTCCAGCCAAACCGAACAACCAGAAATGGCTGAGAACCAAAACTTAGAGACAGACAATAACGAACAGACTGAGGTGACACAAATCAGAAGATCACAAAGGCAAATTGTGAAACCGAAAAGATTGATTGAGGAAATGTAAGGAGTACTAAAAAAAAAAAAAAAAAAAATGTGTTGATGTTGAATTGTAAACAGAGGAAAAAATGTGTTGATGTTGAATTGTAAACAGAAAAGAAAAAAAAAATTGAACTTGTGATTCAGTGTACAAGGTGAAAGAAATGTAAATAGAAATGGAGTTTATTTTGTATATAGAAATTTGAAAAAAAAAGTTTATAGTTGGACATGACCTTACTTAAAAAAAAGGGAGATGTACTGATATGTGAAGTTCATATGGAGTCACCACTAGAGGGCAGTATGACCCCGGCCATGACCTGACTATAAAAGGAGATGTACATGTGCCACTGTGTGGTTAGTTGTGAGTTGCTGTTGAAGTGACAAGTAAAAAGTCCTAACTGACACCCGGTGTGTGCGCCTCGTCATTACATGTTCCAGGAGAACATTACAATATCAGATCACTGCAAAAGAAATAATCACATCATGGACTGGGATAACGCAAAAATCATTGGATTGGAGAGCAACAGACACAAACGCTGGATCAAGGAGGCCATAGAAATCAGGAAGCGGGGAAAAGTCAGCAAGAATCAGGATGAGGGGGCATTTATGCTTTCCCACACCTGGGACTACATTCTCCAGAGACCATCGGACGGCGGAAGGTGAGGCCAGCTCAGTGGATCTGACAGTTCTGTTGGGTTGGCCCTGCCTAGGAAAACCAGCTGATAACTGACACTTCGCAGCAATCAGCTGGCACTTCTGATGAAGACTGCAGTGGACAGTCGAAACATACAAAGAAGGTAAAAACATCTCCTTTCTATCCTTGTCTTTAACAAGAAAACAAAAGGCTAATTCACAGTACGATGATCACGCTTAAGTTTTCGTGAAATGTCTAATGTTTTCATACCTTGTCCAAGGCATTGCACTATTTAACACTTTTCAGCAGCAGAAAGATCCCTTTTCTTTCCCATATTGCTTGAAACCTGTGGCATGCTTAAAAATGTGGAACATCCTTCTGAAGTAGTTTTCCATTAATTGGGCTCACCTGGAAAACTAATTATGACAGGTGTCTGAGACCGATATCAGTGATCCAAAGAGCCCTGAGACCATCCATGAGTTTAATTGAAAAACAAAAAATTGATTGTTTATGACACTAAAATCCTATTTGCATAATTATTTGGAATGCGGTGTAAGATCTAAACATTCAATTTTATGATAAGACTTGATATATAAGCCATATGGGTCATAATATTCATGGACAGGATTTCTAGGCGCAGCCAAGGAATGGAGGGTGTCATGTTTGGTGACCACAGGATCTCATCTCTGCTGTTTGCAGATGATGTTGTCCTGATGTCTTCATTGAGTAATGATCTACAGGTCTTATTGGGAGAGTTTGCTGCTGAGTGTGAAGCAGCCGGGATGAGAATCAACACTTCCAAGTCTGAGTTCATGGTCCTCAGCCAGAAAAGGGTGGCTTGTCCTCTCCGGGTCGGGGACAAGCTCCTGCCAACAAGTGGAGGAGTTTAAGTACCTCGGGGTCTTATTCACGAGTGAGGGGAGAATGGAGTGAGAAATTGACAGACAGAGTGGAGCAGCATCTGCAGTGATAAGGACACTGTACTAGTCTGTTGTGGTGAAGAGGGAGCTGAGCGCTAAAGCAAAGCTGTCAAATTACTGGTCAGTCTACATTCCTACCCTCACCTATGGAATGAGCTTTGGATAATGACCAAAAGAATGAGATTACAGATACAAGTGGCTCAAATTAGCTTTCTATGTAGGATTGCTGGACTCATCCTTAGAGATAGGGTGAAGAGCTCAGTCTTCCAGGAGAGGCTCAGAGTAGAACTGCTGCTCCGCCACATCGAAAGTAGCCAGTTGAGGTGGTTTGGGCATCTGATCAGGATGCTTCCTGGACGCCTCCCACTTGAGGTGTTTCAGGCATGTCCCACTGGGATGAGACCCCGGGACAGACCCAGGACATGCTGGAGAGACTGTGGGCCCTATTTTGATGGTCATTAGTGGACTTTTTCGCCAGACTTTCCACCGTATGCCAGTGTTTTTGTTAGCTTCTGTCAGCGCATTGTCTGTTTTTTACACTTTGCGTCATGCTGTCTAATTACCAGTAGACAGTGCACCCACTTTGCGCTGGGAGGAGGAGGCTTATTTCAAAGAGGTGTGGCG
The DNA here is from genome assembly GCA_020510985.1 of Pholidichthys leucotaenia. NCBI lineage: Eukaryota > Metazoa > Chordata > Actinopteri > Cichliformes > Pholidichthyidae > Pholidichthys > Pholidichthys leucotaenia. The sequence goes on from CM035846.1 coordinate 223,942,708, forward strand.
GCACGCATGTCTTTTCCTAACTTCTGCATAGTGCAGTCATGCCAAACTGCCGTTGCCTCCCAATCCATGAATCCTAGGTGTACGAGAGATCATCTCTGTTCACCCCAGATGATTCTCCCCTCCAAAGACCACGGTGGGGATGTGACCGACTTGGCAGAGCTGTCAAATCTGTCAGGTCGATCACATCTAAAACAGCTGATGTGACACATCAAGAATGTTAGATGACAGTTTTCACAATGGGGCTCAAAGGCATGCTAACTGATAGCGATAAAAACGTTTATTTTCAATAAAGTGAAAAAAAAACAAGGTAATGCGTGGAGTGTGCTTTTGCCGAGAGGCGCAGCCAACAACAAAGTGTGATTTATCATGGAAAACAGCTGAGCTCTGTGCTTCGAGCAAATAGCTGATTGAATCCACTTCCTCTGGTGTTCTGACATGTTGGCATATCTATCAGAACAACACTGGACAGCTGATGGTACAGACTGCAGTCAAAGTTAAAAAAAAACAAAAAAAAACATGGGGGGAGGGCTAAACATCTATTTGGATCGTTATCCTGTAGCTTGAAAGTGCTCGGACAAATCCCCGACAGGCCCTGTTATATGAAAAAGTATGTGTATTTAGCTCTGTGTGTGTGTGTATGCGCTGTAGGCAGCAGCTGAGCTTTGTACGGCTTTTTTCCTGTGAACCAACGCTGCAAATACACCATTATAGGGTAGCTGTAAGTTAGAAACCCATTCAATAAGCTGCACATAGGTTCACAGAGCATTACTCATATATTTCTTCTGCCACCTGCGACAATGTTGAGCCCACTCTCACTCTACTCTGCACAGGAGTCACCATGACTGCTTAACGGAGGCTGCCAGTGCCCAGTGAGTCTTCGGTTCTGACATCTGATAGGCTGCCATAATCATTTGACATGGCAGGCCATCTCTAAAACATGCTTGGACTGGTTTTTCACCAGTTTTCACCCATAAATTTAATGCCTAAAAGAAGAAGTGAAAACAAATTGCACATTTTGTATTAAGGTGGTATCGCGATATTTAAAAAAAAGTATCGACTCCAGAGTATAAGCGACTTTCGCATTACAAGTGCACATGTGCGGACTATGTGACCAGACATCCAGTTCAAAGGTCACAACTACCAAACAATCCGGTAGCCGGCTTGCTTTTGTATACAAACAGCACTGTCACACCTGAACAACTGCCACTTAAAGTCTGCTTTAAGCTTTAAATCTCTGTTATGCCAGGTGCACATTGTGCCGTAGTGAAATGTGGGAACGGCATGTATCATCTAGAGCAGTGGAAAAAGCAAACTTCAGCATACATGCGTGTAACTTCGGGGCAAGCGTGTGTACATGTCCGCCGTCTTTCACGTTATATACATTCCCCACGGAGCTGAAGGATCCGGATGAACATAATTGTTGGATTAAAACAGTAAGTCTGTATTATAACATAATTAAATAGTATTGTTTATTGTTCAAGTTCTAGCCTAACTGACACAAAAATGGCCAATAGGTAGGCCTACAACCGTCAGGAAAACAATCTATCTAGACATCAAACTAGTTTAACCTGAATGGCTCTGCAAGCAAGGAAGTCACATATTAATTATATTAAAGGTAAAATATTCAAATCAATCACAATACTACACACAGTGAAATATTTGCTGAATCAACCCACACTATATACTTTCTTTCATTCATTAATACTCCCATACATGACATATTGTACTGAAGTATGGGGAAATACAAATAAAACAAACATATATCCAGTCTTTATGCTTCAGAAGAGTGCTATTAGACTAATAAACAAAGCTACTTACAGGGAACCAACCAACCCACTTTTTCTTAAATTAAAAGCTCTCAAGTTGAAAGATTTGGTTGATTTTAAAACTGCAGTAATAATGTTTAAAGTGAAGAATCTGTCACTGCCTGCAAATATCCAAAAGTTGTTCCAAATAAGGGAGAAACAATATCATTTCAGAGCAACATGTAGTAGTTCAAAAATCTTCAGTGAGAACTACCACCAAGCAACACTGTATCTCACTGCAAGGAGTCAGACTGTGGAATGCTTTTGGACCTGAATTAAAATCATGTACAATGCTTGGACAATTTAAACAAAAACTAAAGGAAGAAATACTCCAAACATATATACAAGATGACATGTAAAATCACATAAGGATTATCATATCCAGTCTGTGTTGTGCTGTTGCTTAGTTTTTTTGTCACGTTTTGTCTTAGCTTTGTTCTGATTTGTAATCATCCATCCATCCATCCATCTTCTTCTGCTTAATCCTTTTCGGGTCGCGGGGGGGCTGGAGCCTATCCCAGCATCTTTGGGCGAGAGGCAGGGTACACCCTGGACAGATCGCCAGTCCATCGCAGGGCCAACACAGAGAGACAGACAACCATTCACTCTCACAGTCATACCTAAGGACAATTTAGAATCCCCAGTTTGATGCCAATTAACCTAACTTGCATTCTTATTTTATTTTATTTTTGAATTCTTAGATGGAACATGGGTGGGCAATATAAGCTGCGCTTCAGCATCACCCATTTTGGATAACTTATGTTGAATTGTATAATCCAAGGAGTTATTGTTTAATTAGACCTTGTTGGATTTTTTTCCCCTTTGTTATATTATTCTGTTCCTTTCTTTTAATCTTTTAATATAATCTATCCCAAATAAAGATTTAGAAAAGTGACACAATCAGTTGAGGGATTAGCGGAGGGTTATCTGTCCATCAGAACCCATGACTGCAGAGGACGCTGCTGCTGCACGTACCTCCATAATAACCGATTTAAACGTGCGTTTGCGGGTACAACTGGGAAGACCCCTACGCATACAATATGCTTGTAGATCAGGAACTTTCCACAAATTAAATGTATCGATAGAGCAGGTTTTATTCATGTTTAGATTAACCTCTCCCATTTTGGTTGTTTGTTTGGTAGCCATGATCCCATGATGCTTTGTGCGAGCCGAGATGCGAAAGTTGCTTATCGACCAGCTGGTATTGATACTTGAGCATCAACGCCCATTCCTAAGTTAAATATGCACTATTTGAAGACACAACAGAGTTTTTCACTGCACAGAGGGAAGAAAAATATTACGTGGGTTTATAATTCAGTTCTCTTCCGGACCACAGCTGGACCAGTCTGTCTTACGGGGAAAACAGCTGTCACCACAACCCTGGAGAAGAGCTGGTATGATAGATAGATAGATAGATGTACTTTATTGATCCCAAACTGGGAAATTACAGCGTAACAGCAGCATGACAGTTGACAGCCAAACAACAGAAACACACACGACAGACAAAGGAATTACCCATGGAAAGTAAAAAAGAAGCTAACACGACTATAAAACCTATATACATCATAGCTTAATATATGATGACCTGCATAAACACATCAATCATCCCATTGCACAAAGAAGGACTATCAGGAGCAGAGTGAAAATGTAAAGTATGAAAGTATGAGTGCACAAACCCAATATTCATTATCTAATGATGACAGTTTTTACAATTTTAACTTCATTCACTGTCATTCCTTTAAAAGAATGATTCAAAATAAAAATATCCCGAGAGTTCCTTTGAATTAAATCTACAATTTTGCATTCAGAGCAGATTAGTACAGCTCAGGCCACGATGAGCGGCTTCTCTTTCTTGGATTAAAAGAGAAGCGCTGATGAATGACAATAAGTTTTGTTTGTGAGATCAGGTTTACGATAATAAAACTGAAGGAAACTGTCAATCTCATGGGCAAAGAGAAAGACTGGCATGATCCTTGAATTGTAGCTGACACAGTGTTTCCTCTGGCTTAAAGACCTTGGTGTAGTGGTGTTACATCTAAAAATAACAGAGAGTCAGGAGGAAGCTGGAAGTAACCTTCTCTTTATTCCAGGCAAGTTCACATATATTTATATTCCCAGCCGTGGCCCGCCTGACATCACTCTGCCCCACCCAGACCAGGCCACAGCAAGCCCTAAGGTACAATTCCACTATGTCATACCCTGCCCCCCTTGGAAAAATCAAGAACATTAACAAAACATGAAAACCAAAAACAACTATATAGACATCAGAACAACGAGTTCGACCATGTCAAACCCCCAGTCCAGACTTTACACGGCATAACCGTTCTTAGCCAACACTGGTAACAAAATTGTCCAAGTACTTGGGTCGCCGATGCTCTCTATCTGGGCGGCCCTCGCGGGGACACTCTGTCACCGGCACCGTCGGCTCCGGCTGAGGGTTGGCCTCCGTCCGACCCCTCCAGTCCCAAGTGCCACTCAAATTGTCCAAGGCGGACTCACTCGCCACCTCCGGTGGGGACCTCCGTAGCCTACTTGTGTGCCACTGGGACCCATCGTCCAGTTTGAAAGTGTCCGGTCTTCTTTGTCTCACAATCATACGCGGCCCAACCCACAGCGGGTTAAGCTTGTGGGTGCGGACAGGGTGCATAATCCAGACCCTATCCGCCACTTCCAGGCCATGCCCCCTTGCTCGATGTTTCCTGTCAAATAAGTCCTTCATCCTCCGTTGACATTCCGTGACCTGGCGCCCCTGATTTCTCACTGCACTCCCCCATGCCGGCCCCAGTCGTCTCACCGGAAGTGGCAACTTCCGTCCCAGCATCAGAGCCACCGGAGAGCGACCTGTCGTGGCATGCACCTCTCCTTGCCAGGATTCTTAAGCATCCTGTTAATTCTCTCAACCCCCCCATTAGCCTGTTGGTGATACACCGCCGTCCTAATGTGCTCAAACCCCTCTGGCTCTCAAGAAACCCTCAAAAGCCCCCGAAATGAACTGCGGGCCATTGTCAGTGGCCATTGTCATACACCACCACCAGGAACCTGCAACCCAGGGAGGCCGCGTGCAGTTCACCACAGGTATTCAGTTCAATGTGCTCCCAGGGTCCAGCAGGGTATGCAACCGGCTGCAGGGGTGGCGGCGGTGATCTTCCAGTCTTCCCGCTCTCCAGGCACGGAACACAGTTCTTGACCATCGCCTCAATGTCCTTGTCAATCCCCAGCCACCAAACTGAGTCCCTGCCATGCTGTTTAACCTTAACCACCCCAAGATGTCCCTCATAAAGCATGTCCAGCACTTGCCCTCTCAGAGTCGCTGGGATAACGGCACAATGTCCTGTAGCCACACACACCTCGTCCCAGCAGTTAGGCTCATCTCTAAACCGATGAAACAGGTCCAGCTCACCCAACACTCCTACCGGCCAGCCCTCCCTGATCGCCGTGCACAATCTTCTCATCACCTGGTTATTCTCTGAAACTTCTCTAAGTTCCCGAGGAGACACAATGTCCCGGAGTGTCCCATGCAGGGCATGGACCAGTACCGTCTCGACTGAGTCCACAGCCCCCACATCCGGCACTAAAGCACACGTCGGGGCCCTAGACAGAAGGTCCGCTCTGACGTTGTCCTTGCCTGGAGTGTATTTCATCTCAAAATTGTAAGCCCTCAGTCTCTCTGACCACCTGTGGATCCTTAGCGGCCTGTGGCCCAACCGCAAAGTTGTCAGCGCGCGATGATCTGTTCTCAACGTGAAGCACCGCCCATAGAGGTACATATGCCACCTCTCACAGGCCCAAACACAGGCCAGTGCCTCCCTCTCGCTGACAGCGTACTTTCTCTCAGCCTCTGACAGAGATCTCAACCCTAAAGCAATCGGATGCTCTGTACCATCCTGCACCTGCGACATCACTGCCCCCAGGGTGGAACCGCATGCGTCACAGGTCACAATTGTAGGGCAGTCTGGGTCAAAATGAGCCAAAACTGGAGGCAAAGTTTGCTGCCGCTTTAGCTTTTCCACTGCCGCTGAGCAGGCCGGGGTCCAGACCCAAGGTGCGTCCTGTTTCAGCAGCACCCTGAGCGGCTCAATTGTCTCAGAGTACCTGGGAATAAACTGTCCATAAAAGTTCACCATCCCCAGGAATGAGGAGCTCTCGGCCTGTGAGGAGGGGTCCGCGAGGCGGAGCACCGCCTCCACATTCGAGACCAATGGCTTCAACCCATCTCCTGACAGCTGCAATCCCACAAAGTCCACTGCCTCCGCCGCCAGGACACATTTATTGCCGTTCAGTGTGACCCCGTGTTCTTGCAGCGTCTCCAGGACTTTTCCCAACCTCTCATCTTCACTTGACTCCCCGTGCACCACGATGTCGTCAAGGTACACGACCACCCCCTTTAGGCTGGCTAGCATGGTTGCCATGACCTTTTGGAAGCAGCTTGGCACCGAGCTCAGCCCGAAAGCCATCCTGGTATAACGGAACACCCCCATGTGGGTCACGAAGGCCGTCAGATTCCTGCTGTCCGGGTGTAGCACCACCTGCAGGTAACCTTGCCGCAGATCCAGTTTCGAGAATATCTTCGCCTCGCTGAACGTCGTCGTGAGTTCCTCCATAGTGGGCAGCAGATACTTATCTGGGACAACCGCCTTGTTCACTGCCCTGAGGTCGATGCAAGGCCTGATGCCCCCACCGTTCTTCTTTGCCACCACTAGATTGGAAATCCACGGGGAAGTGTCGGCTCTCTCGATGACTCCCGACTCCAGCAGTCTGTTTATGCCGACACCTCAGCCCGCAGCGCCAGTGGAAGGTGCCTCAAAGGCTGTATCTTTGGCTTGATGTTCTCAATCACCAAAGGCCAATGATGAAATGCGTCAATGCGGCCAAGGCTTCAAAATAGCTTCGGCCAGCGGAGGCACCAGTCCAAACCCACAGACAGCACCCACGAATCTCCAGGGTCAATTATGGAGAAACCCAATTGTCCCAACAGATCAACTCCCAGCAGGTCGGTTCCCTGACGCGCTACTTGAAAAGTAAAGTTAGGGACCCTCTTCAACCCGCAGGTCACTTCGAAGACCGCTGTGCCCACCATTTCAATCTCAGCATGGCCGTAGTCAAAAAGTCTCACCGCTCCACCATTAATTTGCTTTGCGGGGAACAGCTGTCGCAGTGTTGGTAGACTCAGGATGGATTTCCCGGCCCCCGAATCCACCTTGAGCAGCACGTCACTCCGTCCAGTTGGAGGACGTACCACTTCAGCGGGCCTTTCCCCATTCGTGTGACATAACGTTCGGCTCAGGAGACGCACACACACAGGCTCAGAGTAGTTCAAATAGTTTATTAACAACAGGCGTGAATGAGTGCGTGTCTGCGAGATGTAGATGTGTTGGTGGCGGCGTCTGCTTCAGGCACAGAGGCAGGAGACCGTACAGCCGGGCAACCCTATGGGAAAAGCACAAGGAGAGGGGTGACGGGCACACACCAACACAGGAGATATAAAGACGAGAGAGAGGCTTACTTGGATGGAATAGATGACTGGCACAACAAGGGACGAGACCCGGAAGACAGCCACCTGGAGAGCTCGGTGCAGCAGCGAGGAACAGGCGATGGAGAGGCGTTGTCCGCCGCTGGGAAATCCACCTGTGCACGGGGAGCAGACTGGAGAGAAAAGGAGGTAAGATCTTCTTACCAAAATGTTGGCTGAAGTAGAGGATTCACTCACAGGGATGAGAATCGAAGTCTGACGGCTTCAGGCCGAAGCTCAGGGCGAGGCGGCTTATATTCCTCGCCGCTGATGATGTGCAGGTGTGCGTGCAGGTGGCGCCGCTGATGAGCGGCGCGGCGTGACAGTACTCCCCCCCTCTAGCAGCGCCTCCTGGCGATGGCTTCTCTGGGTGCGCTCGGTGGAAATCAGCGATGAGCGAGGGGTCTAACACCAACGACCGGGACACCCACTGTCGATGTTCAGGCCCATAACCCTCCCAGTCCACCAAGTACTGCAACCCACGACCCCGGCGCCGGGAGTCCAGGATGGAAGAGACGGCCCAGGCCGGATGGCCATCAATCATCCGGGGCGCGGGTTGCGCAGCAGGAGGAGGGCAAAGGGGGTCGGGGATTGCCAGCTTTACCTTAGACACGTGGAAGGTGGGATGGATGCGGAGGGAGGGGGGAATAGCCACGCGCACAGCTACCGGGTTGATGATCCGGGTGATGGGGTAGGGTCCCATAAAGCGCTGTGCCAGCTTCCTCCTCTCGCCTTTTAAAGTGACGTCCTGGGTCGACACGTAGACTTGTTGCCCAACTCTGTACGCCGGGGCAGGTCTTCTGTGCCGGTCCGCCACAGTTCTGTTGCGCTCCGCCGTGCGCAAAAGCGCATTACGCGCAGATGCCCAAATGGAGCGGAACTGCCTGAGATGCGCCCTAACTGACGGGACAGTTACCTCACTCTCCTGCGCCGGGAACAGCGGGGGGTCGTAACCCAGGGACGCCTTGAAGGGGGACATCCCTGTAGCAGAAGAGCGAGCGGTGTTATGGGCGTATTCAACCCAGGCAAGGTGGTTGCTCCAGGACGTGGGCTTGGACGTCGTTACACAGCGGAGTGCAGCCTCCAGCTCCTGGTTGGTCCGCTCACACTGCCCGTTGGATTGGGGGTGATGGCCGGAGGAGAGGCTCACCTTGGCTCCGATGGCGTTACAAAACGACCTCCAAACCTCAGAAGAAAATTGGGGGTCCCGGTCCGAGACCACGTCCACCGGAATCCCGTGCAGCCTGACCACGTGTTGGACGAGGAGATCCGCCATCTCCAGGGCAGCAGGGAGACCTCGCAGGGGGACGAAGTGCACAGCCTTGGAGAAACGGTCCACGATGGTCAGGATGGTGTCATAGGAGTTGGAGACGGGGAGTCCGGTGATGAAATCCAACGCGATGTGCGACCAGGGCCTGCCAGGGATGGGCAGGGGCTGGAGCAGACCCGCTGGAGGAGCATTTCCCGACTCGCTGGTGGCGCAGATTGGGCAAGCCCGGGCGTAGCGGGCAGCGTCCCTCCACAGGCCTGGCCACCAAAAGGACCGTTGGAGGAGGTCTATCATCCGGGAGGTGCCAGGATGACAGGTGAGCTTGGAGGTGTGCAGCCAGTGGATGACCTCTCCTCGGACCGCGGATGGCACGAACAGCCTCCCCTCCGGTCCGCCGCCAGGGTCAGGTTCCACTTCCTGCGCCTTTCGGATCTTGCTCTCTATGTTCCAAGTGACGGCTCCCACGACGCACGACCTGGGTAGGATGGTGTGAACCGTGTCCTCCGACTCCTCGGGGCAAATTGCCTAGAGAGGGCGTCGGGCAGGCCGTTCATGGAGCCAGGCCTAAAGGTGATGGTGAACTGGAACCTGGCAAAGAACAAGGACCAGCGCGCCTGGCGGGCGTTCAGGCGCCTGGCAGATCTGAGGTATTCCAAGTTCTTGTGATCCGTAAGAACCACAAACGGCAGGTCCGCCCCCTCGAGCCAGTGGCGCCACTCCTCTAGCGCGAGCTTGATGGCGAGGAGCTCTCTGTCACCAACGTCGTAATTTCTCTCCGCCAGGGACAGGCGCCGGGAGAAGAAGGCGCAGGGCCGCTTGATGCCATCATCTGGCGACCGCTGGGATAACACCGCCCCCACTCCTGTGTCCGAGGCGTCCACTTCCACGATGCACTGCAGCGCGGGGTTGACTTGGCTCAGGACCCGGGAGGAGGAGAACTCCGCCTTCAGCGCCTGAAAAGCAGCTGCGGCCTCTTCGGTCCACCGGAACGGAACCTTAGGGGACGTGAGGCGGGTCAGCGGGCCGACGATGGTACCAAAGTTTGGGACAAAGCGGCGGCAGAAATTAGCAAACCCAACGAACTGTTGCACCTGCTTCCGTGATGCAGGTGTAGGCCATTCCACCACCGCCTTCACCTTCTCTGGGTCTGGGAGCACCTGGTCATGGGAGATGATGAAACCCAGGAAGGACGTTGTTCTGGCATAAAACTCACACTTCTCAGCCTTCACATATAGACGGTTCTCCAGCAGTCTTTGGAGGACCCACCTCACGTGGACCTGGTGCTCGTCCCTGGATTTGGAGAAGATGAGTATATCATCCAGGTAGACGAACACAAAGAGGCCAATGAAATCCCGGAGGACGTCGTTGATGAGGCGCTGAAAGACGGCTGGAGCGTTGGTCAGCCCGAACGGCATGACTAGGTATTCGAAGTGGCCGTTCGGGGTACGGAAGGCTGTTTTCCACTCATCCCCCTCCCGGATCCGGACGAGGTGGTATGCGCTGCGTAAATCCAGCTTGGTGAACCAAGTCGCCCCCTGGAGGGAGTGGAAAGCGGTTGTCCATGAGGGGCAGGGTGTAACGATCCTTCTCCGTGATGTCATTGAGCGCATGGTAGTCAATGCAAGGACGAAGGGACCCGTCCTTCTTGCCCACGAAGAAGAATCCTGCCCCCATGGGTGATGACGATGGGCGGATTATCCCAGCACTCAGCGATTCCTTAAGGTAAGTATTCATCGTCTCCTTCTCTGGCGCCGACAGACTGTAGAGCCGTGCAGGAGGTAAGGGCGCCCCCTGGCGGAGATTGATGGCGCAGTCGTAAGGCCGGTGAGGAGGGAGAGACATAGCCTTAGATTTGCTGAATACCATACCCAGGTCGTGAAATTCAGGTGGCACCAGGGACAGGTCCGGGGGTGCAGCGTCCGTTGGAAGGGAAGAAGCGGACGGAGAGCAGGCAGCGGACTGAAGACAGGTGCCCATGCAGAATGTACTCCATGCCGACACCCCGGCGGACTTCCAATCCAGGACAGGGTTGTGGAGGCGTAGCCAGGGATACCCCAGGATGACGGGCGACACAGAGTTGGGCAGGACGTAAAAGGTCATCTCCTCTCGGTGGTTTCCTGAGATGATGACCGGAACGGGGATGGTCTGGTGTGAAACTCTCCCAAGGGAGGCACGAGAGAGATTGACCAGGGAGATTGGGTTCTTCAGTGCCTGGCAGCGGATGCCCAATTGGGTTGCCAGGCTTTGTGAAATAAAGCTGCCTTCTGCGCCCGAATCCACCAGTGCGTGGGTGAGATGCCCAGTGAGGTTGTGGCAGAAATGGATGGGCAGCTTTAATTGGGTGAGAGTGTCTAACCGGTTGGCATCCGTGAGGCCCCCTACAGTGACTCGCGGACCCCGCCGACTGGCTTTCTGTGGGCAAAGCTTCACCGTGTGTTGGTCATCTCCGCAATACATGCAGAGATCCGACTCACGGCGGCGTTGTCTCTCCGCAAGGGAAAGCTTTGTCCAGCCCGTCACCATCGGCTCCGACTCCTCGGGGCATGATGGTGGCGGCGCCGCCAGGGGGCGAGCCTGGAACAGGCACGGCGAGACTCCACAAGGGCGAGAAGAAGAAGACTTCCGTCCCGAGGAGCGCTCGCGCAGCCTGTTATCCAAACTAATCGCCAAGGATGTCAGCTCCGCTAGCGTCTCAGGGATATCCCGTCCAGCTAGTTCATCCCTCAGATCATCATTGAGACTGCGGAGGAAGAGGCCACAGAGGGAGCATTCCTCCCAGCCCACTTCCTCCGCCGCTACCCGGAAGTCGACCGCGTAGTCCGCTGCCAACCGGCTTCCCTGCTGGAGGGCGAGAAGCCGATCGACTTGGACCGTCTCGGTAAGACTATGGTCAAAGACCTCCAGGAAGCGTCTCACGAACTGGTCATAAGTGAGGGTGGCATAACTGGGCCTCGCCATTACGGCGTAGGTCCAAGTTAATGCTCGCCCCTCCAGGAGATTCCCGATATAGCCAATTCGGCTATGATCTGAGGGAAAGTCCCCGGGCACCCGGTGGAAAACGGACTCACACTGCATAATAAACCCCCGCGCTCCGCCGAGCTTACCGCTAAAGCGGGCGGGGGGTTGGAATGGGTGTGAGCCGAACCGGTGCACCCGGAGCCTGCTGGACGGCCACTGGCGCAGCAGGAGCCGCGCCACCCTGACGAGCCGGGGGGAACGGCTGTTGGGGGTCCAAGCGGCCCAACCGGTTAGTTATATTTAACAACTGGTTAAAAATCACCTGTTGCTGATAGACGACCTGATCCACTCGAGCCTCGAGAGTGGAAAGCCGGTGTGCGGGCCCGCCGTCTGCCGAGCTGCTCTGCTGAAGCCGTACTGACATAACGTTCGGCTCAGGAGACGCACACACACAGGCTCAGAGTAGTTCAAATAGTTTATTAACAACAGGCGTGAATGAGTGCGTGTCTGCGAGATGTAGATGTGTTGGTGGCGGCGTCTGCTTCAGGCACAGAGGCAGGAGACCGTACAGCCGGGCAACCCTATGGGAAAAGCACAAGGAGAGGGGTGACGGGCACACACCAACACAGGAGATATAAAGACGAGAGAGAGGCTTACTTGGATGGAATAGATGACTGGCACAACAAGGGACGAGACCCGGAAGACAGCCACCTGGAGAGCTCGGTGCAGCAGCGAGGAACAGGCGATGGAAAGGCGTTGTCCGCCGCCGGGAAATCCACCTGTGCACAGGGGAGCAGACTGGAGAGAAAAGGAGGTAAGATCTTCTTACCAAAATGTTGGCTGAAGTAGAGGATTCACTCACAGGGATGAGAATCGAAGTCTGACGGCTTCAGGCCGAAGCTCAGGGCGAGGCGGCTTATATAGGCGGCTGTGTGTGTTTATATATTTACATATTTATTCCATCTAGCTACAATGCTCAGCACTGGGTGTGTTTATATTTATATATCTATATATTTATTCCATCTAGCTACAATGCTCCGCACTGTGTTTTTATATATCTACATATTATTCCATCTAGCTACATTGCTCCGCACTGTGTGTGTTTATATACTTGCATATTTATTCCACCTAGCTGCAATGCTCCGTACTGTGGGTGTTTATATATTTACATATTTATTCCATCTAGCTACAATGCTCTGCACTGTGTGTTCATATATTCATATATTTATTCCATCCAGCTACAATGCTCTGCACTGTGTGTCTGTGTGTGTGTGTGTATATATATATATCTTATAGTAATATGTACATATGTATATTAGCTGCTCTTGCTTGCTTGTTTTTTTTTCTTGCCTTCTGATTGTTGCTCTGAGTGTTGCTATCCCTGTGCTGTTGCAATCCTGGAATTTCCCCGTTGTGGGACTAATAAAGGCTTATCTTATCTTATCTTATCTTATCTTATCTTATCTTATCTTATTCCTGATGATGTGCAGGTGTGCGTGCAGGTGGCGCCGCTGATGAGCGGCGCGGCGTGACATCGTGCAGCATGTACCTGAGTCAGGCCTCCGGGTCGTCCCACCCGCATTACCGGTCTCTTTTTTTTTTTTTATTTAAGTTTTTGTAAAGGGTATACAGGTCATTACAGCATTGCATTGTTTACATTTTCATCACATGTTCCCTTATTTTTTGCTATTTGACAACATTGGTAGGATAGTTATTACAACACCCCCCTTTTTTTTTAAAGTGAAAGAAAAAGTGAAATTAAGGAGAATTAAATAAAAACAAAACAAAACAAACAAAAAAACGAATAAACAAACAAACAGAACAGCAAAAAACAAACAAACAGAAAATTAAGTATGTAAAAGTAAAAGAGCATCTGAGTAGCGTTGGAACAAAGAGCAGGACCATTATTGAAATGGTATTTGTCAAAGATTAGATCTAATGGAAGACACATATGCGATCCAGGGTTGCCAAAAGTTCATGAACCCATCCATGTCCTGTCTCAGTGCGAATGTCAACTTTTCCATCGAGTAAATGTCTTGAATCACGTTAATCCAATCTTCAGGTGTAGGACAGTCCTTCAGCATCCATTTTTTAGTTAGGGCTTTTTTACTTGCCAATATTAAAACATTGAATAAGTATTTATCTCCTCGTCTTTCCAGTGAGTCCGGTAGTAAACCCAAATACAAAGTTACAAAAGAAAAGGGAACTGTTATTTTGAATATTTTCCCCAATATTGTCTGTACGTTGGTCCAATATTGGTGGATAATTGGGCATGACCAAAACACATGAAAATGATTTGCAGTCTTTTCACCACACAAGCGCCAACAGTTCAACCCCTTATGGGTAAATTTGTTTTGTGCAGGTGTTCTGAAAAATCTTACCAAATTTTTCCATCCAAATTCTCTCCACTGCAGGGAAGAGGTACTTTTCCATTGCTGTTTATTTAGCTTTTCCCATATTTCCAATTGTAAAGTGAAATTCCCCTCTTTTTCCCATCTCTCTTTTATATATGATGTGTTGTCTCCTTTTAAGTGTTGAAGACCTTGATATATTTTAGAAATGTATCTGATCCCTGGGATCCCTTTATATGCCATTAAGAAGACCTTCAGAACACCTGACTGGGCCCTTTCCAAATCCTCCTTTTTAAGTATATTGTTTATGTGGTGTCTAAGCTGAAAGAACCTGTAAAGATCTTGATTTATTAGACCTTGTTTTTTCAAATCTTCAAAACTTCTTAAAGTTTGCCCCTTAAAAAAATCGTAATATTTTATCAGCCCTTTCTCTTTCCACTCTTTAAATCTAGTGTCTGTTTTATTGGGGGTAAAGTCTTGATCATAGGCAATCCATTGCAGAAGTCGATAGGGCTCTTTAGCTTGATTCTCTCTGACTATCTTAAACCAAATTTTTAGCGGGGTCTCTATCCACGGGTTGGTGTTATTCAAGAGTTTAGTTAAGGCATTGTTCCCTATTATTGCCTGTAGGGGATGTCACTTGTTATTTGGCATTCCATCTCCTTCCATTGTGCAGTGTAGACTGGGTTACATATCTCTACTAAAGTTTTAATTTGTGCAGCTATAAAATAGTCCCTGATATTTGGCAGCGCGAGCCCACCTTTGTCTTTGTTTAGCTGTAGGGTTCTATATCTGATTCTAGGTCTCTTACCCTGCCATATGAATCTTGAGATCCTTCTGTCCAGCTCCTGCCATGTTTTTTTGGGAGGTTCTACCGGTATTGTTTGGAAAAGGTATAGAAGACGTGGAAGTACAGTGATCCCTCGCTACTTCGCGCTTCACCTTTCGCGCCCTCAGTGCATCGCGGATTTTTCAAAAATATTCATCAAAAATTCAAAATTGAGAAATAATGGGCGGGCGCTAGCAGAAGGCAGGGAGACTACATTAGACCATCACGTGTCAACACGGAGAGCCGCGCAACTCTCTGTTCGCTGTTCTCGTGTTGGCTCGGCACGGAAATCTCGCAAGCTGATTGGCCGAGACGTTTCACCCCGCAAGCTGGTTGGCCGAGACGTTTCACCCCGCAAGCTGATTGGCCGAGACGTTTCACCCACCTCCTCTCCCTGCTGAGCACCCATAAAGGGAAGGAAGACTGCATTCATTGCTTTTTATCGCTCGTGTTACTTAGTCTCGCCGCGTGGAACTTTTTGCTGTTCTCTTGTGCCATTTTGTGCGAAATAGTCTTCCCGTTGAGCCACTACGCCGCCTCCTCCAGCTCTACCGGAAGCTGCCCTCGATGATCCTGCGCCTCTAGCACCTCACGATGAGGCGTCACCTGAGGAGCAGTAAAGCTCTCATTAACCTGTGCAGTAAATCATTTTCATCTTGAGTTACGTATCTTGTTATAAGAATAAAAGAGTTCTAAAAACATATTTATGTACACTTTGTTTACATCTACGTATGTATGTACACGTACACACACACACACACACATGTGTGTGTGTACGTGTATGAGAGAGAGAGAGTGAGAGAATGAACGTACGTATTATTTATGGATGATGTCATTAGGGATGACGCTACTTCGCGGTTTTTTACTTTTCGCGGTCGGTTCTGGAACCCATTAACCGCGATAAGTGAGGGATCACTGTATATTCATTTTGACTGCTTCAATTCTTTGTGCAGTACCTAAGAATGGTATCATATTCCATCTTGCTAGGTCAGATTTTATTTTAGTCACCAGTGGATCATAGTTTAGTGATATAATTTTGTCGAGTTGTTTCGGGATATTGACCCCCAGATATTTCATAGATTCCAACTCCCAGTTAGTTTTGAGTTCATTTAGTGAAAAATGATTTGGGTCATAGTTGAATGTTAAGACTTGGGTTTTATGCATGTTTAATTTGTACCCCGATAAATCTCCATAGTCTGAGAAAACTGAGATTACTTCTGGTAGAGAAGTGTCTGGCTGCCCTAGGTATATTAAAATGTCATCAGCAAAGAGTGCTATTTTATGTTCCTTCTGACCAAGTGTAATACCTTGAATTTCTTGATTTTGTCTTATCCATTGGCTCAGAGGTTCTATGAAGATTGCAAAGAGCAGTGGAGACAGGGGGCAGCCCTGACGACATCCTCTTTCCAGCTCAAAAGATGATGATAAATTACCGTTAATCCTTATTTTAGCAGTTGGTTTTTTATATAATGCCTGTATAGTTCTAATGAAGTTGTTATGAAAATTGAAACTGGATAAGATTCTATATAGGAAAGACCAGTCAACCGAATCGAATGCTTTTTCAGCATCTAATCCCAATATGACTGCATTTAAGTTATATTTTTTTATATGATGAATTATGTGTAAAGTGCGTCGAATGTTGTCTTGTGTCTGTCTTTGTCTTATAAAACCTGTTTGGTCTAAGTGAACTAAGTCTGTCAGTATGTTTTCTAACCTTTTGGCAAGGATAGTGGTAAAAAGCTTATAGTCCTGATTTAATACACTGATTGGTCTGTAGTTGGAGCATTCTAGTTTATCCTTTTCAGGTTTAGGTATAACTGCAATGACCCCTTCTCTCCAGGAGGGGGGATTTCCCCTGTGTGGAGGACGTAGTTAAATGTTTTCAGGAGGAGAGGAGATAGTTGCTGTTTAAAGGTTTTGTACCATTCTGCTGAATAGCCATCTGCTCCTGGGGATTTGTTAGCTTTAAGTTTCATAATTGCTTTTTCCAATTCTTTAGGTTGTATTTCTGACAGTAGGGTTTTATTTTGTTAATCCGTAAGTTGGGGAAGGTTTAATGTGTTTAGTAATGTCTCGGATGCGTTTTTATGTTTTTTGTGGGAGTATAAGTTCTTGTAGTAATTCTCGAAGCTTTTAAGAATATCCTGAATTCTGAATTTTATTTCCTTTGATACTGGGTCTCTGATTTTGTAGATTGCTCTTTCTGTTTGTTGTTTCCTCAATTTATAGGCTAGTAATTTTGCCGATTTACTGCCTGCTTCATAGTGTTTTTGTTTCAGAAATGTAAGTTTCTTCTGGATTTCTATTGTGTAGATCTCATTTATTTGATTTTTAATTTCTTTAATCTTGAGCGAGCCATTAGACTGAGTGTTGTCTTTGTGTTCTTTTTCTAGGTTCTTGAGTTCTGACTCTAGTGTGATTAGTTTTTCTTGTCTCAGTTTCTTTTGGGTTGCCAGTTTTGCAATAATTTTTCCCCTTATTACAGCTTTGCACGCATCCCACAGTATTAAAGGAGATACTTCTCCATTATCGTTTTCTTCCAAATATCTGAGAATATCTGATTCCAATTCATCTTTCAGTGGTCCTTTCAGGACACTTGAATTCAACCTCCAGGAAAATGTATTATTTGTGTATTTTTGGATGTTTAAGTCCTTATAGATCGGACTGTGGTCGGAGAGATCCATCAGTCCTATTTTACATGTTTTTACTCTTCCAATGTCTCTATTAAACATAAAAAAATAGTCAGTCCTTGAGTATGATGAATGTGGTGCTGAGTAAAATGTATAATCTTTTACACTGGAGTTGAATTCCCTCCACACATCACAGATTCCCATTTCTTTTAGTAGCATCCGAGTTTTCCTACTTTGAGTGTTATTTTGATGTGGAGAATTACCTGATGCATCCCAGTATGGAATCAGTCTTAGATTGAAGTCTCCACCACATATCACTAAACCTTGGGCTTTAGTTATCATTAGGTCGAATACATTTTTATAAAATTTCCATTTAGCCCCTGGTGGTGCATATACATTCAGCATGGTGATATCTTCTCCCTCTAGCCACCCAGTTACCAAACTGTACCTCCCTTCTTTATCTTTGTGTTCTGATTTTTTTTCAAATGTAATTTTGGTTGATATCAATGTCGCTACTTCCCTCCTCCTCCCTGATTTATATGAAGATGAAGAGATCATTTTAAACCCTTGTCTAT
Source organism: Pholidichthys leucotaenia (assembly GCA_020510985.1). Taxonomy (NCBI): domain Eukaryota; kingdom Metazoa; phylum Chordata; class Actinopteri; order Cichliformes; family Pholidichthyidae; genus Pholidichthys; species Pholidichthys leucotaenia. The sequence goes on from CM035846.1 coordinate 223,960,635, forward strand.
TGAGTTTAGTGTGTTCCACGTCTGTTAGGTGGGTTTCTTGTAAAAATATTATTTCTGCTTTGTCTTTTTTCATTTTGCGTAGAATCTTGGATCTTTTAACTGGATTCAGGATCCCTTTTACATTATATGAGGCTATTTTGGTTACACCCTGTTTCTCCATTGTATTTTCTTATTTAGTATAACAGTGTGGTGGCCCTCTTTTTTGCTACTCAGAAACTGAAAGAACATTAAGAACATAAAAAACATTAAGAACATAGTGTACGAAACTTTAAAACAAAAAAATGTCAAAAAAACTTCCTGAGCTGGGGTCTCTTTAAAGACCCTGTAAGAGCCCTGATGGAGTGTAGGCTCTGAGGGAAATTCCTCAAACTCTGTTACGTGTTGAGGGCCCTCTCTTACCCCTGTAAGTTGTCCCATGTTTTTAACGTGAATTTCAGATCCCAATCCGAATTTGTAATGATTTTTTTTTTTTTTTATGCCTATAACCTATGAGATTGTGTGCACCCTCCCACCCCCATCACAGCAAACATTCACTCTAATACAGTATTTGTTAGTATGGAGAGAACATGTGGGTCATTGTTACATTTCTATTTTAACATGATTTTTTTTTTCCCCTTTAAATTAAGAAGACATTTGTTTCTAATGCTGTAACTGCTCCATGAAAGGTTTTACCACATGCTGATTCTGCATCTCCTTTAATGTTTGTTACCTTGTGGGGGGGGGGGGTGGAAGTGCAGAGTGACTGAAAAGAAAAAAAAAACAAACAAAAAGGTCGCTATTCCTTCCTGGAACTGGAAAGCTTATCTTTGTAGCTCTGGGGCTGGGTTTCCCGCTGCTGCCCCGTGGATTTTGAAGGTCTCTGAGTGGACCACGTTTGAGCTCTGATTTTCTCGCTCAGATCCGCTGCGGGTTTAAACACCGTTACCGGGAGCCCTCTCCTTGCCATGTCAGTTGTTGCTTCTTCCGCTGAATTATAGAGACATGACTCTTCACCGTAAAAGACCCTTAGCTTCACCGGAAATGGCGTCTGAAAGCGTAGATTCTGTTCCCGTAAAACCTTTTTGGCGTCGTTATATTCCCGTCGTTTTTTAAGAACCTCAGGGGCGTAATCGTGCTCCACGAAGACTTTTCTCTCATGATGCATAAATCCTTTTTTCTGCCAAGCCCGTCTTACAACCTCTTGTTTTATTTTGAAATTGGCGAATCTTACCACCACAGAACGTGGGGGCGCTTCCGGGGCTGGCTTTGCGGCTAATGTACGATGGGCTTTTTCTATCTTCAAATCGGTGGTTTGTTGAATATCCAACTTCTCTCTCAATAAGGATTCCACGCATTCCGCCACTGTGTTGAAACCATCTTCAGCTCCTTCTTTCAGACCGTGAATTCTGATGTTATCTCGTCTCTGTCTTCCTTCTTGGTCGGTTAGCTTAGCCTCCAGCCATGACTGTTTTCTGTGTAAATCCAGCACAGAATCTTCAAGCACTTTTACTCTTTCTTCAGCTTCCAAGATTCGGTTTTCGGCCTGGTCCATTCTGCTGTTCGCCTTTTTTAGATCCTCTCTGAATTCAAGAAATTCGGCCCGAAATCGTCGTATTTCGTCAAATAGCGATTTCAAGCTAATCCTTTTGTTAGCTAGGCGCAGGTCCTCGTCTTCTGAACGGAGGTCCTCCGGTTCGGATTCTGCGGTCGCTGTGCGTCCTGACCTGGGGAATGTCAGTTTCCTCTCTTGTGGTTAGGCATGGTGTTATTGTCTTTTGATTTTTAATCTTCCAAAAATCCGTTAGGTCTGATTTTGAGGATGTTTTCCTTGGATTGAGTCTGGGAGTTTCAGCGTTAGGTTGCTATCACCATGGCGTCCAGACCGGAAGTCACCGCTCTCTTTTTTGACCGCTTTTTCTTTTTTCTCTTCCTATTTCCACAATGCCGCCCTGCTAGCGCGCCAACCCCTGCAAAACTGCGCTTGGGTGGCCCCTCACTAGCTTTAGCCGTCTGCTCCAACTGGGCCACAGACTCTTCTCTCTTTGCCAACTCCAGCACCTCCTCCCATGACATTGGCTCTGCAGCTAGTAGCAACCTAGCCGCTATCTGTGAGCAACTGGCGCCATGCGCTAACCTGTCCTTAACAAGTCCATAAGCCTCCAGCCTGATGTTGCCCTTACGTGCTAAGCTTAGGAGCTCCAATAGAAACGATCATAGTGACTCACCCTCACGTTGCTGTCTCTCGTAGAATCCTGTAATTTCCTAGTTTGGGATCAGTAAAGTACATCTATCTATCTATTCCCACCGACTCCTTGAGACCGTGGAGGGGTCACCAAATAAGTCGTCCATGACCCTTAGGCATTCCTCCAGCGAGTCACCCTGGCACTGCTCGAAAACCATTCTTTGTCCCTCAGTGCCAAGGTGCTGGATTAAAATACTCCTCCGTCTCTCCTCTCTGGCCAACCCCAGGCCCGTTGCTGTCATAAACGTCTCGAAGCTCTGTTTCCAATGAGGCCATGGCACTGCTGACAAACCTGGGTGCTCCAGAAACACAGGCATGTGCCCTATACACACCTCCATTGTACACCTCGTCTCCAAAATGTTACATCTAAAAATAAGAGAGTCAGGAGGAAGCTCGAAGTAACCTTCTCTTTATTCCAGGCAACTTCACTTATATTTATATTCACAGCCGTAGCCCGCCTGACATCACTCCGCCCCACCCAGACCAGGCTACGGCAACCCCTAAGGTACAATTCCACTATGTCATAAGTGGCAACATATTTTTCCGGCGGGGGGCAGAAAACACATGACACTATTGTAACTGGAATATGTTAATTATATACTATTCATTTCTTTTTTTTTTATTTTTATTTTGTACAGTAAAATTTTGAAGTATTGTACAACCAAGGCTTGAATGTTGGAATATTGGGCCAGTTGAGATCCCACCCAGATGTCCTGTGTTCGGACTTTTTACTGGTGTCATCCTTCTCTCCTTCCTCTGCTCTCACCTCTCCTGGACCCTCTGCCTGAACACTATCCTTCTCCTTGGCTCCTCTCTTCTGTCTCATCTTGCACTCTCTGAGCTCTGTCTAATTCAGGTTCTCTCTCTGTCTATGGTGGTATACAAACAGGTTAGAAAATCCCAAGTGTCACATTTGGTCCTGCAGGATTTTATTTTTTTTTTGTCATGGTTTACATAAATGACAAAAATGTGTATTTTTCATATTTTTATTCTAGTGTTTCTTTTTTCCATTGGGAGAGTAGGAAAGAGAAGGGAAAAAAACATTCGTAATAGTAAATTAATCATGCATACTTAAATTATTTTATTAGAGGTGGGTATAGTAGCCAGAAATTCTACTCATGTAAAAGCAGTGCTTTGAAATTATTAGTTAAAAGTAGACAACCAAAAATTTCTAGTTGAGTTGAGGGTACAAAGAGCACCCACTTAAAAACTTGAGTAATGACCAGTCTTGAAGGTTTGAGGGTTGTTTTTTTTTTTTCCAAAATTTATAACAATTTTCTTATAGTGTTCTACTTTTCTCTGTAAATCTATCTAAATTTGCAACTATTTTCCTCATTTGTAATTTCCGCTTGTAAAATTTTGACTTTTCTTGTATATTTGAGACTTTATTATAAATGTGTGGATTATTTTATAGCTAATTTTTGTCTATTTTTTATAAAATTACCATTTTTTTTAAATAAATTTGAAACAGATTGTGGTAAAATTTTGACTTTTTTTCCTTATACAATTTACACTTTTGACCATAATTTTGCAGAGCCAGAACAGAACAATAATTTAACTCTGCGTTATTCCTTAATTTATTTTTCTTAAATTTCTTTTTCTTTAGTGTAGCGACATGGTTTCAGGGGTGGTGGCCCACCATGCGGAAATGTTACCAGCGGAAACCCTGTGACAGCTCTCAACCATGGGCAAGCAAGGCTGTGGAGTTAAAAAGCTCCTTTTGTGAAGGAGCTTGCATTGTCCTCAGCGCAAAACAGAATTGTCCTCCCACTTAAACTTCTTTTGTGTTAGCATCACGTCTTTAATCTTGCGCCCCGTTTACTAAAGGGAATGAGCAAAGTCAGCGATTGGTTTATTTCACATTATGCCCCAAATACACCTCTGAATAATTAGAACGTTAGGACAGCCCATTTCGACTTTGCGTCTGGTGGAAAATTCGCTTTTGCGCTGTTGTGATAAGGAAGTGAATTTGGAAATGTTCATAAATGCGTTCTGTGTCATTGACAACTGACTGCGTCCTTGTAATACGGCCCTGTGTCTCCCAGCTAGCCTGGGAACATCTTGGTATCCTCTCTGAAGAGCTGGAGCAGGTGACTAGGGAGAGGGAAGTCTGGGCTTCTCTGTTTGAGCTGCTGTCTCCGTGACCCGTACCTCCATAAAAGTGGTAGAAGATGGATGGATGGATGGATATTGTTTTGGTCTGGGGAATGACCCAAAGGTCATTCCCACTCTGAGTTTATTTCTGTGTTTTTGTTTACCTGGATTTGGGAGTTTCGGTATTGTGACTATTCCTGTCATCATTGGTTTTGGATTTATTTTTGACAGTGTTTTCTGTTTATGTGCAAGTTCAGATTGTGGTTATATTTTGTATTATTTATCCCCATGCTGTCTTTAGTTCTGTTGTCATGTTTTGTGTGCGTCTCCTGTCTGTGTTTGTCTGTGCAGCCCCTCCAATCCTGTGTGTCTCACCTGCAGCCTCTGATTTCCCCGATTACATCCATCTGTCTTGTGTTGTGTCGATTGCTTCACTCCCTATCAGTTCCTGTGTTCAGTCTGCATGATTTGTAGTGCCACTGATGTTTTTGCCTGACATTTCTGCCCTGTATTCTGAGTGTTTTGCCTTGCCAGTCTTTCCCATGAGCTAATTTGCTTTTAGTAAGAGCTGTCTAGTTTAGTTTATATTCTGTCTGTTCAGCCCATGTGCTGCCTTTCTTTTGTGTTCTGAGTAAGTGAATAAATTATTGTTTTTTCACCATCCTCCTGCCTGCATCTGGGCCCTCTTCACCACCTTAAACCCATGCTTTGTGACAGAATGGCACCACCAGTTGTGGACCCAGCAGGTGGAGATTTTGGGAGCTGGGGGCAGGATGCTAAGCAAGTTAATGCCAGTGAACTCATCCAGACTCTAGTCTTGAGCTCCCGCGGGTGTGACTCGCTACATGAAGCCTTGGGGTGTCTGAGTGCAGCCAACGATGTGGTGAGGTGGTTCCCTGAGTTGCGGAGCTACCCTGAGTTGGCTGGGCTGTTGGATTCTATCTCTCACTTCCGACTCAAGTTGCAGGAGGGGGTTTGGAGCTTCCCTGGCACGTCAACCACCCCAGACCAACAACCCGTGCACGGATGGGAGGAGAGTTCACCGGAGAAGTTGGCCTCATCTCTGAGTCTCTCTCCAGTTCCGCTGTCACGTAGTGAACGGGAGAGGGGGCTTCCATTCACACCAAAGCCTGCATCGACAACAGAGCATCCCCTGGTTTTGGCGATTCGGGACCCAGCTCCTTCCATGTGACGTCTCCAAGCTTCATTACGCATGTCTCCTCCACCATCGCCGCTTGTGCTGGTTGACCCCGATCTGGCACAGAGTGGGGTTAAGGCAACTGTGCCCCCTGGTGTGGTCAAGGAGGAAGAGCAGGAGGAGTGCAGGCAAGTCTTGCTTTCCCAGGCTGAGATTATGCTGGACTATAAATCCTGGTTACTCTCAGAATCTGTTTCTCAGCGGGGCAAGCATTGGCTGGCCACCAAGGGCTCTGCCAGGAAGAGAACATTGAAAAAATCAACTGTTCAGCCTGTGAAAAACCTAATGCTTAGCCCGTGACAAAACTTAATGCTCAATCTGTTCTGATTAATCCTGCTGTGCCTGCGGTTTCATTTCACACCAACCCTGTAAAGCCAGCTCCCCCCGCTATTAGTGAAGAGCACATCACAGCCCCAGCTGTCCCTGAGGTGCATGCCACAGCCCTAGCTGTTCCAGAGGAGCAGGCTCCTGTTCTGTCTATGGATCCGGTTTCAGTTCCTGCAGCTCATTCTGAAGTGGTCACCCCAGCAGCGGAGGATCGGGAGTTCAGGCAAGTACTTTTCTCTTCTCAAACTTTAGTTAAGACTTGCCGAACTCCTGATAATTATGGTGACCCTTCGCTCACATCCTGTCTCTCCCCTTCACCTGAGGTGACTGTTTTGAGGTTGGACACTCCCACATCCCTGGAGACTTCGCTGGAGTTTGGCACACCCCAACCTCCAGCACCTGAGGTCAGCGCGCATCCACCATCTGGTCCAGAGGCTGGCGCACATCCGTCATTTGTTCCTGTGAGCAGCATGCCTTTATCTTGTGTTCTTGCATTCTGTGTGCCACGGGCACCTGCTCCTGAGCCCCACAAGCCACTGCCATCTGCTCCTGAGAACAATGTTTCTCTACAGTCTGATTCTGCAGTCAGTGCGCTGCTGATCCCTGCTCCGGAGGACTGCACGCTGCTGCCATCTGTCTCTGAAGTCAGTGCGCCCTTGTTCCCAAAGGCAGAGGTTAGTGCGCAACAATCATCAGTTCCTGAGTCCAGCACGCTTCTGTCAGCTGTTCCTGAGTGCCGTGTGCCTCAGCCACCTGCTTTGGAGCGGGAGGCGCCTATACTACTGGCTTTGAATCTGATGAGTCACCTGCCAGCTGTCAGTGAATTAAAGACTCCTGCATCAGTGTGTTCAGTGGCAGAAAATCCATTATCTGTGTGTTCTGTGGCAGTAAATTCAGTATCTGTGTGTTCTGTGGCAGAAGATTCTGCATCCGTGTGCCACGAACCTCAAAATTCTGCATCTGTGTGTCATGAACCTGAAATCTCTGCATCTACAGTATGTGTTCTGTGGCAGAAATCCCTGCATCCGTGATCCCAGAACCTGAAAAGTCTGAATTTGTGAGTCTTGAACCAGAGATTTCTGCATTTGTGTTGCATAAATCAGAAATCTCTGCATCTGTTTCACATAAATCTGAGGGCTTAGCATTCATGTGTCCTGCACCAGGAAATTCGTCATTAATATGTCCTGTACCAGAATATTCTACATTAATGGGTCCTTCACCAGAATATTCTGCATTAACGTGCGTTGCACCAGAATTTTCTGCTTTTATGAGTTTTGAGACAGTTTTCTGCATGTGTGGGTCATAGATCTAAGAATTCTGTATTTGTGTGTTGTGACCCAGAAATTCCTGCAATGGAGTTTCCTGAATCAGAAATTTCTGCAACAATGTGTTCTGAATCCGAGTATTCTGCATTAATGTGTCCTGCTCCAGAAAATTCTGCATCTTTGTGTACAGTGGCAGAAAATTGTGCATCTCTGTGTCCTGTAGCAGAAATTTCTGCATCTGCCTGTCCTGTGACAGATATTTCTGTATCCGCCTGCCCTCCATCCATCCTTCAATCTTCTATCACTTTTCCGGAGGTCCGGGTCACAAAGGCAGCAGTTCAAGCAGAGAAGCCCAGACTTCCCTCTCCCCAGCCACCTGCTCCAGCTCTTTAGAGAGGATACCAAGGCGTTCCCAGACCAACTGGGAGACATAGTCTCTCCAGCAAGTTCTGGGTCTGCCCTGGGGTCTCCTCCCAGTGGGATGGGCCCGAAACAACTCAAGTGGGAGGCATCCAGGAGGCATCCTGATCAGATACCCAAACCACCTCAAATGGCTCCTTTCATTATGGAGGAGCAGCGGTTCTACTCTGAGCCTCTCTTGGATGACTGAGTTCCTCACCCTATCTCTAAGGGTGAGTCCAGCAATCCTATGAAGAAAGCTCATTTCGGCCGCTTGTATTCGCGATCTCATTCCTTTGGTCATTACCCAAAGCTCGTGACCATAGGTGAGGGTAGGAACGTAGATTGTCCGGTAAATCGACAGCTTTGCCTTAGAGCTTAGCTCCCTCTTCACCACAACGGACCGGTACAACATCCGCATCACTGCAGATGCTGCCCTGATCCGTCTGTCAATCTCTCGCTCCATTCTCCCCTCACTTGTGAATAAGATCCCAAGATACTTAAACTCCTCCACTTGGGGCAGGAGCTTGTCTCCAACCCGGAGATGACAATCCACCTTTTTCCGGCTGAGGACCATGGGCTCGAACTTGGAGGTGCTGATTCTCATCCCAGCCACGTCACACTCAGCGGCAAACTGTCCCAGTAAGACCTGTAGGTCATTGCTGGATGAAGCGAACAGGACAACATCATCTGCAAACAACAGAGATGAGATCCTGTGGTCACCAAGCATGACACCCTCTGTTCCCTGGCTGCGCCTAGAAATCCTGTCCATAAAAATTATGAACAGGATCGGTGACAAAGGGCAGCCCTGGCGGAGTCCAACTCTCACTAGGAATGAGTCCGACCGAGTGTTGGCAATACAAACCAAACTCTCACAATAGTCATATAGAGACCGGATAGCTCATAACAACAAGCCCGATACTCCATACTCCTGAAGCACTGCCCACAAAAAACCATGAGGGATGTGGTTGAATGCCTTCTCCAAGTCCACAAAACACATCTTAACTGGTTGGGTAAACTCCCCCAAACCCTCGAGAATTCTCGAGAGGGTAAAGAGTTGGTCTTATGTGCCACGGCCAGGACAAAAACCACATTGCTCCTCCTGGGTCCGAGGTTCGACCAACGGCTGGACTCTCCTCTCCAGTATCTTGGCATAGACCTTTCCAGGGAGGCTGAGGAGTGTGATCCCTCTAAAGTTGGAGCACACTCTCCAGTCCCCTTTCTTGAAGAGAGGAACCACCACTCCGGTTTGCCATACCAAAGGCACTGTCCCTGACCTTCATGCAATGTTGCAGAGGCGTGTCAACCATGACAGCCCTACAACATCCAGGACCTTGAGGTACTCAGGGCAAATCTCGTCCACCTCCGGGGCCCGGCAACCAAGGAGCTTTTTAACCACCTTGGCAACCTCAGCACCTGTGATGGGTGAATCGTCCCCCTCATCCACAAACCCTGCTTCCTCTGTGGATGGGGTGTCAGTGGGATTGAGGAGATCTTCGAAGTATTCCTTCCACCGCCCGACAATATCCCAGTCAAAGTCAGCAGTGTCCCATCCGCACCATACAGTGTGGACAGGGAGCTGCTTACCCCTGCTGAGCTGATGGACAGTTTGCTAGAATCTCTTCGAGGCCACTTCCAAAATGCAGGATTACTTGTAATACCTAGGATCTCCAAAAGTACAATGGGAGGCAGAGCCTTCAGTTATCAAGCTCCTCTCCTTTGGAACCAGCTGCCAATCTGGATTCAGGAGTCAAACTCAATCTCTGTTTTTAAGAATAGGGTAGAAACCTTCTTTTTCGATATAGCCTATAATTAGGGAGGGATCATGTGCCCCTGAATCCTCCCTTAGTTATGCTGCTAATAGGTTTAGACAGCCAGGGGACCTTCAACAATGCACTGGGCTCTCACTCCTTTCTTCACCCTCAATGAAATATTTTTGCTGGTCATTAACATCTGTTTGTTCTGTCCCACAGACTGAGTCCCTGTCATGCTGTTTGCTCTCTACATGTCTGTTCTTTTCTTCTTCTTCTCTATCCCCTCACCCCCCAGCCAGTCGCAGCAGATGACTGCCCCTCCCTGAGCCTGGTTCTGCTGGAGGTTTCTTCCTGTTGAAAGGGAATTTTTCCTCTCCACCGTCACCAAGGGCTTGCTCACAGGGGATCACCTGATTCCTAGGGTCTTTCTGCAATTGTAGGGGTTTCCCCTACAGTTGAAAGTGCTATGAGATGACTGTTGTTGTGAAATGGTGCTATATAAATAAAGTTGAATTGAAATGAATTATGCTTGAATATGGTGTTTGTTATGGATAAACTATGATTAGCACGGAAGTCCAATAACTGAAAACCACTCGGGTCCAGATCAGGCAGGCCGTTCCTCCCAATCACCTCCCTCCACGTTTCACTATTGTTGCCCACGTGTACATTGAAGTCCCCCAGTAGAACAATGGAGTCTCCAAGAGGAGCACCCTCCAGCACCCCAGTCAGAGACTCCAAAAAGGGTGGGTACTCTGAAACATCATTTGATGCATAGGCACAAATGATGGTCAGGACCCATTTCCCAACCTGAAGGCACAAGGAAACAACCCTTTCTTCCACCGGGGAAAACTCCAATATAGAGGCAGCAAGGTGGGGGGATACAAGAATACCCACCCCTGCTCGTCGCCTCTCACCCGGGGCATCTCCAGAGTAGGCCAAGCTCCAGCCCTTCTCCAGGAGACTGGTTCCGGAACCAGAGCTGTGTGTTGCGGTGAGGCTGACTATATTGAGCTGGTATCTCTCAACCTCATGCACCAGCTCAGGCTCCTTCCCCACCAGAGAGGTGACATTCCACATCCCAAAAGCCAGTTTAGGAAGCTTGGGATCAGACCGCCAAGGTCTCTGCCTTTGACCACCACCTGATCCACATAGCACCGGACCCCATAGTCCCTCCTGCAGGTGGTGAGCCCACTGGAGGGCAGACCCATGTAACTCCTTCGGGCTGAGCCCGGCCAAGTCCCATGGGTGGAAACCCGGCCACCAGACGCTAGCCATCGAGCCCCTCCCCAGGCCTGACTCCAGGGCGGGGCCCCGGTAACCCCATACCGGGCGGGGTACACAGAATCCTTGTTCAAGCATTCATCATGAGAGTCGGTGGATCGTTCTTAATCTGGCCCTTCACCCAGGACCAGTTTATCTTGGGTGACCCTACCAGAGGCAAATTGCCCCAGACAACATAGCTCCTGGGATCACTAGGGCACGCAAACCCCCCACCATAACAAAGTGAGGATCCATGGGGGTCTGCCTGCCCTGCGGCAGAAATTTCTGCACCTTCCTGCCCTGTGGCAGAAGTTTCTATACCTGCTTGTCCTGTGGCAGAAATTTCTGCACCTGCCTGTCCTGTGGCAGAAATTTCTGCACCTGTGTCCCCTTCTGAGTTTGACACTTATGTGTTGGCTTCAGAACTGGGAGCTCCTGTGTCATTTTCTGAATGGAGAGCCCCGGTGTATTCTGAGTCTAAGACCCCTTTAATCCCCATGTTTAAAACACCTGAGGGCAGGGTCTCTGCGGTGTTGTGGTTACCCATTGGTTGGTCTGTGGATTTAGGGAGGCCACCAGACCCACCATGCAGTCCAGTCTGGGGACCCATGGATTTGGGTAGGCCCCCTGACCCATGGTGCTTTCCGGATTGGTGGTCCTGGGATGCTGGTAGACCACCCGACCTGCCTTGCCTGTTAGTTCTGTGGCTCTGGGATTTTTGTAGGCCACCCAAACCATTTTGTTTTGGGGCTGGGGTTTTTTTGGTTTGGCCCCGCAGTCTGTTTTTCATGTTTTTGGCTTGGGGGGTGGGGGTGGCCCGCCTGGCCTGTGCCCCCACCACCCTCCCTGGGAAGGTGTTTTTTCAGGGTTTTTTTTTTTTTTTTTTTTTTTTGGTGTGGCATTTGGGGCATCTGGAAGCGACCCCTTAGAGGGGGACTATGTTATGGTCCACTCTTTGAGTTTATTGCTGTTTTTGTTTACCCGTACTTGAAAGTTATTGTCCGTATTGTGATTATTCCTGTCATCATTGGTTTTAGATTTATTTTTGACAGTGTTTTCTGTTTATCTGCAAGTTCAAATTGTGGTTATATTTTGTATTATTGATCCCCATGCTCTCCTTAGATCTATTGTCATATTTTGTGTGTGTCTCCTGTCTGTGTTTTTGTCGATGCAGCCTCTCCCCTCCTGTGTGTCTCACCTGCAGCCTCTGGTTTCCCATGATTACATCCATCTGTCTTGTGTTGTGCTGATTGCTTCACTCCCTATAAGTTCCTTTGTTCAGTCTGTGTGATTTGTGGTGCCATTGATTTTTTTTTTACCTGATGTTTCTGCCCTCTATCCTGAGTGTTTTGCATTGCCAGTCTTGCCCGTTAGTTTATTTGCTTTTAGGAAGAGCTGTCTAGTTTAGTTTATATTCTGTCTGTTCAGTCCACATGCTGCCTTTCCTTTGTGTTCTGAGTAAGTGAATAAATGACTGTTTTTGCACCATCCTCCTGCCTGCATCTGGGTCCTCTTCACCACCTTAAACCCCACACTTTGTGACTGATATGCTTATTTTAAATGGTTTTAACAATTACAAGATGCATATATTAACAACACCAAAACAAAAAAAAAATATTTATATATATACGTATATGATATGCAGGTTAGTTAGCAAGTACCTGAGACAAGAAAAAAAAATGCCATTTTAGGACAATGTTTCATAAATATTTTAGATCTTCAATAATATTTTGGGACTATTTTTTCAGCAACTTTGTTTACAGTTTGTCTTTATATAATTTACAGAACAAATGTATAATCTGATATTTTTTTCATGAGTTATTTCCAGTTTAACGGGTGAGATAGAAAATGTCCAGCAATTCTGGAATGGCCCATGAGCAAATGTCTGAAAGGGCGATTAAAGCTTTTTGAAAATCTATACCATGCTTAATTTGTAGATTTGCAGACTAATACAGACCATTGTGCAACCGCCACTATTCGCTGAAATGAATAAAAAAATCTGAGGGTTTTTGTCAGAATCTGAAAACTCAGAGTGATCGTATATTAGTTCGTTACCTCAATAAAGATTCATGACACAGAATATTAGTTCTCATGAGCTTTTTACTTGCAAGCAAGGAGTGCGTACCTGGTTACAGAATTTCAGCACTAAAGATTTTTAAGAGTCCAGAGACTTTTATACATCGGCAGCCACACAATCACAAGAGAACATCTGCTGAGTACCATATACAGTCATGACAGGAATGCAACATCGGCATGAAGGGAGAACACCATGACCTTGCAGGTGTACATCACATAAAGTCTAAACTCCAAATTAATAATAGTCACAGCATTTTATAAGAAAACAAGATTAACTTTCCCTTATTCCCAGACTCCTTATCATGTACACAGTTTTATCTGGTGAGACAGCTTTACTTCTCAAATTAAGCACATCTTAATCTTACACATGAAGAACAGTCAGTAAGTCTTCTCATTATCCAAAAATGAAACAGTGTACAATAAACTTATGCCATGGAAAAAATGATAATATGCATGTACAATATAATATGCATAGATGAGTATAATATACACTTGATTATATAGAATGGATATAAAATGATAACATGTATATACAATTTTCTGACAGTTTTTTTGCACAAATTTTTTTGCACAAATAATTTGTTGCTGTAATTGAGCTTGAAGAGGAAGAGAAAGTAGGAAAGTGACAAGAAGTTAGTGATGTTAAAAGCAAGGCCTCATGAAACAATGAGCAACTTTGAGACAATTATGCTTCATGAGTGACCGTCCGCTGCCAATGGTGCACATACCTTTTCGGGGTGCAGCGGCTTGTGCGCCTCAGCAACCCCCGGAGCTCTGTCGATGGGAGCCTAGTGTTCCCAGAAGGTTCAACCATGTCAAACAGGTCTGCATGGGGTAAGATAAGATAAGATAGAGATAAGATAAGCCTTTATTAGTCCCACAATGGGGAAATTCCAGGAGGGTAGAGGCCAGAGGGTAGAGGCCAGACTAAAGAGTGCACCCTGGTCCTCCAGGTTGGGGGTTGTGCAACATGTAACAAATCACTCACGGAAAACACAAGTTTGTTACAGCAACAAATGTCCCAACGGTGGAACAGGCGGAACAGGCGGAACAGGCGGAAGAGGAGAGCGAACTCCCAACGGCTGTGAAGGTGGAGGAGGACAGACAGTTGCACGGGAAGAAGGGTCTTGGAAAGCCTTGGCAGGCAATCTTTCTTCAGGGTGGACCAAGCTCTCGACAGCCCAGCCATGGAAGGCAGTTGGTCTAGGGGAGGGACACCCGACAAACATCCACGGCTGAAGACAGAGATACAGGACCCCTGCGGTGCCACAAACCTCTGCATCACGCATATCCGCTTCATGATGAGTCACACCGATGATGCACGTGATGGTGCTTGTCCTCTGGGGATCCGCCGGGGAGGAAGAGTGCCGGGCCCTCAGCCTCAAAGGGGCCCACCCTCAGCTACCAGAGGTCACCTCACCTCGTCCTGCACGACCAGGGGACGGGGAACGAGGAATGCTACTGGCCGAAAAGAGACGCCAAAGGAGAGGAATGTCAACATCCTCCAGTGGAACGCAGAACGAGTCTACAACAAAAAAATATCCCTTGCCGAAAGACTCCACTCAGAAGACATTGATGTTGCCTGCCTACAGGAGACCCACCTGAAGGAAAACCAATGCTTCAGTGTTAGGGGATACCAGGTCTTCAGGAAAGACAGAAAAGGAAGAACAAAAGGAGGAGTGACGATTCTTGTCAAAAACGCCATACCAGCACAAGAGTTTGACGTCAGTACCAATAACCAGGAAGAAATCCATGGAGTTCGAATCATGGTTCACAATGAAAGCGTCACGATCTTCAATGTATACTGCCCCCCAGAGCGAGATCTCTCACTTGACCAAATGGAACTCCCAGACCACCGATGCTTAGTCATCGGTGACTTCAACAGTCACTCAGAGGCATGGGGATACAGCGAAGCAGATAGAAGAGAGGAGGTGGAAGATTGGCAAGTCGACAACAGTCTTCTGCAAATAAATGATCCTGATGATCCACCAGCGTTCTTCTCCAGGGTATGGCTGAGTAACACCATGCCTGATCTTGCGTTTGCCACCAACGACATGGCTAGGCTGGCAACAAGAACGGTACTTGGCCAGCTAGGGGGAAGTGACCATAAACCTGTGAAGATTGGACTGGACATCAGCTGCAAACCACAAGAAGCTAAGACATTCCCCAGGTGGAATTACAAGAAGGCCAACTGGGAGCGCTTCTCAACACTGGTGGACCGGTACTCTGTGGAGATCCGTCACAAGCAGCAGAACCTCAACAAGAAAGTCAGGGTGCTGAACCATGCTATTCTGAAGGCTGCAAATGAATCTATTCCTCGGGGAGCCAGAAAGAACTATAGGCCTTACTGGACAGAGGAGCTCCAGCAGCTGGAAGACAGTGTGACAGAGGCAAGGAAAAAAGTAGAAGTAGATCCTACAGTAGAAAACAACATTGCCCTGAAGGCGGCCACTGCAAAACACAGGCAGACCGTTATACAGGAAGCTCAAAAGAGATGGCAAGAAAAGACAGAGCAGCTCAACTTGGACAAGGACGGCAACAAGCTTTGGAAACTGGCTCAAGCCCTCAACGACGAGAACAGAAAAAGCTCGCCGATCACAGTACAGGCAGATCAAGAACTGCTGACTGGCAAGAAAGCAGCAGACCATTTCATCAACCAGTATGCGAAGAGAGCCCAGCGAGTTCATCAGAACGCACAGATAGAACCAGTGATGAACTCCCCATTCACTCTCAAGGAGCTGGAGGATGCAATGCCAACAGTGAAGCTGAAAAAAGCCCCTGGATCTGACAAGATTACAAATGAAATGTTGCTGAACCTTGGCCCCAAAACCAAGAAGAAACTTCTGCAGCTGTTCAACGACAGTTGGAGATCAGGGACTGTGCCACAGATGTGGAAAGAAGCCACGATGATTCCAGTGCACAAAAAAGGCAAAGACAAATTGAAGGCTAAAAGCTATCGCCCCATAAGCCTTACAAGCTGCATAGGAAAGCTGCTAGAACATCTCATCAACCCCAGACTCATGTGGCACTTGGAAGAAAAACAACACATCGGCCCAGAGCAAGCAGCTTTCAGGCAGAACCGGTCTATAGTGGACCAAATAACATACATCTCTCAAGCCATAGAAGATGCCTTCCAAGAAAAGAAGTACACCCTCGCTGTGTGGATTGACCTAGAAAAGGTGTTTGACAAGGTATGGAAAGACAGCCTCAAGCTGAAACTGCGCCAGTGCGGTGTCGCTGGGCGCATGTACAAGTGGATCACCCAATACCTGCACAACAGAAGAGCCAGAGCCCAGGCCAGACAGTACTCCAGAAAAAAGAAGGTACTGAGGGAAGGAGTCCCACAAGGACGAGTGCTCTCCCCAACACTCTTCCTTGTATTCATCAAGGATATCATCCAGAGTTTGTCAAGGAATGTATGAGATGCCATCTACGCCGCAAGCTCTCCGGCTGATAGAGGCATGGACCAAGTCATGGCTTGTGAGGTTAAATGAGAGGAAGACTACATACACCGTCTTCACCCTGTCCACCCAACCCCAGAAGGTGAAACTGCAGATCAACTCCCATGAGCTCCAGGCTGAATATGCACCCACATACCTCGGGATTACCATGGATCGCAGACTGACTTGGAAGAACCAGCTGCACAAGAACCAGGCAAGAGCAAAGATCAGGATGGCCCTAATGAAGAAACTGTCAGGAACAGCCTGGGGTGCAGACCAGGGTGTCCTGAAGAAGCTCTATGTGGGGAGGATTCAGCCTGTTCTGGAGTATGGCATGGCGGCAACCTCAACAGCTGCCAAAAGCAACACTGAGAAGCTGGACAGACTCCAAAACCAAGCCATGCGAATGATGACAGGAGCCATGCGCAGTACCCCTATCAAAGCACTGGAGACAACAACAGGCCTTGCACCACTGGAAGACAGAAGAAATGTCAAGGTACTGACCCATGCCGCCAAATTCAAAAGACTGGAAAACCATCCCATGAAGGACAGACTGAACAAGCCAACAAAAGGGAGACTTAAGAGATCGAGCTTCATCCACCAGAGCAGGACACTCGAAAGGAGAGACCCAGAACTGTTGGACCACATGCCCACACCAATACCACCCACAGCATCTGTTCCCTCCTGGAACCGACAGAACTTCGCAGCCATACGCACAGACATATTGGGCATTGGGAAGAAAGGAACACAGTCAGACCAAGAGAGGAAGTCGCTGACCCTGGAGTTCATTCGGTCTGCCTACCCTGAAGAGCAGTGGACTCACATCTACACAGATGGCTCTGCCATGGAAGCAACCAGGAATGGAGGAGGCAGCGTGTACATCAGGTACACTGACGAGGAAACCCGTATTCCCATTGCGACTGGCAAGTACTCCACCAACTTCAGGGCTGAGGCAGAGGCCCTGAGAACAGCAGCGGCCCACGTCAGGGAATATCAAGACAAGGCACACAAGCGGGTCGTCATCTTCACTGATGCTCTCTCTGTCTTGGATGCACTTCAGGACCCCCGACGCAAAGAACTAAATGAACTCGCCCTCACTCTGTCGCAACTAGCCACACAGGCGAACGTATCACTCCAGTGGATTCCTGCCCATTGTGGAGTCTATGGAAATGAGATGGCTGACAGACTTGCTAAGGAGGGTGGACAGCAAGACCAGGAAGACAGGCAGGTCTCTTACAGTGAGGAGAAAACCAATATTAAGGCCCTGTCTCACAAGAAGTGGCAGCAGCAACACCCAAACTTCTGCAAGGATGACAACTACTACGGTCTGAGCAGGGCTGACCAAGTCGTTCTGTTCAGACTCCGAACTGGACATAACAGAATGCATGCTCACGTGCATCAGAAATTTAAAGTTGGACAATTGGACAGATGTCCATGTGGTACCGCCCAAATGACCAGTGAACACCTCCTCCAAGACTGCCCAGACCACACTGTACTCAGACGAGCTACGTGGCCTGACCCCACAACGCTGAACCAAAAGCTGCACGGGGACCTCTGGGACCTCCTCAGGACAGCAGCATTGGTCAGGGCAGCTGGTGTGACCATCTAGTGATCGACGAAGAAGAAGATGAGTGACAGTGTTTTGAAACATCTAATAAAGACTTCCATCTGGTGACTGTCAGAACTGCATTTGAGTTGAAAACCTGAAAAAAGGCAACACTCTATATCACAGGTTGCACTACACTTTTTGTTATGTCATTTTCTCAGACAGGCATGTAAAAATTCTGTCAGTTATCTATCATTTTAATTGACTTTAATTAGATCACCCTCCATATAATCTGTCAAATGATAGACAACTGTAGCCAGGTGGAAGAATGGGGGGGGGGATGTTTCTCCTCTCCACTAGGGGGCGGTAGCATTTTGTGAGCCTCTTTCCTAGTTTTAGTAGGCAGCAGCTGAAGGGGGGGAGAAGACTGTAAATACCTGACAGGAAACAGGAAGTTGTTTTGTTCTGCTCAGATTGCTTAAGCCGATGGCCACACCCGAGGTTTGGTATATGAATGTGTTTTAAAGAGTTGATATAGTTTGTCTAGCATTGTATTTATTAAAGAAGTAAAAGTGTTTGTGTAATGTTTTTAGGCTTGTTGAGGTGGTGAAAGGCCAGGTGACCTTGTAGGCCCAAAGGATGATGAAGGCCATGGATTTTCTTCTTCATTAATGGTATTCATGTTTTTTTTTTATTTAAGTTTTTGTAAAGGGTATACACATCATTACAGCATTGCATTGTTTACATTTTCATCACATGTTCCCTTTTTTTTGTTTTTTGACAACATTGGAAGAATAATTGAATCGGTGAATTCAAAAAGGGCCTAAGTCCACACTTTTTCAAAGGGGACTTGGGCCCCTTTGAAAAAGGGGCAAACAAGTCCCCTTTTGTTTGTTTTTTGAACAAACAAAAAACAAAAGAGCAAAAAACAAACAATAAATAAATAAATAAATAAAAATAAAAGAGCATCTGAGTAGCGTTGGAAGAAAGAGCGGTGCCATTATTGAAATGGTATTTGTCAAAGATTAGATCTAATGGAAGACACATGTGATCCAGGGTTGCCAAAAGTTCAAGAACCCATCCATATCCTGTCTCAGTGCGAATGTCAACTTTTCCATCGAGTAAATGTCTTGGATCACGTTAATCCAATCTTCAGGTGTAGGACAGTCCTTCAACATCCATTTTTTAGTTAGGGCTTTTTTACTTGCCAGTGAATCCGGTAGTAAACCCAAATACAAAGTTACAAAAGAAAAGGGGACTGTTATTTTGAATATTTTCCCCAATATTGTCTGTACATTGGTCCAATATTGGTGGATAACTGGGCATGACCAAAACACATGAAAATGATTTGCAGTCTCTTCACCACACAAGCGCCAACAATTCAACCCCTTACGAGTAAATTTGTTTTGTGCAGGTGTTCTGAAAAATCTTGCCAAATTTTTCCATCCAAATTCTCTCCACTGCAGGGATGAGGTACTTTTCCATTGCTGTTTATTTAGCTTTTCCCATATTTCCAGTTGTAAAGTGAAATTCCCCTCTTTTTCCCATCTCTCTATTATATATGATGTGTTGTCTCCTTTTAAGTCTTGAAGACCTTGGTATATTTTAGAAATGTATCTGATCCCTGGGATCCCTTTATATGCCATTAAGAAGACCTTCAGAACACCTGACTGGGCCCTTTCCAAATCCTCCTTTTTACGTATATTGTTTATGTGGTGTCTAAGCTGAAAGAACCTGTAAAAGTCTTGATTTATTAGACCTTGTTTTTTCAAATCTTCAAAACTTCTTAAAATTTGCCCTTTAAAAAAATCGTAATATTTTATCAGTCCATTCTCTTTCCATTTTTTAAATCTAGTGTCTGTTTTATTAGGAGTAAAGTCTTGATCATAGGCAATCCATTGCAGAAGTCAATAGGGCTCTTTAGCTTGATTCTCTCTGACTATCTTAAACCAAATTTTTAGCGGGGTCTCTATCCACGGGTTAGTGTTATTCAAAAGTTTAGGTATGGCATTGTTCCCTATTATCGCCTGTAGGGGGATGCCACTTGTTATTTGGCATTCCATCTCCTTCCATTGTGCAGTGTAGACTGGGTTACATATCTCTACTAAAGTTTTAATTTGTGCGGCTTTAAAATAGTCCCTGATATTTGGCAGCGCGAGCCCACCTTTGTCTTTGTTTAGCTGTAGAGTTCTATATCTGATTCTAGGTCTCTTGCCCTGCCATATGAATCTTGAGATCCTTTTGTCCAGTTCTTGACATGTTTTTTTGGGAGGTTCTACCGGTATTGTTTGGAAAAGGTATAGAAGACGTGGAAGTATATTCATTTTGACTGCTTCAATTCTTTGTGCAGTACCCAAGAATGGTATCATATTCCATCTTGCTAGATCAGATTTTATTTTTGCCATCAGTGGATCATAGTTTAGTGTTATAATTTTGTTGAGTTGTTTCAGGATATTGACCCCCACATATTTCATAGATTCCATCTCCCAGTTAGTTTTGAGTTTGCTTAGTAAATATTGATTTGGGTCATAGTTGAATGTTAAAACTTGGGTTTTATACATGTTTAATTCGTACCCCGTGTCGCGTGAATTGCCTATAAAAATATTTGTCATAGGTACAGGAATTATTTATTTTATTTAATAGTGGGTGTGAAAGGGGGCGGAGTTAAACCATCACTTCTACACCCGCTAAATTAAATAAAAGCACTCGTAAAAGGGGCACCAGTCCTAACGGACAATAATATTAACTTTAATTTAATTAATTTTGTACCTTCAATTACTTAATGAATCAGTCTCAAAATTTCAGTGAGTTCTTGTTCTGCCGTGATTAGGAAACATGTATATGCAAAAGAAAAACGCTTCACCTTCTCTCATTCACCCTTTTATTAAACTCATTCAGGTTACATGGCATGGCGTTCAAATGATGAATAAACAGATTTAAATGATGACAGCGTAATATATCACATCAACTGATATTGGATTCCTGAACATAACATCCAGCGTTACACCTCTGTAGAACCAAGGAGGAACCAGACTTAATGTTTCAACGGCAAATGAGGCTGAAAAGTTTTAACAAAACAGCGCAATTTTATGGGGAAAATTCATAAGCTAATTATCTAAAAATGACTTCTGAATTAATCTACAAAAATTTAAGGGCAGTTACTTAAAAATGACTAAGAGTTCTCCTTCAGTTTACAGCTCTATCCTGTGGCTGAGGGACTAATTGAGCCCTGAAATGCGGGCCATATTCAATTGTAATTTAATTGTTAGGACATCACGTTTTAACCCAGCAGATAAGAAAAGTAGGAGCTTCACTCACACAACAGCTGTAGGTCCACGTTTCCGCGGGTCGGTACCGCTGGGTTTTGAAGTTAGGACATCGGAGGAAGCGGCTGCTGTCCTCACAGCCGTGGAGGTGATAACTCAGCTGGGGGCCCTTCAAGGAGACCGTTGCAGCCGTGGATGGTTTGTCTCAGGGCGGCGTGAAAAGTCCTTGGAAAAGAGTCCAAATTTGAGGTCTCTTGTAGCGGGATAGACCAAAAAAAAACTGAAGGAAAATCTTCTCAGTCTCTGTTCACTTTAACTTAGGCAAATTAAAGGTCCACTTTAATGGCGTGAAAAGTCATGAAAAAAATGAGAAAAACATTTACTAGGATAAGAATGGCTTCTGAGGTGAAGGAAAAAAAGTTTGAGAATTTGATTCTCTAAAAGGATCAAGCTCTAAAGAAAAATGGTTTCTCCTCAGTGACCAGAATATAACGAAAGACTTGACAAACACACAAAGAACAGAATAACTTCACAGGACCTTGAAACGGTGGGAAAAAATCTTCTTCTGAGATCTAGATTACTATTCTGCTTCTTTAATCTTAATTTAGTTCCTAATCTTTCTCAAAATCTCTTTCTTTCTTCTTTCTGTGTTTCTAATTCTTAATTCTATCACTGTTCTCTATCTTGCTGTTCTTGTTACTAATCTTTACTTCTTGCTAATCTTGCCCTTACTTCTCGCTGTCTGATCTTATTTCTTACTCTGCTACTAAAACTCAAATCTAACTTCTCTCTTTTAAAGTTACCTCGCCGGGTCGTAAAACTGATGATGTCAATCGCAAGACTGACCAATCGACTTTTTCAGAAGCAGTTTGAAATGGCTGCCATCCAATGTGAGAACATTTCTTTGTTTGAGAGCAGCCAATCAAACAAAGACACCATCCCATGAAATTGCAGAGGGAAAATCAACACTCAGTCAGTTCTTATGAAATTAAGTACTCAATATAAAATCTAACTAGATTAAATGACTTGGTTAATATTTGGTGATCATGCATTTATACCATTATTCCAATATTACATTTGTTTGAATAACACTCATGAATATAACATTTCTTATACATAATTATAATACATGCATTCACATTTAGATCAAAATGCAGCAAACCATGCAGCAAACCATGGTTGGTGATAAAAGAGGGATGATTTTCAGTGTTCTTAGGATCCAGAGGATAAGCTGAAAGAAACTTGATGTTTAGAACAAATTAAAAGTCATCTTACATACTGAAAACACATTTCGTAGGTATCCACTAGGAGGTACTGTTGAGCTGTAGATGATTTCCTTTAGGTCCATGGTATGTACAGGAAACCTGGATAGTATCGTGGGCTATAAACCCGTCAGATTAAGCGGTTTATGACTCTTTTTAAAAGCATTGTTTCCTGTAAGGGTACGTTATCCAAATGCAGTGTTCACGTTGAGAGGTCTGGTCTCCTAAGTTTTATGTTCCTTTGAGCCTTTAAAAGCAAATTCTGATCCTTACAATCTCTGCAAGAGGCAACTGTTTACATTGGGGTCCTGGGAAAACAAACATCTTTGGTCAGGCCTGGAAGAGGCCTGAATGGGTCGACATGAAAGCCAGTGATATTCCTGAAAAAGGCAGAAAAGTGGTATTCCTGTATAAGGAATAAAATGAAATTCCTGTAACATGGAGAGAAGTGATCTTCTGTCTTGGTTTGAGGAGACGATGATGCTACACCCGATAAATCTCCATACTCTGAAAAAACTGAGATTAGTTCTGGAAAAGAGGTGTCCGGCTGCCCCAGGTATATTAAAATGTCATCAGCAAAGAGTGCTATTTTATGTACCTTCTGACCAAGTGTAATACCTTGAATTTTTTGATTCTGTCTTATCCATTGGCTCAGAGGTTCTATGAAGATGGCAAAGAGCAGTGGAGACAAGGGGCAGCCCTGACGACATCCTCTTTCCAGCTCAAAAGATGATGATAATTTACCGTTAATCCTTATTTTAGCTGTTGGTTTTTTATATAATGCCTGGATAGTTCTAATGAAGTTGTTATGAAAATTGAAACCGGATAAGATTCTATATAGGAAAGACCAGTCAACCGAATCAAATGCTTTTTCAGCATCTAATCCCAATATGGCTGCATTTAAGTTATATTTTTTTATATGATGAATTATGTGTAAAGTGCGTCTAATGTTGTCTTGTGTCTGTCTTTGTCTTATAATACCTGTTTGGTCTAAATGAATTAAGTCTGTCAGTATGTTTTCTAACCTTTTGGCAAGGATAGTGGTAAAAAGCTTATAGTCCTGATTTAACACACTGATTGGTCTGTAGTTGGAGCAGTCTAGTTTATCCTTTTCAGGTTTAGGTATAACTGCAATGACCCCTTCTCTCCAGGAGGGGGGATTTCCCCTGTGTGGAGGACATAGTTAAATGTTTTCAGGAGGAGAGGAGATAGTTGCTGTTTAAAGGTTTTGTACCACTCTGCTGTATAACCATCTGCTCCTGGGGATTTGTTAGCTTTAAGTTTCATAATTGCTTTTTCTAATTCTTTAGGTTGTATTTCTGACAGTAGTGTTTTATTTTGTGACTCAGTAAGTTGGGGAAGGTTTAATGTGTTTAGGAATGCTTCGGATGCGTTTTTATATTTTTTGAGGGAGTACAAGTTCTTATAGTAGTTCTCGAAGCTTTTAAGAATATCCTGAATTCTAAATTTTATTTCCTTTGATACTGGGTCTCTGATTTTGTAGATTGCTCTCTCCGTTTGTTGTTTCCTCAATTTATAGGCTAGTAATTTTGCTGATTTGCTGCCTGCTTCGTAGTATTTTTGCTCCAGAAATGTAAGTTTCTTCTGGATTTCTATTGTGTAGATCTCATTTGTTTTTTAATTTCCTTAATTTTGAGCGTGTCATTAGAATGAGTGTTGTCTTTGTGCTCTTTTTCTAGGTTCTTAAGTTCTGACTCTAATGTGGTTAGTTTTTCTTGTCTCAGTTTCTTTTGGATTGCCAGTTTTGCAATAATCTTTCCCCTTATTACAGCTTTGCATGCGTCCCACAGTATTAAAGGGGATACTTCTCCATTATCATTTTCTTCCAAATATCTGAGAATATCTGATTCCAATTCATCTTTCAGTGGTCCTTTCAGGACATTTGAATTTAACCTCCAAGAAAATGTATTATTTGTGTATTTTTGGATACTTAAGTCCATATAGATCGGACTGCGGTCAGAGAGATCCATCAGTCCTATTTTACATGTTTTTACTCTTCCAATGTCTCTATTAAACATAAAAAAATAGTCAGTCCTTGAGTATGATGAATGTGGTGCTGAGTAAAATGTATAATCTTTTACACTGGGGTTGAATTCCCTCCACACATCACAGATTCCCATTTCTTTTAGTAGCATCCGAGTTTTCCTACTTTGAGTGTTATTTTGATGTGGAGAATTACCTGATGCATCCCAGTATGGAATCAGTCTTAGATTGAAGTCTCCACCACATATCACTAAACCTTGGGCTTTAGTTATCATTAGGTCAAATACATTTTTATAAAATTTCCATTTAGCCCCTGGTGGTGCATATACATTCAGCAGGGTGATATCTTCTCCCTCTAGCCGCCCAATTACCAAACTGTACCTCCCTTCTTTATCTTTGTGTTCTGATTTTTTTTCAAATGTAATTTTGGTTGATATCAATGTCGCTACTCCCCTCCTCCTCCCTGACTTATATGAAGATGAAGAGATCATTTTAAACCCTTGTCTATTGAGTTTAGTGTGTTCCACGTCTGTTAGGTGGGTTTTTTGTAAAAATATTATTTCTGCTTTGTCTTTTTTCATTTTGCGTAGAATCTTGGATCTTTTAACTGGATTCAGGATCCCTTTTACATTATATGAGACTATTTTGGTTACACCCTGTTTCTCCATTGTGTTGTCTTATTTAGTATAACAGTGTGGTGGCCCTCTTTTATGCTACTCAGAAACTGAAAGAACATTAAGAACATAAAAAACATTAAGAACATAGTGTATAAAACTTTAAAACAAAAAACTGACAAAAGAACTTCCTGAGCTGAGGTCTTTTTAGTGACCTTAGAAGAGCCATGATGGTGTGTTGGCTCTGAGGGAAATTCCTCAGATTCTGTTACGTGCTGAGGGCCCTCTCTTACCCCTGTAAGTTGTCCCATGTTTTTAACGTGAATTTCAGATCCCAATCTGAACTTGTAATGATTTTTTTTTTTTTATGCCTATACCCTATGAAATTGTGTGCATCCTCCCACCACCATCACAGCAAACATTCACGTTAATACAGTATTTGTTAGTGTGGAGAGAACATGTGGTTCATTGTCACATTTCTATTTTAACAAGTTGGGGTTTTTTTGTTTTTTTTTTAAAGACTTATTTGTTTCTAATATTATGACTATTCCATGAAATGTTTTACCACTTGCAGATTCTGTATCTCCTTTAATGTTTGTTACCTTGTAGGAGGGGGGTTCAATGTGCAGATTGACTAAAAATATCGTTATTCCCTCCTGTAAACGGCCAGTTTTTCCTTGTAGCTCTGGCGCTGGGTTTCCCGCTGCTGGCCCGTGGATTTTGAGGGCCTCTGTGTGGACCACGTTTGAGCCTTGATTCTTTTGATCGGGTCTGCTGCGGGTTTATACACCGTTACCGGGAGCCCTCTTCTCGCCATATCCGTGGTTGCTTCTTCCACCGAGTTGTAGAGACACGTCTCGTCCCCATAGAAAACCCGCAGCTTCGCCGGAAATGGTGTCTGGAAGCGCAGTTTTTTCTCTCGTAATACCTTTTTAGCGTCGTTGTATTCCTGACGCTTTTTAAGGACCTCCGGGGCGTAATCGTGTTCCACGAAAACTTTTCTCTCTTGGTACATAAATCCTTTTTTCTGCCAAGCCAGTCTTACAACCTCTTCCTTTATTTTGGAGTTGGAAAACTTCACCACCACCGATTGTGGAGGCGCTTCCGCCGCCAGCCTAGGGGCTAATGTACGGTGCGCCCTTTTTATCTTCAAGTCGGTGGTTTGGGGAATATCCAACTTTTCTCTCAATAAGGATTCCACGCATGCCGCCATTGTGGTGAAACCATCCTCGACTTCTTCTTTCAGACCATGAATTCTTATGTTGTCTCTTCTTAGTCTGCCTTCTTGGTCGGTTAGCTTAGTCTCCAGTCTTGACTGTCTATTGTGTAGATCCAGCACGGTATCTTCCAGCCCTTTTATTCTTTCCTCTGCTTCCAAGATTCGGTCCTCGGCCTGGTCCACTCTGCTGTTTGTCCTTTTTATTTCTTCTTTGATTTCACGAAATTTGGCCCAACACTCTCGGCGAAATCGTCTTAATTCTTTAAGTACCATTTTTAAGCTAACCTTTTTGCTAGCTTCATTCAGCTCCTCGTCTTCTGAATGGAAATCCTCCAGATCAGATTCTCTGGCCGATGCGTGTCCTGGCCTGGTAAATGTCGATTTCTTCTGTTTTCCTTTAGGCATGATGACTGTCTTTTGATTTTCACTCTTCCAAAAATCCGTTAAATCTGATTTTCAAGGTATTTTCCTGGATTGGGTCTGGGAGCTTCAGCGTTAAGCTGCTGTCACCATGGTGTCCAGACAGGAAGTCCATTCATGTTTTTTTTTTAATTGGGTTATTTCATGTTTTATTGTTACCACTGACTTGAAATGAAATGATATGTTTTCTTTTGTTGTTTTAGAACTGTTGGGAGTTGAGGTGTGCATTTGTGAGCGGGCCCTAGCAATGCAGAAAAACAGTATCATATGTGGCGGGTTGACTCAACCCCCCCACAACACACAGGACAGTCAGCTCTTTTCTCTTGGTTTTCCCCGCTGCACTACTGAGATGTAATGTGCCATTCATGTGTTGTGATGCAATGTGCCCTGCATGTATTGTGATGCAATTTGCCCTGCATGTATTGTGATGCAATGTGCCCTGCATGTATCGTGATGTAATGTGCCATTCATGTATAGTGTTCATGTGTCCTGTCCTTGCTGTGACCTAGAGACAGTTCAATATGTAGATGTGCCTTGTAACCTCTTTGTTCCGCAAGCTGGAGCAGAGGCTGCATCTGCCTATTGTTATGTAGGTCTTACAAATGCAAATGTCTCATGCCTGTTCTGCAGTCTCTTTGATCAGACCAACTGCCGTGAATCTGCTTTGATGTATTGTTTGAGTTGGGTACAAATACTGCACAGGTTCTGTAACTCATCCTCTCTCTGACTCACTTCAACTGCTGCTGCAGACACTCACATTGTGTCTCTTCTCTCAGAGCCTGAGGATCCCGCTCCAGCCTGCACACACTTGGGCTGGAACCAGGATCCCGTGACGGCGGTATGATAATAAACTCTACTTAAAACCTTCAACCACGCCGCTTTATTTCATGCCGCCGCACTGGTGACCCAATGCTGAAACGAACACGCTGCTGGCGAACGCAGCACCCGGCCGGGATTCTCCGACGACAAGCGAACGCAACAGCTCCCTTCTGCTTCAGGGAGATTTCGACGCAGAGTTTCCAGGTGAAACTCTCTGGAGACCACCCACGACCGGGAAAGCCGCAGCAAACTTCATGGTGAGATCTGCACGCCTAGATCGGCACATCCACGCTGGACCAGCCGCGCTTGCAGCTCCTCCACATGAGAGCGCATTCACCTCGTCCTTTCTCCGCGACGGCGACTCCCATGGCCGACGGAGCACACGTGGACCTGAACGCACCATGCCCGAGCGAGTGACAAGAGCGTCTACTTCCCTTCACCGCTCCAACACATTGAACAGGGATGATTAAGCTCCCTGACCCTGTCTCCTCTCCAGCTGGCACAACAACGCACGGAGAGTTACGCGGACGGCGCACCATGCACGGGATGCATATGGCTCTACAGACCCCCATCCTCCTTCGCCGCTGCACACAGAGCCTTCAGAGCTGCCCTCACACCTGAAGCACGCACGCAGCATGCACGAAGGATTTGTCAATGGTCTCAGCCACGGCGCACATGGGGAATTCAGCGGTTTTGCGGTTCCCGACAGCTTTTAAGGTTGTGCCCACACCTAAAGTCAACACGCCAGTTCCCCTGCTTTTATGTTTCTCTTACAGCCGCTCCTGCTTTTCTTCATGGCCACTATTAATCCTTGCAGGACTTAATTGCGGGAGGAGCCAGTGACTAATTTTTCTTCTTGTGGACCTCTGCACGTTCAACGGGACAGCCCCTCGACGTCGCGGAGCAGCAAGCAATTTTTGCGCGGCTCGGACGATTTCACCGCCCCTGCCGGCACACACTACCCCTCCCTTCCCTCCACCTCCGCCTGCAGCGAGCTTCTCCCACAGCTCGCTCCCATAGATGGATTATCGAGGTCACGGCCCCCTGCCGTGCCCTCTGGGGGGGAGCGTGTGTGGCGGGTTGACTCAACCCCCCCACAACACACAGGACAGTCAGCTCTTTTCTCTTGGTTTTCTCCGCTGCACTACTGAGATGTAATGTGCCATTCATGTGTTGTGATGCAATGTGCCCTGCATGTATTGTGATGCAATTTGCCCTGCATGTATTGTGATGCAATGTGCCCTGCATGTATCGTGATGTAATGTACCATTCATGTATAGTGTTCATGCGTCCTGTCCTTGCTGTGACCTAGAGACAGTTCAATATGTAGATGTGCCTTGTAACCTCTTTGTTCCGCAAGCTGGAGCAGAGGCTGCATCTGCCTATTGTTATGTAGGTCTTACAAATGCAAATGTCTCATGCCTGTTCTGCAGTCCCTTTGATCAGACCAACTGCTGTGAATTTGCTTTGATGTATTGTTTGAGTTGGGTACAAATACTGCACAGGTTCTGTAACTCATCCTCTCTCTGACTCACTTCAACTGCTGCTGCAGACACGCACTTTGTGTCTCTTCTCTAAGAGCCCGAGGATCCCGCTCCAGCCTGCACACACTTGGGCCGGAGCGGGGATCCCGTGACGGCGGTATGATAATAAACTCTACTTAAAACCTTCAACAACGCCGCTTTATTTCATGCCGCCGCATCATATGTACATTTCACTCTTTAATAAGTATGACTGTTGTTGTTTTTCTCGTTAATGTGGTGTTTGTGTTCTGTTCTAAACTGGAAGACAGGCCACTCAATGAGGGAGAGACTGTGAAAAGCCTTTATTGCACACTTCAAAAAAATGTAAGCACACCAACATCATTCCTCCAAGTGTGTCACATTGGAAAAAGTGCAAACTGAAATGTTCCCCCCCACACACAACACAGAGCAGTCCCTGCAGTCCACCTATTCAAAGATCCAGTTCTGTGACAGTCAATTACAGTCAATTAAACGTCATATACCAGTCTGTTCAAACAATATCCCAAGAATGTGTAAAACAGGCAGAGGAACGACCGCCATTCATTCCTCCTGTCGGGCGCGCTTGACCGGCATTCCCCCTGCTGCTTTACGCAGGGCTGTCAGGTGTTTCTTGAGGCGATAATGCTTCCTTTCATCCAGGAGGTCCAGACCAACCTGTCTTCTTAGCACATCCACAGACTCAATGAATTTATCAGTGTCACTGAAGTAGTCGGCGACCCTAATGGCTTTGTTACAGGTTGCATCCAGGAATGCATTTATTTCTTCCAGTGAATACAAACTCGTGTTTGTACTGCATTTTGCCTCAATAGACCCAGTATTAGACACAGTGCCGTTCTCAGATTCCATTTCCTCGTCAGCACAACTCAGCTGACTGCTTGGTTCTCCCGGGCCAGTGGATTTATCATGGGCCACATTTTCCTGGACGCCACCCTCAGCAGGTGACTGTCGCTGATTCATCCCCCACCGTGTAACGGTAGCAGCCTCCGGAAGCACAGCCGCTGATGTCACACAGCGAGATTCTGACGCACCAGCAGGTCGGTGCTCCTTCCCCTCCTCCGATGCGGCAGCAGCTGGCGGAGGCACAGCCGCTGACGTCACACAGCGAGATGGTTGTGACGCACCATCAGGTCGGTGATCCGTCCCCTCATCCGAAGCGGCAGCAGCTGCCTGCGGCACAGCTGTTGACGTCACACAGCGAGATGATTGTGACGCACCGTCAGTGACCTTGGCGATATCGCCATCCACGCTCCCGACCGCAAGCTGGGCCGCGTGCGGCGCAGCCGGGTCGGCCGCAGGCACAGCGGCAGGCTCCGGAGCTGGGGTAGCAGGAGCGGAGGCCGCGCTGCCGTCCGCAGCTGCGGCGTGAGTGGAGGGTTCGCCGCCGGCACCACCCGCGGCCCCGTCAGGGCCCTCCACCCACTGCCTGTGCGGACAAGCGAACCGTTTATGGCCCACGTCTCCACATTCAAAACATTTCATCTGTCCCGAGCTCGCATACACCATGTAAGATCCGTCCCCGTGCTTGACCCTGAAGGAGACTTCCAGAGTCTGAGTGGGCGAGTTGAGAAACATGAACACCTGTCGCCTGAGTGATTTCACATGTTTGAACTTGGCGGCCTTGCATCCCAAAGGCAGAGTCGTAAACGGGCCCGCAAACTTCCCAAATCTGCGGAGCTCCGTCGCCAGCTGCTTGTCAGTGATGAAAGGTGAAACACCTGAGACGGTGATTCTCGTTGATGGGACAGATAAGGGGGACACCTGTACATACATTTCCCGGATCACCACACCGCTTACAATCAGGGTGTGAACATCGTCTTCAGCCGCCAGAAACACAACCACAGCTCTATTCATTCGGGAAGCAACGCAGACCGCGTCAGGGCCCACCTGCTCGGCCACAGCCTCCAGGACCTCTTCCACAGTAACTTCGCTGTCTGGGGGAACGATTCTCACCCCCTGGTGGATAGATGGAGGTGGCTTTCCAAAGGCCGCCATCCTCCACCCAAAAAAAGAAAAACTTTTCAAGCGGCCAGCAGTAGAAAACCGTAAAAAAAGTCCAAACAAGCCACGGAGTTCTCTATTTCCACCCTCCTCCTTCGGCCGCCGGAAACAGAGAGAGAGAGGGAGAGAGAGAAACTTGACCAGGCTAGAAGCCGCTGAGTGCTCTATCAGTGTTGTGCCTCTACATGATACAGACAGTTGAAGAGTCTGCTGAAGAGAGATCTGCTGCACTGGAGGTGAGCGACCTACAATTTTGGTTTGGATACTGATTTTTTTTTTATGGTGTTGGACAAAAATATTG